>CM076989.1:127507292-129907292 GCA_039090855.1 Macrothele yani | reverse complement strand
GAGATGAAACCATTACCTTCGGCATGCATCTCCCAAATATTTAAGAACTGCAAGAACTCTTTAAGAAACTCATATTTTGAACTATTCAGGTATAAAGAATTATAAGGAGTTCTTGATGTCATTATGTCAATGAGTGCATTCATTTTTGTTACGAACATAATAGTTGGCTCTGGATCCCCGTATTAAAAACTTATTTGGTCTTTATAAATAAACAGGCCTTTAAGAACTTCTAAACTGAATATCTAAAATGGCAAGTTAACTTTTATTTTTTCAAAATATTTTGGAGTAAGATGAGCTTGAGTTATTTTTGGCATTGCTCTTAAACTAAGAGCGTTTCGATCCAACTTCCATGCAGCTTTTATAAATTATGAATGTACTCGACCTTCTAAAAGACTGAATCCATTTTTTAAAAATGCATTACGTACACATTTGATTAAATGGGGAAAATCTGAAAAGAAGTGCAGATATCTATGTCCATCAACAGGATGAGGCACCTTGCATTTAATGTCTCCTGCGCTAGTCACGCCAATGCCAAATTTACGCCACATGGATCTGTTCCATGATGCTCCATCACCTACTATGCCATTTACAAATAATCCAGCTTTTTCGGATAATATTATCGCTTCAGTTAAAAATTTACTGAGCATTTACCCTTTCATATTACTTTTTGTGGCAAATACTGCTAAAATTGGGGCCAATCCCCAGTAAACGGCTGAAATAGAAATACCAAACCATGGTCACATAACTCATGTATTTTCTCCGCAGGTGTAAACAATCCATAATCAACATATCCCTGAATAGTCCCACTTGACTTTAGTTGCAGGTGCTCAGAAAGTTTCATCTCATCAAAAACTATGCAACCATGCCTTTCGAAAGAATTTAATTCAGCAGTTCTACCTTTCAAAGTTTCAAACATTTTCTTATTAAATCCATAACCAGCTTGATATGATTTTACATATTTTTTCAAACAGGTTCGACTAGGCAAAATAAGTAATTTGTTTAACCTCATGTGCTCATAGAGCCGGGGACTTTTCATTCTCATTATAATGCATTCTAACAACCAACTGCTGTCATACCTCATACCTTTTACACTCTTTCGCTCTGAAGCTTTAATGCATTCACCTATGGCTAATTGTTGCTTACGAGATAAATATTTCAACTTGTTAGTCAAGTTATTAGATGTATATTTTTTGTTTCTAACTTTTAAGTTTTTAATTTTATTTCTCAAAAAGACTGTATGTTGTTTTAATCGCTTTAAAGTTTGATGTGCCATTTTTAACTTTATTCGACATGTCAGAACAGGTCTACCATTTCTTCGTCTTTTTAACACAAATCTGTGATTTAATAAAAGCTTGCGCTGGTACTGACATGCTGAACATATTGCTCCATTTTCACTAACATGACCAACACATTTCCTGTTTTGCCAAAACTTCCGATTTCGAGTAAGGAGTTGCTCACCTGTTTTGTGCTTAGGTATTTCTGGAAATTCTTCAAGGGTTCCAACACCGCGACAGCTGTGATAGGAATTGGCCTTTTCCAGTATGGTTTCCAAACTTTTACATGAATTTACTTTCTCTTTAACAATTTCTATACCTTTATGGTACACAATACATGAAATTTCAGATTCTGAACATTTTTCAACAACAATTTTGGTATCAGGATTGGTATGTTCTTTCGAGTATGTTTTCCATTTCATAAAGCACACAACATTTGGAGATTCTTCATATGTAACAGTTACCCAAAATTTTGTTGGCAAAGTAACGTTGCATATTTCTTCAAATGAAATAAGGTCTTCATTCATTTTTGTGTTGGTATCTATTAAACGAGGATTGTCCTCCAATTTTCTCTTTTTTCTGGTACAGAAGATGTAATCCTTGTACAACGTTTGTTTGGTAAAGGTTTACTTAAATATTTCGGTAAATTTGGGAAAATAGTAGGTATGGCGGCAGGCTTGAGTAATGGTTTGTCTCGGCATGTTAGAACTTCCTTACCTTGAATAGTGTAACGATAATGCATCTCAATGAATTTAGATTCAAAGTGCAAGGCACATACAACACAACTTTCATCAAGTTTCTTATCAGCTCTGGGAATTGCCTTATCCCATTTGCTCAACATATCAGGTATTTTGGGGACAGCAAAGAGTGATATTTTATTTTTGCAGGATTTATAGCCAGTATTACATCCTGGCACAAAACAGCTGCTTTGCCTTTTCCGTTTTCTATGTTTTTTATTATTTGCTAATGCAGAATTTACCAGTCCTTTCACAGCTGACATTATTTCCTTATGATCTTATAACTAACTGTTGCAGTCGATTTCAGTACTGCACTTAAGTTTAACCACACAGTAGGTTTAACGCGTGACAGCCAATACTTGATCAACTTCTACATCTTCACGAATAAAAAGTTACTAATTTCGGAAATAAATTTCGTTATAAACAATCCACAGTTCACAGTTGAATAAAACTAACACCGGAATAAGCCTATTGCGTTTCAGTGATCAACTGTTGAATTACCTAGTGTATTACTGTTATGATCGAGCTACAACGAGTTAGCAAAGATACTGCCAAAAAGATTTCCCTCCACTAACCTTTGTTTTGTGAAAATTTGAAGTTTTGTAAGGCAGCAAATCCTTGGTAAACAAACTTCCCACCATTGAATAACATGAAGCCAATGAAGCATCCTAACGTAACTTCCGATGCCAGCGCCCTCTGTCATTTCATGACGATTGGTCACAAAACCGTGAGGGACATATCTTAGGGAGCACGACACACTAATTCTTCTAGGCACTGTAGTGTAAACAAAGAATACAAACGTTGCCTCGTTTGTGTGCGGACTGTTGTAAATGGTTTAATGGTTCAGTACTTTGGTTAATGTAAGTTGGGTTATTATATATGAATTTAGAGGTATGTCGTTCTTGAAGTGGGCGATTTAAATTCTCGTCAGCAACTAAGTTTCGTAACTAAAAAAAACAACAATATTTTTAACTATGCTGAGTATGTAATTAAAGGTTTTAATCGATCTTAGCTTGTAGTGATTTTATGATTTTAATATCGTGCGTCGACGGATTTTTAAATCTTCTTCGATATTTTCCTTTTTGTTCGTGTAGGTTTTGAAAGTTCTATTCTGCGGCTACCAGCTCATTTAGATTTTCGAAGTTTGGTAAGATTTTTTTAGGTTAAAATGGTTTTGTTTTTCTACTTTGTTGTATATATGTAGTCGTATTATTCGACGATTCGTCATAGAAGACTGCAGTGTGCTAAACAAATTCAACACAGGTAGTGACCATAGATTGGTGAGATGTAAGATGCACCTCAACACTAAAGTTGAACGTGGCAAGCTCATAAGACAAACAAAATCTATTGACATAACCAACCTTAAAAAACACCATAATACCTTCAAGTTGGAACTGAAGAACAGGTTCTCTGCTTTAGAAGGCCTAACATCGGGAGAAGTGGACATCTCTGAAGTTAACAGAAAAATAACCAAAGCTCTTATGGAAACAGCAACAAAATTAGCTGGGTCTAAGAACAAGTTGCATGTAAATAAATTATCAGGAAAAACGAAAATGTTGATGCAAAAAAGAAGAGAGATGAGGACAACTAAAGAAGATGTGACTTCCAAAGTGGAATATATAGAGCTATGCAAGACAGTAAGAAAAAGTATCACTGAAGACGTAAGAAAATTCAACTGTGAACTAGTGAGGAAAGCAATTGAAAACAACCAAAGCCTAAAGATAGCAAAGGGACATCTCAGTAAGGGAAGAAAACAGATTATGGCACTGAGAAAAGAAGATGGTTCTGTAACAAAAAATAGAGGCGAAATTTTGACAAGAGTGAAAGATTTCTACTCCAAATTATATGAAAGGGATGATACATGCACTCCAGACATCATGAAAGATACCAGTACCAGAGTTCCTCCAGTCCTTCCAGCAGAAGTTGCACATGCGATCAAGAACATGAAGCGGGGAAAAGCTCCAGGAGAAGATGGAATTACTGTAGACATCATACAAGAAGCAAGTGGAGAAATCGAAACAGTACTCGCCCAAATTTTCACTCGATGCCTTAATGAAGGAAAGATTCCTGAGGATTGGAACACCGCTACAATGATCCTGCTACATAAGAAAGGTGACATTGAGGATCTCGGAAACTACAGACCTATCAGCCTCTTATCAGTAGTTTATAAAATCTTCACTAAAGTTCTTTCACACCGCTTGAAGGTAACACTGGACATGGCTCAACCGAGAGAACAAGCTGGATTCAGGAGTGGCTACAGCACAATAGATCATATCCATGTGCTGAGAGAACTAATTGAAAGAGCGAGGGAATATGAACTTCCATTGTGCATGGCTTTTATCGATTATGAAAAAGCCTTTGATTCGGTGAAACCATCAGCAGTTACAATGGCTCTGAAAACCTGCGGTATTGAAGATGCATACATTAATATTATTAATAACATCTATGAAAATGCAAGTGCAAAGATTAGGCTGTTTGAAAATACAACACACGTAAAAATTGGAAAGGAGTGAGACAAGGTGACACCATATCTCCGAAGCTCTTTAATGCCACATTGGAGGGTGTTTTTCAGTCGCTGAGCTGGGAAAACAAGGGGATAAAGATTAATGGAGATTATCTAACCCACCTACGTTTTGCTGATGACGTAGTCATTTTTGCAACTACCCCATCAGAGCTGCAGAGTATGATCCAGGAACTTGCTGACAAGAGTAAAGAAGTGGGATTAAAAATGAACTTTCAGAAGACAAAAGTGATGTTCAATGCTTTTACAAGAAATGAAGATTTATCGATTGATGGAGAAAAGCTGGAGATAACAGACACGTACGTTTATCTTGGACAGCAGATATCAAGTGAGGGTCACATTGATGAAGAAATTAATCGGCGTACAAAACTTGCCTGGAGAGCTTTGGAAGAAACAGCATAATTTTCAAGAGCAATATGCCATTATGTCTTAAAAGAAAAGTGTTTGATCAATGCATCCTTCCAGTGCTTACGTATGGTGCAGAGACGTGGACCTTAACTAAAAGAGACATACAAAGGCTGCAGACAACTCAAAGCAGCATGGAGAGATGCATGCTTGGTGTAACCAGGAGAGATAAGAAGAGGAACACGTGGATCCGAAAATGACAAGAGTGGAAGACATCATGATCAGAGTTAAATCCCTGAAATGGCAATGGGCTGGACATACTGCCAGAAGGACAGATCATCGATGGACAGCCGAAATTTTAGATTGGATTCCAAGGGACAGGAAAAGACCCAGAAGAAGACCACATGGGAGATGGGTGGATGAAATTCGAAAGTATGCAGGGGTGACATGGAGGAGACTGGCACAAGACAGACCGTTGTGGAGGAAACTTGGGGAGACCTTCGTCCAGCAGTGGATTGATAATGGTTGACAATGATGATGATGATGATTATTCGACGATAGCTGAACAAAACCACAAGAAGACATCGAGTATAGTGAAGGGAGGGACGTAGACTCTTCAAAAATTGCAAACGATTTCGGAGGGAGAAAATGTATATTTTATCCACACACAAAAAAAAAAAAAAAAAAAAAGTAGGGGGCGGGCAAAATGGTTCACTCATTCTCCTTTATGCCACACCTCTTGGGCGGAAACTCACATTTTAAGATCAATTTCTTTGTCTGGAAACAGCTAGTGTGAGTGGTCATTGTATCACGTACAACACCAATCGAACGCCCATTCCTCCAAAAATTAAAAGTAA
The DNA here is from genome assembly GCA_039090855.1 of Macrothele yani. Classification (NCBI taxonomy): domain Eukaryota; kingdom Metazoa; phylum Arthropoda; class Arachnida; order Araneae; family Macrothelidae; genus Macrothele; species Macrothele yani. The sequence continues at coordinate 129,901,558 of CM076989.1, read as the reverse complement.
ATAATTTTAAGAGAAAAACTACTTTTCCCACAAAGTGTTTCTGAGTCTAGAATAAAAGTAACAGGTCTGTTAGCCAAAGTGCATCCCGCACTTAACGCCTTGACCCGTGGAAACGGAATCTAGGAGAAATCAAGTTCTCTTTCTCTGGAAGTACAAAATTTCGAAATATCTTGTATAAGCAGCTCAAATAACTTAAACACGGCAAAAATAAGGCTAGATGATCACGGGTGAGATTGCTTTTCCCAACAGAATGCATTCAATTTATTTTTTATTAATGAGTTCAATTCTAAAAATAATTAATATTTTTAAATAGTAATAAAACTCAGCACATTTCTCGCTTAACCAGAAACAATCGAAGGAACACATTCCAGAAAGGCACAACACAAAATAGAATACACTGCAGAGTGCAAGCTGATGAAAAAGCTACGTGCTTATATTACGCTGGAAACCGACAAGATCGTATTGGCCACGGCTGAGGAGAAATTGCTTACCGCCTCAGATGGATATTTTGTCAAGGGCATCAGCCCTGGTCTGCGCGCTCCCATTGGACAAAATCCCTGCCATCCTCCAATAGAATCATATCATATCATATCATATGTAGAGAATTTTAAGGAAGGGAGTGTCTGACCCCAGGTCTTAAACAACCCTTAGAAATAGGAAGCTGCGAGATTTGGGCTAGAGTGCCCGATAGGAAAGTGACACGGAAGCAAGGTAGAAAGGGGGAGGAAGACGCCCTTATTTATTACCGGGGTCCGATAGCTTAACGTGCCCATCCGACACACGGTGGGTATTTAGTGGTTTGAACGTTCGTACCTGCCCAGGATTGAACCTGAGGTTATCTCAATGGCAGTCACGAACGCTGACTACTAGGCCACCCGCGGCTCCAATAGAATCACAGATGCCAAACTACTTTAAGCGGCAGTAAGGTTCGCCTCAAAATTCTTACAGGAAGTGATCTGGAAACCGGTTGTTGCATGTCTCCGTGCGCTCTGCTGTCTGCTGTGATAGAGCCAACTAACGGGATCACCTCTATAGGCGCTCAAAATATGCTGTTTTTAGCCTCTTAACAAATATCAGGTAATCCCAAAAATACTGTCGTCTTTTCAACGTGTGAAGAAAAGAAACAAAAACGTACCTAGAACAGATGTTTTAATCCATATAATAAGTGCCCCCGGTAGTTACAACCTTTTTCCATCGATCGACAAAGTTTCGAATATCAGACTTGTAGAATTTCATGGGTTTCCATGCAAAAAAGGCAGAAAGGGTTCGCCGTACCTCCTCCACATTTCGAAGTGTAGTCCCAGCAAGATGGTTTTGCAAGTTACGAAAGGGATAATAGTCGGATGGGGCGATGTCAGGGGAATATGCTGGATGCGGAAGTTTTTCTATCCATAGTCCTGTACCGTGGCAATGGTCATTTTCGCTGTCTGTGGTTTTGCGTTGTTCTCTGCAGCAGCACGCCTTTACGATTCACGAGTGCTGGACTTTTATCTTGCAAAGCAGTGCGGCCGACCCGGTAGCGCAGTGGTCTAAGCGATGGCCTCCGATCATTCGTCCGAAAGGGGTCCGGGTTCGAATCCCGGTCAGGCATGGATGTTGTGTTTGTCTTACGGCACTGGCTCTCTCCCTTCCCTGGAACCAATGACCCTAAATTAGGGACGGGCGACTGCTTATAGCCCATTGAGTTGCTCACGGTGGTCGTTAAACCTCCAATCAAAAAAAAAAAAAAAAGCAGTGCGTAAACGCTGCCGCTGTTGACAGTAGACTTCCCCTGTAGTGGTTTTGTTGGGTGGCAGCAGCTCGTAATGGATTATGCCTTGCATATCCCACCACACAGACATCAAAACCTTTTGTGAGAAACGTCCTGGTTTTGCCACTGTTGCAGGCACATTCCCTTTGGGAAGCCATTGCCGTTTACGCTTAATGTTGTGATAAACAATTCATTTTTCATCGTCCGTGACAATTCTGTGCAAAAACGGCTCCCTTTTTTTTACGGGAGAGCAAAGAAGTGCAGATGTCCACACGCTGTTGCAGCTGTTGTGGAGTGAGATCATGGGGCACCCCCTTATCCAGTTTCGACACATAACCAAGGTCCTGCAGATGCCGGTGAACAGTGTAATGGGTTGAATGAACAAGTGTGGCCAATTCCTCGACTGTTGCCTGAGGATTTCCATCAACAGCAGCTTTCAGCACGTCGTTATCCAGCTCAACAAGCCGTCCGGGTGGCTTCATATCCTTGAGGCTGGTGTCCCCCCTTCGAAATTTCTGGAACCAGCGATGACATTTCCTGACCTCCAGGGTACCCGGTCCATATACGGCATTGATGTGTCGTGTTGCTACCGTCGCTGAATGTCGATGGTGGAACTCATACAGCATAATGTGCCTAATGTGGTCTTCTGATACTGCCATTTCCTATGCGGTTTAAGTTCACAACGACTGCACCTAGAACTCCCGTTTGCAGTCTCAAGTGACTTGAAGGTCTGCTCGCGCGATCCCTCTTATACTCACCGTGGTCAACGTCATAGTCTGGGCACCAGGGCCTCACTACTGTTGGGCTTGCGCAAACCTACATTACTTCTGGGATGACCTGATAGTATTTAAACTTAATGCTCATGAATTAAGGATTCATTTTCTGGTTGAAGCCTTTTCCAACAAAATATACGAATCACAATATGAATTTCAGAATTTCGTTTAACATGTTCAATTAAAGGCGCATTATATCTTATACACATAACATTTTTCTTCGGGGGCTAAAAATTTCTGGTGAGGCGGTGCCTCACTTTCCTCATCTGACCGCCCAGGGTTCAACCGGCTACTGTGACGCCTCACAAATAACTGATTCAATTACAGCCAGACGCCGGAAATACCGACTGCGTTGTTCAAGGTCAGACGGCTGGATGCACGAAACCCCACCCCAAATACACGAACTTTCTTTATTCACAATATTGCATGTACGTGAGCGGTAACTACACTTTATAGATTTCTTATTATTATTCCCCATCACAGTACGTCAGGTACACAGGGACTTTTGGCTCACTCTGTATTCAAATTTCTTCTTGACGACTATAAGTGTTGAATTATGGCGGCAACACACACACACACACACACACACACACACACACACACACACACACACACACACACACACACACACACACCGTGAAAATAGTCAAATCATAGTATTAATGAAGATGTCGTGCATATTCAATACATTAAAAAGCATACACCGTCTTTGCACGATATATTTAATTTAAAAAATGACAGATATTTCATATTTAAAATATTAAAAGACCCATAAGTACTTTCGGGTCGATAATCGACCCGTCTTCAGATGGAGGAGAGCTGTTGCTGCCAGTGTGCTCCCATATGTACAGTATGTCCGAATATGATGACGTGCCAGGTATGGACTAGCGTCGCATGGGTGTCACTCTGTTGCCATCATTTCATGGCTAAATCACAAATCAGACGAGGTTCATGTGGGAATATGACAAACAGGGTGCAAAAATATACGGAATATATGTATTTTTTATAATTCACATATTTAACAAGAAATGTTATGTAAGTTCATAGCTGTAATGAATCTTTTCCAAATTACGGGTAAGTCAATTGGGGAATTATCGTTACAGCAGCCGTCCCCGAAGGCCTCGATGTACATAAACTTTCAGTTATATGCAACGAGTATACAGAAGCGGGTGTATGTAGCAGTTTAATGTTTTTCCAATCTGGTTGGACAGTTCCTTCCCAGCAAAAACACAAGTGCTGGGAAACTGCTGACCACCAGCTGGCAGTGATGGGTCACTGCTGGCTGAAATCTGCCGCTCACGGCCCGGTAGTGGTCCGTTGGTGGCAGCGCTATCAGTTGGCGAGCCATTGATGGCCCTGCAGCATCGCCATGAATTTTGGGCCTCCAAGCAAGTGCCACTAGTGGCCCGTTGCTGGCAACCAATGCAACCCCCAACAGCAGGTGGAAGCAACGGGACTGAGCATGCGCAGAAGCAACACTTGCTGTGTCTCTCATGGTACCAGTTAGTTGAAGACGACGCTATCGCCATTGTGTTGTTTTAGTGGATGTTAAGAAAAAATCCATATGTGGAGAGGCGAATTAATTTCCTAATGAAATTTTACGTCGACGAAGATATCAGATTAAGCCGTGAAACACTAGATTACAGCCATGAAATACACCCACTCCATTCCCATGAATAACAATTCATGGAATGGAGTGGATTAATAACAAGAAAAGATTTGAAACCGCTTGAAACACATATCCTGGAAAACCATTAAAACAGCGTTTGTTGGAAAAAAAAAGAATTATACGCGTACAAAATTTATTTATTATTTGAAAGAAAAAAAAAGCAACGCTATGTGGTTGTACTCATCCATGGGTTAAATACACAAGGCTGGGAGGAATTCGCTTCTAAAAATAACGAGAAGTAAAATAAAATATCTTTTACTCTTTAAAACAAATGTAGCTTCGGACAACGGAAAGGAAAGACACAACGTTAAAAATGTAATAGAATGTGACATGAACCCGGGTAAATATATATTTATTCAACAATCTCTTTTCAAGACGGCAAGAACAGTACAAAAATGAGTGAAGTTCCCTTAAGGTAAAAAAAAAAAAAAACTGTCGTTACGTTGAAAAAATTAATTTATCAATTATATGAAACTGACTTTTATGAAAAATACCTCGCAATATTGTAATATGAAAGAGGGAAGCATTCAATTACAAATTGCATACCAAACAGATAGCTTCCAGCACGTAAGCGAGCATAGTGAACTAGTCCGGTCGGTAGCGAGCGTGGTTTCACGCAAACGGCCCAGGATCAAATCTAGTCAGATGCGAACGGGCGTTTTCCCGGTCTGATGAGAAAATTTCCCCAGCGCAGTGCGTTAATTCACAAGCTTCGTAAGGGTAGAAAAAAAAATTTAGCTTTGGGCAACTGCGGTTATCCTTGCTCTTTTTTTTTTTATTATTATTATTATGGCTACTACTGGGAAATTGACGGACAAGATTCGGCAAGCCACCAGTTACGTCACGTGGTTGCTGGCTGCCACTAACGGTCCACTAGCGGACCACATTAGGCTAGCCATCATTTCTGGCACGTGCTTGCAGGGCTACTGAAGGGCCACTTGTGGCAGCTATTGCCTGTGAAGGACCACTGATGGCCCTGTTGTGGCATATGACAACTGATGGGGTGCCAACTGTTGGCCTGAGCTGCTGGCCCTTCTGTTGGCCACCCGGACTTTTTATTGACGGTTCGGCAGCGGCAACATAGTGCTGGGCCATTGCTGGCAGTGCTGGCTGCCAGCAATGGCCCAGCAAGACTGTTTTTGCTGGGTTGTGCTACATTTCTGGCGAGCGCTGTGTTACTGTGCTTAACGCGAATGTCATATTTATGTTCCTGCATTCGAGTTTCAAGGCTACGTTTTGTAGATCCCACATAGTTGCTTACGTGTTCACCATTGGAAACATCTATTAATGGTATATTATATACACCCCATTTACACAAAATATCAGGTTGTTCTCTATCTTTTTTGATAAGTGAAAATAGATTTCGGGATCTAATGCCAAAATGAGTATCATACTTCATACATGTGCGTGTCAGTACATTAGTAATGCGCGACTGCTTATAGCCCATTGAGTTGCTCACGGTGGTCGTTAAACCTCCAATAAAAAAAAACATTAGTAATGCTTGGGTATTGCTCCATTGTACCAACGAGGTTCATGTGGGAATATGTTTATCATATTCCCACATGAACCTCGTCTGATTTGTGATTTAGCCAAGAAATTTTTTTTTTGAGGTTTAACGACCACCGCGAGCAACTCAATGGGCTATAAGCAGTCGCCCGTCCCTAATTTAGGGTCACTGGTTCCAGGGAAGGGAGAGAGCCAGTGCCGTAAGACAAACAAAACATCCATGCCTCACCGGGATTCGAACCCGAACCCCGTTCGGACGAATGATCAGAGGCCATCGCTTAGACCACTGCGCCACCGGGGCGGCAGCCATGAAATGATGGCAACAGAGTGACACCCTTGCGACACTAGTCCATACCTGGCACGTCATCATATTCGGACATACTGTACATATGGGAGCACACTGGCAGCAACAGCTCTCCTCCATCTGAAGACGGGTCGATTGTCGACCCGAAAGTACTTATGGGTCTTTTAATCTTTTAAATATGTAAATATCTGTCATTTTTAAAATTAAATATATCGTGCAAAAATGGTATATGCTTTTTAATGTATCGTCATATCATGTTTGGGAAAACACAAAATGTGTATTTCTGTTTAAATCTCGAAGTCGTTTTTTTTTGCGATTATAAATTTCTGATCTTACTTTCATATTTCCTTCGAATTTTACTTCATTTTTACTTTTTATACATTAGCATGGAATAATGAAAAAAAAAGCAGGGGGTTTATTTATGCACAACAAAAAAAGTTATTCTTCACGAATAGCTGGCAAAGTGAAGGGGACCCAAAGTATCGATGATGTGTGCTGGGCCCCGGTAACTTTAAATCCGCCACTGGGTACAAATACAAGGGTTGTACCGAAAGTAATGCAAAAGTGGGCATGGCTTTTTCATTATCTGACAGAGGTCGTTCAAATTGCACATGTTGGTAGAGTAACTCTTCCTCTATAATAACCCTTCTTCATCATTGCAGGTAAATAATGGATTCCAAGCAGAAGCAACATGCCATCATTGAGTTCTTGACGAAGGAATGGTGCAGGCTGTTCGACATCCGCAGAAGGTTACAGAATGTTTACGGAGATGACACCATTGACAAGAGCAATGTGCACAGATCGATGAAGAAGTTTAAAGGAAAGGAAACAAACACTGAAGACAAACCACGCAGTGGGAGACCATCATCTGCGACCACTGACAGGAATCGGCAGCGAGTGGATGAATTGATTCGCGCGGAGAGACGAGTTGTGAGCTTGTTGCACAATTGGACTTTGGCTACAATGCGATACATAAGATGGTGAAAGACATAGGGTATCAGAAAGTGTGTGCAAAGTGGGTACCTCGGCAGTTGACACCCGATTTGAAGGAGAAAACGGTGGAAGTCTTCTCTAATCTGCTGGAAGCGTTTGAAGCCAATGAAGACACGTTTTTTTTCGATCTGGTGACAGGGGATGAAATGTGGGGGTATCTTTACGATCCGGAAACGAAGAATCAATCCATGGAATGACGTCACACCTCTTCACCAAGGCCCAAGAAGTTCAAGAACCAGTGATCAGCACAGAAAGTCATGGTGACTGTTTTTTGGGGTGACATGGGTGCCATTCTCCTTGATTTTCTGGAACGTAGCCGTACCGTGATCAGCGAGCGGTACATTGAGACACTCAAGAATCTTTCCATAAGGAGAAAGAGACCGAACAAGAATCTGAAAAGGATCCACATTCACCATGACAATTCGCGACCACACACATCTTTGGCAACAAATTAGGCTGACCGGTGGTCCCCCATCCATCGTACAGCCCAGATCTGGCACCCTCCGACTTCCATGTGTTCGGTCCAATAAGGCAATCTCTGGGGACAAGGATTTGATGACACAGACGAGGTGAAAGTGGTTGCGAAGAAGTGGGTACAAAAGTCCACACCTGAATATTTTCAAAGAGGATTCTAGAGTTGGGTTCAACTGTGGCACAAATGCATCGCTTGTGATGGAATCTATGTTGGGTAGTATTTTTGTATAGAGAAAGAGTTACTCTACCAACATGTGCAATTTGAACTATACCTCTGTCAGTTAATTAAAAAGTTATACCTACTTTTACATTACTTTCGGTACAACCTTTGTATGTTATTTGTTATTATTATTATTGTCTTGTTTTGTTTATGGGTTTCACGAACAACCACAGTCGCCCTTCCCTAATTCAGGGTCACATGTTCTAGGGAAGAGACAGAGCCTGTGCCATGGGACAAGCAAATGACCTGTATCTCATCCGAGACTGAAACACGGGCCCATATCGGACGAATGGTCAGAAGCCAGCGCCTCTGACCACTCGCCCATGGGGGCTGCTTTAAACCTGTTCTGCCTTCTGTAGTAGACAACTATACAAGAAGCGTTCCCACAATACAATCTTTTGACACAAAGAAGAATTTTTCAAAGCGGAGTTTATAAGAGATTATCAGGGGGGAATACCCATTTACTCCCCCTCTAGAAAAAAATGTGCTTAATTTGAAATATATGTATGATATTCTTCATGGTGAATGCGACAAGGTATAAAAGGGGTGTTTCCATTGGGGTTTTTAGAATGCGCACTTCTGCCTACTAGCTGAGAAGTATGCATTTATGAAAAATCAGAAAGTAAGGGTGAAATTATTTTCCTAAGATATCTGACGCGAAAAGGTTTTTTCAATTCGAAACTTTTAAAAGCTGTGATATCGAGATAAGCATTATATAACTTTTCACCCCGAAGCCGGGAAACTTTTTGATATATGAAGAACAGAATGCGAACAAAATGTTCATCACAGTCAAAAATTTCCGACTAAGAAAGAAATTTTCAATCGAATCTTTAGCAGCGGAAATGCTACACATTACGAAAAAGCAGAAAACGTATTCGAAATGTTCTTCATAGTGCAAGCTATGCGACGGAAGAAGAATTTTTCGGACTCCAATTTTTTTTTTTTTTTTTTTGATTGGAGGTCTAAGGACCACCATGAGCAAATCAATGGGCTATAGAGCCTTTGCACGTGACGTCACAAAACTGTCTGCTAGACTTCCGGGTGGTTAAAAAGTACCCGAGCTGGTCTCTCTCCATGCTTTTCAATGGTGCTGCTGTAATGGAGTTAAAAAAAATGTTCTTTCTGACAAAGTTTGACATCTTAATGGGGTGGAAAAGCAACGTTACGAAGAAAAGCTTAGAAATAATGGCATAGAAGATCCATATGACATACCTGAAAGATATTTTTATCGTCTGGAAGTTTGTGTTGCTACGGACCTCCCTGATCTGAACTATCACGATATTTATAACTGCTTAATAGGCAGTTTTTCGTGTTATGCCGAAAAATCTCTAAAAGCTTATAAAAGCCTTGATGCATATAAACATTTTACCAATGGGTGGGTTAGAAATGTATTAATTCTGAAGACTGAAAACGAGAAATTTCTTATCCGGTCTAAGATAAGTTGTCATTTCTGTCTGGTTCCAGTGCGTGTGGGTGGTTTCAGTGTGTATTGCAATTAAAACAAGAAAGATGACACCGAAATTTCGGGTGTAATAAGCACGTCTTTTGAATCCGTTTTAACGCAAATTAAATTTATCAAAGCTATTCAAAGTCAATGGAACCAGTATGGAAAACAATAGTATCTGACGGAAGAAAGAAGTTTTTCAATCGGGTCCTTAATCCCTCAGATTTTGCTGTAAACGGGATCGTGAACTTACGAACTCTTAGAAACAGAGTTATCGACAAAAATAAGATGTGACTTTACGTCCCCGGGTGGGAAAACCATGCATTATTTTAGGAAGAAAGTATTCTCAAAAGGTTTATTCATATGAGCGGTATCGGAATAAGAAAAAAATTTAGTCGAGTTTTCAGGAGCCCAGATTTTGCTACAAATACATCAGAAGCAGAAATTAACACTTATGACCCCTGGTGACCAAACCATTCTTTACCAAACATTAGAAATTATGTGAAAAATATTTTCCATCAGGTCTTGTATGCGATACAGGAAGAATTTTTCAAATCGGAGTTTTAGGAGCAGAAAACGCAATTTACCTTTGTGCGCCCTAGCGGAAAGTCTATGATTTACTTGAAAATTTTGAATTTATAGGAAAAACATTTCGCATCGGAAACACTATCCAACATAGAAGGAATTTTCCAAATCGGACTTTTAGAAGTAGACATATTTACAAAAATCAGATATACATCTACGCCCCCTGGCGTAGAAATCATGCACTATTTTAAGAAGAAAATGTTTCTAAAAGGTTCCTCGACATGAGTAGTTTCGGTCTACAAACGACGTTATTTTCAATTGAGAATTAAGAAGCTCAAATTTTGCTGCAAATACACCAGAAGCGGAAATTAAGATTTACGCCCCCTGGTGGCCAAACCATTTTTTTACAAAAATTAGAAATTATGTGCAAACGATTTCCCATCAGGAGCTGTATCCGGTGCAGAAAGAATTTTTCAAATCGGAGATTTAGAAGCAGAGATATAGGCAGAAACGCAATTTACCTTTACGCCCCCTAGCGGAAAGTCTATGAATTACTTGAATATTTTGAAATTATATGAAAAACATGTCACACGGAAAACACTATCCAACAAAGAAGGAATTTTTCAAATCGGACTCCTAGAAGTAGAGATATTGATAAAAATACGATATACATCTACACCCCCTGGCGGAGAAACTGTGGAATATTTTAAGAAGAAAATATTCCAAAAAGGTTTTTCGAAGTGAGTGGCATCAGTCCACGAAATAATTTTTTCAATTGATATTTTAGAAGCTCAGATTTTATGGCAAATACATCAGAAGTAAAAATTAACACTTATGCCCCCTGGTGGCCAATGTATTCTTTACCAAAAATTCGAAATTATATGCAAAAGATTTTCCATCAGGAGATGTATCCGCTGATTTTTTTTTTCTTTTCAAATCGGAGTGTTAGGAGAAGAGTTATCGAGAAAAATGTAATTTACTTTTACGCCCCCTAGCGGAAAATCTATACGTAATTTGAAAAAGAAACTATATCTAAAATACTCTTCGACATAAATGGAATCGAAAGATAAAATAATTTTTTCAATCGGTTGTTTACAAGCAAATATGTGGAATAAAACGTATTTTTGAATTCGACATCATCTGCATTTACGCTCTCTAGCGGCGAAATTGTACATCGTAAAAAAAAAAAACGAAATAAAGGATCATCATTCGCATATATCAAGCTTCCGAATGCAAAAAGAATTTTTCAAATCGGATTAATAGTTGCATAGATACCGTGGGTACAGACGGACGGACGGACAAACCGATAACATAAGCACGATCTTTTTTTACAAAAGACGTGCTAAAAAAGAAAACACCGACTTATCATATTCCGAAAAGTGGGCTATTTTTTCACAAAAAAAAAAAAAAAAAAAATACATATCCGGGAAAACGGACGACACAATAATGTATGACAGCAACCTCTCATTCTTTGTGGACGTAAATTCTTAAATTTCGGTTCGTAAAAAAAGGCATCTGTTTCAGTATTTAGAAATCAGTAACAGTACAAAATCTTGAAAGTTCACGAAGGCTTAGGAATTTCCGATTCGACAGCAAAGTTAATCCGTCATGCATTCAGAGCATTTTAAACAGAATAACAAGGATTTACGTAAAAACTTGAAAATAATACATAAGAGCAGTGGCGTAGGAACGGGGGTGGGGTACAGGGGTACAATGTACCCCCCAAATTTTGGAGAGGGGTACATTAATATCTACTGTACCCCCCCCCAGATATGAGCAAACACAAACCAATCATTCATAAAGAGTGAACTGTAAAATTTGTATGCTACTTATTTTTTTTTTATTCGCTTTTCTTTCAAAGAAATATAACGGGTCATCTGGTTTTTTTTATATCCGAAGCTTGTAGTGGTAGGCTTTTCATCCACCAAAAACTGGCCAACCATCTGGGAAACTCCAGCAAATTAGTTCTGCAGGGAAACGACGAGTGCGAGGTTTTTGTTAATAACTTCAAACAGCATATGGTAGGGCTAGGGCTTGATAACATACTTGTGATCAGTGTTTCTTTTCTCTTAAAATTCCATGCATCTTGATCAGGTCGTCCTTTCTGCACTTTAAAAAAAAAATTTACTGCACAAGTGGACATTTCAGCGCCCGCAGCCCCGGCACTAAAATTGTTTTCTGTCTTAAGATCTGTAGCAATACAACAAGTGCATTACGGATTTCACATACCACTCTTAGAACTCCAATTCCTCGATATCTCCACCATCATTTAGCTTTACACCAGACCAATGTGCTTTTTACATCAACTGTCAGCCTATGTATCGTTCAAAGGTTTTAATATAGACTTCGTAATGCTTCAATGGTACTATCATCGCGGGTAGAGCAGTTTTTACTTTACTGCGGTTTTACTTTATTAACGTAAACAAAAATTATAAGAAATTTAATTCGTTCTTGTAAAGAGTTATATAATATTTCCTGAGAAATCCCTCTTTTCCAAACCCTGCTGACAGAAATTCATCCTAATGTTGACTATATATTAATTTTGTACTTTTTTATTAACTATATGTTAATTTTGTACTTTTTTTTCATCAATATTTTAATGGAAAAAAAAACACACAAAAATGAACAAGAGAGAACACAAAAAAAAAAAAAACTTCTCCATTAATTTTCTGATAAGAAATTAATAATGTGTTTAACTTTTTGTCAGCAATAAAAATAATAATGGTAATAATTAATAATAATATGATAACAATGTTCATTCGGATGAATTCCTGATCAGTATACGTATTTCATAAAAACTCTAATATACTACCCCCCCCAAAAAAAAATTCGAAGGGGGTCATCCATAGATGACTTAATCCTTGAGATGTAAGGTTCATGAGCTTGTACCCCCTAAATCAAAAGCGTTCCTACGCCACTGTATAAGAGTGAGCAAGAAATGTACCGATATAAATTCGACTATTAACGTAGTAAAATATGCAGATTTACGGCACCTGAAATGAAGTGTTTACTGCAGATCCTGTCATACGGCATGAACGACCATGGCTTCCGATTTCCGGCTATTTTTCACATAATGAGGTGTTTTTCTGCTGTTGGAAAACGATAAAAGGAAATTCCATTACCTTACTCGTACTTTGAGAAGCACCCATACGACACACAACTTTTAACCATTTCTAAAACTTCAAATAATCGAGTGACAGAGGGTCCAGAAATTGCTTCTCCATGTTAATCCTATGGGAACCTTAGCAGCCGAACTTTCTCTCAACCACTCGTATGTAACCGTGACGTCAAAAATGACGTGGTGCAAAGGCTCTATAAGCAGTCGTCCGTCCCTAATTTAGGGCCGCTGACTTCAGCGAAGGGAGAGATCCAGTGCCGTAAGACAAACACAACATCCGTACCTCACCGGGATTCGAATTTGGACCCTTCTCTGACGAATGGTCATAAGCCAGCGCTTAGACCACTGCGCTACCTAATAGTTTTAATACCGTAAATAATTGGTTAGCATTAATTCGCGCATTTATTCCTTTTTATTTGTTTATTAATTTAGTTATTGCAATTTCACTATCCCAATGAACGCATAAAGTTAGGAGATATTGCCTCCCTTAATTTACTGAAACTGGTTTCTGGTAAGAGGGGAAGGGTGTGACGTATTACAGAAGTGAAGCACATCTCAAGATGACAAAGTTCCAGCGACAAATTCCGTTGGTGTAGCTTAACTGGGAAAGCATTTGGCTCCAGGGAACAGCAATGCGGGTTCGATCCTCGTTAGTGACAAATTTGTGTTTTCATGAGGGGACTTCATAATGTCCTTTTTTTTTTTCTAGAGAGTGAGAGACTCTTTATTCAGATTCATTTATCAATATTCAAAAATTCAAGAGAACCGACATCCTATCCCTGTGTACGAACATTTTAGTTAATTACCAGATTCATAAAAAATTGCCAGTTCAATGACGTGGACTATAAACGTGGTTTCAGTTTTTGGTACAGTATCTTCATTTTCTTTCTTATCAGACGTAGATTTTGGTTCAGACTCACGATGCTTTTTCCTTTTTCTTTGCATAGAATTATCTACTATTTTGACACATCAAGGGTATCTCTCAACGAACCACCCGGTGATGACAATGGTCGATGTAACCTCGCATAGCAAAAGATCTACTTTTATCAGTTACAAACGTGAGCAAGGTTATCACCATGCGTTTCCTGTTGTTCTTATGCGCAATTTTGCTGCTAAGTAGTGTTTGTGCATATTATTCACATTTGAACAGATGTTAGGATTACCGTATTTTTCAAGTTCAAAAGAGCTGCAAATGTGGAAAGGATCAAAAATGACCTGGACAACGTTACGAACGGTTATTCTACATGATATAATCAAATTACCATAAATATGACAGTAAAACCTCTAAATTTCGGGCACCCTGGGACTTCAACATTTGCCTGCTATTGGGACGTGTCCGCTATTTGGGAAGTTGACTTCTGAGTCCAACTAGGCTCACAATACAAAAAAAATATCATATTAAATATGAAAGTACAATATATAGTGAACCTCTAAATTGCGGGTACCCTGGGACTTCAACAATTGCCCTCTCTTGGGAGGTGTCCGCTATTCGGGAGGCTGACTTCTAATCCCATCTAGGCTGATAATACAAAAAACTTCATATTAAATATGAAAGTACAATATACACTGAGTGGCCACTTTATTATGATCACCTGACAGTTTTAAGCAAATGAGCTATCGCTTCACGTTGTTGCCGCCAGAGAGCGAGGCTAGTATAAAAAGGGAAAGCTTAGTGCTTGCGACAGTAGTAGAAGTGATTTTTGGGTGACGAGATGGGTAAAAAATGCGATTTGACGGACTTTCAACGTGGGATGATTGTAGGAGCTTGGAGCCATGGAGCGAGTATCACCGAAACCTCCGCATTCGTGAAATGTTCCAGAGCAGCTGTTGTTAAAGTGTTTAAAGACTGAACTGTCAGCCAAAAAACTGGGTCTCTACGTGCAACGTGTGGTTGTCATCGACAAGTGACTGCTCGGGCGGAACGGAGAGTGTCCAGACTGGCAACAGACAACAGAAGGGCAACAGTGCAGCAAATTACAGACCATCTTAATCAAGATCCCCTCAAATGATCTCTGCACGCACTGTTCGCCGTACACTGCATCGGATGGGATATGGCAGCTGAAGGCCTGTTCGAACACTTTTGCTGTCTGCAGTTAACAAGAGAAAACGTCTCCAGTTCGCACAGGAGCACAAGGATAGGACAGTCGATAATTGGAAACAAATTATGGGGTCCGATGAATCACGTTTTCAGTTGCACCATGCCGATGGCCGAGTGAGAATTCGGAGGAAACAGCACCAAGGCATGGACCCCAAATGCATTGCAACAACCCTTCAAGCTGGTAGAGGCAACGTTATGGTTTGGGGAATGTTTTCCTGGCATGCTTTGGGCCCTTTAATTCGTGTTGATCAACGTCTGACTGGCACGTCATATCTAAATATCGTTGCGGACCGAGTGCATCTTGTCGTGTGGATGGTTTATCCCAATGGCGATGGCTACTTTTAACAAGATAATGCGTCCTACCATAGTGCTCGTATTGTACAGGATTGGTTTCAGGAACATGCCGGTGAGTTTACTTTGCTTAGGTGGCCCCCACAATCTCCAGATCTCAACCCCATTGAGAATTTGTGGGATGAAGTTGAACGAGCCATCAGACAGCTGGATCCACAACCCTGCAATCTCACACTCCTGGAAAGTGCTATTCATCAAGCATGGTCTCAGATTCCACAAGCCACCTATCAACATCTCGTGGAGTCCATGCCACGAAGAATCGACGCAGTATTAAAGGCAAAAGGTGGCCCAACGAAGTACTGAGGAGGTGGCCACTCAGTGTACAATCAATCTTTAAACAGCGGGCACCCTGGGACTTCAACATTTGCCCGCTGTTGTGAGGTGTCCGCTATTCGGGAGGTAACTTCCGAGTCCAACTAGGTTCACAATACAAAATACTTTATTATAAATATGAAAGTACAATATACAGTAAACCTCTAAATAGCGGGCACCGTGAGATTTCAACATATGTCCGCTGTTGGGAGGTGTCCGCTCTTCGGGAAGTTGACCACTGATCCCAATTAGGCTCACAATACAAAAAACTTCATATTAAATATGAAAGTACAATATACAGTTGACATCTAAATAGTGGGCACCCTGGGACTTCAACATTTGTCCGCTATTGGGACGCGTCCGCTATTCGGGAGGTTGACTTCTTAATCCCAACTAGGCTCACAAAGCAAAAAAAAAAAAAATCATGTTAAATACGTACGTATAACTAAAGTGATGTCTTTTGATTAAATGCTTTATATTTTTGCTGTAGTTTTGCAGTGAGAAACATTACAAACACGCGTGGATACATGCGGTATATGTACAGTACTTTTATTTTAAAATACACTACATACAATGTACGTATTTCGATGCATGTTTAAAAATAGTAAAATATGTTGAACCATGAATTTTAAAACGCATTTACTCGCCTCTCATTATTAAATTAAATCATTCAGCAATTTTGATTTTGGGCGGCAAAAAAGCTGATAAAAGCGTTTCTGTTTTGTTTTTATGTTTTTTTTTTTTTTTTTCAAAATGTATTTTTTAATTCTTCAATAGTGTGCTCCATATCTCTTCTGTTTGTTAAAAGAAAACAAAAAAACTTTCGCAATTATTCACTACACTTTGCAGCATCTTAAAAGAAATCGCTGACCGCTTCAGTAACTGCATGAGATACTTCCTGATTCAAATCACTTTCTTCAGACGTATTTAAGGCAACGAACTCGCGTACATTGTTCGTCGTCTCTTCGATACACAGATCTTCATCAACCGTAATGAAATCTTTTGCATTTCGTACTGTTTCGAGACGTAATTAGTTTAGAAATGGTGTCTAAATCCTTTTCTGGATTGACAACGAATACCCAGTTCGTTTGAAAGAAGCTGTTTTGTTCACTTCTAAGAAAAGATCAGCCATATTGAAACCACAGACCAGTGGTTTTTGTAATGGTGAACAGAAGGACAAAAAGCACCCTATTTCTGTCCGAAGAAGTTAAACAAAATCTTTGCGGCGAAAATTCGCCAATTTTTTTCCCTTGAACGTTTATGTTTCTAACTGTTTTGTGACAAAGATCACTGTCGGTTATTCAAAGGGTCCGTTGTTTGGAGGTAAGTACACAGTCGTATCAGAAGAATATGACTACCTACCTAAGAATGGGAATAACCACCCCTGGCACGGGTAACAGCCGTGAGACGGCGTGGCATGGACGCCGTCTCGCGGCTGTTTTGCTGCAATGTTGAACGCTGGGCTGATGTTACGATGCGTTCCAGACGTCGCTGTCCGCGATCTTCCAGGGCTTTTTTTTTTTGATTGGAGGTTTAACGACCACCGTGAGCAACTCAATGGGCTATAAGCAGTCGCCCGTCCCTAATTTAGGGTCACTGGTTCCAGGGAAGGGAGAGAGCCAGTGCCGTAAGACAAACACAACATCCATGCCTCACCGGGATTCGAACCCGGACCCCTTTCGGACGAATGATCAGAGGCCAGCGCCTTAGACCACTGCGCCACCGGGGCGGCCCAGGGCTTTTCTACGGCCACACCGGTCTTGCGCTCTGGAGGTTTTCCTTGAGTTTGTGTAGTCCAGGTGCACCCTTGAAATTGTTGACCGTGTAAATCCAAATTTCGTGGTGATTCCCGAGATGGAGTGATCCATCTCCCGGGCACGGACTACCATACCGCGTTCGAAATCGCTTAAATCCTGATAAGCTGCCACCTGGACTGCGAATACTACTACTTAAGCTTGTGAAGGTACCTGCTAAAAAGTTCAGAGACTAGGCCGATATACAACAAAGTTCCGAGACTACGCCGATATACAACAAAGTACTTACTTTACTTAAGTCTGGCTATGATCTCCCTCAAAGTAGTCTCCTTGGGCAGCGATACACCGCTGCCAGCGGTTTTGCCATTGTTGGAACGTACCCTGGAAGTCCTGTTTGCGAATCGTGCCAAGCACCGTTTGCGATTCGCGGTGGATCTCGTCCACGGTTTCAAAACGGCGACCTTTTGAAACCGTGGACGAGAGGGTTGCCTAGTAGCTTCAGCTTCATCATCGGGAACAGAAAGAAGTCGCAGGGGGCCAAATCCGGGGAGTGAGGAAGCGTAGTCATGCTGTTGCGGCTGCGCAAAACTGGCGTGTTGCTAACGCTCTGTGAGCTGCTTCATTGTCGTGATGGAGCAGGAATCGCCCCTTCGCCATTTTCAGGTCGTTTGCGTTGAATGTTCTCCCTAAGACGCCGCAGAACATCACAGTAAAAAAGGGCGGTGAGGGTCTGCCCTGAGAGGGGGGGGGTCGGATTCACGGTGCACAATCGCACGAATGTCGAAGAACACAATGAGCATGCATTTGGTTGCGCTCCGGACCTGTCGGGCTTTCATCGGTCGTGGAGATGCCGGGCTCTTCCACTACGACGACTGTTGTTTGGTCTCCGGGTCGTAAATGTAGACCCAAGTCTCGTCCCCAGTGATGACCCACGACAGGAACATTAGTTCATTCACCACCTGCTGACAGAGATCTTGACAGAGTTAGACACGGAACGCCTTCTGTCTGGGGTTCAGAATCTTTGTTGCAAACTTTGCAGCAATGCGGTGCATGTTCAAAACCGACGTCAGAATTCCTTGCACTGTTCCGTATAACACAGTGACGATAGTAGCAATGTCTTGAATGGTTCTCCAACGAACCTCATGCGCCAGTTCCCTAATTTTGTCCACATTTTCGGGGGTTTTGCTCGTGGACGGTCGCCCTGACCTCTCGTCGTCTCCCAGTGCTGTTCTGCTGTTCTTGAAGCGCGAGTGCCATTCAAAAAACCTCGCACGCACGACTCATTGCTTCATTGCCATAAGCCTGCCGCAACATTTCATGCGTCTCCGTTCCCGATTTGCCGAGTTTGACGCAGAACTTGATGTTTGCGCGCTGCTCTAGTTTGCAGTCCATACCGAAATCGCAGCTGTGTTCTGAACGTGGTCACCAAATATCGTGTAGCACAGCTCCCGATGTCCACAGAACGACGCCACTCGGCACAATGACTCATGAAGTTTACTGCCCTCGACCGTTGCTCGCGCATCCGCGTACCGCCATCTGTTGGCGCGTTACGTACCTAGTCTCGGAACTTTTTGATCGCACTACGAATAAGTCATTTGCGGACGATACCATTTACCCCATGGGTGTGGTGGCTTGTAATGGAAATGGTAGCGCCCTTCCCAGTTTTTTTTTTTTGGCACATCAGTGTATTTATTTATCAGTTGATAGGGAAAAGCTGGAGATAAGCGATTCCTACATTTACCTTGGACATCACATATCAAGCGAAGGTCACATTGATGGAGAAATTAATCGGCGCATAAAACTTGATTGGTGAGCTTTTGGAAGAAACGGTACAATTTTTAAGAGCAATATACCATTACGTCTTAAAAGAAAAGTCATTAATCAATGCATCTTTCCAGTGTTTTCGTACGGTGCTGAGACGAGGACCTTAACTGAAAAAAAAACAACAACATACAAGCATTATTATACCTAGTAATGATTCTGTGGCTTACAGAACTCGTGGAGCATAGGTATAATGTTTTGTGGAGCCTTCAACGATGATTCGATTTTGTAGCTTACGGAACTCGTGCCCACACAGCTTTTGATCTGTGGGGGCATGCGCCCCCACGGGTTAGGTGCCACTGATTGCCATGTCAATTCTAAAGTAATCATTCTTAGAATAATACAACGCTAATCAAAATAATGATTCCTCCAAATTTCATAGATATGTTTATTTGTCTTACCTGCACGAGATGCAGTAGGGATTCTCCCGCAATGAATGAAAAGGCTCATGATCTTCAAAAATGCTGAACGTTTTGCAACGATAGTGAGATTGATTTTTTGCTTTCTGCCACAAAAAAAAAGAACAAACATACACCAGTTTGATTTCTTACTCGACTTTGCGTGGAAACGACTGACTGAAATGCACTCAGAATTCTTTTCGCAAAGGGAGGTTATTTACGCCAATACTAATTTTCGAGTACTAAGCTAATACTGAGACGCCATTATATGGCCCATTCGCTCCATATCCTGTTATCTTTCCCATTTCTCACACCAGCTAAATATGCGAGCAACGTTTCTTAGGGTAACACTATAAAGCTTGCGAAAAAGAAATATAGTGATTTCACACTACGTCATTGGTCAAACATAACCTCAGACTCTTCCAGTTGAAATGAAAGAAATTCTTCTTTGGCTAGCTCTGATCGCGATCAATATAAACTGCATATCTTTTGATTTTGGAGACTCCGTGTTTTTCTTCTTAACAGCGGATCAGTATAATTGTATTTTGCACAAGGTCGTATACCTGCACTTCTGAAAATCCGGTGGACGAGTTGTACAAAGCGCAGTCCCGGTGGACGATTGAACGAGGCGTTGGCTTCCAATCATTCGTCCAGCATGGATGCTTTATTTGTCTAACTGCACTGGATCTCTCCCTTTCCTGGAACCAGCGGCCTGAAATTAGGGACGGGCAACTGCTTACAGCCCCCTAGTTGCTCAGGGTGGTTGTCAACCTCCCCCAGAAGAAAAGTCCCAGTTGGAAATTTCTCTTATCATGCCATATTTCGACTCAAATGTCCACCTTCAAAATTTATTTTTTATTTGTTTCGTGTACTTAGAAGAACACTAATTGAACACTTCAAGAAAACTCCTCTCCTCAGCGAATTATATTTCAGACTTCCGTTTAAGGACGAACGCATTATTCTAGAATTCGGTGATTTCCCTCATATTTCTTAGGCAGCGGTCAACGTCATTTTCTTGGGAAGAAGGGATTAACGACCACCCGGAAGTACCCGGGCCAAGCTTTGTGTCCGCGCCTGCAAATAACCTTGTCGAATTCTGGCCCACCCTTGTCAAAATTTTCTGGATTCACCACTAATGGCTTCTTCCCGGACGATTGTGTCCCATGTCATCGGGTCTGCCTCGTGCAGGAACCATTCGATGAACACACAGTGCTGATATGAAACATCCAGGATGCCTCGAGCAGGAATGGTTCGATGAACACAGTGCTTATATGAAACATCTCGGATGCCTCGCGCAGGAATGGTTCGATGAACACAGTGTTCATATGAAACATCTCAAATGGTCGTGCAAGAATGGTTCAATGAACACAGTGCTGATATGAAGCATCTCGGATGCCTCGTGTATAGGAATGGTTCGATGACCACAGTGCTGATATGAAACATCTCAGAAGCCTAGCGCAGGAATGGTTTGAAGAACACAGTGCTGATATGAAACATCTGGAATGGTCGTGCAGAAATGGTTCAATGAACACAGTGCTGATATGAAACATCTCGTATGCCTCGCGCAGGAATGGTTCGATGAACACAGTGCTTATATGAAACATCTCGGATGCCTCGCGCAGGAATGGTTCGATGAACACAGTGTTCATATGAAACATCTCGAATGGTCGTGCAAGAATGGTTCAATGAACACAGTGCTGATATGAAGCATCTCGGATGCCTCGTGTATAGGAATGGTTCGATGACCACAGTGCTGATATGAAACATCTCAGAAGCCTAGCGCAGGAATGGTTTGAAGAACACAGTGCTGATATGAAACATCTTGAATGGTCGTGCAGAAATGGTTCAATGAACACAGTGCTGATATGAAACATCTCGTATGCCTCGCGCAGGAATGGTTCGATGAACACAGTGCTTATATGAAACATCTCGGATGCCTCGCGCAGGAATGGTTCGATGAACACAGTGTTCATATGAAACATCTCGAATGGTCGTGCAAGAATGGTTCAATGAAAACAGTGCTGATATGAAGCATCTCGGATGCCTCGTGTATAGGAATGGTTCGATGACCACAGTGCTGATATGAAACATCTCAGAAGCCTAGCGCAGGAATGGTTTGAAGAACACAGTGCTGATATGAAACATCTCGGATACCTCGTGTAGGAATGGTTCGATGAACACAGCGCTGCTATGAAACATCTCGAATGCCTCATGCAAGAATGGTTCAATGAACGCAGTGCTGATATGAAACATCTCGAATGGTTCCCAAACTTGCTTGATCTCAACCCAATTGAACCTCTGCGTGATGTTGTGGAAATTCAGGTAAGGAAGCTGAAGACACTATTCCCCTGCGTAGCAGAACCATCAGCCGCAATACAGTAGAACAGTAGAAACAACTTGGTTAAAGATCCCCAAACAACTGCACAGACACCTTGTAGAGTCGATGCCACACAGTGTATCGGCTGTTCTCCGCACGAAAGGAGAGCCCACGAAGTATTACCCAGGTAATCGTAATTCAGTGAGCACAAATGCAGCAGAAATAAAAATGCCACTCAGGTATTTGTATTTTCTACATCATAAACGCGCGGTATTCTTCGAATTACATAGGGTCCCCATAGAAACCCTTTATTGTGCGCAGTACACATTTTACAAAAACGCGCAAAATAGGTATCGGGACAGTACTTGATGACTTAAGTTAACGTACATACACAGCTTCCGTATAAGTGGCTTTATTTACTCCTATTTTTTTTTTTTTTTTTTTCGCGTTCCGTATTTCATTCGTAATAAAATACTTAAAATGGGGATAAGTTCATCTGTACTAGATTTTGTATCGCATACTCTAAACTTTCCTTTATGGCTCCTGTATTCTTACGGAAATTTTGGTTTATCTTCTTTAAGTGTTTTCTAATCTTAACGCTACATCTTCTCTCTCGGTGACTTGTTTCGGCAACATAACGATAGGTCAAAAGTGAGTGACGTGCAGTATGTGCTGTTTATAATTGTATCGAAGAGAGATTGGAGAGAGAGAGGTTGCGAGAGCTCGGATTACGTTGATGTTATGCGATTAGTTTGATTTTTTACTAATTAATTGAATCTCTCGCGTTGAATGTACTTCCTGCCAGAGGCGTATTTAGAGGGAAAGTTAGGGGCCTTGTCTCCACGAAAGTGTTTCATTTTTTTTTTTTTTTTGTTTAAAGTGCGACTTACATTAGAAAAAAAGCTTTAATTTAATAAAAATGTATCAATTTACACTAGAAAAAAAAAAAACGCTTTCATTTTTTCTTTAATTTTTCATTTACTTTTATTTTATTCTGGTGGACTTCAAAAACTTCAATTTTTCGTCACCCCACGAGAAAAATTTATATAAGCTTTATCATCGAAGTCTCAAATTGTTGTCAAGTTAATAAAGACTTGAAGAATATTCTGGGTTACGAGAATCTGTTGTTTCAGATATTGAAGCAACCGTTGATTATTTAAACATAATTGGAGATATATTCTGCAACTGGTGTTGTGCTGACATTTATGTGCCTGAATAGGACCTACGAAACATATTGGATGCTGTAAGTACAACACTTCTTACTTAAAATGGCCGTTATGCCATTCAGTGCCTAATTAACTTTATGTTTTTTAATTAATCTATTTGGAGCACGAAGCTCTACAGTGAAACCAAGTCCCGCATTGGAGTTACGCTTAAATAGCAGAGTACCTTAAGGCAAAATTATGTTAAGGTTTTAGTTATATGTAGCATAAGAAAATAACAATATTTACAGTCCATTTTACACTAAAACTCTACATTTTTTTTAATGTTCTAACCTTTTTAAGCCTATTCAGAAAGAATTTCTCTGTGACTAGAGGTTTATGTTCACCAGAATGAATCTCAATTAATTTTTGCACCCCTTGGATTGATTCACGCAGTTTTATTTACGCTTTCCAACCGTAGGTTGAAGAAGCGTATATGCTCCAGCTTTGTCCGTCCGTCTGTCTGTTCGTCTGCATGTCCGCACGATAACTCGCGTAAAAATGGTTCGGTTTCGATAAAATTTTAGTATGTGTTAGGGGACCACTGGGAATGAACCCTATTAAAAATGGGCGAAGTGGCGTCAAAGGTCACGGCATAGGAGCGGGATCCATTCCATTGCCCTTATGCGTCAGAACTTGCATAAAAATGGTTCGATTTCGATGGAATTTTAGTATGTGGTAGGGGACACCTGGGGACGAACCCTATTGAAAATGGGCAAAACGGGGTCAAAGGTTAGAACATAGGGGGCGGGATACATTCTATTGCCCTTATAGTTCATAACTTGGGCAAAATTGGTTCGATTTCAATGAAAGTTTAGTATGTCGTAGGGGACCACCTTGGAATTTTTTTCTTTTTTATTGGAGGTTTAACGACCACCGTGAGCAACTCAATGGGCTATAAGCAGTCGCCGTCCCTAATTTAGGGTCCCTGGTTCCAGGGAAGGGAGAGAGCCAGTGCCGTAAGACAAACACAACATCCATGCCTCACCGGGATTCGAACCCGGACCCCGTTCGGACGAATGATCAGAGGCAATCGCTTAGACCACTGCACCACCGGGGTGGCCCTTGGAATCAAATCTATTAAAAATGGGAGAGATGGGGTCAAAGGTCAGGATATAGGATCAGGATCCATTCCATTGCCCTTATGCGCCATAATTTAGGTAAAAATGCTTCGACTGAGACAAAACTTTATCATGTCGTTCCAGAGGTACACTGAACTGGTTCTGCATAATATCATCGAAATGGGGCCAAAGGTCAGGACACAGGAGCGATATTTATTCCACAGCCATTATCCTCATAACTTGAGTAATGGTTTCTGGTATGTCGGAAAGCGTATCATAATCAATGCATTGCATGATTTTACTAACTTGTTAAGCTTTCCAACCGTAGGTCGAAGAAGCGCATATGCTCCAGCTTTGTCCGTCTGTCTGTCTGTCCGCACGATAACTCGCGTAAAAATGGTTCGATTTCGATGAAATTTTAGTATGTGGTAAGGGACAACCTGGGGACGAACCCTATTGAAAATGGGCGAAATGGGATCATAGGTCAGGACATAGGAACGGGATCCATTCCACCGCCCTTATGAACCATAACTTTACGTAAAAATGCTTCGATTGCGACAAAACTTTATTATGTTATTCCGGAGATATACTGAACCAGTTCTGTTGAATATCATCAAAATAAGGTCAATTTCAGGGCACAGGAGCGAGATTTATTCCACAGCCATTATTCTCATAACTTGACTGAAAAAGTTTCTATTGCGACAAAACTTCAGTATGTTGTTCCGGAAGTATACTAAACCAATTCTGTTTAATATCATCAAAATGGAGTCAAAGGTCAGGGCACAGGAGCGAGATTTATTCCACAGCCATTATCCTCATAACTTGACTGAAAAAGTTTCTATTACGACAAAACTTTAGCATGTTGTTCCGGAGGTATACGAAACCAATTCTGTTTAATATCATCAAAATGGGGTCGAAGGTCAGGGCACAGGAGCAAGATTTATTCCACAGTTATGAGGAAGCGTAGCTTCCTCATTGAGTAATGATTTCTGGTATGTTGGAAAGCGTATCATAATCAATGCACTGCATAATTTTACTAACTTGTATTTTAAAACTTTTGCTACGAACAAATTAAAACAAATGAAACATAACACTTCTTCATTTCTAACGTTTTTATTTTTCTCAAATTCATCATAAAAATTTTGCGAAGGCCTACTACAGTTTTCAGTTTAGCTTTTATTAACACTGAGGCGTTGTAATTCTAGTTTTGTTGTCAACGCTGCTACTCATTAAAGGAAGTGCTGAGTAGGATACAAAGCGAATTCAAATGTTAATAACATGCACGATTCAGCACAGATATTATACATCACAAAGCATAAGCACTAACATTATTCACTGCTAAGAATCAGCATCAAAATTTTGTTATCACATACGGGATTCAATACAAGTACTAACATTTTATGCGTGTATTTTCAGCATGAACAGTAACATAATATTAAACATATTGTAAAATGTGCTACATCATGAATTATTATTGCCAAATAAAATAAAAGGGATTTTAAATGCAATTCACTATAGGGAATCATGCAATGAGTGAGTTGCAGTTCCAAACCAATCTGGACAGATCCTGCAGTGTGGCAAGAGGCTCGATCTTACTTAAACAGGTAGCGATCTGTGCCGAAGTACATATACAGCATAGGTGGCGTGAAATTGTTCAGAATGTCTTCGTACTTGGTGGCCGTCAGATTGAAGGGCACCACAGCCAAAAGACTGAGTCTTCCCAGCAAAAACAACCCCACATCATCACAGATCCACCTCCAAACTTGACTGTAGGAGCAATGCAGTCCGCCTGATAGTGTTTCCCTGGAAAGCGTCACACCTAAATAAGTCTTTCCGAACGAAAGAGTAGCGTAATTTGTCACTCAGCAGGATCCCCTTCCACGTTTCTGTTGTCCACTAATAACGAGTGAAGAACCATTGAGGTCGTAGCTTAACAATGCCTGGAGTGATGTAGGGCTTGTGCGAAACCGCCGGCCAGGTCTGTGGCAGAGGATGTGCGTGCCGTGCCCTTTTCGCATTCCGTAATAAGTTTCCTTTGGCCCGATCACTCAGTTCGTGCGGCTTTACACAGCGTAGCTTTGTTGTACTGGCGCGATTTGCTTTTCCTCACTGAAGAACATCAGCGGCAGTGGATTTTGGAAATACCAGAAGAGCAGCAATGAATTCGGGTGGCACATCCAAACACCATACCCCATTCTAAGTCCATCAGTTCAGGCGAGGTATAGTCGCTCCCAATGCTGTCTGGCAGATGTGCCAATCCTTCTGTTTATGTGGAACACCCTGCATATATTCACGAATACGTCTGGTTCTGCAAATGCACTCTTATTGGCGTATGTGGAAATGTTCGAATACTTTCATCTGCGTGGTGCATATCGTATAACTGAGTATGTGCGGATGGATCAGACTTACGACACGTGGGAAAGCTTATAATGCAAGAACGTGGAAAGCTCATAAGTTCTTAAGAACAGTCTTAACTGACAAAGCATTTGCAGAACAGTCAGCGTCAATGAACAGTTCTAGTATATAATGTCTGTTGTAGTTCCGTATGCTGCTTTTAACAACTACTGTCGTGACGTCTTCTCATCTAAAGCATTCGGGCATAACGTCAGAGCTATTTTGCGTCACACGATGAAAGTCGTTTCAACAACTCATTAAAAACAGGAAAACTTTACGTCACGAATATTCGTTTCATTTTTCAGCTCATAAACTACGTTCGAAGAACCAATACATATATTTATTTTACGTTTGTAGCAGCACACGGGGAATGGTGGGGGTAAATAAATACGTTGAATTTAGGTAGACTACACAAATGTTTTTTCTTTGGAACTGCAATTCACTCAGTCACTGAATATTGAAAAGGGTTTTGGCATAAAGCTAGCTCATGTTTTCCTGTATTTGTTTACACTGAAGTGCCAGAAAAACTGGTACACCAGTCTAATACTTGGTAGGTTCCCCACGGGAGCGCAGGACTGCAGAAATACGACGGGGCACGGACTCCACTAGCTTCTGGAAATATGCTGCGGGCAATGCACACCATACTTCCTGCAGAGCGTTCCACAATTCGGGTGTATTCCGAGGTCTCGGATTCCTGTGTTCGATAGCGCGTTACATGGCATCCCAAATGTGTTCTATCACGTTCAGATCTGGGGATTTGGGTGGGATTGGCAACAGCCCAAACTCAGATGAATGCTCCTCTAACTATACTGTGGCGTCCCGACACTTGTGTGGAGGTGTATTGCCCTGTTGGAACAGGCCCAACCCATCAGCATGAATGCAGAACATGAACGGGTGTACTTCGTCAGAAAGGATGCGCACATAACGTTGGCCAGTCACAGACGTTTGTAGACGTACCAGGGGTCCCAGTGAAGTCCATTTAAACACACCCCATATCATTACGGACCCCCACCAGCCGGTACAGTTTCCTGTTGATAGGTGGGATCCATGGCTTCATGGGGTTTGCGCCACACACGAATCCTTCCATCTCCCGATACAGTTGGAAACGATACTCGCCAGACCAGGCTACTTGTTTCCAGTCATCAAGTGTCCAGTGGTGGTGCTGCCGTACCCAAGCGAGGCGCATAGCTTTGTGTCGTGCAGCCATCAAGGAGACTAGAGTTCGGCGTCGGCTCCCAAAGCCCATATCGTGCAGGGTACGTTGCACAGTCCGGACGCTGATGCTTGTTAAGGCTCCAGCATTGAATTCCGATTATACCTGCGAGACTGTTGCACGCGTTCCTACCTCCGAAATACTATGGCCCATCTCACGAGCGCCAACTATGACACCGCGTTGAAAATCACTTACATCGTTATTACTTGTCATTCTCATGCCGAAAACAGCTCTAACAGATGACAAGGATGTCTATCGCTTTATATACGCACTGGCGGATGCAACCGAGTACGCGCATAGGTGACGTTGCTATGTATTTTGCATGAGCTTGTTTGTACCAGTTTTTCTGGCACTTCAGTGTATTTATCTGTGCATTAATTCATTACGGATATGTTGATTTCATAATGTATTACAGTCATTTGCAAAACTTTAAGACCACCTATCAATTTCATTGAAAATTAAGATTTAAAAAAACAACCCAAAAAAACTAATCACTAGCCAGAAACATTAGAAAAAACGACACCAGAGGTGAATACTTACATTCTTCAGAAAACAAAAAGACAAAAATCAGTACTTCGTGTGGCCACCTTTGTTTTTAATAACGGACAGAACTGATAGAATCGGACAGAATGTGGCATACTGTCAATGAGGGATTTGCAGTAGTCACTTGAAACGTCTTTGCACCATACGTACTTTATCGCGTCAAACAAAGCTTAGGAATTTGATGGCTATTTTTCTGCTACCTGGTCTTTTAATATGGTCGACAAATTTTCGATGGAATTAAGGTCGGGACTATTACCAGGCCAGTCAAGCACAGTTATGTTTTTTTTCTGCAGGTAGTCCTTTACTGTCTTTGATCTGTGGCATGGAGCACCATCATGCATAAAAATTGTGCATCTGTGCACTTGCATATGAGTTAACAGCTTCTCAAATAACATTTCCACATAAAAAGGATCAGTCATGGTAGTGCCTGTTGGCAAAAATGATACTGAAGCAGTACCGGATGCTGACATAGCACCACATATCATCTGACTAGGCGGATGTCTCACGGTGCTAATGGTCTATTTTTCATCAAACGTTTTGCTCTTTGGTCGTCGAACATGTGCTTCACGTGATTCAAATTGACGCATAGTTGATTCATCGGAAAAAGAACTTGGCTCCAATTTTCAGCAGTCCACGATTGATGACGCTTCGCAAACTGGAGTCTCTTCTTTTTCATGACAGAGGTTAGTTTAGGTTTATGGACAGGTTTATAAGACTTTAATCCAAAATCTTTGCTAGGACATCGGGAAACAGTGCTGATACTAATATACCAGACCCTTTTGAATGTAGAAAGGCCTTGATTTTCTTCCACGAGCTCCTCGGAGAACGCATAACTATTCGCCTTATGGTTTTGTCATCGTGTGGGGTTGTTTCCCTTGGACGTCCACTTCTGTTTCGGTCGCTAAATTCACCTGTATCTCGATATTTGATGATCACATTATGAATAGCAGTCGTTCTCACATTCACCTTTCTGCTTATGTCACGTTCGGAGTATCCTTTATGAAATCACTATTTGTGCCCTCTAAGTAACACTCAATAACGTTTTTTTGCCCATTTTTCGCTATATAGAAAATACGTACAAAACATCTCAGCATGAAAACCAGAAGCAAGCTGACGGTTGCACGCTTCCCCCAACAAACAGCTGCAGCTGTAGGATAATGCAACACCGACAGGAAGTTGAGTAATACAGACAGTAGCTGATGCAATCGGTAGAAATCTCCTAATACCAACAGGTGGTCTTAAACTTTTGCAAAGGGCTAAAATTAAACATGCTAACCTATGTTTTCATGCATTTTGTGTATTTATGCGTGTACTAATGTGGATCATTACTTTGACTTAATAGTATATAAAATTTATTTAATTAAATTGTATCCACTCATAACAAGAGCACAAAACGCATTAGCTAACGTACATCATGCAGTTTTTGCGTCGCACGTCGACATAATTTTACTAGGGAAGCAACTACCAATCACTGAGCACCTGTACGAAATTAGGAAGAGCTAAGCGTGACGTCACAAATAGTTGTCACTTTGCTGTCGCTAATAGTGACGACGTGCATTATACAACATTAACATCGCACATTTGCCAAAAATGTAATAACTAAACAGTTATTGAATTCATTTAATTTTGTTCTGTTTTATAAACCCATCCTTTTTGATGGATTATGGCTAGTATATTATAAAAACAGAAAGTGAAATAAAAATAAATTCAAACTTGATGTGTAAGAAAATTCAGCAGTAAAAGTACACATTTTACATAATACAAAATTGTAAATTTCCAAATTATCGCAGAAGATAAATTGCAAAAAGTTAATTGGCAAGTGATTTACACAACACACTGCATAATATATCATAAAAAGGAAAAGATAAAATACGCATAAACTCCAAATTAACATGGAAGAAATTTCAACATTATAAACGGATTTCATATAATGTAAAACTTCAGAAGAGTTTTAAATCTTCGCAGAAACATTTTTTTTAGGAAAGGGGGAAATGAAATGTACTTTCACATTTCAATTATTCCAGCTACAATTTGTCTGTAAGTAATTCCACTTATGCACAGTTAACACAAAATGAATTGGTTTATGTATATGAGGGTGAACTGCGAAACTCTAGTAATTGGTTCTACATTTGGAAAGATTTCCAAAGCAAGGACATCTTATTGTTACCTGGAAAAAGTTTTCATAAATTTATATAGCAAGATATTTAGCATTGTGAAGTATTTTTTCAAATTTATTTTTTAAAGCAAAGTTAGATAGCCTGGTTTCAATATTTTTGGGGCGTCAAATGTTCTTCACACAAACATAGACACGTCGAACCAGACACCTTTTCAACAAAATTTTCAGTTCTTCCTACACTTAATTGCCCCTTCTTACGAAGTGTGAGTGTAGTTTAGCCTCTTTGAACCAAGTACGCATGTATGCTATAAAGACATTTTGTAAATTTCATTAATAAAATAATATATGCTACGTAGAAGTTTGATACAAAAAAAAAAAAAAAAAACAATGAGCCATCATTAATTCGATGAAGTATTGATAAAATCAAATGATATCCTAAAAAAATTCTAATGTGTCTAATTATTTTCAACTCAATCCTTCGGGTTTTTTTTAACAGTCAGATAAGTTTTAACAGTTTTTGAAACAAAAACGTATACATAATTGTTTCATAAAATAGTTATTTCAGTGGAATCATTTTTGAAAAAATTACCTTGTAACCGATTTTTTGTTTTTCAGTTATCTCTCTATAAAGTTCCTAATTGTCCTGGAGTAAAAAGCTGCATCCTTTGAGAAGAAGAGCTTCTTTAAAACCCACCGTTATCTTAATCTACTGATGAGCACTTGTTGTTTTACAAATTAATGTAAGGGTCAGAAACGACGAACTAAAACCATAGAAGGGTTGGTAAATATTACCGTCTTTTCCGACTACAACGCTGCGGTGCTAAGGTCGACTCAACTGTATCCGGTGGTGTAGTTGTCTAAATGCTGCCTTCTGATCATTCGTCCGAAATGGGTCTGGGTTCGATTCCCAGTGAGGGATGGAAGTTATGTTTTCTTACGGGACTGGCTTCTCCTTTCCATGCAACCCAGTAGCCCTAAATTAGGGACGGGTGACTACTTATAGCCCATTGAGTTGCTCACAGTGATCGTTAAACCCCAAACGAATGAAAATTCGATTTTACAAACATGAAGCTTTGAAATGCAGCGCTTAACTATAGGAGCGGCTTATAACCGTTTACAGTAACATTATAAACTTCAACCGTCATTTACGATACTAAAACAGTTTTTTCATGAATTGTTTATAGAGGTCACAGAGCTGATGTAAATCATTTGGAGTGAAAACTCTTCATTGATTATATTCGCATGGAATCCTGGTGGATTAAATCTCGAAACCTGCGTGATTATACGTGAATGGAAATTTTGAAAGTGTTAAATATTATCGGTACAAAGGTATCATATTTTTTATGATTTCCATGTAGCCATCACCTTGAAAACTGTAACGAATAGTAACAGAAATCGGAAGATGCTGATTCGATTTCTTCTATAGGGCACTAAGTTTCCTGAACAGATGGCGGCACCGGAAGAAGTGAAAATGCTGCATCTTGTGACTTATCTAACTCCGAGGTGACGCACGTCAAGACGGCAAAGTTGCAGCGACAAACTTCGTCGGTGTAGCTTTATTGGGAAAGCATTCGGCTCCGGAGCAAAAGCATGCGGCTTCGATTTCCGTCGCCGGCAAATAGCTTTTGCGCTAAATTGGCGCCCGAACGTAAAATGAATCTGTTGCCCGTTGGTTTCTTCGAGAAGAAATACTAATTCCAGGCGATGTACACATCGCGTGGAATTAGTATTCCTTTAAGCTCTCCTTCAAGCGTGGTTTGCCGGCTGAACCGGAAACCTACGATGCCGTCTGAAGGGAGGAATATATGTGACGTACCTACTTCAGAGCTGACGCACATGTCAAGGTGGCAAGGTTTCAGCGCCAAACTTCGTCGGTGTAGTTTAATTGGGAAACCATTCCGCTCCGGAACAGAAAAGTATGGATTCAATTTCCGTAAATGGCTTTTACGCTATAACCTTTGTGCCGATAATGACATTTGTATTGTCCTCCATGTATATTTGTAAGGAACTAGGTCTCTAGGGGATTTTTCTCCTACTGATAACTGTGAGATAATTTAGAGAATGGCAAGGATTCAGTCAAGCTTTTCGTTTTGCGAACAAGTAGTTTACGGTTAACTGTTTGAAAAATCTTTATTTAGGATTCATAAATTATGCTTTAGAGCCTTCCTTTTCCTCAGTTTTTCTTTATACACTATATTGACAAAAGTCACCGGACACCTGAAAGAGAAACTCAACATAGAATTTATTGACATATATGTATGGTGTCGGTCCACCTTTCGCCTTATTGCATGCACTGACCCTTCGAGACTGGCTTTCGACAAGGTTTTGGAACACAGCGATACGCATGAGCTTCCATTCAGTGCATAGTGCTGCCGCTAACTGTTGCTTAGTAGTACGCCGTGGCTCCAAACTTCTTATGCGGCGCTCTAATTCATCCCATAGGTGCTCTATGGGATTAAGGTCAGGGCTCTGTGCTGGCCAGTCCACATACGATACGGAATTATCGTCAAACTATGCCGTAACAGTCCTTGCTTTATGGCTCGGTGCATTAACCTGCTGGTAAAAACAAGGCACGGTTCCATAGTATTGCCACAGAGTTGGTAGGGCACAATTGTCCAGAATATCGAGGTAGACCTGCTGGTTAACAGGTTTGTCCACGATAACCAATGGGCCAGGACCATACCACGAAAAACACCCCCACACGAGTACACTGCCAGCTCCAAACTTGACCGTAGGAACAGTACACTGTGGTAAATAGAGTTATCCCAGCTGCCGCCATACCCACACACGGCCATCAGACTGATGGATCGTGTATCTGGATTCATCAGTCTATAGGACCCGTTTCCCTTGATCTATGGTCCACGATAAATGTTCTTTACACCATGCTAAATGAAGAGTAGCATTCCAAGTGGAGATGAAAGGCTTATGAGCAGCCGCACGACCACGGTAACCCACGGAATGAAGTTCTCTGCGAATGGTACGTGTACATACCGAGGTTCCAGCATATTTTTTTGCTCATCTGAACACTGAGGTCTTGTGCAATACTCCGTCGATTAGCTGTTACGACTCTCATGAGGCTTCGTCGTTCTCTAATACTGCTTTTCTTTGGTCTGCCGGCATGTTTTGCTGCTTCAGGCACTCCATGTGTCTTCTACTTATTCAGTACATCCAAAACAGTTGACTTGGGTATGTTTAGTTTAAATGCCTCTCGGTTTCTCCTATGGACAACCCACTAATACTACACCCAACAATCTTTCCTTACTCAAAGACAGTTCTCTCCCTCCGCGGCATTTTTCATTCAACCTCACAGTGCGATATGGTCGCGGTCAGCTGCAGGCCTGTTTTTATACCGTTTGCAGCTGTACCGTGCATCTTAACAACGCAGCGGATCTGTTCATTTGCTTTTGTAGGGGTGTGCGGTGATTTTTGTCAATGTAGTGTATATTCTTGTGCATAGCGTTGTCTAAGTAAATAAGAGTTTGTCTGGTTGATTTTTTACTACAAATTTGGTTGAGATGTTAGATATCCTAGAGGAATAAGAGGCAGTGAGACCAATGGAGAAAAGAGTAAGGAAAATGATAAACGAGTTTAAGGTTTTGGAGAAGAGGTGTTTTACAACTGTGCCTTTGGAAAGGAAACCTGAGAGGTCCTGTTAATGCTATTCTGGTGTTTCCTAAGCTAATAATAAGAAGAGGGAAGTTGTTGGATGAAGCACCGTGGGCTCGTATGTCTTGGTAGTTGGTCTCGCACTAGTGAGAGTAAAACATGTACTTCTTTTCGGCCTTGAGCATAGTAGTGTATGAGCCCGCAAATGGGAAAACCACAGAACTGCACGCGCTTCCACTATCGCACATCTCTTCACACGTAAAATTTGAAAGGTATTTCTCACTTTCTGAACGCATAAACCGTTGCAGGTTACCACAGGCTAATCGACCTTTACCTCCCACTGCCTGTGATTGATAACAATGCTCTGCAGTAAAACATTTACGGTCTTCCACACCTTGTCCCTAAACTAGATGTGAAGGTCTTTTACCAATTAGGTGGAAGAGTCACAGAAGTATAGCTATGAAACAGTTGTTACGACTTCCATTTAGTGCATAACTTTCCGCGCGTCTACAGAACTTTCACCTCAAATGTTATTTAGATGTGAGTTGCCTGGACGATTCGAAGTGTATTAAAAAAAAATAAAGTTATTTCCTAGTACTGCCCTTCATTGGAAGTTCTGTGCTCCCACATCGGCTGCAGATGGGGTCGGAATGGTCGTCAAACACAAATTATTTTGTGGTAAGTTATGCGGCGGCTTTACACTGGATGCGGCGTTATTCCCGATAACAAACAAAGAAGATAACTGGAACTGCGGCGTTGTTTTCTGAAAATACGGTGCACACTTACATTATTTGAAAATGGTTTCATAAGAAAACAAATTTCGCTAAACTATATTAAATCGATTTGAATACTTAACTTTAATTTGCGTTTGGAAACCTTTGCTTAACATACATGCTACTGAATTTCCTTAGCTATTTGCTACTACGAGTTCACATTCACCGAAGATGATGGTGCCTCTAGTGGAAAAGCTGAGATTAGTTACAAAGGGTTTTGCAAGTGACACAAAACCAGTCAACGTATTATAAATCAATTTCAATTCATCTGTGAACTGTGCTCAGGTCATAAACACAAAGATCAAGTTCGGCTCTACAATACAACAAATTTCAGCTGGTGCATGAACTTAGTCTACTCCCGTTAGGATAAGACTGAAGAACAGGCGATATGTTAAGACTTTCAGTGCTTGGTTGGCTCCTCCTTTTAAAAGGAGGAGTTTTCAAACGACTGATTAATGCAACCACGATCATTCTCTTCAGATGAGTTGATGCCAGAACAAATTTTCTGGTACTGATCATCAGGAACAACTGAAAAGAGAAGGAAAACACACGTATTAAATACTAATTGCACTCGAATAAAGGTGG
Organism: Macrothele yani; assembly: GCA_039090855.1. Taxonomy (NCBI): domain Eukaryota; kingdom Metazoa; phylum Arthropoda; class Arachnida; order Araneae; family Macrothelidae; genus Macrothele; species Macrothele yani. Next base: position 129,866,238 of record CM076989.1, on the reverse strand, counting down.
TGGTCAAACATACGATTAAAAATCAATGAACACTCTCTAAAAAAAGTGCATATACGTAACAAATAATACACTGCCGGACAATTGCTAAGGACGGATGACAATAGCAACGATAGCAACCATAAAAATGGAAGGCAGGAAAATGTAGAAATTAGCATAAATGCGGGATACAGTAAGACGTGTTGTGCCTATGCAAATTTTGGATTGCCGAACTTGTTCGTGACGTCATAGCGCTGATAAGAGATATAAAGGATTTGACGCGTATTGACCGTTGTTGTTCAAACGCAAGGTTGAAAGGGAAAGAATCAATTGACGAACTTACAATTTTCAGTATGTCTTCCCGACATCACCTAGATGATTTTACGTGTTACCGTATTATTGGCAAGATTGAAGAAGGGCGAAAAATAACAGATGTTGCCAGGGAGTTCGACGTCAGCCACAGTGTTGTTTCAAGGCTTTGGAAATCATTTCAAACAAATGGAGAGTGTAGCAAACGTCACGGGGAAAGTCGTGTTCGCAGTACGACACCTGCAGAAGATCGGTACATAGTGCTATCAACAAAAAGATACCGGCGCAGCACAGCTAGTGAGGTAGCAAATCAGTTTATGGCTGCTACTGGCAAGCGCATCTCCCGAAAAACTGTCGCCAGACGTTTGCATGAAGGAGGGCTATACGCCCGCCGTCCTGTTGTGTGCATCCCATTGTCCAGACGTCACCGTACCGCCCGTTTGCAATGGTGCCATCAACATCGCAATTGGACTGATAACGATTGGTCTGCTGTCCTCTTCTCATATGAGAGTAGATGCAGTCTATCGTCTGATTGTCGACGACAACTGATCTGGCGTGATAGTGGTACTGCATATTGTCCAGCAAACATACAAGAAAGGGACCGATATCCGACATGTAGTGCCATGGTATGGGCTGGCATCATGATCAATGGCCGTACGTCCTTCTATATGCTTCCAACTGGGACTATGACTGGCCAACGATACATTCACGATGTTCTGCTACCTCATGTTCGCATGTTCCGTGGTGCTGTCGGTGATAGATTCATTTTCATGGACGACAACGCAACATGTCACCGAACAGTCGCTGTCCAGGAGTGTCTTGAGAGCGAAGATATTCAACGCCTCGTATGGCCAGCACGTTCTCCAGATCTGAATCCCATTGAAAATGTGTGGGATGCTTTAGGGAGGAGTCTTGCTGGTCGCCAATGCCCTCCAATAAACAAGGGCGCCCTCATCCATGCACTGACAGAGGAATGGGATAAATTACCCCAACAGCTGCTTGATAATGTTGTGCAAAGCATGACAGGACGTGAGGAATCTTGCATCGCCCTCCATGGTGGCCATATCCCGTATTGACATCTTACGCCGGAACGCCTGCGGACGGTAATTGCATTTTTTCACGTTTACGTATTCTGCACAAAATGGCCTGTTTGTCCCTTGAACACGTTCCAAAGCCTTCTGGATTTCAGAGCACAATAAATTGTCTTTCTTGTAATGTCCTGGCATTCTGACATTTTATTTCACTTGGCATCCAACCGCACTTACTTTTTTATGCGCTATATAGCCGTTTATGATCCGTCCTTAGCAATTGTCCAGCAGTGTATATCTAGCTGTTTTTATGTATTTCTCAGTGGCCACTAAAATTAAAGAGATGTAACGCGATATACACTAAGATGCCAGTTCATTAGGTGCGCCTGCCCTCGTCACATACAGTAAATCTCTCATTCCAACACGCAAGGCCGCTCCTGTGGCACGAGGTATTGACATTTAATCATTCGTCCGAGATGGGTCCGGGTTCGAATCCCAGGTGAGGCATGGATGCTGTGTTTTTCTTTCAGCCCTAGCTATTTCTTTTCCCTGGAAACAGTAACCCCAAATTAGGGACATGCGATTACTTATACCACGGAAGGCCATAGGTGTCGACTTTGGGGGGTTCGAAGAACTTTTTGAACCCCCAATAATGTCGTTGTAGGTTCCTTAAACCCCCAACATTTCGGGTATTATTCGTAATACATGTATGATGCGTGTGAATGTGAAAACATTTTGGTCTACATTGTTTAATTTCCATTTACTACTTTAGTTCTCAAGTTTGTATACAAAATTTTGACTCAGATTGTTTATTGTCCCCAGACTTCCCTTAAAAACAGAAGGACTATCGTTACAGATGAGAAAGGACTGTTGTTACATAGATTCGACGTCATGCGATCGTGAAATCTGACTGACTGAATTTGACGGTGTTGTAAATTTCTTCAAAAAGGGGTATTTCTAGCTTATATGCCGCCAAAATTTGGCAAATTTATTAGCATAATTGCAACCATACCAGTGTCGATCTGTACGGCATAAAGACCGTTTATCCTTGAAAAATGCATGAGTAGTTCGTTTTTAATAAATTTAATTCAAAACACATTTCGACAGTTTTTTTTAACACTACAGCGTTGCACGTTAGATATAAATTAAAAATTTTCCGAACCCCCAATAATTTTCAAAATCGCGCATGCGTAAGATGGCTCGTGAGCATGATGTGCAGTACAACTCGAGTTGAACAGCTCGTCGAGCGTCAGCCGGCGTTCGATTGAGGATCGGAGTGGGCGAAAGGAGCGATCTGAGTGACTTTGAACGTGACGTGATATTTGGCGCCAGGCGGGATGGCCAACCGCTTTGGCTTTTCCCGCCAAATCAAAGCAAGGGTTGGTCACGAAACATGACGAAAAAAAAAAAAAAAAAAAAAAAACCTATCGAAATCGATTGACTGGTTCCGATATCAGTACACTTTGCTTCCACGTTGGTTTCCATATAGGCACATTCAGACTACATGAAGATATAACATCAGCACTCTCAGAAGAAAACCAGCTAAAAACTAATAAAAAAAAACTCTCCAGTACTTCAGTAACGCATGTAAACGTACATTACTTTATTATCTTTGGACTGTTGTTAGTTTCGGATAAATGAGAAAAGATAAAAAGAACCATTGAAAGCATAGGTATTCGACCAATCGTACCAATGAAAGAATCGTGTGTTTCTACCAATAAATTGCCTTTTACCCAAATCGGAATTGGGCTAATTTAGATTGGAGCTGATGTCATCAGACGAATCATAAATATCACGCCTGAACTACAGAAGAGTTCAACCCTGGCCTCAGCCCTTCAACTGAAAGACTTGGAAAACCCTTTCCCTATCTATAACGAAGTAAATTTCTCCGTCATTTCTGTCCACGCCAGGATTCGAACCCAGATCCCCTCATTCCGGAATAAGTCACTCTACCAATTGAGCTACGCGGACGTTTTATTCTGATTCCTATCTGCCTTTATGTCGTGTGCGTCCTTCGGGCAGGTACGTCACATCTCCTGGTACGTTACATCATCTCCCCCCCCCCCTTTTTTTTTTCGAAGTTCTGGAGAAAGGATTCTCTTATTTTTCCTATCTCGCGGTGTGGAAATAACATCACACCAATGCGAGATTTTGAACGGTCGGGTCATCCGGATAGTTCGGGCGCCATTATAACGAAGTTAATTTCTCCGTCATTTTTATCCGCGCCAGGATTCGATCCCGGGTCCCCTCATTCCGGAATAAGTTGCTCTACCAATTGAGCTACGCGGACGTTTTATTCTGATTCCTATCTGCCTTTATGTCGTGTGCGTCCTTCGGGCAGGTACGTCACATCTCCTGGTACGTTACATATCTCCATTTAGACCATTTCACTGTCTTCATTTAGAAGACTCTTTCAGTATCCTCTTCCCCCATATCGGCCTGGGACTGATTTCGATTGGAGCAGCTGTCATTATATAATGAATAAAATTCTCCGGCTGGACGTGTAGTGCAGGAAAGCTTACGTTAAGTCACGTTAGGGTTATTGAAAGGTTACTTGACGTAGCTAAAGTGTGCTTAATCTTCAAAGTGCTAGAGTTTGTTTAGGTAAGACACGCACGTGCAATAAATTCCAAGAATATGGAATTTATTTTTACTCAGCGTTCCTCATTATCTTGAATATCAGTAATATAACTTCGGTTTTAGTACATTAGTACCTTGAAGGCTCCTTATTAGAGCGGTAAACACAATATACCCTGAACTTAACGTAAACACTCAATGAAATAGACAATAAAATGAACTAAGAAAACGTACTCACTTTTAACCTTTTATTGGGGAGCTCCTGGTATTACTCAAATACACACTCCAAAATAACACAACTACTGATAGCCCGAACTTTCGTAATATCGTTGAAAAGTAGGTAAATCGCATATCAATAATCAGGAAGAACCTATCACATATAAAACGAAGCTCTTTGGTATACTTGAGCGCGCCTATATATACTGCATACCACCACGTCATGACTTACACTCGTTGCCACATATCATTCAGCGGGAGAAACAACATCTCGTTAAGTGAGAAGATAATTTGCATAGGGCCTCTGATCATTCGTCCGTAAGGGGTCCGGGTTCGAATCCCGGTCAGGCATGGATGTTGTGTTTGTCTTACGGCACTGGCTCTCTCCCTTCCCTGGAACCAGTGACCCTAAATTAGGGACGGGCGACTGCTTATAGCCCATTGAGTTGCTCACGGTGGTCGTTAAACCTCCAATAATAAAAAAAAAAAAAATTTGCATAGGAAAATAAAATAACAAGAGATAGTAAAATCAAAAAGAAACCGAATCTAGAGTATACGTTACAATTAGGCTAATGATAAATATCAGGCTTGTGTTTGACAAGAGTTAATCCTTGGCCTTAACATTTCGACTGAGAGATTTAGAAAACCCTTTCACTATCACCATTTAGAAGACTCAGTATCCCCGTTCCCCACATCGGCCTGGGACTAATTTCGATTGGAGCAGCTGTCATTAGGCTAATCATAAATATACTTACGGACAATGAAATTTGCGCACCTAGAAGAAAACATGCTACAACTGCGAAACTTTGCAAATAGCTAGAGTGCGTGCTGGTATGAAAATGATCCGCGTTTGGTGCGAGTGCGCATGCCCGCACACCCTGTTGTGGCGCTGCAAGCACAAACTGGCGTGTAGTCGATGCCCCATGAAAGCGAAAAGCACCGGCCGACGCAAGCAAGAGTACAGAGTGACAAGAATGGCAGGTAGACGCCAGAGACGTCGATTTACGCAACTTATGGACTTTGAGAGAGGCCTGATCATCGGGCTGAAAACCGCAGAGTGGTTGGCGCGCCTTATAGCTCGCCACGTGGATCTTTCTGACCATACCTTCCTACTGTGATGGAAGCAGGGGACACGTGACGGCACTGCAACACGGCGGAGCGGCTCCGGAAAGACCAGGAGAACCACCGGTAGACAGGATCGACGATCGTGCTACAGGTAAGAACGGATCCCACGAAGACCCGGTCCACTATACAGGCAGATGTAGTGGCTCCTGTGTACCCACGAACCATTTCTCGACGCCTCGAGGAAATGAATCTGCGATCCCAGCGCCCCTTATGTGTGCTGCCATTAACACCGGAACATCGTCGGCTGCATGTGCAGTGGTGCCAGGCCAGAGCGACCTAGAACGATACAGACTGACGATGTGTGGAGTTTAGCGATGAGTGCCGTTTCGTTTTAGGGACAGATGATTATCGTGTCCGGGTGTGGAGGTCTCCGGGTCAACGGTACAATCCCGACCTCGCTATCAGGTGTCTCACCTCCCCAACTGCAGGCATTATGGTCTGGGGAGCCATTGCCTACGATAGCAGATCAGATCTATTAGTGGTATGTGGATCATTGACGGGCCAGCGGTGTGTGGATAAGATCCTATGGCCACATGTGCGCCCATCACTGGCCGGGACTCCAGGTGCGCTATACCAGCAGGTTAATGCCTGCTCGCACACGGCTCGTGTTGTTCAGGATTGCCTACGTCATGTCCAGACACTTCCATGGTCTGTCCGCTCCCCGGACATGTCCTCTATGGAGCACGTGTGGGACCACTTGAAACGCCGGCTGCCGCGTTTCAAACTATCACAAATTCGGAACACGCTGTCCAACACCTGTGGGCCAATCTGCAACACCTGTGGGCCAATCTGTTCACCTCTATGCCGAACGCATTGCAGCATGTATCGCCGCACGAGACGGTGCGACGCGCTATTGCAGATGAGCGGACTGCGTGCCACAGATCCCTCTGTAATTATCCTGCAGCTCTGTTTTTGCCATCATGAGTATCATTCATCTGTATCATCACGTCCATAAAATTTCAGTTTAATCCCATGCTTCCTTCTTAGTGAGGAAATTTCAATGTCCGTGAGTGTATCACGCTTGTACTAGAGAAGAGCTCTCTGTAAATGCTGAGTTTATCAACAGCGCTGCAAATCACATTGAGCGATATACCTGTTTTCAACAATCACTACTATCCTTAAGAATTCTGCGAAATAGATTTGCGTAGCAACAAGTTTGATCAATACCACGTAGGAATCTTGATTGAAAAAAACAACAACTAAAATCTCGATTTCTTACAAAACTTCTGTTTGCATCGTGTATATAATGTTTTATGAATATTTCATACAAATTATCAACTTGTTATTAATGGTAAAGGGCAAATTTATAATAAAATAAATAAAGGAATGTCTCACTAAGAGCGTCCTCCTGCATGGGTACTTCTGGCGAATGATCCTATGGAAGAAATAAGATTTTTATTAAGCCAGCTGTAGTACATTTTGACACTCGTGACAATAAAGCATAGATTATGAACACAGACAGTATATTGGTACTTCTAAACAGTGATCTTTTATTTTCCCTAAGTTCAAAGATTTAAGTCATAAACTGATTCGTATCTCATGCAACCAATCAAATATTAAATACCCTAAAGCGGAATTTAATGATAAAAATATAACAAATGTTCTTACACACTGTTTTATTTAACTACAGTTCAGAATACTGAATACCCACGCTTAAATTATAAAAAAAAAACTTTTGGATTTTTTATTTTTGTCATTTTTCTTGTAGGACTTCCGTCCACAGTGAGTAGAGTTTAGGTCCCAGCCAATTACAGCGAGATCGCCTTTTGGGCAGGACACAGAAACAGAAGGAATGAGAGCAAGTCTAGCGACTTTGACAGAACAGTTTGTAGTGAGATTACAGTACAGTAGATGGCGCCACCGTACAAGTACGATGTTGCACACAGAGGTGTGAGAGAATTTCAGGGTTGGCATAGGAAAGGATACCCATTTAACCAGTGGGTCCAGCCTGGGGGCCGTCACTTTACGTGCTCGTCCGATGCACGGCGGATATTCAGCGATTGTTAGTAAATCACACCATCTCTGCAAGATCAGCCCAGATTCGAACCTGAGGACCTTGCATCGATAGTCTGAATCGCTAACCACTAAGCCATCCGCGGCTCTTGGATTTTTTATTTTAAGATTTTTCTTATTTATATAATGCGGTCAGGTACACCCACGGGAAACTGCCATGTAATTCATAGCCTCGTAAGTAAGGCTGAGTTAGGTTCAATCCACAATGCGTGTAACAATGCCACCTCTGTCTGTATACAGTAAAGGCAATGCTGATAACGCCTACTAATGTTGGGCTCATACTTTACCGGTTTAAGCTAGGGAATTCCAGCAATTCCTATATGAGCCACTACATACAACTATCGCAGATAGAAAGCGTGCCATAACTTTAAAAAGTCTTCCCGGTGGCGCAGTTGCGTAAACGACGACTTCTGATAATTCGTTCCGGCTCGAATCCCGGTGAGGCATGTGAGTTTGTGTCTTACGACACTTGCTCTCTCCCTTCCCTGGAGTCAGTGACCTTAAATTATGCGGACGGGCGACTGCTTATAGCCCATTGAGTTGCTCATGATGGTCGTTAAACACCCAATAAAAAAAAATTCACAAAATAGGCTTTTCATTTTCAAGTGCTTTTATTTTGCACACAACGCTTTAGCCAGTAAATAGAGCCAATGCGTGATTCTTATTCATCCCTTTGTCGTGTTGTAAGTTACCGGTGTTTCAGAATTTTTTTGAAGCGCGATAATTCAACACCTGTTATTTAAAACACAATCGGTGGACAAGATATTACACCAAAACATTTTTAAATAAAATGCCACGTTAATTTAGTACTTCCTTTTTCTTCTTTTGCCGCTTGATTAGGTCCACATCTATACCCCGAATCAATCAAAGAATATACTACCGTGGAAGGTTCGGAACAGCTACCTCAGCTACGATAAGTAGTCCCTAGCGTTTGGAGCAAAAAAGCAGCAGAATGATTGCTCATAATCCATTTTGTTTGCTCAACAGTTTATCAGGCGAAATTACTATTTAAGACAAATTTTCAAAATGACAGAGAGCATTTTATAAAAAGATTTGATGAGAGAAGTTACTCAATCAAGAACAACCTCACACTTTCAGCAGCTGACTATCCAGCTCGGAGATGTACGTAACTTGGAAAGGGGGAACGGAGTGGAAGCGATAGACTTCTCCAACATTCGCAACACAGAGACAATAAATTTACGATCGGAGAAATGCGAGGGTGGTGTGGTTAAGCATCCGTAGGAGAGAGAGATGGGGTAAGGATGATGCAATATATGAGATTTGGTTAGGTCACAAAGCAGTAGATAGATGGAAGGGAGTCATTGCGGGAATATGACAAGGATTGATACCATTCTTGCTTTCTTCCAGAGACGCAGTGAGCAGGCTATCCAGCCTTCAACGATAGTACATTCTTTCTTGACTTGGAGTCGCTGCTATGAATCTTCTTTCCCCATTATTTTCTGTCTGATTAGCAACTTAAAATTCACATTTCTTCCTCAAAATGTTCAGTGAATGTTAGTTGCTCGCATTCAAAAATGAAGGTACAGTAAGATGTAAGATAACGATGCCGTTCACATGCACATTTATGTTTATAAATACTAATATACACTACTAAACTTACCACACTCCATTCAAGAAATAATGTTTTCCCAAAGTCTTCAGAGCCATCCACTGCTGAATTCTCCGAGGAGCCGAAAACTTCCGTGATCATATCATTCGTTATTTCCAGAAATTCGAAATCAAAGCTGATTGGTGGAAACTCAGAATCTGTTTTCATATTTTCTCCTGCTTTTTCTTCCACCAACACGGGCTTCACAGGTTTTACTGAGATTAGTTTTTCTGTTGGTGGATTTTCTTTATTATCGTGAGATATGTGAGGAGTTTGTAATGACGACAAAACGTTAGGCGGCTCAGCACGCGATTCGTAATGCTGTCTTTCTACACAAGAGTGTCCGTTGATGGTTCGTCTTGGAATTCCCATATTATTTATGGATTCATTCGGGAAATAATCATGTCTAAACTGAGCCTTAGGCCACATTTTTGGAGAATACAGGATGTTTCCATCACCAGTGTGCTTAAACTCCCCATATGTTTCGCTCAGATTGGAATCCAGTTCGGCGCCTCCTGGTGTTGCCTCATCATAAGCTGATGCTTGCGAAATAGTAATGTCTGAAGAACATAAAGGCCCATGTGGTGGTTTTGAAGCTATCCGACGCTGCATATCCTCAGGATTCATAAAACAATCGGTAGAAATATTTGTGGAATAAAGCGAGTTTGTTGGTGGTGGGCTATAGAAACAATCTTGGGTAGTGAGCACTGGTTTGATTTCGGTAGTACTGTTGCCACAAGCAGATTTCCTTCCTGGAATGTCTGTCTTAGCTGTAGTTTCTATAAGTAAAGAAAAAAAAACTAGGATAAGTTATAATGAAACAGAAGAATCTAGCAGTGAACTGTGTTCCATACCAACACCAACTGATCAAAATGCATGTTTATAATCAGCATTATGTCGCTGTAAATAGATATGAAAGACGCCAAGAACAGCATGAAACTGAATTAGGTGTAAACAAGAAAATGGATTTACTCACAATCAGCACTAAACAAAAAAGAGGACTATTAACAAGAAAATACATATGGATTTATATTTGTAAGCAGTTATGAAAAATCCAAACCAGACTCTCAAGACACCGGGCGCGCCTTACAGTACTATAGAGATTAAGATAGATTTCTCAAGAACTGCTTAAGAATGAAACAATATTTGTATTCTGTCATAAGAATTTCTTTCGTTGTTTACTGTATATCAGTTTTTCCTTATTCTAAGTTTCCTGGTGAATAATTAATTTAGCAGACAAGTCGAAAATTTATTCCACGAATATGGTCTCCATTAATGGAAAATTTCTCGTTCGACAGGTTAAAGAGTAAAGCTATAAATTTGTATGCAGATGGAAATTCCTTAAAGTTTTGGTTTCGGTTTTCCAAATGTTCAGCTAACATTATGACTATACTGCATCTCTATTCTAAATTTATTTTAATTTAAATCTTTCCTGATTTGTTGGCGTCGCCATGCAACGTGAATACCTGCCATTCCTTGAACGAAGAGGCGAGGCTCCAGTCTCTCGTTTGCCGCCCCGGTGGCGCAGTGGTCTAAGCAATGGCCTCTGATCATTCGTCCGAACGGGGTCCATCTTCGAATCCCGGTGAGGCATGGATGTTGTGTTTGTCTTACGGCACTGGTTCTCTCCCTTCCCTGGAACCAGTGACCCTAAATTAGGGACGGGCGACTGCTTACAGCCCATTGAGTTGCTCACGGTGGTCGTTAAACCTCCAATCCAATCCAGTCTCTCGTCCTTTCCACTAACATCGTGGTGACTTGACAATAAACAAACAGATGCAATATTTTATGTCAAGTCAAGTCTCCGCGTTCGAATTGTTGATGCGTTCTATTATCCAGTTAGCAGCTTGCTGTCTACCTCTCTTCTCTGTGGTCTACCTTCCTTGAAAAAGCCATGTGGTTGATGCGCAAAAGCCCGGAAACTTGGATTTCTGTTCTACACTAATAAATTCGGATAACTAATACAGTTATACTATTTTAAGTAACTTCAAACTCGAAAACGAATTTTACCGAATAGATATCTATCTGTATAAAAATCGTCAGCATCGAAAATCTCAACATATCAACGTAATTGTCTATTTTTCACATCCTAGTTTTATTGTACGTTTTTGCATTTCACATCCTAGTTTTTGTTTTTTTTCTTCACATAATAATTTCATTGTACGTTTTTGCATTTCGTATTTCATTAATTCAAAATTTACTTACTTTTTGTTTTAGACATGGCTAAAAACTTTTGATTCACAAATAAATGCCTTAAAACACATTTCTCACTAAAGTCCTACTGATGCAAAGTTTTCAACAAAAACGCTTCTTTTTTTCACTAAAATAATTCCAATTGGAAAATTTATTGTATTTTTATGAAAAATCCGGACAAACAAACAATAGAATCAAAACTTTCGTCTATGTTAGCCATTGTGTGTGAACATTTGTAGAGAAAGTGTTGATTTTAAGTTACATGCTTTTTATTATACGCAAAATATACGAGTAGTTGTCTTTTACTGGTACAGAAAAACATTTATCTTGAAAAATATCGTTTCTTTAGAGGAATTTAAATTTGACAATGAAAGTTCAACATGAAGAAACTATTTTTAAATATATTTATTCACATGTAAGATAAAATTCTTACTAAGGTGTACACAGAGCCTATAAACAACAATAAATATTAATTTACAAATCATATCAGCCTCCTTTCACAAAAAACAAATGTAGCAAATCAATTCATTGAAAAGTATCCAACAAAGACGAATTACGAGAATTTTTTTCTGAAAGTAATTATCCATGTACAATTTCAGGGGTCTCATACCGTTGGTATAAAAGTACTTTCACTACGAAGAAGGTTGGCCAAATAAAATACCTGCTAGCAATGCAGTTTTTAGAAATACCTTCTTCTATGGTAATGATAGTTAGGAACCAAGTAGAGATATCTTCAATGCAGTATTTATGCGTTTTATTAGCATATTAATATATACATAATGCTTATATGTGACTTTATGCAGTATTTAGATGTACCTTATCCTATGACAATGATAGCTGGGGCCAAGTAAGGATTTGATCAGACGGTTAGATGTGGCTGATGGAAGGTAAGCATTCCAAGGAAAAACTGACAGATTCAGGAGAGTAACAGGTTATATATATATATATATATATATATACACACACAGTCAAGTTACATTATTGTGACCACCTCCTACTTTTGACGTCAACAGAGCGTAGCCATTGAAAGAAGGCACGTGTCGTAAGCTGGCTTGGAGGGCATATAAGGTGTGCTGTAAGCAATCTGAAAACATATCACTCGTTGCTGTTATGGATAAAAGGAAGGATTTATCAGATTTGCAAAAAGGGATGATTATCGGCTTTCGGGCCAAAGTGGCAGTATTTCTCAAAAAGCACAGTTTGTGAACTGTTCGAGTGCCGCTGTGGTTAAGTTGTAATGAGCTTGAGGAAATGGCACCATTGCAAATAAGCGAAGGGAAAATTGCGGGGCACCACGAGTCATTGATGTGAGAGATGAACGTCTGCTTCGAAAGTGCGTGAGGGCGGATCGACACGCCACAGTGGAGCAACTCACTGGTCGAATGAACCAGGGGGCTACAGGAAGTGTTTCTAAAACGACAGTTCAGCGGACCCTGCTGCGTGTGGGGATCCGATACAGACGGATGGTCACTGCAGCTAGGCTAACGTAGGTGCATCGGCAGAAAAGGCTTACATTTGCACGACAGCATCGGAATTGGACCTCCGCTGATTGGCAAAGAATTGCCTTCTCCTATGAGTCACGTTTTCTGTTTCATTGAACGGATGGACGTTGGCGTATAAGGCGGGAAACATCGGAGAACAAACACCCTTTAACCATTGCTGGAAGAACACAAGCTGGTGGGGGCAGCGTTATGGTCTGGGGAATGTTTTCGTGGCATTTTCTGGTTCCACTCATACAAGTAGAAGGCACTATGAACCAAATTCGTTATGAATCCATCCTTGCAGACACCCACATACGCTGATTGTCTTCCCTGGAGCAGACGGGATCTTCCAGCATGACAATGCGACGTGTTACACAGCTAGAAATGCCCGATAATGGTTGGAGGAGCACGATGAAGACTTCAAAGTACTCCCCTGGCCCCGTAATTCCCAGACTTAAACTCAATTGAGCATCTGTGGGACCACCTCGATCGTGTTGTTCGCTGTATGGATCGTCCACCACGCACCCTCATGCAGCTGTCAGATGTACTGCACTCAGCATGGCTCCACATACCTGTGCAAATTTTCCAGCACCTCATTGGGTCACTCTTACCCCGTTTAGCTGCTGTCCGTGCTGCACGCGGCGGCTACTTTGGATATCAGCTTGTGGTCACAATAATGTGACTCGACCGTATATATATACACTATCTACCAACAAGTAATTGGACACCCCTGCAATCGGCGATATCAGCGGTCCTGATACACGTCACGGCCGCCGCCGTTAAATACCGTGTGGGAAACAACAACGCAACCAGTCGCATGCAAGATGCCACGCAGTTCGGAGCTCTCTGATTTCGAGAAAGGTGTAATCGTCGGGTATCACAGAAATGGCCGATCCATACGTGACATATCCAGCGAGTTGAAGTACCCGAAATCGACAGTGGCCTACGTGATTGGCAAGTGGAAGATGAGAGGTGACTGTCGGAATGTGCCCCGACCCGGCAGACCCACAAAACTGGGAGTTAGAGACCGACGGGTGCTGGCCAGAGAAATTCGGAAGAACCGCACCAAATCGATGGGCCACATCCGCGAGGAGTTTCAACAGGCATCCGGGAGTGTTTTTTCAATGAATACCATCCGTAAGGAAGCCCATCTGCTCGGTTATCATAGACGTGCTGCCGCCCACAAGCCTTTGATCACCAAGTACAATAGCGCTGCTTGGCTAACGTGGTGCAAAGAACGTCGACAGGGGACCGTTGAACAGTGGAAACAGGTTCTCTGGAGCGACGAATCAAGGTTCACCCTCTACCGTTCGAATGGCAAGGTCTGGGTTTGGCGTCTGCCTGGAGAACGCCTCCTGCCGGAATGTATTGTGCCAACTGTGAAGTTCGGCGGCGGTGGAACTATGCTATGGGGGTGTTTCTCCTGGCGTGGCATGGGACCCTTGGTCGCAATTCCTGGTAGACTCAACGCCGAGACCTACTGCACCATTTTGGATGACCATGCGCTTCCTACGTTGTGGCAGTTTTACGGTGTGTACCCATGTTACTTTCAGGATGACAATGCCACCTGACATGTTGGGAGGTCCACCATGGCCTAGTATGGTGACAATGGGGTTAATCGAATGGACAAGCCTGCGCAGAGCCCGGACCTTAACCCTATCGAGCACCTCTGGGACGAGTTGGAGCGTCGACTTAAGGGGTGTCCCCACCGTCCTAAATCGGTGAAGGAACTGAGCTGTCTTCTCCAAGCCGAGTGGAAGAAAATACCGCTAGCCGTCGTACAACGCCTGGTTGAGAGTATGCCCCGGAGGGACTCAGCAGAAATCGCCGCTCGTAGAGGCTCTACCAACTACTGAAGGTGAATAAACTTCGTTTTCCTTTGCTATCACAGGTGTCCAATTACTTGTTGGTAGATAGTGTATATCATCATAGTCAACCATTATCAATCCACTGCTGGACGAAGGTCTCTCGAAGCCTCTTCCCAAACGGTCTGTCTTGTGCCAGTCTCCTTCATGTTACTCCCGTATGCTTTCGAATTCCGTCCACCCATCTTTCATGTGGTCTTCTTCTGGGTCTTTTCCTGTCCCTTGGAATCCAATCTAAAATTTCGACTGTCCATCGATGGAGACATCATACAAGAAACTAGTGGAGAAATTGAAACAGTACTCGCCCAAGTTTTCACTCGATGCCTTAATGAAGGTAAGATTCCTGAGGATTGGAACAATGCTACAATGATCCTGCTACATAAAAAAGGCGACATTGAGAATCACAGGAACTACAGACCTATCAGCCTCCTATCAGTGGTTTATAAAATCTTCACTAAAGTTCTTTCACACCGCTTGAAGGTGACACTGGACATGGCTCAACCGATAGAACAAGCTGGATTCAGGAGTGGCTGCAGCACTATAGATCATATCCACGTACTGAGAGAACTAATTGAAAGAGCGAGGGAATATGAACTTCCATTATGCATGGCTTTTATCGAATATGAAAAGGCCTTTGATTCGGTGAAACCATCAGCAGTTACAATGGCTTTGAAATCCTGCGGTATTGAAGATGCATACATTATATTATTCATAACATCTATGAAAATGCAAGCTATTTGAGAATACAGCACCCATAAAAATTGGAAAGGGAGTGAGACAAGGTGACACTATATCTCCCAAACTCTTTAATGCTACATTGGAAAATGTCTTTCAATCACTGAACTGGGAAAACAAAGGGATAAAGATTAATGGAGATTATCTAACTCACCTTCGTTTTGCTGATGACGTAGTCATTTTTGCAACTGCCCCATCAGAGCTGCAGAGTATGATCCCGGAACTTGCTGACAAGAGTAAAGAAGTGGGATTAAAAATGAACTTTTAGAAGACAAAAGTGATGTACAATGCTTTTAGAAGTAACGAAAGTTTATCAATTGATGGAGAAAAGCTTGAGACAACCGATACCTACATTTATCTTGGGCAGCAGTTATCAAGTGAGGGTCACATTGATGAAGAAATTAATCGGCGTACAAAACTTGCCTGGAGAGCTTTTGGAAGAAACAGCATAATTTTAAAGAGCAATATGCCATTATGTCTTAAAAGCAAAGTGTTTGATCAATGCATCCTTCCAGTGCTTATGTATGGTGCAGAGACGTGCACCTTAACTAAAAGAGACATACAAAGACTGCAGACAACTCAAAGCAGCATAGAGAGATGCATGCTCGGTGTAACCAGGAGAGATAAGAAGAGGAATTCGTGGATCAGAAAAATGACAAAAATGGAAGACATCATGATCAGAGTAAAATCCCTGAAATGGCAATGGTCTGGACATATTGCCAGAAGGACAGACCATTGACGGACAGCTGAAATTTTAGACTGGATTCCGAGGGACAGGAAAAGACCCAGAAGAAGAGCACATGGGAGATGGGTGGATGAAACTCGAAAGTATGCGGGAGTAACATGGAGGAGACTGGCACAAGATAGATCGTTGTGGAAGAAACTTGAGGAGACCATCGTCCAGCAGTGGATTGATAATGGTTGACAATGACAATGATGATAAGGTTACTATATATACAATACAGAACCCGCAATCCGGAATCCAAAAATCCAGAATTTTTTCAAACGATTTTTTTTCTTTCCGGTTTTTTTTTCCGTAAATTTTTGAATACTGTATTTTTATACATGTATTTTACGGTTTTTAGAGTTTTCTTTATCTATATTCACTATTTTAACAAAACAGCAAGAATAAAATATATAATAAGGACAAAAAAAATTGCATCCCAAGTCTGTTCACATGCAAACCACAAATCCCAGAATACCTTGACATTGGAATACTCACTGTATACTGGAAGTGAAATGCTTTAAAGCAAGCTTGTGTAAATAAGGTATGCACGGTTCCCTTAACATGGGAGGTTAGCAAGGGTTTTATGTATTCTTTCTGAAGACTGATGCCAGTGTTAAAAGTCCTCCTTGCTTTCAGCTGTGCAGGAACTCAGTAAACCATAATGTTTATTTGAAAGGAAGAAAATGAGCTTAAAAGAAGAGAATATCTCTCCCACTTATAGCCTGTGTGTCTTTTTGTAGTCAGCAGCAAAGACCGGATCCTTCTCAGGGAGGAAAAAGCGGAACCCCTGCTGTGTTATCTCCCTATCTTTCTTAAATTCCCTTCCTCTGCTGGAGGGAGGGGGTGCCGCAGTGCAAGACCTCTTCCTGTTTTCTCCTGTCCAACTTGTTCCTCCTTCCACCATTAAAATGCCTCAAATAAAATTAGAGTAACATACATACCTAGCTCCCTCCTCCCACAAGCACCCCCAGTAAACTGGTCCTTGAGCAGGGAAAACAAAAAGTCCTGTTTGTTATCACTTCCAACTTTTCTTTCTTCTGAATGCTGGCAATCACTGATTAGCTTCATAAGGTGGTTGGTGTTTTAATGATTGATTTAACCTTGGTTGTTCATTCAATTTTTCAGACATGTCAAAAAGGGCAGCAACTACAACATATACACATGCACACACAGTACTTTGATGCATGAGGACCCAAAATCCAGAAATCGTTTGGTCCCACGCTTTCTGGATTTGGGGTCCCATATTGTACAAAATATTGCAAGGTATGAGGAAAAAGCTTGTTATGAAAACACGCAAAGAAACACTTGCGGACAAGAAATCAAGTCAAACCGTGGTGTTTTAAAGAAGTGGAGAATAGGTTATTATTGGTTTCTGGTTTTGCACACACCTGTATGGAGCACGGATGTGTGTCCAACTGCCTCACCTGGCATTTCAAAACATTCCACAGATGTCCAACTCGGCTGAGGTCAAGCAGGTTTGAAAGCCATTCGTGATGTCTCACAACAGCATTGTATGGAACCATTTCTGCATGAGGTGGGACAGATGACATGGGACATTATCGTCCTGGAAGAACCCATCCTCCCTCTTGGTGAAGGTGCGATCTTGTGGGGTGTACATCGTCCACAAGCAGTCCTTGGTAGTAGCTGGCGTCTATACACCGTTCCACTTGCACCAGGTTCCCACTTCATCCCGTATAAACATGCTCCATATCATGCAAATGCCACCACCTGCCTGGATAGTAGATACCATGCATGACAGATCCATAGCCTCGCGCTGCTTACGCCAAATACGGACTCAAGCACTGGCGGAATGGAGAACATATCGCGATTCATCGGACCACAGCTGCTTCGAATTTTCTCTCACGCAATGCATATGCTGTTAGCACCAAGAAAGTCGTTTACGTCTATTTGATGCTCTTAGGAGAGGCTGCAGTATGTGACGTCCACTCTTATAGTTCATCCGTGCTAACGTGTACCGTCTAGTCGCGCAGGATGTTAGTTTCTGGTTGGCTCATTTTGTATTGGGCTGTCCACTACGAAACTGTGCCGCACCGAGTGCCAAGCCCATGCACCTGTTGTTCACATCTGAAATCCACATTCCTCCGCCGGTTGGTTATTTCGCTATTTTAGCGCCAATCCTGGCACACTTCAACCACTGAGGCCCTCGGACAATTCAGAAGTTTCGCCGTATCCAAAGCAGACGAACCAATCTTTCGTGCGCCCACAATTCAGACTTTCGTGACTCCGGTGAAAGGTTTATTTTACTCATCACGTCTATAAATTCGCTCTCACCCGAACCAGCAGTCTCTTATGTATGCTCCTTTAGCGTACAGGCCACGCCCTCCTCTTTGTTGTACCGGTATCAGGTGTAACTCCCTTTGTATATGGGCTGCTCGTATTTCAGTGAACACTCGGTGTTGTGTATACAGTATACATATACACTGCCTGACAGAGAATATGCCGCACCACGGTGACGTGAACGCCGCGCCATGCAAATTGCAGGGTGGGTGCACACGTACGAGTTACGCAAATGATTGCATTTGCAGGCTAATGGCACGAACGGTGCGCATGATATAAGCGGACAACCAGCATTTGAGGCCATTAGTCGAGACGTCATCACAGCCGCGAGAAGTGAGTGGTTCTGTTGCAACCTTGGCTGGAGAACAAACAAGGGGTGCCAATGCCGTTAAGACGCCATCGTACGCGACTTCGTCAAACGGATGAGTACACGAGAGGTGTGATCATAGGCCTTCGTACCGCCAGATGGACCTTGCGCCGTACTGCGTAAAAACACAATGTGATGCCCCAACCGTCGGTCGCATTTGGAGACAGTGGTTCCAAGAATGATCTGTGCAACGTTGTAGGGGGACCGGAGCACGGAGTCGTACGTCCGAGAGCACTGATGTTTGCACCCGACGTCATGCCGTAGCGGACCCACAGGATACAACGGCGACATTTTGCTGGGTGTACAGGGAGGCTTTGATGCTCCGATATCGACGCGGATAGTTTCGCGCCAATTGGCTGCTTCTGGTTTGCTATCCAGCCGTCCGTTGCAAAGGTTATGTTTAACAGTGAGCCATCATCGTCCCCGCTTGGCGGCATGATATCGCTCTAGAGCTGCGTGGGGTGCCGAATGGAACAGTGTGGTGTTCAGCGACGAATCGCGGTTCTGTGTCACCACGGATGATTGCCGTGTGAGAGTCTGAAAGCGACATGGCCAAAGGACGGATTTTTCCGCCATTGTGAAGCGCCACACATCCCGGCAACGTAGAATCATGGTGTCGGGTGCTATAAGCGCCAACAGGCGCTCACTGCTGGTACGCGTTACGGGCACACTGACGGCACGCAGCTATGTTGACGAGGTGCTGGGAGCCGTGGCACTACCGTATATTCAGGGCATCCCAAATGCCGTTTTTCAACAGGATAATGCCTGGCCGCATACCGCTCGGGTGATCCTGAATGCTTTACATGGTGTGCGGATGCTTCAGTGGCTAGCACGATCCCCCGACCTCTCGCTCTTCGAGCATCTGTGGGACACGATTGGACGTCGGTTGAGTACCCTCCCGCCCACGCAAAATGAAGATGAGCTGTGAACTCGGATCAACATCACATGGTCCACAATACCCCAGGACTCTATTCGGACTCTCATTACCTCGATGCCACGTGGGATTCAACGCTGTATCGCCCAAAATGGGGGTCACACTCTTTATTGATCATTCTACATATTCGGGAACTGGAGCCTAGTCTGTATGTCACAATTAAATCATTTGTTCAGGACCTACTTGGCTATCTGTGGGTGCAGTTTGGTCTGTTTTCGAGCATTCCTTCAGAGTGTAGCATTTTCTCTGTCAGGCAGTGTATATTCGAAAACATGGCGGAGAGACATGAAGTGGAATTGTTCAAAACAGAAAGTTATGGAAGACTCTTAGGGAGACATTGATCAAGCAGTGGATATAGGTTGATGATAATAATATTATCATTTATTATTAGTAACTGAACTATGAAGTTGAAATTTATGCTTACCAATTATCCAATCAAAATCTATGCCAGGCAGGATATCATCTTTCAACTCTCTGCACTGCGGAACAACATTTCGAGCGTTGCTGATGGAAGCATTGCTTGCTTCTGCTGAAAATGGCAGGAGAGGATGATTGTCCGTATAGAAAGAGAAATCGTTAACGTGATCTGCTGTTTCCATGGTGTTTTCAGTACCTATTGAATCCCCTGGAATTTCAGGGTCCTGGAGAGGAGCGAGCTGAGAAGCAGCAAGGTTCACATCTACTGAAGTCAATGTTGCTAATGAGGTCTTTGATAATTCAGTTTCAATGGGAGTGTTACAGAAAAAGTTCGCATCATTTAAGCCATTACTCAACTTATCACCAGACAAAGTGTCTTCCAGTTCCGATGGTTGCCGAGGTACCTCTCTGGTAGCCTTAAGTGTATCTGATGAATCTGTGGTAAAACCCACCGGTTGGCAGTGACCGCCACTGTTTTCTGTTGTGTAATTAAGCTCTCTGCAGTTCTGTGAAAAGTGACATGTATCATGTACTTTTGTTGTGAGAATTTCATTATCTGTCCGAGTTCTTCTAATATCCATTGAATTCTGCACATCTGCAACACAAGTCTGTGATGTAGAAAACTTCAAGGCTCCCAAATCTTCTTGTGTTGCTCTCATGGAGGAATGAAAGATATTTTTGAAGCTTCTGAAGAAATCTGCAAAAATCTGTCGTCGCCTTGAGTCTCAGAAGCGCATTTCAACGATGCAGCATCTACTGTCGTTCTATGTGTTAAATGTAGTTGCGTGTCTCCTGTTGTTTTCGAAAACATGTGGGGAAATTCTTTATTGTCTACACGAATAACGAACAACAAAACTTGTGGATTACCAAATGCCCCTGAAGCTACACCAAGTGGTTCTTCAATGGCACCATTTTGCCTTACGCTTGGGGAGTTTTGGCTTCTCGTTGTTGCTGTTTGATTTCTTGCAACGTTCTTTTCAATTTTGTTTTCCATGATTTCGAGTTTTTGTCTTTTTTCTGTCTTTTCCTCTTCTGGAAATTTCCTCTTTGTAGGTCTCTTATCTGAAGTTCTTTTCAATCTTTTCTTCTCCCTCCTTTCCTCGATTTCTGCAAAATAAAAACATTATTAAAATCAGCATATGCTGTTGAACAAATGATGTTGCATATGTAAATACGCAATTTTTATAAGAAACTCCCATGAAAATCAAATCAAGTTACTCGCTTATATTATTTCACAGATTATTTGCAATAAGGAACGGGATACATGTTCAAGATTTAAACTTACACTGACATCCAAAATTCAAGTCCGGAAGGCAATAGCTGGTAAATAATCCAAAGTGATCAATGAAATGTTACGATGTTCACAGAACATATGCAAATGGACAAGAGAAGCAAATGCCCCAGTGATATTTCCATATCGGTTAACAAAATGCTGTCCAATATGGAAACTGAGTTACAGGGTGAAGAGTAATGGCATTTATCATTGACAGCGCGCGAAAAGAGCATTACAGAAGCTGAAAATTCCTTATTCTCGAGCTACGCACCGCCCTCATCGAGGAATGGAATTCTTTGGCTCCAAAGTTCATCAACAACCTGGTGATGAGTATGTTGTGAGAGTTGTCTGTCAGTATAAGGTGATCACATTCCTTATTAAGACATGTTGAGGTTACATTCTTACATCTCACCTTGGTGACATTTGTGGACAGACTCTCATTACGCAAAATGTGTGCATATTTTTCTCTTGATATAAAATGTTTATTACATTTATGATTGTATCTCTTTGCATACCAAACAAGTCTATCTGCTGTTGCGTATTTTCCTTTTCATCCCTACGAATTCCATCCGGACTTTAATATTGGACGCCAGTGTATAATGCATCGGGCAGGTTTAGAAGGCTACACAATGAAACTCTCGAATCAAGATTTTCATATTAATATTTAGCGTTTTTAATGAAATCGTATTTTGTTTTCCCTAAAGTCTGATTCTCGACTCACAGAACTAATGTTCCAATTTCCCATACTCAACCAATATTTGTTTTCTCTTTTTCTCCTCTTTCAACATTTGAAAATGCAGGCAGAAGGAATCAATACTGCAGTCAGAGATCTAACATTTTTATTATCGAAATATTGTTGGGCTGGGGCGGATTTATGCTGTAGGGCCCTTGTCTCACTGAACATTTTGGTGCCCCTCGTTTTGAGACACATCCGGGTTCCAGGTATATTTACTACAATTTTTAAATGGACCATAATCAATTTCAGCATTTTCAAATAATTCTATTGCCAAATATTATTATTCTATATTGCAACAAAGAGAAACTATTTCATTTACTTACAAGCACAGCATCATGTTTATAAGAAATTCCTCCTGGCTTTAATTGCAGCAAAAGTTTCTATGACTTCATGATAATTGACATGATTTAGTGCATTACTCTCTATGTACAATATTGAGTGCTCTTGAGAAAGTGTTGATCGTAGATAGTTTTTAACTCTTTTAAAAGCACTAAATGATCTTTTACCACTTGCATTAGATATTGGTAAAGTAAGGAAACTTTTAGGAATGGTTTCCACATTTGGAAATGTCTCTTTCAAACCGTCGCTGTCCACAAGCAGTTTGTAGCAATCTTCCGGCGGGACTGAGGACTGAACTCGATCCGTGAGATTCACAAAGCGACGGAAGTGCTGCAGTTCATCACAAAACAGTTTTCCATCTGTGTCATTTGAATATACCTCGGAAATATTGCTGAGGTCACATTTCGTAGAATGATCATGTTCATCAGCAAAACCTCATTTGAATATAGGTCGAATATATATCCTAACTTTGCTTTTCTTTTCTGCAGCTCAACTACCAGATTGTCACAGATAGCATTCATTATCTCCACTCGAATCTTTTCTTTTCCCTCCAGATTCAATGTCTGTACTTTCATCAGCAAAGCTCTTTCTTTCTATTCTCCTTTTGTAACTCTCATCATTGTCTGGTTATTCCACAGATGTAGACAAAGTCGAGATTCCATGTCAGTGCCAGAATAGTGGTTACGTACGTCATCAAAGAAGAGTTTCAGAGACTGATTAAATAGATCTACTACCATCTTCATGTTTCCATCTTCTTTCTGTAAGGATTTGCTGACTTTGTCGATTCGTTGCAACAGCCGGTCCCACAAGACAGTCATGAAGACAATTTCATATTTGTCAAACTTTTTTGCCAATGAGTTTGCCTCTGTTTTGGCTGAAGGCTTTTCAGTTTCACACTCAAATAGTTTAATTAATGCTTTACTGATCTCACTATAAGTTCCTCGTAAGGCTGCTACAGCATCAGCTCTTGCTGACCATCGAGTATCACTCAACTGTTTCACAATGTGCTGATGTTGTTGAAGGTGGGATTTAAGTTTTTCCCAACGATGAGTGGAGTCCGAGAAAAAAATATATGCTTTTCGAACAAATCAAAGTAAGCTTCAGCATATCTGCAACATTCAGCAGCATTATTGTCTACTAAATTCAATGAATGGCTTGAGCGCGGCACATAAAATGCTGTGGGACTTCTTTAAATTATTTTTGCTTGAACGCCAGCATATACGCCTGACATGTTCAAGGCATTGTCATAGCATTGTTCTCTACGGTTTTTTATATCTAGACCTAGATCTGAAATCTTTTTCAAAACAGTATCTTTCAAATGCTCCGCTTTGTGTGATTTTATGGGCAAAAAAACAACAACAAAAGAATCGCTCAAAAGTTTTTCCATCAGCTGTTACATACCTCAAAACAAAAGTTAGTTGGTTCACATGACTTATGCCAAGAGTAGAATCGGTGATAATTGAAAAGTACCGTGAATTTTTAACCTCCTCACAAAACACCTTCTTAAGTTTTTCCACCATTACAGTTAATATCTCATCATATGTTTGGTGAGACAAATACACTGGCGGAAAGGGAAAAAAGAAAAAAAACACCAAGAAGGAATTGGCGGACGATCATGAAATTTACATATGTTAATGGGGTCGAGTTTACGTAGGTGTGATGTTAATTTCGGGACCAACCGGTGAGCGCTTACATAACAGAACGGCATAATATGCAAATTATCGTCGGTGGTATTTAAGGAGTACGGCGAAGTGAATGTAATCAGTCGTCGGCGTACGGACACGTGCGAAGACCCTGAAGGAACTGCAATGCCTGGACATGAAAGACGTGTACGATTTCAAAAGTTATCGTACTTTGACCGAGGTCGTCTAGTCGGACTCCGCGAGGCCGGGTGGTCGTATCGTCGTATTGCGGAGCGAATTGGGCGGGAAGTATCGGTGATGGTACGATGGTGGCGTAGATGGTCCGAGGAGCATTCCCACACGAGAAGACGTGGAACCGGGAGTCACAGACGGACTGATGAGCGGACCGATCGACGCATAAGAAGAGCGGCGGCGTCAAGCAGAACATCCACTGCGACGCAAATCCGAGCTGCCGTTGCACCTCAGGTGATTGTGCGAACAATCTGCAACCGTCTACTGGATGCAGGACTACGTGCACGTGTGCCTCTGGCATGTGTACCTCTGACTCCAGCCCACCGTCAGGAACGGCTGTAGTGGTGTCGCCAACGTCTGCACTGGAGAACGCATTGGCGATCTGTCGTGTTCAGCGATGAAAGCAGATTCTGCTTGGGAGCCTCCGATGGCCGTATGCGTGTTCGCAGACGCACAGGGGAGCGTCTCCACCCTTCTTGCACTCGCCAGCGACACACAGGGCCTACACCTGGTATCCTGGTGTGGGGAGCGATCAGCTATCACCCCCGTACACAACAAGTGTTTGTACCGGGTACGTTAAACAGCACCTCTTACATCAACAACATCATTCAGCCCGTTGTTGTGCCATTTGTAAGGTCGGTCCATCGTGGTGTTTTCCAGCAAGTTAACGCACGCCCACACACGGCACGTGCAACGCAACATGCACTTCAGGGTGTGAGACAACTTCCATGGCCCGCACGTTCACCGGATTTGTCCCCCATTGAGCACGTGTGAGATTTTATGGGACAACGACTTATCCGGTCCCCACGGCCAGCCACGACCATCCCCGATTTACGCGTCCAGGTTGAGGATGCTTGGAACTCAATACCCCAAACTTACATTCAACATCTGTACGACAGACTTCATGCCAGAATTGCACAGTGTGACGCAGTTCATGGTGGTTCAACCTCGTACTAACCATGTTACATGGAAATGTTACTTTTCAGTTTACCAGCAAATACCGCTGGATTTTGCCATAATGTTTTGATCACGTTATCCTCTGTATTCCGTTATATAATGTATTAACTTTGTTTATCTTTTTGCTAAGCTAATTATTATGAATGAATAATGCTCTAAGCTTCAAAATAATGAATTCCCAAAAGGGTGTTGTTACTCGTTAATTATGAACTTAAACAAAGTCTCAACGCTGGTTATTTATATTAAGTAATCAAAGTCATAAACCTAACAGCCAGACAGAGGTCTGACAAAACTAAGAATTGAGAAAGACTGAACTTACTGACAAACTTGTTTATTTCCAAAGACTCTTGGTCAACTAAGGCACTCATATATCTTGTACATAATAATGAAAAAACTTTCCTCTTATAGTACACACACTCTCATAACAACACCTCGCAACGCCAACACATCAACCTCAACAACAACCTCCACAACACAACTCAACCCAACAGTCTCGATGAACGCGCCTATATACTAGCTACCACCACGTCATGACTTACACTCATTGCCAGATCTCATTCAGCGGGTGAAATAATATTTCGTTCAGTAGGAAGATAATTTACATAGTAAAATAAAATAACCAGAGATAGTAAAATCAAAAGGAAAGTGAATATAGAGTATACGTTACAGTTATTATGCTGTATAAATTTCGTTGGTATCAGACGTCTTCTTGTTGGTGTTCTTTTTTCACTTTCCGGCAGTGTAGTTTGTTCTGCCTGAACCACAGTGCTCATACTTTCCAAAATGATCTTTCAGAAAGTCATCAAACTCTGCAAAATACTCCGTACAAGTTAAAAAATTACCCTTATTTAACATTTTCAGAGCATTCAGTTTTTCTGTGACTTCTAAGTGGATGTCCGAGTCTTGCAAGTAGTTTCACAGTGGCCACTAACCGATATATTACTTGCCTCCAATAGCCCTTCTCTTTTTCAATCTGAGTCATTAGTTGATAATCAACTCTCCCGGATAATTTACTCCTTGTAAGCATAATGACCATGGCTGTCAAGTGAGACTTCGAGATTTCATGATTTGTTGAAACTTTTTCTGTACGGGACCAATCAGAAAATCCATCAAGAACCCTATGTGATTGTTTATGGTCGGAAAAAAGTTTACACTCACATAGCAGTAAACAGACTTAGAAGTTTAAGAAAAAAATAACCAGTTGCTTTTTCTTTTCTACTATTTGTCTTCAACGTATAAAAGTGATTTCATTTATGTTCCTGAAATACGTTTTCCCAGAGTTAGAAAATACTTTCCTCAAAATTTTTAGTTCTTCTTCACTCTCTGGTTTGTTTCTAATAAAATAATCTATCATATCAGAGGTGGGGTTAGAAGGCCATAAAGCTATATCAGTAGGATAGTATGAATTCATTGAAAAAGTAGCCTACGCTCTTCATCTCGATTTGTTGGTTCATGCTTTTTGTTGATTATTTGGTCTGGCTCTGAGGGCTGACAATCAAAATCATTCAGTGGCAAATGGGATGGTTTCTCACATGAATCTAAGTAGCTGGAGTCAAGATTTGAATTTACTAAACTAGCCTTACCATCGTTATTGTTTAAACTTGAATGGTGTGGCTCCTGTGTAGGTTTCAGTCGCACATTTTCTTTTGAAGCACGTGAATCCGGAGGCTTTTGCTCAATTCGCTCATCAGCGGCATGATTCTGCACAGACTTCTATAGGGAATACTAATAAACTATTCCTTTGCTTTTGAAGACGTTCGTTTTTCTATTTTTTTCTCCTTCCGCTTTTCATAACCTGACTCATTACTTCGTTTCACTGGTTTCATTTTCAGGAGAATCAGTCACATAAATTATATACAGTATAAAGGAAACAGAAACAACAGCTGTAACGATGCCGATTTTAAGGGCACGGTTAGGTGTTAATAATCACAATATTAAGTAA
The DNA here is from genome assembly GCA_039090855.1 of Macrothele yani. Classification (NCBI taxonomy): domain Eukaryota; kingdom Metazoa; phylum Arthropoda; class Arachnida; order Araneae; family Macrothelidae; genus Macrothele; species Macrothele yani. The sequence goes on along the minus strand of CM076989.1, from coordinate 129,839,247 downwards.
GTAACACTGTATAATACCACAACGTGGAGATAGAATGGCAACACAGAAGTACAGATTACAGACGATATTTTAGGTTATGCTGCGACGTTAGCAGTGTTCAGTATCGCCACCACGCGCAAATGAAATTCTTTACAGTTAGCAAAATTTTACCCGCTTGTCAAGCAGCAGTCAACTTTACATTTCTTAAGTAGAGAACAGACGATAAGTACAATTTAACTTTATAACTTTTAATTTAAAAAGTTTGAACCACGAGTGATTTTCTATGAATCCGCAAAATATTATATTCATCAACACTGGTTATTAGGCTCGTCCTCTTTTACGAGTGTTCAACACAGTAATGCATCTTGTATCCACAGCTGAAAGAACATTCACTTGATTTCCGAGTATGTACCACAATAGCTTCCGAGCGCGCCACATTTGAACTGCCTGAACATCTTTGGGACGACAATGAATGAGCCGCATTGCTGTTGGCCACCGGATCCGCCAATGCAGCATTATACACCGAGTGTTCACCGAATTATGACCACCCCTCAGCAAAAGTGGATACGGCTCGTTGACTACGGGATTTCCGAAAGGGAGCGATGGTAGTAAAATTGTGGAGCATTAGGTAGTAAAAGGAGTAGTAGTCAGTAAAATAGTGGAGCAGTAGGTAGGAAAATTCGAAGTGTGTTGGGTAAACGGAAGGATTAATCAGACTTTGAGAAAGAACAGATTGTGGGAGTTCGGAAAGCGGGCGCTTCGATTTTTGAAACGGCTGAACTGGTTGTTCGCAAGCTTTCGTAGTTAAAGTGCATCAGTACTGGCCTGAAAATGGTCAGACAACGACCAGGAGGCGAAACTGCACAGGACAGCGAAAGGCTGATGTGAGAAGTGAGTGCTGGATCCGACGACTCGTACAGCACACCAGAAGTATAACTGTTCAACAGTTGACTACCCAATACAACAGAGTTCAACCTGCAACGGTACCTGCCATGACCATGTGTCGCATGCTCGTACGTATAGGGTATAACAGCAGACGACCCCAACGATATCCTCCCTTAATCACGGTTCATCGGCGCAAAAGACTCGCCTGGTGCAAAGATCATGCATGCTGGACGACGGATGATTTCTGGCCTGATTAGTCGTGTTTTGTACTCCACTCCGTAGATGGTAGTGTATGTACAGTATTTGGCGCAAACAACACGAGGCATTCGATCCATCCTGCATGGTCTCCATAGCGCAAGCCAGTTGAGCGGTTGTATGGTGTGGGGCATGTTTACCTAACAGTAATATGGATCCATGGTGCATTATCGTGAATTGCTTGTTGACTCTGTACACCTTGCAATGATGCACTTTTTTCCAAATGGCGGCGATGTCTTCCCAGATGACAATGCACCGAGCCACTAGTCCAATGTTCGGCAAAAATGGTTCGAGGAACACAGTTCAGACTTCGAGTATATCGATTGGGATCCGAACTCCCTCGATCCGATATCAATCCCATAGAGCACTTATGGGACACTACGGAACGGCCCATCAGGCGTTTGGATTAACCAATCATCTCCACACCTGCATTGAAGGTAGCATTCATACACACAGATTGGCTGGCCACACCTCCCAACTGCTTTCGGCATCTTATTGAATCGATGTCATGTCGTATACCTGCTGTACTTAAGGCGAAAGGAGGACTTAGGAAGTGTTAGGTAGGGGGGTCATAATTCAGTGATCACTCATTGTATAGCTGCTCTCAAAAGTCTGCGTGGTTGAATATCAATGAGTCCATTTCAAGACGAATTGTTCTCAGGATAAATCAAAAATTGACAATTGCGCGATAACAGAAATATTAGAGTAACAAATTCCCTTTCTAAATAAGAATACAGTACTCTTTAGTTAAGATACTTTCTACACTGCTAGATCAAGGTAAATTTACTTCTCGTACCTCTAGTGTATTAAAATACTAACCTGCAGGGGTGTTGAATTGGAACTTGTACGTGCTTGTTTTCTCATCCGACTTCAGCACCGTAATATAAACCGAATTCTTCAGAGCATTTAGCAAATTCTGCCTAGCTTCACTATAATTGAATTCCCGTGGCTCGTTCTTGCCCTTCGGTACGTACTTGTGCTTCATCATTTCATAGTAGTCCTGTAGAAAAAGATTACATGCAATTATGAAACAATCCCAAGCCGTCGCACGCTTGCACTGTTTCAGACATCATTATTTAACCAAAAATTCGACAATTTACAAAATATTAGGACGTCCATAAAAAAAACGACGTTTTTACATAGGACAGCTCCACGAAGTAAATATGTATATCTTCAACAGGGCAGTTTTCATGTCCTGCAGACAACTAAAAGTGCGTACTGTGAGGAATCAAACGAGGCATGGAGCACATGTCGCGACCTACCCCGGTAGCACAGTAATGTCGAATCGACGTCGATTTTTGGTTACAGGTGGATATAACGTCGAGGCATAGTTTTCGACGCAAAATCGATGAGACAGAACGTCAAGAAAAATCATTCATTGAATTTCAGTATACATGTAGACATTTTTACGCAGTTTATCCCTTTAGTTCCATTAGGTCGAATAATCGATGTCTTTTATGCGATCTGTAAGCATCGCGCGCGTGCGCCTTTGAAACCATTACGCCAAACAAACGTTTTGGATGCTGGGGTGTTGGTCGGTTGTATCATTGCTGTTGTAAGACGCATTTCTTACCTGTCTCTTTTTTCGCCGGTAAATTGAAAGTTTTTTTTCTTAAGTATGTTTATAAGAAATTGAGAGTCGTTCCTTTAAGTAGAATTATTTTTTAAGATACATAATTTGTGCGTACGCATGTCCCAATTAGGGATAGGCCTAGCGCGATGATGACAGATCACCAAAAATTCTGCGATATTTTTGAGAATTATGTGTCTTTTCGAATGCGTCCAAAAAGACTTGGATGTTGAAACAATAAAATATATATATATCATCATCATCATCATCATCATCATTGTCAACCATTATCAATCCACTGCTGGACGAAGGTCTCCCCAAGTTTCCTCCACAACGGTCTGTCTTGTGCCAGTCTCCTCCATGTCACCCCTGCATACTTTCGAATTTCATCCACCCATTTCCCATGTGGTCTTCTTCTGGGTCTTTTCCTGTCCCTTGGAATCTAATCTAAAATTTCGGCTGTCCATCGATGATCTGTCCTTCTGGCAGTATGTCCAGCCCATTGCCATTTCAAGGATTTAACTCTGATCATGATGTCTTCCACTCTTGTCATTTTTCCGGATCCACGAGTTCCTCTTCTTATCTCTCCTGGTTACACCAAGTATGCACCTCTCCATGCTCCTTTGAGTTGTCTGCAGCCTTTGTATGTCTCTTTTAGTTAAGGTCCACGTCTCTGCACCATACGTAAGCACTGGAAGGATGCATTGATCAAACACTTTTCTTTTAAGACATAATGGCATATTGCTCTTGAAAATTATGCTGTTTCTTCCAAAAGCTCTCCAGGCAAGTTTTGTACGCCGATTAATTTCTTCATCAATGTGACCCTCACTTGATATCTGCTGTCCAAGATAAACGTACGTGTTTGTTATCTCCAGCTTTTCTCCATCAATCGATAAATCTTCATTTCTTGTAAAAGCATTGAACATCACTTTTGTCTTCTGAAAGTTCATTTTTAATCCCACTTCTTTACTCTTGTCAGCAAGTTCCTGGATCATACTCTGCAGCTCTGATGGGCTAGTTGCAAAAATGACTACGTCATCAGCAAAACGAAGGTGGGTTAGATAATCTCCATTAATCTTTATCCCCTTGTTTTCCCAGCTCAGTGACTGAAAAACACCCTCCAATGTGGCATTAAAGAGCTTCGGAGATATGGTGTCACCTTGTCTCACTCCCTTTCCAATTTTTATGTGTGTTGTATTTTCAAACAGCCTAATCTTTGCACTTGCATTTTCATAGATGTTATTAATAATATTAATGTATGCATCTTCAATACCGCAGGTTTTCAGAGCCATTGTAACTGCTGATGGTTTCACCGAATCAAAGGCTTTTTCATAATCGATAAAAGCCATGCACAATGGAAGTTCATATTCCCTCGCTCTTTCAATTAGTTCTCTCAGCACATGGATATGATCTATTGTGCTGTAGCCACTCCTGAATCCAGCTTGTTCTCTCGGTTGAGCCATGTCCAGTGTTACCTTCAAGCGGTGTGAAAGAACTTTAGTGAAGATTTTATAAACTACTGATAGGATGCTGATAGGTCTGTAGTTTCCGAGATCCTCAATGTCACCTTTCTTATGTAGCAGGATCATTGTAGCGGTGTTCCAATCCTCAGGAATCTTTCCTTCATTAAGGCATCGAGTGAAAATTTGGGCGAGTACTGTTTCGATTTCTCTACTTGCTTCTTGTATGATGTCTACAGTAATTCCATCTTCTCCTGGAGCTTTTCTCCGCTTCATGTTCTTGATTGCATGTGCAACTTCTGCTGGAAGGACTGGAGAAACTCTGGTACTGGTATCTTTCATGATGTCTGGAGTGCATGTATCATCCCTTTCATATAATTTGGAGTAGAAATCTTTCACTCTTGTCAAAATTTCGCCTCTATTTCTTGTTACAAAACCATCTTCTTTTCTCAGTGCCATAATCTGTTTTTTTCCCTTACTGAGATGTTCCTTTGCTATCTTTAGGCTTTGGTTGTTTTCAATTGCTTTCCTCACTAGTTCACAGTTGAATTTTCTTACGTCTTCAGTGATACTTTTTCGTACTGTCTTGCATAGCTCTATATATTCCACTTTGGAAGTCACATCTTCTTTAGTTGTCCTCATCTCTCTTCTTTTTTGCATCAACATTTTCGTTTTTCCTGATAATTTATTTACATGTAACTTGTTCTTAGACCCAGCTCATTTTGTTGCTGTTTCCATAAAAGCTTTGGTTACTTTTCTGTTAACTTCAGAGATGTCCACTTCTTCCGATGTTAGGCCTTCTAAAGCAGAGAACCTGTTCTTCAGTTCCAACTTGAAGGTATTATGGTGTTTTTTAAGGTTGGTTATGTCAATAGATTTTGTTTGTCTTATGAGCTTGCCACGTTCAAGTTTAGTGTTGAGGTGCATCTTACATCTCACCAATCTATGGTCACTACCTGTGTTGAACTTGTTTAGCACACTGCAGTCTTCTATGACGAATTTTTTGTTACACATAATAAAATCAATTTCACTTGTCGTCCCATTTGGATGTCTCCATGTCCATTTCCTGTGTGGCTTTTTCTTGAAGAAGGAGTTCAAGATGAAAAACCCTTCTGCCTGTGCAAACTCAACGAGAGTATTTCCACGCTGGTTTCTGTTGCCGTGACCGAATTTACCTACTGAAGTTTCATTCTGTTGCCGTTGCCCTATTTTTGCATTGAAATCTCCCATAATTATTTTCAAGTGCGGCTTACCTTTATTATTTAGATGACAAATTTCCTCATAAAATTCTTCAATTTCTTCTTCAGGATGACTTGTGGTGGGTGCATAAGTTTGAATAATCTGAGCCTGGTATCTTTTCGAGAGTTGGATAACAAGTCGTGCAGCTCTGTCAGAGGAACTTTCAACTTCTACAACTTTATCCTTCAGTTTCTTGTTTATTATAAATCCAACACCACTAGTTCTGCCAGTATCTGTCCCACGATAGTAGAAGAGATGTCCACTTTTCAGTTCGATGAGATCTTCTCCTTTTCTCCTTACCTCACTTAGCCCCACGATGTCCCACTTGATCCTTTGTAGTTCCTCTTCCAATTCAAGAAGCCTTGAATCAGAAGATAGGGAGCGTCCATTGTACGTTGCCAAGGTCAGCATCAGATGGCAGCCTAGTCCGGTCCTCCGGGGATTCTTAGCACCCTCTGCCTTCATGTCGCACTGGCCACTGCCTTGGCCAGGTACATTCCAGCTGCCGGAGACTGAGGGCCAAGATTTAAGTTGTGGAGTCATTTTGGAGGGGTTTGGCCATAACTCACCACGCTGGCCAAGCGGGTTGGTGAGTGTGGGATAGAATTTCCTCTAATCCCGATTGTATAGTTATACCGCTATTGGCGGTCGTCAGAGCCCCTTTAGTGGGAACAGGATGCACCACGAGAAGGCGGGGTTGACATTTGTCAAGGAGAGGCTGTGATGTTACGCATCACCTGACCTTACATCCCATATATATATATATATATATATATATATGATCTTTTAATCGTAGACAGCGTCGTAGAATCGTAATACAAATACATTCTACGTTTTATGACACGTTAAAAGTTTAGAATTTCATGTTTCAGCATTTAAATTGTAGAGTAAACGTAGATTCGATATTACAACAGTACTAGAATCGATGACTAAACTGCGTAATATCAACGCAAAATAGATGTCTACAATACGTAGCAACGATGTATATGTTTCTCTCGAAAGGTCGAATCTTCGTCTACTGTTGGCTTGATATCGACTTAATAGGTTTAAAATTCGACATCCAAAAGACGTAACAAAAGTGGACATGGATATTTATATTCAACGTTTCAAATCGACCAAAAATCGATGCAGTCTGACAACTCGGACCGAGCAAACATGTTTCAAGAAATTTGCGGCTGCTGACTTGAGTTTGAAAAGAAAAAGAAAGACTCGGGCAGAGCCTCTGCTGCTGATTCGGACGACCTGCAAGCTGCTGTGGAAGACAATCCACAAACAAGTACTAGCAAACTGTCAGAAGAACTGGGAGTTTCTAAACTTACCATCACTGAGCACCTTCACAGGATCGGAAAGGTGCCTCATGAGCTCACCCCGATTCAAGCTTAACGACGAGTCTAAGTATGCAAGAAACTTCTCAGAAATCAAAGCAGTGTTCGATTTATCAAACGACTAGTTACTGGAGATGAAAAGTGGATATATCTGCGCAATCCACATTCTTCACAAAGTGGTTGATTAGAGGTGAACCAGCTTTTTAGCTACACTCAAACGCGGACATTTTCAGAAAGAGTCCCTTTTGTGTGTCTCGTGAAATTATGAAGGTGTAATCCACTTTGAGCTCATTCTGAATGATAGGTTTATCAATGCCGAACTGTATTCTCAGCAGTTGGGCAGAATGTATGACAAACTTCAGCGGAAGTATTCTGCCTTAGTCAACTGATCCCAAACCTCATACCGCTAATCCAACCCAAGTTAAACTTCAAGAACTGCATGGAATCGAGCTGCTGTCTCATCCAGCATACAGCCCCGACCTTGCCCCTTCCGACTACCACTTGTTTCGGGCAATGGCGCCTTTTCTCCGTGGCCAGCAATTGACTACTTTGGACGATGTGGAACGCGAGTGCCATGAGTTCTTTGCCTCCAAACCGAAAGCATGGTAGCGTGCAGGAATTGAACAACTGGCAAACAGATGGGTTCAAACCATTGTACATGATGGCATGTACTTTGAAATTTAGTTTGTATTCTTCCAAGGTTCTGGGTAAGTGAAGCTATTGTATCAAAAATGCCATTTTTTTCGGACATCCCAATAAAAACTGGTAAACAGTGCATTAAACGGGAATATGCTACAGTACAGACAGATATCCACACCCAAGCGCGACGCAACATGTTGGCTAGGGTGGGTTTCAGTCCACCAAACTTTTCTTTGAACATACCCTTTAGTCTCTCCAAAATATTTAAGCAGTTAGAATACCTGGCGGGTGCAACCATCTAATATTTTAGGGAACTTGGATAAATGCAGGGGTCGTGCTGCCGATCGCCATCTTCGCTATTTGCGAAAAGAAATACTTTTGGCGATGGAGAAAAAAAGCTTTGGTGATTACCTTTTCACAGTGTTGTAACACTTTGGCGAAAGCAAATTGAACTTGGCGACTAAATTGGCGAAAACTTTAAAAAAGTCAGCGCAACCCCTGTATATGTATGTGAAATTTTCGAATATACAGAAATTTTGTTATGTACAATGATTTTTTTGTTAAATTTGGTACCGTACATAATTGTACACCTAGCGTATTTCGTGGCATGAGCATAAATAGAGAGAGTCTGAGTGAATGTCTAATAGAGTAGTAGAAAGCAGAGTTAGAAACGGGTCATATATATACAGGGGTCGCGCTGGTTCTTTTAAAGTTTTCGCTAATTTATTCTCCTAATTCAATTTTTTATCTCCAGAGTGTTATAACAGTACAAAAAGGTAATCGCCAAAGCTCTTTTTTCATCGCCAAAGCGATATTTTTCGCAAATTGCGAAGATGGCGATCGGCAGTGCGACCCCTGTATATTGTCGTCTTATTTGCAAGACATAACTCGGAGGTCACACATAACCTTACAGTTTTACACATGTTTTCAAACAACATCTGCGAGAGTCAAAAAGTCCCTCCGCAGTAATGTTAAGACTAGTCCACCTAATTTTGATGGCGCTACATCAAAATTTTTAAATTAAGTAACTTGTTGTATGTTTAATTTCAGTGTTTACTGTTTTTTTATAACATATCAAGCTTCAGAATATGTTCCATTCACAGTAATATCAATTTTCCGGGGTCGCGCTAGCTCTTTTAAAGTTTTCGCCAATTTATTCGCCAAATTCAATTTTCATCGCCAAAGTGTTAGGACAGTACAAAAAGGTAATCGTCAAAATATTTTTTTTTTCAAATTGCGAATATGGAGATCGGCAACGCTAACCCTGCCAACAGGTGGTCTTAAACTTTTCCAAATGACCGTATTTTTAACAATCCAAAGAATATAAACAATTTTCCCATTAGTGAAGCCTAACACGTACGATCAGTGGAAAGCACGTGACAATGCAGATCAAAGACCATGTAGGAACTACCCCCACGGGTTCCGTAAGACACAAGATCTTAGTAAGCATCATGTTTGTATCCTGTGTGTGTGTGGGGGGGGGGGGGGGGCGGATCGGCCCAGCGGGATAACGGGACATTTCCCGGTAGACCATTCGAGAACTGGCTCACTTTCTCCCGTCATTTTTGCGTGGATTTCTTGGAAAGAACGAATACTGTTTTGACAAAAGAGGGGTGATAGTACCCATCAAGGCGAACAATATTTACAATGGAACCTAGGGTCGCATTCCACTCTGAGTGTCAGAAAAGAGAAACTTTGAAATACGTCCAACAAGCACAAGTCGTCACCTCAGACGTCATTTCTTTCGTGCCGGAGAAGTAGTACATCGCCAGAACATCACCGTCAAGCATTTACCGTATGCAAATTACCAGAGAAAAGACCCAGCATCGACAATTGCAGCTCATTGGCTTATCAAGGTGCAGTAAACACTTCTTGAATGTCACATATCCCGCACGATGAATTGGACGTGACGGACCTGTGGCATGGCCTCCACGCTCACTGGACTTAAACCCACTGGACTTCTTCTTCTGGGGGCACATGAAATCAATGGTGTACGAGACGCCTGTGGACTCCGTGAAAAATCTCGTCGCGAGAATCGTTGTTGCAGCGGACAGGATAAACACGACACCAGGAGTCTTCGAGAGGGTGCGCCAGTCTTTCATTCGCCGGTGTGAATTGCGAACGGCACCCATGGCCGCCACTTTGAGCATCTAATTTGAGTCTGTCCCTGATCTCCATAAATGGGATTGTGCCTTATGATGTCGTTAATTCTCTTTCTTTGCACTGTTGAAAGTTAAACTTGGACATCTAACTTTACTCTTTTTTGACACTCAGAGTGGAATGCAACCCTATGTTCCATTGTAAATATTGTTCGTCTTGACGGGTACTATCACCCCTCTTCTTTTGTCAAAACAGTTTACGAACACCCTGTATAATGGTAAACTTCATCCGAGCTTCATTTCTATGTTAAAGGTTATTCACATAAAAAACAAAACAAAAAAAAAAAACGACTTTTCCTTTTACTTATGTTTTGTGTTGGCTGCAAAACAAAATAGCAAAATTCTCTGCGCGTCTATGAGAAAAGTGCCTCTTGTCCAAGAAAGCTGTTGTAAATTAATTAAGCTAAGGCTAACTACATTTAGACGTAAGTTGCTGGATTTTGGAACCCAGGGTCATTGGTGTTCCTTACCCTCATGTGACAGTTTATCGTTCCCATACACTTATCCATTGACTGATACAGAGAATACTTCTCCGGCAGAGATATTCCGAAAGTTGTGTCCCACACACATGTATCTTAAAAGAAACAGCAGTTTACTAGTACTAACTCAGGGGTCAAAATAATGGGTAAACTTGGAAAAGGCCTCTACTCAAGGAGGAGATACCAATATAATTGCGAAGTAGGAGATCAGAAGACCAATAAATATTTTAACATTCAGAATGATCTTCATAGTGATTTAGATCGAAACGAAGTCTTTCACGAGACTCGATTTTGTTCTTGTCAAAATCAATTTTATTAAAGGAAATTAATAATCTAGCACAACATCCCATTTTGAGCTTGGTTTGAAGCCACATTCAATCACGAAAGGATTTTTAAAATTGTTTCACCGTTAAATTTTCAAAATTTGTTCACAAATGAATTTGTTTTACAAAGCATATTTCAACAGCTCTACTTCAACCACGACGTAACAGAATTTTTTTCATGAGGGAAGTATAACCTTGTATGTATGTGTATTGTTAGAGTGGACTGCAAGACTAAAATTCCCGGCCTGGTTTGGCCGTCACAATCCGCCCCTGTGTGTGAGTGTGCGTTTCTTATTTCTTATGCCCACACCAGTAGAATATTATGTCAACAGGGAACTGTTCAAGTTGATGGAGGCTAAGTCATGATCTGAGGAGTGTTCAACTGGAACACGCTGGGACCTCTGGTACGTCTACAGGGGTCGGCTTACCAATTGCCATCTTCGCAATTTGCGAAAAAGAAATCGTTTTGGCGATGGTATAAAAGCTTTGGCGATTACTTTTTCATACTGTTATAACACCTTGGCGAAAACAAATTGAATTTGGCTACTAAATTGGCGAAAACTTCAGAAAAGCCAGCAAAACCCCCGCGTCTACATGCATATCCCAACGGTCCACGTTGCGTACCCATCCTTGCAGACAATCTGCATGCGTGCATGATCATCATGAACCCACAGGGCAATGGGCTCTTCTAGAAGCACAACGAGCCTCTCCACAGAGCCATGGTGACTGGAACATGATTACAACAGCATTCCGCAGAAGTCCCCAACCACCCTGTAATACCTCCCCGTTTACTGGGGAAGCATTCCAGAGTAGAAACATGCGAAACTCATCCCGTGACATGAACCCCGTGTAAAACTTTTGGGATTTTATGGAAAGGCCCATTTGGATTCTCTACCCAGGAATACGTTGAAATTATGAACAGAGGTGCAACAAGCATGGGTGGAGATACCTGTGAAAAGCTTTCGTGACCTAGTGGACTCAATGCATCTCTATGTGACTGCTCTTATTGGGTTGGTGCGAATGAAATGTCCGGCAATGAACCAGCTCACGTGGACGGCGAGAATGGAAAAGTAGGACAACTTATCTAGGCATAATTAATCCCCTCGGCATCAACACATAGTCGTCATCTGTCCGGCAAGGCCATGATTTTGGAACGAAAAAAGTCTTGTGGCTGGGACACGAAGAAGTCATCAACTGCACGTTGAACCTCGTTGTCTGTCGTGAACTGTTTCCCGGACAGGAAGTGATTCAGGCAACGAAACAGATGATAGTCTGTCGGAGACAAGTCCGGGAAACAGACAGGATGAGGCAGTGCTTCATAGCATAAGGCACTTAGTGTCAGCATCGTTCGTTGTGCAACATGAGGGCAAGCGTTGTCCTAGAGCAGAAGAACACCATGTCTGTTGATCAAAGCCGGTTGTTTATGCAGAAATTTCCGGTGCATCTGGTGTAATTCAGCACAATAACGTTCTGCAGTGATGGTTTGGCCTGTTGCCAAGAAACTCCAATGAATTATCCCGGCTGTGGACCACCAGACAAAGAGCATCATCTTCTTGGTGTGTAGGAGTGGTTTAGGATGTCGTCCAGCAGACTGTGCCTTGCTTAAACACTGTGCAGATCGTTTCCGATTATCATAAAGGACCAACTTCTCGTCGCAGGTGACGATTCGATGAAGTAGAGGCTCCTGTTTATTCCTGGCAAGCAGCGACGTGCAGACTTCCAAACGCCTAGTCTTGTTGGCAGTTGTCAACTCATGAGGCAGCCACATGTCCAGCTTTTTTACCTTATCCAGCGAAATCAGATGCCGAACAACTGTCGTGTGGTGAATACCTACCTCTGCTGCTATCACACGACACGTTTTTCGGGAGTCCGCTTCAATCACATTTTAACAGAACATCGTCAGAAACCGAAACAGGTAGACTTCCACGTGCTTCGTTTTGCAGGTCCGTATCTCCGCTTCGAAACTTCACAAACCATCGCGGAATGGTTCGTTCTTTTGCTGTATTCTTCCCAAACGCTTTGTTAACGTTTCGAGCGGCAATTCCTGCAGAATGGCACAGTTTAAATTCATACAGGAAGGCGACTCTCAGATCCGGCGTCTGCATGCTTCCTTTGCAAGCCACGTTACGTCCTAACAAACCACACCTGAACCAAAGAATATATAAAGCTTCGCGTGAAGAACGCCAACTCTCATAGAGATAACGTAAAACAGTCGACAACAGCGCCACCACATCTTAAAAGGTAATATGCTCGGCGGGAAAGTTAATATTCAGGAGCAAAACACGTTAGGGGGACTACTGCAGTGCAGCTTTTCTTTGATCCACGATGGTTTCCTTCGATCTGATGACTATTTGCTTACAGCGGTTTTTGTTGTTGTTGTTGTTGTTCTTGCTGTTTTCCGATATCCCGCCCATCCCTTATTTTGGTGAGAAAAATATGCAATAACATTAGTATTACTATTCAAAATTAAATTTTAGCCGACATTCTCCAGTATTTGGTATTACTGAAAATGTTTCTGATAAACTGAAGAACAAACAAAAGCCTTAACTAACCGATTGGCGTAACAAAACTAACATATCCGATTTGCGAAGTGATTATGCTACCGAGAAGGTAACAATCACTTGATGTGGGTAGCTCGGCTGACTGTTCTTTACCCAAAGAATTGAAGTCAACAGAAATACGCATGCGCAGTCTGCTCCGGCATCAGCCTGTATGTTGGCTTCAGTGTACTGCATTTTAACTCTTAAGATGTGGTGGCGCTAGTTACGTCTCGCCGAGCCCTAACTTCTTCTTTTTATAGATATTTTTTGCCTGAACCTTGTTCTTCACACACGTGCCAGCTATTTATAGTAACTCTGTGACGTAATACCCGCAACACCTGTGGGTGGTTCCATTCCGCTGTGGTGGATATCTGGGCGAAAGGTGGGCCTATCAGTTTAATCAGGTATTCTGCAAATTAGGTCCATTCAATATATATTAGAAACATATGCATCCACATAGAAAAAAAATAAAGTTCGGTGCTATTGATCTCCATAACATCTTCCGTAAATGGGAAAACGTGTTCCCACACTTACTTTGAACACTCTAATATTTTCATCTGTATATTCTTTTCCATTTTTTCTCGGAGGGAAAAGGAAGAACTGGTTCTTTTTCTCCAGGTAACGTAGATTGGGATATGTTGCATGTATCAATGAATATATCAACCAACGTACCATTCGTGGACCATCCCTGGTCGGCATCTTTCCCCTGAAAAAAAAACAAATTAACGAAGACACATTTACACATAGAGAGACACAGAGAAGGGGTTCTGATTCTCTAAATTGCTCCTAATTTCACGTATCATAGTTAAATTGAAAAGATAATAAAGTCTTTATTTACAAACAACACAGTACAGTCACGGTTAAAAACCACAACACGATTGATTTCGGAGAACCCCGCTAATCCGAAATTCCGGATGGTCGCAACCGAAATTCGAAATTTGAGAAGTCAAAATTAGGCTAGGTAAAGAAGAAAAAAAATTTCAAAATTAGGAACAGAAAACGTGTAGTACGCGTAGTTTTATTACGTTTTCAAATACAGTAGGGTTTTTTTTTTTTTTTCAAATTTGTGTAAAACCCGAATAAAAAACATAAAACATAATTACATAACGTACATTCAGTGCGGACACTGAATGAGACAAAAATGAACCCAAAATGAATTAAATGTACTGTATATACAGTACGTAATTATCTAACCCACCTTCGTTTTGCTGATGACGTAGTCATTTTTGCAACTACCCCATCAGAGCTGCAGAGTATGATCCAGGAACTTGCTGACAAGAGTAAAGAAGTGGGATTAAAAATGAACTTTCAGAAGACAAAAGTGATGTTCAATGCTTTTACAAGAAATGAAGATTTATCGATTGATGGAGAAAAACTGGAGATAACAGATACGTATGTTTATCTTGGACAGCAGATATCAAGTGAGGGTCACATTGATGAAGAAATTAATCGGCGTACAAAACTTGCCTGGAGAGCTTTTGGAAGAAACAGCATAATTTTCAAGAGCAATATGCCATTATGTCTTAAAAGAAAAGTGTTTGATCAATGCATCCTTCCAGTGCTTACGTATGGTGCAGAGACGTGGACCTTAACTAAAAGAGACATACAAAGGCTGCAGACAACTCAAAGAAGCATGGAGAGGTGCATGCTTGGTATAACCAGGAGAGATAAGAAGAGGAACTCGTGGATCCGAAAAATGACAAGAGTGGAAGACATCATGATCAGAGTTAAATCCCTGAAATGGCAATGGGCTGGACATACTGCCAGAAGGACAGACCATAGATGGACAGCCGAAATTTTAGATTGGATTCCAAGGGACAGGAAAAGACCCAGAAAAAGACCACATGGGAGATGGGTGGATGAAATTCGTAAATATGCGGGAGTGACATGGAGGAGACTGGCACAAGACAGACCGTTGTGGAGGAAACTTGGGGAGACCTTCGTCCAGCAGTGGATTGATAATGGTTGACAATGATGATGATGATGATGATATGCACATAATATACACACTGTATGTAAAAAAAGAATAAAATGAAAACATTGTGAACAAAATGAACTTTTTAATAAAGCGATTAATACACACTTTTAATGGTTCTCTGGGTTGAAGAAATCTGTCAGCTTTGCCAGACGAATTGATATGAATCTGGATGATAAAGCAATATTATGCCAGCGTCTCATGAGCATGATGTCTTCAGCATGCTATTCCACATAGTGAAGTGAAGTGCCAGTTCTAGTGCATTTGCAGCATCTGAAAGGTGATACAAGTTGCTCTGTAACGCCATCTGTCCCATCGCTTACTTCAGAGTCGGAGACATCTTCAGATTTATTCTGGACCAGGGAAATGATTTCATCATCTATGTAGACATTTTTTTTTTAGTTTGGAGGTTTAACGACTACCGTGAGCAACTGAATGGGCTATAAGCAGTCGCCCGTCCCTAATTTAGGGCCACTGGTTCCAGGAAAGGGAGAGAGTCAGTGCCGTAAGACAAACACAACATCCATACCTCACCGGGATTCAAACCCGGACCCCTTTCAGACGAATGATCAGAAGCCATCGCTTAGAAAACTGGGGCGGCCGTGTGGACTTGATGACCTCCAGCGTCAGATGGCAACCACTCAATTACAACGTTTTCATTGGGACTCTAGTACATAAATAGAAATTTCTATTTTCCGTGAATTGACAACTCTCCAGCTTCCTCACTACTTTCGCTTCCTCCACATCTACAATACTCTATCTCTAATGCTTCCTCCCTATTATGTATTTTATTTTTAGCGAAATTTCTGGTAATCCGAAATTTCGCTAATCCGAACAGGTCCCGGTCCCAATTAGTTCGGATTAGCGGGGTTCTACTGTATACAGCTGAAATTTACATTCTTTCACTACCATGCAATGATTGTAATCATTAATGTAGCATTGTGAGACAGTACTGAAAAGATTCATACATAAATAGCTCGTCGAGCACAAGTCGACCCGACTCGTGGCGAAAGAGTTCATGTGAATCCACAACAAAGCAATTATGATAACTGGAATAACAAAACTGGGAATAGATGGTCTATGACGAAGTAAATTTCACCGTCCTTTTTGTCCACGCCGGGCATCGAGTCAGGGTCCCCTCACTCTGGTGTAAGTCGCTCTCCCAACTGAGCTACGCGGACGTGTGCTCTCGCTGCTATCTGCTTTTATCTCGTGTGCGTCCTGTCGTGCAGGCACGTCACATCTCCCCCTCCCCCGAAAGAGGGACGGGGGCATGGCCCAAGGGTCAGCCGGGACCATGTGTCGCTGTACGCAGCCATCCTATGAAGAACGTGCATTTGAGAACTCTCAGACAATGTGGTGTGTGGAACGTAACATCACACACATTTATTTTTTCGAAGCGCTGAAGAATGGATTCTCTTATTTTTCCTGTCTCGCGGTGTGGAAAGAACGTCACACCATTGCGAGAACTTTAACGGCCAGGTCATTCTTGAAGTTCGGGCGCCAATATGACGAAGTAAATTTATCCGTCATTTTTGTCCACGCCGGACATCGGAGCCGGGTCCAGATAGCAGCGAGAGCTACGCGGTCGTGTGCTCTCGCTGCCGAAAATTTGTGAACCATTTTAAAAGGCATGGTAGCAGAAAAACAGTCATCAAATTCCCAAACTTTGATTGACGTGATAAAGTACGTGTGGTGCAAAGACATTTCTCGTGACTACTGGAAATTCCTCATTGAAAGTATGCCACATCGTATTCTGTCCGTTATAAAAAGCAAAGGTGGGCACACAAAGTACTGATTTCGATCTTTTTGTGTTCTAAAGAATGTAAGTGGTGTTATTTTTTCAAATATCTTTGACTAGTAATTTGTTTCTTTTAAAATCTTAATTTTCAATAAATTGACAGGTGGTCTTAAACTTTTGCACATGACTTTTTATTTTATTTCACGTGTTTGCTTCTGAATATCCGATCGAAAAAAATATTTCTTCCTTTCGATGCTATTTATGACGAAGACTATTTTAGGTACAGTTTCTTTTTGAGTAATGTTTAGATTTTCCGCTAGGGGCATAAATGTTAAATTTCGATTTCCACGACATCTCTGCTTCTAAAAGTCCTACTTGAAAATTCTTTCTGCATCGGATACAGCTCCTGGTAAGGAATGTTCTACGCATATTTCTGATTTTTGGAAGAATAATTTTGGCCACCAGGAGGCGAAATTATTTATTTGCGTTTCTGATGCATTTGCAGCAAAATCTAAGCTTCTGAAAAGTCGATGGAAAAAATTATTTCGCGGACGCATACCGCTCACCTCGGAAAACATTTTGAGAATACCGTCTGCTTAAAATAATGTATAGTTTTCCAGTCAGGAGACGTAGATGCACAGGGTGTCCGAAAAGTCTTTTCCCGATTACAAACGTCATTCATATCCGCTGTATGTACGTTACAGATGTGAAACTGGTGCCAAAATGTTGGAAAACTAACCAAGTTTTTTTTTTGTTGCAGGTTTCCGAAATGTGGCTGTAGTGTATCAGTGTCAGTGTCCAGGAAACCGGAAATGTTCACAAATCATGAACAGAACTTTTTATCATGAACAGAACTTTTTGGCATTTGTAATTCACGTGAGGTCCTACACACTGATTTCTTGGGACTTCGCACAAAAGACTGTCTCACTGCTTCCACCCTTTCAGCTGAGGTTGATGGTCGGCCAGTTCTCGGTAGGTCAGTAACAGATCCTGTGGTCTTCAATTTGTCGTACGACGACTTAATGTTCTTGACATCGGGCGGCTTCTTTCCATACGTTGTTTGAAAGTTCCTCAGCACTGTTATTGGTGACCGGGTGTCGTTATACCAGAGGACACACTGAGCTTTTTCCTGATTTGTGAACATTTTCGGTTTCCTGGACACTGACACTGCTACACTACAGCCACGTTGCGGAAACCTGCAACAAAAAAACTTGGTTAGTTTTCCAACATTTTGGCACCAGTTTCACATCTGTAACGTACATACAGCGGATATGAATGACGTTTGTAATCAGGGAAAGACTTTTCGGACACCCTGTGCATCTACGTCTCCTGACTGAAAAACTATACACTATTTTAAGCAGACGGTATTCTCAAAATGTTTTCCGAGGTGAGCGGTATGCGTCCGCGAAATAATTTTTTCCATCGACTTTTCGTTTGTAATCAGGGAAAAAACTTTTCAGACACCCTGTATATCTTATTTTTGTCGAAATCTCTGCTTCTAAGAGACCGTTTTGAAAATTTCTTTCTTTGTCGGAGAGCTTTCTGGTGAAAAAAGTTTCTCATGTAATTTCGAATTTTTCTTAATGCACAAGTTTATCACTAGAGGGCGTAAGTTCGCTTTTCCGTTTACAGCATGCTTCCTGTAATATCTGCGGGACTAAAAACCCGATTGAAAAATTCTTATTCGATCAGATACTGCTAAGTATGAAAACATTTCGTATTACCTTCCTAAAAAAATCCACAATTTCCCCGATAGGGGTGCAAATGTTCAATCTGTTTTCTCGATATCTCTGCTTCTAAATGGGCGATTTAAAAAAATATTTTAACACCGGATACTATTTACCTTGTGGAACACTTTAGGTTTGTACTTAAGAAGTTTTTTGCAGTTCACAGTTCTGTCGCTAGGTGGTGTTTGTGTACTTTTGCTTGCAGCTGTATCTCCGCTTCTAAACAACTGTTTTGAGAAATTTCATTTTTTTTTTGCCAGTCGGTGCAATAAAGATGGTGAATTTTATTCTCTTTAAGTAACACACAGCTTTTCAGCTCGGGGGCGTAAAGATCAAAACGTTTTCCTTCTCTACCTCTGCTTCCGGGAGTACTTGAAACATTCATTTCCCTTAGCATAGCTTTAACTATGAAGCATACTTTTAACACATTTTAGGCTTTTCCATTATGCGAAATTCTTCCACTAGGGGGTGTAAAGTTATATCACGTTTTCTTCTGTATTTCTTTCAACTATTCGATTTGAAATCACTTTGTCTCCGATGCCTTCCTTTTGGTAGGAGAAACTTTTTGTGCACCATTTTTTTTCGTAACATACATTTTAGTCGCTGGTGGGAGTTAAGTAGCTATTTCTGGATGTTTTATTGATTGTAGAAATCTGATTGGGTTTTTACTCTAACTCATTGACTTTGAATAACTTTGATAAATTTTATTCGCGTCGGAAAGGGTTCAAAAGGCGTGCTCATTACAACTGAATATTCAGTGTCATCTTCCTTGTTGTGTTTCTAAACGCGGAGGAAGTGGATTGAACAAGGCACGCAAGAGAGACAGGAAGAGTCTGGGAGACCTAGACGACAAACCACGGAGAGAGAGGACAGACGGGTTGTCCGACATGCACGGAGTGACCCAACGGCCACGATTGCAGATATTCAGCGAGTAGTGGTGCCCTCCATGCATCGTCCGATTAGTGCGAGCACCATTGGTAGACGGCTGCATGACGTAGGACTACACGCACGCCGACCGTTACGACGACTGTCCTTAACGTCATTGCATCGTCGCCAAAGACTGCAATGGTGTTGTGTCAGACTGTCATGGAGCCACTCCCAATGGCAGCGGGTGATCTTCAGTGACGAGTCCCGCTTTTGTTTTGGAGGAGACGACCAACGAATCCGTGTATGGAGGCACCGTGCTCAGCGCCAAGACTAACGGTTTGTTGTCGAGCTTCACATATCCAGAAGGCCTGGTGTCATGGTGTGGGGTACAACTGCCTACGATGCCAGACCACCTTTGATGTTCATTACAGGCACTTTGACAGCCCAACGTTATGTAAATGAAGACCTGCAACCAGTGGCTCTACATTTTCTGATCGCTCACTCCGGTGCGATTTTCCAACAGGACAACGCTTGTCCACGTACTGCTGCTGTCTCGAGAACTAGCCTTCAAGGCACTGACATTCTGCCATGGCCAGCCGCATCGCCAGACCTATCGCCGATTGAAAATCTGTGGGATGCTATTGGACGCGTTATCGACACTTCACCCCTACCGCACAATCTGCAGGAACTGCGTGAGAAGATTCAAGTTCCATGAGATGGCTTAGCGCAGGACACCATTAGGAACCTGTACAACTCCATGCCGATACGTCTGGCATGCTGTGTGAACAAACAATGCAGCCCGACGCCATGTATTGCCCATATCAGTCTCAATGTTTAATCATTTATTGTTCCTGATATTCTTTATCTTTCTCCCGAATAGCATTGCAATCCGACACGTCCTTCTGAATGAGACTATTTTTTTGACGATGAGTGTAGTGTCCTTGAAACAGTATTGCGATGCTTACGAGTTTTTCAATAAATACTGCTATAATATAATATAATATAATATTTTAACCTATAATACAGGTTAACATTAATTTATGAAAGTACCTAAAAAATTTCTAGCCTCCCCAGCGTTATTTCTAGCCTCCCCTACAATTTAGCACTAGCTATGGCCATGGTTCAGATCCCCCTTAAAATGGTAATAACGACCTTAAGATTGAAGTGTGCTGTATGAAGTTGGACAGAATCAGAAAAAAAGCTTAAATGATAACATGACCGACTCTACCCGAAATGGATCCCCAAATATAAATGAAAGCGCACAGACAGACACAGTCAGACAAACGAGGCCGAACTGGTAAAGTGCTTACCTGGGGTGAGAGTTACGTTAATCTCTAAAGGCTGTCTAGAAGGATTTCAAATATTCGTCACACAATGTTCCCGAGATATTAATCGAAAACAGGATACACGGAAGTAACGGGCGAACGGACAAACGCAAAGTGTAAACACGGTGTGTGACAGCCACGCCCGCTTCTTAAAAGCTACCCAGAAAATTTCATATGTGAAAAGGTTCCCAAGAGCCGAGTAATTTATCATAAACAGGCGGACGTGCGGTCAAATAGACAACAAAATGCTAATTTTATTGTCTGATATTTGATGAGAAAGTTGCTCTTGCTGTTTTTAAAAGTCAGTCTGCAAATCTGAATCAAATATCATTTCAAAACCAGGGGCGTACTGATAGCCCCTGCAACCTTAGGATTTCGGGAAGGGGGGGGGGGCTCTGTGCTAAAAGGCAGAGGCAAACTACCACCTCTGCAGCTGCCGGGGGGAGGGCAGGTGGTAACCAAGGGGCGTACCGCAGCTTCCAGTTATAGTTTTTGAAAACATTCGGACACTCACAAAGAGAAACAAACAAATGATCAACCCAGAGGTTCATATTTTTTTTAAGGTGCATTTAGCTTTGCCTAAATAAATGCCAAGTTTCACTTTTGAAGCACTCGATGTCCTACAAATTGAAGCTATTCAGCCCTTTGGCTCCGAATTGTAATACGATCGGTCTCCAATGGCCCTCTCTCTGCTCTGCTGAGGAAAAGCGCGAGGCCACATGAGGATTCCCATGGAGGATGTGGGGAAACAGTCGGTCAGTCACCTAGGATTACGTACACGACAGGCGTTTCTTCACAGCAGCCGCAGATCTGCCATATACAAGAGGGTGATTTCTTCAAGTGTTTTATTTTAGTTTTGTACAAAACAATTACATGTATTGTTAAATCTATTACTTAAAAAGTTAAAATTACAGATCTCTCGGTACCGGCATTAAACTTAGGGGCGCTAAAATAAATTGGGGGGGGGGGGGTGCAGGTTGTGCTGGTTACGCCACTGCTAAAAGGGCCTCTATCTGAAAAAGATTTTAGAAAATGAAGTTTCGGCAAAAATTTTGCAAAATCTTTTGCTGACACTTCATTTTGTAAAATTTTGTAAATAACTTCATACGTAACTGGTTAAAAAAACATCCAGGAATTTTCGTTTACAACAGCTTTCAAAGAAGTATTAAAAAGAAAAGCAATTTTTGGTCGTTGCATTTCTTTGTGGTTTAAGTTCATAAAAAACTGGATGACGGGAAAACTGTTATTCCAGAGGACTTGAGGCCACTTTTCACAGTCATAGCAATCGTTCCTACACATTGTGAAAACAGTTTGTCCACGCAGCCATCGAATCCGGTTCCCTCACTCCGGAGTAAGTCGCTCTCCCAACTGAGCTACGCGGACGTATGCTCTCGCTGCTATCTGCCTTTGTCTCATGTGCACGCTGCGGTGCAGGTACGTCACAACATGTATATTAAAAGAGAATGTGAAAGAAATATCAATGCAATGAATGAAATGTTATACCAATTTTTTATACTCGCTTAATACTTTTTTTTTTTTTTGATTGATTGAAAATTAAATGACCACTCTGAGCAACTCGATGGGCTATGAGCAGTCACCCGTCCGTGATTTAGGGCTACTGGTTCCAGGGAAGGGAGGTAGCCAGTGCCGTAAGACAAGCACAATATCCATACCTCACGGGACTCGAACCCAGCCCCTTCACGGACGAATGACCATAAGCCAGGGCTTAGACCACTGCGCCACAGCAGCGGAGACGAAATATTAGTTAAGTGACCAGTGCATAATAATTTTGTCACTCAGTATCTAATGCCAGGGCGATGAATCGATGTGGTGTGTGTGTGTGTGTACACTAAAATCAGACATTTTCTGGACCCACGTTGTCAAAATCTTGGGTGCGTCACTGATTACGAAAGCACACCAGCCTCCCCTCTTCCAATAAAAAAAAAATGAAACACATTATAAGTCTATAACTGCAAGTTTTAGGGATGCACAGCTGAACAAAATCAATCCATTTATTGCTTGGGTTTTCCAATCCAAAGTCAGTCGCTACCTGTCTACCACTACGGAAAAGGGGAATTCCCGTCTGAAATACTGAGCATTAAGCAGAGATCGAACACATTTCGTCAGCTCGCGCGCGTAAGCTCTCGAATAGCCAACTGCAATTTATTGTTAACCAAACAAACGGAGGAATAGCCAGTTTGACTCTCATATAAATGAAAATCAGTCCCTTTTTGGAATCTGTTAAGGAAATCCCCGCTCCCCACCGTTCATGTCCATTTTCACTACCGATACTGGACGGCAAATATCTATCTTCGTAAGAATTTGCCGACAATTTAGTCTTTATACAAATTATTTCAAATCCTAATCATGCCAGCACTGCAGACAATGATGCCTTGTATGTCACGCTGCTTGAAATTACAACGCAAAAATTAATATCTTACCTTTCGACAAGCACAAATCCACAAACTGTATTCCGTAACCAGCGCCGCCGCCAAGCGATGTGAGTTCTCGGGCATGTGATATTGCTTGTCTATCTGCTGTGACGGAGGGATACCTAACAAACAGAAAGCGAAACTAAAGTTACCTAGCAACAGAACATTTTTGTCCAATATTTGCAGTTACATTGATAAATACATATGCGTACTACGGAGTAAGTAAAATAATTAGGTTATAACAACTTTATTATTTTCGTGAGTGATACTAAAGATCCAGAACTACTTTCTTTCTTAGATTAGTAGCCTCCTTACGCCGTTTGCTGCGTTCGACACAAGCTAACCTTGGTTCGACAGTACATAACTTCCTGGAAATACGCGATGCTGCCTGCCCTTTAACTGATTGTTGGCTATGGAAGCCGCCAGCACTATTATTGTCGCACTGAAATAAAACAGAAAATCCAATAAGCTCCATTTTTCCAGGTTTTTAACAACATTGATTTATTTGCTGACGTGTGACAAAATAATAAATTTTTCTGCCACCATATCCATACTCACGGTAGTACATACAGTGGCGTACCTGAAAAGCTCGGGGAACCCCCCCCCCCGCAAAACAAATACCTTCGAGGCCCTTTTGCGAAAATGTATTTGCCTTCAATTACTGAAATTTTTTAAATTCCGTATTACACTAGGTTTTACTGGCCTTCTGTTATTCAAATTCTTTGGAACATTTAGGTGTTTTTCGTAAAAACAAAATTATTACATTTTATTGCATGTAACACAAAAGTACACGTTGTAATTAAAATGATTACCCTAGTTTTATACCAATACAAAGCATTACAAACACTTACGCCAAAGTTAATCACATCATGCAAATTTTATTCTTTCAAAGAACTAAATCCTGTTTGAAATGCCTCACGATGACACATATATATACACACAAAATACATAACGCCAGAGAGACGGTGTCTAATGACCTTTTCCCAGGACCGTAGCAAGCTGTTTTTATCTGGGATGGTTATACTTGAAATTACACCCCTTCGAGTTCAAAATTACGTCTCTTCGAGTTCCACTCAAATAATACGTGGTTACTTTTTACACACACCACTGTTATACGAAAGTGTTACGATCGTTCAAAAAGCGCACTTCAGGGTTATGACATTTTTTTATTAAAAATGTCAAAACTAGGTTAATACCCAAGGACCACAGGTTGTAAATACCAAGTAAAGCGTATACATTATGTGAATGCCAACAACACAACACCCAACAGAAATGCAGAACGGAAAAAAACCCAACGCAGAACGAATGAGTATCGGATAGTGAATGTAACAATAGGAAGAAGTTTTAGGGGTAGGGCTTGGAAAAATTCCCTTCAAGGTAAACGCTCAAAGAACTTTCTGCGACAGAGCACAAATGATTAATTAGTTCTTCATCCTAACGACATGTTCGGAAAGGTCATGGAGGTTAGACATATCAGCAGATTGTTTTTCCATGTCTCCATTCACTGTTTTGGAAAATTCCCTTCATGGATATGAGATGTTTACATCTCATAGTGCATGTTACTCTGTACCCTGGCTAACTGCATGGAATACTGTGTCAGACTAACAAAAGTCTTTAAAAAGAAAATACTGAAGGGTGTAACTTTAGTTTTTTAGTTACTGTTTCTATTTTTTACACTCCGCCCCCAGAGCATGAATTTACATCCCTGGAATGACCATTCTAGGAGGGCAACCGCCCTCCCTGCCCTCCCGGTAGCTACGGCCCTGCATTTTCCGATTTATACGAAAATACGGAAAATAAGTAAACAAATAAAAAAGTAACAATTAAGAATTGTGTCACAAAAAGAATAAAATTGTTGAAATGATTTACTCCTGAATAAAAAAAAAACCGCATTTAACATAACGTTACAATGTTTTGCGCATAGTAAAAGTCTTTTCTTTTGACTCTGTTGTAAAAAAATGACACAGATCTCTGTTTTTTCGTTCCCGCGAAGAACACCTGTTAACTCATTATATTCTGAAAGATGCGTAGTTATATGCAAACAAGTGTAACATGTATAACACCTTATCCTCATTAATGTAAAAATTTCATTTGTTCAACTGAAATTTTAAATACATTCTCTTGTTAATATACATGTATAGGAACTATTGCTATGGCAATGAAATCGGCCTCGAGTCCTCAGGAATAGTGGCTTTTTTGTCACCCAGTTTTTATAAGCTAAAGCGAAAATGGTTTTTTTGGAGGTTTAACTTATTTACTGAAAAAAATTCCAAAAATTGCTCTTCTTCTTAATACTTCATTCAAAGCTGCCGTCAAAAATCCCTGGCTATTGCTTTAACCAGTTTCACATGAAGTGCCCGCAAAAACTTTGAAAAATCCCTTTGTTGAGGCTAGAGGCCCTTTTAGCCGTGAGGCCTCCCCCTAACCCCACGCACACATACACAAACTCCGGGGGTTGTGGGGGGTATCAGTACGCCCATTAGTACATATGATTTTTTTCTTTTACAGTTTTGCTTTAATGTCATATTTTACAAGAACCGTCATTATTTTATCGGAGAGGGTAGGGGGGGAAGTACCCACTAGAGCTGAAAATTCCTTAGGTGGAGTGAAAAAGCGGTTGGCATTCATAACAACGTAAATGAAAAAATATAATAACCAAAAATTATATTCTATAGACTTCACCGCAGTATTTGGAAACGTTTCATAGTTTTTTTTCCGTTACTTGAAAAAATTGTTCTGGAGTTATGGCTGTTATACGAGACACAAAGGACATCCTGAAAGTAATGCCTCGTCCTTCATAAGATTTTTCTTTGTAGCAGCAAACACTTTAAACTTGGTGGCAAAATACTTGGACATATTGTTAATAATGCTAGCCTATTCAAAGTATTGTCCATCACTTTCTATACATTACCGCCATCTTTGAACCCATTGGTAAAATATATTTTGGAAAAAATCCTGAGGCTGTCGTTTCACTCATGAGTTCATAGCCAGTTTAAGGTCTGTCACATCGTCGAAACGTTCACCACGAAGGGTGTTTTTCAAAGGGGCAAACAGGAAAAAGTCTGAGAGAGCCAAATCAGGACTGTAGGGGGGTTGGGGTATCACCTTCCACCCCCATTTTGGCAATAGCCTGTGAAGTCCTCATTGAGGTGTGGTGACGTGCGTTATCACGGTGTAAAACAACACTATGAAGTGGAATGTCAGGTCTTTTTCTTATGACAGCTTCCTTTAGCTTCTTCAATGTCTGCACATAGTGAGCACTATTTATTGTTGCAACTCCCGGGTGGTGATACAACGATCAGCTGTGATGAGGTCTTTCACTCGTTGCCTGTTAGAATCCATCACTGCAGTTGCGGGTCTTCCACTCCGTTGTTAGTCCGACACTGAACTTTCTCCCTCTCGCAACCTTTTCATTCATCTTGGGACTGGTGTCGATTGTGGCAGCTCCCTGCACCGACAGGAATTTTCTGTGGATTTCTGGAGCCTCATATTCCTCTTTTTCCAGGAATTCAATTACGGCTAGTTGCTTTTCTCTGTCATTCATGATCTTTATTTCCGATTCTAAAAAAAAAAAAATTCCCACATTGGTAACATACATATCAGTGCAGTTTCATTAGAAACACTTCAAAATTTCAAAAGTTAAGGAGGAGACATTAGTTTCAGGATGTCACTTGTATAATTGTAAAAATGAAACCAGAAAGAATAGAAAATAAGAATTTCCGCGCAGAGTTTCAAATAGGCTCTCAGTTAGCACTGCTCCGACAAAGAACGACAGGCTTAAAGAAGTATTCGAAATTTCTGCTACAGCTCACATAAATTGGATAATATAAATTGGAAAGGGGGAGGGGGTTAGGAGACAAAAATTGTAAGTTTTTGAAATCCATCAGCACAAAATAAAAGTTAATGAAAAATAGAAGAAAAAATTAAAGCATTTTTCTTCTGAAGTTAATGCGTTTTTATTAAATAAAAACAATTTTTTTCTAATGAAAGCCGCTTTTTAACAAAAAGCAAAAAAGAAATGAAACACTTGCAAGGGCTTGGCCTGTTTACCTACCCCCTTCCTTCCCCTAAAAACACCGCGGCTCTCAGTATTGTTTAATCTTCGTAAAAAGATGATTGATAGAATTAATAACTTCCCCGTAACTCTTGAATTCTTAAAAATATTCATGCTTACTTTATAATTATAACTGTTGTACGTGGATTGTACCAAAAGTAATGCAAAAGTGAGCATAACTTTTTTATTAACTGACAGAGATCGTTCAAATCGCATATGTTGGTAGAGTAACTCTTCTTCTATACGTCTAAAGTAACTCTTCTTCATTGCGGGTAAATAATGGATTCCAAGCAGAAGCAGCGTGCCGTCATTGAGTTCTTGACGAAGGAAGGGTGCAGGCTGTCCGACATCCACAGAATAGTAGTGGCCTTAACCCTTGCGGGGCCCCGCGATGGCTCTTCAGTTGACACCAGGCAAAAACTACTAATTAATTGACGGCGGTGCGGGGCCCTGGGTGGTTGACCGGTCTGCCCATGCCTGGAGTCGCCCCTGCCACAGAAGTCTACAGAATATTTACGGAGATGTCACCATTGATAAGAGCAATGTGCGCAGATGGATGAGGAAATTTAAAGAAGGGGAAACCAGCACTGAAGGCAAACCACGCAGCGGGAGACCATCATCTGCGACCACTGACAAGAATCGTCAGTGAGTGGATGATTGGTGCGAGCGGAGAGAAGAGTAACAATCCGTGAGCTTGTTACACAACTAGACTGTGGTCACAATGCCGTACAGAAGATGGTGGAAGACTTAGGTTATTGGAAAGTGTGTGCGCAATGGGTACCTCGGCAGTTGACACTCGATTTGAAGGAAAGAAGGGTGGAAGTCTGCTCTGACCTATTGGAAGCGTTTGAAGCCAATGAAGACACTTTATTATTATTATTATTATTATTATTATTATTATTATTATTATTATTATTATTTCGATCTGGTGACAGGGAATGAAACGTGGGCGCGTCTTTACGATCCGGAAACGAAGAATCAATCCATGGAATGGCGTCACACCTTTTCACCAAGTCCTGAGAAGTTCAAGAGCAAGAGATCAGCACAGAAAGTCATGGTGACTGTTTTTTGGGGTGACATGGGTGCCATTCTCCTTGATTTTCTGGAACGTAGCGTACCGTGATCAGCGAGCGGTACATTGAGACACTCAATAATCTTAGAGAACCCATAAGGAGAAAGAGACCGAACAAGAATCTGAAAAGGATCCACATTCACCATGACAATTCGCGACCACATACATCTTTGGCAACAAATCAGGCGATCAGTAAATTATGCCGGCCTGTGCCTCCCCCCCCCCATCCACCGTACAGCCCAGATCTGGCGCTTCCGACTTCCACCTGTTCGGTTCAATGAAGGACAACGATTTGATGACACAGACGATGGGAAATTGGCAGTGAAGAAGTTGGTACAACAGTCCGCACCTGAATTTTTCAAAGAGGATTCGAGAGCTGGGTTCAACAATGGCGCAAATGCATCGCTTGTGATGGAGACTATGTTGAGTAGTACCTTTGTATAGAGAAAGAGTTACTCTACCAACATGTGCAATTTGAACGAGCTCTGTCAGTTTATAAAAAAGTTATACCCACTCTTGTATAACTTTCGGTATAACCATCGTATTAATTAGTTGAGCTGCCCCGATGGCGCAGAAGTCTAAGCGCTGGCTTCTGACTATTCGTCCAAGATGGGTCCGGGTTCGAACCCGTTGAGGCATGGATGTTGTGCTTGTTTTATTAGGCTCTCTTCCTTCCCTTGAGCCAGTGGACCCAAATCAGAGACGAGCCACTGCTTATAGCACGTTGAGTTGCTCACGGTGGTCGTTACGGCCCCCCTCCCAAAGACTAACCCTTTGGTAGCAGGAGTTTGATCATCGCTTTGTGGGGCTCCAAGCAAGTTTGGACATGGGACCTCTCTTAAAGTATTATTACCCGCGGGGAAATAAAAGTTAAACCATTTTACACAAGTGTACTTTATTTTGAAGAGTATAAAATACACGTTGAAGGAAATTTATAAAATCTTATCATGTTTTCATTTGAAACAACATGTTATTATTCAAAATAGGTATATGTTAAATACAAGATTTTTTTTTATTGTGAAAATGTTAGTCTCCCGTGAGCAAATTACTCACTGGGAAGCGAGGCATGTGATGCACTAATCAGAAAAATAGTTATTCTACACTTCATCATCATCATCATCATCATTGTCAACCATTATCAATCCACTGCTGGACAAAGGTCTCCCCAAGTTTCCTCCACAACGGTCTGTCTTGTGCCAGCCTCCTCCATGTCACTCCCGCATACTTTCGAATTTCATCCACCCATCTTCCATGTGGTCTTCTTCTGGGTCTTTTCCTGTCCCTTGGAATCCAATCTAAAATTTCAGCTGTCCATCGATGGTCTGTTCTTCTGGCAGTATGTCCAGCCCATTTCAGGGATTTAACTCTGATCATGATGTCTTCCACTCTTGCCATTTTTCGGATCCACGTGTTCCTCTTCTTATCTCTCCTGGTTACACCAAGCATGCACCTCTCCATGCTTTTTTGAGTTGTCTGCAGCCTTGGTATGTCTCTTTTAGTTAAGGTCCACGTCTCTGCACCATACGTAAGCACTGGAAGGATGCATTGATCAAACACTTTTCTTTTAAGACATAATGGCATATTGCTCTTGAAAATTATGCTGTTTCTTCCAAAAGCTCTCCAGGCAAGTTTTGTACGCCGATTAATTTATTCATCAATGTGACCCTCACTTGATATCTGCTGTCCAAGATAAACGTACGTGTCTGTTATCTCCAGCTTTTCTCCATCAATCGATAAATCTTTATTTCTTGTAAAAGCATTGAACATCACTTTTGTCTTCAGAAAGTTCATTTTTAATCCCACTTCTTTACTCTTGTCACCAAGTTCCTGGATCATACTCTGTAGCTCTGATGGGGTAGTTGCAAAAATGACTATGTCATTCAGCAAAACGAAGGTGGGTTAGATAATCTCCATTAATCTTTATCCCTTTGTTTTCCCAGTTCAGTGATTGAAAGACATTTTCCAATGTGGCATTCAAGAGCTTCGGAGATATGGTGTCACCTTGTCTCACTCCTTTTCCAATTTTTATGTGTGTTGTATTTTCAAACAGCCGAATCTTTGCACTTGCATTTTCATAGATGTTACTAATAATATTAATGTATGCATCTTCAATACCGCAGGATTTCATAGGCATTGTAACTGCTGATGGTTTCACCAAATCAAAGGCTTTTTCATAATCGATAAAAGCCATGCACAATGGAAGTTCATATTCCCTCGCTCTTTCAATTAGTTCTCTCAGTACGTGGATATGATCTATTGTGCTGTAGCCACTCCTGAATCCAGCTTGTTCTCTCGGTTGAGCCATGTCCAGTGTTACCGTCAAACGGTGTGAAAGAACTTTAGTGAAGATTTTATAAACCACTGATAGGAGGCTGATAGGTCTGTAGTTCCTGAGATCCTCAATTTCACCTTTTTTATGTAGCAAGATCATTGTAGCGTTGTTCCAATCCTCAGGAATTTTCCCTTCATTAAGGCATCGAGTGAAAATTTGGGCGATTTCTCCACTTGCTTCTTGTATGATGTCTACAGTAATTCCATCTTCTCCTGGAGCTTTTCCCTGCTTCATGTTCTTCATTGCATGTGCAACT
The DNA here is from genome assembly GCA_039090855.1 of Macrothele yani. Classification (NCBI taxonomy): domain Eukaryota; kingdom Metazoa; phylum Arthropoda; class Arachnida; order Araneae; family Macrothelidae; genus Macrothele; species Macrothele yani. The sequence goes on along the minus strand of CM076989.1, from coordinate 129,808,613 downwards.
TCTGCTGGAAGGACTGGAAGAACTCTGGTACTGGTACCTTTCATGGTGTCTGGTGTACATGTATCATCCCTTTCATATAGTTTGGAGTAGAAATCTTTCACTCTTGTCAAAATTTCGCCTCTATTTCTTGTTACAGAACCATCTTCTTTTCTCAGTGCCATAATCTGTTTTTTTCCTTACTGAGATGTCCTTTTGCTATCTTTAGGCTTTGGTTGTTTTCAATTGCCTTCTTTACTAGTTCACAGTTGAATTTCCTTACGTCTTCAGTGATACTTTTTCGTACTTTCTTGCATAGCTCTATATATTCCACTTTGGAAGTCACATCTTGTTAAGTTGTCCTCATCTCTCTTCTTTTTTGCATCAACATTTTGGTTTTTCCTGATAATTTGTTCACATACAATTTGTTCTTAGACCCAGCTAATTTTGTTGCTGTTTCCATAAGAGCTTTGGTTACTTTTCAGTTAACTTCAGAAATATCCACTTCTTCCGATGTTAGGCCTTCTAAAGCAGAGAATCTGTTCTTCATTTCCAATTTGAAGGTATTATGGTGTTTTTTAAGGTTGGTTGTGTCAATACATTTTGTTTGTCTTATGAGCTTGCTACGTTCGAGTTTATTGTTGAGGTGCATCTTACATCTCACCAATCTATGGTCACTGCCTGTGTTGAACTTGTTTAGCACACTGCAGTCTTCTATGACGAATTTTTTGTTACACATAATAAAATCAATTTCACTTGTCGTCCCATTTGGATGTCTCCATGTCCATTTCCTGAGTGGCTTTTTCTTAAAAAAGGAGTTCAAGATGAAAAACCCTTCTGCCTCTGCAAACTCTACGAGAGTATTTCCACGCTGGTTTCTGTTGCCGTGACCGAATTTACCTACTGAAGTTTCATTCTGTTGCCGGTGCCCTATTTTTGCATTGAAATCTCCCATAATTATCTTCAAGTGCTGCTTACTTTTATTATTTAGATCACGAATTTCCTCATAAAATTCTTCAATTTCTTCTTCAGCATGACTTGTGGTGGGTGCATAAGTTTGAATAATCTGAGCCTGGTATCTTCTCGAGAGTTGGATAACGAGTCGTGCAGCTCTGTCAGAGGAACTTTCAACTTCTACAACTTTATCCTTCAGTTTCTTGTTTATTATAAATCCAACACCACTAGTTCTGCCAGTATCTGTCCCACGATAGTAGAAGAGATGTCCACTTTTCAGTTCAATGAGATCTTCTCCTTTTCTCCTTACCTCACTTAGCCCAACGATGTCCCACTTGATCCTTTGTAGTTCCTCTTCCAATTCAAGAAGCCTTGAATCAGAAGATAGGGAGCGTCCATTGTACGTTGCCAAGGTCAGCATCAGATGGCAGCCTAGTCCGGTCCTCCATGGATTCTTAGCACCCTCTGCCTTCATGTCGCACTGGCCGCTGCCTTGGCCAGGTACATTCCAGCTGCCGGAGACTGAGGGCCAAGATTTAAGCTTACAGGAGCGCATATAGAATTCTGTTTTCTTGAAGGGGGGGGGGACGAAAAATGGAAGTTTTAAAAATTCACCAGAACAAAATAAAAGTTAATGAAAAATAGAAGAAAAGTGATGCATTTTTTCTAGTGTAATTTCATGCATTTTTATAAAATCAAAGCATTTTTTTGTAAAATAAGTCGCATTTTAACGGGAAAAAAAAATAATAATAAGCACTTTCAGAGGGGGCGGGGGGGACAAGGCTCCTTGGGCCAACCCTCTAAATACACTATGTATAATTAGTGATGAAGAGATACGATACATTGATGATCAATAGCTACGATATTCCATTTATGATGAATAGATACGACACAGGAATTTCAGGAGAGTTGTTTATTTTGAAAACTAACTGATATCACGCCAGATTTATCTGAGTCAACACAAACTACCTTGATACAGTCGACTCACGATAGCTCGAACGTCGATAAGACTAATTCCTGTTATCTCGGAAAAAGTAAAATTCCTGCACGTGTCCTATGCTCGCAACGTTTTCTCGATTACTTAATTCTTTTTTTTTTTTAATTCCCTTCGGATTCGACCAATCGAGAGTTGACTGAATTATAAATAAGCACAAATGTTAATATTGGGTTGATGCATAAGTTCATGCCGTTTTTTTCACTGCACTACAGGAATGTAATATTGCATCAGAAGGGAAAACGGGATCAATCAAGTAGTCCCCCCCATTGTTTACGATGGTGTCCCAACGTCTGGATAGGTATGCAATGCCATTTTTCAAAAAACGTGTTAGTTCTGCAGCGAAGAAATCATCAAGGAAATTCTGGAGATCAACATTATTGTTGAGCGTTCTTCCACAGAGTGCATTCGACAGAGATAGGAACAGGTGATAGTCTGAAGGGGCGACATCTGGGGAATAGGCCGGATGTGGAAGGATCTCCCATTTCATATCCTGAATGGCCATTTTGGTCAAGTTTACACTGTGAGGGCGTGTGTTATCATGTTGGAGAAGGACATCATGGCGCCGATGTGGCCGTTTCTGCTGAATTGCTCCCTCCACACGGCGGAGTTACTCACAATAGAGTGCAGCGTTGATGGACCGATTCCTCGGCAGCATTTCCCAGTGAATAATGCCTTCCATGTCCCACCAGATACACAACATGATCTTCGCAGAATGAAGGTCGTGTTTTGGATGTGGTGTGGGCGTCTTGTTTGGGTTTAACCATTCCCTCCGATGCCTGAAATTCACGTACAAGCACCACTTTTCATCTCCAGTAACAATACGTGACAGAAAGACTTTGTGTTTCTGAGAACATTCGCGATAACGTCCATCTGTCTGTGAGCATCGTTTCTCTGCACCCGAGGCGGGGCTAGACCATAGGAGCAACCGGGGCGGCAATCCCGCAGTTCATACAAAAAAATAAAGTCGCGCTTATGCAATCACTATGTCCGTCCATCTGTCTGTGAACACCATTCCTCTGCACCCAGGGGGGGGCTAGACCATAGGAGCAACCGGGGCGGCAACCCCATAGTTAAATATCATCATCATCATCATTGCAAACCATTATCAATCCACTGCTGGACGAAGGTCTCCCCAAGTTTTCTCTACAAAGGTCTGTCTTGCGCCAGTCTCCTCCATGTCACTCCCGCATACTTTCGAATTTCATCCACCCATCTCCCATGTGGTCTTCTTCTGGGTCTTTTCCTGTCCCTTGGAATCCAGTCTAAAATTTCGGCTGTCCATCGATGGTCTGTCCTTCTGGCAGTATGTCCAGCCCATCGCCATTTCAGGGATTTAACTCTGACCATGATGTCTTCCACTCTTGTCAATTTTCTGATCCACGAGTTCCGCTTCTTATCTCTCCTGGTTACACCAAGAATGCACCTCTCCATGCTCTTTTGAATTGTTTGCAGCCTTTGTATGTCTCTTTTAGTTAAGGTCCACGTCTCTGCACCATACGTAAGCACTGGAAGGATGCACTGATCAAACACTTTTCTTTTTAAGACATAATGGCATATTGCTCTTGAAAATTATGCTGTTTCTTCCAAAAGCTATCCAGGTAAGTTTTGTACGCCGATTAATTTCTTCATCAATGTGACCCTCACTTGATATCTGCTGTCCAAGATAAACGTACGTGTCTGTTATCTCCAGCTTTTCTCCATCAATCGATAAATCTTTATTTCTTGTAAAAGCATTGAACATCACTTTTGTCTTCTGAAAGTTCATTTTTAATCCCACTTCTTTACTTTTGTCGGTAAGTTCTTGGATTATACTGTGCAGCTCTGATGGGGTAGTTGCAAAAATGACTATGTCATCAGCAAAACGAAGGTGGGTTAGATAATCTCCATTAATCTTTATCATTTTGTTTTCCCAGTTCAGTGATTGAAAGACATTTTCCAATGTGGCATTCAAGAGCTTCGGAGATATGGTGTCACCTTGTCTCACTCCTTTTCCAATTTTTATGTGTGTTGTATTTTCAAACAGCCGAATCTTTGCACTTGCATTTTCATAGATGTTACTAATAATATTAATGTATGCATCTTCAATACCGCAGGATTTCATAGGCATTGTAACTGCTGATGGTTTCACCGAATCAAAGGCTTCTTGATAATCGATAAAAGCCATGCACAATGTAAGTTCATATTCCCTCGCTCTTTCAATTAGTTCTCTCAGTACGTGGATATGATCTATTGTGCTGTAGCCACTCCTGAATCCAGCTTGTTCTCTCGGTTGAGCCATGTCCAGTGTTACCTTCAAACGGTGTGAAAGAACTTTAGTGAAGATTTTATAAACCACTGATAGGAGGCTGATAGGTCTGTAGTTCCTGAGATCCTCAATGTCCCCTTTTTTATGTAGCAAGATCATTGTAGCATTGTTCCAATCCTCAGGAATCTTCCCTTCATTAAGGCATCGAGTAAAAATTTCGGCGAGTACTGTTTCGATTTCTCCACTTGCTTCTTGTATATGATGTCTACAGCAATTCCATCTTCTCCTGGAGCTTTTCCCCGCTTCATGTTCTTGATTGCATGCGCAACTTCTGCTGGGAGGACTGGAAGAACTCTGGTACTCCGTGATGTCTGGAGTACATGCATCATCCCTTTCATATAACTTGGAGTAGAAATCTTTCACTCTTGTCAAAATTCCGCCTCTATTTCTTGTTACAGAACCATCTTCTTTTCTCAGTGCCATAATCTGTTTTCTTCCCTTACTGAGATGTCCCTTTGCTATCTTTAGGCTTTAGTTGTTTTCAATTGCTTTCCTCACTAGTTCACAGTTGAATTTTCTTACGTCTTCAGCGATACTGTTTCGTACTTTCTTGCAAAGCTCTATGTATTTCACTTTGGAAGTCACATCTTCTTCAGTTGTCCTCATCTCTCTTCTTTTTGCATCAACATTTTGGTTTTTCCTGATAATTTGTTTACATGCAACTTGTTCTTAGACCCAGCTAATTTTGTTGCTGTTTCCATAAGAGCTTTGGTTACTTTTCTGTTAACTTCAGAGATGTCCACTTCTTCCGATGTTAGGCCTTCTAAAGCAGAGAACCTGTTCTTCAGTTCTAACTTGAAGGTATTATGGTGTTTTTTAAGGTTGGTTATGTCAATAGATTTTGTTTGTCTTATGAGCTTGCTACGTTCGAGTTTAGTGTTGAGGTGCATCTTACATCTCACCAATTTATGGTCACTACCTGTGTTGAACTTGTTTAGCACACTGCAGTCTTCTATGACGAATTTTTTGTTACACATAATAAAATCAATTTCACTTGTCGTCCCATTTGGATGTCTCCATGTCCATTTCCTGTCTGGCTTTTTCTTGAAAAAGGAGTTCAAGATGAAAAACCCTTCTGCCTCTGCAAACTCTACGAGAGTATTTCCACGCTGGTTTCTGTTGCCGAATCCGAATTTACCTACTGAAGTTTCATTCTGTTGCCGTTGCCCTATTTTTGCATTGAAATCTCCCATAATTATCTTCAAGTGCTGCTCACCTTTATATTTAGATGACGAATTTCCTCATACAATTCTTCAATTTCTTCTTCAGGATGACTTGTGGTGGGTGCATAAGTTTGAATAATCTGAGCCTGGTATCTTCTCGAGAGTTGGATAACGAGTCGTGCAGCTCTGTCAGAGGAACTTTCAACTTCTACAGCTTTATCCTTCAGTTTCTTGTTTATTATAAATCCAACACCACTAGTTCTGCCAGTATCCACTTTTCAGTTCAATTAGATCTTCTCCTTTTCTCCTTACCTCACTTAGCCGGACGATCCTTTGTAGTTCCTCTTCCAATTCAAAAAGCCTTGAATCAGAAGATAGGGAGAGTCCATTATACGTAGCCAAAGTCAGCATTAGATGGCAGCCTAGTCCGGTCCTCCGGGGATTCTTAGCACCCTCTGCCTTCATGTCGCACTGGCCGCTGCCTTGGCCAGGTACATTCCAGCTGCCGGAGACTGAGGGCCAAGATTTAAGTTGTGGAGTCATTTTGGAGGGGTTTGGCCATAACTCACCACGCTGGCCAAGCGGGTTGGTAGGTGTGGGATAGCATTTCCTCTAATCCCGATGGTATAGTTATACCACTATTGGCGTTCGTCAGAGCCCCTTTAGTGGGAACAGGATGCACCACGAGAAGGCGGGGTTGACATTTGTCAAGGAGAGGCTGTGATGTTATATATATAAAGTCGTCCATCTGTCTGTGAACACCGTTTCTCTGCATGGGGGGAGGGGGCTGGGAGCTGGACCATAGGAGCAACCGGGGCGACAACCCCGTAGTTCATAAAAAATATATATATATAAAAAAAAAAAAGTCGTGCTTATGTGATCACTATGCACGTGCATCTGTTTGGTTTGCGAACACCGTTTCTCTGCACGGGGTGGGGCTGGGGGCTGGACCATAGGAGCAACCGGGGCGACAACCCCGTAGTTCATAAAAAATATATATATATAAAAAAAAGAAAAAGTCGTGCTTATGTGATCACTATGCACGTGCATCTGTTTGGTTTGCGAACACCGTTTCTCTGCACGGGGGGGGGGGGGGGGGGGCTGGACCATAGAAGCAACCGCGGCGGCAACGCCGTAGTTCAGAAAATAAAAACAAAATCATTTTAGGTAGTTTTTTTCTTTTTTTATGTTTCGGGGCGCGAGGCTCTTATAAATATTTTTTATAAACTCTTTTTTTTTAGTTTCCAATCCTCCCATTTTTAAATAGGTTACCGTCCTTCACTGTGATTTAAATTTGCAGATTTTAAATGAATATCATAATCACTTTAAGCTTTTTCGCATTCATGAAATAGCAAACAAAATTTCATCATTTTGTGGTTCCATACTTTCGCGTATTGTACAAATTGTGTGTAAACCAGATACTTAAATTTAAAAAGAAAAATAAAGAGAATAATATCGAACTTATTTTTGGACTATACACTGCCGCATCAGAATAATATGACCACCTACCTAATAAATAATGGGAATAACCACCCTTGGCCCCGATGACAGCGGCGAGACGGCGTGGCATGGAAGCAATGAGACCCTGGAAGGTTGCCCGAGGCACACGTGCTCATTTGATCTGCAGCAGAACAGGGAGGTCTCGGAGATGACGTGGTTGTGGGTCGGAACGTCGAGCCTGTCGATCCAAACAGTCCCATAAGTGCTCTATGGGTTTGAGGTCAGGCGACTTCGCCTGCCAAGGGAGAACGGATACATCGCTGTTGTGTTCTTGGAACCAGTCACGCATCCCCTTAGCGACATAGCAGGGTGCATTGTTCTGTTGGTAGACACCATCACCACCAGGGCAAACTTCCAACATGAAGGGATGCAAGTGGTCAGCGAGGATAGACAGGTAGCCACTGGCGTTCAGGGACCCATCCAGTGGTACCATCTGTCTCAGGTCATACCAGGAAAACATCCCCCAGACATGGGAACTGCCACCGCCGACCTCTACTTGACAGACAAGCGTGTCCGAATATTGGTTCTCGTGAGTCTGACGCCGTATCCGCCCCCGCCCGTCACTTCTGTGGAGTAGAAACCTCGATTCGTCGGAGAAGGCAACTTTTTTACATTCTTCCACTGTCCAGTAAAGGTAGTCCCACGCGAACTGCAGGCGTCGTTGCCCGTGGAGCTGGGTTAACACGGGCACCTTGACACAGCGTCGACTCCGGAAACTCATGCGTAACAGGGTTTACTCTACTGTTGTCGGGGACACGCACCTGGGTGCCCCAGCTTTCATTTGCGTGGTAAATTGCTGCACTGTTGCACGTCCATTGCCCTTCACCAGTCGACGCTCTCCTCTAGGAGAGATGGCCTTTGGGGCTGCACAATTATGACGTCGAGAGGTACTGGGTGTGCCAGCGGTCCATTCTTGTTACACCCTAACTACAGCACCTCGCGAACAGCCTACGAAGTCTGCTGTTTCTGAGATGCTTCCACCCTTGGCGTAGTAGCCGATGATCACTCCTTTTTGAACGTCTGTCAAATCACTACCTCTGTCCATTGTGCTCGCATAACACTATGGCTCATTTGTCCTGGCCGGCCGTTTATGTCTTCGTGTGGTCGACCTTGTCACGTGCACTCTGTGACGCTCCTGGGAGGTACACCGTGTTTCCAGGGATGGTCATATTATTCTGATAGGACTGTGTATACGGAGGCCAAATGTTCAGTGACTTTTGAAACAGTACTGGAAATTAAAAAAAAAAAAAAAGAAAAGCAATTTTCATATACACTCACGGACAATGAAATTTGCGCACCGAGAAGAAAACATGCTACAACCGCGAAACTTTGCAAATAGCTAGAGTGCGTGCTGGTATGCAAATGATCCACGTTTGGTGCGAGTGCGCGTGACTGCATACCCGGTGGTGGCGCTGCAAGCAAGCACGAACCGGCAGCCTTATAAACCGGCGTATAGTTGATGCCCCATGAAAGCGAAAAGCACCGACCGACGCAAGCAAGAGTACAGAGAGACAAGAATTCCGGGTAGACGCCAGAGACGTCTATTTACACAACTTACGGACTTTGAAAGAGGTCTGCACTTCGGACTGAAAACCGCAGGGTGGTCGGTGCGCCGTATAGCCAACCACGAGGATCGTTCTGACCATACCGTCAGACTGTATTGGGAGCAGTGGACACGTGACGGCACTGCCACACGGCGGAGCGGCTCCGGACAGACCAGGAGGACCACCGGTAGACAGGATCGACGATCGTGCTACAGGTAAGAACGGATCCCACGGAGACCCGGTCCACTATACAGGCAGATGTAGCGGCTCCTGTGTACCCGCGAACCATTTCTTGACGCCTCGAGGAAACGAATCTGGGATCCCAGCTCCCCTTACGTGTGCTGCCATTAACGCCGGAACATCGCCGTCTCCGTGTGCAGTGGTGCCAGGCCAGAGCGACGTGGAACGCCATAGACTGGCGATGTATAGTGTTTAGTGATGAGTGCCTCTTCGTTTTGGGAACAGATGATCATCGTGTCCCGGTGTGGAGGTCCCTGGGTCAACGGCACAAACCCAACCTCTCTATCGAGCGCCATACGTCCCCCACTGCAGGCATTATGGTCTGGGGAGCCATAGCCTACGATAGCCGATCAGCTTTAGTAGTGGTATGTGGATCATTGACGGGCCAGCGGTATGTGGACGAGATCCTACGGCTCCATGTGCTCCCATTCCTGGCCGGAATTTCAGGTGCGCTATACCAGCAGGATACTGCCCGCCCGCACACGGCTCGGGTTGCCGAGAACTGCCTACGTCATGTCCAGGCACTTTCATGGCCTGCCTGCTTCCCGGACATGTCCCCTATCGACCATGTGTGGGACCAGTTGAAATGCCGGCTGCCGCACTATCCGGGATTTGGAGCACACCGTCCAACACGTGTGGGACAGAGTGCCGCAGAACAATATCAGGCGTCTGTTCGCCTCCATGCTGGACCGTATTGCAGCATGTATCGCCGAACGATGCGGTGCGATGGGCTATTGAAGATAATCAGACTGCGTGCCACAGATCCCCCTGTAATTGTCCTGCTGCTCCCTTTTTGTCATCATGTGTGTCATTCATCTGTATGATTACGTGCATGAAATTTCAGTTCAATCCGATGCTTCCTTCTTGGGGCGCAAATTTCTATGTCCGTGTGACTGTATGTGCGCATATTAAAGTTACAAAGGTAACTAATTTGTCAGTTACTCCCCTTTGAATCAAAAATCAATCACTAAAGCATGTATTAGAGAAAAAAACATTTAAACGAATTTATTTTAGAGGGAATTAACTTATCTACGCAAAAATATTTGCTACGCAGATTAGCTGAAGTTATCTTTTTATCATATTGTGAGGAAATTTTACAGAATCGCAGATTTTGAAAATTCTCTCTCTCTCTCTCTTTGTTTTTTTGCTGTGAACTTTCAATCCATATTAACCTCTTAAGTGGTATGCCCGGAAAAATTCCGGGGCTAGCTCTACTGCTCGCACGGTTCTATCCCGGAAGATTTCCGTAGTCTATTTAGTGCTCAATGCGTTCACGCACGAAACATTTCCGGGCCCATTTTACTAATTTAAAAGTAAGTCATATGTTGGCCAAATGAAGGGGTTAATGCCTTAAGCTAAAAGCAAACACCACTTCTTTGAGACAATCCGTTTTTCTTTATGATAGTTTTCGTGCGTGTTATTTACAGACGATATTTTTCATGTAAAGACTTTATAAAAATATAAGATATATTTTCTAGGGCCCGCAACGAAATTTTTCTCAGGCCCCCGCTATGAAATTTCTCCCTCGGCCCCGCAAAAGTTCCGTCCGGTGCTGTGTGCACCTATTTAGTCCGGCTTCAAAAATTCTTTTTGCATTCGAAATGTGAGAAAAATGGTACTTGTGTTCTGGGCTTTTTCTGATGCATAATTTCGCCGCTATGGGGCTTATGCTGTCGAATAAAAAAAAATACATTATTCCTTTATTTCTTAAAAATTCCGATAAAAATTATTCCTTTTTTTTTTTTTCATACTTTTTACAAGAAAGACTACTTTGCGAGTTTCTTCAAATAACGCACAATTTTCCGATTAGGAAACAATAAATGTAAAAATCTCACGCAGCAACCGAAAAATTGTTATTCGGCCGCATAACAACAAAAATTACCAAAAATAGTACCGAAAATTCTTATTTGGCAGCTGTGGTGTAAGGTTAACGCGCTCGGCTAGATATCGAGAGATTCGGGATTCATTTCCCCGACGGCGGCCGAATAACAATTTTTCGGTTGCTGTGGGTTGCTTAACGTGGAAAGAGCAATGGATTTATTTATTCAACATAAATGTATATTCCCTTTTTGTTTCTGATATCTCTGCCTTTACAAATCCTATTCGAAAGATTAATTTTGCGACGGATAGCGTGTGTGGCAAAGAATACTTAAGCATACAATTTCCAGTTCTCCGTAGGGCACAGTTTGGCCACAAGGAGGAGTAAGTGCCTATTGCTATTTCCGATATACAGGGTGAGCCAAATTTCCTTGTGCACATGACGTACCGTGTTGTGTCCTATATCTCGAAGACGCATAACTGGGCCCATATTCTTCGAGGAGACCATAAACGCGGCAAGGTATTGTGATATCCTATACCCATTCATAGGGCGCTTTACCGAGGAGGAAATTGTTAATGGCTACTTCCAGCAGGATTCCGCTATGTCCCATACAGCTCATGTCTCCATGGCGTTGTTGACTGATGTGTTCGGAAACAGAATCATACGGCCGCCATGTTCGCCCGATCTCACGCCTCCAGATTATTATCTGTGGAGGTTTACTGAAAAACTCTGTTTACAAAAACAATCCTCGTTCTCTACCCGAACTACAGGAAGCAGTCCCCACAGTAATCAGCAACAGTTTCCCGTTAGACCTTCCACGTGTCGTTGAGAGCATGTTCAAACGCGTAGATACATGTCTACACACAGGAGGTGGCCATTTCGAGCATTTATTGTAGCAGTTACGCTTGTAGTTATTGTACGTGTATGGTCTTGCCAGATGCTACAGTATCTGAAACCCATAAAAACACGATTTAAAAAAAATATTTTCCAGTCGGATACTATTCACGACGGAAAACATTTTGAGCGTATTCCCTGCTCCAAATAACACGCAGATTTTTCTCAAAGGAGCGTTAACACGTATCCTGTTTTCCTCGATATCTCTGCTTTTAACAGACCCATTTGAAAAATGCCTTTTGTGTTGGACAGCGTTCCTGGTGAAGAAAATTCTGCATATAATTTCAAATTTTTCTTAAAGCACAGTCTTCCCACAAGAGAGCTTATAAGTGCATATTACTTTTTGCAACCGCATCTACAAAAACCCGTTTGAAAAAAATTCCTTTTTTTGGTCATGTACCGCTCATCACGTGCCCAAAAAAATATACATTTATGCTCGCTAGAGGCGCAAATGTATATTATGTTTTTCTGGAAATCACCGCTTCTAAAAGTCCACTAAAAAAAAAAATTACACCCGATGTCATTCACTTCGTAGAACTTTTCGCTATGTTCTTGGAAATTCAATTCACAACTCTGACGCTAGGTAGCGGTAGTGGGAATTTCCGTTTACAACTGAATCTCTGCGTATCCTATTCAAAAATTCTTTTTGTACTGTATGCCATTCCCTATGGTAATATTACAAACATTATCGTCTTTAAATAACACACACTTTTCCACGTAGTGTATGTACAGAGGGTGAGTCGAAAGTTTTGCAATATTTGTATAAACGCATGTGCTGCGGTGGGTATGCAGGGTCGGCTTCATTGGGGTGCGACCTGTGCAGTCGCACAGGGCCTCACACCTATAAAGTCCCCGCGTTTGTGTGATGTTTTTGAATTTTTTATATATATTTTTTTCTTGTATTAAAAATAAATGACACTTAACGATGTAAAAATTACATTTTTAAAAATTTTATATCATTAATCTTTTATTGCCTTAGTGAACAGAATTCAAGTATCTTGGGTCCATCGGGATGATTCACCGTATCACCGAGAGAGAATTTGCATTAATGACATATATATCTATATCATCTAGATCTCTCTGGAACGCTGACGTCACAGCTACATCTGCATTCTGCCGCAATCACACGCGGACAGTTTTTCGCGTGCGTGGACAGCGAATCTCTGGCAAATGGTTTATCATAAAAAAATGTGAAAAACGTATCTTTGCGAATTTTTTTTATGAAACTGGCTGAAATTTTAATTATAACACTATAACTGGCAGATCGATTGTACCTGACGACGACGAGTGCTGGGAATTGATAAATTGCACCATAACGCCTATTCGGGATTATCAGGACACTAGGCCACTGCCCCTGGTTCCCAGAGACTCTTACAAGCAAGCCGCGGACCGGTAAAATTTCACAAAATGCTTCACGGACCGACCGGCATGAAGTTGCTTTTATGTACAAGGACGTTTGTGAAGACCTGCTTTTACTGGTAAAATTCGGAAATCTCTACCATTTCTCAAGTTTTCCTCCGTTTCCGCAGACAGGCGGAAACCTCGCGACGGACCGGTGGTTTTTGGGAAACACTGCACTAGACTGCTCTCGCACTCACCTCATCTGAGCTACAAAGCTAAAAGCTCCCACTAAACACTAAAACAAATTACATTGAGCTGTAGAACGTGACCAGCAAAAGATTCTTTCTTCCTAGAAGTAAAGAGACAGAGTGATAAGGAAAGAGTTTTCTGAAAATTGCATTACTCATTTAGTATTATACGGACGGTACGTCTTTAGAATCTCAATATTCCTGCCATGATTAATTGAAAATGACATTTCCTATCATCCTATCTTATTTGTTTAAATGATAGCTATTTTTTTTTATTATTTTGGATAAATTATTGGGTTGTCGGAAAAGTCATAACGTATTTTAGCCATGTTTTGCAAAGGTCATTTATTGATAGAAAGAACAAAGATCAATCAATGATATAATGCCCGTTTTGTTCGATAACCTTTTGCCATCTTTCAGTGAGCTGCAGAATGCCTCGTTCATAGAATGACCTGTCTTTTGTGGCGAAAAACTATACAAGGTGCTGATTTACAGCCTCATCTGAATTGAGCGTTATACCACGCAAGGACTGTTGAAGAGAGCGAAACAAGTGGAAGTCTGACGGCGCAAGGTCAGGCGAGTATGCTGGGTGTGGCAACACATCCCACCCAAGCCCCAATAATTTTTGGCGGGTGATAAACTTGTGTGTGGTCTCGCGTTGTCGTGATGGAACACAACACCTTTAGATGAACGAGCTCTGGACGTTTCTGCGGATGGATTTGTTCAAACTGTCCAATTGCCGACAGTACACATTCGAATTGATTGTTTGGTTCCGTGGTAGGAGCTCGAAAAACACACCTTTTAAATCCCACCACACCGAGACCAGAACCTTCCGCTGATGAATGTCTGCTTTGGTTGTCGTTTGAGGCGAAGCAGCACGTCGGGACCAAGAACGTTTGCGCAGCACATTGTTGTACACAATCCACTTTTCGTCACCAGTTATCAGTCGCTTCAAAAAAGGAACGTTTTCCTCACGTTTAATGAGCATATCGCAGATGTTTATAGCGCCGTCAATTGAGCTTCTTTGAGTTCATGAGGAACCCACACATCGAGCTTGCTTACGTATCCTAGCTTCTTCAGGTGGTCGTGAACACTTGTATGATGGATGTGCAATGTGTCTGCAATCTCTCGTGCCGTGTAACGTGGGTTTGACTAGATCAATGCTTTGATTTGGTCGTCATCAACCTCGGTTGGCGTCTCGGGCCGAGGATCATCGTTGAGGTCAAAATCACCAGCACGGAAATTTGCGAACCACCGCTGGCACTGACGTTCTTGTAGAGCATCATCACCGTACACTTTACGCAACTTTTCACAAGTTTGACGCGCGTTCTTCCCTTTACGGAAGTAAAAGAGTAAAACATGGCGAAAATGCACAGTTTGGTCTTCCATCTTCAACTTGATGTCAAATCTCCGCAAATCAACCAAATCGCTCACTATTCCTTTTAGACTGCAGCTAGAACTGGCACCTGTCGAATGCCATAGCGATAACAGAGCTGCGCATGCCTCTAGTACTTCCAAAACCGCCCAATCGCCATCGGGTGCCAAAATACGTCATTACTTTTCCGACAACCCAATACATTAATTTTCGCCATCAGCACGCATTTCGACGAAGTACGGGAATTATATTTTGTCGCTTCAATTCAATCAACTTCAATTTCATCTGGCAATGTAAATTAATATAGCGTAATTTTAAAGTCTCTTTTTTTAATGAGTGATAATCTTATTATAACTCATGAATAATAATATTCCTTAGTACCACCATGCTTTATTAAGCTTCATGAAAAAAATGTGGTTTCTCTACCTGACGCCGCCTTTCTTTCAGAAACGTTCCAACGTCCAAGCCCATTTAGTAGATGTACAACTGACTGGGAAAAAGGCCCCGCATTTTCGTTTTGCACTGGGCCCCACAAATTATGCAGCCGGTCCTGCGGGTATGTCACGTGTTTAAACTAGTTCCAGTCGCTCACTGCAGTCAGTTGAAAAAGAATATAAAGCGGCAGTTGTTGCTGTGAACTGCATTGCATGTTGTTGTTCTGTCTGTGGTTGGAATGCCTCAAAGATGAACAGCCACAACCGGCTAATTAGGAAACGCTTGCTTTACGAGTTTGAACTTGGCCATAATGCTGCTCAAGCAACACGAAACATTCGTCATGCAAAAGGGGAAGCTTCAGTGGAGCACAGCACCGCAACCAGATGGTTCAAGAAATTTCGCTCAGGTGACAGAAACCTCGACGATCAGCCAAGGTCAGGTAGGAACCGAACCCGGGATTCGGAGGCCGTGCGCCAGACCGTAGAGGCAAATCCGACAAAGAGCGGTTATCAGGCGAGCTGGACATATAATAGACCACCGTGGTTCGTCATCTTCAATACCTCGGCAAGGTCTACAGGAGCTGCCGCATTGTCCCTTAGCAACTGACGCCAGCTGAAGCAAAACCGCTGAGTGGAAGTGTGCACGAAACACCCAGAAAATCCGCGCGATGTACGTTTCATCAAAAAAATTGTCACGTGCGATGAAAAGTGGGTCTATTTCCGTAACCCTAACACACAAAGGTAGTCGTTGATCCCAGGCCAGCTTCCTGAACCTGTTGCCAAACGTGGGCGCTTCGTGCACAAGATGATGTTCTGCGTCTGATGGAATTTCGAGGGGATAATCCATTAATAATTTGTGTCAGACGGTCGGACCATCAACGCCAGCCTCCACTCTGAACAGCTGGAGCGTATGTATGCCGTTTTGTAGAAGTACTCGGAACTGGTGAACAGAAAGCGGGCTCTTCTACAGCAGGACAACGCTCGGCCTCATACCGCGCGAACAACCCGGGCAAAACTCCAGGAACTTGAGGGCATCGAACTGATGCCACACCCAGCATGTAGTGCGGGTCTTGCCCAGTCTGTTTATTACTTGTTTCTGTCTATGGCCCACTTCCTTCGCGGGCGGCACTTCAACAACCAGAAGGAGGTGGCAGCTCGGGTGAAGGAGTTCTTCGCCTCGAAGGACAAGAACTGGCACCGCCGCGGAATCGAAGAACAATCAGACAGATGGCTAAAGACGGTGCAACACGATGGCTTATACTCTGAATGCTAGTCAGCTTTCGTCGTAAAGTTACGTATGAAGACATAAAGTGATCCAAATATTGCAAAACTTCCGACTCACCCTCTGTAGAATCGAAGAACTGGCAGACAGATAGCTAAAGACTGTACAACACGATGGCATATACTTTGAATGCTAGTCAGCTTTCGTCGTAAAGGTACGTATGAAGACAAAGTCATCCAAATATAGCAAAACTTCCGACTCACCCTCTGTAGAATCGAAGAACTGGCAGACAGATGGTTAAAGACGGTGCAACACGATGGCCTATTCTTTGAATGTTAGTCAGCTTTCGTCGTAAAAGTACGTATGAAGACAAAGTAATCCAAATACTGCAAAACTTTCGATTCAACCTCTGTACATGCAGGGGCGGATTGGGGCGACCAAACCAGGACGGGAATTTTAGTCTTGCAGTCCACAATAAAAAACACATATACACATACAAGGAAATATGTCATAAATTCCCTCATTAAAAAAATATGTTAAATCCTAACAACTACTTAACGGTGCAAATATTTAAAAAAATCCTTTCGTGATTGAATGTAGCATCGAACCACGCTCAAACGGGGTGTTATACCTTATTATTTTCAAAATAGTCTTTTGAAAACGCTATTTCCAACGAAATCTCTGTCATTGTGCACTTTAAAACGTACACATGCCACATAGTAATTTTTCTACTCAATTAATTTTTATATTTATTTGCTCATTGATTGCATACTGTGCAATGGAATTGGTATCTCCTTCTTGAGTAGGGGCCTTTTCTAAGTCTGCCTGTTACTTTGGCCCAGGCGCTAGTTCTAGTAAAACTTTGTTTCCTTTAAGAAACGTGTTTGGGACACACGTTTCAGAATATCACTACCGGAGAAGCATGCTCTGAGCCAATCAATGGATAAGTGTGTGGGGATGATAGACTATCAAAATCCAGCAACATATGTCCGACTATGTTGCTGGATTTCCATCATTTATAACAGCTTGCTTGGTCAGGAGGCACTTTCCTACAGATGTGCTGAGAACTTTTGCTATTTTATTTTGGAGCCAACGCACAACATAAAAGGAGTTTGTTTTTCTTTTCATATAAATAATGTTCCAGATAGAAGTAAAGCTCCAATGAAGTTTCCCATTATGCAAAGGTGGATTCAGAACAACGGAACGGGGGTGGGGGGTTTGATCCATAAAGAAAACATGAAAGCTAAATATTATATATATATATAATATATATATAACCCGCTTGGCCAGCGTGGTGAGTTATGGCCAAACCCCTCCAAAATGACTAAACAACTTAAATCTTGGCCCTCAGTCTCCGGCAGCTGGAATGTACCTGGCCAAGGCAGCGGCCAGTGCGACATGAAGGCAGAGGGTGCTAAGAATCCATGGAGGACCGGACTAGGCTGCCATCTGATGCTGACCTTGGCAACGTACAATGGACGCTCCCTATCTTCTGATTCAAGGCTTCTTGAATTGGAAGAGGAACTACAAAGGATCAAGTGGGACATCGTGGGGCTAAGTGAGGTAAGGAGAAAAGGAGAAGATCTCATCGAACTGAAAAGTGGACATCTCTTCTACTATCGTGGGACAGATACTGGCAGAACTAGTGGTGTTGGATTTATAATAAACAAGAAACTGAAGGATAAAGTGGTAGAAGTTGAAAGTTCCTCTGACAGAGCTGCACGACTCGTTATCCAACTATCGAGAAGATACCAGGCTCAGATTATTCAAACTTATGCACCCACCACAAGTCATCCTGAAGAAGAAATTGAAGAATTTTATGAGGAAATTTGTCATCTAAATAATAAAGGTAAGCAGCACTTGAAAATAATTATGGGAGATTTCAATGCAAAAATAGGGCAACGGCAACAGAATGAAACTTCAGTAGGTAAATTCGGTCACGGCAACAGAAACCAGCGTGGAAATACTCTCGTTGAGTTTGCAGAGGCAGAAGGGTTTTTCATCTTGAACTCCTTCTTCAAGAAAAAGCCACACAGGAAATGGACATGGAGACATCCAAATGGGACGACAAGTGAAATTGATTTTATTATGTGTAACAAAAATTCGTCATAGAAGACTGCAGTGTGCTAAACAAGTTCAACACAGGTAGTGACCATAGATTGGTGAGATGTAAGATGCACCTCAACACTAAACTTGAACGTGGCAAGCTCATAAGACAAACAAAATCTATTGACATAGCCAACCTTGAAAAACACCATAATACCTTCAAGTTGGAACTGAAGAACAGGTTCTCTGCTTTAGAAGGCCTAACATCGGAAGAAGTGGACATCTCTGAAGTTAACAGAAAAGTAACCAAAGCTCTTATGGAAACAGCAACAAAATTAGCTGGGTCTAAGAACAAGTTGCATGTAAATAAATTATCAGGAAAAACGAAAATGTTGATGCAAAAAAGAAGAGAGATGAGGACAACTAAAGAAGATGTGACTTCCTAAGTGGAATATATAGAGCTATGCAAGACAGTACGAAAAAGTATCACTGAAGACGTAAGAAAATTCAACTGTGAACTAGGGAGGAAAGCAATTGAAAACAACCAAAGCCTAAAAATAGCAAAGGGACATCTCAGTAAGGGAAGAAAACAGATTATGGCACTGAGAAAAGAAGATGGTTCTGTAACAAGAAATAGAGGCGAAATTTTGACAAGAGTGAAAGATTTCTACTCCAAGTTATATGAAAGGGATGATACATGCACTCCAGACACCAGGAAAGATACCAATACCAGAGTTCCTCCAGTCTTTCCAGCAGAAGTTGCACATGCGATCAAGAACATGAAGCGGGGAAAAGCTCCAGGAGAAGATGGAATTACTGTAGACATCATACAAGAAGCAAGTGGAGAAATCGAAACAGTACTCGCCCAAATTTTCACTCGATGCTTTAATGAAGGAAAGATTCCTGAGGATTGGAACACTGCTACAATGATCCTGCTACATAAGAAAGGTGACATTGAGGATCTCGGAAACTACAGACCTATCAGCCTCCTATCAGTAGTTTATAAAATCTTCACTAAAGTTCTTTCACACCGCTTGAAGGTAACACTGGACATGGCTCAACCGAGAGAACAAGCTGGATTCAGGAGTGGCTACAGCACAATAGATCATATCCACGTACTGAGAGAACTAATTGAAAGAGCGAGGGAATATGAACTTCCATTGTGCATGGCTTTTATCGATTATGAAAAAGCCTTTGATTCGGTGAAACCATCAGCAGTTACAATGGCTCTGAAAACCTGCGGTATTGAAGATGCATACATTAATATTATTAATAACATCTATGAAAATGCAAGTGCAAAGATTAGGCTGTTTGAAAATACAACACACATAAAAATTGGAAAGGGAGTGAGACAAGGTGACACCATATCTCCGAAGCTCTTTAATGCCACATTGGAGGGTGTTTTTCAGTCGCTGAGCTGGGAAAACAAGGGGATAAAGATTAATGGAGATTATCTAACCCACCTTCGTTTTGCTGATGACGTAGTCATTTTAGCAACTAACCCATCAGAGCTGCAGAGTATGATCCAGGAACTTGCTGACAAGAGTAAAGAAGTGGGATTAAAAATGAACTTTTAGAAGACAAAAGTGATGTTCAATGCTTTTACAAGAAATGAAGATTTATCGATTGATGGAGAAAAGCTGGAGATAACAGATACGTACGTTTATCTTGGACAGCAGATATCAAGTGAGGGTCACATTGGTGAAGAAATTAATCGGCGTACAAAACTTGCCTGGAGAGCTTTTGGAAGAAACAGCATAATTTTCAAGAGCAATATGCCATTATGTCTTAAAAGAAAAGTGTTTGATCAATGCATCCTTCCAGTGCTTACGTATGGTGCAGAGACGTGGACCTTAACTAAAAGAGACATACAAAGGCTGCAGACAACTCAAAAAAGCATGGAGAGGTGCATACTTGGTGTAACCAGGAGAGATAAGAAGAGGAACTCGTGGATCCGAAAAATGACAGGAGTGGAAGACATCATGATCAGAGTTAAATTCCTGAAATGGCAATGGGCTGGACATACTGCCAGAAGGACAGATCATCGATGGACAGCCGAAATTTTAGATTGGATTCCAAGGGACAGGAAAAGACCCAGAAGAAGACCACATGGGAGATGGGTGGATGAAATTCGAAAGTATGCAGGGGTGACATGGAGGAGACTGGCACAAGACAGACCGTTGTGGAGGAAACTTGGGGAGACCTTCGTCCAGCAGTGGATTGATAATGGTTGACAATGATGATGATGATGATGATATATATAAACATTTAATTTTGAACTTTAATTCGGTTTTCAAGAGTTTCAAATTGCACATTGACATGCTTTCTTAATCTAGGACCTAACAATTTTAAGTATATCATCATCATCATCATTGTCAACCATTATCAATCCACTGCTGGACGAAGGTCTCCCCAAGTTTCCTCCACAACGGTCTGTCTTGTGCCAGTCTCCTCCATGTCACTCCCGCATACTTTCGAATTTCATCCACTCATCTTCCATGTGGTCTTCTTCTGGGTCTTTTCCTGTCCCTTGGAATCCAATCTAAAATTTCGGCTGTGCATCGATGGTCTGTCCTTCTAGCAGTATGTCCAGCCCATTGCCCATTCAGGGATTTAACTCTGATCATGTCTTCCACTCTTGTCATTTTTCTGAACCACGAGTTACTCTTCTTATCTCTCCTGGTTACACCAAGAAAGCACCTCTCCATGCTCCTTTGAGTTGTCTGCAGCCTTTGTATGTCTCTTTTAGTTAAGGTCCACGTCTCTGCACCATACGTAAGCACTGGAAGGATGCATTGATCAAACACTTTTCTTTTAAGACATAATGGCATATTGCTCTTGAAAATTATGCTGTTTCTTCCAAAAGCTCTCCAGGCAAGTTTTGTACGCCGATTAATTTCTTCATCAATGTGACCCTCACTTGATATCTGCTGTCCAAGATAAACATACGTGTCTGTTATCTCCAGCTTTTCTCCATCAATCGATAAACCTTCATTTCTTGTAAAAGCATTGAACATCACTTTTGTCTTCTGAAAGTTCATTTTTAATCCTACTTCTTTACTCTTATCCGCAAATTCCTGGGTCATACTCTGAAGCTCTGATGGGGTAGTTGCAAAAATGACTATGTCATCAGCAAAACGAAGGTGGGTTAGATAATCTCCATTAATCTTTATCCCTTTGTTTTCCCAGTTCAGTGATTGAAAGACATTTTCCAATTTGGCATTAAAGAGCTTCAGAGATATGGTGTCACCTTGTCTCACTCCTTTTCCAATTTTTATGTGTGTTGTATTTTCAAACAGCCGAATCTTTGCACTTGCATTTTCATAGATGTTATTAATAATATTAATGTACGCATCTTCAATACCGCAGGATTTCAGGGCCATTGTAAATGCTGATGGTTTCACCTAATCAAAGGCTTTTTCATAATCGATAAAAGCCATGCACAATGGAAGTTCATATTCCGTCGCTCTTTCAATTAGTTCTCTCAGTACGTGGATATGATCTATTGTGCTGTAGCCACTTCTGAATCCAGCTTGTTCTCTCGGTTGAGCCATGTCCAGTGTCACCTTTAAGCGGTGTGAAAGAACTTTAGTGATGATTTTATAAACCACTGATAGGAGGCTGATATGTCTGTAGTTCCTGAGATCCTCAATATCATCTTTTTTATGTAGCAAGATCATTGTAACGTTGTTCCAATCCTCAGGAATCTTTCCTTCATTAAGGCATCGAGTGAAAATTTGGGCGAGTACTGTTTCGATTTCTCCACTTGCTTCTTGTATGATGTCTACAGTAATTCCATCTTCTCCTTGGAGCTTTTCCCCGCTTCATGTTCTTGATTGCATGTGCAACTTCTGCTGGGAGGACTGGAAGAACTCTGGTACTGGAACCTTTCATGATGTCTGAAGTAAATGTATCATCCCTTTCATATAATTTGGAGTAGAAATCTTTCACTCTTGTCAAAATTCCGCCTCTATTTCTTGTTACAGAACCATCTTCTTTTCTCAGTGCCATAATCTGTTTTCTTCCCTTACTGAGATGTCCCTTTGCTATCTTTAGGCTTTGGTTGTTTTCAATTGCTTTCCTTACTAGTTCACAGTTGAATTTCCTTACATCTTCAGTGATACTTTTTCGTACTGTCTTGCATAGCTCTATATATTCCACTTTGAAAGTCCCATCTTCTTTAGTTGTCGTCATCTCTCTTCTCTTTTGCATCAACATTTTGGTTTTTCCCGATAATTTGTTCACGTGCAACTTGTTCTTAGACCCAGCTAATTTTGTTGCTGTTTCCATAAGAGCTTTGGTTACTTTTCTGTTAACTTCAGAAATATCCACTTCTTCCGATGTTAGGCCTTCTAAAGCAGAGAATCTGTTCTTCAGTTCCAACTTGAAGGTATTACGGTGTTTTTTAAGGTTGGCTATGTCAATAGATTTTGTTTGTGTTATGAGCTTGCTACGTTCGAGTTTAGTGTTGAGGTGCATCTTACATCTCACCAATCTATGGTCACTACCTGTGTTGAACTTGTTTAGCACACTGCAGTCTTCTATGACGAATTTTTTGTTACACATAATAAAATCAATTTCACTTGTTTCATTTGGATGTCTCCATGTCCATTTCCCGTGTGGCTTTTCTTGAAAAAGAAGTTCAAGATGAAAAACCCTTCTGCCTCTGCAAGCTCTACGAGAGTATTTCCACACTGGTTTCTGTTGCCGTGACCGAATTTACCTACTGAAGTTTCATTCTGTTGCCGTTGCCCTATTTTTGCATTGAAATCTCCCATAATTATCTCTAAGTGCCGCTTACCATTATTATTTAGATGACGAATTTTCTCATAAAATTCTTCAATTCATCACTTATAGCTTTCAAAATTCCTTCACCAGTGTTATCACTGCATGCCAACAGAGAAACAAGCAAATTATTTTCCCAATCACCTTCTCAAAAAATGTGATTAACAGTGGATAGTTTCATATCATCACTGTCATTGCTTGCATCAGTACTAACTGCAAAGGGTGATTTTAAGGAAGAATTAATTTCTTCCACAGTTGTTTCAGCCATACTTGTGGTTTTTGTATCACTACTACTATAATTTCTTGTTACCTTGGAATTGGGAATATTGCCATAAACAAAGGTCTAGCTAGCGTGATGGGCAGATTGTGTTCAATCAAAAAACAAGCAAATAAACTTTCAGCCTTTATGGCACTTAAGGGTTCATCTTTAGTGCTGAAAAATGATGCAACGTCTTTTGACTGAGGTTTTGCTCGGGCATATTCTTGAATTTTTTCGAAAACACACGGCGACTACAATCATCTTGCCCTCCGTGGACGATATTTATGTCCTTTGAACGATAAGTACAAAGCACCATATTGGCTGAAATTTTTTTGATGGTTGAAGACATGGAAATTTAATACTACATAAATCTTTAAATTTTTTATTGCTTCTGCAATTTTTTACCTCTTGTGCAAGGGGGAAAACAAATTTAGTTTCCCAGAATTCATTGTTTTAACCATGATAACACAAATCTCCAAACTAAATAAACAAGAAACCTGCTAGCTGCTATTATAATCCGAAACCGAAAGCATGAGAAATATCTGTTGACATCTGCAAAAGAAGCCAGCAGCACGCGATTAATTAGCACAAACAAAACAAAGCAAAAACATCTTCCCACTCAGTCCACTACAACCACGTGAGCAGAAACTTCTAAGACGCCTACAAAACTAGGTGATTGAAGAGATGAATAAGTGTAATTTGGATGTGCTGTGTATAAGTGAAACCAAAAAGAAGGCAATTGTGATAGAAGGGCATGGAACGGTGAGTGGTCTGTAGTAGTATATAAAGTGAGAGGACATGCTGGTGTTGGTGTTATTTTAAGTGAAATGATGAACAACTTCATTCACTACAGCTGCATAACTGAGAGAATTCTTTGGATTCGTTTGAAAGTGAAACTTCAGAGAAAAGTAATTGCTGTAGTGTATGCTCCTTGTAACTCGGAACCTTCTGATAGGAAGGAAGATTTCTGGAATGAACTAAAAGCTGTTTTAAGCAAGTTTGGTGCTGAATAGAAAATTATAATAGCAGGGGTTTCCAATGCTAGAGTAGGTGTGCATAATGCAGTTTCTGACAATGTTCTGGGTAAGTTTAATGATACTTGTGGGAATGATAATGGCGAAAGATTACTTGAACTCTGCACTGAGAATGGATTTTGGGTATCTAATACGTTTTTCAACCACAAGTACATCCACACTTGGGAAAATCGTATTCTTGGTCAAAAGAGTGTGATGATTTTGCTGTCTATGATCAGCATCTGAAACACTTAGTTATTGATACTCGTGTGATGAGAGGTGCGGATGTAGATTCTCATCATTACTTCGTAGTGTCACGAGTGAAACTGAATGTTGGTTGGAGGAAAAGGAATAGTAAGAGTCCTAGGATGGAAAGAATAAAGATTGAAAGGATCCCTGAATATCATCAGTGTTATTCTGGTGTACTCAGAGAATGACTGAAGTCTTGTGAGAGGGATGTAGAAAAGATGTGGGAATGTTTTAAGAACTGTGTTGTCACTGCTGCTGAAGAGGTCTGTGGCACCACAATAGTGGGTAACAATGGAGGTGATGCTTGGTGGAATAGTGAGATTGAAGATGCAGTAAAGAGAAAGAAGGAAGCCTATTTGAGGATGTTGCAAGGCAGCTGTGGATGAATATCGCTGTAAGAAGCGTGAAGCTGCTAAGCTCGTTTGCCAGAGTAAGGAAGAAGGTGGAAAGCCATGAATTTGCTTTTTGGAAAGATAGGAAGACTTTCTAGAAGTAAAAATAGGGGGAAACAAGTTATAAACTGCGTGATGAATAGGATCGGGGAAATGATACAGGAGCCCAATGAGTTAAGTGAAAAATGGCGTGAATACTTTTGTGAGTTATTAGATCAGGAAGAAAAAGGTGATTCTGAGGCAGAAGCAGATGATGTCACAGTGAAGGATGGAAGCACAGGAGGGATCTCAAGAGAAGAGGTGTATAAAGGCTCTAAAATCTCTTCAGAATGGTAAGGCTCAGGGAGTTGATGGCTTAATTAACTGCAGAGATGTTGAAATACGGTGGTGACTCTGCAATTGACTGGTTAACTGAAATTTTCTTCTTGTCCTGCGAGTTCGGAATTGTCCCTCAGGATTGGAAGGATGCTATCATTATTCCCTTGTATAAAGGAAAAAGTGATCAGACTGACTGCAAGAACTATCATGGTATTGGCCTACTGAGTGTGCTAGGGAAAGTGTTCGGTAAGGTCAAAATAAACATTGATATACCGCCTAAGCACGATTTATTGCTGTTAAACAGGGGTAAAAATTCCGGGCGGGAATCTCCCGCCTTACGAAATTTTAAGAAAAAATATTTATAAATATAAAATCTTGGGTCCGTTTTTGGATCACTCTCAAAATTCGCGCGTTAAAAACGTACGCTTTGTTAAAATACGTGCTTTAGAAACGTTCTGAGTTTCGAAAATTGCAATCTAATTACATCGTTCACGTTGGGAACATAATCAGTTTATGGACCCGTGAATCGGCTACCATGCGTAGCCGCACGAGTAGTTCATTTTGCATATCGCGGATTGCTACGAATCAGGCACGAGATTGTTCTTCGGATTCGCGGAATTCCGCCTTTCTCGCCACATTTCGGTTATACTTGAGATTGATGAAGGGGGAAAAAAAAATTGAAGATAATGTTTTATTTTTGGAGGATTAGTGGGGGGGGGGGGCTCGCTTTCCATCTGGGGAATGGTATTCAGTTTTTCAAATCTTAAGAAAAACGAAAGTTAAACGAAGTGAAAAAAATCCCGGAATCATAATTTCTTTCTCACGGTTTCCTCTGCCCAGTATTGTTATTAAATATCAATTTATTGCAGCTTGAAAGTGTAGACAACAGTTTCCGATAACGGAAGTTCGGAGTTCCTTGTAAACTTTCGGCACGAGTTTCTTCCGCGGATTCGAGGAACTCTGACTGTTATCGTCATTTGAGTTCTTCTCCAGAGCGATGCGAAACTGAAGACAATGTTGGGGGGGGGGGGGGCTGTTGCTGTGGTGATGGTGGAAGAGGGGACGTTTTCGGCTAGGGACGGAATTTCGCTCTTAAAAACTTTGGAAAACGGAAGTTAAGACAAACTGCAGATTTAATCTGTAATCGTAATTTTTTTCTCTCGCGATATTCCCTCTGCTCAGTATTACTGTAAAATATAATTTTGTTTGACAACTGATTGTGTTTCAGCTTGAAAACGGAAAAATTTCAGAAAACTGAAGTCGGACGGAGCGAAGATTTTTTTCGTAATCGTAATTTTTTTTCGCGATGTTTCCACTGTCCTGAATTATTGTTAAATGTTATTTTCCCTCTATAAATAGTTGCAAAGGGGAAAAATTGACATTCCACTTATCAGAAGAAGGAACGGTTAAATCAACCAAGTCTCAATTATGTGAACTGTAAACATCTCATATATGGTATTCAAGATTTTTGTTTTCAGAGCCGAAGGGAAACATGCTCAAAAATAATAAATTAGTTGACCCTCGTAATACAAAACTTGCACATTATTTAATGTCCAGCGAAGGTTTATTTTATCTTTTGTGATTGAGATAGAATGTAGATTTCCTTTCTCCACAATGGAACTATTTCTCAAGTTTGACTGTGCAGAATCTGAACCTGTGAAGCAACACACACACACACACGTTTTGGTACAGTCTTTCAAAAGCCTTGCAAGAACAGTTTTTTTGTTTTTTGTTTTTTTAAATTAAGGAAGATGCATTTACGGAATATTCACTATTCAAACATAGCTGTAAAAAATTAAGGATATGTGTGCCAATGTCCCAAGTTTTCTAAGAGTTTTATAAGCAACCATCTGCACACATTTCTGTTAGTTCTTCTGCAAGTAAGTCTTGTGTTACATTTAACAAACTTGGCTTTAGCACACACAAAACAAAATTCAGTTAAAATTAGAGATTCACTGAGCAACAAAAATCTTAATGCATATTTCTGAAACTGGGCCAGATAAAACCTCAGAAATAAAACAACAGCTGATTAAAGCTTGCTAACTATGGCAAGGAATGAAAGACGGACATATATACAGTACTTCAGAAGCAATTTCATATCAACGTATTGCAAAATGAACAACTCTAGTTTTGTAAAATGAATCATGGTAACTTGTATTAGATTGAATGTAGTAAAAAAATTTGATCTAACTCACCTGTTTGTTTTAAGAACCAAGTACAGCTTATATTGTTTGAAAAATTACTGTTTTCCCAGTCTTTTAATGTAAGTCACATATTCAAAATTCCTCACCTGAAATTTTCAATCCCCTTCATTTACAAACACAAGTGGGGAGAATCCCTTCCATTTCAAATTTTAATTTTAACCCCTGGTTAAAATACAAAAACACTATTTACAATTAAAACATAAGCTTTTTTGAGGTGACAGTCACCCCATCCTCAAATGTAATGAAGGCTCAAAAAACAGTGTTGTAAATACATTGCATATTACGTCACTAACTAATCAATCATGTGATATAAAACTATCCACTAATCAAACAAAAGTAAATTGGGCACATTATTCACAATGTAAGAGGAAGCAGTCAGATTAGATTGTGAATAATGTGCCTAATTGACTTTTGTTTGATTGGTGGATTAGTTTTATATCACGTTACTGATGTAATATGAAATGTTTTAAGACGCTGTTGAGCCTTCACGATATCTGAGGATGGGGTGACTGTCAACTCGAAAGAGCTTATGTTCCAATTGTAAAATCAATAAATCGTGCTTAGACGGTATATCAATGTTTATTTTGTAGTTTGCATGAAAAATTAGTTTTTAAATTCCAAGTTTGGTAAGACCCCTATTTAAAAAATACGAGGTCTTACACCAGAGAAAGTGTGGGATGTTCAGAATAGTTTTATGCCTGGTAAAAGGCTGCACTAACCAAATTTTTTAATTACGCGTGATTATTGAGAAGTGTCTGGCTGTTGGTAAGGAAGTTTTTTGCTGCCTTCATAGATTTAGAGAAAGCTTACGACAGAGTAAATAGGACACTTCTGTGGAAGGTACTGAATGAATATGGTGTTACTGGGAATCTACTTAATAGTGTAAAAGCCATGTATGCTGGTAGTAGAGCTTGTGTACGAGTGAAAGGTGTCTTATCAAAATGGTTTTCTATTGGTGCAGGAGTCGGACAAGGTTGTGTAATGTCACCATGGTTGTTTAATATAATTATGGATGCATGCATGCGTGATGACAAAATAGATAATAGTGGTTTATGTCTTGGTGATATCCATGTGTGGAGATTGCTGTATGCTGATGACGCTGTCCTGTTGGCAGAAGCAAAAGTGAGTTGCAGAGTATGTTGTCCCGGCTGTACGAAGTTCGCTTGAAATTCAAACAGTATAAATAAGGGAAAAACCAAAGTTATGGTTTTTGAGAGAGGATTTGGTAGTACTGAATCTAAGTCTAAATGGCACAGTGACTGACCAGTTGAATGAGTTTGTGTATTTAGGAAGCATGTTTGACAGAGAGAGAGCAAATTGGATGGTGAAATTAGTGGGGAAGTGAATTCATTGAAAGTCATTGCCACTTTGGGAGGTTTTCACAGGAATGATGGGTTCTCAAGAGAGTCCTGCATGGCTGTGTATGAAAGTATAATTGTTCCTACTCTGATGTATGGCAGTGAAACCTGGGTACTACAAAAGAAACATAGGAGTTGTTTGTGTGTTGGAGAAATGTGTTACTTACAAGACATGTTTTGATCGTGTGAGGAATGAAGATGTATTGCAGTTGTGTAATGTGAAGCAAAATGTTGTTAGCAAGGTGAAGACTAGAAGACTATTATGCTTCGGTAGTTTGGCCATGTTGCAAGAATGAGTGATGAGATGCTTACTAAGAAAATCTTTTTAACCCCAGTGGCAGGAAAGAAAGGTAGAGGAAGGCCAAGGAAGTCATGGGAGGATCAGATTCAGGAGTGTCTACATGTGAAAAAGATTATGATGTATAGAAGATCTTGTGTACGGCGTGTGATTGATGTCAGTGAAGCCCGAGTTGTATGCCCAGATAACTATAAGTGGAGAAATTTGATACGTATAGCAACAGTAAGTGAAAAAAATTATCTGGTAGTTTGTATTTCTTTGTGGAGCTAACCTCTGAATCTCAGAGAACAGCTTAGTGATATGTATTTGATGTGGTTTACTGCCAATGATTTTTTGTGAACCTGAGGGGTACACTGTCTATGCGGATGTAGTTAACACATTCTCATAGAAATAGTTCATACGGAAGGAAAAATTTGTCAGTCAATTAGTTTCAGTTTTTCTTTAATGCAGCTAAGTTTAATGACTGAACTGGTTCCTGTTCAGAAAAACATGTCACAAGAGAACCAACCAATAAAGAGCTTTGATCTTTCACTTTGTTAAAGATCAAACCTTCCTTTCTCAAAGCGGGAAGGCGTCAGGCCATTTGGCCTAAATGCTCCATGTTAAAGACATGAAGCCAACTGTCTGTAGAAACCAAACTTAATAACAGGTAGCTTTGATCCTTTTTAGGAAATTAAAGAATAATGTAATATACCAAGAATAAGATTTATCAAATTCTAGGCAAATAAGATTTATCAAATCTGGAAATCTGAAAAAAGGAAGTGATTGCAAGCAAAGTTTGGAAATCTGAAAAAAGGAAGGTATCTTGGGAAAAATAAAAAATCTCCAATTTTCATTAAAAAAAATACAATTTTCCCTTATTTTTGGAACCATTTTGAAATTCCCTGAGAATTTGGGAACTCTGTTTTCCTCAATTTTTAAAAACAAGTTAATATATATTGTTTTGTACAAATCTTGAAAATATTCATAATCAGAGATCGTACGACAGTTAAGTGGTATAATAGTATAAATATCTTGAAAACAGTGATGCATTTTCATCAGGTTAATCTGTTCTTCAAGTTTTGTTTAGGCATTAAAAAGCTTGACGAGTCTAGATAAGAGCCAGTAGCACAGCTAGCAATGTCGGGGCCCTGGAACAGAATCGTGTGGTGGGCCTTACTGCTACAAAGAAATACAGTATAGTTATGTCAGCTATTCCCAGGTGTATTGTCATGAATTTCATTTTATATATCATGGCATTTTCTTACATATTATACCGGTAGCTCATCAAGCAATTGGAAGTATAGAACACAGAATATAAGTTTGTCTATTCATCAACGTTTGGAACAACACTAAAGGAAATATCTTGTTTTCTCAACACTAAATGATACATGGATATTTGTTATCAACACAGCAGCCAGTAGCTCATTGACTATGTAGCCGCCCACAACTTATGGTGGTTACATGCTCACCATACAGAGTGCTTGATGAGGGACAGTGTGAGAATGAATCATCGTCTGCAACAGTCAGCAAGATTAAAAGCTCGGCATCATGCATAAGTAACTTCCCCGTAGGGTACTGCTCAAACGAGGGAAAACATACATTTTTGGAGATATTTTTGCAATAATAAAAATAACTAATTCAACCTGGAGATCAGCGAAGAATGTTCAATCAGCGCAATAATTATATTACTACTGTTTGCCATTGGCTTATTTTGTGGGATGAATTTTGTGTTTCACTTTTGAGAATGTCATACAAAAGTCGTTCTGCAACCAGACAGAAATTTTACCCTTCCACAGCGCTTATCGTTAGCTGACAATGAGCCTCCCACTCGGCTGGGGGTCCAAATGCAACTGCACCACCTTGCCCAATGGTAGCTATGCCACTGATTAAAGCATTTGCAGTATTTTATAATAACTAGAAGTCCAGTACAAGAATTTACACTCTAATCTAGACTTGTCAAGCTTTTTAATGCCTACATAATGCAAACAGTTTAACCTATTGAAAATATATTATTTTCAAGATATTTAAGTGAAAATGTTTCATAGCGGTCAATATACATCAAAATAATTATTCACTTTAAATTTTGCCAAAATATGTTCAGAACTTTAGATGATACATCATGCAATATTTTTAATAAGGCATGTTCATATGTTACAAACATACGCCTTATTAATTTTTTTAATTATTCAATAGATTTTTAAGAAATTGAAAAGTGCATTTATTTTGTAAGAAATGCGGTTGATTTTCAACTACGGGAAGTTAAACATTTCAGTTTAATTGGTCTGATGCTATCAGCTAATGATAAATTGTATGTGCAAGGAAATGAGTATAACAGCCTGTTTCATGCTCACAATTTTTTTTTTTTTAAACGTGTGGTGCATTACATATGAACATGATCTGGATAACTGATGTTACCCACACACAGCAAATAAAAAAAATGTCAGTTATTTATTACTGTTTACATTGACAGATAGGCAAAGCTTCTTCCTTTCTCTGTCTCTTACAAGAACACCCTGGAGGACATTCAGTGACACTATTCTTTTCCTGATCTATGAACATTCAGTATGGATTATTTTCGTTTTCTGAACAGCATAAGCATTAAATTAAGAAACATCTTCTGTTCTTATTTGCTGAAACCAGCAGGTAAATCCAGCCCCAAAAAATAACTGCATAGGAAATATAATTAACCAAGTATGGATGGTAGTAGTCTGTCCATGTTGAAATAATTTAGCAAGTCGATGGGCAATAACACGAAATGAGAGATAACTAAATTGAAGAAAATGAATCGTGTTTTGTTACGTAAGGAGATTAGAACTTTTTAAAACTCAAAAGCTGGGAGCTTTCAACCTTGTCTAAGGTCTTCATCACGCCAATGGAGGAAAAAGAGCGTTTTGAATTGTGTTGATGTTTTTGTTGCCAGAATCCAGAATAGATTTCCAGATCATTGTAATGTAGAGTGAAGATTCCGAATTGAAAGTCTTTGGTGTAAAAACAATTTCCAGGCTTTCACGGTAGTGGAGGGTGAATTGATTATCAAAAGGAGCAATAAGTTTTGTTTCATTTCAGAGGGGAATTGTAGAAGTACCTTCCATTGTCAAAACAAACTAGGCAGCATTTGGCTTATCCTTTAAAACAACTGTTTTGTGTTCCAAAATTCTGTTGTTAATTGCCTATTTTGACAATGGAAGATACTTCAGCAATTCCTCACTGGAATGAAGCAAACCACATTGCTCCTTTTGATAATCATTTCACCCGCCACTACAGTGAAAGCCTGGAAATTCTTTTACACCAAAGACTTGCAATTCAGAATCTCTGCTCTACATACCACTGATCTGGAGATCTATTCTAGATTCTGGCAACAAAAACATAAACAAATTTTAACTTAGAATCTGGAAATAATCTTAGTCCTCCATTGGCATGATGAATACCTAAGACATAGTTGAAAGCTCCCAACTTTTGAATTTTAAAGAGTTCCAATCTCCTTACATAACAAAGCACAATCCATTTTCCTCAATTTAGTAAATTTAGCATTTTTGAACTTGAGAATTACTGGTTGCTGCTGGTGTCTAACTAGCCAAATTTTCAAGACCAACTCCAGGAGTAATCAGAAACTTGTCTAAACATATATTCCTTTATGAATTGTTTTCATTTATTTTCTTCGCATACAGAAATGCAATGAAATCCACAAAAAAAACTTTTACCCTGCAGGAATACTGAAAGACAACAGCAAAACTTGGCAGGTAAGAATTCTAAATTTCTAACAATGCATAAATAATTTGTTTTAAACCCAGTAATGTTTTTGCTGCAAGATTCCTGCAGTGCAACCTACAGATTCCCCATCTAAAATTTTATCTGACAATATTAATGGTTCTCAGTGGTGCTTTACACAGGATGCTGTGAGCGTGCAAGGCCAACAACACTACCATAGATCACACATTTTTTTTCATATGTTATGGATTTAAAATCTGTCATTGTAGAATATAATTTCCAAAGTCTGGGTAGTTAAAATTTGGTATCTACATGTACCACACAAAACAGATCTCACACACAAATAGATTTCTCCAGCATTGTGTGCAGTTACAGAGCTATTATAATAGCTGGAGTATATATGAAAATGTACTGAAAATGTTCTGTAGAATTATGAATGTAGAGTTACTAGGGTTAGTAGTGCAAAAAGATTTGAAGTAAACCAACTGTCAAAAATTATGTAGGAACAGAAATTATAGTGAGGATGACACGTACACTGAAGACCAATTGAATTAGAGACAACTGGCATTATGCAAATGTGGCGCTGTGGGCAACCCTGTAAACAGAAATGACATGACGTATGCAGTGATCTGACAATATAAGGAGTGATGCGACGGGAATCAGTAAGAGTCAGACGCAGTATGGGTAAGACGAAGGATCTAAGCGCATTTGATTATGGGCAAATTGTCGGGGCCCGACGAATGGGTCACTCCATCTTGGAAGTCGTGCAGGCACTGGGATTTTCACGCGCCACTGTGTCACGGGTGCACCGTGAGTACATTGAATCCGGTAAAACCATCCCTGCAAGGCCAACTGCCGTGGACAACAGCGTGTGGATGAACAGAGTCATCGTCAGCTAGCTCGCATTGTAACAGCAGACAGACAGGCCACAGTGCAAGAAATCACTCAGCAATTTAATGCTGGTGCACAAAAACGTGTAAGCAGCCACACCATCCAGAACCATCTCCTCGCTATGAGATACAGAAGCCATCGTCCCACGAGGGTACAGCTGCTGACCGCAAATCACAGGGTGCAAAGATTAGCATGGGCGCGGGAACATCGCCACTGGACCCTAGACATGTGGGAAAATGTTGCCTGGACTGACTAGCTGAGATTCACGTTGGTACATGCGGATGGCAGGATACGAGTATGGCACAAACCACATGAAGCGATGGATCCTTTTTGCCAGCAGGGTACTCTTCAAGCTGGTGGGGGTGGCATTCTCGTCTGGGGACTGTTTATGTGGACTGAAATCTGACTCCTGGTGCGTGTGACATCATCCCTCACAGGTCAAGGCAACCGGGATATCCTGGACGACCATTTGCTCCTGTTTGTGCGTCTTCAACATCCCACTGGGGACCTCATCCTGCAACAAGACAATGCAACGTGCCGTCGCTCTCGAATTGTATCCGAATGGCTGGATGAACACTCCACCGACGTTACCTCGCTTCCTTGGCCAGCTAGGTCACCTGACCTCAATCCCATCGAGCACATCTGGGATGTCATCGAGAGAGATGTTAGAGGCTCTGACCCTCCTCCATCAAATCTTCGTGAACTGTGGGAGCTTGTTCAGGGGTCGTGGATCCATATGGATTCCCAACGCTTCCGGTGTCTTGTAGAGTCCATGCAGAGACGAATCGCCAGTGCCATCAGGGCGAAAGGTGGTGCTACACATTACGAGACAGGTATCTCTAATTCAATTGCTCTTCAGTGTATAGTTAGTAAGACCACCTTGACTGTGATAATGATTGGGATTAATAGACGTTTCAATACCTTAGATAAAGCAATTCACACAAGACTAATAGTTTCCTTTTAGTAACACAGACTGCTATTTACTTATATTCCTGCATCTACTCTTTTCTAGTTTCTTTTTTTTTTTTTTTAGACCTTTAGTGGAATATTCTTTTTCTCCAGCAGTAAACCTTGAAAAGAGATTGGTCCTCAAATGCAAATCCCTTGCAGCCAACCAGCCATCCTCATACAGTTGTCTCTACTTCAAACTTCATCCACAACCTTCCTAATTCCTTTTCTCCTTGTGATAATCTGTATACTCTTGATGTAGAATCTTTGTTTCCCTCTGTACCATATTTTGATTCCTACATGCTCCTCATGAAGAAATTGATTCTTCATTTTGAACCCCCCGGTCCTCTTATCAAAGATCTTTATGATTGTTTCCACACTATTCATCAACACAGTTGTTTTGTTTTCAACAAAATTGTGTATAGGCAACAATCTGGTCCCCCCATGGGCTCACCTCTTTCCCCTCTGCTTGCTGAAATCTACATGCAACATATTGAAGTTTCCATCATTCCTCTACACCCTTTTCAACCTTCCCTATGGTTAAGATATGTAGACGACATTTTCATTAGCTGGCCACATTCCGAGTCTGAACTACAGATACTGATCAACTCCATTACGGAAAAATTTCCTTCCATTAAGCTCACTATATCTAAGGAAGTAAATCACAAAATTGATTTCCTGGATGTATCTATCTGCAGAAACGCTGATCTCTCCATTACTCGTTCCGTCTATCGAAAACCTTCTGCGGCCACTAACATCATTCCCTACAAATCTTGCACCCTGCATCTCTACAAGCTTTCAGCATTGAAGTCCTACATCCACAAGGCTCATATCATTTGCAACAACCAACTCTCTCTTCAAGAAGAACTCTCCAAAATTTCTACAATAGCCCTCTCCCATGGTTTCCCTGCTGTTACAGTCAACTCCCTCATAAAGAAATATGAAAACCATTCGAAAATCGAATGCCTCCTTCCTCACAAGAAAGAAGACCTGAAGTTCCGTGGTTCTGTTCCTTACCATCCTTCCTATGCTTATAAGTTACAGATTCTTTTTAGAAGTTTTGGTTACCATCTTGCCATTAAATCTACCCCAAACATCTTGAAACTTCTACAAAGGGATAGGGACAAAGTTGAAAGCCTGAACCTCCCAGGAGTTTACTGCATTCCTATCTCTTCTTCTACTGGGGATAACTTATACATTGGAAGCACATACAGGAGCATTAACCATAGAATTTTAGAACATAGAAAAGATGTTTCGAAAGCCATTCCTAATACTGCCTTGTCTATTTTGACAATGGAAGACACATCTGCAGTTCCCCACTGGAACGAAGCAAAACGAATTGCTTCTTTTGACAATCGTTTTGCCCTCCGTTACCGTGAAAGCATAGAAATTATTTTCAACTCAATGACTTGCAACTCCGAATCTTCTCTCTACATTCCGTTGATCTGGAGATCAATTCTAAGTTTTGGCAACAAAAATAGGAAAAATTCAAATGTAGAATCTGGCAACAATCTTAGTCCTCCATTGGCGTGATGAAGACCTAAGATAAGGTCGAAAGTTTCCAACTTACGAACTTTTTGTAGAAGTTTTCAGTTAACGTAACTAGCGTGATCAAGTTACCTTTATTTGTGTCAGTATACAGTCATTAGCAAAGCATTTTTCACAAAAGAATTCCACAAACCTTAAATAAATGCAATTTGTAAGTTGCATGAATGTTGTTGTACACAGATGCAAACTGAGCAGCTTTCAGAAAAGTGAACTGTAAATTCCACGGACCTAGTTTACAAGCAGAACATAAGTTGCCTGAATGTCACAGCACATTGATGTTAGCTTAGTAAGACAGTACTTTCCACAAACGTAAATCCATGCAGTATATATATGCTATTACAATGCCAGAGCCGAAAATCTTCCACGGAAGTGAATTTGATGAACCCAGAGACAAATTCAATACACCTGTTGTTTGAATTAGCCAGTGCACAGAGATGCCAGCTAAGATTTTTGTGAAACTAAATTCCACATATTTCATGCACTGCAACACACATATGTTCATTTTAATGTCACAACACACATCTCAGCAAAACATGAAAGTAGATTCTACAACCTAAAACTATGTATTACATTTGTTGCTTGAATGTCAGTCAAACATCTTTCATGAAAGTAAATCCCACACACCTAATAAATGCATGTAGTACACAAGTTGCACAAATGTTCTGATGCAAGCAGATGTTAGGTCAGTGTCAATTCCATGGGCTTTCAACACAAATATACAAGGTTATTCAGAAAGAATAATCAGATTTCAAAAATTTATAATTCAAAAAAATTAACACAGAACTATAAGTAATACATCAATGTAAAGGGAAAATGTCTTTGTCTTTTTTTTTTTTACAAATGTTTGATGACTTTTTTTTTAGTCATAAGTATAATCAACGCGATATGAAAATTTCTGCCAAACACGGTCTAATGTGTAATCATTGGTAACTGTTTCTAAAGCAGCAAAAATGCATTGTTTAAGTTTGCATAGAGTTGTGGGCAAAGGCGGAACAAACACCTGTTCTTTTGCATACCCCCAAAGAAAGAAGTTGCATGAAGTCATATCAGGCACAGAGGAGGCCAGGCTGTGTAACAACAAGTCATCTGGTCCACTCTGACCAATCCAACAGCTGGGTAGCTGTGTTAAGAAAACGACGAACCTCTGTATGCCAATGGGGCGGTGCCCCATCTTGTTGAGAAATGAAGTTGGGGAGATCTTCCTTCAACTAGGGAAAAAGCCAAATTTGTAACATATCCAAGTAGGATATGCCAGTCACTGTTTCTTCTGCAAAAAAGAATGATCCGTAAATCTTTGATAAGGGCACTGAACAAAAAACACGTTCACTTTGGGTGAAGCCCTTTCGTGTTCGATGCATGCATGCAGATTTTTGGAGCTCCATATGTGAGCTTTGTCACTTAAACGGAAAGTGGCATCGTCAATGAAAATGAGTAGAGTGCAAAAATTGTTCGCCTCCATAGCCTCTTGCATATAAAGGCAGAAGTTCAGTTGTTGTAGCTTCATCACAAGGCTTCAGGTACTTGCAAGTTATGCAATTTGTATGGCTTGTAACACAATTTTTTTTTTCAACACACGCCAAACAGTAGGCTGAAGAATCCCCAGTTCTCAACTAGCGTGAATGGTTGATTTTTTCGGACTGCGTAGAAAAGTCTCTCACTCTTTCAACATTCTCTGCAGATATGCCTGGACTTTACAAAGACACCCAGTGTCATCCAACTGATGATACCACCTGTGTCGGATACTCTGAGCTGTCTGTGGATTAATTTGGTACTTTCTACGAAATTCACACTGAACGGTGATTACCAACTGACATCATTCAAACGAGAGCACACAAAAAAAGCTTTCTGCTGACTAGACGCCATTTTCACTTCTTCGCCAAAAGAGTTTGATAAATGACACACTAGCGCCATCTATTATGCATAATCAAAAACTTAGACATTTTCCCTTTACATTGATGTATTACTTATCATTCTGTGTTGTTAAGTTTTTGAAATATAAATTTTTGAAATCTGATTATTCTTTCTGAATAACCATGTACATCATTTTAGAATCGCAGTGCACTGATGTCAGCCATGTATGCATTTCATGAAAATGAACTTCAGAAACCTAAAATGTAGAGAATTTATTTAAACAACACAATGTTATATCTGAAAACATACTTTACAATACTTAAGAATATTCTTACTACAATGATTCCAATAAACTACAAAAATTCTGCTACAAAGAATCATTTGACAATTACTATTTTTTAGTGAAACAACAAAATTCAGTCAATGATAGATACGGGACTAACAATTCACACCCAATGCAAAAATAACCACTGCTTAACCTGTACTTCACTCTTCTCATACCAGGCGGTCTGGATTCAGTGATGGTTGCATATTAACAGCATCTTATTTGTATTATCCCTTTCTCCTGCACAACTGACTTGTCTACCAAACACTCATAATTTGCATATGGTAACACTTTAAGCTACACCAGAAAAAATCTTCATAAAAGCCAAACCACATATTCCTTTAGCAGGGATAAATACAGATGCATCATTAGAGTTAGGGATAGTGAAAAACATTTTTTCAAACTTTCATCCACACATTTTTGTAAATTGTTACGAAATTGAATAGTTTAGTTTTATTATGCATTTTTGTCTTTCACTTAAAGATGCTGTTGCAATAATGATTCCAATAAAATAAAGAATTAGTTTTCCCTTTCCTTCACCAATGGCTAATTACATTGATGCTCCTGAAATTACATTCACTTTTCATTTACAAAAAAAGTAGATGTTCTGCCTTGGATCATTTTAAATGAAAGAATGACATACGCAGGTTGGAAAGTATTAAAATAGTGACAACACTGGTGCCATGACGCATAAGAACACGAGAGGGTGTTGCAGTTCTCAGCATGTCTAGAGGACAGTCCATAAAGTAAGGATACATAGAGGACACTAGCTGTATAAAAGCTGAAACTCACGACGTCATGAAGTCGACTGCATCGCACCATTGACCAAAATATCGAGCGTCATGTTCAGCTCTGCCTGGACGCAAATGGTGACCATTTCCAACACATGTTATGATGCCATCTCCTTTCTCACAGCATAAGGCAAGTCCAGTTCAAATTTCGTTATGTTATTGTTATTCCTCTTCCAGTTATTGCAAAAATGGCGGGTAAAGTAGCGAGTGAAACACCCTGTATTTAGTGTTAAATGACCTAATCAAGGACTACACTACCGCAAAACCGACGAGCTATTTTAAGTCATACATTTAATTTACTGTAATTGTTATTTTAAATATCTAAAGAAAATAATTTTTCCTGTTTTAATAACAGGGAGGGGGGTTACATTTTGTTGGGGGGGGGGGGGGGCACTATAAAATTGTGTGTGCTTAGGGCCTGAGGTTTTAATCTGGCCCTGGGTCTAACCCTTAAAAACTACTTGTTGAACGGGATTCACACCTAAATAATACAGCAAACAAATCTACACAAACTCCGTTTACTGGTGTGAAAGTATAATTAAAGAATGAATACAAGGGAAAATTGTATCTCCCGAGCTTTCGCTCTCCAACCGGGAGGCTTTCTCAAGGGTTGCAGACGTTACTAACAAGTCCGGCGAGTATAATAAACAGATTTCGAAACACTGATGGTCAGGAACGTCGTATTTTGAAAATTTGATCCTCGAGGCACGAGGCGATACACTGGTTTCTTTCATGCGGGGAATCATTTCAGCATATTCCTCCACGCGGACGGAATATCAACAGATTGGGTATCGTTGCATGCATAGGGATGCGTGGAGATTTCAATACTCTCTCTGATCAGCGTACCTTTGTAGCCAGTATACGGCGCAATTATCTTTACCTTATCCCATAACGGGACTGCGTTTTTTTGTGCTACTTCTTTAGACAAGGCTGTTAAGGTCTTTCCCAATCTGATGTCTCTCATGTGCTCCTTAGTCCTTACAGCAATCGACCTTTTCGTCATTCCGATGTAAACTTTCGACGAACCGCCTGGGTACATCAG
The DNA here is from genome assembly GCA_039090855.1 of Macrothele yani. Lineage (NCBI taxonomy): Eukaryota > Metazoa > Arthropoda > Arachnida > Araneae > Macrothelidae > Macrothele > Macrothele yani. The sequence goes on along the minus strand of CM076989.1, from coordinate 129,768,593 downwards.
AGGTATCATGTACACTCCTGCTTCCGATTTCCTGTCTGGGTTTCTGCACGTGTTTGCTACTGCTCTGTGTATGCTGTTCGGGGATCTGATGCCGATGTGAAGCCCATGGCGTCTCATTAGACTTTTGAATGAGTAAGAGAAATTTGGGATATACGGCACAGATCCGGCGTAACGCAAGTTATCTCTTTTTGCCTTGGGGGTTGTACGATACCTGGACTGAACTCTTTGTAGGATTTTTCTTAGATCATATTCGGGGAAACCAGCTGCAATGCCTTTATTAATGATATCTGCTATCTCTTTTTTCCTTGTTTCTACGCTGGAACAAACATTGAAAGCTCTTACAAAATATGTTCTAAATGCTGCCATTTTATATGAATTCGGAGATACAGACTTAGGTGCGATAAAGTTGGGAACTGTTATTGGTTTGTAGTAAACCGCCGTGTCAAGTCGGCCATTCCGATTTTTATGCAACATAACATCTAGGAATGGTAGTTTTCCTTCAGTTTCCCTTTCTGGGGTGAATTTGATTGATGGATGCAATGTATTGATTTGTCCCCAGAATTCTTGAAGGTCTGCGTCAGAATACTGCCATATGAAAAATATGTCGTCGACATACCTGAACCATATATGTGGTTTTTTGACAGTGCAGGAGAAAATTCTCTCTTCCAGTGGGCGTAATATTGCTTCTGCTAATATGCTTGACAGCGGTGAACCCATAGGAGCACCTCTGGTCTGTTTGTATATATTTCCTTGGTAACGAAAGAAATTGTTGTTCACAGTCAGGTTTAGGGCTCTTCTTATATCTTGCACCGCTTCTGGGGGAAACTCATCATCCCTGGATAACCATATCTCGAGATTGTCACAGGCCTCCTCTACCGGTATTGACGGGTATAAGGACGTTATGTCGAGGCTTGCTAATATGTCGTGCTCGTTCAAGACTACGCCTCTAGTCCTACTTATAAAGTCTTGTGTTGAACTAAGGGCGTGTTGAGAGGGTGGAAGGTATTTCTTGAGGAAAACTGATAACTCTTTCTCAAGGTGATATGTGGGAGCTCTAATTTTAGAGACAATGGGTCTCACTTTGTGCCCAGGTTTGTGGTGCTTAAGCCGACCAAACAGTGGTGGTATCGATGGTCCCGGTGGGGTGACGGTTGCTTTCTTGATGCTTTCTGGCAAGCTAGGCCACTTTTTCATCCCTTGTACTTTGGATACCAGGGTATTAGTCGGGTCGGTAGCAACTCTGGTCGATGCCATCTCGGTGATAAAGGCCTTCAGTTCGTCATCATAATCTTTCCTATTCATTATGGCAATCTGGTTCGATTTATCGGTGAGTGTTATTGCCAGATCCTCCCTCTTTTGCAAGTTCTTTATGATTGACCATGCTCGGGCGTCATGTTTTACTGCTGTGGCTAAACTTCTCTTCAGTTTTTCGGCTGCTAAGTGCCTCACTGTGTCCTGTTCGGAAGAGGGTAGTCTTTCAATGGCTGATTCCAGGTGCGGGATGATTTCCTTGATGTTGAGTTTCGCTCTGGGGCAAAACTTTGGGCCTTGTGTTAAGATATTCGTTTCCTCTGCAGTGAGTACTTTTTCGGACACATTTACAACAGGAATCTTGTTTTCCGTAGGGAATTGTAGATGTCCATCCGATAATTCTCACAGTTTTCTGTGGTGCTTCTCTCTCATGATCCCTTCGACTCTTTCCACTAGCATGTGTGTTCTTGTTATCCATTCGTCAACAATGACGGCTTCTTTGCTATGGTATAACTCATTGTGCCAATGAAACACTTTAGCATGGAGAGACATAACCTGCATTCTTTTTCTTCGTACCAATGATACTAATGTGCTACGCTGGAAATTCTCAAGCCTGCGACGGAACCAGTTGTCTGTGATCGCTGACTTGATGCGCAGGAACTTCGGGCAGACGTTCCGCTTCTTGCATTCAGTGAGAAAGTCTAGGTGCGCACTCTCTCTTGCCAGTTTCAGTCTGCCGTTTCTGTAGACCTTAAACATTTTCCCGTGAACGCCCGGAAAAGCGGGTAAGTACTTGTTGAACGGGATTCACACCTAAATAATATAGCAAACAAATCTACACAAACTCCGTTTACTGGTGTGAAAGTATAATTAAAGAATGAATACAAGGGAAAATTGTATCTCCCGAGCTTTCGCTCTCCAACCGGGAGGCTTTCTCAAGGGTTGCAGACGTTACTAACAAGTCCGGCGAGTATAATAAACAGATTTCGAAACACTGATGGTCAGGAACGTCGTATTTTGAAAATTTGATCCTCGAGGCAAGAGGCGATACACTGGTTTCTTTCATGCGGGGAATCATCTCAGCATATTCCTCCCCGCGGACGGAATATCAACAGATTGGGTATTGTTGCATGCGTAGGGATGCGTGGAGATTTCAATACTCTCTCTGATCAGCATACCTTTGTAGCCAGTATACGGCGCAATTATCTTTACCTTATCCCATAACGGGACTGCGTTTTTTTGTGCTACTTCTTTAGACAAGGCTGTTAAGGTCTTTCCCAATCTGATGTCTCTCATGTGCTCCTTAGTCCTTACAGCAATCGACCTTTTCGTCATTCCGATGTAAACTTTCGACGAACCGCCTGGGTACATCAGAGGTATCGTGTACACTCCTGCTTCCGATTTCCTGTCTGGGTTTCTGCACGTGTTTGCTACTGCTCTGTGTATGCTGTTCGGGGATCTGATGCCGATGTGAAGCCCATGAAATGTGAATACAATTTTCCCTTGTATTCATTCTTTAATTACACTTTCACACCAGTAAACGGAGTTTGTGTAGATTTGTTTGCTACCTTAAAAATGAATACAATTTTCCGATGTGAATACAATTTTCCCTTGTATTCATTCTTTAATTATACTTTCACACCAGTAAACGGAGTTTGTGTAGATTTGTTTGCTACCTTAAAAACTAATTAGAGCATGCCAGATAACGTTCCTTTCTTTCCCTGAAATGAAGACACTGTATAATCATTTTACGCACTTACAGCAATTTTATTTTTGGCTTCTTCAACAAAAATAAATTTGTCTGGCATGTGATTGTTGCCGCAATTCAAATCTATTTTTAAAAAATCCTTGTGAGTTTTGCACTTTGAGATTATTTGATGTTTAATGTAAAGTGATATTTTCTTCAACATAAAAAGTTCTACATGCAATCTATGCGACATAGGTTTTTTGGTCTGAAACAGCTTTATGTATGCATTTCATTGAATACAGGCAGAACAGCTTTGTACAGATGGATTTCAAGTAATTTTTTCTTTTGCACTACAAAAAGACTTGCAATCATTTTATTCTTCCTTTCTTTTCCCCATTCCTGTAAACATTTCAATTTCAAAGAATCTTGGATTTTCACGAGTTTGAATACACACAAATTACATATTTTCCTTTCCTCATAAAATTTTGTCCAAATCAGACTTATACAAATTTGTCTGCATCTTTAATCCAAGAATAGTATTGTAGAAAATTAGCAAAGCATCTCAACAAAAACAAGCTTTCAACTGCTGGGAGAACATATAGCCACCTATGATTTGATTGTGAAAGCAGGGAGAGAGCTTTTGAATTCCCAAAATCATATAGATTTTGAAAAACAGTGCTTTTTGTCCACACTTAGCAAGTAAAATTTAATGTTGTCACACAATGATTCAATGTGCATTTTAAAAGGAACAGTGAGGTTTTTTTAAAACTGTTGTTGTTTACAGCATGGCAGCTATCACTATCAATATGTAGATGTAGAGCTTTGTTGTTACAAACTAGTGTTTCTACACCACTTTTTTTATCCCTCATAGTGCTGCACAAATCCATCAGGAGACTAATTAGGTTACTCCAAGGAATACCATTTCTTTCAATTAAATTTACTTGTTTTGAGTAAATATTGGCTGCAGTACAAACCTGAATCGATGTGATAAATGTACTCATATTACAATTTCTTGTTGCTAAGGGTAAAAATATTGTGCCAGAACAGTTAACCACAATTTGCCCAACTTGTGCTCTCATCAACATTTAATGAGAAGGGAGTCTCTCTCTAAGGATATTGACAATTTGGTTTTTATTGTACGATCAAGACCATCTCTCGTTTTCCATGTAACAGTTGACCTATTCATACTTAATGCCTTTGAGTTCTTTGACAATGTCTAGGGTCAGTTATCTAAATTGAGGTCCAAGTGCATAGGGAAGAGTTTTCCACTATGAATGAACATAAAAATAGCCTCTGATCTAACTATATGGGTGCTTAGCTCTAGATGCTTTTCATCATCAAAAGGGTTTTCTGCAGATGTATATGAATACAAGTTCACAGAACCCTTTACATATTTTTTTGAAGATTTTTGTTGTGAAGAATTTGAATGGCTTACCAAAGCTTTTACACCATAATCTTCATTCAAAAAGTATTTTTTGCACCAAATACATTCCCCTGGAGAATCGATTTTTCAGCACCATATTCCAATGGTGTCAGCATTGGCATTGCACTTTCAAAGCCATCCCAGCAATATTTATTGCAGACAGGCCTTGATTTTGTTTTCTGACCCTTTCCACCTCAATTCAGGCAGGGGGTGTCAGTTGAACACCTCCAATTTTTTGAAAAAATTATGGTAGCTAGCTAGTACTGCAAAAAGATTTTTCACAAAAAAATGTTTTGGTCGAGCTACAGCATTTTGAAAATAGGCAAGAAATACACCCGTGACGAAAATATTGTGAAACGCCAAATTTTTAAATGTACACTGCCCCTGTACTATAACAGGTAGAAATTTGAATTTTTTTTTATTTTGAAGCTATTGAATTGACCTTTTTTTATGTTTACAGAAATTGATCAAAGGAATATTGCTAGATGGCAAAAAAAGTATTTATTACATAAATTTTTAATTTTCAACAATTTAGGATTTTTTATTTAAAAAAAAGAAAAAGACTTATCAGGTGGGTAAGTGTGCCAACCTGCACTCACTCCTACTAGGGTTGTCTTAGCAGTAATTTTATTTTTATCCTGTGATGCATGCAACTCATAAAATTAATTTTTAAAATATACAAAATTTCAAAAATCAACTTTTTTGAATTGCAATATCTCAAAAACCCATTTTTTTAATTCTGAAAATTTGTCCAAATAATGTCCTAATGGTGGGTAGTTAACTAGGGGAATCAGTTTACTGAATTTTTGCCTTGAAATTTTCCTACAAATTTTTGAAAATGCACTTCTCTCCTGTTCAAACCTCGCAGTCAGGTTATTAAAAAACAACAACTTCAAAAGATGGTTCTGAAAAGTTTGCCTGAGTATATATTCCAAATTGCAGTGTCAATCTATATTTTAGTCATTTTTTATGTTTTTTTAATAATTGTCACCTATGTACATGTTTAATTTTTTTTAAATCCATAATCTGTACACACACAATACATTATCTCAGTTGCAGATAAGATTCAATTTCTATTTACATAAGAAAAAAGGCCTCAAAAAACAAAATTATGAGCTTGCCATCATAACTACAAATTATTCAAACTGAGAAAAGCTGCTGGATTTTATTGATTTCCTTCTCATCAAAGGTATGAAGTCTTGCAGAATGCCCAACAGGAGATGGGGCATTCACCTTCAGAAGTACATTTTTTTTTTTTTTTTTAAGGGCACTGGACACTTGACCTGTTTTCTTGCCACATTCTTCTGGCTACCAAAAACCTCCGGCTGGTCCACGAGGGTGCATGAAAGATACTGTTATGTCCTTGAATTCTTTAGATGTTTGTAATCTGTCCCATACATCCACCAGTTATAGTCATAAATGCATCCTATAAATTCTCCTATTTGAAAATCATTCACAGAAAATGAGTTCTTTTTTTGTTGGCTTGAAAAAAAATTGCACTGCTTTATGTGGGTGCCAGACTGTTCTGGCCATTGATGGTTTATTTCCTTGTACTAACCAGGAAGGCTGCGACTGCATTCCAACAACAGATTTTACTGTATCCCACTCTTCTACTTTGCTAGTTCGATAGGACTGAACTTCACAAGTTGTGAGGAGTAGAAGTTTAGTCTTTGGGATTAGGGGGAGACAGTTTCAACAAATGAAGGTGCGTCTCTTATAGTTTGTTTGTGAAGCTTCTTTCTGTAAGTTGAATTTAGTAGCAAAATGTTTGCACAGGCCACCCACACCATCACATGCACTCTTGCATTCGCCTGTGGCTGAGAAGATCCACTTCCTTGTTACATTTGGGTGCCCCTTCATAAGTTCATAGAACTGCTATTTGTTTTTGAAGTGCCGGCTGCTCCATCTGAGATGTAAACAATTGTTTTAAATTCTTCCAAAGGACAAGCTTTAGCAATTTCACTTTTTATGAGCAGAATGGCACACAGAGCATGTGCTGTGTCATGGCTTATATCATTGCATGCTACCACAAAAGACTTAGTCTCATTTGGGAAGTACACAATGCATGTAAAGAGAGAGATCTGGACATTGTTTGCCAGTAGTAACTTTGCACTTCATCAGGTAGAATTACAGATCAGTTTTGAGCAAAGTCAAAGTGCAACACCAACACTGGACTATGGTGCTGCAGACTGTTTAACCTCTGCTATCCCATTTCTCTGGATCCGCTCATTATAAATTACAGAAGAGTTTCTTCCCTCTCGATATCCCCCACCTTCAGTAGCTCTTATTTTCATTGACTCCCCCAATGACTCTCAAGCAGCCTTAATAGGTGTTTCACAGTACTCCATAAAAATTGCACCGGGCAGTACCATTTTCAGTGCCACAGCTTTGGAAATAAGCTGCAGTTTAGTCCAAAAATTACCACAAATTGCAGTTTACCCATGAGTCAAAATTTGCCCAAGTTTCATAAAATCATTCACCACCATTTTCACTGTTACTAATTTTTTTTTGCCATTTTCGGATTTAGTCACATTTGGCGACTTGGTGAATGCTTAGTGAGAAGCCCTGCCGGGAATTTTGTTCTCCTGATATTAAAAATTTACTAAATAATGTTTACAATTCTCAGTTTTTCACTGAATTTAAAAAGAAAAAAAAAAGTGCCATTTTTCAAAAATTGAAAAAAAAAAAAAAAAAAAAAAAGAAATTGAAAAAAAGTGTCATTTTCAAAAATATGTAAGAAAATTTCAAGGTAAAAATCCAGTAACCTGACTCCCCCAGTAAACCTACCTACCATTAGGACATTGGACAAAATTTCAGAATTTTTAAAAATGGGATTTTTGAGATATTGCAATTCAAAAATGTTGATTTTTTGAAATTTTGTATATTTTAAAAATTAATTTTTTGAGTTACAAGCATCACAGGATAAAAATAAAATTACTGCTACAAGACAACCTAGTAGGGGTGCAGGTTGGTACACTTACACACCTGTGAAGCCTTTTTCTTAAAAAAAAAAAAAATCCTGAATTTGTGGAAAATTAAAAATTTTTGTAATAAATATAATTTTTTTTGCCATCTGGCAACATTCGTTTGACCAATTTCTATGAATGAGGAAAGGCCAATTCAATAGCTTCAAAATACAAAAAAGATTCGAGCCTCTACCTGTATAGTTCAGGAGCAGTATGCACTTAAAAATTTGGTGTTTCACATTATTTTCATCACGAGTGTATTTTTTGCCTATTTTCAAAATGCTGTAGCTCTACCAGAAAATTTTTTCATGAAAAATCCTTTTGCAGTACTTTATACCTCCATTAGGAGTAGCTACAATAATTTAAAAAAAAAAAAATTGGGGGTGGTCAACTGACATATGTTGGTCATGCCTGCCTGAATTCAGATGGAAATGGTCTTTTACCAGCAACAACACTTGCTAGTGGCCTTATTTTTTACTTGCAAATTGTATTATCTACTAGCAAAAGTTTAACATTATACAAAAGAAACTTCAACATGCCTCCCTCCATTAGTCACTCATGACAAATTTTTATTTCACCCCTGTAACTGTCACATTGTAAATGCTGAAAAGATTACAAATATTTAGATATATTTCACCTTTTCATGACCTGACAGATTAATTCTAACAATTTAATTCGAATGCAAATATTTAAAAAACTTTTTTTAAATTTAACTTCATTCACAAAGTTCAGTTATTTCCCATATGGTTTACAAGCAGGGTTTCAGGTCTTTTCATCATACCCACTTTAAAACAGCAGGACCGGGGTCAAAGTTGTCTTTGGACGGACCTTCAACCTCAATACTCACGAGAGCATTCAATGTTTGCAAGTTTAAACCTGCCTGTCCAATCACCCTGGATTCCCTTCATGAAACTGAACCCAACCTCCTCACATGCAGAAGTAGATAAGGGGAAAATATACTGGATATTTCTACTAGTGCTAAAATGTTTTATAATGTTCTTTTCAAGAAACATTCGTTTCCAGAAAGCAGTTGTTTTTGCATGTGTCTAAAATATTTCACACGAGCAATGCAGTGGCGCTTTACAGTTCACACTAAAACATTCAAAATTTTTCTACTAGCAACTTTTGCTAGAACCACTTTTTATCTCTAGCAAAATGCATTTGCTTGCTAGCAATTTGCTACTAACTACTGGTCAAAATCAAGCTGATTGCAGATATCTTTTCGCAAAACTTTTATGAGCTTAGCATCAGAATCCTTCAAAAACGTCATTATCATAAATTAAATGCAATGTCAGGAACAGAGCTTATTCGATAGAATAGCACTTCACCAGGACGAGTGGCGGCAAGGATAACCTGCAGTCAAAGGGAGCAGGATACTGCAGCTGGCAGGAACAAGCTGAAATACATACAAGTGAGCTCAAGTTATTATACTCCTGAAGGAAATGAGTGGGGAAGGGATGAAGAGGGGACAGTGACAGACTCAGTGACACCAATCTTTCTGTATTTTAAGAAATCCATGTCAAAGAGTGCAAGGAAACTACGGGGTGGTCATTTTATCACGCAACCCGGCATTCAATGGCACAGAACAGGGCATTTGGTTGTTGTACAGGGAGAAAGTGTGTGACATGCCGGTAGATGGCAGTACAATGCTCCTGAGGTAGGAAGCGTTGCATTCCAGACCAGTGAGAAGAGTGCTGTGTTTGCGGAAGTTGCTGACTGACATTACACGATGCAATTTTCAACGGCACAACAAGTATTTATTATGGAAGTGTATTTTCAACAGCAATCATATGCAAATGTACAAAAGCAATTTCATCTAAAGTATCCTGATGTGCCTATGCCCAACAAATCAACAATTATGCGCGTCATCAGCAGTTTTCGAGAGACTGGGAGTGTTGGCGACAAGGAGGTCCCGTGTGTTAACGGACGCCAAACTCCGAGGAGGTACAGGCAGCATTACAACATTCGCCAACGAGGAGTTTAAGTAAACTGGTGGCACAACAACAGATGTTGTATGGGAGTGCACACAAGGCCACAAAGGAATTATATCTCCATGCGTACCATGTCCACTGTGTACAAGAACTCAAAGAACCAGACACGCACCAACAAATTGCGTACTGTAGGTGGCTAACGACATTGGTGAGATGTCAAGAAGTAGGCTAGTTGGATAAAGTGTTTTTCAGTGATGAGGTGTATTTTCACCTTAGTGGACATGTCAACAATCAGAACAACAGATATTGGTAGACAGAAACCCCCCCCCCCCCATGTGTTTCACGAAACGTTGTTACTTGCATTGAAAGTCGGGGTGTGGTGTGCAATTTCACAACGACGAATAGTGGGACCCATACTTTTTTACACAATCCCCAACAGCCAGTCATATCAGGACATCATTATGCAATTTGTTGCACTTCTGGAAGCAGACAAACATTATTTGCAACAGGACAGGGCAACGTGTCATATGTCTTGTGACACCCTACAGTTTCTTGACGACTGCCCGATTTCAAAAGGTTCCCCCCTTCAGATCACCTGATTTATCTCCACCGGATTTTATTCCTCTGGGGGTATTTCAAAGGTTGTGTATACCGACAGAATCCACATACTGTAGACGAACTGAAGTGGTGCATTACCAGCGAGATTATGTCTACCAACTGTACGCTTCTACACAAGGTGGCATCCAACATGGTTAAAAGGGCTCGCACCTGTGGGTGGACATTTTGAACATCTCCTGTAAACAAGTACACGTGTCATTTGGTGTCATTTGTTGTTGGCATCTTGTTTTCCTATTAAACCCATCATATGTCCATATTTCACTGGTTTTCTACATATTGAACACATTCTGAATGCTGGGTTGCATGATAAAATGATCACTCTGTAGAAACCAATGATAAAGTAAAGATTTTCTGAGCAACAGCTGGAACACATCCAAAATGGAAGGGGTGAAAAACTAGTCAACATGGAGGCCCTCCTTAGATCTCCCCATAATAAAGACATGAGAAATCCTGAAGATCAAAAGACACAGCCAAGGGTGTAGACCACTGCAGCAGAGGGGGTGGGACAGGATCAAATGGGCACTGCCACTAAAAGAGAGGGTGTGGTACTTCTTTTGTTTGGAGCAGATCCGAGCAACCCAGCATCACCTTTGAAGGAAAGCAAACAGTTAACACACTATCAGGAGAGAAACATACCGTCGGATGGAAAGTGGGAAGAGATCTCTCCCAGCGGAATTGGGTTAGACTGGCAGTCAGACTTCTCAACACCTAGTGGAATGAAGTTTTGCTTTGGCCACCAACCAAGCAAACAGGGGAAGGACTATAACAGCTGCCACTCTTTTGCACTGATTCAGTCAGTACAAGTATTTTGTAAGCAGCAGACTTGCAATTAGACTGCACAAAAATTCAGCACACACAAAATGCAATATAAAACACACACCTTAAAAAAAAGTCAAAATGAAAAACATTTTTGACTAGTCTCAGAATTTTTTTTTTCAAGAGAAAAAAAAATTCTTTAAAAAAAATATTTCTGGAGTACAATGGTGGAAATTTACGGGAAATAGACACTGTGTGTTTCATAATTTTGCGTTTTTGGAAACAATGACCATCTTGTAGCTTTCACATTAAAGACGAACTGGCTGGCATCAAAATTCAGCATAGTTTGAAAAAAAAAAAAAAATCTGCGTGGTTTTTGTGCAAGTGCACTTAACATGTCTGTCAATATTGATTCTGCCACCCCGGTTGACCAGTGGTCTAAGTGCTGGCTTCTGACCTTCAATCCAAGATGGGTCTGGGTTCAAATACGTGCAAGGCATGGATATTGTGTCTGCCTTATGGCACTGGCTTTCTCCCATTCCTGGAACCAGTGGCCCTAAATTAGGGACAGGCGACTGAGCCCATCGAGTTGCTTATGATAGTTAAGCCCCCAAACAAAACAAAAAAATCTTTATTCTTAAACTACAGTTCAAAATGAAAAAAATATCCAGTAATTAGAATATATAAATGATCAAAAAACTAATTACCTAAAAAAGTCAGAAATATTTCTGCTGGTGATGCATTCATTATTTCCAGGGAAGCATCACGATGTCCTCCATTTACGTCTCGTGGAAAGGATTCACAGAGGAGCAGGTCTTTGTAAATAAAGGCTCCATCTAGATCTCGTGGAAAGGAATCGTCGAGGGGCAGATCCTTATAATCAGAAGCTCCATCTACATCTCTTGGAAAGGAATCACCAAGGGGCAGATTTTCATGATCAGAAGCTCCATCTACATCTCGTAGAAAGGAATCGCAAAGAAGCAGGCCTTCAGGTAGCACTTTGGTGTCTAAGATAATGTTCACTGCTCCCAAGCCTGCTGTAGTCTTTTCTTTAGTTTCTAGTTGCATTTTTTTTTTTTTCAATTTTTCACCTGAAGTTCTCTGTTGCCTTTTTGCTTTTCTTGCATTCCGAATCTCTAGAAAATACAAAAGCAATTTAAAATAAACATGAAGTTAATAATTTATACACATTTTATTATAAAGTATATACATATATGTCATTAAGCTGTTATCTGAGATTTAGCTCCTCAAAGCAAGATCATCTACCAAATCATAGGTAATGATGGTGTTAGGTTTTACTTCTGCCATAGCAAATGCTTCTATTTAGTGGTCTTGACAAACAACTTGAGCTTCACCGATATCCATCACACATCTAAAACACGAACTCTTGCGCTTCCTACTTAAGTATCTTTTTCTCATGCAGACATTTCAGAATCTAGTCCTCCCATTATTTCCTTGGTCTTCTACCAATCTCTCCTACTGCTCTAGCTGAATAAATGATCTTAGTTAGCATCTCATCACTCATTCTTTCAACATGGTGAAACCTCAGCACATCTGTTCCCACCCTACTAATAACATTTTGCTTCACACTACACATCTGCAACACATCTTCATTCCTCACATGATCAGAAGGAATCATGCCACAAACCCCTGTAACACATACAAACAACTCAGTCAGTCTGTGTCTCTTCTGCAGCACCTAAGTTTCAGTAACATTCAATGGGCAAAACATTAGAAATACTTAATAGCATGTTGGTCCTCAGGGCTTCAGAAAGAGTAAGGGCTGGCTCACCGAGAATCCAAATGTGAACCCCTCTCACTCGGGAGTGTGACATGACCGTGAGGACACTGAGTAAAGCAGAAGCAACTCAACAGTTAAAGAGACATAGGGGTGTGTGCATATTTGTATTTGAAACCATGTATATATAAACAATTTATCACTTTCACTCACAGTTACTGTGTCTGTTTCAAAGTTCAAATATAATAAGTGAATATTTAATTTAACCAAGAAAGCAATGCAGCAAAGCACAAAAAAAATATTAGTACACTTACCAAGCTGGGCGTATCCATCATGGAGGTTCCTAACGCAAAACTAAATTTTTCTAACAGTTGACTTTGTCCACTTTTTTTCTCCTCAGATTCATTTTTCTTGATGAACTAAAGCTCCATTGTGATTTAGATGCTGAATTCGAATGAATGTGCACACACAAGAATAAATACCTACAGCTTCTTTGGAAACATGGGAATTGTTGTTCTGTAGTTCTTAATTTTTGTATGACACCCTTTCCCTGAGAAAAGTCTGTTCCATGGATTGACCGTATTTTTTTTTTTTTTAAATATTCAATCGTTTTTATCCAGTCCTCAGACCCCCTCCCCCCAAGAGATAACATATTTACCCACTTGTAGGAATTTAAATTTTCAGCGTTCCTTGATATGGTTCCAATAGATGGTATGTGTCCTGTATGCAGTAGGCAATGTAACCTGCAACATAAGCCAGTGCTTGTTTCTAGGCCTCACACTTCTGATTTTCATTGTTCCACTGCCTATTTTTTATAAAGCTTCTATGTCTTTGACATTATGTCCTTTGAAACTCCCAGAATACTTTCTTGTGTGTCATCAGCAGTGAAAGCTTCTTTTAACAAGTCCACTGTTAAATACGTTCTGACCACTTTTTCTTCATGTAATGCTGTATTCACTTTTTTGGATAAATTTCAGAATTTATTTACCAGCAAAATGTGTTTTAAGCGACTAATGAATTTTGTTGGTGAGGGATGGTCATAGAACACCCTACACCTCTAATCTGACTGAATAAATTTTCAAGTGAATCCTGATTCAAGGGAGTTGTTAATATGTACCTTACTCCACGTTCCTTTAAATCTTTGCACAGGCACAAAAGCAAAAAAATTGCACAGATGCAGATTTCAGAAATTTACGTTCTGGAAGTCCAAGCAAGCAATTTTTCATATCTTTATAATCTGAACTGTGAAAATGGTCACTACAAATTCTGTTTCAGCTTTTAAAATTACCTGCACACTTGCATTTAATGATCCATTCCTTTACCATGTCCTCGTTATTCACAGGAAAAACGTGATTAACCACACAGCTGTCTTTCGTTTTCTTATGCGTATTTTTACAACTAGCCACAGCACAAGATGAAGGCATTTTATGTATTAAAATTAATATAAACAAGACATGTTTATTCACAAAGAAATGCAAGCAACAAAATAAAATCATTCCATTTGCAGATTTACTACCAGCAGAATAGAGGGAATGATTTGCGGAGGAAAAGCGCCTTTCCTCGCCATGACGTCACAGCGCCAAAGTTTAAATTTTAATCTTCAAACAAAGGAATGACCCAGCCCTTCTCTTCTACGACCCTGGTTGGTCTTTTTCTAGTGCGAATAACAGCCTATACACACTGAGGCATAGACTACCAGATGTCGGAGGTAATGCCAGCCATGCCTATTACAGCATTGTCCACAACTCTGCCGGAGATGCTGGTCCAAGATCCATGGATCTTATGTTCCATAACACAACATCCCAGAGAGCTTTCACAGGGTTTAAATCCAGGGACCTTAGGGACCACTAGATGATTCCAAACTCAGATGAATGTTCCTTGAGCCATACCTGGGTGGTTGCAGCCCGGTGGGGTGGTGCATTGTCTTGCTAAAACAGACCATCACCAGCAGGGATGTGCGAAGGGCATGAAAGTGTGCAAGTGATCAGCCAGCACATGCCGATAGCACACAACAGTTAAGGACCAGATACAGACACACTAAGGGATCTACTGGGTCCCATGAAAAGACTTCCCAAACCATCAGAGCTGAACTGGCACGATACGGCAATGGCTTCACGCTGTTGACATCACACCTACACTCTCGTCTGCTTGGTACAGCTGAAAATGAGATTCATTGGACTACATAACACAGCACTACTCTGCAAAGGTCCAGTTCCGATGTTCTGGCACCAGGAGATGAATAATTTCCAATGACAAGCAGTCAACAGTAGCACATGATTAGGGCATCTGCTCCCGTAGCACATGATTAGGGCATCTGCTCCCGTAGCACAGGGTATGTAGCATGCGTCGTACCGTTCGCTTGCTCACACTGCTTGGGCATCCAACATTGAACCTGGATGTGATTTGAGCTGCCATTATCAAGTGGTCAGATGAACTGTATGAACCTGGATAGTCTACATTGGCCCTGATCATCAATGGAGCGTAGTTGGCTCTGGGTGCTGGTACATCCATTGATGGTATACCTATACTTTGAATGCTAATCAGCTTTCGTTGTAAAGGTACGCATGAAGACAGTGATCCAAATGTTGCAAAACTTTTGACTCTCCCTCTGCACATACAGATGTGAAACACACAGAAATAAGATGCCAATTTTGTGTGTGTTTATGAATCAGGTGGCAGCAATGTTTTCGGTAATGTCTCCGTTAACTTTTGCACTCAAAAAATAAAAATTGATTTTTTTTTTTTTTTGAAATTCGTAGAAAACATTTTTGAACAATAGGAACTTTTGCGGGGCAAGAGGGTTTTTTTGTTTGGGGGTTTTAATGACCACCGTGAGCAATTTGATGAGCTACAAGCAGTCACCCATCCCTAATTTAGGGTCACTGGTTCCATGGAAGGGAGAGAGACAGTGCTGTAAGACAAACTCAATATTCATACCTCACTGCAATTAGAACCCAGACCCATCTTGGACGAATGAACGGTCAGAAGCCAGTGCTTAGACCACTGAGACATTGGGGTGACTGGGAATGTGTTGGTACATATATAGCACACTGGATGGAAAAATTTTACTCTCAAACATCATCGCTTCCTCTTAATATGTATCAAATACGTGGAGATAATGTAAATGGATGATGTCATCGCTCTTTCCACGTTATTTTTTAAACAACGCATAGCGACTGAAAAATTGTATTCCGGCACCGCTGGGATCGAGAGTTCTGGGGTTCGATCCCAGCGGTGCCGGAATACAATTTTTCAGTCGCTATGCGTTGTTTAAAAATAACGTGGAAAGAGCGATGACATCATCCATTTACATTATCTCCACGTATTTGATACATATTAACCATTTCTACCACCCTTTGAATTCATCAGCTAGAATTAAATAGCTGTTCCGTTAAATGCCACCAGATGACGATATCCCAGTTGCTGAGACCATCAATACGTATTCGTGTAGTCAGATGCTGACTGATAAACCACGCATGGCGCTGAGAATTGTTGGCGCCGTAGCGTAAATTCGAACGCACTCTACTAGTTATCTAGAGTTCTGGGGTTCGATCCCAGCGGTGCCGGAATACAATTTTTCAGTCGCTATGCGGTTTAAAAAATAACGTGGAAAGAGCGACGACATCGTCAATTCAACACCTCTTTTCGGCGTGCAACTTCAAATATCGGGGACATGCAAGGGAATCCTAGTGTGAGTGCCGATTGCCTGAGGACGTCAGTAGAGTAATGACTAAAGCACTTGCTCGTAAATCGACGACAGTGTTTGCACAGATGGTGTCTTCCAGCCCGTTGAGATAACTAGTTTCGATGTTTGTACGTTTTAACTTTAGGATAGTTCAGAAGTTTAAATCTTTAAGGTATGTACATATAATTTAATTAAGTGTTGTAAATTAATATCATTAATAGTGTTTTAGCTTGTAAATATTTCATTTTAACTAACAAATAGCTACGTATGTTAGGCCTCTCTCGGTGTGGAAGCACGTGTCTGCCGAGTTCATAATGTGCCATATACATTTCAATTGAGAGCAAGTTGTTACCTTTATTATTTATAATTGTCTTAAACCTAAGTTTAAAAAAGACTGAGTCTCAACTCACCACTGAGCCCTGTACAACAAGCAACAGCTTGTACATACAAGTCAGAGCCAGTTAGTGCTGGTTCAAACAAGATGAAACTGGTTCTATCATGCAACAGCAAGATGTCACTCCACTATAGAAATTATTTTTTTAAGAAAAGCCTGATAGCTTTTCAGATACCTTTTAAATGAACAACTTTTTAAAGAAATTCCTGAAATAACTGATATTATGGTTTGAAGTCTTGTTAATTTTGTTTTATTTCACTCCAATAAGACCAATTTATCCTGAACATAGCCCAATAAGGCAGACATGTATAAAATATTTTTTTAAAAATCTGATCCCATTGAGATCCCAAGATGAAAGTTTGCAGAAACCTTTTAGAAATATGACAATATAATTTTTTTGAAAATTTTTACTCATTTTTTCAATCATTTTAAAATTTTAAATTTTGTAACTTAGTTTTAAAATAAGTCCATGTGGCATAAAATATTAAAGCCCATGAATTTCTGAAGAGAGTGGTATTTTTAGTTTTGAAATATCTCAATTCTGGGCTGAGCTTTTAAGGGTTGTGTAGTCTAGAAAGGCCAAAATTGTCTTTTTTTATTTCAAACCCTCATAACTCAAAAACAGGATGAAATAAAAATTAAAAATTTTAGATTTAAACTTAGTTTTGATCATTCAACAAGTGTACAAAATTTTATGAAAATTGGAAGACACGAGGTAAAAAATTCATTAAAAATTTGATCACTTGACTTCTTCCAACCCTGACCCACTCTGCCCAATATAGTGATTACATATCAGCCAACAGGTGGCAGCATGTCAGCTCTATATACAGTTGAACCCTCATAACGAGCTCAGATATAAGGAAGGTTCATATATAATGATGTCTTTGCAGTTCCCTGAATTTTCAATGCCATCATAATGTTATTTCAACTGGATATTACGAACAGCAGTTTTGTCCAAAAGCATATATAACGAAGTTTTTGCATTTTTTTCCATTCAACATTTCTCCTGCGTGAGAGTAGCCATTTTCTTTTTTTCTTCAGGATATCTTCAGACCTCTGACTCAGTGAAATGACCGAAGACTAGCCAGGCGGTGTCAGAATTCCCCACTTTTCCTTAATCCTCCTTCATCACTGGAGGGACCCCCACTTCATCACCCCAAGAGCTTAGAGAGTAAATGATGTTTCCCAGCTTGAGAACAGAAGGAGGAATGCACCAAAGGATCAGGGGGTGGGGTGTTGGGGAATCATGCCAGGTGTCCAATGTCAGCGTCTTCGTTTTGGGGCCGTATGTTAAATTGTTCGGATGGACCAGATAGGCAGATGTTTGTCTTAATCACATTTCTGCAATTCCTAAGCGGGTGCATCTGATGGTTTAAATCTTTGGAAGTGTCAGCAGTTTTGCTCACAAATTCGTTCGTTAGAACGCATCAACACAAGCTCGCAAATGTCAGTTGTTAAATGAAAAACACTGAGTTTAAGTGAAAAAATTGAAGCAATCAATTTGGTGGAGAAAGGGAAAAAGAACCAAAACATTTGGCATTCTGGCAAATTCACTATCCACAATTTTAAAAAATAAGGATGGTTTGATGCGAGAGTTCTCGGAAGGTTCTTTTAGCCATGATAAAAAACTATTTCGTGAAGGTCTTTACACAGACGTGGAAGCAGCGCTGTTAAAGTGGTTCCAAGAAGTGAGAAGCAAAAATGTTGCAGTCTGGCTGTTTGCTGAAGGAAAAAGCATTAGATTTCACCCGACTTCTAGGAAAACCTGATTTTCAGCCAAGCAATGGTTGGCTTCAAAGATTTAAAGAGCGTCATGGAATCATATTTAAGTCCATTTGCGGAGAGAGTGCTTCCGTGGATGATGAAACAACCCAAAAGTGGCTGGAATAAAGTGAAACCTTAATTTCGCAATATGAAGCTTGTGATGTTTACAATGCTGATGAAATTGGTGTTTTTTTATCAGTTATTGCCAGAAAAAACCTTAGCTTTCAAAGGTGAAAAATGTTCTGATGGAAAAAATTCAAAACTCCATTTAACTGCATTGCTGTGGGCAAATATGGATGGATCCGATAAAAGGGAACTTTTCGTAATCGGGAAATCAAAAAATCCCAGATGCTTCAAGAAAGGTGAAAAATTACCAGTAAGTTACAGAGCTAATAAGAAAGTGTGGATGACATTGGAACTCTTTACAGAATGGTTGAAGCAATTTGACAACGAAATGACAAAGAAAAATAGGAAAGTTCTGCTGCTCATCGATAATTGTGCAGCACATTTGGCTAACATAGTGTTAACGTCTCCAAATGTACATTGGTTTCCACCAAACACTTCATCAAAACTTCAGCCCATGGATCAGGGTGTTATAAAAAACCTAAAACTTCATTATCGCAAAATTTTACTCAGAAAAATTCTTATTAACGTGGAAAAGAGGCAACCAACTGTCATCAATGTTCGAATGGCATGTGATATGCTATCTAATGCTTGGACTACCGTAACTGATGTAACCATAAGAATTTGTTGGAAACATGCTGGTTTTGGTATTTCAGTAGTAAATGAAGACACAGTGGTTACTACTAAAGACGAAACATGGAATCACCAGAGTGCAAAAGGGCTCATTTCATCGGATTTATCTTTTTCAGATTATCTGCTGGCTGATGATATCTCAACAGAATCTCAAAATACAGATCAGGACATCGTTGATGGCGTGTTGAACTCTCAGTATGATGCGCCCACTGATGAGGAGGAAGATTATGCAGAAGTTAAAAAAGTATCAAATGCGGTGGCAATTGAGTCTTGATAATTTGTGTGCTTTTTTGTGTCAAAAAATCTTTTGTTCAGCATTGTTGAATCAAATAGAAAAACAGCTGTCTACAGCAATTGTTCAGTCCCAAAAACAGGCAACTCTAGATAGTTACTTCCAGAAGTGTGAATAAAAAACTAAAGCTAATTGTTTCAATTACTGTACTTCTGCTTTCTAATACATACATACTATAGTAGTATACTGTATGTGCTTTTTTACATAACTTTTGCTCGTTTGCTGATACATTTAAGGCAAAATCGGATAAAACAAAGTTTGCGTATAACGAACTTTTTCTTAACTCCCTTCAACTTCCTTATAAATGGTTTTGACTGTATTCTGTTGTGGTAAAGTGCTTTGAAAGGAACTCTACAAATTTGGTTGGCCCTTAAAAGAACCATCAGGAATTTTAGTTGTCTCCCTACTTCAAAATATTAATTCTAATAGAGAACTTTAGTTTCCTGATGAATGAGAAGCTATCTATCTAGCAGAACAAATCAATAAAGGAAATGGTTACCAGTGGTGAAAAAGCAACTGCACAATTTTGGCTGGCCCATAAAAGGATCTTTGGGAATATTTATTCTAACAAAGCTTTTGTTCCCTCATGAATGTAAAGCTGGGTTCATACACATTTACAGGAAATAAATTCTAGGACTTTTCCAGTTCATAAAAAGTTTCAAGAAATTTAAATTTTTTCCAGAATCATAGTTTGGTTGAAATTTAACATGGATTTAGAATTCTTAGGAAGTCCTATGGCCTCTACTGTTGCAGAGAGTTCTTCAGTGAGTGTTACATGTTCAGTGAAGTCGCAAAATTTCCCCGTATAAAACTTTTATGAAGTAATCTGGAACCTAACACAATGATAATACAAATAAATTTTGCCATGGCACCGATTATTTCCTACTCCAGTGCCATTTATTCCCATGCACACTGACTACAGATATTCACTTCCTCACTGAAGGGGGTTAATATTTGACAGGCCAGATATTAACTTCCTTCAGTGAGGAAAGTGTGTGCTACAAAGAGCAGCCATCTTGGACCTGTTTGAAGGTTTCTACATGCTTCTGCGACTCCAGCTGCACACGGTGCTATGTCACATACCAAGGTGGCTCAAAATATGCACTCAAACATCTTACACTCCAGCATCATGAGAGAAAAGAGATGACATCACCTCTCCATACTGAATGGAAGGAAGTGGCGTAAATGCCGCCGAGAGCTAGAACACAGTGATGTGATCAATTTTTCAACCAAAAAAAATTTTTTTTTTCATTGCAAGAAAAATTCCAGGTCCTTTCATAAAAAATACAAAAAATCAAGGATGTTGCATCCTGGAAAAATGGGAAATTAAATTTCAGGATTCGAGGGCAGTAAGAAGCCTGTATCTAGAATAAATCAATGAAGGAAATGGTTATCACTGATGAAAATGGAACTGTATAATCTATTTGGCTGACCCTTAAAAGGATTTTTAGGAATGTTAATTGTCTCCTTACTCTGAAATATTAATTCTGATGGATTTTTTTTTCCTCGTGAATGTTGACAGCCTACTAGCAGATAAATCAACAATGGGAATGGTTGCCAACAGTGAAATATATTGATTATAATAATGCATACTACTTATAATAATGTGATACGCTAGCCTTTCGACTGTCAGCACATCGTGTAATCTCATACACTTCATGCATTTTGTTTGAATTGGAAAGCTAATAAGTAGAATTCCACAAATAACATTTTGTAGAAATGTTCAATAACAAATAACATTTCATATTTCTTAGCCCCGTTAATGGAACTACTTGATGAGCTGAAAATTGGTAGGTTAGCCAATATGATGTCTATTATAAATAATACATCATTATATTATAATTATACTAGGTGACAGCTCGCCAATAAGGACAGGCGGAAATATATTTAATTGTTGTGAGAATCTTACCTTGATACAGAGTGTCACAAAAAGACACAAAACAATGTTTTGTCAAAGTGAAACAGATGTTTCAAATGTGAAAGTATGTTAAATGTTTTATGAACATACATGCACAGTGAAAAAAAAAGTATATTAATTGAGGCAGAGATTTGATAAATAAAATAGGCAAGCACTAGGAAGTACCACTAAAGTGGGACAAACATTCAGACAAGGGATAAAAATTATATTGTTTAGGTAAAAGATAATACAAAAATTAGTGTCTACCAGATTTACAAAGTAGAATTTCTTGATTTTTGGTGACCTATTATTTTTTTCTTGACCTAATGATAACTTTTGAATCATTTTGCAAGCTTAAAAAGATATGAAATATATAAAATATTAATGAGCTTAAGCCTCAAAGCTAAATAACACAATTGGGTAACACACACAACTTCACTACGGTATTCATTATCATTTTTGTGTGCATGTGCTTATCCTTTTGATTGTGAAAAAAAAACAACTCTGGACATAGATGAGGTTTCAGAAACTTTAGAAAGCTTCTCCCTCCATTCCATAGCATTACAGCTTGTCGTGTCCTCATCTTCACCAGTCTCTACAAAATATTCCAACACTCAATAGGGAAAGGCTCTTATGAGAATAAAATTTGTCAGAACAAACACTTATACAAATGTGTACCATAGAAGAGAAAGAAAAGTCTGTTGATTTGATTAAACAGACAGGGTAAAACGTAATATGAAGATACAATAGTAAAAAAGTATTTCGAAAAGGAAACTTGAAAAGTTAATCACAAAATTATGAAACAACTATGTAAGAGATGTGGTTGCAAACATAAAATTAAAAATTGTCCAGCTATGGGGAAAAATGCAATAAATGCGGAGGCTTGAATCATTACGAGAAAATGTGTTGGTCAAAAAATAAAGAACCAAAATGTAAAATACATGCAGTGGAAGATACTGTTAGTGAAGTAACCTTTTTTTATTAATCAAATTGGGAATTCACAGAACACAGATGACTGGATTATTGATGTTGTGATAGCAGGATTGAAAATTCCTATAAGTAGATGCTGGTAGCCAAGAAGCAAACCTAATAGATTTGGCAAACACTATCATAGGATAAAACAAAAAGTTAGACTTAAAAAAAAGAAAAAAAAAAAACCTTGTTTGATATCTTACAAGGTTTAAAAACTCAGGCTTCACGCGACAATAACACACAAACATAGAAAACTAGCAAAAACATACAGAGATCATGTATGGTAAAAGGTTCGTTTAGCAGTAGCTTTCGGTCGTCCTACGACCTTGATTGTGAGACAGGGATCCTGTCTGTCTCACCCCTGGAGTTTATGCTATTCCCATTTCAACTTCCTCTGGTCCCTCAGTGTATATTGGAAGCACATACTGAAGCATCAATACAAGACTTTGGGAACACAAAAAAGAAGTTTCCAATGGTCTTCCAAAGACAGCTTTATCTGCACTAACTCTTGAAGACACCTCTGCAGTTCCCATTTGGAAAGAAACTAAAAACGTTGCCCCATTCAACAACAAAGCATCTCTGCATTTCCAAGAAAGCATTAAAATTTTGTTCTCCAATAACTGCAATTCAGAGACCCCTCACCAAATCCCATTTATTTGGATCTCTTCTAAAATCTGGCAACATTTCCAACACCCCAACTTCAAATTGTAGTTCTGGCAACCAGCCCATCCAGTCAATCGCAGGTGATCAAGGTCGTAGGATGACAGAAAGCTACCGCTAAACGAACCTTTTGCCATACATAACTGTGTTTTTGCTCGTTTTCTATGTTTATATCTTACAAGGGTACCAAGATTACATCACATGGGATAATTCATAGAGAAATGTAATTCCAAGGCAAAGAAGTAAAGTCCAGTGTGTTAGAATCAGAAATAAATCTTCTACAGGCCTAACAGACCGCTTGAATTTCCAAATCATTGGTTCGCCAAAATGCCCACTGGTCCGTGAGAAAAAAAATAATAATAAAGAAGAGCTCACATATTTACACTGTACGTAGAAAATAACTTATTTCATTGGAGCTGTATAACACAAATTTAGAACAGAATGTACATATGTAGTAATGCAAATAGTTCTAATTAATAAAACACAAAACATGCTCGTAGTGGTTGAAATTTGAAAAAAAAAAAAAAAAACTTACACATTTTGGTATGTGTAGAAAATAAAGTATCATTTCACTGGAGCTGTATATTGCAAATTTAGAACAGAATGTAGTCATGGAAATAGTACTAATAAATAAAATGCAAAACATGCTATGCGTGATTGAAATTCAAAAAAAAAAAAAAAAAAAGGAACATTGCTTTGCAGGATTGGTGTATACCAAAAGTTGGTAGTTCACTCATTTCTACTGGTCCAGAAATTGCACAAATATTAAGACATTTTGTATATGCACATGGTGCTAGTATCTAAGACAGTACACTGATTACAAGAGCACTGATATGAAGCACTTCACTATCAGTGCACTTTGCACAGTGCACTTGTTATGAAGCACTTTGCAACATACCAAAAACTACCTTCAGGAATACCTTGCTTCAGTGTGAAAGGAAGGTTTTCCCATGTGGACAAAAAGACAGACGGACAAAGCATAATTGGTTCTTTAACCTCTAGTTGGAAAAACACTATAAAAGACCCATACTCTGGGTCATTACTTGTGCAAAAAAGTGGTGCTGTCTTAATCCAAATATTTTGAGTCGGATACATCTGTTGCTAGGGAAAGTAGTAAAGAAGTCCAAATTTTCTATAAAATTTAAATATGGTTTGCCATTCCGAAATTCAGTTTTTGAGTAGTAAATATCTAAATTTTAAAAAATCCATAGTGAGATCCGGATTATTTTAAAAAACTGCCATAGTGAAACCTAGATATTTTTAAATCCGGTTCAGTTCTTTATGAACTTACAAATTCCAAAATAAACTGGGGAAAAAAAAAAGCCTTACTGGCTGGCCACTAGTGCCAGTAACAAATTTGTCATTGGTCCGATGGAATTTTTACTGGCCAGTGGCCAGCGGACCACCGGGTAATTCGCCGAACGCTGGTCCAGTATTGCCGTCGTGAATAATGCCAAACAGCTGAGCTTAGGTATTCTCAGAAGAGTTTACGAAATGAGGATTTCTAACCCGGATGCTGTAGCTGACCAGAAGTCTTGGAAGTCTGAGATAATTAACAAATTCAAAGAAGTTTTTACTGGACTTGGTTGTGTAAAATATGCTTAAAAGAAAGTTTTTTTTTTTATTTATTGGAGGTTTAATGAACACCATGAGCAACTCAATGGGCTATAAGCAGCCACCTGTCCCTAATTTAGGGTCACTGACTCCAGGGAAGGGAGGGAGCCAGTGCTGTAAGACAAACACAACATCCATGCCTCACTGGGATTGGAACCCGTACCCATCTCGGACAAATGATCAAAGCCATCACTTAGACCACACTGCGCCACAGGGGCAGCCTAAAAGAAAATTGCACTCCAGTTATTCAGGCTTCAAGAATACCTTTATGATTATCTATGAAAGCCAACTAGACACAGAATTACAATGTGTTCTATCGACATTATGATAAAAAATTGAACCAACTGAATGGGTTAGTTCTCGTCATTGTAGAAAAGAAGAATGGGGCACTCAGGATTTGCTCGGACTCCAAGCATTTGAATAATCAGATTAAAAGGGAATATTACACCATTCCTACCAGAAGTGAAATTGAGGCAAAACTTGCAGGACAAGATATTCTCAAAATTAGATGCAAGTGGGTTTTATCAGATCACTTTAGAGGAAGAAAGCAAATTCTGTACTTTCAATACACCATTTGGTCATTATTGCTTCAAATGAATTCCTTTTGGTATATAATCTGCTCCAGAAATATTTCACAAAATGATAAGTCAAATATACGAGGGTTTGTATGGAGTTTAAGACATACACAGATGATATTCTGATCTGGGGATTCAACATCAAAGAACATGACAGATTAGCAAAAGTTCTTGAAAGAACACAAGAAGCAGATCTAACCTTGAATATTGAAAAGTGTGAATTCAGGAAGAATGAAGTACACTTTATGGGTGATAAGTTAAAGCTTCATCATGAAAAACAGCAATGAAAATTGGTCTTATGAACATAAACTGGTATGCTTAAGAAAATCCCGACAGAAAATCTAGTTCTATCATATTATGATGCAAAAAGGAAAACAAAAATTTCAACTGATACTTCACTGAATAGGCTAGGTTGTGTATTATTGCAATACCAAAATGATTGGAGACCAGTTGTTTATTCTTCCAGATCATTGACTGATGCAGAAAGAAGGTACTCTCAAAAGGAAGCAAGCACTGGGTCTGGTAGTTGGTTGTGAAAATTTTAACTACATTTATGGAAGGCAAGTCATTTTAGAGACTGATCACAAACCACTATTGGCTATAAGCAAGAAATATATGGCACATATTCTATTGAGATTACAAAGACTGTTCCCAAGACTTCTGAAATATCAGTTTGAGATGCAGTATTCAAGTGAAAAGACAACTGTCATAGACACATTGTCCAGAGCCTACTCAAATAAACTTAAGAGCAGTACGGACGAGCGAGTAGAAATTCAGGTTGATTCTACCATGAAAACTTGGGAAAAATCCTAAGCTCCAGCATCTCATTGCTACAAGGGTGATCTGACTGTGGTGAGGGGAATCATATTAAAGAAAAATAGATTAGTTGTCCCAAAGTCCTTGAGAAGACATGTCACCTATACATCAGGGACACTTGGGAATAGAAAAATGCAAAAGAAGAGCTAGGCAATGTCTATTCTGGCTTGGCATGAATGAGGATATAATGCACATTGTAAAGAAATGTAGTGTTTGTCAAGAATACCAGTATACACAAGAAAAAGAATCACACATTCAAAAACATGAGGAAAATTCATGGGATGTTATTGGAACAGATTTATTCTTTTACAAGAATTATTATTTAGTAGTCATGGATTCTTATTCCATATACCCTGAGGTAGAAGAGCTGGAAAATGATACTTCATCGGGTATGGTCATTACAGTGCAGAAGAAAATATTCTCAAGGCATGGAATACCTAAGATACTGTTATTGGGCCACAATTCAGTTGTAGGGAATTTAAGGATTTCTCAAAAAATTGATTTTAAACATACTACATCAGGTCCTAATTATCCAAAATCTAATGGCTTGGTGGAAAAACCAGTACAAATAGTAAAACGGCTTTCAAAAAATTCTGAAACCAGTGCAGATTGGCATGCAGCACTCTTAAATTATTGTAGTACACCATTAGATTGTGGTAAATCTGCTGAATAGTTAATGAACCGGAAGCTGTGAATAAGACTTCCTTCACATCACAAAATTAAGCCTAGTAGCCAAAAAGAAATTCCAGAATAGAGGGAAATCTTTACCACCACTTCATCCTCCAGCAGATATAGTAAGAATACAGGATGGAAGAAACTGGGGCTCTAAAGGGAAAATGTTGGATGAAGTTGTGCCAAGATCCTACCAGGTGCAAACGGAGAACAATATCTTGCAAAGGAATCAACAGCCCCTTCGTAAGACATTGGAGCCACTTCAGGTGACTGCAGATTAGGACACTGGCAAACAGACCATCCAGACAACTCCAGGTCAGACGAAAGGGTTGAGAAGGTGACCGAGTCAACTAATGGTACTGATCTGGATAACCCATCGATCTTGAGAAGCTTAATTCATGTCAAAAAGGCGCCACAAAGACTAGCGGGTTGTTGTGAGCTTATCAGTGAACTTGTGGACAGTGAAATTTAAACATTAATTGAACTTATCAGTGAAATTTGTAAGCCATTTTTTTGTTCTTGGTATTTCCAAAGTGGGATGTATCGATATGTATCATTCATTATCATTATGGTGTGCAGCAACACCAGCCAGTGAAAACTAGAATAAGTGATTCCTACTACGACTTGGCCTCCAATTGATACACAAAACAGAAAGAAGCATCGTCTCCAACAGTCCGCAAGATTAAAAGCTCAAAGCTCGGCATCGCACACAAGGAGCTTTACTGTAGAAAACGGCTCAAATGAGGTACAGGGAAAGCAAGAAAAACATACCTTCTCGGAGTTATTTTCGCAATAACAAAAATAATTGCTTCAACCTGACAATCGGCAAGTGTTCAATAAGCGCAAAAAAGCACGATAATTACATTACCATTGTCTTCCACTGGCTTATTGTAAAATGAATTTTGTGCATCACCTTTGAGAATTTCATTCAAAAGTATCTGCAACAAGACAGTTGTAAGGTTATTATCTCGTATTATCAATTTTTCATTGCTACCTGTACCACCTCGCCCTATGATAGCTGCGCCACTGATTCTATAGTATGTCTTTCGAACACTCGAAGAGTTTTGAACTGAAATTTATTTCCTAACGAGCTATTAGTACACAAACTACATCTCACACACCTTACCTCATATGCCTCTGGCTCTCACTATCCAACCAAGTAAGAGTAAAAAAACATCGATTCTTGTTAATGTCCCATCTCCTAACGGATGTATGCGACCACTTTGACAAAACTTCTACGATTGGGTGCAGCTCTAAATCGGTTTTCAATGTCATTCCAGCAAAGAATATAAGCTTGGAACTCATACCAAAGAATATAAACGAACGGTCATACTAGGTACTAGGTAGCACTAGCGTCTGCCGACAGAGATAGGATCAGCTCACGAACACTCATTCCGTTATCTCATTGGTGGGTGCCATCACGGCACCGAGATGGCACCCACCAATTGGAGACCGCGGTGCGCGGTCATTGTGTAGTGTTGAACTAGCGTCTGCCGACAGAGATAGGATCAGCTCACGAACACTCATTCCGTTATCTCATTGGTGGGTGCCGTCACGGCACCGAGATGGCACCCACCAATTGGAGACCGCGGTTCGCAGTCATTGTGTTGTGTTGATGTTTTGATATGGGAACAATCATGGCTGTTTCGAAGAGGTGAGATTTTATCTCGTGCTTTTTTTGAAAATCTGCAGAATACACATTACGCAATCGCATTTCTTTTTTGCTTTCACATCGGAACAGTGGAGGACTAAGCCTTTTGAAGGAATAAACGTGTATTTGTGGAGCACATTGATGCATTCGGTTTGTATCGTGATTGTCATTTCGTGCTGTCTCGATTTTTTCCCGCCCTTCCCATCGAAACAGTGGAGGATTAAGCCTTTTGAAAGAATGCAAGAATAAACCTATGTATTTCTGGGCCGTATTGCATGGGGACCACAGCCGACATTTTTATATGATGTTTGTATATGCCATTCGTAGTTACAATTTCTGTTTGCCCCTTCGTGAAAACTAAACAATCGCCACCCTGTTTGTGGTCAAAGGTATCGGAAGGTAAAAATAATGTTTTGAATTGGGTGTTTTCAAACAGAAATTAAAAAAAAAAAAAAAAATTACAGCACTGGCAGTCCTTTATGAACTGTAGATTGGCTAATGTTATACAAAATCGTTAGTAACAGGTATTGGTAGAACTAGCCAAAACTCCTCTGAATCGATGGGTTAGTTTTTTTTTGTTTTTGAAAAGAATGAACTTATATGAAACAACAAATGTGAACTTTATTTGATTTACAAATTCATTCAACCAATTCAGTACAGACAATTAATTAACCCTGGTTCGTGATTTTTCTTTTTGAAAATAATAAACTAATGTGAAACAACAAATGTAAACTTTATTTGATTGACAAATTCATTCAACCAATTTAGTTGAGACAATGCCTAGGTTCGTGATTTTTTTTTTTTGTGACTGAAGATTTAAGGACCACCACCATGAGCAACTCGATGGCTGTAAGCAGTAGACCGTGCTTAATTTAGGGTCACTGGTTCCAGGGAAGGGAGAGAGCCAGTGCCGTAAGACAAACACAACGTCCATGCCTCACCGGGATTCGAACCCGGTAGACTAAATCCGTTAAATTCAGGATTAGTTTTTTTTTTTGTAAAGAATAAACTCAAATGATACGTTTATTTACATAATGGGAAACATCTTACCTACGTGAATAAACTGGATCAAATGAAAGTTAAATTGTATGTATACATCACACGGCACAATGCAATCAGGTATTCGCTGTTCCGTTAAGAACTTTCATACAAATTCCTGCTAGCATTGTTTTGCATAACGGTTCGCTTAGAATAGAGACTTTGGACTGTCTCAGTCCCTCCATGCCTCTGCCTTCAGCAGCGCACGAGTCAACCGCAGGTGATCAGATATGAACTGCAGGCTTCTCCCATAGATTTTACGTGGGAAATTTGCCACCCTACAACACCCGGACCGTTGCCCCAATCTCATTTTTCTCTTCGACTGGCACATCTACATGGTAAGACCTTTATTTTGATACCTCAACCATATTTTTACGTTCAGCCGTTCCATTACAACTGGTTTTACAGTAAAAAGCCTTGTTGAATCATCTATATATTAATTCTATAACACCCATCCTCCTTCTAGAATTCAAGAGTTTTGTTGCTGTCCTGTAGAGCTGGTGTGACATTGTTCCTCACAGGTCAATGTTACCGGGATATCCTGGATGACCATTTGCTCCCGTTTGTGCGTCTTCAACATCCCACAGAGGACCTCATCCTGCAACAAGACAATGCACCGTGCCATCGCTCCGGAATTGTATCCGAATGGTTGGGTGAACAGTCCACCAAGGTGACCTCGCTTCCTTGGCCAGCTAGGTCACCTGACCTTAATCCCATCGAGCACATCTGGGATGCCACCGAGAGTGATATTCGAGGCTCTGATCCCTCTCCATGAAGAAAAATCGTGAACTGTGGGAACTTGTTCAGGGGTCGTGAATCCGTTTGGCTTCCCAACGCTTACGGTATCTTGTCGAGTCCGTGCCGAAACGAATCGCCGCCGTCATCAGGGTGAAAGTGGTGCTACACGTTACTAGACAAGTATCTCTAATTCAATTGCTCTTCAGTGTATATACAGAGAGAGAGAGAGCTTTTAAAAGTGGTCATGAAATTGCATTTCCCAAATTTGGTAAGACACCTTGTAAATCGTAAACAAGCCTCTGGTAATGTATACATAGGATAATGATGCGTGCAAAGCCATAATAATCTCAAACATGAACAATATTGATTAATAAGTCTCATTTAAAATAAAAGCGCTATATAGCTGCTAAAGATATCCGAGAGAATAATCTGCAGCGTACCAGGGGTCCCATTTCAGTCAACGTAAACAGTCCCCAGATGAGAATGCCACCCCCACCAGCTTGAAGAGTACCCTGCTGGCAAGAAGGATCCATCGCTTCATGAGGTTTGCGCCGTACTTGTATCCTGCCATCCGCAAGTACCAACGTGAATCTCGACTCATCAGTCCAGGCAACATTTTCCCACATGTCTAGGGTCCACTGGCAATGTTCCCGCACCTATGCTAATCTTTTGATACATTTTTCAACAGCTTACAATGTCGTGAGCTTATATCATTTTACACTTCAATATAATCTCTTGTACCTAACACTTTGGTATTTTTTTACAGTTTTTTTTTTTTTTTGTTTTAATTTCTGAAACCTTAGGGTATTCTGGTTTTTGTATATCCATGCACCCCATCCTCTTTTTTTTTTTTTTCCATTAGAACAGTTAAGAGGACTAAACTTTTTGAGAGGACAAACACATGTACTTATTGTGGAACATAGTGCATGTTTGAAAGCATTTTCCTGCAGCTAATGAGAGATGTCACCTGGAGATGACATTGACTATTTGAGATAAGTGTTTCATAGTGGATTTATATAAAAAAATGTCCATTAAAACACTTCTTTCTGATGGTCTCAGTTACAGCAGATCTGAAGTTCAGGCTACAGATACTGTGGGTAAGTTTCTTTTCTGATAATATTTTAAATTACATTTGTGTAGGCATCAACTTGTCTGAATTTTTTCTTCACATTGTAATTAGCTCATTTATTCTCTTTTGTCTTGTGCAACTGAACCCCCATCGCGACATGGTAGCTTTGATATATTTTTACACAGATTACGATAGTATGAAACGCAGCTCACTTTCAGGCTTTTCAATGACAGAAATGGGAAAAAAATTGGACTCAGCTGAGAAAAATATAACAGCATAAAATTTATTTATGAATGAATTATAACGTTAAATGCTGAAACTTACTCATTATCAAACTGTTGCTACTCACTGGCAAAAAATTAAGTTTTAAAATGAGTGCGCCTGGAGACCAAACGGTGGAGCAGGTGAAGTTCACAGAGCAGTATATAAACAACCAAACCAGCTTTCGGTTAGTAGAGTGTTAAGAGTCAGAATGGGAAAAGCTGCCGATTTATAGGAATTTGATAAAGGACAAATTGTGATGGCACAGTGTGGCTTATGGATTGTTCACGTGCCACTGTAGTGAGTAGGTATCGATGGTGCACAGATGGCCAAATGATGAATCGTCGTCTGCACTTCACCGATGCCAGAGGGGAGCGGAGACTGTCACACATTGTTCACAGCAACCACAGTGCAACAAATTGCACACATATATACAACAGTGGTGATCAGGGCAATGTGTCACAGCACACCGTTCACTGCAGACTTGTGCGCATGGGCCTATGTAGCCGAAGAGCTAGCTGGGTTCCCATACTCACTGCATGAAATGGGCCAAGATCATCGAGATTGGACCCTGGATGATTGGAAGAAAGTGGCCTGGTCTGGTGAATCAAGATTTCTGGTGCATCATGCAGACAGCCGAGCATGGATACGCCAATTACCAAACGAGGCTGTAGCACCTGGATGCACTGTTAGGCAGAAACAGACTGGCAGCGGCACTATGCTGTGGCCGATGTTTTTTGGGATACCTAAACGTTAATTTTGCCATAAAATTTATTGTTCTGCACTGAGTCAATTTGAGATATTGATAATAGTACACATTCATATTTAGTTGCAATAGTCAAACTTGCTTTTTCCTGATAAAAATGCAGAAGAAACAAAGTATTTTAATACATTCAGAACTTAAATATCATTCTTTAAATGCTTTTGGAATTTTAAAAATGGTCAAAAAGTATAAGGAATTATTTGAAATCCATATTTTTAATTTGCATTTAGTTAAATGATCAAACTTTAACTCCCTCTCTTCGAAGGATGTTTTTCCTGATAGACGTTGTTCTTACTATTCCTGCAGCAATTACAGATGTTGTACTAGGGACCTCACCAGGTGATTGTGCGAGAAGGTAAGGATCATGTCAACTTCAGAAATACCAGTAATTTTGCCACATTTAACTTAATTTGTAAAACAGGGGTCCATATAAGATTTTTTCTTTGAAATCCAGTCTGTGCATTGACCACAGTTTTAAGAAAAATTTGGTGAAAATGTGATGGGAGAATTTTCATTGATATAATTGTTGAAATCCCATAAAACTGAAGTGAGCAAAACAGCAATGGTTCTTGTAAAGCAAAAAACTTTTCACCTCGTCAATCTGAAATTAAACAGTCTTGAAGATCATTGAAAGACAGTTGTGACAGTCAGCTTCCGGAATACCACATAATATGGCCTTGGAAACGAAGCAGGGGACTTAAAAACTTGTGATCATATGGTTTTAGTGAAAAAAATATCTGAGTAAAGCTATCTGGAAGTAAAAAAATAGATAAAATAAAATGTGACCGTTAACTTCCAAAATGCTGCATGGCTGCGGAAACTGAAGGGAATGTTGCAAACACTTAACAAATATGGATTTTCTAAACAAAAAAACCCAGCATTAATCTAACTGGAACACAGCCGCCAGAATGCCTCACAATGCGACCATACAAAACGTAACAAGGGGGATATAAATGTGCAAAAACATAATTTTTGAAAAAGGAAAAAAAGAGCACAAAGGAAACAAACAAAAAAACACCTTATCAATCTAACTGAAGTGAAGCTATCTTGGAAGCAAACAATACAAAAAATAAGTTGAGACATCAACTTACGGAATGCCGACACATTCCATTAAGTTGCAGCATTTCTTAGTTTCTGCGGCCGCAGGACTCGATAAAACGCTTCAAAAATAAGGCTCTTATAAAAAAAAAAAAAAAAACCTTCATCTAACTTTCAGTTAGATGAAAGTTTAGTCGTCCATGCCAAAAATAGAAAAAAAAAAGAAAAATTGCGCCCATTACCTTCCGAAATGCCACATCAAACGTTCATGGTGTGTTAAAAGTGCACAAAAACAGCACTTTTTAAATTTAAAGCTGAAAAAAAAACAAGAAAACAATTAAATCTTATCAGGTTGAAGTTATCTGTGCGAAAATATGGAAGAATTAAAGCTAAAATAAAATGGGGGAGGGTGGAAAACAATTGCCTTCGTGATCGATAATAGCTTCACCTCTGGAAAATGTGGCAATTTCCCTTCATGTTTTAAAAAATCTTAAAAACAATGTTAAGAAAATAGAAAAACACTCTGCACACCTTTCCGAGAATCTGCAATGGGTGTCGCCGTGTATCTCCTCCCAGGGGACATTTTAGCCCCCATTATCCCAATCCCTACAGCTGTTAAGTATCTGAACATCATTGCACACCAAGTTCATCCACTCATGGCAACTGTGTTCCCTGCTGGTGATGGCCATTACCAACAGGATAATGCATCATACCACACAGCCAGAATCGCCAGGGAGTGGTTTGAGGAACACGCTGGTGACTTTCTGTTAATGCCCTGGTGTCCAAACTCACCTGACACGAACCCACTCGAACATTTGTGGTTTGAATTGGAAAATAGGGTTTTGTGCTAAATCACCACCACCCTGAAATCTACAGGAACCAGAGACCCCAGGATACCTATTGCCACCTCATCGAATTGTGATGCCTTGCCGAGTGGCTGCTGTTTTGCGGGCTAAAGGGGGTCCGGTCCTACAGCTTATTACGTACATGGCCATAATGTAATGGCTCATCGGTACATTTAGTTTGTATACCAACATACACACTGCAGTGTATAATTATGATTACAACGTCTGAGACATGTAAGCAGCATCTTTATTTCTCTGCATAAACTTGCACATGCAGAATTAAAGGAATTAGTTATGTCTCACTGACATAATAATAAAAAAAATTGTGAAATAAACTTTGCATGCTGAATACTTTTGGTTTTTTTCCCCCATCCTGGAACATGTATCTTTAAAATGTCACTAATAACAATGATTCTACTTAATGTGAAGTGCTAACCAAGATAACAATAGAATAAGATAATTTAAAGAAAAATGAATAAGACAATAGATAATTTTTAGAACATTCCAGATTCCAATGAGAACAAAAGTACATTAGGATTGAATGTGCATCAATGTGCGTGAAATGGCTAGATTCGTTTTTTACCTTCAACCAGAAATGAGGTGGTTAGAATTCACGATTTCAACTTCCATCACATTTATGTTATTGGGTGCAGGTACCACATTTCCATGGGTTTTTTTATTAGTTTTACATATTTATTTACTGTGTAATATCTTGAAGTGGTGGCCAAAAATGGGTAAACAGAAAATTTAAAGTAAAAAGGAAATTTTGTCTAAAACAAAAAGAAAATTGAGAATAACTTTTTTTTTTTAATCTACAAGCAAAAGCTGTGAAATCTGCTAATAATCTGTAAACTATGCGTACAGCATACGTCTGTATTCTGCAATTTTGATAATGACATGGAAATGCTTCAAAACTGAATGTTAAATCCGTGATAAAGGAATGCACCGCAAATTGCATTTTTTAAATTATTTATTCATTCTTAGGGCAGAGATACAGTACATATGCAATAAAAATAAAGGGAAGAATAAAATAAAAACTGACATGCTGATATTGGTTTGCAATACATATATGGTTATTACATTAGGCACTTCTCAAAACTAATAATACACAGTACACAACAAAAAGACTGCTGGTGCTCAACAGACAGAAAATGCAATGGCAGCAATTGTTAGCACTGTATGATGATTGTTGCGAATGTCTGAAATGAAAATTCATCCTACATTTTTTTTTATCCCCACAGTTTGGGACTATTTCAGGAACTTTTGAACCTACCTTATGATCTTTTACAAACAGCTGGGCTACTGATAGACAAATTAAATGTAGGTAATTAAACAAGAATTCATGGTTTCGCTTTAGTTTCACCTGTGCATATGCTACTATACACAAACACACACATATGAAATTCATACAAGTTGCAGAAAATCAACAAACATCTTTGAAACCAAAGGAATACATGAAAAGTGGCAGAAATTGCCAGTAGCATGTTATAAGTTTACAAACTAGCGGTGGAAAACATCTCCGCCTTCTATACTGTTTTACTTAGCCTACATCTACAAATATTTCCATACATCAGAGATTTATTTACCATGCTAGTGTTATAAGAGCATTAAGTATTGTAAATACAAAGTTTTCTGTGCAAAAAAAAAAGTATCTCATCAGTCTTACAAGTTGATGACAATATACATGAAGAACTTTGATACATCATGTGTATAAATATGCACCAATTTCTCTACACAACAGGAATGAGGTGCTTTTCCTATACAGAATTTATTTGTACATTGAAGTGAAGTACATGATCTTAAGATTTGCTTTAGAATAAAATGAGTTTCACAAGAGTTATGCCAGGGGGAAAAAAAATACATGTAACATGGTTAACTGCAATATTGGTAGGATTTCATAAATATACAGTTCACAAAATAGAAAGTTTTTTTTTTCATCTATACAATAGATTATTTTATTAAATGATTTGTTTTTCAATATTTTTGCTTGATGGATCTTTTATAAAAATTTAGGTCCATTACAAATCTAATGTAGTTCCATGCCACTCATTAAAATACTCAGCTGTTAATACATTGTTCTGTTCTAAGAATTTTCTACCCACATTCTGACTACATGTTTCCAATACAGACGAAATTTTTTGTCAACATATTTCACTGCTCAATAAAAGCAAAAGGATTTCCTCACAAAATTTTAGCAGTTATTTCAGTAAAAGTTAGTTAAGGGATGCCACAGCTGCACAGAAGGTAGTCTTCCTTCTGAGAATATTGAGCATGTGAGGAGGTGTCACAATATTTCCTCCTCTCCAGCACTTATCATATCTAGCTCCCTACAAAAAAAAGAGGTATTCAGCTTTCATGAGCACTGTGTAATAACAATTATGACATCTAATCCTCAAAATTAGATTGTCTACATCAAAAAGTAAACTGACAGAATAAAAAATACAGGAAAAAGGTAAGTAATGTTTATTCTTAATGTTTTATATATATAGAGAGAGAAAAAGAGAGGGTGGGCGACATCATAACCAGGTGTGTGTGTATATATATATGTATTTACCTTAACTAAAAAAGAAAAGCAGGATGTATAGAAAGATTTTTCTTTTGATACCAAAAAAAGACATGCAAAGAACTCAAAGAATATACATATATATATATATATATATATGGGATGTAAGGTCAGGTGATGCGTAACATCACAGCCTCTCCTTGACAAATGTCAACCCCGCCTTCTCGTGGTGCATCCTGTTCCCACTAAAGGGGCTCTGACGACCGCAAATAGCGGTATAACTATACCATCGGGATCAGAGGAAATGCTATCCCACACTCACCAACCCGCTTGGCCAGCGTGGTGAGTTATGGCCAAACACCTCCAAAATGACTCTACAACTTAAATCTTGGCCCTCAGTCTCCGGCAGCTGGAATGTGCCTGGCCAAGGCAGCGGCCAGTGCGACATGAAGGCAGAGGGTGCTAAGAATCCCCGGAGGACCGGACTAGGCTGCCATTTGATGCTGACCTTGGCTACCTACAACGGACGCTCCCTATCTTCTGATTCAAGGCTTCTTGAATTGGAAGAGGAACTACAAAGGATCAAGTGGGACATCGTCGGGCTAAGTGAGGTAAGGAGAAAAGGAGAAGATCTCATTGAACTGAAAAGTGGACATCTCTTCTATTATCGTGGGACAGATACTGGCAGAACTAGTGGTGTTGGATTTATAATAAACAAGAAACTGAAGGATAAAGTGGTAGAAGTTGAAAGTTCCTCTGACAGAGCTGCACGACTCGTTATCCAACTATCGAGAAGATACCAGGCTCAGATTATTCAAACTTATGCACCCACCACAAGTCATGCTGAAGAAGAAATTGAAGAATTTTATGAGGAAATTCGTCATCTGAATAATAAAGGTAAGCAACACTTGAAGATAATTATGGGAGATTTCAATGCAAAAATAGGGCACCGGCAACAGAATGAAACTTCAGTAGGTAAATTCGGTCACGGCAACAGAAACCAGCGTGGAAATACTCTCGTTGAGTTTGCAGAGGCAGAAGGATTTTTCATCTTGAATTCCTTTTTCAAGAAAAAGCCACACAGGAAATGGACATGGAGACATCCAATTGGGACGACAAGTGAAATTGATTTTATTATGTGTAACAAAAAATTCGTCATCGAAGACTGCAGTGTGCTGAACAAGTTCAACACAGGTAGTGACCATAGATTGGTGAGATGTAAGATGCACCTCAACACTAAACTGGAACGTGGCAAGCTCATAAGACAAACAAAATGTATTGACATAACCAACCTTAAAAAACACCATAATACTTTCAAGTTGGAACTGAAGAACAGATTCTCTGCTTTAGAAGGCCTAACATCGGAAGAAGTGGATATTTCGGAAGTTAACAGAAAAGTAACCAAAGCTCTTATGGAAACAGCAACAAAATTAGCTGGGTCTAAGAACAAGTTGCATGTAACCAAATTATCAGGAAAACCAAAATGTTGATGCAAAAAAGAAGAGAGATGAGGACAACTAAAGAAGATGTGACTTCCAAAGTGGAATATATAGAGCTATGCAAGACAGCACGAAAAAGTATCACTGAAGACGTAAGGAAATTCAACTGTGAGCTAGTGAGGAAAGCAATTGAAAACAACCAAAGCCTAAAGATAGCAAAGGGACATCTCAGTAAAGGAAGAAAACAGATTATGGCTCTTAGAAAAGAAGATGGTTCTATAACAAGAAAGAGAGGCGAAATTTTGACAAGAGTGAAAGATTTCTACTCCAAATTATATGAAAGGGATGATACATGTACTCCCAGACATCATGTGAAAGGTACCAGAGTTCTTCCAGTCCTCCCAGCAGAAGTTGCTCATGCAATCAAGAACATGAAGCGGGGGAAAGCTCCAGGAGAAGATGGAATTACTATAGACATCATACAAGAAGCAAGTGGAGAAATTGAAACAGTACTCGCCCAAATTTTCACTCGATGCCTTAATGAAGGGAAGATTCCTGAGGATTGGAACAATGCTACAATGATCCTGCTACATAAAAAGGTGACATTGAGGATCTCAGGAACTACAGACCTATCAGCCTCCTATCAGTGGTTTATAAAATCTTCACTAAAGTTCTTTCACACCGCTTGAAGGTAACACTGGACATGGCTCAACCGAGAGAACAAGCTGGATTCAGGAGTGGCTACAGCACAATAGATCATATCCACGTACTGAGAGAACTAATTGAAAGAGCGAGGGAATATGAACTTCCATTGTGCATGGCTTTTATCGATTATGAAAAAGCCTTTGATTCGGTGAAACCATCAGCAGTTACCACGGCTCTGAAATCCAAGGTATTGAAGAGGCATACATTAATATTATTAATAACATCTATGAAAATGCAAGTGCAAAGATTCGGCTGTTTGAAAATACAACACACATAAAAATTGGAAAGGGAGTGAGACAAGGTGACACCATATCTCCGAAACTCTTTAATGCCACATTGGAAAATGTCTTTCAATCACTGAACTGGGAAAACAAAGGGATAAAGATTAATGGAGATTATCTAACCCACCTTCGTTTTGCTGATGACGTAGTAATTTTTGCAACTACCCCATCAGAGCTGCAGAGTATGATCCAGGAACTTGCTGACAAGAGTAAAGAAGTGGGATTAAAAATGAACTTTCAGAAGACAAAAGTGATGTTCAATGCTTTTACAAGAAATGAAGATTTATCGATTGATGGAGAAAAACTGGAGATAACAGATACGTATGTTTATCTTGGACAGCAGATATCAAGTGAGGGTCACATTGATGAAGAAATTAATCGGCGTACAAAACTTGCCTGGAGAGCTTTTGGAAGAAACAGCATAATTTTCAAGAGCAATATGCCATTATGTCTTAAAAGAAAAGTGTTTGATCAATGCATCCTTCCAGTGCTTACGTATGGTGCAGAGACGTGGACCTTAACTAAAAGAGACATACAAAGGCTGCAGACAACTCAAAGAAGCATGGAGAGGTGCATGCTTGGTATAACCAGGAGAGATAAGAAGAGGAACTCGTGGATCCGAAAAATGACGAGAGTGGAAGACATCATGATCAGAGTTAAATCCCTGAAATGGCAATGGGCTGGACATACTGCCAGAAGGACAGACCATAGATGGACAGCTGAAATTTTAGATTGGATTCCAAGGGACAGGAAAAGACCCAAAAGAAGACCACATGGGAGATGGGTGGATGAAATTCGAAAGTATGCAGGGGTGACATGGAGGAGACTGGCACAAGACAGACCGTTGTGGAGGAAACTTGGGGAGACCTTCGTCCAGCAGTGGATTGATAATGGTTGACAATGATGATGATGATGATATATATATATATATATATATATATATATACCATCATCAATCCACTCATTGTCAACCATTATCAATCCACTGCTGGACGAAGGTCTCCCCAAGTTTCCTCCACAACGGTCTGTCTTGTGCCAGTCTCCTCCATGTCACCCCTGCATACTTTCGAATTTCATCCACCCATCTCCCATGTGGTCTTCTTTTGGGTCTTTTCCTGTCCCTTGGAATCCAATCTAAAATTTCAGCTGTCCATCGATGATCTGTCCTTCTGGCAGTATGTCCAGCCCATTGCCATTTCAGGGATTTAACTCTGATCATGATGTCTTCCACTCTTGTCATTTT
This sequence comes from Macrothele yani, assembly GCA_039090855.1. Classification (NCBI taxonomy): domain Eukaryota; kingdom Metazoa; phylum Arthropoda; class Arachnida; order Araneae; family Macrothelidae; genus Macrothele; species Macrothele yani. Next base: position 129,728,552 of record CM076989.1, on the reverse strand, counting down.
TCGGATCCACGAGTTCCTCTTCTTATCTCTCCTGGTTACACCAAGCATGCACCTCTCCATGCTCCTTTGAGTTGTCTGCAGCCTTTGTACACTGCTGGACAATTGCTAAGGACGGATCATAAACGGCTACATAGCGCATAAAAAAGTAAGTGTGGTTGGATGCCAAGTGAAATAAAATAATGTCAGAATGCCAGGACATTACAAGAAAGACAATTTATTGTGCTCTGAAATCCAGAAGGCTTTGGAACATGTTCAAGGGACAAACAGGCCATTTTGTGCAGAATACGTAAACGTGAAAAAAATGCAATTACCGTCCGCAGGCGTAAGATGGCAATACGGGATATGGCCACCATGGAGGGCGATGCAAGATTCCACACGTCGTGTCATGCTTTGCACAACATTATCAAGCAGCTGTTGGGGTAATTTATCCCATTCCTCTGTCAGTGCACGGATGAGGGTGTCCTTGTTTATTGGAGGGCATTGGCGACCAGCAAGACTCCTCCCCAAAGCATCCCACACATTTTCAATGTGATTCAGATCTGGAGAACGTGCTGGCCATACGAGGCGTTGAATATCCTCGCTCTCAAGACACTCCTGGACAGCGACTGTTCGATGACATGCTGCGTTGTCGTCCATGAAAATGAATTTATCACCGACAGCACCACGGAACATGGGAACACGAGGTAGCAGAACATCATTAATGTATCGTTGGCCAGTCATAGTCCCAGTTGGAAGCACATAGAGGGACGTACGGCCATTGATCATGATGCCAGCCCATACCATGACACTACATGTCGGATATCGGTCCCTTTCCTGTATGTTTGCTGGACAATATGCAGTACCACTATCACGCCAGATCAGTTGTCGTCGACAATCAGACGATAGACTGTATCTACTCTCATCTGAGAAGAAGACAGCAGACCAGTAGTTATCAGTCCAATTGCGATGTTGATGGCACCATTGCAAACGGGCGGTACGGTGACGTCTGGACAATGGGATGCACACAACAGGACGGCGGGCGTATAGTCCTTCTTCATGCAAACTTCTGGCGACAGTTTTTCGGGAGATCTGCTTGCCAGTAGCAGCCATAAACTGATTTGCTACCTCACTAGCTGTGCTGCGCCGGTGTCTTTTTGTTGATAGCACTATGTACCGATCTTCTGCAGGTGTCGTACTGCGAACACGACCTCCCCCGTGACGTTTGCTACACTCTCCATTTGTTTGAAATGATTTCCAAAGCCTTGAAACAACACTGTGGCTGACGTCGAACTCCCTGGCAACATCTGTTATTTTTCGCCCTTCTTCAATTTTGCCAATAATACGGTCACGCGTAAAATGATCTAGGTGATGTCGGGAAGACATACTGAATATTGCAGGTTCGTCAATTGATTCTTTCTCTTTCAACTTTGCGTTTGAACAACAACGGTCAATACGCGCCAAATCCTTTATATCTCTTATCAGCGCTATGACGTCACGAACAAGTTCAGCAATCCAAAATTTGCATACGCACAACATGTCTTACTGTATCCCGCACTTGTGCTAATTACCACATTTTCCTGCCTTCCATTTTATGGTTGCTATCGTTGCTATTGTTATCCGTCCTTAGCAATTGTCCGGCAGTGTATGTCTCTTTTAGTTAAGGTCCACGTCTCCGCACCATACGTAAGCACTGGAAGGATGCATTGATCAAACACTTTTCTTTTAAGACATAATGGCATATTGCTCTTGAAAATTATGCTGTTTCTTCCAAAAGCTCTCCAGGCAAGTTTTGTACGCCGATTAATTTCTTCATCAATGTGACCCTCACTTGATATCTGCTGTCCAAGATAAACGTACGTGTCTGTTATCTCCAGCTTTTCTCCATCAATCGATAAATCTTCATTTCTTGTAAAAGCATTGAACATTACTTTTGTCTTCTGAAAGTTCATTTTTAATCCCACTTCTTTACTCTTGTCAGCAAGTTCCTGGATCATACTCTGCAGCTCTGGTGGGGTAGTTGCAAAAATGACTACGTCATCAGCAAAACGAAGGTGGGTTAGATAATCTCCATTAATCTTTATCCCCTTGTTTTCACAGCTCAGTGACTGAAAAACACCCTCCAATGTGGCATTAAAGAGCTTCGGAGATATGGTGTCACCTTGTCTCACTCCCTTTCCAATTTTTACGTGTGTTGTATTTTCAAACAGCCTAATCTTTGCACTTGCATTTTCATAGATGTTATTAATAATATTAATGTATGCATCTTCAATACCGCAGGTTTTCAGAGCCATTGTAACTGCTGATGGTTTCACCGAATCAAAGGCTTTTTCATAATCGATAAAAGCCATGCACAATGGAAGTTCATATTCCCTCGCTCTTTCAATTAGTTCTCTCAGCACGTGGATATGATCTATTGTGCTGTAGCCACTCCTGAATCCAGCTTGTTCTCTCGGTTGAGCCATGTCCAGTGTTACCTTCAAGCGGTGTGAAAGAACTTTAGTGAAGATTTTATAAACTACTGATAGGAGGCTGATAGGTCTGTAGTTTCCGAGATCCTCAATGTCACCTTTCTTATGTAGCAGGATCATTGTAGCGGTGTTCCAATCCTCAGGAATCTTTCCTTCATTAAGGCATCGAGTGAAAATTTGGGCGAGTACTGTTTCGATTTCTCCACTTGCTTCTTGTATGATGTCTACAGTAATTCCATCTTCTCCTGGAGCTTTTCCTCGCTTCATGTTCTTGATTGCATGTGCAACTTCTGCTGGAAGGACTGGAGGAACTCTGGTACTGGTATCTTTCATGATGTCTGGAGTGCATATATCATCCCTTTCATATAATTTGGAGTAGAAATCTTTCACTCTTGTCAAAATTTCGCCTCTATTTCTTGTTACAGAACCATCTTCTTTTCTCAGTGCCATAATCTGTTTTCTTCCCTTACTGAGATGTCCCTTTGCTATCTTTAGGCTTTGGTTGTTTTCAATTGCTTTCCTCACTAGTTCACAGTTGAATTTCCTTACGTCTTCAGTGATACTTTTTCTTACTGTCTTGCATAGCTCTATATATTCCACTTTGGAAGTCACATCTTCTTTAGTTGTCCTCATCTCTCTTCTTTTTTGCATCAACATTTTGGTTTTTCCTGATAATTTGTTCACATGCAACTTGTTCTTAGACCCAGCTAATTTTGTTGCTGTTTCCATAAGAGCTTTGGTTACTTTTCTGTTAACTTCAGAGATGTCCACTTCTTCCGATGTTAGGCCTTCTAAAGCAGAGAACCTGTTCTTCAGTTCTAACTTGAAGGTATTATGGTGTTTTTAAGGTTGGTTATGTCAATAGATTTCGTTTGTCCTATGAGCTTGACACGTTCAAGTTTAGTGTTGAGGTGCATCTTACATCTCACCAATCTATGGTCACTACCTGTGTTGAACTTGTTTAGCACACTGCAGTCTTCTATGACGAATTTTTTGTTACACATAATAAAATCAATTTCACTTGTCGTCCCATTTGGATGTCTCCATGTCCATTTCCTGTGTGGCTTTTTCTTGAAGAAGGAGTTCAAGATGAAAAACCCTTCTGCCTCTGCAAACTCAACGAGAGTATTTCCACGCTGGTTTCTGTTGCCATGACCGAATTTACCTACCGAAGTTTCATTCTGTTGCCGTTGCCCTATTTTTGCATTGAAATCTCCCATAATTATTTTCAAGTGCTGCTTACCTTTATTATTTAGATGACAAATTTCCTCATAAAATTCTTCAATTTCTTCTTCAGGGTGACTTGTGGTGGGTGCGTAAGTTTGAATAATCTGAGCCTGGTATCTTTTCGAGAGTTGGATAACAAGTCGTGCAGCTCTGTCAGAGGAACTTTCAACTTCTACAACTTTATCCTTCAGTTTCTTGTTTATTATAAATCCAACACCACTAGTTCTGCCAGTATCTGTCCCACGATAGTAGAAGAGATGTCCACTTTTCAGTTCGATGAGATCTTCTCCTTTTCTCCTTACCTCACTTAGCCCCACAATGTCCCACTTGATCCTTTGTAGTTCCTCTTCCAATTCAAGAAGCCTTGAATCAGAAGATAGGGAGCGTCCATTGTAAGTAGCCAAGGTCAGCATCAGATGGCAGCCTAGTCCGGTCCTCCGGGGATTCTTAGCACCCTCTGCCTTCATGTCGCACTGGCCGCTGCCTTGGCCAGGTACATTCCAGCTGCCGGAGACTGAGGGCCAAGATTTAAGTTGTGGAATCATTTTGGAGGGGTTTGGCCAAGCTGGTTGGTGAGTGTGGGATAGCATTTCCTCTGATCCCGATGGTATAGTTATACCGCTATGGGCGGTCGTCAGAGCCCCTTTAGTGGGAACAGGATGCACCACGAGAAGGCGGGGTTGACATTTGTCAAGGAGAGGCTGTGATGTATATATATATATATATATTCTATTAAGAAGATACCTAAGCAAAAAAATACATATATAATTTTGACTCATACCAAGTACTACATAGAAAAGGTTATGTATCTACCTGTGTGAGTAAAAGGAGAAAAGATAAAAAAATAAAATAAAACAACTGAATGTAGAAGGTGTCGAGAATACTGAGCCTTGGCTTTATCAAGGACCAGCAAAAACTCTGCATTTTCTCACTTCCACAAAGACCTAGTTGGAAATGGGTTTCTGCAAGGCCATAGATGCAAGTAACATTCCCACCTAAAATTGTTTTAAAAAATATATATGTCATGTCCTCCGCAGAGTTGTATGACCTAGCACTAGTTAACAATTTCGCTTGCATCCATGAACCTTCCTGGCCCGACCCATGCTCTTCATCTGTTACTATTAAACAGGGAGAAGAAGATTAAAGAGAACTCAAGCTGTGAGAGTGACATAATAATTAGAAATAATTTTCAGCTATAACGAAATGCTAAGTTCGTTTGAGAGAGAATTTAAACCTGAAAAACAATGCAAAAGAAATCCAAATTTTTTCATTGCAATTAAAAAAGGAAATATTAATTTTTAAAAAACAGATTTTTGAAAGAAAACTTGAGTCTAAAACCCCCTACTCTACAACTTATGACAGCACGAAAACGAGAATAAGTTAAAGACAATAATTAACTAAAGAAAACTTTGTGAAAGTTACATGACAAACAGTTAGTTGCAATATGTACAAAGTATTTCAGCAGTGCTTTAAGTGCATAATTAATTAGTTATTAAGTACTTAACTACTTTGAAAATACAGCGCAAAGAAAAGGAACAAGCTTAGCCATCTGCTGTTCCTAGGTTCCCCAAAAGACGCGCAAAGTTACAAAGAAAAGAAAGAGTTAAAACCCGCAAAAATGTTAACAGACAAGCCAGTGCCTAAAAGCTGAAAAGCAAAAAATCAACAGAGAAAAAGTACATGAAGTACAAACATTGAACTTATAAAACCTAAAACCCAAATACAAGGAAGAGAGCTTACCTCTTGTGCGACGAAACTTTCTCCTCACAAGAGTAAAACATGGCTGACCTCTTCCGCCACTCCCTAGTCGCTGGAGGGCAGTGTGGGTGGGGCTGATGGCCTCCTCATACAGAAAGAAACCAACTCGCGGAGATTTTAACCAGAGAAAAAAATATATAAACTTAAGACTGTGGATCTGTATGATCAGAAAGAGCAGAATTAACTCTCCAGAATACATGAGAAATATTATAAAATACACGAGTAGTGTATTTAATAATCTTTGCATGTATTAAATCACCTTAGTGAGCTTCTATAGATTAATCAGAATCTTATTAATTTTAATTTTGGTTTTACTATTTTTAGTATAGCTATCCTAGTGATGAATAACTAGTTTTCTTTTTTATTTGTTTTTATTTTCTTTTATAAACAGATTTTTAAGCTTTTTTTGTGATTTTGTTTATATTATTTAATTTTTTGTTTTAATAGGACCTTCATATCCATAGCACTAAGGTTCCTTTAGGTAGTTAATAGGCATCCTCTAGCCAACTTCCTTACGGCTTTGATTGGTCAAAATCATATTATTAACTGTGTAGAAAATTAAAGCAGATCTGCCAACCTTACTCTATTATTCAGAATTATTTTTCTTAAAGTTCTTTTGATGAAAGAAGAAGGAATTTCGTTCTCTAGAAAACTATCTAATAGTATATTAATGTGGTAATTGAAGTCCAAATTGTTATATATATATATATGGGATGTAAGGTCAGGTGATGCGTAACATCACAGCCTCTCCTTGACAAATGTCAACCCCGCCTTCTCGTGGTACATCCTGTTCCCACTAAAGGGGCTCTAACGACCGCCAATAGCGGTATAACTATACCGTCGGGATTAGAGGAAATGCTATCCCACACTCACCAACCCGCTTGGCCAGCGTGGTGAGTTATGGCCAAACCCCTCCAAAATGACTCCACAACTTAAATCTTGGCCCTCAGTCTCCGGCAGCTGGAATGTACCTGGCCAAGGCAGCGGCCAGTGCGACATGAAGGCAGAGGGTGCTAAGAATCCCCGGAGGACCGGGCTAGGCTGCCATATGATGCTGACCTTGGCTACGTACAACGGACGCTCCCTATCTTCTGATTCAAGGCTTCTTGAATTGGAAGAGGAACTACAAAGGATCAAGTGGGACATCGTCGGGCTAAGTGAGGTAAGGAGAAAAGGAGATCTCATTGAACTGAAAAGTGGACATCTCTTCTACTATCATGGGACAGATACTGGCAGAACTAGTGGTGTTGGATTTATAATAAACAAGAAACTGAAGGATAAAGTTGTAGAAGTTGAAAGTTCCTCTGACAGAGCTGCACGACTCGTTATCCAACTCTCGAGAAGATACCAGGCTCAGATTATTCAAACTTATGCACCCACCACAAGTCATGCTGAAGAAGAAATTGAAGAATTTTATGAGGAAATTCGTGATCTAAATAATAAAGGTAAGCAGCACTTGAAGATAATTATGGGAGATTTCAATGGAAAAATAGGGCAACGGCAACAGAATGAAACTTCAGTAGGTAAATTCGGTCACGGCAACAGAAACCAGCGTGGAAATACTCTCGTAGAGTTTGCAGAGGCAGAAGGGTTTTTCATCTTGAACTCCTTTTTCAAGAAAAAGCCACACAGGAAATGGACATGGAGACATCCAAATGGGACGACAAGTGAAATTGATTTTATTATGTGTAACAAAAAATTCGTCATAGAAGACTGCAGTGTGCTAAACAAGTTCAACACAGGCAGTGACCATAGATTGGTGAGATGTAAGATGCACCTCAACACTAAACTCGAACGTAGCAAGCTCATAAGACAAACAAAATGTATTGACATAACCAACCTTAAAAAACACCATAATACCTTCAAATTGGAACTGAAGAACAGATTCTCTGCTTTAGAAGGCCTAACATTGGAAGAAGTGGATATTTCTGAAGTTAACAGAAAAGTAACCAAAGCTCTTATGGAAACAGTAACAAAATTAGCTGGGTCTAAGAACAAATTGCATGTGAACAAATTATCAGGAAAAACCAAAATGTTGATGCAAAAAAGAAGAGTGATGAGGACAACTAAAGAAGATGTGACTTCCAAAGTGGAATATATAGAGCTATGCAAGACAGTACGAAAAAGTATCACTGAAGACGTAAGGAAATTCAACTGTGAACTAGTAAGGAAAGCAATTGAAAACAACCAAAGCCTAAAGATAGCAAAGGGACATCTCAGTAAAGGGAAAAAACAGATTATGGTACTGAGAAAAGAAGATGGTTCTGTAACAAGAAATAGAGGCAAAATTTTGACAAGAGTGAAAGATTTCTACTCCAAATTATATGAAAAGGATGATACATGTACTCCAGACATCATGAAAGGTACCAGTACCAGAGTTCTTCCAGTCCTTGCAGCAGAAGTTGCACATGCAATCAAGAACATGAAGCGGGGAAAAGCTCCAGGAGAAGATGGAATTACTGTAGACATCATACAAGAAGCAAGTGGAGAAATCGAAACAGTACTCGCCCAAATTTTCACTCGATGCCTTAATGAAGGGAAAATTCCTGAGGATTGGAACAACGCTACAATGATGTTGCTACATAAAAAAGGTGACATTGAGGATCTCAGGAACTACAGACCTATCAGCCTCCTATCAGTGGTTTATAAAATCTTCACTAAAGTTCTTTCACACCGCTTTAAGGTGACACTGGACATGGCTCAACCGAGAGAACAAGCTGGATTCAGGAGTGGCTACAGCACAATAGATCATATCCACGTATTGAGAGAACTAATTGAAAGAGCGAGGGAATATGAACTTCCATTGTGCATGGCTTTTATCGATTATGAAAAAGCCTTTGATTCGGTGAAACCATCAGCAGTTGCAATGGCTCTGAAATCCTACGGTATTGAAGATGCATACATTAATATTATTAATAACATCTATGAAAATGCAAGTGCAAAGATTCGGCTGTTTGAAAATACAACACACATAAAAATTGGAAAAGGAGTGAGACAAGGTGACACCATATCTCCGAAGCTCTTTAATGCCACATTGGAAAATGTCTTTCAATCACTGAACTGGGAAAACAAAGGGATAAAGATTAATGGAGATTATCTAACCCACCTTCGTTTTGCTGATGACATAGTCATTTTTGCAACTACCCCATCAGAGCTACAGAGTATGATCCAGGAACTTGCTGACAAGAGTAAAGAAGTGGGATTAAAAATGAACTTTCAGAAGACAAAAGTGATGTACAATGCTTTTAGAAGTAACGAAAGTTTATCAATTGATGGAGAAAAGCTTGAGACAACCGATACCTACATTTATCTTGGGCAGCAGTTATCAAGTGAGGGTCACATTGATGAAGAAATTAATCGGCGTACAAAACTTGCCTGGAGAGCTTTTGGAAGAAACAGCATAATTTTAAAGAGCAATATGCCATTATGTCTTAAAAGCAAAGTGTTTGATCAATGCATCCTTCCAGTGCTTACGTATGGTGCAGAGACGTGGACCTTAACTAAAAGAGACATACAAAGGCTGCAAACAACTCAAAGAAGCATGGAGAGGTGCATGCTTGGTGTAACCAGGAGAGATAAGAAGAGGAACACGTTGATCCGAAAAATGACAAGAGTGGAAGACATCATGATCAGAGTTAAATCCCTGAAATGGCAATGGGCTGGACATACTGCCAGAAGAACAGACCATCGATGGACAGCCGAAATTTTAGATTGGATTCCAAGGGACAGGAAAAGACCCAGAAGAAGACCACATGGAAGATGGGTGGATGAAATTCGAAAGTATGCGGGAGTGACATGGAGGAGAGTGGCACAAGACAGACCGTTGTGGAGGAAACTTGGGGAGACCTTCGTCCAGCAGTGGATTGATAATGGTTGACAATGATGATGATGATGATTATATATATATATATATATATATATACACACACACACACACAGAGATAGAGTGAAATCACTGAAATGGCAATGGGCTGGACATGTTGCCAGAAAAACAGACCACCGATGGACGACTAAAATTTTGAACTGGATTTCGAGGGACAGAAGACCCCATGGGAGATGGATGGATGGAATTCGAAAGCATGCCAGAGTAATATGGAGGAGACAGGCTCAACACAGATAATTGTGGAAGAAACTTGGGGAGACCTTCATTCAGCAGTGGATTGATAATGGTATATATATCATTGTCAACCATATATATCATCATTAAACCATATATATATATATGGTTGACAATGATGATATATATATATATCATCATCATTGACAACTATTATCATTACAATATATGTATACTGTATATAATCAATATATATATATATATATATATCATTATCATCATTGTCAACCATGATCAATCCACTACTGGATGAAGGTCTCCCCAAGTTTCTTCCGCAATTGTATGTCTTGAGCCTATCTCCTCCACGTTACTCCGACATGCTTTCGAATTTCATCCACCCATCTCCCATGGGGTCTTCTGGGGTTTTTTCGGTAACACCTAAGCTATGATTTAACTTCGGGGCTCCAGATGTCTTTCCCTGAAGAGTGGTTTGAGGTTCCTGAGTTGTTTTATTCCATGTCATTTTTGTTTAGAACCATGAAAGTGGGTTACTTCTGGTTAATTCTATGTTTATTTCTACTACGTCTGATTCCTGTAGCAAGGTGCAGTGTTGATGTGGTCTAATTACTACATGAGTGTGCTTTACTTCATTTTACTGATATATGTATAACATCAACCATTATCAATCCACTGCTGGATGAAGGCTTCCCCAAGTTTCTTCCACATTTGTCTGTCTTGAGCCTGTCTCCTTCGTGTCACTCCTGCATGATTTCGAATTTCATCCATTCATCTCCCATGGGGTCTTCTTCTGGGTCTTATACATATATATACATAGAGAGAGAATTATATTGTGTGAAGTATTTAGTGTATGTGCTGGGAGATACCTTTATTATGGTCAAGTTCCCACAATTGCCTTGCCTACCCACAAATAAGGCTTACAGATCTGTGTTGTCAAATGTCAAGGCTAACAAACAGATTAGAAACATGCCCAGTGCTAAGGACTTTTAATTTTTATTAAATAAAAACCAGGTAAGTAGTAGTTTTCTTCTGATTATATAAGATAGGGGCAGTTGGTAAAAATATTTTAATATTGGTACCTCTTGGCTGTGTAAACTCATTGTTTGTTTTTCGTTTTTCTTTGAACATTTTTTTTTATTTTTCATTTAAAACTCTCATAAAATATTTGGCGTCTATGTATTTGGAGTGATAAGCTGTGGGATGATTCAGCATTCTCATGGTGATGACCCACGAATATCAAAGATTTTTACCGAAATTGCGGATTGACTGCAACTGTAGTTTTTCTTTTTCTTTTTTTTTTCATTTACTCTATTACCGCTGACTTATATTTCACTGAAAATTTGTTCCAAAAAATTTGTGAAATGTCAAAAAATTACGGCACGAGATTTTATTCAACGAGAGCAAGCTGCATCCATTAAAATATCATTTTCTTTTTAAAACACTATTGCCGCCAACTAACAATGAAAAGCGTTATTTGATACTTTAAAGTTTTAGTCTCACCCCCTAGGTGTTTATAACAACATTTCTGAGTTATATCCTCATTTAACGTCAAACCATATATTACGAAAACTCCCTTTCTTAACACTGAACGGAAATCGTTCTGTACCTCATCAAACATGGCTGCCACTTGTTTCCGGTGGCTTCACCCGTTCCCCGACGTAAGCGCTCTACATCTATCTCGTTGGTATGAATATATGAACAATTATGACATTGTCTAGACAACACACTTGGTGGCATCAGTGTGTAGAAAAAAATTCAATTGAAAGAACTTTAACAACATTTTTGAACAGGAAAAAAAACACAAGCTTTATGAAGTATCTAAAGGCTTCACAGGAAATCGGTATTACAAACTTCATGGCTATTCTACAAGTCAGTACTACAGGCATATTCTTGACATAAAATCAACATTATAAACAGTTTTGACTTTTCTGCTCAATATGACAATTAAAAACTAGGTTGAGCTTTTCACAGTGGTAACTGGTAACTAACCCTTTCTGTAGATATCATGAATGCCATGCAGTTCTAATTTATTGCTTTTTGTACAACTACCTCAGTGAAATAACTCAGATACTCATGAAAACAACAAATGCTAAGGTACTTCATATGCTGATGAAAGCATTAAGTATCTCTATTATAAATAACAAACAAGCAGTAACTAAAACTACAGAAACTTTCAACAAAAACTGGAAAATACTTCACAATGGAACATCAAAGTCTATGTATAAAAAGCCAGCAAGCAATATTATTTACTAAAAGCTATACAAACATTATTCCAAAAACAAGGCCAAAAATTTGCTAAGCAAATTTACCATTGATAAATTATATTAAATACCTAGGACTCACTGTTGACAAAAAAAATATTTGGGACAAACATATCAAGAAAGTTTTAATACTGAAAAACTGTGTTAAAAATGCAGTGACTACTTCTTAGAAAGACAGTAAATGCAGTTAAAATACAAAATGGCTATTTAGTTTCGGTTACTACATACGGAGCAGTTATACCGGCCAACTGCACTGAAAGACACAAACACCTTCTAAAACTTTTCATAATAGAGTAATTAACATAATCTTCCAAAGCAAAGGACCACATTATTTGAAATTATTAAAAGCATATCAAAACAATCACATTATTTGCATCTTTTTTGGCAATAATTATCAATATCAAAACAACCAATGAAGTTATATTGAATCTTGACATAAATTACGAAAAACTAAAAATACACAGTAATGAATCAATAACATAAAGCAGTAAATTATTCTGCTGTCATACAACAAAAATATACAAACCCATTATAAAAATTCTTAAAGATAAAATCAATAAAAGAAATAAGCTACAAAATAAGCAAAAACACAACAGTATACAGAACAACAAAGCACTGCTAAACCAACCAATTGCACAAAATCTTGGCTCTGACTGGTCAGATAATGGGAACCAAGACCAGCATAAAAAGCTGAAAGCACAAGCAAAACCAGTATTCTCATCCCTTAGGACCTGTGCTAGTAGTTGTCATATACAAATATATATGTACATAATTGAATGTCTGTATGTCTGCTATACAATTCTAAGTTTTCAATTTAGAACCACCAAATTTGGTATGCCATCGTATGGTACTCTTAGTTAGACCGTAGATGGTTTTTGGGAGGGGTCGGTGTCAAGGGACCCCCATACAAAATTTTCATAAAAATTTCCATTTTTTATTTTTAAGAACTGCAACACAATTCAGCACTCCAACACCAAATCTACAGTCTAACTTACAGACCGTAGATAACAATAAAGTGCAAAAATATCCATTTAATGGAGTATTTAAAAAACACAAATGAATAAACGTTAGCTTTCACCATTAACAGGTAGCTTCATCAGGAAGAAATACAATCTAAGGTAAATAGAGAATTCCACATATTTGAAATTCAATTGCTGTCATTTTTTGTGTGATTACGAACATTTGCAAAATTCACAGACTTTTTCCCAGTTTTTTTCAATCAAAACATCTTGAAAATACGAAAATAATCTTTACACAGATCAGGGCTTGAAAAATACCAGAAAAGTTACACGCCCAGCTGGTCATGTGCATAAAATATTTACTTGCCCAGAAGTAAAATCTACATGCCCAGAAAAATTTATCTTTTAAGATAACAAAACAGAAGCCTCATTTTTTTAAAGTTAAAAATTATGATAAACTTTTTTTATACATCTTTTGCATTGCCATTTTAAAATGACTGCATTCAAAGTGCGCAAAAGCATATATCTCAAGTTTTAAGAAAGGTAATTGATGGCATTTGAGAAATTTAGTGATGATGCCATGCTCAAGAATTTTTAATATACATCCTGTGTTTTGAAAAAAAAATTAAATAATCATAGTTAACTGTACAGTAGTTTAAATAGTTTTCAACAACAATTTTGAATGTAAAAAATATTTACCTTTTTCTCTTGCGCAAACAGAAGTGATTTTCATCATTAAATATCCCAATAATTGTTGTTTAGAAACAAAGACAATCTTTATGTTTTCGACTACTGTTGTGTGCACTTATAAGCTATTAAACTATATTATCACCTGACCCCCACATTCTTTGAAAAAATTGCTGGTGGTATTGGCAATTTCAGGAAAGTTTTGGCTAGCAGTGCAACACATAATAGTCTTGTCATCATTTGCCTTTACACAATTAAGTGTTTTTATCCAAGATTTTTTAATTTTTTATTGGAGGTTTAACGACCACCGTGAGCAACTCAATGGGCTATAAGCAGTCGCCCGTCCCTAATTTAGGGTCACTGGTTCCAGGGAAGGGAGAGAGCCAGTGCCGTAAGACAAACACAACATCCATGCCTGACCGGGATTCGAACCCGGACCCCTTACGGACGAATGATCAGAGGCCAACGCCTTAGACCACTGCGCCACCGGGGCGGCATTATCCAAGATTCCTGAACTGTGCAATGGAGAGTGTTTTTTCGTACACTTTATTCATAGTTCGCTTGCGTAAGTTTCAATTTTGCCAACGGCGCAGATTCGAATTCTGAAATTATATCACTCAACAACAATGCAGAAGACAAATTTGTAGCAACCGCTGACATATAGGGAATTTCACATAATTGCTTACTATGCGATATACTCTCATTGCTGGATTTTTTTTCCAAAAATAAAAACATATCAATTACTAAATACAACTTATATCCGCAGCTAACATGGAATACTATTCTCTCAGACAAACTAAGTTATCGGCGTCAGCATTTTTCGCTCTTCTGAAGTGTTCTTTTCTCTTGACAACTACAACCTGAAGCTTCAAATTAAATAGAAGCCAGCCAATAGAATATTTATATCTTATTTTTTTTTTTTTTTTTTGGATTGGAGGTTTAACGACCACCGTGAGCAACTCAATGGGCTATAAGCAGTCGTCTGTCCCTAATTTAGGATCACTGGTTCCAGGGAAGGGAGAGAGCCAGTGCCATAAGACAAACACAACATCCATGCCTCACCGGGATTCGAACCCACACCCCGTTCGGACGAATGATCAGAGGCCATCGCTTAGACCACTGCGCCACCGGGGCGGCATTTATATCTTATGTCAAGCTAATTTACTGAACTGCTCATTGCTAACACATGATCTTCACTGAGGACAACTTGAAGTTGATTATGGTAAGCTAATTTTACACAGAGACTATAGGTTAATTTCTTTTTGCAAATCTCTTCATTGTTTAGGCTAATTCCAAAATAGACCTTGTATTTGTATATGTATATACTCTATAGTAAAAAAAATGTGATAAACATGACTTCAATTTGCTATTACCTGATATTAAAATTGATAAATATTAGGCATTTTCATATCATTTGTGGTACAGAATTATAAAATAGATTATTAGCAACTTTCAAACCGCAACCACACAGTTCATAGTTATGGTACTGACAAGGAAGTCAACAAATTTAGCTAATTTCACGTACATTAAAATACAAGAAATTTAATTTTTATAGGAAACCATTGGTGTACCATTATGAAATTTGGCACACAAACAGACAATTAATGTCTTTTAGACATACATTTTTCCAAAAAATTGAAAGGGGTGTTTTAGATTTAAAAATTTTTTTTTTGAAATTTTTAAAAATTGCAAAATTTAAATACCATAGTCATGTTGCATATCAAATTAAAGCTCATTAAAAACAGAAGAGAATGGCACCAAGTCGAGCTCTCTAGGTCAAATAGTTTTTGACGTACAACGTTTTAAAGATTTCAAAACATTGTCAAATTTGTGCAATTTTTGCTTTTTTTAAAGTCAATAGCTCAAAAACTAAGAGCCCAAAAAATCTGGAATTCTGAATTTTTTGTCCTCTTGATAGGTACAATGAATAAACAAAAAATCTTTAAAATCCGAATCCTAAAGGTTAATAAATTCAGAGTTTAAGTATTCTTCTCATAATACGTGGTAAATACATCAGAATAATTGCCACAGCAATCTGCCATCGCCGATTTGACTGTAATTACTGTTTCACACATGAATTAAACCACATCAGAAAACTTGAAAATTTCGTCGCAACATCCGCAGCAGTAGGACTTTCTAAAGATGAGACCCCTGTGATGCAGCTGTCTAAGAGAGGTGTTCGTTCAAGTATCCATAGAGCCAAATATAAAAATGAAGCAAAACAATAATACAAAAATGAAGCAGATAAAAAAAACCACAACTTACCTTATTCGGCTCACCATCTACTCTGTTTATCTTACAAAATCCAAACTTGACTTTACCTCGGCGCAATCAAGGGCGCAATAGCCAAGCCCAAGGTCTTTAGATATACAAGCCACTGTTCCCGCCGTGTTCCCGCCAAATATCCGAGCTCACCACAATTGCGGTCTCCAATTGGTGGGTGCCATCTCGGTGCCATGACGGCACCCACCAATGAGATAACGGAATGAGTGTTCGTGAGCTGATCATATCTCTGTCGGCAGACGCTAGTCTAGATGCATGCATGTGAAACTGAAATGTTTTGAAGTTTGAACGCATATGAAATAGCAGTTTCTTGAACGCATTTGATTTAATGCTTGAACAAACAAAATGATGGAAGAATTCGAGGATTGGGAATCTTGTTTAATTTGCACCATTATTTTCCATAAAAAGATTAGAAACCGTGGAGCAGTATAGTATTAAACCACATCATAAGAAGAAAATAGATTCAAAGCTGAAATATGCTTCAATCCGGTATTCATGTGTGCACTATGGAAAATATGCTTCAAAAGGTACTAATAAAAGGCCAATTACAAAACTTCAAAATCTGACTGTGAAGCTTTCATAACATATGCCGCATCATCAGGGCTGCAAAAATTTATAATAAAATAAGAAGAATTTGCTGCACAATAATGCACTCTGTGCAGAAGATTACCATAGCTACCCTCAGCAACTGGAAATACGAAACCTACTGTATGAAAAGAAAATGGAAATAATGACTTATCTTGAAATAGGTGGTAACACGAAGAAAATACTACAAAAGGTAATCAATGAATCAAATAGAATTGACATTCCAAAGGGAATACATAATTAAAGGTAATTGCCAACCATGATGAAAATATTGGTACAAGGCTGTTAAGAGAAGTGGGAGTAGATAAGAAAAATGAATATTTTTTTTTTGCTTTTGGCAGACAGGAAACTGGGCCAAAATTTTTAAAACTTACCCAGAGCATTTGCTGTGTGATTCAACTTACTCCCTAAACTCTGCCAAGATGCCCCTATATATATTTATGGTGGTAGATGGCAATGCTTTAAGCAAAATTGTAGCATTATGTTTTGTAAAGCATGATGACCAACAGAGTATCAATAATGTAGTTTTGCAATTTAAAGAAAATAAAAACTGAATTGCCACAAAAACTATAATGATAGATAAAGATATAAATGAAATGCAAGTATTTTGTAGAGTTTCCTAATGCCGTGATAGAAATCTGATTATTTCATGGTTTAAAGGCTTTTAAAAGAAAGATTCAGTAAGTCAGCCACAGAAAAAGTGGCAAAAGAATTTGTGCAAAAACTTGCTTATAGCTACAGCATTGAGGAATTTGAAAACACTTGGCAACAAATGTGCATCCAGTTGAAGGAGAATCCAGACATACTGAATTACTTCGATCAAAATTGGGTAAGAATTAAAGAACAGTGGGCTATGTTTTACCAAAAGTGCCATTTAAACTTTGGTGATATGACAAACAATTGTCTGGAATAATTGAAATAAAATCAATTTGTGGTAAAAATAGTCCCATTGATCAATGTTATAGACATCTTTGCCTTTATTACAACTTCATGTCCTTGTTGCATAACCATATGAAATTTACAGCCAAAACTAAGATAAAACATCGGATCATGAGCTACAAGGCATATTCAATCATATTCAGTGTGCAGTTGCAGAGTGGCATATCAGATGAAGCATTAAATTTTGATGTGTTTTGCAGAAACCATAGGCCAGTGATGGGTATCACTGCACATGCTCTTGTTATATGACACACAGCCTGCCATGTATGCATATTTTTGCAGTGAGGAAGTATAGAAAGGAAAACTTATTTGATCTGAGCATGATTCCAGAACAAACATCAAGATAAACATAGAAATCAAGTCACGTATGGTAAAAGGTTTGTTTAGCGGTAGCTTTCGGTCATCCTATGACCTTGGTTGCCAGAACTACAATTTTAAATTGGGGAGCTGGAACTGTTGCTAGATTTTAGGAGAATGATCCAAATAAATGGGATTTGATAAGGGGTCTCTGAATTGCAGTTTTTGGTGAACAAAATTTCAATGTTTTCTTGGAAATGCAGAGATGCTTTGTTGATGAATGGGGCAACTTTTTTTTTGTTTCTTTCCAAAGGGGAAGTAGAGGTGTCTTCAAGGGTTAGTGCAGATACTGGTGTCTGTGGAAGACCATTGGAAACATCTTTTTTGTGTTCACTAATTCTTGTATTCATGCTTTGGTATGTGCTTCTAGTATTCACTGAGGGACCAGAGGAAGTTGAAATGGGCATAGCATAAACTCCAGGGATGTCCAGTGGGGAGACATGATCCCTGTCTTTAAGCAGGCACTTTATTGCAGGAGGGTTTGGTTTTACTGTTAGGGTGTAGCCCATAGTTTTGAAGAGTTTACATATCTTATAAGAAAAGGATCCATGGAAAGGAATGGAACCACTGAATGGTGGTTTTTCCGTTAGTATTGGGGTGAGAGCAGACAGATTTTTCAAATGGGAATTTTGGAGGATTTTTCCAATAGTAGAAGGTGGGAACTGATGGGCTTCAGCAACTTTCTTTATGGTGTCAATTTTGTCATTGAAGGAATATTCAGTGTTGCAGATAATTCTGGCACGCATCAAGATTACGGTGGTTAGAACTTAGAAGTGTTCCAAATATGCATGTTAAGGAACAGTGTATGCATATAGTTTATATACGGTTGTGACGTACGTCGCTCTTAATCACTTCGGGAAGAAGACACCATGTAATTTTTTGAACATGTAAAATAATATTTTTGAACATTTAATTTGTGACATATGTCACTCTTAATCTCTTTGGGAAGAAGACTATCCCAGACACTATGTAATTTTTTGAAAATGTAAAATAATATTTTTGAATGTTTAATTTGTGACATACATTGCTCTTTGGGGCTTTGGGAAGAAGACACCATGTAATAGAGGACACTGTGTAATTTTTTGAACATGTAAAATAATATTTTTGAATGTTTGATTTGTGACGTACGTTGTTCTTAATCTCCTTGAGTCCGTGAGTGTGCCAATGATCTTGTGTAATTCAGATGACAAATAATAAGACAGAGTACTGCTACTGAAGTTCCAAATGATGATTTAGTAATTGATATTGGTAACATTGATATAGACCGCATAATGGTGCCTCTAATATTGAAAAAAGTGGTAGATCAAAAGGTTGTGATACCACCGTCATTAGACTACAGAAAAAGAAATGTGGTACTAGTGGGGAAATGAAACAAAGGGAATTGCATCATCAGACACAGTAAAGATGATGAAGTTGTGTCTTTTGTGTGTGAGGTTGAGTATGAAGTCAGATGTGAAGAACTTACATATAAAAATAGTTATGAACAATATTTATCCACGATAGCAGATACAGAAACATCTATGAGGCAGCACATTGAGGCACAAAGTGCATGTTTAAGTGCTGAAGTTATTAATTGTGCAATCTTACTAATGCAACATCAGTTTTCAGAAATGCAAGGACTTTTTGTCGTGCAACATGTTTATTGATAAAGTTCCTTTCTTTAATGGCAAAATGAATTATACTGGAAGTTTTGTACAGATATTACTGATAGATAAACATTATATAACAGTTGCTGGAATATGTGGTATGGGAAAAAATAAAAAGCCTACAGTAGATCTTGAAATGTATGATTCTTTGAACTCTTACAAAGTGTTGAACAGTGAAATTATATCTAACATTAGTGGGCTCTTCAAAAATACTGCAGTTCAGCACATGCGTTTTAATGTTATAAAGGTTACCCAACAAACTGAAACAGAGTGCGTCATTCATACCATAGCAAATGCTCTGAATGCATGTCTTGGCATTTCTCCTGGTGAAATAAAGTTTGAATACAGTGGTATGTGAAAACATTTAGCAGACTGTTTGGAAAATAAAGAACTGGTGCAATTTCCAACCCGCCGTAAGCTGTTGTACACAATTTTGCATCAATTTGTATCGAGCATTGTATATTGCTCATGTCGAAATCCTTATTCACCAAAGCAAAATATGGTACAGTGTGACCGATGCAGTGAGTGATTCCATGAGCAATGTGTTGCTTTCAAAAATTGATACATGAAGAGAGAATGGCTGTGTAATTACGGATGTCAACCAGAAAATAATAATATTGATTTATCATAAATTAAAGAAATTGTGGAAATTGAGTTCAGGTTTTAAAATTAGTACTGACTTTAGAATCCAAACAAATATCTTCAATCAAACAATTTAATTCAATTCATTTATTATTTCTGCTGTTACAGATTTAATATTCTTTTTTACAATTATTAATTAACTGTTATAATAATAATAGCAAGGAAGGTCCAGGAAAAAGCCTTATTAAATCCTAACTTAGCCTGGAGCTCCCAAAGTGGAAATAACAAGTCAAAAACAGCAGTAAGAATTAATAGCTATAGTGTAACATAAAAATCTGTGTGTAGTATAGTTTTGACATCAGTAGTTTTCTATTTTTCTTCTTATTCTTTTATTTCTATGATGTTAGTTTATTATTTAATTGTGTTGTATAATCCATCCATGGAAAGCATGTTTCAGGTATACAGACTCAAGTAATATGATTTTATTAGTTAGTGAACCTGCATTTATATGTATGATTTTTAATGACTTGTTTGGATTACTTGTTAGTATATAGTTAAACTTATCAACTGAGTAATAATCATCTATCTTTTTTTATCCATTCATTTCTGTATGTGTTGAAGAATTTGAATCCATATATTCCTGTAATTTCAAGAGTTGATTTTTTTTTCTGAGCTTCTTCGTTTTGTTTTATATGCAATGTTCCATTTCCATGTCCATGCATGTCTGAGTCTAACCTGCTGCACCAGTGTCCTTGTTTGCCAGTAGAGATGTTTGTTATATGGGGTAAGGTTTTCATTCAAATAGATTCTTGTAGTTTGTAAAATAGGCAGTAGATCATTATCATAGATAGGGTTTTTTTTTTTTTTTTTATATATATAACCAAGTGTTCCTTGTGAATCTTGATTTAAACTGGATAATTAACACTGTCTTGAATCCTTTTATGCTTATAGTTGGTAAAGGGTGCATCATGTCGATATCTGTTGATAAATGATTATCAATTTGTAATTTATTAGCTAAGAGTTTAGTATGGTTCATGAGCTCTACTTGAGTTATGATATTTGATAGAGATCTCTTCCATGTATTTCCATATTTTTAAGTCGTTGATATTGATTAAGTTCATATTTAGTTCTTTTAATAGTTGATTCTGTTGAAAACATTTTCTCTCGGTTTTCTGCATAGATTCAATTTCTCTTTTTTTTAGTTCTTTGTTAGTTTGTTCTAATGTAGTACATTTCAAGAGATCATCATATTTTGCACTCATTCGACGTAGTTTCTCTTTCCCCTTTGGTACCTGTACCGGAAGCCATTGGAACATTAAAAGAAGCCATAACTAATTCGTCACTTTATTCCCAGGAGTCCTACCACAGCATCTTCAAATTAATGGGCTTGGTCTCAAATTCCAGCTACTTCAGTTTCCAAAGACAAATTTACAAACAGATAAATGGCGCTCCGATGGGATCATCCCTTTCAGCCGTCCTCATGGAAGCAATACTTCATCCAATTGAGCAATATATGTTCACCAACATCATCCCGAGACCTTCTACCTGGCTAAGATATGCGGATGATATATTCTTCATATGGCCTCACAGAAAGGATACCATCCTGGTTTTTCTAGATAAAATCAATGATATTCACCCTACTATCAATTTCACTATGGAGCTCGAACACAATGGCGCTTTGCCTTATCTGGATGCTTTACTGAGTAAATTACCTGAAAATCACCTTCACACACAAGTCTATTATAAACCCACATCTGTACCTAACCTGATGCTCTGCAACTCATTCTGCCCTGCTGTCTACAAGACAGCTTTATTCTGTTCTCGAATCCAAAGAGCCTTTGCAGTCTCCTCAGATGTTCATTCTAGGCAATGCAAATTGAGAAACGTTATCGAGCTGGTTGAGGCAGGATACACCCCGAACCTGCTACATCGAGAAAACCCGAACTAGTCGTACTAATCTTTCTATGCCGCAGCTATGCTACGTGGGATCAATTCCCTATATACCAAATGCTTTTTATCTGCTCAAGAAGATGAACCTCAGTGTTGGCATCAGATCTCCGACATCTTTCTTAAGGGAAACATTGAGAAGTCCCCACCTTCCAATGAAGCAGGTGTTCATGCCATTCCTGTACTATATCTGTATATCTGGACGGATCCGTGCAATACTACATTGGAATGACTAAACGTTCATTTAGAGTTAGAGTTACCAAACATAAAAGGGACATAAAGAATGGCAAAGTAACCACGGCCCTATCCAGAGAAGTCAAGTTCAAGTCCGCTGCTCCTATGTGGGATGACATAAAGAAATTAGCTTCCTACTCCACTCCAAAATCTACTGCCATTCGCAAAACTTTAGAGATCATAACCAACAGCAAGTCGTGCAATGATAGCATCTCACTGGAGTTACCACGGGTTTGGAACCAGTTCTTCAAATAGTGGTTGCCTCTTGGTTTTCCTTCCATGATTCCGAGTGCTAAATGAGATAACGCCTCGTGTCTTTGAATACCTGATTACGTTCACATCTATTCATTATTTGTCAAGTCGTCACCACGTTTGAATTGTTGAACCGTTCTATTATTCAGTTTGCTGTCTACCTTCCTTGAGAAAGCCATCTGGTTGATGTGCGAAAGCTTGGAAACTTTTATTTTTATTCTAGGCCAAGAAATTTTGAATCACTAGTATAATTATACTATTTAAGTACAGTTGTTGTATTGTTCCTTGTTATTAGTTACTCCACTGAGTGTTTAACCTCTCTGAGTTCTGGGATATAGTTTTGCTTGATTTCCTGAATATACTCCCTGAGTTCTCAGATGGAATCAAGTTTTAAGTTGAGATCTTTTGGAGATTGCTGGATTGGTTAACAAAGTTCATATCAAAATCATTAGTGTGTTTTAATTTTACTTGTATTTTTACAATTATTAATCTTTGATTTCTTTAATGGGCCATGACTATTATCTCTACTCAATTTTTATTTTGTGGATAGTTGAAAAGTCGATCTATTTAATATACCTTTAAATGGTGTAGAAAATTCAGAAGACAGATGGTGTAGAGAACTCAAAGACAAATGGCAAGCCATGTGTAAAACCAAGTCTCCAGTAGATGACAACACTGTTATCATATGTTTGTCATTAGACATGTACAGAGTTGAATCTCCATTACATGGTAACATACAGTAGGTATTATATTATTTAATAGTACTATTTAGTCAGAAATAGAATCCTGAAGTACATGAATATAAGCCACAGGGATCCACAGAAGGTGGTATATGAATTTTCACTCAATATTCCTATTTACAGTATGAGTACTTTATCAATTATAAGATGTCTTTCCAATGTGAAGGAGCATATAATATCAGTGTTCATCATAAAGTTCGAATAGACATTTCAGCAGAAACACCTCATTTCATATGGTACAATGAAAGAATATATTTATAGTTAGTAATTATATTGCATGTACATAAATCCAGATTCACAGGCAATGTAACAGATGGCAGCACTTTATTTCTTGACAAGTTTATTTTCCAAATTTCTTTGGTACGCATTAAATATTCCATCATCTCATACTCTGTCCCTATTTCTTCCTTTTCCCTTCTCTTTTTTTTTTTTTTTTTTTTTTTCTCTCAAGTTAATGAAATGGCCCTGCAGTATCCCAGCTTCTAGTAAAAAATCATGAGTGTATCTAAGTTCATTAAACATAATTGGTATGATTAAAATTTACCTTCACCCAGTAAATGTTGACATCAGCTATTCCATGGAACCAGGAACTAGATATTAGTAATAATCCTTATCTGCCGCCCCGGTGGCGCAGTGGTCTAAGGCGTTGGCCTCTGATCATTCGTCCGTAAGGGGTCCGGGTTCGAATCCCGGTCAGGCATGGATGTTGTGTTTGTCTTACGGCACTGGCTCTCTCCCTTCCCTGGAACCAGTGACCCTAAATTAGGGACGGGCGACTGCTTATAGCCCATTGAGTTGCTCACGGCAGTCGTTAAACCTCCAATCAAAAAAAAAAAAAAAAAATCCTTATCTGTTCACACTATAACAGTCTATATATATTTTTAAATTAATTACCATGGAAAGCCACACACACACACACACACACACACACACAACCCATTTCAGCAAAGTGACTGGACTTGATTCATCCCCTCCCTCCAAACACAAAAGTATCTTTAGAAATCTAATCCGTATAACTTTTATTCAAAAATAAATCGGTTCACTTGCTTTGGCAGTGCTTCATCAGGAAGTTGCTGGGTATCCCAGACATAGTGAAACTGAGCAAAAGCTACCAAGTGTACATAAAAAATGTTACAAAAGATAAAATGAATGACACCTAAAGTAGTGCATATACCTGTATTTTATTGTGTGCTATAATATGCAGATGACAGATTAAAGCTACCAAGTGTACATAAGAAATGTTACAAAAGTTAAAATGAATGACACCTAAAGTAGTACATATACCTGTATTTTATTGTGTGTTATAATATGCAGATGACAGATGGAAGGTTTTTTTTCTGACTTAATATATTTCTGTATGAGCACCTTTAATTGCATGAATGACATCTAAATGATATTCCAGTTCATTACAAGTATGTTCAAGAATACCAGGCATGACTGTGGTAATGGCACTGGTGATTCTGATTTGAAGTTCTGTAGGATTATTCACTGGAGTATGGTACACAATGTCTTTCATACATCCCTAGAAGAAAAAATCTAGTGCGGGTTAAATGTGGGGGGAGCGGCTAAGAAATTGGCCCACCTTAACCAATCCATCTGCCTGTAAACTCTTTTTCAACAAGCTCTCTTACATGTTGGAAGAACTTTGTGGAGAAGTTTCATTTTGTTGGAACACGATGTCAAGTTGCAATTCCTGAAGCTGGGATAAAACAAATTGTTCCAATATATCCAGATTATCTTGCTCACTGTGTTTTTGATGAAAAAGAAAGGCCTGGTTATCTGGTCATGCATGACACCACACTAGACATTTATTTTTGCACTGCTCTCATGCTGTGTACAGTGTGGTTCAGAACCCATGGTTTGTACGCATCCTTGAATTCTTGGAAAAGTCCTGGAATTCCATATTGTCTTGGAAATGTCCTAAAATTCTGTTACATGTCCTGGAATTTTGTCGATTCCTGCCTTTTTGTCCGTGCTTGATGTTTCATAGTTCAGGATTTTTCTACTGATATAACTTATGTCTGACAAATTTCCCTCCCCACCACCTGCAAAATGTGGGGGGTTGTTTTTTTTTTTTTTGTGTGTTAGCAATACTAAAGCTGCATTATCAGCACATCTAATATATATATATATATAAAAAAAAAAGATCATGCATATGTTACCACTTAGTCTGTCCAGCTGGGATATCTCTGGTACAACTATTAGTTCGATTTGTAAAATTCTTTTGGTATTGGAAAGCTTGAAATGTGAGAATGATGACCCTTTAATTCAGTTTTTTTTTTTTAAATGCACAACTTTGCCACTTGAGGGTGTAAATGCAGATCTTATCAAATTCAAAATACATTTCATATATTTGCTTCCAAATGTCCAACTGAAAAAATTATTTTTCCTTTTGATGATATTTATATGGAAGACTATTTTAGTTACTTTCATTTTCAAGTAATGCGTAGAATTTCTGCTAGGGGCCGGGGCGGATTGGCCCACCGGGAAATCAGGACATGTTCCGGTGGACCACTCAAGAAATGGCGCATTTCCTCGTAATCTTTTATTGTGATTTTTTTAACGAACAAATAATTATTTTACTACTTATGAATAACAATCGGTAGCTTCATTTGTGCTTTACATCTATCTAAAAAGTTATTTCCTTAAGGAAAAATGCTTTTCTTTCTGTCCATAATTTGGGCATTTGCTCTGAAAAGCATAACAAAAGTCTCTGCACTTATGCAAGAAAAGTGCAGCCGGGCCAAATACACTGTTATAAATTAATTAAGCAATTTATAACAGTGTACTTGGACCAGCTGCACTTTTCTTGCATAAGTGCAGCTACTCTAATTAATGATGCACAATAATCATAAGAAATGAAAGGACAGCTATAAAGCTTCTTTAAATTCTAAATTTACCACAACTATATGCTAAATAGATAAACTAAACAAGTTTGTGTCCTTTCGTACTGTAAACTTATTAAAGGAGATAGAAACCAACCTGGCTCATGCCGGTCTGAACTCAAATCATGTAATTGTTTAAAAGTCAGACTTTCTTCTTAGAGGCTTGCCTCTAAGAGAGGATTAATTCAACATCAAGGTCACAATCTTTTTCTTGGATAAGGGCTCTAGGAAAAAATTATGCTGTTATCCCTGCGGTAACTTGGTTTATCCTAATTAGGGTTGAAAATAAAAGGACGTAGGTCGTTGGATCCCCCATAATTGGTAGGCCTTACCATCTTTTTGTAAATTTGACTTTGACACTAGTACCCAAAGTGATGGCCCATCACCCCCACACCCTTCTCCACATACAGGCAAAGCGATTCTTCGGCAGAGATACTCCAAAATTCATGTCCTTCCCGCATTTGTCTTAGAAGCAACAACGATTTACCAGTGAACTGGTTCACATGGGCCAAACTAATGGGTCTACTGAAGGAAGAGGTACCAGCCTATAAATAGAAATACCAATGCGTATTTATGTGGTTATTGATCACGCAGTGTATCAATGACCAAATAAATACAAAAATTAATTGCGTAGGAAAATTGTTACGTGCCGTGCACTTTTCAACTCTCAGAATAACCTTCGAGGTGATTAAGTTCTGACAGAGTTGCCTGATTTTGTCAAAACCAAAAATTTCAAAAAAGTTATTTGGTACAACATCCCATTTTGAGCATGGTTTGATGCTAAATTCAATCATGATTAGATTTAGAAAATTATTTTTCTGTTAAATTGTTGTTAAAATTTGTTCACGACTGAATTCATTTTAAACCACATGTTTCGACAGTTCTCTCTTATCCGGGATCTAACAGAATTTTTTTTTAATGAGGGAAGAGGTGTTCTTCAGTGGGCACATGTATTTTTGTAATGGACCGCAGGACTAAAACTCCCAGCTTGGTTTGGTCAACCCAATCCGCCTCTGCTAAGGGCATAAAGGTAAATCCACTGTTTCCCCGATATCTCCGCTTCTGAAAGTCCAATTTGAAAAATTCGTCCTGCGTCAGATACAGCTCCTGATGGGAAATGTTTTGCATGTAATTTCTCATTTTCGGTAAAGAATGGTTTGACCATCAAAGAGCATAAGTCATTTTGGCTTCTGATCTATATGCAACAAAATCTCAGCTTCTGGAAACTCGATTGAAAAAATTATTTCATGAACTGATACCGCTCACCTCGTATAATCTTTTGAGAATGCCTCCTGTTTAAAATAGTGCATAGTTTTTCCACCAGGGGGTGCAGATGCATATCATATTTTTGTCGATATCTCTCTTTCTATGAGTCCGATTTGAAAAGTTCTTTCTTTGTTGGACAGTATTTTTGGTGTGAAAGATTTGTGTTTGAGGAGGTTTGTAGTTCACACTTCTGCCGCTAGGTGGTGTTTGTGTACTTCCGTTTGCAGCTGTATCTCCATTTCTAAAAACCCTATTGAGAAATTTATTTTTTTACTGTATGCCATTCACTACTATAAAGACGGGGAGCTAATAAGTTTTTTGCTGCAGTAAGAATATACTCTTTAAATAATGCACAACCTTCCCCTTAGGGGGCGGGAAAGGTCAAAACCTTTTTCTTGCTATCTCTGCATCCAGAAGGCGTATTTGAAAAGTTCTTTTTCCATAGCATAGCTTTTGCCATGAAGAATATTTTTTGTCTATTTTCAACTTTTTCATTATGCAAATTTCTTCAGCTAGCTAGACCTTTACTGAAATTTGCTAATGACTACTTATTTGCCATAAAATTAGATTGCTTTCTAATATCAGAAATTTAAATCTAGTTGTTTATTACTTTCTAAGCTAAATAATCCCTTTCCATTTGTTATAATTAGTTTTCTAATCATGCCCTGTTAAATTACCTTGATCACTAATGAATGCAGCTGTGCACATAGCCTAAGTTTTCCCGTTATTCTCTTTAATTTTATTTTGGAAATTTTTTGTGCATACTTTGTTTGCTGGTGTATTAGCCTCTCTGCTCGAGCATCAATATTATGTTGAAAATTCCTTCCCTAAATAAAATGTAACGCAAATCTTTACTCCCATGAGTATTTGTTTAAGAAATAATAAATCCTTTGTTCCTTTGAAAAAGTTCCAAATATTTCACTTTTCCTTAAATTTCCAATAATTAATGACTTCATGGCTTCCTCTTATTACTTAGGGATAAATTTATCCTCGATAATTCCCGTTAAATTTCCAATGTAAGCATTATTTCAAAATAATTAAATATAATTAATATTTTATATATGGATTGTGTGGTATATGAAGGCATTTCAAGAGTAATGCCACATTTATGTTCAAACTATAGATTTTATACCTATATATTTTTGAGTTTTATGAGGGCGGCGGGGGGGGGGGTATTCTGTATTTTGTTTCGATAATTGAACTGATGCCAAAGTAGAAAAATAATTTTTTCTCAAAACTGGTGTAATATAATATGTACAAAAGTTTTGTAGAAATCAAACCTGGTTACATTTTCAGTGCCAGTTTTGGTATTTCAGTATTTATCTGTGATTCTGAGTTTCTTATTAGCTGCAGCAGACATCATTTTCAATATTCTGCATTCTGTATTAAGTTTGCTCAAGCTTGTAGGGAGTTGTTTGTTGTAGGTTGCAGAATGAACAGACCTATAGTTTCACTATATTTTAAGTAGGAGCATTTGGACTGTATGTCCTGGAAAAAATTCCAAAAGTTCTGGAAATGACCTGGAATTCTGTGATTGAAAAAGTGTATGAACCATGAGAACCACATTTTCAAATATTTTGACAGTTAGCATGGCCTGACACATGAAATGTTGCCTCATCTGAAAACATTACACACTGCAGAAAATAATGTGTTATCATTGCCATTTTTATCCAAAAGCTCTACTGCAGATTCCATCCACTGAGGTTCTTTGTCCTGTGTGTGGAGAGCTGGTGTACTTTGTAAGCAAACAATTTGAGTCTTTTAAGGCACGCTTTCTGGACAGTTGAATTTGGTGTTTGAAGTTCCTCAAATTCTCGTCTTTGATGGTGGAAAATTCACTGCATATGTTTAAATAAAATACTGCTGTACTTCTGTTGTTGATTTTGTCTCGATGAGCCGTTTTACATTAACTTCTGCTTAACAGATAGCACCATTTCTAATTGAATGTTTGCCGGCTTGTTCACTTTATGGTTTGTCTGACATTCACAGTGCCATCTGTTAGCCCTAATAGAAAACTCTCATTACAGTACTATAACTATGGGGGGGGCATATGACAATAGCTACAAGGTGTTTTTTTGTTGTTTTTTACACATTTTACCTTTTGGTGACTTTCTTTTATATACACCCTGTATTTGTACTTGAATGCCAAGTGATCATGTAAAGGTTAAATGGCAATTTTACTGAAATTTGTAAAGCAAGTAATTTTTAAATTTGCACTAATGTAAAAGAATAACTCTCACTGTGGTTACATGGGCAATTCATGTTGACATTACTTTCTATGACAAATGTAACTTTGGAACAATTGGGCTATGTAACTAGTTTGCTGTGCAGTCTGTCGAAGAAAGATGCTTTGCTGAGGATTTTCTTACTTTGCTCGATTTACACCTGTGCATTAGTTTTCACAGCCCAAACTATTGCATATTTGCCTCATTCTGCATGGTGAAAATGCAGTATATGATACAATGGGTGTAGAAGAAGTGGCCACAAAAATTTTAAGGGGCTGTATACAAATTGTGTTTTTTTCCTGCTTCGTGCTCGTATTACCAGTTGTGACTCATAATGACACCCATAATTTCACGTTTCTTTTAATTGCGGTGTTTAGTGTATTATAGAGCTACAAGATTCTTGCTCAGTTCTATTTCCTATATTATTATGTAGTTTGTCCCCAAAATGCAAAATACAAAGAAATAAAAGAACAACAATTGTGGCAGGGTGCTTAACATCAAAATCACAAAGAATTACTGGTCTGTTCTGGAACAGATTTCCCCATTTGCAAACTACTGCTCAAAAATTCTGTATGGGATTCTGCTACCGCTGCAACTCTGTTGGTGGGGGGGCTTAAATTCCGAAAATTAAAAAATTCTAACCTAATCAGAAGATTCTTCAGCGTTTACAAATTCCAACTCAAAAAGTATATAATAATTCTTTGCAGGCATTGGCTGCCACTGCAACTCTCTGTGTGTGTGTGGGGGGGGGGGGGCAGACTTAATTCCAAAAATTCAAAATATAAAGTGTTTCTGGTCGTAGCACGAGCAGATTTTCAGGGTTTACAGACATCAACTCAAAATTTTTTCTAGCTGCTGCTGTGTTGGGAGGGGGGGGGGTCTCTGGACATACAAAAGATAAAAAATTCTAACCCAATCAGAAGTATATTTTTGGCATTTACAAAATCGAACTCAAGAAATTTTGTGCTTGCATTCTTTTTGCATATTTGGAATTAACCCCCCCCCCCCCCGCTGCAATGCAGTGGCAGTTGATACCTGTGGGTAATTTTTTGAGTTGTCTGTAAACCCTGAAAATCTGCTCATAATAGGACCAGAAGCCTTTTACATTTTGTATTTTCAGTATTAAGGCCGCCACACAGACACAAACACAGTCGCTGCATTAGCAGGTGCCCGCCAAGAATTTGCTGAGTACTAGTTTGTAAAAGCTGAAAATCTGCTCCCGATTGGATCAGAAATTCTTTATATTTTAGTTAGCAAGCTTCCCTCCCCACACACATGAAGAGTTGCTGTGGTAGCGGATGCCCACAGAAAATTTGAGTAGTTTATAAATGACGAAAATCTGCTCCCAATATGACCAAAAATTCTGAATATTTCTGGGATTAACCCCTCCCCCTCCACACGCTTACACAGAGTTGCTGCAGTAGCAGGTACCTCTACAGAATTTGTTGAGTAGTAGTTTGTAAATGAGAAGAATCTGTTCCCAAACAGAAATTCTTTATATTTTTGAAATTAAGCACCCCCCCTCCCCCCACAGAATTGTCGATCTTTTATTTCTTGGTATTTTACATTTTTGGGACAGACCACGTTTATAATACAGGAATTAGAAATGAGCAAAAATCTCGCAGCTCTATGAAACACTAACTACCGCAATTAAAAGAAATGCGAAATTATGGAAGTCATGAGTCACAATCAGGAATGTAAACACGAAGCAGTCAAAAGCACAATTTTCATATGGCCCCTTAAAAATTTTGTGGCAAATTCTCCTACACCTAATTTTTTTTTTTTTTTTTTTTTTTTTTTTTTTTATGGTTGCAAGACTTGCAATAAATCTAAATTTGGTAGAATTTTGGTAATGCAAAGAGAAAAGGAAATTTTGTTTGTTTCAGGGGAAGTGATCCTCAGCAGTTTGTGGCATGCCTGTATCTTGTTGGTTATTTATTTAGTTGATAAGTTTGTTTTCTTGTAGGCAATTTGGTTGCAGACTTCTTTATTAATCAGCTGTTTGTGAAAATGATTTCAAAGTTGTTATCTGCTTTGCTAATTGAGGTGATAATTACATTTTTTTTGTAGATTCTTTAGTGCTGTTTATCTTTTATATTTTTGTAGTTGTATAGGCTGTAATTTATTTCTACTTTATTAATTTCTTTTAACAAACAATACTTTCATTCTTTAAAGGAATATAGTGGGCAGCCAAAACAGTTGCTAGTTTTAAGTACCTACCTGTTAATTTTTTCCTTCAAGATACCAATAAGTTTCTTTTTGTGGATAGAAGAGGAGGGCCAACACTTTAGAGAGTGTCAAGTTTAAGCAAATTTCTTAAACTTTTGTCTTTCACAAATCTGATGTCCTTAGTAATAATGTGTTCATGATGATTATCATAGAATGTTGCGTTACAGAATTGTTGGCATATGCAGTATGTTGCTTTAGTTTCTTCATTTTCTTGTCTGTGATCTTTTAATAAACAGCCTAATTTGTTGACATATTTATAGCTGCTAACAGATGTATGTTGCTTAATGGGAAAGTACTTTTTGTTTGTTGAAATACGAGTCACTTGTGTAATGACCTTTCGTTACTTTTAAACTTTTTGCATGTTATCTTCCTAGTAAGCTCTATTTGACATGTCGTGGAAGGATCGCTGATTTCCTGATAACGATTTCTTTGTCAATTGCAAGGTTTAAAAATATATGTAGTTAAAATAATATTAAATTATTGTAAGTTCCTTTATCTAGAAATTCATATATTTTACATACCTTTCGTATGGGAACCAAGTAATCATGCTGTCTTCTTTTGCGTGATACATATCTTAAGGCTTTACACACGAGGTTCGTATTTTGAAGATATCTAGAAGAGAGAGTAGTATCCTTGTGTCCAATAAAAGTCGCATTTGTAATAAGGTTAGAAAACAACAGGGAAAATATGTAAATGACTACAAATGGAATGCCTGGAACAGCATAGAAGCAATGTCCTGAAAAAAAATCAAGTAAACTAATACTTCTTTAAAGAACTTAAAGACCTAGTCTTAATGACTAAAACAAACCAGGAAGCAAGCAATCCACTCCACAAATGTGTCCATTTGCCACTAATGAAGGAAATGCTGACCCTCGAAAACATCCTCCTACGCATTTCGGCAATGTGTGCGCTACCATCCTCAGGAAGAAAAAATGGTGGCTGTGTTTCCTTGTGGTCATGTAGGATCTGCCACATACATCGAACTGGTAATCTCTTTAATGTCAAAAAGCATGACGTCATTCTCTCAAGGTGTTGCCACTTCTTGTTCTTCAGCTGTAAAATTTCTTGAGTCAATGTTATTCTATCTACTGTCGTATGAAGAACAAGAAGTGGCAACACCTCGAGAGAATGATTTTATATATTTATATCCTTTAAACAAGTATTATGAATGTACCAATAGCAATTTTTCCCTGATATAGCAAGCCCTGTATATAAAAAACTAGGCTGAACACAATAACCAATTTTTGTGGGTTAATAGCCATTATATAGGTGGCTATGTACACAAAAATTCAGTCAGATTTTTGTGTCTCACCCCACCAGAGATATAAAACCTCAAAAATTGGGAAAGTGTTTTTTTTTCTTGAATTCGGTTGTGGGGGAGAGCACAAAAGAGTAGATAATTTCAGGATTTATTTATTTTTTGTTTTTCAAGGGACAGGTTTCTACAGTATGAATTGCAACTTTGTGTATGTTTCTTGTGTTTCATAAAAAAATCACAAAGTAAGACAAAATCAGCATCCGATCATTAATGTTTAAAGGGCTTTTAAGTAAAGAATGTGACTGATTTCTGAACATTTTCTTAGTGTTACAGAATCCTCATTTTATGCTTAACAAAACATTTTTTGAATCATTCCAATATCTGTATTGGTTCAGGAGATATCAGAAATATTGGAAAGGCTTCAATATACTAAACATTGTGACAGGCACCATCTTTGAAGCAACCTATAGGGGGGGTGAATTTTAAATTATTTTTGGCCATTATTCAACCACACAAATAAATGAGCTAAGTTTCAAATTTTTATAAAATCATGCAACACAACACCTGGGTGAATCTCCATGGAATAACCCACTTGATAAAAAATGTAACTAATCTGGTTTCTGTGTTTTAGAGTACATGGCCTTAAAAATCAAATGATTAATGAGCTGCAAATTCACTATATGAAATGAAGAATAGTGCTGTTCCTATGGAGCAGACTTTGGACAGTGTTTTCTTGGGGGAAATTACAAAGAAATTCAGTTCTTCAATGTGTGGGAGAGAAAGAGAAACTTATTTCTAGTGTGAAGGACTATCCACAAAACAGATTAAAATCTCTTTCATTGTCCTGTTGTGCATGAGTACATAAATTTGGCCAATTTATGTAAATTTTATTCAGGACTGGCAACAGTCTTAGGCATTTTCTTGTGAGAAAATGAGAGTATTGGACAGTATTCTGTTTTTCTTGCTTTGCTCATTTCTCATAATCCTAAGCAGGAGGGATGTCTTTGGCTTATGTTAGAAAAGCAAGAAAAAGTCAGAAATGAGTCTCTCTAAAGAAAACTTTCCTTTTCCTGTGAGTGTTGTGGTGTCCTTTTATTTAGAGCATTCTTTTTCCAAGGGGTTCCTTTTAATAAAGAAAGAACGCACCTCGAAAATACATAGATATTCCCAAAAATTGTTCCTATTTTACGTGCAAATTGTATTTAAATTCATTAATGGAAACTCACCTAAAAGGTTGTTGTTCCTTTTGCAACATTTACCACACATATATTTCTGGCTAACTTGTCACAATGTGTGATGGACTTTTTGTGGTTGTCGTATCTCTTTCCTGTGTCTTCATATATACTCTTGCCAGTTGTTTTTTGAGCCAATACATCACTATTACTTTCACATTTTCTTCACATACGCACAACTTTCATTATCTTCAACATACATTTAAAAAAACTAAAACACTATACATAACTTCCATTCTATTTATTAACCCTAATTCTCTTGGTCATTAGTTGCCTCCCACATCCTAATATTCACAACATTTATACATACATTAATTTTAAAAATGCTATCTATATACACTATTTACAGAAGCCTTATTCCTTCAACTTAATTCATTTACACAATGGCTCAACCTTCCTCCTCTAACCCTACCTATTTTTTCGATGGGAAACACAATACGCGTAACCACCGATACTGTAAGTCTTACCCCCATGACTTCGTCCGCCTCTAGCACTTTCTGCCAGATCCTGGCTGTCTTCAGGAGGCCTGTCAGAAAACAACCATTCCTCTCTGCAGGAGCAGAGCAAGTAATGCAATCATCTCTAGTCCTCTGCTCTGTCACTGTATCTCACGATGTTTGCCTGCTGTGCCATCTGTTCTTTAATTTGGTCAAAATCTAATATTTGAATTTTTTTTCCCTTTTCTGTTCTATTTTTATCAGAGCCTTCCAATTATCATTTAATATATTCAGGTCGTTATAATTACATAATCTATTCCAATTTTTTTCAATAAGTACTGACTCAGCTATTCTCAAATGACTAGGGGTTCTTTTTATATAAGTACTGACTCAGGGGTTCATTTTATTATGCTGGTACATGGTGTTTGAGTTTCTTTTTTCATATGTTTGCATCACTCAACTTACACCTCACTGCCTGCCCCCCTTTTGGGAGTTGGTAGTAAATCCACTTTAGACAATCCAAATACCTGCATTACAGTTCATTAAGTCTCATCACGTAACATTTTTATTTCTCTTCAAGCAGCTGCAAGAGAAAGAAAATAAAAACGTATCAACATTTGCCTTTTATCCACCTCTGTGTCAAAAAAAATCCCAAAAAAACTTCATATTTAAACCTGTGTCCTTCAAAAAATAAAAATAAAGGGAGCGGTATGAGAATAAAATATATATGTGTACCCTTGATGATTAAACAGTGTGACCTAATCATAGTATTATAATAATGTGGAATAAATACTTGCCATCTTTTTGTCTCTGAGAATTCTTCCCTCGCAGGTAAGCTATGTGGGTGGTAAGAGGTCACGTTGGTTTGTAAGGGAAATTTTCTTACTTGTCACCCCTGGTTCTTTTGGGAATCCATTAGTTTCCCTCAAGGTGGCTGGAATACATATATTATTTTTTTACACTCACCCATTCCCCACCCCCTGCATTATGCAGATGTCCAAAATCGTCTGGTTTTTGTGGCAAAATATTTACCCCAGTCTAAAATTTTGTATTTGATCCCTTTTCGTAGTACATGTGTGAGGGCTTTCTGAGAATATGTGCTCCGTTCATACTGTTCCCACTGTTGAGAAATTCCCCAAACATACATGTGCCTGAGATTGGTGCTAGGCATCAGAAAAAAAGAAATTATTAGCTTACATCTGTGACATCATGGTGATTAGATTTTTCCCAAACAGGAAGAGCAGTAAAGTTCATTGCAGCCACTACTTTTCGCAGAAAAGGGAAAACAAAGTTTCTTTAGAAGAGCTTTTGAAGCCTTTCACAGCCCCACTCAGGTCAGTGAACCTTCTGAGGGGAAAATGCGTGAGCGGTGATTGGTTGGTTTGCTGCAGGTAAGTGGCACTCCATTTTGCTTTGGCTTGGGAAGAAAACAGGAGTTTTGAAAAATCGGGGTCACTCACTGCAGAAATTAGTTTTTATCCTGTACAAAGTACAACATGATTTTTGAGGAAAGAAACAAAGATGGCACAAAGAGCATTTGCTGGGATCGTCTTCTTCATACCTGATGAATCGGCTGATGTGAGTCGACCCATGCACGTGGGCTATCATTGATGGATTGGGGAAGACTCACTGCCCAGAGTGGACGTCCAACGGCCAAGTAATCAGTTGGGAAAATCAGAACGTGCCTTTTTCTGGGTTGATCTCAGATGAGAGACCAAAGGCACTGAATGCCTTTACTGTGCTCCGAACCATCTTCAGAAAGATAGCGTGACAATGCTTAACAGTTCCACATCATTACACCCTGGACTGCTCCAGTGATTTTCACCTATACCATAGACTGACTCCTGCTTTATCCAACCACATTAATGCCATGGGCTGTTCGAGAAGGACTTGCTGCAGGTAGGAAACATTCATGTATTCCACTCCCCTGATTGCTGGGAATTAAAAAAATTAAAAAAATGTGCCGTCGATTTTGAGGGTCCACACTATTAAACGTACTTCTTCATCCGGTTATATCTAGAAAAATATTTTTCTGAAGCCTCTGCAGTTTTCTTGGTTTGCTGTTACCAAATAAAAAAAAAAAAAAAAAAAAGGAAATGTGTCACTGTGAAAAGCAGACTCCATACTGGGGATCAGTTGTTGAAAGATATCTGTCTATAACAGGGTGTTTTGAAAATATCTGGCCAAATTGTAAAGGGTGGTAGAGGGGCCCAAAATAAAAAAAAAAAAAATGTTAAAGAATGTGTGTCCAGAAATGCCACATTTAGGTGGTAGAGGGCGCTGTTTAGGTCAGTCGATAACATTGTTTCTGTGGCATAAGGCGTCATTCCCCACTCGGATTCTCAACTGCATGCATCGCTACACGAATTCAGAGCTCGCAGATATGCATCTGATGTATGGGGCTGCGAACAAAAATGGATGAGCTGCTCAAAGGTTGTACTGTGCACGATTCCCGACGAGACAACTGCCGAATCGGCAAACGTTCGAGCGTGTGCACCCACAGCTTTGCAACAGTGGATCTTTTAGAGCTAGCAGGCGTGATGTGGGCCGGACATGAAGTTGCAGAACTTCTATAGTGGAAGAAGCTGTCTTACGTGCAGTTGAGTTAAATCCTGCCTCAAGCACGAGAGATGTTGAACGTTGCCTGGATTTGAGTTATTCAATTGTATGGAAGATTTTACATTATGAAGAAATGCATCCATTCCATTTACAGAGAGTGCAGGCATTGAAACCGGAGGATTATCCAGTCCGTGTAGATTTTGCCCGATGGTACCTGCAGCAAGCTGCAGTACAGCCTGACTTCCCTTCATACATGTTATTCACACATGAAGCTACGTTTACATGAGGACTGTTTAACGGCCACAATGCTCACATTTGGGTGCATGAAAATCCACATGCCTACCAGCAAAGATTCTCCATCAATGCTTGGGTAGGTATGGTACATGATTTTTTGATTGGACAGTACATCCTACCTAAACGCTTGACTGGCCGCACGTACCACATCTTCCTGCAAGAGACCTTGCCGGAACTTTTCACCGCTGTTCCTCCGTCTGTTCGAAGAAGAATCTAGTTCCAGCATGATGGTGCGCCTGCACACTTTAGCACTGATGTGATTAATTACCTGGACGCAACTTATGTAAACCATTGGATTGGTCGGGGTGGACCTGTTCCTTGGCCACCACGATCACCAGATTTGTCATGTATGGATTTCTTCTGGGGCCACATGAAGAGCATCATGTACGATACCCCCATTGACTCCGAGGAAGATCTCGTCGCCAGACTGTTTGTTGCTGCTGGAAATGTCTGGAATCTTTGTAGATGTATGCCAATCTATGCACCGACGATGTGAAGTTTGTTTAAGTGTTGGTGGTCGCTCTTTTGAGCATCTACTGTAAAAACAGGACTCATTAAAAGGTTTGTTGTATTTGATTTTATCTGTCTTTCATTTTGTATTTCAAATCTTGCTTTTTAGGTGCCAGCGCTTAAACACGGCATTTCCGGACACATATTCTTTGACAATTGTTTTTAATTTTGGGCCCCTCTACCACCTTTTACAATTTGGCCAGATATTTTGAAGCATCCTGTATATATTTATAAACAGGTATATCCATATATCCTTGTTGGTTTTTTTTTTTTTTGCTTAAGTGTTGGATCAGGCAAAATGAATCTGTGTTGAAATTTCCTAGTAACTTAATGTGTCTTGGCCAAGATTCCCTCAAATCAGAATGAGTTTGTCTTACATGCATGAACCAACTGCTGCTCCGTATTAAAGCTAAATGTAATAATAATGATAAAAAAATAATTAAGTAAAAGGAGCAATAGAGAAGGTATTCTAAATTAACCTAGAAATTCTTATTAGTTTTCAAATTCAAAATTGTTTATTTTCCTGGCTTGAACAAATTCTCTTTGCCTGACAAATTTTAGAAAATCTAAGACCAAATTAACCTTTTTCTATGTTTTGACAACTAGGAGCCTCTTAGCAAGACCACCTATAAAATTTTAGAAACATACATTAAACTTTTCTTTGGCCCAGCTATGTGTTGGCCTTTCATAAAGTGCTTTTGTTTTTCCTTTTTTGTTAATGATCTGTTAAAGGAGAGCAGACAGCTTTTCCATATTTCTTTTTTCCATTGGAGTGAAGCAGTTTTTTTTATAATTTTTTTTTCCATTGGGTGTGAAGCAGTTTTGCAAAAAGATTCTGGAATAATTTAATCAATTTAAACCTGGTGAGTGTCTTACCCCATTAAGATGTTCCAAATATAAGGGTTTGATGTACAACTAAAATTAAGAAAAGTCACTACTGTAGAACAGGATCACAAGATAAAAGAAAAAAACCCAGCTCTATTGTAAATTGCAACATACAGTATGTTCAAATTTAGACCTCTTGGTCTTTCTAAAATGTTGCTTTTAAGTCTGGAATTCAGTTCTTCGTGCCGTGTTACATATATGATTTCAACAGTATCCATCTACCCTAGCCTGGACTAGGGAATGGAGTTGAGTCAGGTTATTTTTGTGGTTCATAAATAGCAATTGTGCTTGGTGAATGAAAAGTAACTTTTTGTTTTGTTTTGCCATAAAGAATATATTTGCATTTTTGAACTTCACTTTTAGTTGGTAAAGTTCGATGAACACTTACCGCACGTGGGGCTTGGCTTTCAATTCATATTTCCGTTATGTGGATGTGGCATGGGGGTTTTTCATTTGGCCACGGGTCCACTTCTTTTTTTTTTCCCGTTGGAATTTATTTTGCCTCTGAAAAAACTGCTACGAGTTATCAGTGCAGACCAAAAGTACTTAAATGCTCTTCCTGGTAGCAGGGAAATTTTTTCTCTGCTCCCAAGAGTTCAAAGAGTATTATAAAACCTAATTAGCATCATTCCTCCCAAACCTTTGAAATTTAGGTATTACTATTTTTTTATAGCTTTTATTTTTATAAATATTTTAAAGAAATTTTTCTTAGGGGTTTTATGCTTTTTTTTTTTTTTGTGTGTGTAAATTTTTTAATTATAACCTTTTTCTGACAACAATCAAAGGAGAGGAAAAGAATTTTGTATATAGGTTCCTCAATTGATTGCTGACATCATTGCCTAAACCTCTAGAAATTAGCTTTAATTTAGACAATTTCACATTAAATATATATACACATATATTCTTTATTTCAATTTACTTCCGATATTGGAGGTTATATTTTTTAACGTGCATTAATGCATTTGCATTTTTGAACTTCACTTTTAGTTGGTAAAGTTCGATGAACACTTAACGCACGTGGGGCTTGGCTTTCAATTCATATTTCCGTTATGTGGATGTGGCATGGGGGTTTTTTATTTGGCCACGGGTCCACTTCTTTTTTTTTTTTCCGTTGGAATTTATTTTGCCTCATCACCAAATGAGTTTTTTCCTTTGCTGCATCCTCATTTACTTCAATATGTATTCATAACCCTAGTACTTTCAGTAATACTCCATTACCGTCTTCGAGGGGACGTTTTGCTCCCACTAGCACGGACCGTGTCAGCTGGGCATTTCGGTGGTTCTCGCGGGCTGCTTCTGACATCGGCTATCGCTTCTTCTTGGGCGTTGTGGCGCCATCTCTTGTTGGTCAGTGATCTCATTTTTCGAACTTTTTCATTTTTTTTGCTCAATTTTAATTAAATTTCTCCAGCTGTTTCTCAAAATATTAGGGTCATTATGGTTGCAAACTTTTGTCCTATTTTTTTCAATCATTACCGACTCTGCTATTCTGAGGTGTTTTTCAGATTTACAGCTTTTAATGATTTTTATATTTTCGAATTTAGGATATTTTTGGTTATCCAGACAGTATTGAATAAGTGCTGTTTTTTCTTCTTTTTTCTGCCAGTTTTTTACGTGTTGTTTTAGTCTGTGTTTAAGCTTATTTTTGGTACTTCCTATATATGCCATTGGAGGATTTTCAGTAATAGGAATTGAGTAAATACCTGCTTTTTCTAACATTTTTATTTTTTCATTATTTTTTATTACTATATTTTTGATGGTATTTACTTTTCCTCCAATTTGAATGTTATGCTTTTTACAAATATTATTAATTTCATTGGTAGTACCTTTAATGTAAGAAAAACCATTTAAATATTTGACTTCCTTTTTATTTACTACAGCATTATTTTTTATTTTCTTTATTACTTCTGTGTCCCATTTTTTTATTAAATGGTTAGGATAACCAAAGCTGCCTGCAATTTTTTTATGAATTTGATTTCTTCATTGATGAACTGACTATTTTCAGAATGCGTATATGCTCTTTTAATTAAGGTTTTTATACTATTGCATTTTTGAGGATAAGGATGTGCTGAATTGTACGGGATTAGGACCGGAACAAATGAACTTTTCCGATAAACCCTGTATAGTAACTTATCTGTGGATTTGATAACATGTACGTCCAATAAGGCTTTTGCATTATTTTTTTCTATTTCAACAGTGAGTTCTATAGTTGGATATAAAGAGCTGTAACATTTTGTTAATTTTTTAAATTCTTCTTCGTTCAGTTTTGATAGAATGAAAAAAAATTAACAAAATGTTACAGCTCTTTATATCCAACTATAGAACTCACTGTTGAAATAGAAAAAAATAATGCAATAGCCTTTTTGGACGTACATGTTATCAAATCCACAGATAAGTTACTATACAGTGTTCATCGAACTTTACCAACTAAAAGTGAAGTTCAAAAATGCAAATGCATTAATGCACGTTAAAAAATATAACCTCCAATATCGGAAGTAAATTGAAATAAAGAATATATGTGTATATATATTTAATGTGAAATTGTCTAAATTAAAGCTAATTTCTAGAGGTTTAGGCAATGATGTCAGCAATCAATTGAGGAACCTATATACAAAATTCTTTTCCTCTCCTTTGATTGTTGTCAGAAAAAGGTTATAATTAAAAAATTTACACACACAAAAAAAAAAAAAAAAGCATAAAACCCCTAAGAAAAATTTCTTTAAAATATTTATAAAAATAAAAGCTATAAAAAAATAGTAATACCTAAATTTCAAAGGTTTGGGAGGAATGATGCTAATGAGGTTTTATAATACTCTTTGAACTCTTGGGAGCAGAGAAAAAATTTCCCTGCTACCAGGAAGAGCATTTAAGTACTTTTGGTCTGCACTGATAACTCGTAGCAGTTTTTTCAGAGCATTAATCTGCTTTTTGAAGTCTGCTCAAGGAACTTCACTAGTTATCTACCAGGAAGATTCTAAAGTTGGACGCTAGATGGCGCTGCAATGGACATGCCCCTGCAATTAGTTTCTTGCACCCCAATGGTGCAGTAGTTTGTTCATTGCAGTTCTCAGGCTTGGTAAACCGGTTTTGTTAGCTCATTCTTCTAATTTAACTTTTATTTTTTTTCTGGAATTAATTTATTTGGGGCTGTTTTCACTCTTTGAAAGTTCGTTATGCACTTTGGCCACGCTTCAAGTTTCCCGCGAAACTTATTGTAGCATTTTGTGTCGCTTTGTTTGTTTTACAAAAGTTCATTTTAGTGGTTCCGGGCCTTCCTGTGGGCTAAAAGATTAGTAAAATATTTTGTCAATATGTGAACTTGTAACAGCAAAGCAACACCTCATATGTAATCTCATCTTTTAACTGTATGTAAGTCGTTTTTTTTTTTTTTTTTTTTTGTAGGAATAAGTGTATTTTCATTTTTATAAATTTGCACTAAACTTAATTTTAATGTTTTCTTGTGTGTCTTGGGCATATAATTTGCTTCACTGTTGATTGCTTCCTAGCCCTTTGGTATTCAATTTTTATTTTTCTAAAGAATTTATTTTTTTATTTAAGAATTTTGCTGTGGGTATTGGGCATTTTACTTGGCATTCTGAGACATGCAACTTGGTTATTTGGGTTCACTCTCTGGATTTGCAACTGTAAATTGCTACTTGGGAAATTTTTGCTTCCTTTTTTCCTAAATTTGTTGCTTGCTTTCTTTTTCAATATTGTTTGTTGCTTTTTCCGGTTTTAATTATTTTTGTTTTTTATTTTATTTTTTTGGTGTTTCCTGGTTATCTTTTTGTCTGGCAGGATTAAGGTTTCACTTTTTCTGTGACAAGTTTAAAGATATTCCTTCAGTACCATTTATTGGTTGGATTTTTCTTGATTTTTAATACTAATTTCTTACCTGGATTTGTGTTTTTTGAGCAGCTAGGCTCCCTTTCTTTTTCTTTTTTGTGCAATTATCTTGGCTGTTGTGCGGTCGGGCAGCATATTTTAGTTTGCTGGGTTTGGGTTTTTATTAGAAATCCCTTTTATTTTGACAATTTTACCCCTAAATTTAATTGGTCCTTACAGCAAACTAAAATAGCAGAAACCCACAATTTTCTGGTCTCAGTAGATTAATGAGTGATTTTCTAATTGCTTGCCCTTGACGAAGCCAACAAGGAGTCGGTCATTAATATGCTTCCCTGCATTCTTCTGTTCGTTAAATTTACATCGCTTGAGGCTCGCCTGCCCTGGGCGGTTGGAAAGTGGCGATTGTTGTTCTTATTCTCGTTCACCGATTTTTTTTTTCTTTGTTCAAAATTTGCTTTTATGTTTCACATTTTTATAACATTTGATTTTTCTTCTATGCAGCCTCTGGCACTTTGGAATTTCAAATTTGTTTTTGATTTTTTGTTTTTTCCCTTTAAATGCTTTTGCTATATATGTATCATCATGATCATCATCATTGTCAACCATTATCAATCCACTGCTGGATGAAGGTCTCCCCAAGTTTCCTCCACAATGGCCTGTCTTGTGCGAGACTCCTCCATGTCACTCCTGCATACTTTCGAATTTCACCCACCCATCTCCCATGTGGTCTTCTTCTGGGTCTTTTCCTGTCTCTTGGAATCCAATCTAAAATTTTGGCTGTCCATCAATGGTCTGTCCTTCTGGCAGTATGTCCAGTCCATTGCCATTTCAGGGATTTAACTCTGATCATGATGTCTTCCACTCTTGTCATTTTTCGGATCCACGAGTTCCTTTTCTTATCTCTCCTGGTTACACCAAGCATGCACCTCTCCATGCTTTTTTGAGTTGTCTGCAGCCTTTGTATGTCTCTTTTAGTTAAGGTCCATGTCTCTGCACCATACGTAAGCACTGGAAGGATGCATTGATCAAACACTTTTCTTTTAAGACATAATGGCATATTGCTCTTGAAAATTATGCTGTTTCTTCTAAAAGCTCTCCAGGCAAGTTTTGTACGCCAACTAATTTCTTCATCAATGTGACCCTCACTTGATATCTGCTGTCCAAGATAAACATATGTGTCTGTTATCTCCAGCTTTTCTCCATCAATTGATAAATCTTCATTTCTTGTAAAAGCATTGAACATCACTTTTGTCTTCTGAAAGTTCATTTTTAATCCCACTTCTTTACTCTTGTCAGCAAGTTCCTGGATCATACTCTGCAGCTCTGATGGGGTAATTGCAAAAATGACTACGTCATCAGCAAAACAAAAGTGGGTCAGATAATCTCTATTAATCTTTATCCCTTTGTTTTCCCAGTTCAGCGATTGAAAGACATTTTCGAATGTGGCATTAAAGAGCTTCGGAGATATGGTGTCACCTTGTCTCACTCCCTTTCCAATTTTTATGTGTGTTGTATTTTCAAACAGCCGAA
Organism: Macrothele yani; assembly: GCA_039090855.1. Classification (NCBI taxonomy): domain Eukaryota; kingdom Metazoa; phylum Arthropoda; class Arachnida; order Araneae; family Macrothelidae; genus Macrothele; species Macrothele yani. The sequence goes on along the minus strand of CM076989.1, from coordinate 129,684,417 downwards.
TCTTTGCACTTGCATTTTCATAGATGTTATTAATAATATTAATGTATGCATCTTCAATACCGCAGGATTTCAGAGCCATTGTAACTGCTGATGGTTTCACCGAATCAAAGGCTTTTTCATAATCGATAAAAGCCATGCACAATGGAAGTTCATATTCCCTCGCTCTTTCAATTAGTTCTCTCAGTACGTGGATATGATCTATTGTGCTGTAGCCACTCCTGAATCCAGCTTGTTCTCTCGGTTGAGCCATGTCCAGTGTTACCTTCAAGCAGTGTGAAAGAACTTTAGTGAAGATTTTATAAACCACACACACACACACACACACACACACATATATATATTTCCTTACACAGACCAACTGCTTTTCAATATTGTAACCATCATTTTAAAATTTTTTTTTTTTTTATTATAGCATGTAAAAATTAAATGTTTTAAATATATCTCCTAGGTCCTGAGCACTACATTTGCATTATCAGATATAATAATTGGTAAAAATAATTCAGAATTTTTAATCAGGTGAAGTTGGGTTGGATCAGTGATTATAAGATCAGTTGTTTTACACTTATTTGTTATTTTTTGTTAAAGATTCTTTAGTTTTAGCATGGTATGCACATTTGCATATACATACGATCACTATGGTGACAATAATTAGCATGTAGAGCAATTTCAAAACTGGGTTTTTCTAACAGATTTAACTTTTTTCCTAAACATAATGAGGGAAAGATGATGTTAAATCACGTTTTCTCTTTATTTATAAGTAAAGTTCTTTGCGTAGTTGTAGAGAAAAAATCAGGAAAGGTGATGTTAAAGAAAACTGAAAATGGAATTTAATGAAATATTAATAAAATTTGGAGTTCTTCAGTAATCTACGACATATTTTCTGCTTTGGCACTGTGTAAAAACTGCAATTTAAAATCCTGTTTCTATTCTGAATTTTTATCTGAAAATGTTTAAATTTTGAACTGTTTTAGTTAGTTACATTAAAACTTCCTTTCATAACTTATTACAGTACTTTAATATTTCCCCCTCATTTCAAATTAATTTAACTACAAATTCCCTGCTAGGAGTGCTGAAAGTCAAATTTGGGAAAATTAAACAGGATATTACATATAAACTATGGCTGGTATAGAATATATGTGCCGCCCCGGTGGCGCAGTGGTCTAAGGCGCTGGCCTCTGATCATTCGTCCGTAAGGGGTCCGGGTTCGAATCCCGGTCAGGCATGGATGTTGTGTTTGTCTTACGGCACTGGCTCTCTCCCTTCCCTGGAACCAGTGACCCTAAATTAGGGACGGGCGACTGCTTATAGCCCATCGAGTTGCTCACGGTGGTCGTTAAACCTCCAATCAAAAAAAAAAAAAAAAAAATAGAATATATGTTTCAGTTACAAAGTGTGCTCTCCATTTTACTTTAGCTACAAAAATCTCTTTAGTTCATCTTTTTTTATAAAGAAAAAGAAATGGGAAGTAATAAACCTTTTTCAGAAAAATGGGTTTATTAATTGCTATATCATGGATTATGTTTTCATTAACTGTTAAATTACAAATAGAATTTTGTACTTAAATTACGTCAGTTGTGACGGCAAATTTTAACAAATAAAATCTTATAACTGCTGCCTAGGGGAAAAAACGCCTCCTTCAGATATCAGTGCATCCCCCTCTCCCGTCCATAAAAACGGTGCATTCGTGCTATGCACTAAACAGGTACCTTTCTCGTTGGTTGCGACAACTATTGACATGATGTCACGGTCAGTAGAAATAGCCAGTCCACCAAAGGCCCCTCTATTTCCACCGACTATATTGTCGCAGTCGGAGGAAACAGCTTCAGCCAATGTATAAACATTTTGTTGGGAAGAATCAAGAGAAAGATTATAATAAAAACTACTGTTTAAATGCATGCCATCACACCAATTACCATGTTTGTGAAGCAATTCAATAAAATAAATTTAATTATCGTGGTGAATGCTTCAAATGTTAGGGTAGGAATTGTTTCATATGGAGTGCAACATAGTGACCAAATTGGAGCCACAGCTGTGACCACAAACTACTGTTTAAAAGAGGCTAGGTTGTATGTATTCTGATAGTTACAAATGTGCTGGACTCTCGTGGTATTAGGCCATATGCATGAACCAAGTGTGATTGGATTAATTTTTTCGTCTGGTAAGATACGTGTGATGTTTTAATCTATAATTATGCAGCTTGAAAAATCATTCAGTTTGTTTTTGGTGCTGATAATGTTTTTGTTTGTATATGTACAGCTGGAAAAATTGCTGAGGGTGTCTTCAGTACTGCAGTGAGATATGCATTATATTTGTGCAGCTTTAGAAATCGTCCAGTGTTTCGGTAGCATACAAACACTATTTTCATCTATGTATGTGTGGCTTAAAAAGCCTTTAACATGCTATCAGTACTGCTGTAGAATCTGCAAAATGATTTCATTGATAATGTTTTTCCTCTATATTTGTGTAGCTTGAAAAAAATGCTCAGAGTGCTTTTGGTACTGGTTATTCAGGTAAGATATGCATAATGTTTTCATCTTTAGTTGTGCAGCTTGGTTTTACAAAGATTTGTCCAGTGTCCCAGGTTTATTTGCCCTGAACTACGCTAGACAGTATTATTTGGTTAGTGTACGTAAAACTATTCATGTTTCAGATATTGGTTGTAAACTATGATTGTTCCTAGGAATAAGTTTTGTCATTGGCAATTTTGTCTAGGCTTGAAAAAGCATTAAGGATAATTACAATATGTATATCTTGTACCGCACAGAATAACTGTCCTAGAAATTCTCGTTTTGTAACATCAGTGTAGATTGGTTTCATTTGCACAAGTGCTCACACAAAATTGCAGTCCTGTTGGACATGGAACATCTTTTGTGTGTAGATATATTTGCACATGTTCTATGCACCGTGGCACCTGTCTAGCTCTCTGCATTGCTCATCTTCTAAATTAGGCATATGTTCCAAACAGGTCCCATATTTCTCAAATTTTTATATGTGTATTGTTTACTTTGTACATATCTTAGCAGAACATTTATGGGTAATTGTGTTGTGCTGCATGTAACAAAAGCCTTTTTATAAAATGTTGGCAATGCACATTCTTTCTTGTGTACTGCAAAGCAGTCATTTGGCTGGTTCCAGCTAATTCTGTAACGTAGGCTGAAAAAATATGTTCCAGATCTAGGAGCCATGTGAAGTGTATTCAAATTTCAAAGAATAACCAGAGGTCTATCCAAGTAGCATTTCATACTGTTGGGCAGTAATTGTACCTTCACAAAAAATATTTTCAGTAAAATTTTGTTTTAAAAATATTAACATAAGATACATCTTGAATAGTATAATACTTCATTACTTGGGGGGGGGGGGGCTTTGCTATATAATTAAAACAAGGCAGTTGGTGTTTTTTTTTTATGTGCTTGAACAGGTAACTTGATTTCTTGTTGACATGCACAGACCAATGTTTTTGATGACCCCTGCATCTGGGCAAGAGCATTTTGCAAGTCCTGATATAATGATCACCCTATCTATGAACCCACACCTTTGTGCAGTTCTTAACACAATTCCTCTAAACACCAAAATAGGTATTATCTTTAAGAACCTGGACCAGCCACTGATAACATAAATGTTATATGTGCTGATACTGGAATGCAAAGTAATATAATATGCTCACTGCCATTTCTTTTACTTAACCAAAACCACTTACTGCCAAATAAAATTCTAGTTTGATCCATAATTTCCTTTTCTCTTCTAGTCATTGCTCTCAAAAGATTAAAATTTTAGATTTTGTTTTATTAAAACATAATTGTTTTAACTTAAAATTTGCACACATAAACTCGGTATATTCGTCAGACCATGAAATTTTGAATTTTTTTCTAATCCGTAGTTGTTTATGTCAATACACAACTACGAAATACAAAAACATAAAATTTTTATGTATAAAAAATGCTGTGAAAAACAAAAACATAATTTTTTTATGTATAATTGTTGCTCAGGAAATTCAGGAAAAAAAAAATCATAGTCTGCATTAGAAATGGGTAGGAAATCATGTAACCGTTACTTTGTCATCGTGTCTAAATAAAATCAGTCACCATTACGACCAGTGACAAAAAGTAACAGTTCCAAATTCACTACAAGCTGTGTTCGAGCAAAGCTTGGGGGTCCAAGGTTGACATGTCATTTCTGCAAGAACATCACAGAGGTCGCTAGTGATCTTCAGAAGAAACCGGTTTTTGGTGCTCGTCTCTTAACAAGCAGTCTTTAGAAATGGACGTGAACAATAATAATGTGTTAATGCTGTTCAACATAACAGAATATCTAACGCAAAGCATAGGAAAACCACTGAGATGTAGAATTATTTCACCATCGTTGATGAAAATTTTGCTTTGTGTGGTATTTGTTAACAAAAGTTTGACTCGCCGTTCTGTTACTGCTCAGTCACCCTTGTCCTAAACAGTGATTTTGTCACTGATATAGTAAGAAGGTGACTCATCATCGAATTACAGTTTCGTCATCACTGTTGTAAGCGGTTATTTTTTCACTGTTTAAGTCACCATTACTTCTGTGGAACTGTCACCATAACAGGAAAATCTCTGTTAAGCCCACCTCTAGTCTGCATTTGTTGGGTTCATTCAGAACCATAATTTCTGACAGAAAAGTCACTGTAGTAATTGAAAAGTTCATTGCTCTAAGAAATAAACAATCTTATTAAAATAAGTAACTGTCATTTTTAAAACTGCTTTTGCGTTAATTTCAAGTGAATGAAGAAAAAAATTCCATTGCTTTTTCAGCATTACCGTTGCTTATTAGTTAAACTTAACAATCCATAGAAAATGGCCAATCTGTATTATTTGGCATTTCTGAAAATGTTTTTGTGAACAAAAGCCTCAACTAACTGGATTTTTGCAGCAAGACTGATTCACAAAATGATTACTTTTGTGAAGCGACCAAGATTACATACCAATGAATAGCTCAGTAAGCTTTCCACGTAGCTTTCCGCAAATGCATATTATTTTTTGCCGTCATTCTATCATATTTACTGCCGTCGTTCCATCATATTTACTGCTGTCGTTCCATCATGTTTCTATCAAAATGCTTGTATGTAAAAACAAACAGAAAAAAATATATATATTTCGGTCTCTTTGCACCTGTCTGCCTGTGTCACATTTTTTTATTGTTAGCAAATTTTTCTTACTTGATCCACACTTAAAAATTAAATTGCCACAAAACTTCTTTTTTGGGCAGTGTATTATTAACAGAATCCAAAATTATAGCTTCTTAATAGATGATCAGCACATTATACATTCATTGTCATAAAAATTTGCACACCAAGAAGGAGGCATCAGATTGAAATGAAATTTTAGTAGTGAGATGGTACATACCAAGGACAGAAGTGATTACAATATCACAGCAGCAGGACGATTTCCAGTTGACATACGGTACACATTCTGGTCAGCGTTAGTACCGCATTGGACCTCTTCATGCTCTGATACAGTCCAGCATGGAATCAAAGAGACGCCGTATGTTATCCTGGGAAAGACCGGCCTACACTTCCTGCAACTGGCGCTCTAAATTATGAACACTGGGACATGGAGAAAGCTGGTGTCCCATCTGGTCCCACACGTGCTCGATGCTCTCAAGCAATCTGACAGGCCACGGAAATATCAAAGCATGACATAGATAGTCCTGGGAAACCTGAGCCATGTGTGGATGGGCGTTATCTTGTTGGAAAATGGCTCCAGGTCACCCTGCCAGGAGAGGCAGCACATGGGGCCGCAGAATCTCTTGTACTTAGTACTGGGCTGTCAACGTCCCTCGGATCACTGCAAGGGAAATCCGGCTGTCATACGCGATGGCTCCCCAGACCATCATGCCTGCAGTTCAGGAGGTGTGCCATTGTACAGTGAGGTTGGGATTGTAGCACTCACCTGCATTCCTCCAGACTCTGGCACAGTGGTCGTCTGTTCCCATAGAGAAGTGGGATGCGTCGCTGAACACTATGTCGCTAGTCCATAGCATTCCATGTTGCTCTCTGCTGACACCACTGCAATTGACACCACCGATGGTCAGGTGTTAATGGCAGACAACATAAGGGCCATCGTCGTTGAGCACTATACATCGCTAGTCCATAGCATTCCATGCTGCTCGCTGCTGACATCACTGCAATCGGCGCCAACGATGGTCAGGTGTTAATGGCAGAAAATGTAAGGGCCATCGAGAGTGCAGATTCACCTCTGCTAGGCATCTGGAAATTATTCTGGCAGACACAGCAGTCCCTTGTCCCTGGATATTGGACAAGGACGTTGTTGCATCTGTGCATGCCGCTCTCTTGATCCCACAGTCAACTCTGCTGGTGGTGTGTCTGGGTCCCTTTTTGTGTTCATTGCTCCCAACATGATCGCACCATACTGTCCGATCGGAAGATTCTGCGCGCCGGCCACCCTGCCTCTCTCATCCCGATGATAAGGCCTCATTCAAACTCCACCAATTGCCCTATGTACATCTATGGCAGCTTCTCGACATGTCTATCACTCGGGGATCTCACCTGACTCTTACTGTGCACTTTGGCACGAATGTGGAGTCCCCTGCGTGGTGCCTTATAAGCCCCACAGATTGCAATTGCAATGCCTGTCTTGAACGTGCGAGCAAGCGCAATCGCAAAAAACTTTAGTCATTTGTGTGTCTACCCTCCCCGTAGATATTTGTCGAGTTTCGCATTCACCACACAGTTTTGTCTTGGTACGCAGATTTTTATGACAATGAGTGTACAATGAAAATTATGGTATTTAATGCAAATTTGCCACCCTGATGGTGCAGTGGTCTAAGTGCTGGTTAATGACAATTTGTCCAAGTGGGTCTGGGTTCAAATCCTAGTGAGACATGGATGTAGTGTTTATCTTACGGCACTGGCTCTCTCCCTTTCCTGGAGCCAGTGGCCCTAAATTAGGGACAGGTGACTGCTTATTGAGTTGTTCACAGTCGTTAAACTCGCAATAAAAAAATAATGCAAAATTAAAAAAAAAGGTGGGGAGGGGGTGGTAAGAAGCCATACATAATGTTTTTATAACATTAACAGACTAATTGCTATAAGAGTCATTCAGGTGAAAACAATCTAATGGACAGCAAAATACCAAATGGTTTTACCGCTGCAGCGTAGACACAAAATGTATGTGGCATTACTGTAGTGTTATGATGTGGTGCTGTAATCACGTGACGGTGGAAGCAGTTTGCCTTTGTACAGGACCTCGTGCAGGTATTCGGTCCAACCAGTCATGATTGAAACAACAAACATTGAACAGAGTGGTTATATGGTGTTTAACCATGAAACGTGTCAGGAGTACAGAAATTCATTGCTGCATGAGTACTGTGTATGAAAATTGCATATCTTTGTATATATGTTAAAGAAAATATGTATATAAAGAAATGAAAATATATGTATAAACGGGTTCTGAGAGGGGTAATCATCGTTGACTCACGATTCGAGGCCAGGAAAAGCACACTGTGTGATCACTGATGTTTCCATGGCTCAAGTGGATAAGTCTCATTCGGGAAGACAGGAAAGTCACTGTGAAAACACTTGGTGAGAAAGTTGGAACCAGCGTAGGGAGTGTGCAGTATTTGAAGATTTGTGCGCTATGGGTACCACACAACTTGTAATCTGTGCAGAAAGACATTCGTGTAGGTGAATCTTTGGAATATTCACTGTGGTAGCATGAGGAAGGTCATTGTTTCATCCACAGAAGCATTGTGGAAGACATTGTGCTTTCATTATCAACCTGAAAGCAAAAAACAAAGCAGCCAATGGAAGCACATGCCTCCACTGCCAAAGGAATTGCAGACAAGTGCATGAAAGGTCCTGTTGACTTTTTTCGACCACAAGGGCTCCCTGTTGATAGTTTCTTGACACCGTAAATGCTACCCAATATGCAGACACACTCAAATCTTTGCTAGCATCACTCAAGTCCAAGGAGCCCAGGCTTCTCACCACAGGAGCTGTTCTTCATAACACCCACCACCACCACACTGCAAAAATCCCCTAGGATTGCCTTTCCAAATTCAGGTGGGGAAACACTCAAGCATCCAGCTTACAGCCTAGATTTGTCCCCCAGTGACTTTCACATTTTCAGGGAGCTGAAGAAGCATTTGTGGGGTCATAGATTTCACTCAGACGAAAAGGTGCAGGATGCTGTTGGAGAATATTTCCGCCAGCAACCAACAGTCTCCTACGTACGAGGATTCGAGTGTCTAGTGTCACAGTGGACAAGTGGCTAAATAGTCTAGGGGGATTTTTTTTTAAGGTAAGTCACAATATCCTTGTCATATGCCTTTCGGCTCATTTTCATTTGAATGACACTTATACTTACTTAACTGAACAATCATTGCTTCAACAGAGTAAAAACACAAAATTATAGAAGACACCATCTGATAGGTTCCATTTTATGTAAAGCAATATTTGTTCTCATAATCTTGTGAATAAGAAAAAAAAATCACTGTTTCTGGTACCTAAGCACTTCCTAATTTACAAAATGGTAAATCCACATTTGTACTCAGAACTCCTGCCTTGTATGAAAATTGAACATTTCAGGTGAGGACTGCTTACTTGTGATACAATAGTTTCCTTTAAAAATGCAGAAAAGAACTATATTTCGTTTTTCAAAAACAGGGTTGGGACTTCACTGCATGATCATTGCTTCCGCAGTGTTATACCAGATACTTTTTAATGTGCTTGTTTCATTTAAGACAATATTGTTGCTAAGAACTGTCTTGTATCGAAATGGAATGCTTTAGGTCTGGTCTGGTTATTAACGATACAGTCCGTGCATTTAAAATCACAGAAAAGCTTTCTCTTTGCAAAAACTTACGGATTGGGACTTTACTGCAACATCATTACTTCAGCAGAGTAAACAACATGCAAGGGCAGAAATTCTTATGGATACTTTTTAAAGCGTTCTCATTTTATTCAAGGCAATACTGGAGCTCACAACACTTACCTCGTATGGAAATTGAACACTTCAGGTGCAGATTGGTTATTTGTGATACAGTCCTTTCTTTTGTAAACACAAATAAGAACCATATTCCGTTTTTCAAAAACGTGGTTGGGACTTTCCTGCATGAACATTGCTTCTGCAGTATAAACAACGCATAGGGGTAGAAATTACACCAGATACCTTTTAATGTGCTTACGTTTTATTTAAGGTATTGACTGGAAGATGTTATATTCCTCAAAAAAAGATTTGACTAAGATAGCTTTTAAAAATGCAGATCCTAATAAATTTACTAAGGTATCTTTTGACTCGTACAAGTTTAGGTTGTGATGAAACATGCATGTTACATTCCAAAAGAAATAAGCTTTCAAACCAACTTAAAAACCTCTATGCACCTTCAGTTTCTTTTGGAATATAACATGTTTCATCATGACCTATATTTATCTGTTATGTGTATTACATAATATCTATTTCTGACTTGTAATTCCATTATTAAAGAAGTGCCTATTTGTTTTTGCATGAAGAGCTAAAATCACCCACGATGTTATACAAATGAGCTTGAAAATGGGTGTTCCCAATGCAAGAGTAGTGTCATTCAGTTGAACGGACAAATGATGAGTTAATGGCAGTGCAGAAGAAACTCAGAAGAGAATGGACACCCATATAGTGGGGCATTTACCCTCTCTTGGAAGGTACTACAGAGTATCATAGTGAGAAGAATTGGCAGAAAAACACGTAACACACAAAACATTAAAATAATTCTTGAAATCGTCATCAAACGCGCAAGTTACGTTGAAAACTTATGAGCGGGAAGTTTCGGTAGCGACTTCTACCTTCATCAGCCTTGGAATGAGACACGAGGTAAAAGCGTCAGTTGTTGCCAAATTTCAAAATCGCTTTACAAAAAATAAGGATGTTAAAAGGTGTGTCAGTATTGCAAGTGTTAGGGGTAAGGTAGATTTTGAATGCTTTTGCGGTATCTGAGGGCATGCCGATTGCTGAACAGGGCGATTGGCTTAACATTGTGCCAATCGGGAGCAGCGGACGTATTGCTGATGATTAAAATTGAAAGGGAGGTGGAAGAGCTACCTTTCTTAAGATCAGCGATGTGCTCCATCAAATGCTGGTTTATGCTGCGGTAAGTACTACCAATATAGTGGGTAACGCCTGTGGAAGTGTTGATAGGGATAGAGTAGACACCTTGTAAATCTAGGGGTTTATTGAGATCTCTGTCCTTAAGGATGAGTTTGAGAAGATGTGGAGGTGGTTTGACTACAATCCTGTAGCCAAAAGACTTGAAAAAGAGCAAACTTTATGAGTGAAGGATAGGCTAAAGGGCAAAGTGCCAACAAACTGATGGGTGGTGGAAGGTTCAGGCAGTAAACTAGATCTATTCTGTGATTCAAACCTCTTGATTAGTCTATGTAATAAGAGAGGTGGAAAGCCATGCAATTTGCCGATGTTGATGTTCTGATATTCTAGTTGAAGAGCAGAATGGCTGTTCCAAATAAGGTTGGCCCGGTGAATGTATGACTTTAGAGCAGACAGTTTGTATTTTCCAAAAGTGCCAGAATGGTAAGGGATGATATTATGGGTGGCAGGTTTCCTGTAAACAGAGAGGCCAAGTGAGAAGTCTGGGTTGATGTTGAAAACAAATATTATTGTTGATCTGTTTTTGAGAGGAAAATTTTATATGCGGGAATTTTGAAGTTATGGAGGACATGAGTTCAAACAGAGTGTTTTTTTGGTGTGGCCAAATAATGAAGATATCATCCACACACCTTAACCAAATGGTGGGTTTTAAGAGGGATGGGGCAACAATTAATGTTTCAATATTCTGCAAATAAATTTCAGCAAGTAAGGGGGAAAAAGGAGAGCCTATAGGCACACCTTGTTTTTGTTGGTAATAGATACCATTGTATACAAAACAGGAATACTTTTCCAATGAATCAAAACATTCATAAATATCTTTGATCAGTTCTCCAGGAAGTTCTTGGTGCCCCATTAGTTTTTTTACCATGAGCATGTAGGCATCAAAGGAAGGAAACAATGAATCCACGTCAAAGGTGTACAGGAAATCTTAATGATTGATGAAAGAAGAGAGTTTCTGGATAAAGTCCTTGGTTGATATGTACAACAGAATAGGGATAATTTCTTGTCAGACCTTTGCAACATTTGACCAATTGCCTTTCAAAATTGACTGCAGGAGAAAAGGTGTTTTCAATTAATGGCCTAATGGGATGTCCACAACTTTATGTAGCTTGATCTGTAAGAACCTGGGAGTGCAAAAATAAGCTAGGGTGGGGTAGATGACTCCTAAGAAAGATTTCAGAGAAGAATTTTTAGAAAGCTTACTAACAACTTTACATAGTTTTTCAGTGTTGTCAGCCTTGAGTCTTATGCAATTGGTTTTTTCCAGGAAATCAGCCACTTTGTTGTCCAAAGAATTCTTATGGATGAAGACAAGACATCCTGCTTTGCAAACTGCAAGATTATTACACTGGGTGAAATTTCTAAATTTCTTCAAAAAGGAGGAGGAGTATTTGAGCTTTGGGGTTTGAACCTCGGAAATTGCAATAGCCGATTTTGCGTGATCGGTTGATGTGCAGGATCCGTGTTTTGGATCGCTGCTTCCAGTAATGAAATAGCATGTGGTAGGCTAGGATTAGCAATAGGAGAAAATTTGGGTCCATTGGCAAGTAGTTTATCAATTTCAGCAGGAATAGGCACAGAAGACAGGTTCACATACCTTGGAAAGTTGGTATCGGCAACCTTCGTGGGAGCCGAACTTCGAGTGTTCTTTTGAGTGGAGGCTAGGTGCTAGAACTTGTTTTCAAGTCTTTTGGTTTCACAACTGTGAGTCCTGGATATAGTTTCATGAATTCGGATAAAAAAATTGTCCAGTAATGCTGGATGGGTGGCGAAAGATAGAAATTGGTACCTGGCGTAACACTTGAATTCCAAAGTCGCGATGGAAGCACAGAGATCTCGGATAGCTGCGGAGAGGAGGCTGGTGGTGGTGGTACGGTCTAGAACTTTCTTACATCTTCCATGAAAAGAGGGTTTATGCACCTGAAAAGCAATTGGAATAACCCTTGGACCCCTTGCACTTAATGAGAAAGCGAAGTTGGCACAACAAAGAAACGACTTTGATAAAGTCTTTACGGAAAACGATCCATTCTTCATTCCAGTAGAAAATCTGCCTAGAAGTTGCGTTAACTATAGGAATCGTAGCGAGAAGAATTGGCAGGAAAACACATTACACACAAAACATTAAAATAATTCTTGAAATTGTCATCACACGCGTAAGTTACGTTGAGAAATTATGAGCGGGGCATTTCGGTAGTCAGTTGTTGCCAGATTTCGAAATTGCTTTCTAAATAATAGGGATGTTAAAAGGTGCATCAGTATTGCAGGTGTTAGGGGTAAGGTAGATTAATGCTTTAGCGGTATCTGAGGGTATGCGAATTGCTGAACGGGGCGATTCGCTTAACATTGTGCCAATCGGGAGCCGTGGACGTATCGCTGATGGTTAAAATTGAAAGGGATGTGGAAGGGCTACCCTTCTTCACATCAGCGATATGCTCCATCAAATAATTTTTTAACGTAACTTACACGTGTGATGACGATTTAAAGAATTATTTTAATACTACAGAGTAGTAATTCGTGGTAACACAAATTCTCATTGCTATTTTTTTTTATTGAATGCTGGGTGTGTATGCATGCAGTAAAAACTTTGGAAATTTTCAGTACAAAAAGAGGAGATTTGTAGTACAAAGTAATAATTAAATTTCCCATTGCATGTCAAAGAATGGTGTACATGCATAGTGTGGAAAAGTATGAAGCGAAGAAATGAAAAATACATCCTCTGCAGCAGCTATTCACTAATGGACAAAGATATGTCAAATTTTTTCCAGAAATTTGTCTTGATGGTATTTTTTCATTGTGGATGACAAATTGAGTGACCTGTGGGGTTTCATGACACAAAAATGATCATAAGAATGACAAATAAATTTCCTTATTGTCCTAACATGCTGTCTAATTTCATTTATCCATCTTTCTTATGTAGTTTTAGGGGTTTCCAATTAAATTTATATGTTGAGAGTGTGGTAAAAAGTTAAGATATCAAGAAGGCATAGTGGGAATTTTCATATGGTGTTTGTATATGTTATCCATGAGTTACAATTTCTGTTTACCCCTTGCTGAAGACAGCTATGGGCACCCCACAGAGAAGAGGCAGCTGAATAAACAAAGACATTGCTCTTTCCACGTTTTATCAGCACATAGCAACTGAATAACTGTTATCCGGTCACTGCTGGGAATCCGAATCTCAGATCTCTTGATATCTAGCAGAGCTATTGAGAAATCTGGAATTCGAATCCCCAGCGGTGACCGGCTAACTATTTTTCGGTTGCTATATGTTGATAAAATGTGAAAAAGCAATGTCTCTGTTTATTCCCTGATGCCAAGTATTTTCACTTTGAATCTCGCTCTTTGGATTTAACTGCTATAAAATAATATATAGCCTGTGCCGTTAATGCCCACCAGATAAAGACGTCTCAGTTGCTGAGCCCATCTTACAGATTTATGATGTCAGAAGCTGACAGAAAAACACACGTAGCACCATTGATTGTTGGCCACCACAGTGTAAGCCTAATGAGCTTGACTAGCTATCGAGAGATCTGGGATTCAGATCCCCAGCGGTGACTGGATAACAATTTTTTGGTTACTATGTGTTGATAAAACGTGGAAAGAGTGATGTCTTTATTCAATGATGCCTCATATTTGGATGATTTTCATGAAGAGGCAATAAAAACTAGTACAAACCTTCCCACAAAGGTTTTGTCAGTCAAACTTCGTGCAGATTCTTTAAGCCATCTTTTACAAAACAAATGTACAAAGAAGATTTTTGGAATGAGCTAAAAGCTGTTTTGAGCCAATTTGGTGTTAAAGAAAAAGTTATAATAGCAGGGGATTTCAATGCTAGAGTAGGTGTGCAGAATGCAATTTCTGACTATGTTCTGGGTAAGTTTAATGATCCTTGTGTGAATGATAATGGTGAAAGATTAATTGAACTCTGCATTGAGAATGATTTGTGTGTATCCAATACATTTTTCAACCACAAGTATATACACACATATACTTGGGGAAATCGTACTCTTGGTCAAAAGAGTGTGATAGATTTTGTTGTTTATGATCAGCATTTGAAACACTTAGTTGTTGACACCCGTGTGATGAGAGGTGCAGATGTTGGTTCTGATCATTACTTGGTAGTGTCACGAGTGAAACTTACTGTTGGTTGGAGGAAAAGGAATAGGAAGAGACCCAGGATAGAAAGAATAAAGGTTGATAGGCTCCTTGAAGATCATCAGCGGTATTCTGACTTACTCAGAGAACGACTGAAGGATCTGAAATCTTGTGAGAAGGATGTAGAAAAGAAGTGGGAATGTTTTGAGAACTGTGTTGTTACTGCTGCTAAAGAGGTCTGTGGCACCACAATAGTGGGTAACAATAGAGGTGATGCTTGGTGGAATAGTGAGATTGATGAGGCAGTAAAGAAAAAGAAGGAAGCCTATTTGGGGATGTTGCAAGGTAGAGTATCTGTGGATGAATATCGCTGTAAGAAGCGTGAAGCTGCTAAGCTGGTTCGCCACAGTAAGGCAAAAGATAGGAAAGAGAAAGTGGAAAGGCATGAACTGGCTTTTTGGAAAGATACAAAGTCCTTCTGGAAGTACATGAGACTCAGGAAAAATAGGGGAAACAAAGTTGTAAGTTGTGTGAAGAATGAGATTGGGGAAATGATATGGGAGCCCAATGAGTTAAGTGACAGATGGGGCGAATACTTCTGTGAGTTATTAGATCAGGAGAGCAAAATTATTCTGAGACAGATGCAGATGATGTCACAATGAGGGATGAAAGCACAGGAGGGATCTCAAGAGAAGAAGTGTGTAAAGCACTAAAATCTCTTCAGAATGGTAAGGCTCCAGGAGTTGATGGCATAACTGCAGAGATGTTGAAGTATGGTGGTGACTCTATAATTGACTGGTTAACTGAAATTTGCCAGTTGTGCTGGGAGTTAGGAATGGTCCCTCGGGATTGGAAGGATGCTATCATTGTTCCCTTGTATAAGGGAACAGGTGATCAGACTGAATGCAAGAACTATCGTGGTATTAGCCTACTGAGTGTGCCAGGGAAAGTGTTTGGTAAGGTTGTTATTGAAAAAGTATGTGGTCTTACATCAGAGAAAGTGTGGGATGTTCAGAGTGGTTTTATGCCTGGTAAAGGCTGCACTAACCAGATTTTTGCATTACGCATGATGATTGAAAAGTATCTGGCTGTTGGGAAGAAAGTTTTAACTGCCTTCATAGATTTAGAGAAAGCTTACGACCGAGTCAATAGGACACTTTTGTGGAAGGTATTGAATGAATATGGTGTTACTGGGAATCTACTTAATAGTGTAAAAAGCCATGTATGCTGGCAGTAGAGCTTGTGTACGAGTGAATGGTGTTTTTATCAAAATGGTTTTCCATTGGTGCAGGAGTTAGACGAGGTTGTGTAATGTCACCATGGCTGTTTAATATATTTATGGATGCATGCATGCGTGAGGCCAAAATAGATAATAGTGGTTTATGTCTTGGTGATATCCGTGTGTGCAGATTCCTGTATGCTGATGACACTGTCTTGTTGGCAGATAGCAAAAGTGAGTTGCAGAGTATGTTGACTCGGATGCACGAAGTTTGCATGAAATTCAAACTGAGTATAAATAAGGGAAAAACCAAAGTTATGGTGTTTGAGAGAGGAATGGGTAGCACTGAATGTAATGTAAGTATAAATGGCACTGTGATTGACCAGGTGAGTGAGTTTGTGTATTTAGGAAGCATGTTTGACAGAGAGAACAAGTTGGATGGTGAAATCAGTACGCGAGTGAATTCTTCTTTGAAAGTCATAGCTGCTCTGGGAGGTTTTCACAGGAATGATGGGTTCTCTAGAGAGTCCCGCATGGCTGTGTATGAAACAGTAATTGTTCCTACTCTGATGTATGGCAGTGAAACCTGGGTACTGCAGAAGAAACATAGGAGTCGTTTGTGTGCTGGAGAAATGCGTTACTTACGTAGGGTTTGTGGCAAGACACGATCTGATTGTGTGAGGAATGAAGATGTATTGCAGTTGTGTGATGTAAAGCAAAATGTTGTTAGCAAGGTGGAGACCAATATGCTTCGGTGGTTTGGCCATGTTGAAAGAATGAGTGATGAAATGCTTACTAAGAAAATATTTTCAGCCCAAGTGGCAGGAAGGAAAGGCAGAGGAAGGCCAAGGAAGACATGGGTGGATCAGATTCAGGAGTGTCTGCATGAGAAAAAGATTGTGAGTATGAAGTATAAAAGATCTTGTGTACGGCGTGTAATGGACATCAGTGAAGCATGAGTTATATGTCAAGATCACTGTAAATGACGAAGTTTGATACGACAACAGTAAGTAAAAATATCTGGAAGTTTGTATTTCTTTTTGGAGCTAACCTCTGAATCTCAGAGAACAGCTTAGTGATATGTATGTATGTATGTATGCATAAATTTGTTTCAAAAATGAATTAAGAATACAGTAAAACCTCGAAAATTCGGCATCCAGAAAACCGGCAACTTCATAAATCTGGCACTTTTCTGATTTCGTTTTCGTGAGAAAATCATGAGGATGTTCTCATGATGTTTCACCAACAGCCATGGAAATCTCCCGATTTACCATCTCAACAACACAACACGAGATCATTCAATCTCAGCCCTAACAGTTGCTCTAGCTTTTTTTAAGTTTTTGTCTAACCTTTTGCCAAATTCATTATTTTTTTCAACAGAGTTTTATAATAAATAATACAAAAGGGTAATCACCAATATTTTTGCCAAAAAAAATGTTTCCATTGCCAAAACGATTTTTTGGATAGCTTCAGAAATCCGGAATTTTTATAAATCCGACACTCGTCCAGTCCCGTTGATGCTGGATTTTTGAGGTTTTACTGTATATCTTATGAAAAAAAGAAAAGTAGATTCAACTTATGAACATTCTGCGGTAGATAATTATTTCCAATTTCTGGAAGTGAAAATTTGTCACCTGCACATATAACTAACTAGCATACACAAACAAATTTCTCCAGCTGTATGTACAGCGATTGAGCTTATAACAGCTAAAGCACAAAACATGTACTGAAAGTGGTATGTACAGTTATGAATGCAGAACTACCTACGTAATACATCAAAAGTCCTGAAATGAATCAAATGTTTAAAAAAACTATTTGAAGCAACAGAAATTAACGATTGGGATGATGCATGTATGGAAGATCTAGAGAAGATCTACCCAATTGTGGGACTAAACAATGATGAAAATTGACAGATATTTTAATACCTTGGATGATGCAGTTGATTTACTTTTAGTAGTAGTGCCCTTTAATTACATATATTCCGACAGCTACTAATCTGTTTTAAAAAAAGGGGGCAGATAACAGTGGATATCGTTTAAAAACAGAAAAGATACTTTCGTGTACAAGAATTCACTTTAGCAAAAATTGGAAGCAATATTTTTGTTAATGTCAGTCATTTAAAAAAAAAAACTGTTGGCATTTGCATCCTAGTAGTTTTATTTCACATCTCCACATATGTGTGAACTATTTGCATGGATTCCCAGCTGCAAGGAATGTTAGGATAACACCTGGGTCTAATATTAGCCAAGTTTGCAAGAAACAGAAGCTTTGTGACTGGCTGAACCCTGCATAACAAGAATTCTACTACTATATTTTATGTTCTAAAAGGTACGATTCCTACTATGGGCATGGTGGAATCCATTTTTTGTTTCATGACAGTTTAAAGAACTGTAAAAAGGATTTGTGTTTGCTATAAATGAGGTGATAAGATAGTGAATTGGAGTTAATAACTTTTGTTTATAAAAGAAATTTCACATTTTAAGTGCATGTTGTGTGTAATTACCATGGAATCTCCTTGTAGAAGGAAAACAAAATGAATTGTCTGTTTTTAATATGATTAAATCATTATTGTTTTAATAATCTAAAGCAACTTATGGGAATTTACTAGGAAATTTTTTCATTTATAGCAAATTTTCGGAGAAAACTCTTCTCCTTCTTCAGGCTCTCTTGTTGTTGTCACTTTTTGCTTGTCACTATCATGGTTACGGTTTACCTTGACGGTTACGGTTAACCTTGACGGTTTAGGTTATTTTTCAACAAATCTTGCCAGATGTTAGGCAGGGAAAATCCTTTGCAGTCATTGATGATGGAATTTTGATTTTTCTCAATCTCTATTCCTTCTTTCAGTTTTCTTTTTGGAAATTGCTTTGGAAACTGATTACTTTAAGGGAATTCCAATCCATGCTGTGCCCAGTTTCTCTAACATGCCTATCTAATCCAGTCTTGTTGGAGCAATTTTTTATAGCTGCTTTATGCTCAGCTATACGAGTTTCTAGTCTGCGACCTGTTTCACCTATGTAAGATAGTCCACAACTACAATTTACTTCATAAACTACTCCTTGCATTTTTAAAATATCTTCTTCTCTTTGAACTATTTTAGGGAAAAAATTTTTAACTTTGTTCTCTAAACTTGGAGCTAGCCTAATATTGTATTTTTTACTAATTCTCTTTAAAGCCTCAAATAAACCTTTGTGATACGAAATTTTTCTAGTGAATTTTACTTCTTGCTTTTGTGGGTTCTTCTTACCATTAAAATTCAGAAGCTTCTCAATTTCTTCTTTAGGATAGTTATTTTCTGCAAGTATGACTTTAAGCTCTTCTTTATGGGCTTCTTTTTTATCTGCAGTAGAAACTATTTTATTAATTTTTTCTAAAAACTGACTTGCTACATTTTTCTTAATAGAAACTGGATGATACGAATTGAAATCCAGTAGTCTTTTAGTATTCATTGGTTTTTTATACCAACTAGTGAGGAATTTTTCATCTTCATAATAGATAGTAATATCTAAGAAGTTTATTCTTCTTTCTTTTTGAAGTTCAATAGTGAACTTAAGGGAATCATCTAATTCATTGAATGAGTCTAGAATTCTTTCTGGAACAATTTCTGAGCTATCTATTATAAATAAGATGTCATCCATGTATCTGCTATATAAGCAGAAGTATGTGGGTTGTACTAGTATCTGTTCTTCTAGTTTTCCCACATAATAGTTAGCTAAGAGTGGGGAGCCCATAGCTAGCCCCGATTTTTGAATGAAAAAAAGTTTTCCCAAATTGAAAGTAGTTGTTCTGCAAAGAGAAAGTAAGCATTTCAAAAATTCCTACTAATATGTTTTTTTCCTTGTTGTGAAAAACTATTAGGTCTGCCAAGTCTTCCGCTATAAAGTCTATAAGTTGATCTATATTAATGTGAGTATACATAGACACTATATCTAAACTACCCATAATAGGAGAATCTAATTTAGGAAGAAGTCATTGCTGTTTTGAAGAGTCATCCTGTGTCAAGCAATTACTCGGTGCACATACTGTACATTATGCAGATAATAACAATGTATGACTGGAAAACCAGTATCATCTAGTTGTATAAACAGGGGCACACACTGCTGTGATCTATTGGGAAATTCTCTGCTGTCCAAAGCTGTGGATGAGAAGTATACAATCCGAGTGCTGTTATGTTTTTTTTTTTTTTTTTTTAAGTTGACCTCTGCAGCTGCAGTGAGAGAAATTTGTGCTGTGGAAGGTGAAGCAGTGATTGAAAGAACGGCAAGATTTTGGTTTCAGAGATTTAAAAACGAGGACTGCTGCCTTGAAGATAAAGCATGTGCTGGAAGACCTTCGAAGGGGAATTCTGAAGCCGTAGGGTCAAATCCATGCACAAGCACTATACAACTGTCTAATAAGCTGGGAATACCTCAGCCCACAATGGTTCATGAAATACACAGAAGCTGTCAACAACTGCAGCTCAAGCTTTGTGATGTGTGCTGCCAAATGATGGAAAATCCCTAGGACAACCATTTTTTTAAATCAAATTGTGATGTGATGAAAAGCAGGATATTTTTCAAGAATCCAGACACGAGAAAACAGTGGTTAGATCCCAAAAAGCCACCAGAACAAGTCATAAAAAGCGGATGATTTGAGCACAAAGTTAGTTATGCTATGTATGTGGTGGAACTTTGAAGGCCCGATTCATTGGCAATTGGTTCCAGATGGTCGAGACACTAATGCACAGCTGTACTGTAAGCAAGCTGGACTGGATGCCGATTTAAAGTACCCTGCTCTGGTGAACCATAAATGAGTTATCCTCCAACAGGGTTATGCTTCTTCTCATTATTAGAGATTCCAACCCTGACTGAAAATTTTCAGTAGTCAACACTAAAAAAATGATTAGTTTTTAGCTCTTTTCAGTAATAATGAATAAAATTGTATGACACACTCTGTAAAACGAACAAATAGTAAGGGAAGTAAAATGGCAGTGTAAATTCATAAAGAGATGAATTTTTGCTTAAAAAACTGATCATAAATTGAAGACATTTTGTGGGAAACACTAAGTGACTCAATTTTTTTTTTCTAGTTTACCTCAAAAATAAATGTATATTTCAAATGGAACCTTATAATAAACACAGTGTCAACACAGATTGGAAGTTGTTCATGGTCATTTTAAAATCCCAAAATAACAAAAAAGAATGAAAAAAAAAACAAAAAAAAAAACAGTAGCATTATTTGTAAAAAAAAATGGTAACAGTGCACAAAAGTGACTTCAAATTGTTTTGAAAAGTTTCCTAATGAAATGTTGTACCTTTTCTTACAATACTTTTTCTATACATCAATGGAACATGCATTTTTGCTTTTTATTAAAGGAAAATTTACCCTGAAAATTGTTACTTATCTTGTCCTTGCTGGAAATTACACTAATTCAATCACCTGTACAGTTGTTTTCACTGCAAAGTACGAATCTGCATTGCTTTTTCAACATTAATTTTGCTGGAAATGCATGGTTTTCTATTACTTCTTACTATATCAAGAAACAAAGAGGGTGAGCATGTTTTCCTTTTGTTCGAAAAGAAATTAAAGTTCAAAATTGGAACAACTTTCTGTTGCAGTCTTGCGTTCCCCGTAAAGTAATTTTTTCTGCAGTGTGATCAAGTAGTTGCGTTTTCGAACTCTGATTTCTCTTTAAGCAAAAGAAAAAATGCTTGTATTGTCTTTTGATGTAGCAAGAAGTGTCTAAAAAATGGGATAACATGCATTTTAAGGGAAATTCAATGTAAAAAATTAGCACTGCGTTGCTCAATCTCCCATGAAACAATTTTATGAATCACGGAAATGACTCGGATTCCACCATATACAGATTACGTACTGGTTTTGAAATTTAACTCCACTTAAGAAAAAAAGGGGACGGGGCCAAAATACTTGATCTTTACTGATTGGTTTTAAGAAAATACTATGAGAAACATGCAGTGCATTATGAAAAATTCTTGAAAAATATACAAAGTCACTCTTTTTCACTTTTACCAACGATTTTAAAAATGAGAAGCATCATTGGAAATATCATCATCATCATCATTGTCAACCATTATCAATCCACTGCTGGACGAAGGTCTCCCCAAGTTTCCTCCACAACGGTCTGTCTTGTGCCAGTCTCCTCCATGTCACTCCCGCATATTTACGAATTTCATCCACCCATCTCCTATGTGGTCTTTTTCTGGGTCTTTTCCTGTCCCTTGGAATCCAATCTAAAATTTCGGCTGTCCATCTATGGTCTGTCCTTCTGGCAGTATGTCCAGCCCATTGCCATTTCAGGGATTTAACTCTGATCATGATGTCTTCCACTCTCGTCATTTTTCGGATCCACGAGTTCCTCTTCTTATCTCTCCTGGTTATACCAAGCATGCACCTCTCCATGCTTCTTTGAGTTGTCTGCAGCCTTTGTATGTCTCTTTTAGTTAAGGTCCACGTCTCTGCACCATACGTAAGCACTGGAAGGATGCATTGATCAAACACTTTTCTTTTAAGACATAATGGCATATTGCTCTTGAAAATTATGCTGTTTCTTCCAAAAGCTCTCCAGGCAAGTTTTGTACGCCGATTAATTTCTTCATCAATGTGACCCTCACTTGATATCTGCTGTCCAAGATAAACATACGTATCTGTTATCTCCAGTTTTTCTCCATCAATCGATAAATCTTCATTTCTTGTAAAAGCATTGAACATCACTTTTGTCTTCTGAAAGTTCATTTTTAATCCCACTTCTTTACTCTTGTCAGCAAGTTCCTGGATCATACTCTGCAGCTCTGATGGGGTAGTTGCAAAAATGACTACGTCATCAGCAAAATGAAGGTGGGATAGATAATCTCCATTAATCTTTATCCCTTTGTTTTCCCAGTTCAGTGATTGAAAGACATTTTCCAATGTGGCATTAAAGAGCTTCGGAGATATGGTGTCACCTTGTCTCACTCCCTTTCCAATTTTTATGTGTGTTGTATTTTCAAACAGCCGAATCTTTGCACTTGCATTTTCATAGATGTTATTAATAATATTAATGTATGCATCTTCAATACCGCAGGATTTCAGAGCCGTGGTAACTGCTGATGGTTTCACCGAATCAAAGGCTTTTTCATAATCGATAAAAGCCATGCACAATGGAAGTTCATATTCCCTCGCTCTTTCAATTAGTTCTCTCAGTACATGGATATGATCTATTGTGCTGTAGCCACTCCTGAATCCAGCTTGTTCTCTCGGTTGAGCCATGTCCAGTGTTACCTTCAAGCGGTGTGAAAGAACTTTAGTGAAGATTTTATAAACTACTGATAGGAGGCTGATAGGTCTGTAGTTCCTGAGATCCTCAATGTCACCTTTTTTATGTAGCAGGATCATTGTAGCATTGTTCCAATCCTCAGGAATCTTCCCTTCATTAAGGCATCGAGTGAAAATTTGGGCGAGTACTGTTTCAATTTCTCCACTTGCTTCTTGTATGATGTCTATAGTAATTCCATCTTCTCCTGGAGCTTTCCCCCGCTTCATGTTCTTGATTGCATGAGCAACTTCTGCTGTGAGGACTGGAAGAACTCTGGTACCTTTCATGATGTCTGGAGTACATGAATCATCCCTTTCATATAATTTGGAGTAGAAATCTTTCACTCTTGTCAAAATTTCGCCTCTATTTCTTGTTATAGAACCATCTTCTTTTCTCAGAGCCATAATCTGTTTTCTTCCCTTACTGAGATGTCCCTTTGCTATCTTTAGGCTTTGGTTGTTTTCAATTGCTTTCCTCACTAGCTCACAGTTGAATTTCCTTACGTCTTCAGTGATACTTTTTCGTGCTGTCTTGCATAGCTCTATATATTCCACTTTGGAAGTCACATCTTCTTTAGTTGTCCTCATCTCTCTTCTTTTTTGCATCAACATTTTGGTTTTTCCTGATAATTTGTTTACATGCAACTTGTTCTTAGACCCAGCTAATTTTGTTGCTGTTTCCATAAGAGCTTTGGTTACTTTTCTGTTAACTTCCGAAATATCCAATTCTTCCGATGTTAGGCCTTCTAAAGCAGAGAATCTGTTCTTCAGTTCCAACTTGAAAGTATTATGGTGTTTTTTAAGGTTGGAAATTGAAGAATTTTATGAGGAAATTCGTCATCTAAATAATAAAGGTAAGCAGCACTTGAAGATAATTATGGGAGATTTCAATGCAAAAATAGGGCACCGGCAACAGAATGAAACTTCAGTAGGTAAATTCGGTCACGGCAACAGAAACCAGCGTGGAAATACTCTCGTTGAGTTTGCAGAGGCAGAAGGATTTTTCATCTTGAATTCCTTTTTCAAGAAAAAGCCACGCAGGAAATGGACATGGAGACATCCAATTGGGACGACAAGTGAAATTGATTTTATTATGTGTAACAAAAAATTCGTCATCGAAGACTGCAGTGTGCTAAACAAGTTCAACACAGGTAGTGACCATAGATTGGTGAGATGTAAGATGCACCTCAACACTAAACTGGAACGTGGCAAGCTCATGAGACAAAAATGTATTGGAAATATATATATATATATATATATTCTATAAAGAAGATACCTAAGCAAAAAAATACATATATAATTTTGACTCACACCTAATACAACATAGAAAAGGTTATGTATCTACCTGTGTGAGTAAAAGGAGAAAAGATAAAAAAATAAAATAAAACAACTGAATGTAGAAGGTGTCGAGAATACTGAGCCTTGGCTTTATCAAGGACCAGCAAAAACTCTGCATTTTCTCACTTCCACAAAGACCTAGTTGGAAATGGGTTTCTGCAAGGCCATAGATGCAAGTAACATTCCCACCTAAAATAGTTTAAAAAATATATATATAAGTCATGTCCTCCGTAGAGTAGCATGACCTAGCACTAGTTAACAATTTCGCTTGCATCCATTAACCTTCATGGCCCGACCCATGCTCTTCATCTGTTACTATTAAACAGAGAGAAGAAGATTAAAGAGAACTCAAGCTGTGAGAGTGACATAATAAATAGAAATGATTTTCAGCTATAACGAACAGATTTTTGAAAGAAAACTTGAGTCTAAAACCCCTACTCTACAACTTATGACAGCACGAAAACGAGAATAAGTTAAAGATAATAATTAACTAAAGAAAACTTTGTGAAAGTTATATACCTTAAACAGTTAGTTGCAATATGTACAAAGTATTTCAGCAGTGCTTTAAGTGCATAATTAATTAGTTATTAAGAACTTAACTACTTTGAAAAAACAGCGCATAGACAGCGCATAGAAAAGGAACAAGCTTAGCCTTCCTCTGTTCCTAGGTACCCCAAAAGACGCTCAAAGTTACAAAGAAAAGTAAGAGTTAAAACCCGCATAAATGTTAACAGACAAACCAATGCTTAAAAGCTGAAAAGCTAAAAAACGACAGAGAAAAGGTACATAAAGTACAAACATTGAACTTATAAAACCTAGAACCCAAAACAAGGAAGAGAGCTTACCTCTTGTGTGACAAAAACTTTTCTCCTTACAAGAGGAGAACATGGCTGACCCCTTCCGCCACTCCCTAGACGCTGGGGGGCAGTGAGGGTGGGGCTGATGGCCTCCTCATACAGCAAGAAACCAACGCGCGGAGATTTTAACCAGAGAAAAATATATAAAATTAAGACTGTGGATCTGTATGATCAGAATGAGCAGAATTAACTCTCCAGAATACATGAGAAATATTATAAAATACACGAGCAGTTTATTCAATAATCTTTGCATGTATTAAATCACCTTAGTGAGCTTCTATAGATTAATCAGAATCTTATTAATTTTAATGTTGGTTTTACTATTTTTAGTATAGCTATCCTAGTAATGAATAACTAGTTTTCTTTTTTATTTGTTTTTATTTTCTTTTATAAACAGATTTTTAAGATTTTTTTGTGATTTTGTTTATATTATTTAATTTTTTGTTTTAATAGGACCGTCATATCCATAGCACTAAGGTTCCTTTAGGTAGTTAATAGGCATCCTCTAGCCAACTTCCTTACGGCTTTGATTGGTCAGAATCATATTATTAACTGTGTAGAAAATTAAAGCAGATCTGCCAACCTTACTCTATTATTCAGAATAATTTTTCTTAAAGTTCTTTTGATGAAAGAAGAAGGAATTTCGTTCTCTAGAAAACTTTCTAATAGTATATTAATGTGGTAATTGAAATCCAAATTGTTGCTGCAAATTCTTGAAATTCTTAGGACCTGAGAAATTAGTACATTCTCAATTACTTTGGTTGAAATGTTATTATTCCAGTGTAGATATTTAATTACTTTGAAAGGAAAATTAACTCTTTTATCAAAGAGGCTAATAGATGGGTTACCTCTGTTGAGCTTAATGCTTAAGTCTAGGAACTCAAGTTCCTGATTACTGTGGTTGGTTTTACATAAGTTAAGAGAGCTAGGATAGATATTATCAAAATCACTCTCTATAACTTCTGAATTATTGATACACAGCAGATCATCAATATATCTAAAAGTGTAAAGGTAGTTATCTGAGCAGGTGGGGTGATTTTTAATGAATTTATATTCCTTAAAGAACAGGAATAGATTAGCGATATTTGTGGACGTTGATGTTCCCATTGGAATACCGTTCACTTGCTTATAGAGAGTATTATTATATAAGATATGGTTATTTTTTATGCAGCAATTGAGATAAGAGTTCCAAGTTCCTACATCAACAAATTGGTTAAGTTTAAATTCTGCATACAGCTCTTTAAAGGTAGTGATTATATCTGATAGAGGCAGATTAGTATATAGGTTTTCAAAATCATAACTATTAATATCTAGGGGACAAACTTTGAGTATAGTAGAAATTACTTCTGCATTATTATTAATTAGCCAAAATCTCTGTACATCAAGTTAGAACAGTTTCTAATGTGTTTCAAAACCTTCTTTAAGACATCTTCAAAAGCAAGATCTATTTTCTTTTTATGACTTCTTACTCCACTAGCTATGAACCTGAACTTTACAGGATCCTTATGAAACTTAACCGTTGCAAAAAGAAATGGAAATTCAGGCCCATATCTTCTAGTTTGTGGAATTTTAAGTTTCTTGAAGAATGCCTTAAACCGATTTTCTAACTGCTTGGTAGAATAACTTACGGGCTCGTATGTTACTCTATTATTGAGTTCCATAGTTAACAATTCAAAATAGAACTTCTTACAGATAATTGCAAAATTATTGCTAGCTTTATCCGTAGTGGTAAAAATAAATTGGTCTTGTAGTTTGGAGAGTGACCTTTTAGCTTCTCCAGAGAAAAAGAGATTTCTGTCGAAACAAAAGTCCAGACCTGCCAACTCACCGGTGAAGCTATTGATTATATTATATTTCCATTCTGCGAAGGCCTCAATAGGCTGATTGTACGTTAAACTGGTTTTTACGATGTACTTATTTACATCTTGAGTGAAGCTCTCAAGAATCCTTTCTTTGGAAATTGTGAAGGAAGGTCTGAAATTAGAGCCATACTCTAATAAATTCCTAAGCTTTTCATTTTCAACATAACTCAAGTTTCCGGTGATAATATGGTTGTAATTCTTATCATAGTGAACTGTTTCTTTATGTTATTTTGCACCCTTCGTTTTTAAATTCTAAAATTTTTTCCTTAGTCTTCAGTTTTGCTCTTAAGTATATATATATATATATACATATAGGACAGACCGTCGATGGACAGCCAAAATTTTAGATTGGATTCCAAGGGACAGGAAAAGACCCAGAAAAAGACCACATGGGAGATGGGTGGATGAAATTTGAAAGTGTGTGGGAGTGACATGGAGGAGACTGGCACAAGACAGACCGTTGTGGAGGAAACTTGGGGAGACCTTCATCCAGCAGTGGATTGACAATAATGATATATGAAAGAATGTAATGATAGAATAAAAAAAAAGAAAATTGATCAGAAAAATTGCAAATGGGAAAAGGAAAATGACGGGACATTCTCATCGCTGCTAGAGTATTCATTTCCGGCAGTCCCGAACATTTGCGGACTTTGACTAATTTTTTGCAGTGGTTAGCCACCTTACCCTCAATTTTCAACCTTTTTCTTAAAATAATTTCACTGCAGGAAAGAATTCTAGTATTGCTCCAAAACTCTATGCAATAATACCAAAAATTAAGGACTTTCCAAGATCTGGAAAGGGACATAAAATTTCAGGACATTTCCAGGATTCCATGGGCCGTAATAGCTGTACGTGACCAGAGATTCTTAGACATCCAAAACATATTGAAAAAGCAAAAAGAAATGCAACGATATTGAAAACATCCAAGAAATACTCTACGAAATGTTTAATGAACGTTAGAAGCTTGAAAACATGAAAATAGACTTTACACATTTCATTAAAAGTGTTATTTCACTGACAAGGGAAGCCTTTCAACTGTCACTCTCCAAAATTGAATAAACATGGCCAGGAGATAGTACTAGGGCAAAAATCAATGGGTGTATTTCCGTTTTGGCCCAAATGAACTGACAAAGGTGAACGAGTGGTCTGAAAATGGCCTTAGAGCAGAAGTGGGAAAAATCATCTAACATCTGTTGTGGTGCGTGATATGTAACCCCAAATATCAGCTATGTCCCCATGATTCAAATGTCATACAAAAAGCAACAAAATCCTTTATTACAGGTGTAAATGAACATTTGTGGCATTAAACACATGACCAAAGCAAAGTAATTTGGAACAATGAGAACAATGCAAGATCCCAAAGTTATCACAGTACTGAAAATTGTCATTGATATCTGAAAAACAAATATGTTGAACATTATCAAAAGAAGCATCATCACTTTCACAGTATTCAACCTTTATCCACAGATAACATATTGTTGAATTTTCTGACTGCCATTGATTGTTCATTGATATGTTCCATGATTTTCTCCACTTGTGCTCTAAGGCCATTTTCAGACCACTTCTTACCTTTGTCAGTTCATTTGGGCCAAAACGGAAATACACCCATTGGTTGTTGCCCTTAGTACTATCTCCTGGCCATGTTTCTTCAATTTTGGAAAGTGACAGTTGAAAGGTTTCACTTGTGAGAGTTTCACTTTCTGCAGTATATCTGGCATTTCCCGTAATCTGTAGCAGACCGATTATTTCTGTAGTAGTTGGGGGTCTCTGAATTGTGCCCGGTCAACTATGTAAAAAAACACAGGGAGTGGAGGCTATTGAGCTATGCCCCACCTTTCTTACAGACTGGCTCTTGTGCCTTCAGACTACCACCTATTCTGGTCCATGGCACATTTTCTATGCGGAAAACTCTTTAAAAACATCCCCGATGTTGAACGTCCAATACTTTTTCGCCTCGAAACCAAAGGAATTTTTTTGCATGGGAATTCAAGACATGGCATCATGACAGTGCAGGACCATTGAGTATGATGGACTCTATTTCGAAGATTAAACTTTTATGTTTATACATTTATATTTTCATCAACTGTCAGAAAACAGCAATGACTTTTGAATCACCCTGATATTCCCTGTCATCATATGAATGTTCAAAAATAACGCACAAAAGAAACTAACATTACTTCTGAAGTCTGTTGATTATGAAGACTCACATACTGTGGTGGTGGTGTCTCATTCCATTTTGGAATCTACAATAGGCTTATAACATTCATAACTAGCACCCAAAGTACATCAGAAACACACTTATAAAAAATTTAAATAACATTTATTTTAATATTTAAAAAGTAGCCAAATCACATGAAATACAGAACTAAAATCAAATATGTACACATAAATGGCTACAAAAATCTATCTATACTGCATAAATTCAGGTTAAAACATCCATAGTAGAAGCCACAGTTGTTTTGAAATTTATGTGCATACAATTATAATAATTACAAGGTTGCTTACCTTTTTCACATTTCACTGCACATTTTATTCTTTTTGTTGTCATGCTTGGTTTAAGCTTAAACACCACACCAGAAGCTTAACCCAAGCATGACAACAAAAAGAATAAAACGTGCAGTGAAATGTGAAAAAGGTAAGCAACCTTGTAATTGTTATATTACATAATTTGAACACCAAAAGCTTAATTTTTTTTGGGGGGGGGGGGGAGGAGAAAGCAAGTATATTTTCACAATTTTCATTAATTATATACAATACACCAGTAGGTTAAATGCCATAGTACAAAAAAAATTTAGCTGAGCCACCATCATGAAAGAAAAATGTTTATAGTAAGTAGATGTTAACAGTGCACCATACACGAAAGAGAACTCCACAAACCTAAAATACAGTCAATATCTAAGACGGTGCAAAGGTCACTTCACAATTCAACCTTATGCAGCTCTTAGCCCCTCTTTTGACTAAAACTATTTGCACCCACCAGAAGGATGCAGCTGCAGTTTACCCAAAATGAAATCAACCATTTTACTATATGGGCACTATAAGCTTATTTCTTCACTGATTCTGCCGACTACACTTCACTCAGATGCAAACCCAGCATCTTTCATGAAAGTGAATCCACAAACCTAAAATAAATGCAGTTTGTAGAACTTTGATAAAAAAAAAAATAATAATAACTTTTTCAAAATTGTCTCACTACTGCAAAACTAGCATTAAGTAATCCTCTTAACAGGCAAAAAATCTAGGCCACATGGGTCCACATCCAGCTACTCCCCTCAGCGTCACTTCTATTACCGTTAAGGAAGGAGACCACTTTTGACTGTGTCTTGCTCCATTTACGAGATATTAGCATAACCAGGTAGTTGAAAAATATGGGGAAAACCTAATGTCACAAAGTAGTATGCTGCTCTTAGCCTCTCTTTTGACTAAAGTGATTACCTGCTCCTGCCTGAAGGATGCAGTTGCAGTTTGCTAGTACCCAACCACACTACCATATGGCACTATAAGCTCATTTTTCATTGATGCTGATGACTACACTCAGCTTGTCAATCAGAGAAAGCCAAGCACACATACATGCTGGGCTTGCATCTTGCTGTACTCGGATGCAAGCCCAGCATCTTTCATGAAAGTGAATCCACAAACCTAAAATAAATGCAGTTTTGTTTTATGAACCTTGCTGCATACCAGGGTTGATTTTTTTGCCTCACTACCGAAAAACTGGTGCATTACGTAATCCTCTTAACGTGCACAAAATGTAGGTCACGTGAGTAAACATCTGGTTGCTCCTCCCAGTGTCACTTCTATTTCTGTTTGAGGTAGTGGGAGAAACTTTGGGCTGTGTTTTGCGTCATTTACAAGATATTAGTACAACCGGATAGTTGAAAAATATGCTTGTCGGGACAGTATACCTAATATTGTATAGTAATATGCTGCTCTTAGCCTCTCTTTTGACTAAAGCAATTGCCTGCTCCCGCCAGGATGCAGCTGGAATTTGTCCATGCCCAACCAAACCGTATGGGCACTAAAACCTCTTTCTTCATTGATGCTGTTGACTACACTCAGCTCATTGATTGGGAAAATAAATCACACGTACATGCTAGGTTTGCATTTTGCTTGCTCAGATGCAAACCCAGCGTCTTTCATGAAAGTGAATCCACAAACCTAAAATAAAGGTAGCTTGTACTGTGTATGAACCTTGCTGCACACTAGAGTTAATACGAAGAACGTTTTTATTTTGTAAACTGTCTTGCTAGTGAAAACGTTTTGATGAAAAATATGCTCACCAGGATAGTACATCTAATGCCACCTCAAAATTCAACCTTATGCAATGCTTAGCTTGTTTTAAAGCCTCTTTTGACTAAAACAATTATTACCTGCACCCACCAGAAAGATGTGGCTTCAGTTTGCCAGTGCCCAACCCAACCCAACCACCCTACTTCATGGGCACTATAAATTCATTTCTTCACTGATGCTGCCGACTACACTCAGTTCATTGACCGGAAGAAGCCCGTCATATGTGCATGCTAGGTTTACATCTTGCTAAGCACAGCATTTTTCATGAAAGCAAATTCACAAACCTAAATGAATAAAATAAACCTAGACACTATGAACTGTGCTGCACACAGATGCAAACCAAGCATCTTTCATTAGAGTAAATCTACAAATGTAATGTGCACATGCAGAAACGTAAGTTATTCAAATGTCACATACACTCTGTAGCAAAAAATCCAAGCACCTGGAAAAATGTTCTGATCATGATGAAATTTGACACGAGCAAAGAGGACAAAATGGTATAAATTTGAGAGCAATCCCTCCATTTATTGAGCAGGTATAGGTTCAAAACCATTACATTTTAGTAACATGTATGGCCACCTCTGGCAGCAATGCATGAGAATATCTGGTTTGGCATGAACTCATACAGATGTCAAATGCTGTCCTGCAGAAGTTGCTGCCAGTTCCATTGTAATTGCACAGCCAGGTCACGCATGTTGCACTATGGCTGGAACCGGCATCCAACAAGGTCAGAAACGTGTTCGATTGGGGAGAGGTCCAACAATCAGGCAGGCCAAGGGAGGGTTGTCACACCACACAAACAATCCATGGTAACATTCACAATGTGCGGACGGGTATTATCTTGCTGAATGATGGCACCCGACAGCATTGGCAATACCACAGGTCGCAGGATCTCGTCGACGTATCGGCAGGCCATTACAGTGCTGTAAAGGATCACAAATGGTGACTGGGTATCATAGGCAATGACTTCCAAAATGGCAAAGCCAGGTGTTATGGACGTGCTGCTCCACAATGATCAGGGATGAGCAGCATTGGCCAGAGCTCCTCCACACATGAATTCTCCAGTCATCCCAGCACAGTGAAAACCAGGATTCATCACTGAACACGATACGGCTCCAATCCGATACATTCTAACCTGCGCAGACGCAACACCAGATGAAGCGTTGCTGGCGATGTCCAGGCATTAGTGGTATCCGGCGCAACAGTCACTGACAATGGAGTCCAGCCTCTGCGAGCCTTCTTCCAACAGTGCTGCACGACACTGCATGTTCAGATGTGGGTAGATGCCTCTGAATGGCATATAGCAAAGCTGTGAGTGTGCGTATTGCAGCTTGCACAATCCTGGCAAAAATTCATCATTTGAGGCCTGCCACTGCCCTCTTGATGGTTATGGATGCCCTGTTGAAACCACTGGTAACAACATTGTCTGACTGTGTCATTGCTCTTACCCTCATGGCGGGCTATACCACCAGCCCGCTTCCCAGAGAGCGGGGATGCACCCTGTCTCGAACTCGCTCTACTGGTTGTAACGTTGTTGGGTGGGGTCTTCGAGGCATTCTCATTTACTACTGCTAACAACTGTATCACAGCAGCTGTACAAATAGACACAGTGGCTGAGCAATGGACCTTACATGTGTGCTGGGGTGCGTGTTTCCAATGAGCGTTACACAGGCTCTGTGCATTTTGTATCATTTGCATGTCTGGCTCAGAGGTATTTGCATGTTAAGTTTTGCACTTGTCGGATGATTATTTGTGGTGCACAGATTTTTTTGCTACAGAGTATATATGAATAGAACATGAAAGTAAAGACAAACCTAAAATAAAGTCAGTTTGTATACTGCATGAAAACTGCTGCACACAGATGCAATCAGCACCTTTCATGAAAGTGTACTCTAATTTCACAAAACTAATCCACATGCAGTACACAAATTACTGGATTGTTACAGCATGTATGCCTCTATCGAACATGAAAGCAAATTCACAAACCTAAAATACATGTGGTTTGTATTAACATTGCTGCACACAGATGCAAACCGAGCAGCTTTCATTAAATTGAACTGTGAATTCCTTAAACAACTTAATCCACATGTAGGACATGAATAAATTACTCAAATACACTGCCTGACAGAGAAAATGCCACACCATGAAGGAATGCTTGAAAGCAGACCAAACTACAAATACAGATAGCCAAGTAGGTCCTGAACAAATTGTTTAATTGTCACATACAGACTAAGTTCCAGTGGCCGAATATACAGGATGATCAATATGGAGTGTGGCCCCCATTTCGGACAATACAGCATTTAATATGATGTGGCATCGAAGCAATGAAAGTCTGAAAAGAGTCCTGGGGTATCGTGGACCATGTGGTATTGATCCGAGTCCACAGTTCATCTTCATTTTGCGGGAGTGGGAGGGTACTCAACCAACGTCCAATCATGTCCGGCAGATGCTCAATGGGCGAGAGGTCGGGGGATTGTGCTGGCCATGGAAGCATCCGCACACCATGTAAAGCATTCAGGCTGAACTGAGCAGTATGTGGCCGGGCGTTATCCTGTTGAAAAACGGCGTTGGGAAACCCTACAGATACAGTGGTGCCACGGACTGCAGCACCTCATCAACATAGCGGTGTGCCGTCAATGTGCCTGTAATGCATACCAGTAGTGATTGGCTGTTAATGCTGATAGCAGCCTAAACCATGATTCTACGCTGTTAGGCCGTGTGGCGCTCCACAGTGGTGAAGGAATCCGTCCGGCCATGTCGCCTCCAGTCTCTCACACGGCGATCATCCATGGTGAGACAGAACCGTGATTAGTGCTGAACACCACACTGTTCGATTCGGTACCCCACACAGCTCTGCAGTGACACCACGCCAAGCAGTGACGACAATAAATCACTGTTAAGGTAGCCTTAGCAAATGGATGGCTGGACAGCAAACCAGACGCAGCTTGAAACATCCACATACACTCTGCAAAATGCCGCCCGTTGTGGCCTGTGGGTCCGCTATGGCATGATGTCAGATGCGATGATCGGTGCACTAGGACGTTCCTCTCCGTGCTCCAGTTCCCCTATGATACTGCACAGATCCTTCCTGGGACCACCGTCTCCAAATGTGACCGATGGTTGTAGCATCATGTTGTGTTTCTTCCACAATACAAAGCAAGGACCATCCGGCAGTACGAAGGACTATGACGACACTTCTCGTGAACTTATCTGTTTGACGAAATCGCGTACGATGGCTTCTTAATTGTATTGGTACCCCTTGTTTGTTTTCCAGACATGGTTACAGCAGAACCATTCACTTCTCACAGCCACGACGAAGTCTTGACTGACGGCCTCACGGGCTGGTTGTCCGCTTACATACTGCACGCCGTTCATGCGATTGGCCTGCAAATGCAATCGTTTGCATAACTTGTACGTGTGCACCCACCCTGAAATTGGCATGGTGCTGTGTTTATGTTTTTGTGGTGTGGAATTTTCTTTGTCAGGCAGTGTATTACAGCATGTATATGTTGATTGAACATAAAAGAAAATTTACAAACCTAAAATAAAATCAGTTTGCCTGTAACATGAACAATGCTGCACACAGATATGAAAGGAGCATCTT
Source organism: Macrothele yani (assembly GCA_039090855.1). NCBI lineage: Eukaryota > Metazoa > Arthropoda > Arachnida > Araneae > Macrothelidae > Macrothele > Macrothele yani. The sequence continues at coordinate 129,649,735 of CM076989.1, read as the reverse complement.
TAATAGAAACAAGCTGTAAATTCCACAAATCTAATCAATATGCAGAACATAAATTACTCAAATGTCACAGCATATATACACTCCTTGCAAAAAAAAAAAAAAAAAAAACCCGAAGCACCCCGAGAAAATTGTTTGATTCTGATGACACTCCACATGCAAGTACCTCAGAGCCGAATATGCAAATGATTAAAAAATGACCAATGACTAAATAGTGGCCTGCCACAGCGCATTGAAGAGGGTATATCAAGAGCAAAGCTTGCGTGCAGGGACAACTGTCACAGTACATTGCCTCTGCATTAACCTCTACGGACTGAGAATTACTCGAAATCAAATACATGCACAATACGAGCAGTTGATCAAGTTTCAGAGGACATATAATTGGGCTGAGGGAGGCCGGTTTGTCAAGTTGCTGTATCACCAGACATTTTGGTTGGAGTGGCACAGCAATCAGACAATGTTGGCACGAATGGGTCAAAGAGGGCATAACCCAGCAGCACGCAGGCAGTAGATGGCTGAGGGCAATGACAGGATGCAAGGATCGAGCAATTGTGAGAGCCAAATGAACTGAACCAAATCATCGCTCTCAACCATCTGTGGCCATGCTGCATCATCTACAGAAGTGGCCATCTGGACCACTGCCAGACGGGTCTACATTCAAGGCCATTCTACTGCCTACCCGTGACTAGCGAGCATCGCCAGCACCGGTTGCAGTGATAGTGTTCAGAGGCCTTGTGTATATCTTCAATGACGTCACAGTTTACACTTGGCACTGACGACCAGCACATACGTGTTGGAGACAAGCTGCCAGGCCAGCACATGGATCTTGCCTTTAATGTGGAACAGCATACGGCTCACACACTGGGAGCAAGTGTCTGGGGAGCCATTTCCTACGATAGCTGGACACCTTTGATATTCCTCCGCACCACCGCCACTGCTCAACTGTACTTCAACATTCTATGATCTGTTGTGTTGTCATTCATGTAGCAGAATCACCGAGAAATTTTATCAACAGGGTAATGCCTGGCCTTATAATGTCAACACATTTTCATGGCCAGCCCACTCACCAATCTATTTTGGGACACCACCTACACCCAGCTCTGAATGCTGGAGAACTGACCCGCAATTTGGACACCATCAGGACAGTATTCGTGAACTGCATGCATCTACGCCATGCCGGGTACCCACTTGTATCCGAGCCAGAAATACAATGTACTGACTTGTTCCACTTGTGTAGTGGTCTTATCCAAATAAATGGCCCAGCTGCTTTGGAATTGCAATCATTTTCTTTCCTACACATGATCACTGCACGTGCCAATTCTCATTTCGATTGGGTGATTTCTTCTGGGTGCTTCGTTTCATTTGCCAAAGAGTGTATATTAATTGAAATAAGCAAATTTACAAAGCTAAAATAAAAGCAGTTTGTATATTGTATGAACACTGCTGCACACAACAGCAAATTATCTTGTATGAAAGTGAATTCTGCACACCTAATCCATATGCAGTAAACGAATAAGTTACTCGAATGCCACAGAATATACAGGGTGATTCAGCACCAGTACAACAAACTTGGGGGAGGGGTAGGGGGCACAAAGCCGATTCGGAATCACATAGCATTGCAGGGTCGGAAATGCCTTCACGAGCTAAGGTAAATAGAAGTAAAGAGAAGACAAGAAATGAAACAGCAACATGCAAGTGCAACATGAAGCATTTTAATAATGAGATTTACATTAGCAAAAACCACACATACTACAGGTGTTTGAAATTTTGACCACAAGCTCTTACACAAGCTTGACATTGGCGCTGCATGGAATCCCTAACATTCTGGAAGATTCCTGCGGTATCTCAGACCTCCCCGGCAGCTACACAGATGCGAGCAACAAGGTCTTCAGCTGATTCTACGGCGGTCTCATACACTTTTGCTTTCATATGACCCCAGAAGAAGAAGTCAAGGCATGATAAGTCCGGCGATCTGGCAGGCCAGTGAACCAGACCACCACGACCGATCCAATGCTGTCCAAATGTAACGTTTAGGAGTTGCCAGACTTCATTGGTGAAATGGGCGGGGCCCCATCATGCTGGTACCATACTGAGTGCCGCAGCAACTGAGAAACATGTTCTTTGAAAAGTTTTGGCAGGACTTGCTGTAGAAAGATCAAGTATTCCCTACCGCCCAGACAAAGAGGCATGAGGTAAGGTCCTATGAGGTGGTCTCCAACAATGCTGCACGTGTTCTCATACCATGGGGGTTCTCCAACACCCACAATTGGGCGTTATGTGGATTGAAGGTTCCCTCTCTTGTAAAACTTGCTTCATCCGTGAACAAAACAGACGCAGCAAATACGGGATCTGCCGCACTCTGTTGAAGAAACCAAGTAGCAAAATCCGTCCACTGTTGATAATCGTCGGGCTTCAGTGCTTGGACACGCTGCAAATGGTATGGATACATATCATTTGCTGACAGAATCCTCCAAACGGTGGATTGGGAAATACCCAATCCTTGGGCTATCACTCAAGTACTCGTACTTGGACTACCTTCTGCATAACGTAGGACATTACCCTCATTGTCCGGCATCCATTCCCGATTCATGGCAGCTCTCTCGAAAGAACTATTCTCACATAGCCTCTGGTGCAGACGTGCAAAGATCGTATGATGAGAAGTACGCCTCCTCGGAAAACATTAATGGTACAAGAGCATAGCGCCTCGCCCGTTACAGTCCGCAGCTCCATATGCGAGATGCATGTCAGCCAATTCAACGTTTGTGTATTCGCCCATCCTACAACCTCAGCGACCGGTTCTCAAATGACGGTTTCCTGCGGGAACGTTGTGCAGTCCAGTTCCCATACAACGCCCTCTACTGCACGAAGAAGGCATTTCCGACCCTGCAATGCTATGTGATTCCGAATTGTCTTTATGCCCCCTACCCCTCCCGCAAGTTTGTCGCACTGATGCTGAATCACCCTGTATGTATCAGTTGAACATGAAAGTAAATTTCCAAACCTATAATGAATGGCTTGTACACTACATGAATGCTTATGTACACAAAGACAAACTGAAGATCTTTCACACACATGAAAGGGGATTGTAAATTGCACAAACCTAATCTACATGCAGTACATAAATTACTCAAATGTCTTTGTGTGCATATATCACTTGAACATGAAAGTAAATTCACAAACCTAAAATACATGCGGTTTGTATCTTGTATGAATTTTGCTGCACACAGAAGCAAATCAAGCAGCTTCCATGAAAGTGGATTGTGAATTCCACAAACCTAAAACGCATGCAGTTTGTTGAACACTGCTACACACAGATGCAACCAACCTGAACATCTTTCACGAAAGTGAAGTGTGTAAATTCCAGAAACCTAAACCACATACAGCACATAGGTTCTCTGAACATGAAAGTAAATTCCACAAAACTTAAATGTATGCTCTTTGAATATCAGTGCACAAACATTCTGACTGAACATCTTCATGGAAGTGAATCCCAAAAACATAATGCATAGGGAATGCAAGGTTTCCAAATGTCACAATGTACAGATGTTAGGACAGCATCTTTCACACAAGTGAAATCCACGGGTTTCAAACAAAAATAAATATCATTCGAGTGTCACAGTGCAAAGGTGTCTGCCACACATCCCTCAGGAAAGTAATATTCACATGCCTAAAAACAGAGAAAATTTAATTACTTAAACATGCAATGGCAGATAGTTAAAAATACTGTTACAATACTCAAAAATACTCTTATAATAATGATCCCAGTAAACAAAAGATTTTTCCTAAAAAAGTGTCATTCAACAAGATATGATCAAAAAGTATACAACCGCATTTCCCCCGTACTAAACTAGATAGAGCACAGCGCCGAGACTCAGTGGCATGCAACCCTGGACTTAAGTGCACATCATTAACTTTTACAATGATGTCGGCTAGTTAATTTGGTGACTGGCAGTGAGGGTTTGGCATTGTGAACTCCATGTCTGTAGCATTCTTGTCTTGTACCGCAATAACTGAGTGAGTAGAGCAAAAAATCTGCATCAAATTTTGCCGCAAACTTAGCCATACATCAGCAGAAACAATTTAAATTATTAGAAAAGCTTTAGGTGATAAACTATGAGTGCAATACAAGGTGTGGTATCGGCACTTCAAAGATGGTCAAATGTCTGTTGAGAGTGACAAGCATTCAGAAAGACCTTCCACAAGCAGAAACCCCAAATTGATCAAGAAAGTGCATGCTGTAAACAAGAGTACTACCAGGCAGTTCTCTGTCACCTACCAGATGCAGTGTAGCAGAAGAGATCTGTGCTGTGGTAGCAGGGTGACTGACTCATTCAGACCTTTTTGGAAAAACTCTGGACCCCACAAGTTAGGCAAGCCCCATACTCTACAGACATGTCTCCTGGTTGTTCCTGTAGATGAAAATGCCTTTGAGGGAGACAGATTTAAAAACACAGAGATTTTTTTTTTTTTTTTTTTTTGATTGGAGGTATAACGACCACCGTGAGCAACTCAATGGGCTATAAGCAGTCGCCCGTCCCTAATTTAGGGTCACTGGTTCCAGGGAAGGGAGAGAGCCAGTGCCGTAAGACAAACACAACATCCATGCCTCACCGGGATTCGAACCCGGACCCCATTCGGACGAATGATCAGAGGCTATCGCTTAGACCACTGCGCCACCGGGGCGGCAAAAACACAGAGATCAAGACAAACATAATGTATAATAGCACTGAATGATAATACCTAAAAATGACTTCAAAAAATGTTATGATCAGTGGACAGACCACTGGAACAAGTGTGGATAGTGTCAGGAGGTGCCTATTTTACTGAGACAGCAACACAATTTGTTACTTAGTTACCCTTGTCACTGTGTAGTTACCCTTGTCACAGAGCTTGTATAATTAACCATCAACTTGTGAAGCTAAAAAATGATAGTGACAGATTTGGGACACAATTACACCCCAAAGCAGAAATAACTAAACTTCTTAATCTAGTAATAACTGAAGTCATGGCCATTCCTAGACAATAATATGATAGATAAAACACACAGATTATGGCATTTACTCAAGAATAAATTGACGTTATTTGTTAACCTCAAATTTTCAAGTAGTGACCCTACCCTTCATCACGACTACACTATAGTAAGTGTTTCCAACCTTGTGTAAAACACCAACCTTTAAAATTGTTTAATGTAGTTCCTAATCTAGCATTAAGCCTTTTTATACCAGAAAGTCTCGATTCAGTGATGGTAACATATTAACAACATTCTACTAGTTCATATTCTCTCTTTTTCCCACACCACTGACTTGCCATCCAACATGGATTCATGCCAAACTCAATAAACATTCAGAATTAAGCTACATCTGAGTCAGTTCCATGCAACCCAATGAATCCACATATTAAACCTTAATGTGCTTAACTATTCCTTTTGGTAGTGGAAAATAGAGACATGTTGCTGCAATAACTGAAGTTAAGAATAGTGAAAAATATAGTTTTTTCGGGCATATGCTGTCTACAAATGAGATTCTTAATGCTATCGAGACACGATTAATAATGGAAATAATTACAACTTTAAAAGACGATACTTTTTATTCACAATTAAAACCAGCTTAAAAACAAGTAGCAAAATCTTTCAGACCCACTCTGGGTTCGTCATAAGGCACAGTGAGGGTGAAGCATCGTGGTTATATAGCAGAAACAATTACCCACAATGCATTAGCATGGCAAAGTGTTGCTCCAACTTTGGCACATGCACATTTGACATGTATACATATACAAAACATGTAAATAAACTACAAGATTTGGTTATGAGTTTTGATGGTGTGTATAATGATTTGATATAAAATATTTCCATGATGTCGGTAGAATCCATGGCATGTCATCGTAAAACAGTGTTCAGCAAGAATATTAATGTACTGTAAACAATAAGTAAAATTTTGTAGTAGCTGATGAAATTAACGAAGTGTTATTCCACTCCGGGACATGATTACCTTGATTAACTAACCTAGATAAAGCTGTGGAATTCGAACAAGTTCTAACATTAGCATACATTCAATGGACAAAACATTAGAGATACCCACCTAATCCTTCTCTAGCATGAATAACAGCCTGTACACACTTGAGGCTTTGACTCCACTAGATGCCGGAGGGTTTTCAGAGGTTATGCCAGCCATGCCTGTTGCAACATTGTCCACAACTCCACCCGAGACAAACGATCCATGGATCTGATGTGTTGCTCCATGGCATCCCAGAGAATTTCCACAGAGTTTAAATCCGGGAACCTTGGGGGCCACTGGATGGTTCCAAACTCAGACGAGTGTTCTTTGAGCCATGCCTGGGTGGTTATGGCCCAGCGCATTCTCCTGCTAAAACAGACCATCGACTGCAGCATGCATGAAGATCAGGAAAGCATATAGGTGATTAGTCAGCACATGCTGATAGCGTGCAGCAGTTAAAGACATCTCCCGACACACTAAGAGACTAAATGTGTGCCATTAGAAGGCTCCCCAAACCATCGTAGAGCCACCATTGCCTCGTGCTGTCGATGCACACCCTCTCATCAGCTCGGTAGAGCTGAAAATGCGATTCATCTGACCACATGATGTTGTGCCACCCTGCAGAGATCCTGTTTTCATGTTCTCAGCACCACGTGATGTGCAACTTCTGATGAAGAGCAGTCAATGGCGGCAAACCAGTAGGGTGTCTGCTCCCGTCACCCAGGGTATTCATCGCGCACAGTACAGTTCACTCGCTGATGCTGCTTGGGCCTCTGACCACTTGAAGGTGATTTGCACTGCTGTTGACAAGTGGTCAGTCTGTACAAGTCTGGATAGTCTACATCAACCTCAGTCATCAATACAATGGTGTGCAGTCAGCCACCACTTGCTCTCTGGGAGCTGGTACATCCATCATGGTATACTTACGGTACATCCTTGATACAGCTGCCCTCAGGAACCTTAGGGTTCTTATCACTTGGGTGATAGAATGGCCCATCTCTTTTGCACTGACAACGCATCCACTATCAAAGTTGCTCAGATCAACATGTTCATTGATTGGAATACACTGTTGGAAAGCCCTGCTGTCCACCTATTTATCACCTGCATTTGGTTTGCATCTGTTCCACTCTGCATGCTAGAGATCCCCATATCAACTGCTCATCACTCCTATCTCTAATATTTTGTTTACCGAGTGTATATTTTGCAAATTCCTAGAATAACTGATCTTTATACTATTGCCTGCTTTTCATTAATAAAAATTAAATGCATGAGACATTATTTTTGGGGTCATAATCCTTTGTAAACCTGAGTGGAATAAGGCAATAGGTAAAATTTGTTAATATCTGTACATTCTCATAGAAAGAGTTCATATAGAAGGAAAAATTAGTCAGAGGGTTCCCACTCAAAAGTAATAAAAAAAATTTCCTGACTTTTCCAGGTGGATTTTAAAGTTTTTCAGAGTGGTGACCCCTATCATATTACGAAGAATTGTTATATATCATTCCATTCATGTATTTCCTTGCCAAAGCAAACATTTGTAAATTCTTTAAGTAATTTGTCTTTATAAAATTATGTGCTTTTCATTAATAACAACTAAGTGTTCACGTTATTTTCCATACCATAATTCCATGAACTTTTGTGAATACTACCCACATGGAATTTGTTAATACATTCCCATAGAAACAAGCCGTAAGGTAAAAAAAAATCTGTCAGTTGATTAACTTCAGCTTTTCTATAACACTGCAGCTAAGCTTAATGATGTTACAACTTCCTGTTCAGAGAAACATGTCACAAGAGAACCAACAGACAAAGGACTTGAATCCATTGTTTGGTTGGTTCTTTTGTGATGTGTTTCTCCAAGCAGGAGTGTGTCAAGCCACTGAGCTCAATTGTTTCATGCTACAACAACTGTCTGCAGAAATTGAACAGTTAGTAGCAGGTAATTTTTAAAATTCAATTTTGCATCTTTTTTAGGGAATAAAGGAGAAATGCAATGTAACTGAAAGTAAGGTCTACCAAATACTAGGCAGGCAGTAATCGCAAACAAAAGTTTGAAATCTGAAAAAGAAGTTTCTTGGCAAAATAAAGTATCCCTCCCTTGATTTTAACAAACAAAGAAAAAAAAGTGCAGTTTTCCTTGATTTTTACAAAAATGGGCAATTTTCACTGATTTTTGAAACCATTTTCAAATTCCCTGAGAATTCCAAGTTTCCCCTGTTTTCCAGATTGCATGGAAACCCTGTTAGTTTCAGTTATTCTTTATATACAGAGTGTTTCGCTGGGTAGTGACAACTTTCCTGTGGAATAAATCATTAAAGAATATCGAGATGGCGCTGTAAGTCCGAGACGTCAATCAGCAGGTGACAGGCATTCGTAAGGAAGTAGTGGGACGGTGGACACGCGATTTCGAACACGCAGCAATATACCATGGAAGAGTTTTCTTGGTGAAAAATTGGTATGTGGAGGGCGGAAACCCCACAAAGGTGTTACGAAAGGGGGTACAGTGTTGAAGAATTGTCGTAAACCATTCCGTGCATACCTGATGAAATTGGTAGCGAAATTTGAACGAACCGGCAGTGTCACAGATCGGTCCCGGACGATTGGTCCAATGTCCGATTGGTCCAATGGTACGATTGGTCTAATGCCGATTCGTCCAATGGTACGATTGGTCTAACGGTATCATTTTACCAACGGTAAACTTTTTTATTTTCCAGAAAGGAATAATAATTTAAATTATTCTCCTCTTTATATCCTTTTGAAAGATAATTTCCGTATATTTGGTAATTGTAAACATTTTACATAAACCTGGTAAAAGGCACTCAATGGAGCATTTCTCAGCTGCTTGCAATGCACCTAGGCTGCGGGCCTTTTTAGAAGATTTTGAGTTACAACCTAGATATTTGGTATTTGTAAACATTCTATAAAACCTTATAAAAGGCACTCATCGAATCATTTCCCAGGTCTTTACAAGGCACCTAGGCCGCGGACCTTTCTAGAAGATTTTAAGTCACAACCTAGATATTTGGTATTTGTAAAGATTTTATAAAACCTAATAAAAGGCACTCATCGTATCATTTCTTAGCTATCTAACAGGCACCGAGGTCGCAGGCCTTTTTAGAAGATTTTAAGTTGCAACCTAGATATTTGGAATTTGTAAACATTTTATAAAACTTTATAAAAGGCACTCATCATATCATTTCTGAGGTCTTTGCAAGGCACCTAGGCCGCAGGCCTAAGAATTAATATTTCGTGCTTAAGTGAAAGCGCAATATTATTAACTTGATTTAATATGTAAACGTTATGAATATGGCATCGCTGGAATAAAAACTGTTGAAAAGGCCTAGGCCTATGGCCTATGAATTAATATTTCGTGCCTAAGTAAAAGCTCAATATTATTAACTTGATTTGATATGTAAACATTATGAATATGACATCGCTGGAATAAAAACTGTTGAAAAGGCCTCTGTCCAAACCTCGACCAGTTGTTTCCATTGGGCAGTTGGCGAAACCCCACTGCATTCTACAAACAGAAACGGAAAACTAGTATTTTTTATTATTTCATGCAAAAGAGAAATATTGAAGTTGATTGAACGGCTCGTACATCAGTAACTTCATACGGCAGGAAGGACAGTATAACAAAAAAACGCGACCCCCCAAAAAATAAAGAAATGTGTAACCACAATAGTATAAAATGTAACATTATTTTACATTCTTTGGACTACCAGTACTTTCGTATAACATCGGAGATAGAATCAGAACAGATGAGACTTTTATAGCACGAGTAGCACTTCGGACAGATAGGACGGATTGGACCAATCGTCCATTGGACGAATCGGCATTGGACCAATCGTACCAGACCCGTCACAGATGACATGGCAAGCATGGTGACAAAGAGAAGAACAGGGCGACGGCGGAAAACATTGAAGCTGCAAGAGAACTTCTGCACGAAGAAGCCGGTACGTCAGCACGAAGTCTTGCACAGCAACTAGACATTAGCCCAGCATCCGCATGGCACATTATGACATCGGATTTGGACATTTCCCTATAAAATCCAGGTGCATCAGCCTTTGAGCACAAAAGCCGTCCAGCAGCATTATGAGTTTGCAAATGACGTGCTCACTAATCGATGAGCACAACTTTGATGTGAAGAGCATTGTCTTCAGAGATGAGGCACACTTCTGGTTGGATGGCTATGTTAACCGGCACAATTACAGCATCTGGGGAAGTGAGAAACTGGTGATCTGTGTTGTGAAGCCTCTCCATCCGCTGAAGCTAACCATTTGGTGTGCAATGAGTGGTGATGGCCCCATTGGGCCATTTTTCCTGTAGTTCACAGTTACTGCTGCCGCCTACAGTGACCTTTTGAAGTATATATTTTTCCCCGCTGCAGTCCAGAAAAACTGGATTTACAACCACACGTTTCAACAGGATGGAGCACCAATACACTCCACAAATGCTGTTTTTGGTTTGCTTCACCAGCAGTATAGCCCACGGGTCATCGCCAGACAATTCCCTCGTTTTTCAGCCGGTCTCTCTTGGCCTCCTCCATACAGCCCTGATTTAACGCCGCTCAACTATCTGAAAGATCAGGTGTACCAGGACAACCTGCGACACTGTATTATCTCCGACATGCCATCCAATAAGAAATTGCACGGATCCCGTCGAACATCTTTCCATCGTATATTCATACAGCATTACAAATGTCAAAAAAGTCACATAGCTGCTTAATTATTAACGTGCTATTTAGGCGATCTACATTTTGAGGTTACTCCCCTTTATCCCAAATATCTTTTAGGTTTTCATCTCTTACACACATTTCCAACTCGTAATTTTCAATAGTCACATCATGGTTCAAGGCCGAAAAACGCACATCACACTCATGCAAAACTTCGTTGGTTTTTTTTTTTTTTTTTTAAATTTTATTTTTCCCCAAATAACTAAATGCCGATTCAAAATAATCAACTTCAATTACACATAATTTAACTCCCTAAAAATGCCTATCTAATTAAAACTTCAATAAAAAAACTTATATTACACATTTCCTAAAACATCTAAGTTAAAACTGCAACCCATAATTATTTACAACTGCACACCGGTAATTAACTGAAACAAACCAAACCTGACACAACCACTATCCTCATTAATCTCGGACCTCTCCCCACTCAGCAACAAGCGTACTTTCCTAGCACTTTTCAACCTCTGCCCAGGCCATTTTCAAGGAGTGGACGCAACAGACGAACCTCCGTCACCGCCCTCAGACGTAGCGAATGTTCTAGGTTTTGTTCAGCATCATCTCATCATCGCTATTCACCGCTCAGTTCAGTGGCGCCATCTATTAGCTGACCCATTAGTCTTTCTTTTTCTGTCGAACGGATATTTACAAGTACGAAGAGAAAAAGAACACTAATGGGTCAGCTAATAGATGGCGCCACTGCACTGAGCGATGAATAACGATGATGAGACGATGCTGAGAAAAAACCTAGAACATTCGCTACATTTGAGGGCAGCGACGGAGGTTCATCTGTTGCGTTCACTCCTTGAAAGTGGCCTGGGCAGAGACTGAAAGTGCTAGGAAAGTACGCTTGTTGCTGAGTGGGGAGAGGTCTGAGATTAATGAGGATAGTGGTTGTACCAGGTTTGGTTTGTTTCAGTTAATTACCGGTGTGCAGTTGTAAATAATTATGGGTTGCAGTTTTAACTTAGATGTTTTAGGAAATGTGTAACATAAGTTTTTCATTGAGGTTTTAACTAGATAGGCATTTTTAGGGAGTTGAATTATGTGTAATTGTAGTTTATTATTTTGAATCGGCATTTAGTTATTTGGGGGAAAAAAAAAAAAAAAAAAAAAGTTTTGCGTGAGTGTGATGTACGTTTTTTCCGCCTTGAACCACGATGTGACTACTAAAAATTACGTGTTCGAAATGTGTGTAAGAGATGAAAACCTCGTAAAAGATATTTGGAATAAAGGTGAGTAACCTCAAAATTTAGATCTTTCCAGTGGTACTGCAGCAGTTCAAAGCACGTATTCACCACATCGTGACAGCAGATGGTCATTATGTGGAACATGTCATCCATTGATTACCATTAGCCTACTCTTACTCCTGTAAACGTCTTTTCCCTCTTCCAATTAAGTAATTTAACTTTATTGTCTCTTTCTTTTGTCACCACCCAGTGAAACACCCGGTATATATAAAAGACATAGAAGAACTAAAAAGAACAAACCTAAAAGAAACAAACCAAGCCAAAGTCCACTAAGAGTCAAATTTACAATTGAAAAAGAAGGTAGACAAATTTGACGAACTCGTCAGGGAAGCACCATCAAATGTGTGATGTAACTTTTCGTATCACGATAAAAGTTGGTGGAACTCAAAACCTGTTGTGAGTGCTCCCTAAGCCACAGAGACCATGAACTCAAAGTCAAACAATCATGAAATCACTAAAACAGGCCTAACAGACGATAAAAACAAGAAGCAGCTTCGCACAACATACCTCACAAACTCAGTGAATAGACAATAGCAACAAACCATGGATTGCAAATGTAATACCAACAAGAGCTCAAAAACATTGAGGGAAGTGAAAAGAAGAATACCAGAAGTGTATAAATAACAGAAAAGTGGAAAGCAGACAGAAAGCAGGCAAATTAATAAATAATATCTGAAAAAGAAATGGTTGAATTTTTATTAGAATTATGATGTCTCAAAAGCTGTTTAAAGATTTTTTTTTAATAAAAGATACAGGAAAGTCATTGGAATGGAGTTTAAGATAGAAATCTCTAAGAAATTTTTTAAGTGAAGAGCTGGTACTGCAGATCCTACAGATGTGGAAAAACTGTGAGATAATAAGATTTCTATGAACAGTCTTGGATATATTGGAAGTTCGATGTGTGTAGTAGTCAACATCAAAGTTTTTTGTCTGAATATTTAGTTCTTTTGCATTGGCCTTCTTATTTTATGTGTTTCCTTGGTTTCATTGTGTTTTTATCATTATATATATATATATTTATATATCATCATCATCATCGTTGTCAACTATTATCAATCCACTGCTGGACGAAGGTCTCCCCAAGTTTCCTACACAACGGTCTGTCTTGTGCCAGTCTCCTCCAGGTCACTCTTGCATACTTTCGAATTTCATCCACCCATCTCCCATGTGGTCTTCTTCTGGGTCTTTTCCTGTCCCTTGGAATCCAATCTAAAATTTCAGCTGTCCATCGATGATCTGTTCTTCTGGCAGTATGTCCAGCCCATTGCCATTTCAGGGATTTAACTCTGATCATGATGTCTTCAACTCTTGTCATTTTTCGGATCCACGAGTTCCTGTTCTTATCTCTCCTGGTTACACCAAGCATGCACCTCTCCATGCTGCTTTGAGTTGTCTGCAGCCTTTGTATGTCTCTTTTAGTTAAGGTCCACGTCTCTGCACCATGCGTAAGCACTGGAAGGATGCATTGATCAAACACTTTTCTTTTAAGACATAATGGCATATTGCTCTTGAAAATTATGCTGTTTCTTCCAAAAGCTCTCCAGGCAAGTTTTGTACGCCGATTAACTTCTTCATCAATGTGACCCTCACTTGATATCTGCTGTCCAAGATAAACATACGTGCCTGTTATAAGATAAACGTACGTGCCTGTTATAAGATAAACGTACGTGCCTGTTAACTCTGATCATGAAGGGATGTAAGGTCAGGTGGTGCGTAATATCACAGCCTCTCCTTGACAAATGTCAACCCCGCCTTCTTGTCGTGCATCCTGTTCCCACTAAAGGGGCTCTGACGACCGCCAATAGCGGTATAACTATACCATCGGGATTAGAGGAAATGCTATCCCACACTCACCAACACGCTTGGCCAGCGTGGTGAGTTATGGCCAAACCCCTCCAAAATGACTCCACAACTTAAATTTTGGCCCTCAGTCTCCGGCAGCTGGAATGTACCTGGCCAAGGCAGCGGCCAGTGAAACATGAAGGCAGAGGGTGCTAAGAATCCCCGGAGGACCGGACTAGGCTGCCATCTGATGCTGACCTTGGCTACGTATAATGGACGCTCCCTATCTCTTGATTCAAGGCTTCTTGAATTGGAAAAGGAACTACAAAAGATCAAGTGGGACATCGTCGGGCTAAGTGAGGTAAGGAGAAGATCTCATTGAACTGAAAAGTGGACATCTCTTCTACTATCGTGGGACAGATACTGGCAGAACTAGTGGTGTTGGATTTATAATAAACAAGAAACTGAAGGATAAAGTTGTAGAAGTTGAAAGTTCCTCTGACAGAGCTGCACGACTCGTTATCCAACTCTCGAAAAGATACCAGGCCCAGATTATTCAAACTTATGCACGCACCACAAGTCATCCTGAAGAAGAAATTGAAGAATTTTATGAGGAAATTCGTCATCTAAATAATAAAGGTAAGCAGCACTTGAAGATAATTATGGGAGATTTCAATGCAAAAATAGGGCAACAGCAACAGACTGAAACTTCAGTAGGTAAATTCAGTCATGGCAACAGAAACCAGCGTGGAAATACTCTCGTTGAGTTTGCAGAGGCAGAAGGGTTTTTCATCTTGAACTCCTTTTTCAAGAAAAGGCCACACAGGAAATGGACATGGAGACATCCAAATAGGACAGCAAGTGAAATGGATTTTATTATGTGTAACAAAATATTCGTCATAGAAGACTGCAGTGTGCTAAGCAAGTTCAACACAGGTAGTGACCATAGATTGGTGAGATGTAAGATGCACCTCAACACTAAACTTGAACGTGGCAAGCTCATAAGACAAACAAAATCTATTGACATAACCAACCTTAAAAAACACCATAATACCTTCAACTAAAGAACAGATTCTCTGCTTTAGAAGGCCTAACATTGGAAGAAGTGGATATTTCTGAAGTTAACAGAAAAGTAACCAAAGCTCTTATGGAAACAGCAACAAAATTAGCTGGGTCTAAGAACAAGTTGCGTGTGAACAAATTATCAGGAAAAACCAAAGTGTTGATGCAAAAAAGAAGAGAGATGAGGACAACTAAAGAACATGTGACTTTCAAAGTGGAATATATAGAGCTATGCAAGACAGTAAGAAAAAGTATCACTGAAGACGTAAGAAAATTCAACTGCGAACTAGTGAGGAAAGCAATTGAAAACAACCAAAGCCTAAAGATAGCAAAGGGACATCTCAGTAAGGGAAGAAAACAGATTATGGCACTTAGAAAAGAAGATGGTTCTGTAACAAGAAATAGAGGCGAAATTTTGACAAGAGTGAAAGATTTCTACTCCAAATTATATGAAAGGGATGATACATGTACTCCAGACATCATGAAAGGTACCAGTACCAGAGTTCCTCCAGTTCTCTCAGCAGAAGTTGCACATGCAATCAAGAACATGAAGCAGGGAAAAGCTCCAGGAGAAGATGGAATTACTGTAGACATCATACAAGAAGCAAGTGGAGAAATCGAAACAGTACTCGCCCAAATTTTCACTAGATGCCTTAATGAAGGGAAGATTCCTGAGGATTGGAACAATGCCACAATGATCTTGCTACATAAAAAAGGTGACATTAAGGATCTCAGGAACTACAGACCTATCAGCCTCTTATCAGTGGTTTATAAAGTCTTCACTAAAGTTCTTTCACACCACTTGAAGGTGACACTGGACATGGCTCAACCGAGAGAACAAGCTGGATTCAGGAGTGGCTACAGCACAATAGATCATATCCACGTATTGAGAGAACTAATTGAAAGAGGGAGGGAATATGAACTTCCATTGTGCATGGCTTTTATCGATTAGGAAAAAGCCTTTGATTCGGTGAAACCATTAGCAGTTACAATGGCTCTGAAATCCTGCGGTATTGAAGATGCATACATTAATATTATTAATAACATCTATGAAAATGCAAGTGCAAAGATTCGGCTGTTTGAAAATACAACACACATAAAAATTGAAAAAGGAGTGAGACAAGGTGACACCACATCTCCGAAGCTCTTGAATGCCACATTGGAAAATGTCTTTCAATCACAACTGGGAAAACAAAGGGATAAAGATTAATGGGGATTATCTAACCCACCTTCGTTTTGCTGATGACATAGTCATTTTTGCAACTACCCCATCAGAGCTGCAGAGTATGATCCAGGAGCTTGCTGACAAGAGTAAAGAAGTGGGATTAAAAATGAACTTTCAGAAGACAAAAGTGATGTTCAATGCTTTTACAAGAAATGAAGATTTATCGATTGATGGAGAAAAGCTGGAGATAACAGACACGTACGTTTATCTTGGACAGCAGATATCAAGTGAGGGTCACATTGGTGAAGAAATTAATCGGCGTACAAAACTTGCCTGGAGAGCTTTTGGAAGAAACAGCATAATTTTCAAGAGCAATATGCCATTATGTCTTAAAAGAAAAGTGTTTGATCAATGCATCCTTCCAGTGCTTACGTATGGTGCAGAGACGTGGACCTTAACTAAAAGAGACATACAAAGGCTGCAGACAACTCAAAGTAGCATGGAGAGGTGCATACTTGGTGTAACCAGGTGAGATAAGAAGAGGAACTCTTGGATCCAAAAAATGACAAGAGTGGAAGACATGATCAGAGTTAAATCCCTGAAATGGCAATGGGCTGGACATACTGCCAGAAGGACAGACCATCGATGGACAGCCGAAATTTTAGATTGGATTCCAAGGGACAGGAAAAAAACCCAGAAGAAGACCACATGGGAGATGGGTGGGTGAAATTCGAAAGTATGCGGGAGTGACATGGAGGAGACTGGCACAAGACAGACCATTGTGGAGGAAACTTGGGGAGACCTTCGTCCAGCAGTGGATTGATAATGGTTGACTATGATGATGATATCATCATCATCATCGTTCTGAAGGGGTTACGTGTGTGATCACAATTTCAAGAATTCTTTTAATGTTTTGTGTGTTATGTGTTTTCCTGCCAATTCTTCTCACTATTACCCCTTCAGAACTGCAGAGTATGATCCAAGAACTTAATGACAAGAGTAAAGAAGTGGGATTAAAAATAAACTTTCAGAAGACAAAAGTGATGTACAATGCTTTTACAAGAAACAAAAGTTTATCGATTGATGGAGAAAAGCTTGAGACATCCGTTATCTACATTTATCTTGGGCAGCAGTTATCAAGTGAGGGTCACATTGATGAAATTAATCGGCATATAAAACTTGGATGGAGAGCTTTTTGAAGAAACAGTATAATTTTTAAGAGCAGTATGCCATTATGTCTTAAAAAAAGTGTTTAATCAATGCAGCCTGCCAGTGCTTTGCATATGAAGCAGAGACTTGGACCTTAACTGACTAAGACTGCAGACAACTCAAAGCAGTGTGGAGAGATGCATGCTCAGTGTAACCAGGAAAGATAAGAAGAGGAACTTGTGGATAAGGGAAATGACAAGAGTGGACAACATCATGACCAGAGTGAAATCACTGAAATGGCAATGGACTGGACGTGTTGCCAGAAGAACGGATCACCGATAGACAACCGAAATTTTAGACCGGATTCTGAGGGACAGAAAATGACCCAGAAGAAGACCACATGGGAGATGGATGGATGAAATTTGAAAGTTTGCTGGAGTGACATGGAAGAGACAGGCTCAAGACAGACAATTGTGGAAGAAACTTGGGGAGACCTGCATTCAGCAGTGGTTTGATAATGGTTGATGATGATGATAGATATATAAGCGTTCTTCTCCAGGCAGGAGTGCATCAGGCCATTGTGCCTAACTGCTCCAAGTTACTGTTACAAAACAAACTTAATAACAGGCAATTTTTAAAATTCAGTTTTGGTATTTTTTAAGAAATAATGAAATCAGGGTTGCCACTCATTTTGGCTTTAAAAATTCCCTAAGTTTTTCAAAGATAATTTTGCGGAGAATTTCAGGTAAAATTTACAGAATATGTATAACTCCACGATAATATACACACTAAATGCCATATCTACAATGCAATATATTCAATGCAAGAAGAACAAGAAAGACAACATCGAATTTTTGGGTGTAATGAGCACGTCTTTTGAATCCGTTCTGACGCAAATTAAATTTATCAAAGCTATTCAAAGTCAATGGAACCAGTATGGAAAACAATAGCATCTGACTGAAGAAAGAAGTTTTTCAAGCGGGTTTTTAATCCCGCAGATATTGCTATAAACAGAATTGTGAATTTACACCCTCTGGTTGCAGACTTGTGCATTAAGAAAAATTTGAATTTACATGAGAAACATTTCGCAGCAAAAACGCTGTCCAACAAAGAAAGAATTTTTCAAATCGTACTCTTAGAAGCAGAGATACGGACAAATATAAGATATGCACCTACGTCCCTGGCGGGAAAAACATGCATTTTAAGAAGAAAGTATTCTAGAAAGGTTTTTTAATGCGAGCGGACAAAAAAAAAAAAAAAAAAAAAAGAAAAGAAAAGAAAAAACTTTTAGTTGAGTTTTCAGTAGCTCAGATTTTGCTGCAAATACATCAGAAGCAGAAATTAAAACTTATGTCTCCTGGTGGCCAAACCATTCTTTACCACATATTAGAAATTATATGAAAAACATTTTCCATCAGGAGCTGTATGCGATACAGGAAGAATTTTTCAAATCAGAGTTTTAGAAGCAGAAATAACGCAGAAAACGTTATTTACTTTTGCGCCCTTAGCAAAAAGTCTACAATTTACTTGAAAATTTTAAATTTATATAAAAAACATTTCACATTGGAAACACCATACAACAAAGAAGGGATTTTTCAAATCGGACTCCTAGAAGTAGAGATATTAACAAAAATAATATATACATCTACACCCCTGGCGTAGTAACCATGCATTATTTTAAGAAGAAAATATTCCTATAAGGTTTGTCGACATGAGTAGTATCGGTCCACAAACAAATTTTTTTCAATCGAGATTTTTAGAAGCTCAAATTTTGCTGCAAATACATCAGAAGTGGAAATTAAGACTCACGCTTTCTGATGGCCAAACCAATTTTTTTACCAAAAATTAGAAATTATATGCAAAGAATCTGCCATCAGGAGCTGTATCCGGTGCAGAAATAATTTTTCAAGTCAGAGTTTTAGAAGCAGAGATATTGGGGGATATGCAATTTACCTTTACGCTCTCTAGTGGAAAGTCTGTGAATTACTTGAAAATTTTGAAATTATATGAAAAACATGTCACGCCGAAAACTCTATCTAATGAAGGAAGAATTTTTCAAATCGGACCATTAGAAGCAGAGATACCGACAAAAATAAGACATACATTTATGCCCCCTGGCGGTGAAATCATGCAATATTTTACAAAGAAAATATTCCGGAAATGGTTATCGATGTGAGTGACATCGGTCCACGAACAATTTTTTTTTATCGAGATTTTAGAAACTCAGATTTTATAGCAAATACATCAGAAGCAAAAATTAATGCTTACTCTCCCTGGTGACCAAAGCATTCTTTACCAAAAATTAAGAAATTATATGCAAAAGATTTTCTATCAGGAGCTGTATCCACTGAAGAAAAAAATTTCAAATCGGAGTTTTACATGAGATATCGGGGAAAATGTGATTTATTTTACGCCCTGGCGGAAAATCTATGCATAACTTGAAAAAGTAACTATATCTAAAATACTTTTCGAAAATGGAATCGAAAGATAAAATAATTTTTTCAATCGAATGTTTAGAAGCAAATATATGGAATAAAATGTATTTTAAATTCGACATCATCTGTGTTCACGCCCTCTACCGGCAAAAATGTATAAAAAAACAACAACAAAATGAAGGATCACCATTCGTATATTTCAAGATTTCCAATGCAAAAATAATTTTTCAAATTGGACTAATAGTTGCAGAGATATGGTGTTTAGAAATGGACAGACGGACAAACCGATAACATAAGCACGATCTTTTTTTACAAAAGACGTGTTAAAAAATACATCATTGTGCACTTGAATTAATTGCTGGCTGAAATGTTTGATTTCTATTGGATACTCGATGTTTTCTGTCATCTGTAGTGGAGCAACAATTTCCATAGCATACTCTATATTTTCCGTTATCCATAGCGGATCGACGATTTCCATAGCATACTAGATGTATAGCGGACCGACGATTTCCATAGCATACTCCATGCTTTTCGTCATCCATAGCGGACCGACAAATTCCTCGGTAACTACATGAAACCCTTAGTACTTGGAATCACTGAATCTTTCTTCCCAACGCATGGTCTTACTTAGCGTTAAGCAGAACTCAGTGTGCACGGAGAACATAGAGTGCCGAAGTACCAATGATGATGACGAGGCATAGCGTTTCTGGTGCACAATCTGCCTTTTGTAGCAAGATGGTGCAAGATTTTTTTTGGCGCACTCTAGTGCAGAATTCCCATTCCTGGTAACTGCAAACACGTTACACAACAAATTATCAGTTTAATTTTCCTAGACTTTTCCAGGTTTTTGCAAAAAAAATTATTTCTCCCTGAGTTTTCCCTGATTTTTAGCCTTATTTTTGGATTCCCTGACTTTTCCTGGTCAGCTGGCAATGCTGATATTATATGCAGGGCTGATCTAAACAGAGAGCAAAGGGCACCAGATTTAGGGGGCGCCAAGCTGGAAGTTCTTTTTTACGAATGTTTTAGCACCGCCACCCAAGAAAATTTTTACTTAAAATAATTTTACAGAATTTATTAATTTTTAAAACCTATATTATTTGTAGTCATCACTCCTTAACTGAGTAAGAGCATCAATTGTCGGCTGTATTGGGGCTAGCCAAAATGCTACAATAATTTATTGTTGTATGCGGCAGTCTGATCTTGAAACGTGTTATGTGCTGTTTTAGAGAAGGGGGGGGGGTCCCTCTTGGCCTGATGTCTAATAATATGCTAGTTTATAGTAATATGTGGAAGCAATTAGAATTACTGTTTGCGTAGGGCACGCCTCCCCCCCCCGCTACTTCAGCAGGCCTGAGCCTCACGTATTGTTTTTATTTCTAAGATTATAAGCCAGTCTTTTCTGGTGCATTATATTGTGTTATGATAATAAATTTTATAATCATAATGTATTTATTTTTCACAAAATTCTGAAGGTCAATATTTGAAACCTACACACGTACACTATGAAATAGACCTATGTTTTTCATCAATAATAAGTATCATTGCAAAATTACTTAACACACAATAAAACACACTCTAGACAAACAGACTCATAAATGTCAGGAGCCTGCACCATTAGCAAAAGAACAAATGGGTGGAAGGGGGGAGTGCCATCTAGTCTTGTGCCCATGTCCTCAAAGACATTTACACTTACTTTGTCATTGAATATATGGTAAGCTTTTGTCTTCATTTCCTTCTTTTCATTAATTTTCTATTCAGACAATATATTCTACTTCCATGAATATATGCACAGTGAAACCTGTCTAAAACGGAATCCTTCAGTTTTTTTTTTTTTTTTTTAAGGTTTAGGTCCAATTCACATTAAGTTGTATGGAGCGAAGAAGAAGTAGATAGATTTGGGGTAGGGTCCCCTGATTGGAAAGGTTGAAAGAAGAATAGGAAAATAGAGTTGTAGATTTATACTGCTAAAAGTGAGCGCAAGAGAATTGCACTTTTAACAGTTAAGAGAAAAGTAACAGCTCTGGAATCCTTCAGTTAAAAATTGTTCTTGTTTTATACAGGGTCATATACAAAAAAAAAAAAAAAAATGATGTGGAGTAGGAAAATATTATAACGAAAGAAAGAAACTGCATAGGAACTGTACAAACTGGATTTTAAAAAGACAAACTGCATAAAAAATAAAATAGTGAGAAAACTGAAAACATAATAGACAACTTACTTTGCAGTTATTTAAAAAAGTCACCTTAACTTGTTTGCCGGACAGGTTTCAAAGAGCTGATAAATATAATTTCTTTCGCATCTTGCAGTACGTCCAAAAGTTTGGGACAATTTTTATGGGCCGCAAATTCCTCTAGGTCATTAATGGCACTTATTGCATCACTGAATGTCTTTATTTTTAACTCTCTGTTTTCTTTGTCACCTTCACCCATATCAACTCCTTGTTCCTCTGCCTCCTTCAATACATCAACAGCCTTGCCAAGGTCTCCAAACACAGGGAAGTGATAATTGAAATGAACAACGTTAGCATCAAACTCAAAATTGGCTCATCAGCATAAATAAAAAATTTCAACTTTTTTTCGCCATTGCCATTGTTGACATCTTCTGTGTTACCTTTACCTAACCATAAGTAACAACAAATCCGATGTACTTTGAAGTATACAAAATGAAAACCAAATAATTGCTTTAAAATATTCAATCGAACATCAGTTTACTGTTTCATGGTTTTGTATTTTTGAAAACAATGACTATCTATCTGTAGCTACTCCTTAAAGGCAAATGGCTGACATCAAAACTCTATAGTCTACACCATTTAAAAAATCACAGTATAATATTTCTGTAAGTGCATATTAGAAGTCTGCACGGGCCTTAATTTGGAAAGCCCAGCCTGGTCCGTTTCAAATTTTTTAATTAAAGCCTGGCCCGTGCATTTCTCTTGTTTCCAAGGCCCGGGCTAGTCCATAAAATTTCAACAATTACCAAAACACAAATTTGACACCTGGTGCACTCGGTCATTTGACTCCTGATGAGTTAACATCTTCTTAATTGCTACATGTATTCTATTACAATAAACGTTAATTCAGAATATTTCTGAGACTGTATAAGTCACATGACATCCAAGGAGAAAGGGGGGAGGGCTTGTATACTAAAAAATATTGCATGAAAAGGACAATTTCCATGCCTTTCAAATTTTTTGGGTTTTTAAATTGCCATTCCCTACTGCCGTACCCGGTAATATCCTTGGTGATAGGGGGGGGGGGTTAATTCGAAAAGTACAAAATATCCAGAATTATGAGTCCGATCGTTTTACTGGGAGAAGATTTTATGGCTTTATAAACTGCACCTATCTCTACTGGCATATCATATCGCTGGAACCCAATATGTCTCCCATGTGTGTGGGGAGCACATTTGTGCCGCTTAAGATATGATGTTCCACACTTTGTGCTATCATAATTCAAAATGTTTTTGCATTTAGTGCGCTGCACACAGTTTACCGGTTGTGCAGCACACTAGTTTCAGAACGGGACAGTAATTTAAAATATTTCCAAATATCGCTTTTCCCCTTTACATTGTCTACAAGCACATATTCTCCGGAAGCGATATTTTCGCGAAAATCTTTCACTTTTTTAAACTCCGTAATAAGTATGGAAGAGTATTTATCAGCAACACTGAACTGAGCATATGCTAAGGGAAAACAACGACAGACTGCCCAGCTAATCAGTGTCACAGAAGTTTTGAAAATGGCTGCCTGATAGTACAAATAGGGAAAATACGGCACAGATTTATACACAGAAGTAAGTTTCTCCCAGCCCATTTCTCCCGTGCCATTTAAGACAACTTAAAAGCTTTTCACACATCTAGAGAACAAAGTGCCGCCGACAGGAACAATAAAAAGATCATCTGCCACACAGCTCTGGTCTGCGAGCAGGTGGCTCGGTTTAGAAATGCTGCAGTTAATAGCCTGTCCTGAAGCATGAGAGGAGGGTATAGAAGTTACGGAGAGAGAGAGAAGGGACCACATTCACATTGAAAAACTAAGGGAGCTGACCCACTCCAACTGTTTTGTAGGAGGGGAGGATGTCATAAAACTGCTATTTTTTCCATCAGCGGAAATTATTCAATCTTATCCTGCTGCTGTATGTTGCGAGTTTTCCAAACGAGAAAGGCATCGTACAACGATTGTTTTACTCATAAAAAAAAAAAACCCTGCTCGGCCCGTGTCTGCTTTACATTAAATATAAACTTCTGACGTATGCAAGTGGGGCATGGTGGAACCCCACAGTCAGAATGAAGACGGGGATAAACCAAATCCAAAGGTTGGCCCTACTGGGGATAACCGGTTGTTTCCGCACAACGTCAACCCTAGCACTCCAAGTGCTGGCGGGGTGCGAGCCGGCAGACCTAGTAGTGGAAAGGGAGGCAGCAATGCACTGCCTAAGGTCAGGCGAGGACGCCTACCTTCTCGGTGCGCCGCATCGAGCCTCCGACATGGAGATGGAAAGTGTGGACTGGCAGATCCACCCTGCCGAGGAAATTTGCCCACCGTGGGACAAGGAGAAACCCACGGGAGTTGGGCATGAGCTGTTCACGGACGGCTCAAAGTTGAAGGGACAAGTGGGGGCAGGCTTCTGTGCGTTCTCGGACGGGAACGAAGCCACTGCAGGAAGCGTGAAATTATCGCAGAATGCTTCGGTCTTTCAGGCTGAACTTCTGGCGATAGAGATGGCACTCACCTGGGCACTCCCCAGGCGTAGTGACGAAAGAATAAAACTCTACTCGGACAGTGAGGCAGCACTGCAGGCTCTGAGTAGATTCAGGGGAAGAAACCCCATCGTCCAGAGGATCAAAACCCTCTTGAGGGCAGAGGGAGATGGGGCAGTTAGTTTCCACTGGGTACGAAGCCATGTCGGAACCCTAGGAAACGAAAGGGCAGATCAGCTGGCGAAGGCAGCCACGCTGAAAGAGACGGTCGACGTGCAATGCAGAACGCCGCGAAGGTGCATTCGCGCAGCACTAGCACGTCGGACCATGACCGAATGGCAGGTCAGATGGGACACGGGAGAGACAGGGCGGAAGACACACAGAGTGTTTCCGAAAGTCTCGACCAAACGAGCACAGACAAACAAGCTCCTGAATCAGGTACTCAGTGGCCATGGCATCAGCCCTGAATACCTGGGCAGATTTGCCATCAGGAGCTGCACTTGTCCCTGCGGAAATAGAGCGGCAAGCATAGAACACTGCGTGCTCGAATGCAGTGGCTTCGCCGAATGGAGAAACACACTGATCCCAGGTGTGCAAAGAACGCGAAGATTGGATCTGCTCATCCAATCCTCCGTTAACAGGAGGGGGATAATAGCCTTGGTTGAGAGGCTGACCCTCCAGCAACACACGATCTTCCCCAATCAAATGGGGACCGAAACGCAGGAGGTGAACGTGCACACCGAAAGCGAATCGGAAGATCAATGAGGGCGAAAGTCTGTAGGCAAGCAGACGATGAGACCACCAATGTAAATATTGTAAATAAATTTTGCTATCTCTTGATGTGAGTCCTAAGCATGAGGACAAGTGTATACATGTGTGTAGATGTTTTGTAAAAGAAAATAAAGGGAAATTATTCCCCAAAAAAAAGTTCGAGGGCAAGGAATCTTCCAGTCAACGATAAAGTAACAAACGACCTTTCCCGCCAGACAGAGCGGGAACCCAGACAAGGTATACTAGGTCGCCTGCCAGCACGTCACCACGGGCTGGTCTCTAGGCCATTGGGGTGGCCAGGGTCCGAACCAGTGTCTCAAGGCAGGATAATTGTCGCAACATGTCAAAATAACATCCAAGGTGCTCAATAAGTCCCCGTGGAGCCAAGACAGATTGGCGGAACGGGACAATGAAATCAGTATTACATTAAATATTGAAGGCCGTTTTCCCAACTCAGAAATGAGCAAAGGCCTGACCCTGCACGGGCCCGTGCAGACCTCTACAACACATAATATTTCTGTTAATCATTATCCTAAAATGACCAGTTCATAATGAAGTAAAGATTTCAGCCCTGTGGAGGGGACTACACAGACACAATAACATGTCATACAGGAAAAACTCCCAACTGAGTTCAGAAAACTTCTGTATCCCCCGTATCTGCAGATTCGATATCCACGGTTGGCTGTTGGATTTTATTTTTTTTCAATTTGCCATTTATAAGTACATAAACGGAAATTTATTGAGGTAAAGCGGACAAATACACTGATAGATCTTGAGATTCACGGATTCCCCTTGTCTGCACAGAAATAAAAAGCACAGGAAGGGGTACCGCACAGCTAGAGTAAGACTCAGCCCTCGGCTACCCTTTCTCGTCTAGTCTTTGATCTAGCCCACTACCTGTTTCTTCAACCCCGCCTTGCAGGCTTCATGTCTTCTCGTATTTGAAGATTAAAAAAAACCCCAGAGGAATCAGCTCCCTATTACAATGTTTTTCCCGAAGATGGCACAGAAAACATCAGTCAATGAATCGCAGCCATCAACATTGACTGCAGCTGTCGACGCTAGTACTGATGTGCTGATTAGGTCTGTAGGCAAGTTTAAATTACAGATACTGTACTGTAATGAGCTTAGTGAAGTGTAAAGTGTAGATCCTAGACTATAAAGTAAATATAATAATACAGTACTACAAACATAGTACATACATTATGTATTATAGATTGTCAAGTGTAAATTATGGATAGTACTGCGATGTGTTAAGTGTACAGTATATGTATAACCAAAATACATACGTATGTATGTGCTGTGCAACAAGAAGAAAAAGGCTGAATGCATAATAGCAAAATGAGTACGTAGTTAATGTACTCTTCTCTCACTCTTATTTTTTTGTAAATTTCGTTTTCGTCCATGTTATGTAAATATATACGATGTTTTTTTAAAGTTTAAATTAGCCTACTGTTTATTTATTATTTATAGTTGCTAATAGTATTAACACTCATAAATTCATGAATATATAGTTTAAATGCTATATTTCAAGTAGGGTCATTCCACGCCAGATGCTATCCACCATACCATCTTTGTTTCTTAAGATTTTTTTTTTTCATGAACAGATCATCCCAATGTATGAAAATCCTGAAAGTTTCATTTTTTTTATTTCCCACAGATTAGAAGATATTAATTTTCGAATTCTGGTGCATAGTGGACCTTAATTGCTTAAAAATGCAAATATCACCGTTGTTTGGATCAAAAGAAGTGCCAAAATCGCCACTCCTTCATAATTTCCCCCAAGGAATCATTTGGTGCAACACATGAATTTCTATCTTCTTTCATTTTTGAGTTACATGCAACAGAAGCTTTTTTTCAAAACGTAAAAAAGTAATGTAGTACAGGACTTAGAAAGTTGCAATTGTTTCTGTTTTTAAAGAAAAGTTAAGTCTAACAAATGAAAAAAAAACAAAAAAACCTTTGGCTTTTGCATGCGCGCTGAAAAAAGATTTTTAAATATGATGCACAGCTCGTGTTTTGCCAAGTCTATGAAACCATGCGTGGCAAATAGCGTCGTGCAGTCTGACAAATGGCAGCAGGAGTCGATGTTGGCCTTTGGACGGGCGGCAGATCAAGATGATCGCATGATCATTTGATGTGGCACTTGAAGGAGGAAGAATGGTGAATTAATGTCATGTTTAAAGGCATTTTAAATAATATAACTGTAAAATATTACTAAATGGTCATTTTACGCCAAATCATCAGATGCTATCCATCACAATTGTAAGCCATTCTCTCTGTACAGCTTAACAATATGAGCTATACAGTGAAAAAGGTTACATACATATTTATGCATATAAATTATGCAAAGGATGTTGAAAATATATTGGTATTCTTCGCCAATCAATGACGAGAAGAACTAATATAAACTTTTTCTCCCCATATAGCTTACCAACATACAGTACTGAACACTTATAAATTATACAATTGAAGTTGAATACTGTTTTTTTTTTTTTTGGAATATTGATTAACGATATCTACAGCTTACACAATTATCTGATAGAATTTTTAGACATGAAATAGTTCTATTTCAGGAATTAATAAATTGTCTAGTTGCCCATGCCTGTCGTAAGAGAAAATGATCAAAGAATGACAGCTTGAGAAATAAAGTAATCAGGGATATATATATCAGTGTCTATTCTTGTGAGGTAGAGAAGATATATACTGCATTTTAGTTAAAGTCATCACAGATGATGATGTTAGTAAGGCTAAGTAAGCGTGGGGTGTAGAAAAAATTTTATTGATTATTTTCTGGTAGAACCGGTATTCAAATGAACGAGTATATCTCGCAGTTGTCATCTTTTCCGTTTTTTTTTTTTGTTTTTGTTTTTTTCATTTCAGTTGCTTATTTAAAAATTATGCCTCAGGTGAGAGTTCATGAAACTCTCAAGAGCTTATGTAAAACAAAACACACCACAGCACCCTAAAATAAGGAGAACACAGTTTAACCGACCTAGTGGTATTGCTCTAAAATAAGAAAATACAGTTTGATGGTTACACTGAACAAAAAATTTTATGCCTCCTAATCACATTCCAGTGTCAGAGTAGTAGTAATTGGATTTATTTCCTTTATTATTATTTTTTTTAATTAATAATTCCAATAAAGTTAGAAATAATGAGAAACATTAACAGACCTCGAACGTATGAGTACATTTTCATTATCCAATGTATTGCAATTATTGATTGCCAATATATATAAAATAAGTATAGAACTTATGTTACAATTTAGCGATCATAATTTGTCCGCTCTGTTATATGTGCTTCTGTTTCTCCTTATCAGTATCAACGCAATATTGACAAGTTACTTTAGCTGTCTCTTGAATTAGAGATCTGACGGAAGAAGGAGTCGATGAAAACCTGATTAATCTCCTCAATAAGGGATATAATTACAACCTTCCCTCTGCAACACTTGATAAAAAAAAACGTATGCTGATTGATTTAGAAAGCATCTGTAGTAAGGTAGAAAGAGAAGATGAAAATACAGCAGTTACTTTAAGGAAAGAATTCTCATACTGCGTCTCAAAGTTTGTAAAAAAGCCAGTAAAAGTTGATTACAATTTTAATAGAAATGCCATTGCTGACCTTAAAAAATTCAAAGCCAATAATAAAGTTGTAGCACTGAGAGCAGATAAGAGCA
This sequence comes from Macrothele yani, assembly GCA_039090855.1. Lineage (NCBI taxonomy): Eukaryota > Metazoa > Arthropoda > Arachnida > Araneae > Macrothelidae > Macrothele > Macrothele yani. The sequence continues at coordinate 129,621,019 of CM076989.1, read as the reverse complement.
AAGTTTTGGTATTGGTAGAAAAAGAGAAGTATTACAATAAAATGGAAGCTGAATTGAGCAAGCCTTATTATGAAGAACTCAATGGTAACCCTATAGATCAAACTGTCAAAAATCTTAAGAAATTAATCAGCTCTTTAAGAAATAAAAAACAGCTTAATGAGCTCTTCAAAAACTTCTCCAAAATCCAGTCAAGAATTCCACAGATCTATGGTACGATAAAAGTTCACAAAGAAGGCCATCCATTAAGACCTATAATAGACACTAGAAATTCGCCACTCTCCATCATTAATTATTATTTACTTGGTCACCTCAGAGGTATTTTCCCTTCTCCTCCCTACCTACTAAAAAATTCCATGCAGCTAAAAGGAAAACTGGACAACTTGCCAGAATTAATTCATCCAGTAATGGCAAGCCTGGATATAGTCTCTATGTATACCAACATTAACCTGGACCTCCTACTGGAATTCATTGCAGATGACCTTGCGGAAAAAATAGTATTCCATAATCATAATAGAGAAATACTACTTGGCATATATGAACTGCTCCTATTTTCCTTCAAGAATAATTTCTTCCAGTTTGGAAAGAAATATTACAGGCAAACTTCAGGACTTGCAATGGGTTCTCCACTAGCACCTCTGCTAGCAAATTATTATATAAGTAAACTAGAGGCAAAAATCCTTATACAACCCTCCTTGTTTGCTCTCTATGTAAGGTACATGGATGATGTCCTAATTATAATAGATACTGTGGACCAATCTCTACCCTCTCAGATTCTGGCAGAATTTAACTTACTAGAGAATACCTTGCAATACACCCTGGAACAGGAAAAAGACCATAGCATCAATTACCTAGATTTAACCTTGACCTCAAGAGAGGGGAAAATATTCACTCAGCTTTTTAGAAAACCCACCAACACAGGGAAGATGTTAGACTTCTGCTCATTCCACCCTGATTATATTAAATCGAATACGGCGAGACAATTTTGGAAAAATATTGAAATCCTGGTCTCTTCAGCTACTCAAAAAGATCTTCACAAAGAAGAATTAAAGGAAACATTGGCAGAAAACAATTACCCCTCCCCATATGTTGAGAAAATATTTAAACAAGTGCCAAAAAAGAAGCAGGAAAAAACCAAATTCAAATTCACCAGCAAAATTACGTACGACAAGGGACTTTTCGAGAAACTGAAAAAGATCGGAGCAAAATATAATATCAGGCTAGCTCCAGATCTTAATAACAAAATAAAGAAATTCCTGCCAGCTTTAAAGCAGAAAGAATTGGACATCCAATTGCAGGAAGCAGTAATTTACTGCATCGACTGTAACTGCGGACTCAGCTATATTGGAGAAACAGGGAGAAGTATTAAGGTCCGAATGAAAGAACACCAAGCAGCTATTAGGAACATTGGGAACAAAACAGGGCTAGACAGACATATACAAGCAAGTGGACACTCCATAAATTGGGACTCGGTGAAAATAATCGCCCACCAGTCAAACTTAGTAAAGAGGAAACTAGAAGAAGGGATCGAAATAGCAAGAAGAAGAAGTACCACAATTAACGATAATTGCGGATGGACTCTTCCAATTGAGTGGTAGCAACTACTCCAGTGACATAGTCCTGATGACAAACTAGGCTTTAGTTCGAAAATTTGACAACCAACTTTCATGAAAAATAACCTCTATAAGACTCGTAAAAAAGTTATTCCACAATTAGAGTTGTTGGTTTTTTTTTTTTTTTTTTTTTTTTAACGCATTATGCCACAATCACAATGCACAAAGACTGAAAAACTAGGCAGCAACTTTCAAATCGCAAGAGAATAAAAGAGATCTGAGAAAATACTACACTATGGAGCTTTTCCACTTGTGGTGAGCTAAAGCCGCTGTTTGTCAGAGGTCATAAATTAGGATCTGAGGGAGTAGTTTGAGGTCTGGGGCCATTCAGTCTTTAAAAAAAAAACTAGAAGCAAGCATGTCGGACATAGCACGGATAAAAAGAGTAAATCGTTTCTAAGAAAAATAAACAGTTCTATATCTGTGGCGAACAGAAAGCATTATACCATAATGGAAAAATAAATTAACAAATGCAGGGCAGTTGCGATGTCAACCACTCAGAACTGGGTGGGCCATTAAGGGAGGTGGGGGGACTAAACACGATGGGAGAGGAGGCACACATTTTGAAGTGTTTGGCGGAATTTTGAGAAAAAATTCCGTTTATATGCATTTTACTCAATGCTGATGTTATCCCTAACAAAAAAAAAAAAAGTTTTTGATTGAATAGACTGTACGTAGTATTTATTCAGTGTATGTAGTATGGGAACCATGGATATGGATCTCTATGGCAAGTTACTATTTCTTTGCAATTTTAGCTTACTTAGGTGTTGTTGTTTTTTTCTTTCATAAGGCTATTTATGAATTATAGTTTGTAACCTGACAAGGAATATCTCTCTCTTATCATTTTAAACTATAATTGCAAAAATGGTGTGTTTCTGCTGCTCTCTTAGAAATTTGTTCAGGACTACCCCATGTGGAATGCCATTATTATTATTATTATTATTTTTGAGAGGCTACAATTCATAAACTTCTATAAGCCAATAGTTGAAAACTGATTGGTTTACGTCGGTGACATGGACATTAGTATTGAACTTTTCTCACGGGTCAAATTTACTTTCCAAGCTACAGAAAAAGTATCATATTACTTTCACAGAAGATAATCACGGAAAAGATTTTGTGTGTACGTATAAAATTTTCCTAACACTTTTCTGTCAACATCATTTTTCATCCTAAGGTGAATGGCAAGTTTATACTTAATGATATCTTTACAAGGAGCAATACATTTGCAGGATGTTGATCAGATAAAGTGTGAAAAAGGTCTGCATGCCAGGTCATTTGCAGTAACCCTCCACAAACAACACCTGAAAAGGAGAGAGCCTTCATTTCATCGCCAGCATAACAAATCTGAAAACAAAGCATGGTGGAACTTTTTTTTTATGTACACATACGTACATACATACTTGTCAGAATTTAAAAAAGAAAAGCAGATTAAAAAATTCAAGATGATCCCCCAAATTAGCCAAAGAAATTTCTTCACGATCATAAAACGTCGAAAGGGCAGGAGTAATGTCTTAAAATCATTGATCTCTCATCTAGAGCAAAAGCATTGGCAGTAATCCACCCCCCTCCTTCCCTCCTCAATAACTTTGGTTTTGCATCGATTTCAAAAAATGATCTAGATCAGTGGTCTCAAACTCAGTTCTTTGGAAGGGCCACTTTCCAGTTTTTAGGAAACTCAGGGGACCGCATGAATATTAATAAATTCCTTATGAATAAATATCAACTTTACAAAAATACTCCAATGGCTTGGCACCAGAGTGGATGGAATATTATATCTAATTATCGATAAATATTAAAAACAAATGCTTCATCAATCGCTGAAAACAATCAATTTTACGTAACAATGACTTTCACTTAAATCTTAAAACAATCACATTTTACCAACTGAACAAGGTACACGGTACAGAAAGTATGACAAGTTCTGACCAGAAACTTGGACTCGCTTTTGTGTCACTAACTTATCGATATTTGGAATAATTTCTTTTGAACATGCTACTTTTAGAAGTGAGCATGAGTGACTGTCACTTAACCAATTCCCTTCAAGACGTTTTTGGCTTATTCTTGAAGGCAACTGTTTACACGAGTATGTTGTTCCGAACATACACAGAACCAGTGCAGCTAGGTTATGAATGTTTACATACTTGTCCTTTGAAACTAACTGGTAGATTGCAACTGTTGATTTCTTCTTTTAGGAAAGAATCATACTGAAAGTCTATTAATTTAAGCTGAAGTTCTTCAGGTGCATCATCAGTATTATAGGAAAATGGAGACTTGAATATGTTGAAAATGTGTTCCATGTTTTTAAAATATTCAAACCGCCTCTTAAAATCCTCTTTTAACATAGCCATCTTCATAGAGAATTCATCAAAGTTGATTTCTTCTTCTTCGGCTGAAGCTTTTAAAGTGGAAAAGTGAGCAAGATTTCCTGCAGTGAGCTGAGCTTCCCAAAGCTGAAGTTTCCTCTGAAACGCGTTAACATTATCAATAATATCAGTGACTAGCTGATTTTGGCCTTGTGGTTTGATATTCAAATCGTTTAAATATCCAGTTATATCTGCGCTGAATGCCAGATCAGGAAACAATTTTTGATCATCAGAAAGCAAGGCATCTTGATCTTTACTTTCAGGGAACATCTTTTTTTAATCTCTCAAATCCCAATAAATTGTTACGTATAAAGAGGATGGCTTTGCTAAGCATTACTGTGTTTATAATATATTTAATATATTATAATATACTTGAAAAGAGGGTGATTTATTTTTATTTTGCAATCATTCATGCAGGCCGCAAAACAGTTGGCACTGGTCCACGAGTTTGAGACCACTGATCTAGATGACGACACAAAACGTGGGAAAATCTCGCGAACACTGTAAAATCTTTAGATGTTAAATTTTATGATAATCGCCAAATTCGTTATCAGAAAACAAAAATACGTTCCATGGAAGCTCAACTTCCTGTTGTCTGATTTGATCAAATATAATAAAAATCAGACATGGATGTTGATCACAGCACTGTGAGGCATTGAAATATAAACATCCTTCATGAACTAATCATTCTTTTTTAAAATAAAGAATTCCTTTCCTTTAAAACGCAAGTTCAACAACACATGCATCCGTGCGGTGTAATCGCTATGGGGTGGGAGGGATGCCGTTTTTCTTTCGGTACCACGTCTCCTCACAGCCGTGGCAATGACACAGCATGCTTCGCCAACTGCGCTTTCAACATAGCAATGCACTGGCCATGCACCATGTTTAAAAATTCTTTTCTCGGAGCTCAGGCAAAAACCCGAGTGGTTTTTTTCTTTATTTGATAGATTAAACCTTTCTTTGCAAAGAATAATATAACTGCAGTTTTCTAAAGGCTTTCTACATTGCCTTTTTAAGCATTCAAGAAAGGCTCTCTCATTGCTTATAACTCAAAAACTAAACCAGATAGAAACCCGTGCATTGTACCAATGGATTCCATGGTAAACATTAAGAAAGAATGATAATTTATTCATTTATTTTTATTCTAAATAATGGAGATATTTGCGTTTTTATGCAAAGCACGTCAGTCATGCACCAAAATTCAAAAAATTATATCTCCTAATCTATCGGAAATAAAAAAATTGAAACTTTTAGGGTTTTTATAAGTTGGGAGTAGCTACCCATTAAAAAAACTAAGAATTGAAGATGTGTTGGTGGAAAATTAATTCAAAACCTGACGATTTTGCACCAAATGACTTAGTAACCTGCAGATTTTCGCGTTCGCTATTATCTGCGGTTTCACATATCCACGGTATGTCTTGGATCATACATATCCCCTGCGGACACGGGGTCTTACTGCACTGCATGAAGAAAAACAACTGCAATGGATGCAGATGCTGCAGCCCAGCAGCACCAGCCGCAGCTGCTCAGTAATGACAGTTGCAGCAAATGAGGATGAGAAATCGGAAAGGGATGTTTATCGAAAGTGTTAGGCATGTTTCATGTACTAAAGAAAAAATTATCAGGGTGCCCACTCTTTTCCAGGGAAAACATTCAAGGACATTCAAGGACTTTCAGGAAAAAATTCAAGGACATTCAAGGACTTTCAGGAAAAAATTCAAGGATGAATTTTTCAATGTCCTAAACCGCAATGAATATATTACATATCAAGAATTAGGTGTGTTGCATTATGATACTCATTAACGGTATTTGTAATTGGTAGCCAATTATAAAAAAAATTTTTAGCAACAATGCATCTCCAAATTTTGCAAAAAGTTCTTTACTGAATGACAAACTTTCTTCAGGTGAAAATATTTAACAAATGAAAATACTGTAATCAATTTTTAAATAATTATATTTTTTTCTACTCAAATGTTAGTACTTTTAACACAGCATTAAATTTATCATTGTTAAAATATAATTAACAAGTATATTATGTATGGTGCAGAGATGTGGACCTTAGCTAAAAGAGACATACAAAGGCTGCAGACAACTCAAAAAAGCATGGAGAGGTGCATGCTTGGTGTAACCAGGAGAGATAAGAAGAGGAACATGTGGATCCGAAAAATGACAAGAGTGGAAGACATCATGATCAGAGTTAAATCCCTGAAATGGCAATGGGCTGGACATACTGCCAGAAGAACAGACCATCGATGGACAGCCGAAATTTTAGATTGGATTCCAAGGGACAGGAAAAGACCCAGAAGAAGACCACATGGAAGATGGGTGGATGAAATTCGAAAGTATGCGGGAGTGACATGGAGGAGACTGGCACAAGACAGACCGTTGTGGAGGAAACTTGGGGAGACCTTCGTCCAGCAGTGGATTGATAATGGTTGACAATGATGATGATGATTAAAAAAATATTAAGTAAATGGGTGAATAATTTATTTACAATTATTCACTAAATCCATTTTCTTCTTGAGTTCAAAATCTATTTCTTTTATCAATGATTGTTTGTCTTGAGCTGTATTTCTAAAGTTATTTATTTGATTTAACAATGCAGTTAAAATTATGAGTATTTTTTGCTTTTGTTGCCAAGTCATCAGCGGATTTTAATAAATCTAATACTTCATTTTATACACAAGTTTTTCTTTTTTTATACTTTCTATTTCATCCAGTATTTATTTTCTCTTTTGGGCTACAGCAGAATTAGCCTTGTCCTGAGCTTTTTCTTCTAAATTTATTACATATCTTTGCCTAGCACATCTGACATTACTCAGAAGCAATTTTGAAAACTCGACCTTTTCCATGCCACCAATGTTACTTAGATGGTCATATATTATTCTTTGTGAAACAATAGAGTTTTCTTTCATATTGTCAATTATTAGTTCCTTATTAATGGAGAATCCTCTCTCCACTGATGCCTGTCCATGCGAGAGCAACAGCAGCTTTTCAGTTACTTCCCACAACAGATCACAATTTTTACTCGAGGATAAATGTTCATGAAATAACACATCTATTCTCAATTCTTCATAATGGTTATCAAAAAGTTTAAAATCTGAAGTTACTGCTGCAACACTACTTATAAAATCCTTTAACTGCAGCATAATAGTGTCAACACCACCAGATTTCAGATGATTTGCATCCATGAGAATTTCTAGAATAATCTTGAAACTTTTTAAGCAAGATTCCTTCTCAGCACTCATTAATTTAGGATCTAAACATTTCATGTGCCACATAAGAGCATACCGCAGCGGGCATTTAGTGAGCAATTTTTTGATAAGGTTTTGCAAAATTGATCTGCATTTTATATGAAATTCCATTATCTGCTTTTCACGGATCTAATCTTGACCTACTTAACTCCCCGTCAGACTGCAGTGCACCCTTTCTCCCAGTGACAAAGCTGCTGTGAAGTTTATGGGAGATTGCAGAAAAAAAGTGAAAAATAACAAAAGGAAAAAGATCAGAAATTCCGATCGAAATTTTTCGGATGTGGGATGTTAAAATTCAAGGACATTCCAGGCCTTGAAATTTTTTTGAAATTCAAGGACTTTCCAGGTTTTCAAGGACGGGTGGGCACCCTGAATTATATATATATTTGCTGTTTCCATGATTTCTGGCAAATGCATAATTTGTTAAAGGTATTTTGTTTGTTATTATTCTTGCATGAAGAAATAAAATCATGTGTACACAAAATGTGTACCTTATTTCAACTATGTATGCTCAAACATGCAAATGAGCATTTGCTGCTGATAGTAATGTATCAACAGCAGCAAGAATATTTCTTTTTTGTAGAATGGCAACAGTCCTGTTGTCTTGTGTTATCAGTAGGTGTGGTTGTCTGTGATGTTTTGGTTGTTCTGCTGGGTGGATTGTCTTTTTATCTCAATGCCATGAGATGTGTTGTGTGGTGGTAATTGTCTTGTTTTCTGCTGAGTTAAACCTTAACCATGTTAAGCTTTGGAGCAATATATGGTATTAAAAGCATTATATGCCTATTTTGTTGCAAGTTTCATGAACTGAGTGAAGTGTGATTTTTGCCCTAAATAAGGATTTACACTTCTGTCTGTGGTCCATGGATGGAACCTCCAAAAGAAAGGGTTGGGTATCAGAAGTGTGAAAAGAAATGACAGTTACTCTTGAGATGTTCATGTTGTGTTACACAGTTGTGTTCCAGAGTAAAGTATGTGCATTTTAAAGGGTTACACTATTATGGCATTTTTAACTGTGAATTGGTAAGCAAAACATATTTGTGCAGCAGCAATTGATACCAAACTTCCTTATTTTATTCAACTTTGATCAAAGCATAGTAACATAGCTTAGTAGTTGTTGGTTAATCACACAGAAGAATTACAGTAATCAGAATATATAGAGTCTCGAAATTGTACTTACCCGGTCGTCTTCAATCCCAAGCATTTCTTCTAGTGGCGTGTTCAAGATTTCCATGGAAAGGTCAGGAGTTCCTTCATTCACGTCAAATGGAAAGGATTCACAGGATAGGCATTCATTATCAACATACTCCTGAGTTTTTGATGGTGGAACTCTTACAGAAGCTATCTCAATATTGGGATGAATATTCAATGGTGGCAGCTCCTCAAATTGCCACAGTGAATCTTCTTTTATTCCATGCACATTACTACTGTAACTATTTGATACAGAATGTGGAAAATGTGAGACAACAGGACATTTCCACATACAAGCTCTGTCTACATCTCTGGCAAATGTACACAGAGGTCGAATGCTCACATAGGCTGGGTCCTGAAGTGTATCCATACTATTCTGCTGGGTGTTGAGAGGAATGTTCACTACTTCCAAGCAGGCTGAAGTCCTTCTTTCAGGTTTTTGTTTTTTCATTTTCCTCGCCTTGTTAATCTCTACAAGTGAAAAAAAACCAGCTTAAAATAAGCATGTATCTCTCAACAAATTCAAAAATGTATACATGTCATTTTCATATAAAGTACATACATATCACTGCATTTATAAACTACTGTTTGTGAAGATTGCAACACCATGAAGGAATGATGGTACATACATGCATATCATTAAGCTGTTCTCTGATATTCAGAGGTTAGCTCCTCAAAGAAAGACCATCTGACAAATAAACATTTAACAAATAATACAAACCAGCAGATATAAATAAAGAAGGAATTATGGTAACCATGTGAAATTTACAGGATATGCAGAGCAGGTTAGGACATGCAAATGATTAGAAGTGCAGAATCATTGCGCATGCCTGGGCCTGGCAGTGCCCTCTGAGCAGTCGAGTGAGGGGTATAAAAGAGAGGGCTGTTTAGGATACACAACAGTAGTGCATTGTGGACAGTGACTCCAGGATTCAGTAATGCCTTGGAGACAACGAAGAGCACAATAACACCATATGACAGAGTTTAAATGGGGACGAATGATTGGTTTGTGTGAAGGTGCATTTTCGTACCACAACATTGCAGCTTGGATTCGTACCACAACATTGCAGCTTGGACGGGATATGCCACAACGGTGGACTGAGGAGAACCAGATGCATTGACAATCCAGCAGTGGACCAAGAAATGTGACACCATGGGATGATCGACACCTCACATGCGTGGCAGTGATGAACTGTTCCACATCTTCACAAGTGTTAGCACAACAGTGGAGCACTGCAACAGGTCTGGTATTGTCTACCTCCACAGTTCGATGTTGTCTGCTGCACAGGGGATTAGTTGCACACATTTCTATGTGGTGGATTCCTTTGACCCTGAATAATCGACGCCTCAGGCTGAAATGGGGTTTTTAATACAGACAATGGCATGCTGATTGGCAACATGTCATGTTTTCGAGTCGATCACCGCGGAATGATCGTCACCCAACATGCATGGCAGTGGCGAACCGATCCACATCTTCACAAAATGTTAACACCACAGTGGGGAACTGCAACAGGTGTGGCATTGTCTGCCTCCACAGTTCGACGTTGTCTGCTGCACAGAGGACTGGTTGCACGCATCCCTCTGTGGTGGATTCCTTTGAACCTGAATTATCGATGTCTTAGGCTGGAATGGGGTTTTTAATACAGACAATGGCATACTGATTAGCAACATGTCGCATTTTCGAATGAGTCTCGATTCAACTTGGACTACCGTGGCTGCATACGCATCAGACTGTATTGTGGTGAGTGCTTTCTTCCAGCATGCATTGTCGAACATTATACGGGTTGAACACCATGTGTAATGGTGTGGGGTGCCATAGGGTACCATTCGCGATCTTGGCTGCTATGACTCGAGGGCAATCTCACCAGAAACTGCTACATCAGGGAAGTTGTACAGGCAGAAGTCATACCCTTCCTTCAGAGCACTCCTGATGCTATATTCCAGCAGAACAATGCCTGACATGCTCAAGCCTTCTTTGAAGCACAGTAGATACCACTTCTTCCTTGGCCTGCATGTTCTTTAGACATGTCACCTACTGAACATGTCTGGGATATGGTCACTCGGCAACTGCATCAAAGTCCTCCGGTGGTCAGTACCAATGATCTGTGGACTCGCATACCTGGCAAGCAATGGTGTCCTGGGTAATTACCCAGAATACCATCCAACATCTTTTTGATTCAATGCCACACCATCTAGCAGCTCTTATTGCAGTTCGCAGAGGCTTCACAAGATACTGACTTTTGCAGATAAAAATTGTTGTATTGTTCTGAAAATTAAGTCACTTATGTACTGTCATATCAGTAATGTGTGGTATAAATTTCATTCGAATTGCATGGTTCCTTCTTGGTGTTGCAATTTTCACAAACAGTAGTGTATTTGAGTTTCAGATGTTTGCTCCCCAAAGCAAGCTCATCTGCCAAAAAAAGTATTGATGATGTTAGATTTTACTTACTGCTGTTAAAACAAACACCTCAAATTATAGTACTTATCTTGCCAATTAACTTGATTTTCACCAACATCTCTCACAAGATCTCTTACATTTCATACTTGTAATCAGGTCCCAGACTTAGATGATTGGCACCCCGGGCAAAATAAATTTAGGTGATCCTTTTCCTCCACTTTCTTTTGTCTCCTTACTAGTATCTAGCATACAACTGCAACATGCCAATTGGCCAATCCATGTGCTTTGTTTATTATTGATAGACATTTTAGTTAGGACTACAATAATTAAAAATAAAATGTCTTGTAAGTATGTAAAGAAGAATTTTTATTTACAAAGAGTAAAACTTAAGCAGTAAGTATTCACAGAACAATCAAAAGATTTTTTCATGCTTTGGTCTGACCAAATCTGTTGATGATCTCAGAAAAGTTTGTTTGTAGCATTATATCCTTCTCAGAATACACTGACACTAGCACATTTAGTTTACTGACCACAAAAACTCATCTTTTAGCATTCTTCACTCTGCTTAGGGCAGAAAACCCTCTTTCCACTGTACAGTGAGTAGCCGGTAAAGTAAGGAAAGTCCTTAACACAATTTTGAGGTTAGAGGAAAGCATTTTGGAGGTTGTTAGTCTTATGTAACAGAGTACAGTTCTGGTATCATTGTCAATGTTTCTAGCTCAAAGTACATCTTGAAATGAGAGCCCTCGTACCCGAAATCACCATTAATTATTAATGTCTTCTGGATAGAGTACTATACTAATTTCAGTGCAGTTTCCACAGTATCTTGGTTTGCTGCCTTAAGTGATACTAGAAGAGATACACTTCCAAGCGATTTGTCAATACCTCATAGACTTTCCTCCTCCTTGCCAAGTTAGCTATAAATAATTTTTGAGGAATACACCAGTTTTGAATTTTGTTCTTTCATCTAGAATGTCTTCAATACCTTACTCTTCATCCATAAACACTTTATGTTTCCTATTCTTTGTGTTTCACATCCACAAGTAATAAAAGCAGATTTTTCATAGCTTTCAAATTCATTCTTTTCTTCATTCAAAAACTCCTCCAATGATTGAAGTTGCTTGATGGCTGCTACAAGATTGAGAGTTCATTTTTGTAAATTATTGCTACATTTACTGACCCTCTCTAAAATTTCATCCCAGAACACAGAAAGAAAAGCAGTTTCAAAATTATGAAACTTGAGCTCAAGACCTTGGGCTTCCAACCGAGTTGCTGGTTTCATAGAAGAATCATTAGACAAGTCCTGCAAAGTGTTTCAAAAATTTCCTTAAAGCCTCGTTTGTACCATCTGCTGTGATAGACCGAGTTTCAGATAAAGATATTACCACAGGGGTATAGTTTTTTCAAGATATTTAAAAACATCTCGCCCATGGGTTGATGCTGAGAACAAATTACAGAGCTCCTGAACAAATCTGAAAAATACCACAGCCTCAGTACAGCATTCAGTAGCAGCAGATCCCACAAGATTCAGTGTGTGGGGAGCACAGGGAACATATTCAGCAAACAAAATTGGCCCACGCAAGAGGAGAAGTCCAGGCGTTCAATAGAAGTGGATGAGACAGCAGGAATAGATGTAAAAAACGAACCTATTTTAGGGAATCTTTTTGGTAGTTTAAGTCCATTGTTCTGTCTTTTAGCAGCACACTTTCTAAACTCAGCACCAATTACTTTCTTACTTGTGTTTAAACACTCCAGAAGGCATATTTATCAAACCAAAAACACAAGCAAAAGCCGCATTACACATACAAGATTAATTAAAAACACACAAGAACATGGAATAATAGAAAGAGTGGATGGATCAAGAATTGAAATGTTGATGCTCACACTCCAACCATTTCGATAACATCTTCTGATTACTGGGTCCCTAAAAGGTTTAGCAGCCAACATGCAAACTCAACTGAGTGCTGGAAGAGGGGAAAAGACATTTAGCCATTAGTAAGATGCTGCATATCTCTTCAAGAAATTCCAGGCCATGTTTGAAAGGAAAGGAATAAATTATTTCTTAAGTTGTACGAATAAATTATTTTGCAGTAAATTCTTGAAAATAGGAAAAATATAAATCATGCTTTCCTTATCATTAGCCTTTACCTTCTTAGAGATGTTCATGAAGCGAGTTTCTGCGAGAATTCTGTTTCTGTCAGTGTTTCCCAACATTTTTCACTTGGCGGAATCCTTGAAATAGACCTTCAGCTATCGCAGAAACCCAGCTCACATATGCCACGCCTACCTGATGTGAAGCCATTTGCATAATATTTAGTTTATTTTATCATATTACCTGCAAAGAATTAATCAAATGAAATAAGTAATAATAAGTAATATTAAACTGGGATGAAAAATATCATGGGACGATGTTCATCACCAGTCCAAGTAAAACCCACTGGTAAATAGTTTTAAAAAAAAGGTGATTCTTCCTAGTGACTGTTACTTTCTGGCTTTGACTACTTGTATAAGGTTTGGAAAGAAGGAATGAACAGTGTTCAGATAGGAAAATCAAGAGCTAAAGCAATTAAAAATATAGAGTTAGAGAATATTCACTGTCTTAGGCTAAATACTAAGTATGATGAAAAGCTATGTCTCACACTCTGAACAGTAGGTTTTCTATTATTTGAACATTTGATTTGATTTATGTGTGGCGGGTATTAATTCATTGGGACAGGAGGAGGCTTTCATTACACTATATTAATTGCATGTGTATGCGGTATCATACAAACATTTATTTAATTACTGTGGTTTGCTCTTAAATATAGTAGTTTTCTTATGAAATAAACTGAATTTTTAAGTGAGGAGTTCAGTAATTAATTTGAGGTAGATTTGGAGGTTGTCTTGTCTTATATTAAACCTTAAGGGCCAAGCAATTTATTTGGTTTCTACATTTTATGCGAGGGTTTCAAACTGCATACAAAATTTATTTCATAAGTTGTTTAACACACAACTTTTGTGGGAGGGTTGCAAACTGCATAATTTAAATAATTGTGGCTGCTCCTTAGATAAATACATAGAGGCATTAGTTTTCTCATGGGTTTCTTGCCCTTTGCAAGATAGTAACCTCAACACAATGAAATGAAATAAAATATACAGATGCACCATCATCATCATCATCATTGTCAACCATTATCAATCCACTGCTGGACGAAGGTCTCCCAAGTTTCCTCCACAACGGTCTGTCTTGTGCCAGTCTCCTCCATGTCACTCCCGCATATTTACGAATTTCATCCACCCATCTCCCATGTGGTCTTTTTCTGGGTCTTTTCCTGTCCCTTGGAATCCAATCTAAAATTTCAGCTGTCCATCTATGGTCTGTCCTTCTGGCAGTATGTCCAGCCCATTGCCATTTCAGGGATTTAACTCTGATCATGATGTCTTCCACTCTCGTCATTTTTCGGATCCACGAGTTCCTCTTCTTATCTCTCCTGGTTATACCAAGCATGCACCTCTCCATGCTTCTTTGAGTTGTCTGCAGCCTTTGTATGTCTCTTTTAGTTAAGGTCCACGTCTCTGCACCATACGTAAGCACTGGAAGGATGCATTGATCAAACACTTTTCTTTTAAGACATAATGGCATATTGCTCTTGAAAATTATGCTGTTTCTTCCAAAAGCTCTCCAGGCAAGTTTTGTACGCCGATTAATTTCTTCATCAATGTGACCCTCACTTGATATCTGCTGTCCAAGATAAACATACGTATCTGTTATCTCCAGTTTTTCTCCATCAATCGATAAATCTTCATTTCTTGTAAAAGCATTGAACATCACTTTTGTCTTCTGAAAGTTCATTTTTAATCCCACTTCTTTACTCTTGTCAGCAAGTTCCTGGATCATACTCTGCAGCTCTGATGGGGTAGTTGCAAAAATGACTACGTCATCAGCAAACGAAGGTGGGTTAGATAATTCCATTAATCTTTATCCCTTTGTTTTCCCAGTTCAGTGATTGAAAGACATTTTCCAATGTGGCATTAAAGAGCTTCGGAGATATGGTGTCACCTTGTCTCACTCCCTTTCCAATTTTTATGTGTGTTGTATTTTCAAACAGCCGAATCTTTGCACTTGCATTTTCATAGATGTTATTAATAATATTAATGTATGCATCTTCAATACCGCAGGATTTCAGAGCCGTGGTAACTGCTGATGGTTTCACCGAATCAAAGGCTTTTTCATAATCGATAAAAGCCATGCACAATGGAAGTTCATATTCCCTCGCTCTTTCAATTAGTTCTCTCAGTACGTGGATATGATCTATTGTGCTGTAGCCACTCCTGAATCCAGCTTGTTCTCTCGGTTGAGCCATGTCCAGTGTTACCTTCAAGCGGTGTGAAAGAACTTTAGTGAAGATTTTATAAACCACTGATAGGAGGCTGATAGGTCTGTAGTTCCTGAGATCCTCAATGTCACCTTTTTTATGTAGCAGGATCATTGTAGCATTGTTCCAATCCTCAGGAATCTTCCCTTCATTAAGGCATCGAGTGAAAATTTGGGCGAGTACTGTTTCAATTTCTCCACTTGCTTCTTGTATGATGTCTATAGTAATTCCATCTTCTCCTGGAGCTTTCCCCCGCTTCATGTTCTTGATTGCATGAGCAACTTCTGCTGGGAGGACTGGAAGAACTCTGGTACCTTTCATGATGTCTGGAGTACATGTATCATCCCTTTCATATAATTTGGAGTAGAAATCTTTCACTCTTGTCAAAATTTCGCCTCTATTTCTTGTTATAGAACCATCTTCTTTTCTCAGAGCCATAATCTGTTTTCTTCCCTTACTGAGATGTCCCTTTGCTATCTTTAGGCTTTGGTTGTTTTCAATTGCTTTCCTCACTAGCTCACAGTTGAATTTCCTTACGTCTTCAGTGATACTTTTTCGTGCTGTCTTGCATAGCTCTATATATTCCACTTTGGAAGTCACATCTTCTTTAGTTGTCCTCATCTCTCTTCTTTTTTTGCATCAACATTTTGGTTTTTCCTGATAATTTGTTTACATGCAACTTGTTCTTAGACCCAGCTAATTTTGTTGCTGTTTCCATAAGAGCTTTGGTTACTTTTCTGTTAACTTCCGAAATATCCACTTCTTCCGATGTTAGGCCTTCTAAAGCAGAGAATCTGTTCTTCAGTTCCAACTTGAAAGTATTATGGTGTTTTTTAAGGTTGGTTATGTCAATACATTTTGTTTGTCTTATGAGCTTGCCACGTTCCAGTTTAGTGTTGAGGTGCATCTTACATCTCACCAATCTATGGTCACTACCTGTGTTGAACTTGTTTAGCACACTGCAGTCTTCGATGACGAATTTTTTGTTACACATAATAAAATTAATTTCACTTGTCGTCCCAATTGGATGTCTCCATGTCCATTTCCTGTGTGGCTTTTTCTTGAAAAAGGAATTCAAGATGAAAATCCTTCTGCCTCTGCAAACTCAACGAGAGTATTTCCACGCTGGTTTCTGTTGCCGTGACCGAATTTACCTACTGAAGTTTCATTCTGTTGCCGGTGCCATAAACACTTATATGCACCATAAACACTTATATACAGAGGCACTAATTTATCTAAGGGTTTCTTATGCTTGAATGCAGCCCTTTGCAAATTATTGGGTTGTCGGAAAAGTCATGACATATTTTGGCACCTGATGGCGGTTGGGCAGTTTTGGAAGTACTAGAGGCAGCTTTGTTATTGCTATGGCATTCGACAGGTGCCAGTTCTAGCAGCAGTCTAAAAGGAATAGTGAGCGCTTTGGTTGATTTGCGGAGAATTGACATCAAGTTGAAGATGGAAGACCAAACTGTGCATTTTCGCCATATTTAACTTTTTTACTTCCGTAAAGGGAAGAACGCGTGTCAAGCTTGTGAAAAGTTGCGTAAAGTGTACAGTGATTTTGACCTCAATGATGCTCCTTGGTCCAGGAAGCCAACCGAGGTTGATGATGACCAAATCAAGACACTGATCGAGTCAGACCCACGTTACACGACATAAGAGATTGCAGACACATTGCACATCCATCATTCAAGTGTTCACGACCACCTGAAGAAGTTGGGATACGTAAGCAAGCTCGATGTGTGGGTTCCTCATGAACTCAAAGAAGCTCAATTGACTGCGCGTATAAACATCTGCGATATGCTCATTAAACGTGAGAAAAACGATGATTTCTTGAAGCGACTGATAACTGGTGACGAAAAGTGGATTGTGTACAACAATGTGCTGCTTTGCCTCAAACGACATCCAAAGCAGACATTCACCAGCGGAAGGTTCTAGTCTTAGTGTGGGGGGATTTTAAAGGTATCTTGTTTTTCGAGCTCCTACCACGGAACCAAACAATCAATTCGAATGTGTACTGTCGGCAATTGGACAGTTTGAACAAATCCATCATCCAGAAACGTCCATAGCTCGTTCATCGTAAAGGTGTTGTGTTCCATCACGACAACGCGAGACCACACACAAGTTTGATCACCCACCAAAAATTATTGGAGCTTGGGTGGGATGTGTTGCCACACCCAGCATGCTCGCCTGACCTTGCGCCGTCAGACTTTCACTTGTTTCACTCTCTTCAACAGTCCTTGCATGGTATAACGTTCAATTCAGATGAGGCTGTAAATCAGCACCTTGTACAGTTTTTTGCCACGAAAGGCAGGTCCTTCTATGAACGAGGCATTCTGCAGTTCACTAAAAGATGGCAAAAGGTTATTGAACAAAACGGGCATTATATCATTAATTGATCTTTGTTCTTTCTATCAATAAATATCCTTTGCAAAACATGGCTAAAATACGTCATGACTTTTCCGACAACCCAATAGTAACCCAATGAAATAAAATAAGCTAAACTATTGACTTGGGTCTCTTACATTAAAGGCTGCCCTATGTAATATATGAAGAACATAGATGCAGACATGCAAACCTTCAAAATCTGAAAATCGAGAGATATTTATAGCTCATAAAATCACACAGACGCTATTTTTTATCAACATTTTCCAGATGTAGGAACAATTTTTCAGTAGTAGTATTATTGGTCCACTAAAAGTTCTGGAGAAGAAAAGAAGAAAAAATAGCATGAAAAGTGACACTCCCTCCCCTACTGAAATTCGTTTTCAGGTACGTCAATTTTCCAAGATGATGAAAACGCAAAATACCCAGCACTTTGTTGTTTCTTACGAATAAAATGGCAGCCAACTGTTTTTTGTTTCTTCTTTAGGTGGTGCGTGAAAGCAAAGACGACAAAAAGCATCTTACTAGCATCGCCTTTCGTTAAAAGGCGAGTCCAACTGTAACTACTCCCTTTTGTCGTTAAGTGAATCTGCCACAACTCAACTGTTTTCCATCTCTTAGAACGTGCACGGCTCTGTTGAGGCGAGGGTTTGAAAGACTGAACCGCAAGAAGGCAAGGCTGCTCCCATCTGTCAACTGATTACTGACCCTCCCCGGCATTCTAGTAGTGCCAGAGCAGGCCAGCTCTTTGCTGAAGGCATCGTATGACAATTGGACTGGGAGAAAAAATTTTAAAGCAAATTTTTTCCAACCCATCTCAGGCGATCGGTCAGAAGCCAGCGCTTTGACCACAGCATGACCAGAACAGCTTTCTTTTTGCAGACAGGAGAGGAAAAGTATGAAACTGATGACTGTAATGCCGCCTTGCATCTACGCAAAAAGAAAAAGATTTCACAGGCAGTTCGAAATCATAGTGGTTGATGGAATTTCGACTATTCTAAAGGCTAATTATCGGTGAAAATTAAGAGAATTTGATATTCATCCAGAGTGCAGGAGGAAGGGCTTAAAATCCGGAGTCTCCCGCCTGAATCCAGAAAGTTGACACAGCTGTAGATGAAACAGAGGCCCTAATTTTGCAATTGGTTTCTCATGCTGAAATGCTGCCCCTTTGCAAAAATAGTAAATTCAATGAAGTGAATAAAATATGCTATTATGGATTTCTTACGCTAAATGCTGCCCTTTTCAATACATGAAGAACATAGATGAAACAGAGGCACCAATTTTGTGATGAGTTTCTTACGCTGAAATGCTGCCCTTTGCAAAAACAGTAACCTCAATTAAGTGAATAAAAATATGCTATTATGGGTCTCTTATGCTTAAATGCTGCCCTTTGCAATGCAAAACGAATACAGATGAAAAACAGAGACAGTGCATTTGCTTGGGTCTATTACACTTGTAGTAGCCCTTTGCAAAGCTACTTGAATCCAGGATCCATGAAGTGCACTTACCTTATTGCATAGCTCCAAGGCTCGTGCATGAGTCGACCAAGGCGTATCAACAACACAGGAACCAAGGAGTCGCCTTGTTGACCAAGGTTGGTGTAAAGACATTACACCAGCAAAAATGACTTCACACGAGGTAATGAAGAATATTTGTTTCATGCAGAATAATCCACCACAGAACAAATGGAATGTTGAATATATACAGCCAGTTTAGGCAGATGAGACTAACATATCAACCCACGAGTCGAAAATGCTGACTGTGTGCCTAGTGAAGAAGGTGTGGCCTTGGGTGTGTGATCCATTTAAATAAGTCAATGGATATTTACATTTTTGAGCAACTGTCTCTCCATTGCTTCCTTTGTATGCACCATATTTGGACTTCTTTATGCAACTAGCTTGTTTTCATAATCATGTTATTTCCTGTTCTTATAACAGCCCATAGGTAGAGTAATTTCCTCACTTGAGGAATCCTTGATATTGAAAAAAAAATTATACGATTATTCCAATATCCTGCCTAAAAATATATCTCTCTTGTGCCCCCCTAAAATTTGGCACCCTGATTTGCGCAGTTATCAAACAGGGACTGCTTCTAACCTTTTTCTCTCGCAGGCTTTCCTGAATCTGGTTGCTTATGATTTTCTCAACCTTACTCTACCTTTCTTTCTGACCACTTGGGCTGAATAAATTTTCTTAGTCAGCACCTCACTTGTTCTTTCAAAATGACCAAACCACCTACATACATATCATTAAGCTGTTCTCTGATATTCAGAGGTTAGCTCCTCAAAGAAAGATCATCTGACAAATAAATATTTAACAGATAACACAAACCACCAGATAAATTTTTAACTGATTATTTACTTACTGTTGCTGTATCAAACTTCTCCATTTACAATGATCTTGACACACAACTTGAGTTTCACTGACATCTATCAGACGATGTATACAAGACCTATACTTCATACTCATAATCTTTTTCTGATTTAGGCACTCCTGAATCTGCTCCTCCCATGACTTCCTTGGCATTCCTCTGCCTTCCTTTCCTGCCACATGGGCCAAAAATTTTTTTAGTAAGCATCTCATCACCCCTCATTCTTTCAACATGGCCAACCACCTAAGAATATCAGTCTCCACCTTGCTAACAATATTTTGCTTCACATTACACAACTGCAATACATCATTCCTCACATGATCTGAACGTGTCTTCTCACGCCCCGTAAGTAACGCATTTTTCCCGACACACACAAACAACTCCTATGTCTTTTTCTGTAGTACCCAGGTTTCACTGCCATACAAAAGAGTAGGAACAATTACACTTTCATACACAGCCATTCAGAACTCTTGAGAATCCATCATTCCTGTGTAAACCTCCTAAAGTATCTATGACTTTCAAATGAAGAATTCACTCGCCTACTAATTTCGCCATCTAATCTGTTCTCTCTGTCAAACAAGCTTCCCAAATATAGAAACTCATTTACATGGGCAATCACAGTGCCATTTAGACTTATATTACATTCAGTACTACCAGTTCCTCTCTCAAAAACCATAACTTTGGTTTTCCCCTTATTTATACTCAGTTTGAATTTCATACAAACTTTGTACAGTGAGTTGCAAAGCATCCGGGACAACATGCTCTGCAACTCACCTTTGCTCTCTGCCAACAAGACAGTGTCATCAGCATACAGCAATCTGCACACATGGGTATTAACCAAGACATAAATCAGTCTTGTCCATCTTGGCATCCCGCATGCATGCATTCATAAATATACTAAACAGCCATGGTAACATTACACAACCTTGTCTGACTCCTGCACCAATAGAGAACCATTTCGGTAAAACACTCTTCACTCGTACACATGCTCTACTGCCAGCATACATGGCTTTCACACTATTAAGTAGATTCCCAGTAACACCATATTCATTCAACACCTTCCGCAGAAGTATCCTATTTACTCAGTTATATGCATTCTATAAATCTATGAAGGCAGTAAAAATTTTCTTACCAACAGCCAGATACTTTTCAATCATTATGAGTAATGAAAAAATTTTGTTAGTGCAGCCTTTACCAGGCATAAAACCACTCTGAACA
Source organism: Macrothele yani (assembly GCA_039090855.1). NCBI lineage: Eukaryota > Metazoa > Arthropoda > Arachnida > Araneae > Macrothelidae > Macrothele > Macrothele yani. The sequence continues at coordinate 129,599,872 of CM076989.1, read as the reverse complement.
TCCCACACTTTCTCTGATGTAAGACCTCATACCTTTTCAATAATGACTTACCTAACACTTTCCCTGGCACACTCAGTAAGCTAATACCACGATAGTTCTTGCAGCTAGTCTGATCACCTGTTCCCTTATACAAGGGAACAATGATAGTAGCATCCTTCCAATCCTGAGGGACCATTCCCAGCTTCCAGCACAACTGGCAAATTTCAGTTAACCAGTCAATTACAGAATCACCACCATATTTCAACATCTCAGCAGTTATGCCATCAACTCCTGGAGCCTTGCCATTCTGAAGAGATTTTAGAGCTTTACACACCTCTTCTCTCGAGAACCCTCCTGTGCATCCATCTCTCACTACCACCTACCTAAGAATATTTGTCTCCACTCAAACAAAAACTTTTTGTTTAACATTACACATTAGAACATATCTATATTTATTTGTTCAGCACATGATTACATGTAGAACTAGTCTTGCCACTTCCGTAAGTATCACATCTCCCCAGCACACAAATCCTGTCTCTCTTCTGCAGTATATGCAGACTTCACTATCATAAATCAATGTAACAACAATTACACTTTCATACACAACCATTTGGGATCTTTTCAAGAACCCATCAGTTCTTTGAAATTTTCCTATAGCAGCTATGACTTTCAAAGATGAATTCATTTGCCTATCATGATTTCACCATCCAATCTGTTGTCTCTCACCAGGGCCGGATGGAGCTCTTGCTCCATTGCGGGGCCCAGAGCAAAATTTCATTGTGTACACTAAAATATAAATCTCATATTTTAATAAAGTCGCTTCTGAAAATTATCGTTCGTGAGGAAGACACACGAACACTACCGTAAAGGCAAAATGATTATTTAAAAGTATTTGCATTAAAAGACCAAAATACGGACTGAAAGTTCAGAGAGAGAGAGAGAGAGAGAAAAGATATAGAGAGAAATAAAGACAGGAGGGAAGAGAGAGATAAATAAAGAGAGAAAAAGAGATAGGTAGAGAAAAAGATATGGATAGATAAAGAAGGAGAAAAAGAGAGAGAGAGGGAGTGAGAGAGAAAGAGAGAGAGAGAGAAAGGAAGGGAGGGAGAGAGAGAGTAAAAAGTGTTAAAATCTACAATTTTCTTTCCCAGGAGAAGAGGTTTAGGTTGTATTGTGACTCTTATAACAGCTTATTCACAAAATGATACAAAGATACCTGCTTAGCAAATATTTTTGAATTGCAAATATTTTTGTATAGGAAATATAATAAGGATCCCTCTAAAATAAATTGGTATAAATAGTTTTTCCCCCCTAATACATGTTTAGTGATTGATTTTTAATGCACAGTGGAGTAACTGACAAATTAGTGACATTCTAAACTTTTATACACGTTCATATATGAAAGTTGCCTTTTTTTTAATTTCTTGTAATGTTGGAAAAGTGGCCTCCATGTGTGGTCCGAAAGTAACTTGGATATTGTTTTTATTTCCTTAAATTTCAGTATCAGATTTTCACACAAATTGTTGGATATATAAAAGTAGGGGACCACAAAATGATGAAATTTAATTTGCTATTTCATTAATGCGGAAAAGATTAAGGTGGTTACAAAAATCATTTCGAAGCTGCAAATCTCAGTGCTCAGTGTTCGTACGACGAACAGGGGGGATAACGTATTCAAAAATAGGGAGATTGGAAACAAACAAAAAATCTTCAAAAATATATTTTTAAGGGCCTTGCACCCCAAAAGTTACCAATAAAATGTAGTTAATTTTTTTTTACCGAAAATTATTTTATTTTCTAAACTGCGGGGCCCTCTGAAGGCGCGGGGACCGGGGCTACCGCCCCGGTTGCCCCTATGATCCAGCCGGCCCTGTCTCTCGCAAACATGCTTTTTAAATACACAAATTCATTCCCCTAGTCCAACTATGAGTCATTTTGACTGCTCTTGCATTCAATTCTAATATAGATTCATGCTAAAAAAATCACTCCACATTCCCCTTATTTATACTACTTGAACTTCATATACACTTCATTCATTCTGGAAAATATAATCTGCAACTATCTTTCTTCTCTCCTCTAATGAAACTGATTAAGTAAGTTGCAGACAGAGTTGTATAAAAATGAAATGTATCTGCATGCACAACCAATGAAACAGAAAGCTTGCTGCAAACCCCGTGAGGCATGAACCATGATAACAATAGAATAAGATAACTTACAGAAAAATTAATAAAACAATAAATTGTCACAGTTCTGTTTTATCTCTTTCCTTATACACTGAGTGGCCACTTTATTATGACCACCCCTTCAGTACTTCATTGGGCAACCTTTTGCCTTTAATACTGCGTCGATTCTTTGTGGCATGGACTCTACGAGATGTTGATAGGTGGTTTGCGGAATCTGAGACCATGCTTGATGAATAGCACTTTCCAGGAGTATGAGATTGCAGGGTTGTGGATCCAGCTGTCTGATGGCTTGTTCAACTTCATCCCACAAATTCTCAATGGGGTTGAGATCTGGAGATTGTGGGGGCCACCTATGCAAAGTAAACTCACCGGCATGTTCCTGAAACCAATCCTGTACAATACGAGCACTATGGCAGGACGCATTATCTTGTTGAAAGTAGCCATCACCATTTGTAAAAACCATCCACATGACAGGATGCACTTGGTCTGCAACGATGTTTAGATAGGATGTGCCAGTCAGACGTTGATCAACACGAATTAAAGGGCCCAAAGCATGCCAGGAAAACATTCCCCAAACCATAACGTTGCCTCCACCATCTTGAAGGGTTGTAGCAATGCATTTGGGGTCCTTGCTTTCGTGCTGTTTCTGCCAAATTCTCACTCTGTCATCGGCATGGTGCAACTGAAAACGTGGTTCATCAGACCACATAATTTGTTTCCAATTATTGACTGTCTAATCCTTGTGCTCCTGTGCGAACTGGAGATGTTTTATCTTGTTAACTGCAGACAGGAAAGGTGTTCGAACAGGCCTTCGGCTGCCATATCCCATCCGATGCAGTTTACGGCGAACAGTGCGTGCAGAGATCATTTGAGGGGATCCTTGATTAAGATGGGCTGTAATTTGCTGCACTGTTGCACTTCTGTTGTCTGTTACCAGTCTGGACACTCTCCGTTCCGCCCGAGAAGTCACTAGTCGAGGACGACTAGGCATTGCATGTAGAGACCCATTTTTTTTGGCTGACAGTCCAGTCTTTAAACACTTTAACAGCTGCTCTGGAACATTTCACGAATGTGGCGGTTTCGGTGACACTCATTCCATGGCTCCAAGCTCCTACAATCATTCCACGTTGAAAGTCCATCAAATCGCATTTTTTACCCATCTCGTCACCCAAAAATCACTCTACTACTGTCTCAAGCACTAAGCTTTCCCTTTTTATACTAGCCTCGCCCTCTGGCGGCAACAGCATGCAGCAATAGCTCATTTGCTTAAAACTGTCAGGTGGTCATAATAAAGTGGCCACTCAGTGTATTACCGAAATAGGTTTGAATCAGATTGACAGATTCCTTGAGCACTGTACACATTAATAGAGTACTAATTTGATAAAATCCTTTATTGTCGTGATTTTGCTTAATTTAATTATTACTCTTGGTCATCTGTGATTAGACCATCTCTCATGCTCCATAATTTATCACTATTCATTCATGGTTACCCCTCGTACGCAGAGACAACCTCCCCTCTCAAAAACTTGCTCCTTCCCTTCAATGTCTCGCCGCTTCGCTCTACACACGTCAGACACATTCTCTCCTAACACACATCATCATTCCTACCTTGAAGTCTTGTTCTCCTATTGTCTTCTGCACTACTTCAAAAAAACCAGCCTGAAGCCTCTGTCCAAACACCTTCTTCCCATTCCATCTCCAACTCCATTCCTAATCACCTCTCCGAAGGACACGTCTTCCTTGAGAACGGAAGTCCTTCCTAATGAGTCGCCTTAAAACTCTAAAAAAAAGCCTTCTTCTATAATAGCTATTCATACACAAAATCCTGTGTTTTATCCACTCCCGGAGGTTCGCCCATAACTAATCGTTTCTGGTGACTTACTGGCTCTCCCAAATTGAACTCAAAAATCATATCCTTAGAAGTTTCCCACGATTACTTTTAAAACATTCTAAAACTGCAAGGATTCTTAATTATTTACATATTCATTAAAATTCAACAATTAAAAGATATATTTACATTACATTACATTTCGTGAAATAAACATTCCCGTTCCATTACGCTATTATTAAAGGTTATTTACAATTACCACTATTACAAAATAATTATCAGAACATTATAGATTCCAATGAGGACAAAATAAGTACATTACAATTGAATGTGCAATGTGAATGAAATGGACCTTTACTATAAAATATTGGACTATGAACCTCATAAAAACAGGAGACAAAGGAGGTTTTTATATCCAGAAAAACAGTTCCATTAATGAACCTTCAAAATTTATAAATAGTATTTTCAACAATTTAATTCAAAACAGACTTACAAAATACACAAGGAAAAGATTTTAGTTTAATAACTGGCAACTTGCAAGAGGAACCTGGCAATAAAATTTTAATTCTTTCTGTGCAAATGAAACTTTTGATAGTCTTTATACATTGAGAACAGGCCTTGATAAAATCAGAGGCCAGAAACGTTTAGAAAAACAAAAGAACTCAGGAGATGTGAAAAATAATTGAAAGTTCTACAGGTTAAAATTAAATAAGTATATTAATCTGAGTAAAGCCTTGAGTAAGTGTTATAATTTCCGTTAATAACATTTTTATTTTTTTTTATTTTTAAGTAAAAACTATCTGCAAAATTTTGATATAGTCCATATACATTGAAAACAGGCCATGATAAAATCTAAGAGGCCAGAAACATCTGTAAAAACAAAAGAACTCAGGAGATGTGAAAAATAATTGAAAGTTCTTCAGGTTAAAAATAAAATAAGTTTATTATCTGAGTAAAGCCTTGAGTAAGTACTTTAATTGCTGTAAATAACATTTTTTACGCTTTCCAACCGTAGGTTCAAGAAGCGTATATGCTCCAGCTTTGTCCGTCCGTCCGTCCGTCAGCACGATAACTGGCGTAAAAATGGTTCGATTTCGATGAAATTTTAGTATGTGGTAGGGGACCACCTGGGGACGAACCCTATTGAAAATGGGATAAATGGGGTCAAAGGTCACGGCGTAGGAGCGGAATCATTCCATTGCCCTTATGCGTTATAACTTGCGTAAATATGGTTCGATTTCAATGAAAGTTTACTATGTGGTAGGGGACCACCTGAGGACGAACCCTATTGAAAATGGAACAAATGCAGTCAAAGGTCACGACGTAGGAGAGGGATCATTCCATTGCTCTTATGAGTCATAACTTGCATAAATATGGTTCGATTTCAATGAAATTTTACTATGTGGTAGGAGATCGTCTGAGGACGAGCCCTATTCAAAATGGGTGAAGTGGGATCAAAGGTCAGGACATAATATCGGGATGCATTCCATTGCCCTTAGGCGTCATAACGGGCGTAAAGATGGTTCGATTTCGATGAAATTTCAGTATGTAGTAGGGGACCACCTGGGAACGAACCCTATTGAAAATGGACGAAATGTGGTCAAAGGTCAGGACATAGGATTGCGATCCATTCCATCGCTCTTATCCCATACTATTAAGGTGGACGTCAAGTAATTTTGCTTCCTATACTTCCAATGGAAAAACGTTTGTACACATTTCCTTCACAATTAATGTGTTCCCAAGTATGAAAATTTGAACATCGATTAAAATAACTTCATATTGTAACTTGGAAAACTTAATATTTTCTAAAACATAACCATAATTATATTAAAAATCAATAACTTTTCCTTTGGTGGTGTTGAAACCAGAGAAAAGATGGCGCGACCTGTACTTTGATGACGTCAGTGGACAAACAAATGTTGGATTGCATAATTACGGTTATGGTTTAGAAAATATTAAGTATTCCAAGTTATGAAATGAAGCTATTTTAATCGATGTTCAAATTTTCATCCTTGGGAACGCATTAATTGTGAAGAAAATGTGTACAGAAGTTTTTCCATTGGAAATATAGGAAGCAAAATTACTTGATGTCCACCTTAAAGTAGCAATTCTTGTATGTATGTATATACATTTTATTTTGAAAACGGCTCTTAGAATTTTGATGAAAGTCGTTAACCTACCGTTTTCTGGTACTAGAAATCGATTTAGCTTGATCTCGACTCTCGGAGAATTTGTTTCGTGGGTTAAATAACCACCCCGAATTATAACGTTTTCAGTGTCACGGCATTGCTCCATTAATGTTGCCAATGCTTAGAAATCTTATGACGTCACAATTTCGCGTTTGAGAATGTTGGCGCGCGGTCACACCATCTGTCTCATTACGCCATGCGTTGTGTGCATATGTCCGTCCGCACGATAACTCGCGTAACAATCGTTCGATTTCGATGAAATTTTAGTATCTGGTAGGGGATCACCTAGGAAGGAACCCTATTTAAAGTGAACGAAATGGGGTCAAAGGTCGGTACATAGGAGCGGAATCCATTCCACTGCTGTTATGCATCATAACTAATGTAAAAAAGGTTCGATTTCGATGAAATTTTAGTATGTGGTAGGGGACCACCTGGCGACAAACCCTATTGAAAATGGGCAAAATGGGGTCAAAAATTAGGACACAGGAGTGGGATCTATTCTATAGCCCTTATGCATCATAATTTACGTAAAAATGCTTTGATTACGACAAAACTTTATCATGTTATTTCAGATGTATACCGAACTGGTTCTTTTGAATATTATCGAAATGGGATCAAAGGTCAGGGCACAGGACCGAGATTTATTTATTCCACAGCCATTATTCTCATAACTTGAGTAATAATTTCTGGTATGTTGGAAAGCGTATTATAATCAATGCATTGCATGATTTTACAAACTTGTTATTTATTTATTTTTAATCTACAAGCAAACACTATCTGCAAAATCTGCTAATAATTTGGAAACTATCTGGGTACAGTGTATGTGTGTATGTCTACATTCTGCTACTCTGGTTACAGATTAATTCTCTAAGAACAAGAACATCATGATTAAATGAATGTATTTATAAACAACTTATATCTTTTTCTTTCCATGTACTGCACAGAAACTGCTCAGGTCTGTTAATTAAAATTGCCTCAAATTATACAAAAAATTCTGTACGTAAACAATATATTTGTACGATTATTTACCTGAAGGGGCATTGAAACGGAATTTGTATGTATCCTTTTCATCTGAATGCAATTCAGTAATGAAAACTGAATTTTTCAAAGCACTTAGAAGCAGCTGCCTTGAATAACTGTAATTGAAAATTTCATGTGGTTCATTTTCATTGTTCCAACACTTGTGTTTCCTTTTTCTTCTTCCTTCACTTTCTAAATCATAATCCTTTAAATAAAAGAGTTCATAATTAGCAAATGGTTTCATGTCATTGCACACATATGCATAACAAAATAACATATGATCTACTTAAAAACAAAACTAGATTTTAAAGCAAACACACTAGGAAAATAGCCTGAATTAATTTTATCAAGTGGATTATGCTAACTGTTCCAGTAGCCCGATATATGCAGCGTGCATTCAGGAAACAGAAAATAAAACAAAAACAAAAATTTAGAGCAGTGTTCATGACAGGGAAAGTAAATCCAAGCAGATGTGAAAGCACACACAGAAATGGGATGCCAGTTTTATATGTGTTCATTCTTACATATCAGATGCAATATTCTTTAAACTATATTGCCCCATTGCTTTTGCATTTACAAAAAAGAGTTGGAACATGTATAAAAGCACACTGTATGGGAAATATTCCCTTTGGAACATCACAGGCTTAAAAAGTGGTAGATTTTGTTTTTAAAATTTGTATCTTGCAATCAAAACTAAGGAGCAAAGGAAAAAATAACTTATCCTTGAAAATCTGAATGGTGGAGTTGAAAATGACATGGGAGCTGAGCCCCGTTTGTAATGGGAATATTTCAGAACTACTTAAATGTAAACAGGAGATGCTGATTTGTGTTTAGGTCATAAACTCATAATTGCTAACACCATCTTCATACACACAAGCATCTTCTACTTGAGTGAATAAGGCCAGAAATATGAAAAGCATAACGGACTATGTCATAATACGAGATCTCTCCAAGATATTTGAAAAAGGATACCAGTTTTACTACATTTTTTTAAAATAAGCATTAATTACTTTTTAGTGTTATCTCATCCTTGAATCAATCATGATGTTTCACGGTTGACAGACTGAATAAATATAGCATTGAAGCAAAAATTTCCAAAGCAAATCACTGAACTTTACATACAAATAGAAATATCACCCAGAGCAAGGAATGAATATTATTGAATGATTATTGGGGTTTCAAGGAAAACATGGAGTGCAGCTGTATGGAAAAACTAGAAGTTCAGAACCCTTTTGATGAACAGCATAAGTACACAACTGTGAAAGAAACATAAAACCCAATAGGAAATAAATTTACGGAGTTATTACAGCTGAGAAGGAAATGAAAAGGTCTTGTTAAAAGGCAAAGTAGTGTTTCAGGAATGTATGCACATAGTGTAAAATATGAACTTCCACACACAAAAGTGCGGAATGATACATTGACAATCAATGACTTGAGCGTGTGGTGAGTGATGTAGACGAAGTAGCGTGGGAGATATTGAAGGAGTAGGACAGGCCGAGCTTGGCTAAGACAACAAGTTTAGTTTGTACCGTGGAGTGTATTCCAGTTTATGTTTTTGTGTGAAATAGTAAAGTAATAAATGTTCTGTGTTGTTACCGATGGTCTGTGATGTTACAATAGGCCTATCTAGAGATTTTGGGAATTATATGAAAAAACAAATACCAAAATGGGTCAAGAGTGTGTCAGTCCAGTCAAGAGTGCATCAGAAAAGAGAGGAAAATCTGTAACCCACTGTTTATTTGACAAAAATTGGCAGCTTCTGATATTGGGTGGGGATATTATGAAGACATGTTAAATAAATATTCATGGAACAGTGCACAAGCAACTACTGAAAGATATGAAGACATTACAGATGAGAACTAAGTGATCACATAGATTATGTGGTAAGAGATTCTTACTTTGCACTGCTGAAATGCAGTATAGTAGCATATTACAATGAAATTAGTTCAGAACTCTGTAAGCAAAAGGAATAACATGTATTCTTTAGCTATGAAAAATGGCTAAGATGTCATGGAAACTGGTTTGATTCCTGATGACTAGAAGAAAAGAAGCTATGGCTGGTTTATAACAGAAGGAAGATGAAAGATAACAATAATTACAGGGGCATGTTAATCAGTATTCCTTGTTAGAGTTTACTTACACATATTGAGTGAGTAGCTTCCAAAAATGATGGAACATCAGTTAAGAGAAGGACAGTGTGGAGTTCAAAAGAGAAAGGGGAATACTAGGATGAGATATCCAAACTCTTTCAGGTGACGAATTGGGCTTCGCACATGGTCATTGGTGGGAATATGTATGGCAGAAATTAGGTAGTGTTACTCATGATATTAGGAAGCTTGATAACAAATCAGATAAAATAATTAACAATGACAGTAAAGTCTTGTATCCAGCGGCATAGCCAGAAATTTCTTAAGGAGGAGGGGGGGGGGTTCCAAGGGTTTGGTTCTTTGGTGAAAGCCTCGTATACACATATATATCGCTTTAAATCCGTGCTCAGTCTTCCCTCAAGGGGGGGTCAAACCCCACCCCCTTCTGGCTACACCACTGCTTGTATCATCTGTGCTGAACTACTTTCATTAAGAGAAAGGTTGCTATGAGAACAGAGCTGAATGCATGCTATGAAACAGACCCACCATTCTTCGGCACAAAGTAAATATCTCTTTAGGCTAGGGTAAATGCAACTGCATTGTGTTTACAATGGAACTCAAGAAAAATGGATCTTTGCCATTTTTAGATGCAATACTATCCAAATTCAGCAATGGTTATCTAAATACAAAAATGTACTACAAACCCACAATTGCATTAGATTTTATAGACCCAAATTCATTAGAACTGATGTTCTCGCAGCCTGTCTACAAAGAGCATACACAGCCTCCTCCAACGATGAAGCAACAAGATATGAAATTAAGAAAGTAATAACCCAAGATATACAGGGTGTTTCAAAACTAATGGAACAAACTTTAAGGGGTGATAGAACACACCGAAACAAGCACTTTTCGTCATAAAATGTATGGTCGCAAGTTACATGGTTAGGTGCTGGAGGGAGCTTTCCGTTGCTCCACACACGCCATTTTTCGCAACGCAAAGACAGGAATGGCACAACAAATCACAACAAAGCTTTATTGCAGACAAAATAAAAAAACAAAACGTGGCATCACAAAATTACATCAAATTTGCAAACATTAAGAAGTAAATACTGAAATTAATCAGAATTACAAAAGCTGCTCCCAAAAGGCGACAGCCACTCCTGATACATGCTTCGCATCGTCAACGTAAAGATGCCCATATGTTGTGGAAAATACCAAGCATTTCCCGGACAGCTGCACCAGCGACTGAAAGTCTGGCGACTAGTTCCTCATTGGGATCAATTGGAGTGTCATACATTACGGACTTAAGATGTCTCCATAAAAAGAAATCCAGAAGGAACAGATCTGGTGATTGTGGGAGCCAAGCAATGGGTCCACCTCGGCCAATCCATTGGCCTGGAAATGTTGCGTTCAAGTAATCACGCACCTGAGTGCTGAAATGAGCTGGCACTCTATCATGCTGGAACCACATTTTATGGCGGACGGCTGCTGGTATGTGCTGGATCAATTCAAGCAAGACTTGTTTGAAGGAAAATGAGGTATGTCCTCCCATCCAGATGTTCCGGTAAAAGATATGGGTCTTTGCATTGCAAAAGACGGCGTATCTGGGGTAACAGAAAGCGCCCTCCAGCGCCTAACCGCGCAACTTGCGATCATGCATTCTATGACGAAAAGTGCTTGTTTCGGTGTGTTCTATCACCATTTAAAGTTTGTTCCATTAGTTTTGAAACACCCTGTATATAGGCAAGATATAGCCAAAGCCAAGTGTTTAACACACTCAGAGAATAAGGCACACCATAAATGAAAAATTTTCAGTAAACAATATATAAAAACCAAAGTCTGTTAGAGCCATATGCTATGTCCCAGGATTTTCATACACAATCAATAACATGGTAAAAAAGACTGGTGACGAAGTTGGAGTACAGTCTCCAAAATCCATCAGCCCACTCATTCATATCAGGTAATAGAACAGGTTATGATAGAAGATGCAGTTTAAGGGTTTATTTGCTATACCTGTAAAACCCAGATAGGATATAAAGTTTCACCTAGGCAAAATAAAAAGATCTGAACAACCCACGTTAAAGGAGCACATGAGAGATATAACAGAAGGAAATCTATGGCCCTTGTCAGAGAGGTCCTATTTAATGCAGAATGCAGCCACCCTTAAGGGGAACAATACACAGCATATAGTGGCATACCATACACAGAAGGAAACATGTGTACCATGCAAACTTCCTTCAGTTTGGAGCAATTTCACAAATATACAAAAAAAGTTGATGCAAGACCTTACAGTAGTACACTTATTCTCAATGATCTGCAGAGACAATCTCCAATATAAATCAAGTGCAATAATTTCAAATCTGGAATATCTAAAAAAGATATTTTGTTACTCCACATTGTTTAGTTTATTATAAAACGTGATCTCAAAAATGCTGTCCACTGACACATGAAAGCTTAACATTTGTAAGGCTTCTGCCAGTATATCAGCAAAAGGATTTGAGACTCTTTTCAGTTCCATATCAACTTTTACTCACTACTATATTGGACTTATGTTATGTTAGGTACAACTAGTTCTATTAAAATTGAGAACTAGTTGTACCTGACATAATTATTAACTGAGTGCTTACAGTTTTCTAAAAAATGGAGCTTCAAAGAAAAGACTCTTCTTGTCGTCTTGACTTACTACTTGAAAATTGGGCACATCAAGTTAAAGAAGGGATCATGTTACATCCATTAACAGAAGGGCCAATATAAAATACTACAATCCTTTGGAGTCAGAGCATTCTGATGACACCTTTGTTAAATTGTGAAGCTCTAAATTTCATTCAGTATTTTATTATGCTCTTTTCTTATGCCAAGCTTTAATTCTAATCAACTTGCCAAATTTTGCACTGAAATCACACATAAAAATCACAACATGCCTACTGAGGACATGGTTCATGATTTTTTTTATTTATTTCTATTAATACTATAAAAATACACATTTCTTTAAGGATTCTCAAGGACAGCACAGTAAATAAAACAGTGACATTTTGAAAGGAAGACTGATGTGTCAGTCAACATTCAGTACTTGATTAGACAGAACCTAAGAAGGGTTTCTTACAAAAGCCCTTGCACAAAATAATACTAATTCAACATTCTTTAATTTCATTTCAACCAGGAAAAATGATCCTTGAGTCATTTTACTTAAATAACCCTAACATTTCATAGATCTTAGGCACCCTTAAAACTTCAATACCAGTTCAGGTGTCTTTACAAGACCAATTTTACTGAATGCAACAGCTGAAACAGTCAACTGTTGGAAATTGCCAAGACAAACTAGTGCTCTCTTTTGGCATCAGTCATGAATGCATCCATCAATATGTAAAACAGCCATAGAGGTATTACACAGCCTTATTATGCAACTCTGGCACCAATGGAAGGCCAATTAAATCATTTACACATAAACACCCTCTATATTAGTCACACACAGCTTTCACACACATGTATAAATTTAGCCATACCATAATTTTTCAAGACCTTCCATAAAAGCACCCTATTTACTCTGTAATTATATAGTCATAACTTTCTTCACATCTGCAAATGCAGCAAAAATTTATATCCCAAAACACAGCTATTTTTGTAATATCATATAAAATTCAAACATTTCTTATGCTCTTACATAACATCATACATAACACAAAAACTTTGTGTAGCTCTTAGCAGGCATACAACCACTCAGTGCTACATTAAAATAAATTGTTGCTGATATCAAGCAACATACCTTATAATTAATGATGACCTTCCAAACACTTTCCCTGGCACACTCATCAGGCTGATACCATGACTTCTTGCATTCAGATTTATTTTGCTCAAAAATTTGAGCTGTAAACATGTGAAAATAAAGATTAAAAGGTTGTTGAAAATTACCAAGGAGATTATCAAACTTTTTGCATGTTCTGGTCTTCGGAATCACCAAATCTCGGTGCCATTTATGCTGGCCTTTTTTAAATGCACAAGGACAGCACAAAAAACAGCAGGCAGCTCTTTGTCTCCCATGACGACAAACAGGGAATTGCTGAAATGCATAGGACTAAACAATATGGTAGTCATTTTTTAATACTTTGAAATCATTTAATTCTGAGTTTGTCATTTCATTTTAGTTCTTCCTTCATTTTTAAATGTCACATTGCTGCCAACTTCATTGTTTTTTTTAGGTTTTAACGTCACCTGGATGAAATATTTCATTTTTAAAAGCATTTTTATCCAACTACCTTTTAATCCTGCCCTTTTTTATTGCAACAACTGGTGTTCTCAATTTCAATTAGTAGTTCTAATTCTGACTATTATATAGCTCTAATCATTCTATACTATTCTCTTTTACGTGCGATATTTCGAAGTAACTTGTACAAAATTCTAGCGGATAATGCTTACCTTGGCATTCCTTTCTAGCGATGGGAACATTTCACGCACGTGTTTTCTTGAAATGTTCCCATCGCTAGAAAGGAATGCCAAGGTAAGCATTATCTGCTAGAACTTTGTACAAGTAACTGGTGTTCTATGTTTTTGCTTTGTTTGTTTTCCTGTGACATTTATTACAGTTTCCCAAGGAATTCAATTGTTGTTGTGGTTTCTAACAGATGATTTAGGCACCTGGACTGGCTTGACTTCTATGACTTCCAGTTGTCAAAAGTAAGCACTCAACCAAGTCATATTATCATTTTTAATGCTAAGTTGCTGTAAGAAATTGTTTTTTCAATCATTTGTTCTCATTTAAAAGGCCAGCCTAAGTGGCACTGAGATTTTGTGATTCTAAAGACTAGAACATGTAAAACGTTAAAAAATTTGATAACCTCCTAAGTGATTTTTGACAACCTGTTAATTCTTACATTCAGTTTGACCAATTTTCCTTTACACAAAAGAACAATGATGGCAACTCTCCAATTTTTAACTAATCCTAATTTCTGACACAACAAATTTCAACTGTTATGCCATGTACTCCAGGAAAACAACCATTCTGAAGAGATTTTATTGCTTCATACACATGTATCTATTCTTGAAATCTTGCAGCATTTATTTCTCTCAGTGTCGCATTGTCTGCTTTTATTTTATACTCATCTTTGTTTTCCTGTCCTAATAACTCACAAAAGTATTTATATTATATTTCACTAAACAAACTCACTAAGCTCTCCAGTCATTTCTCCAATTTTGTTCCTCACATATCTTAAAAATGTACTTCTCTTGTTTTCTCAATGGCTTAGATATTTCCAGACTGATTTCTTAATTACAATAGAGCAATACAAAAAAATAACCTCAATTCTATTCATTACACCAAGTATCACCTTCAATGCTACCCACTGTCACAGAATGACAAATCTCTTCAGTAATAATGACAATATGGTTCTTAAGAGATGCTCACTTCTTTGACCACATCAATCTCACACACATTCAACTGATTCAGTTGTTCAGTGCACAATTCATTGACATTGGTGTTCATCGGAAAGACTTTCATTCTTTATTGATTTCATTACATGCATCTCTTTCCCATTCTTCCTTTTCCAACTTACATTCAGCTTCACTCATGACACTAAAACATAATGTTCAGACCAAACATCAGCACTTCCTCTCACAAGTGTCAACAACTAAAAGTTTCACCTTCAGATCAAAAATGAAATAACCTACTGCACTATAATCCATAACTTTCCTGCAAAGGGGCAACAATATGCCTGTGGTTGAAAAATGTAAAGGACGTGCATAAATCCATTCTGAGTGCAAACTTCTATTAACCTTTTTCATTATCATTCACACTAAGTATATTAAACTTATAATATCTAAGGTATGCTTAGTTCTGAACATCAACTCTAGCACTGAAATCCCATGTTATAATAACTTTCTTTTTAGCAACAATTGGCTCAAAAACAATGCTTAATTACACCCGGAAGTTATACTTTCTTTCAGAATCACCAGGAGCATACACTACTACAATTACTATTCTCCAAAGTTTCACTTTCAAACACAATCACAAAATTCTCTCATAAAACTATAATGAATCATGTTGGCCTTTAAACTTAAAGACACACCTACACCAGCTTGCAATCTTTAGTGGAGTTAAGTTATTCATAACTGTCAACTGACCGTAACCCAGCATTTGGTTCATCCCATAGCTGCAGTTCTGCTTACCAAAAGTGGTCCACTGACCACTGGACGCTCTCATCCTGAACGTCCGGGCTTTGGTCTTATTAAATACCCCAGAGGCTTTGAAGACACAACTTTATTAGCATTTACAACACATACAGGCACTCATGAATACATCTACAGATCCCAATATTCTCCCCTCCTCTTGTTGGAGCACAATAAACAAACCTTCTTGCTGGTTACAGTTAGTCAGCAGTTACAGATAACTTACTCCACATTTTCCACTATCCAACACTCCAGGGCACACACTAGCCAGTAAATTCTTTTCTTATATTTTGAATCCATTCTTTATAGTTTCACTAGCACACAACACAATCCATACTTGTTTGCTTCTGTGATCAACTTTTTCATGTTTTTAATTATATTCCTTTAGTATGCCATTAATCAATCTTACAGTTACTCTAGCAATATCCCTTGGTCATAAGCCATTAAATACAGTCAGGTAGTTTCTGAGCTAGACCAGATTTCTTAAGCATGTTAAGTCTACCATATAACATACTTGAATATATTTTAGTATTTCAGTCATTGTTTTAGTCTTTGAAATTTGATCTTTTTTCACTTTTTTGGAAGTACTTACCCAGCAGGCCTACATTTAGGGACGTGAAACATGTGCAGCTACATAAGACCAAATAATATTCGAATAAGAAAACTATAGCTAACTTTAACAGTAACTAGATTATAGTAACTATAACTGAGGTAAGCTCCATAAATGAGGATTGTTTTTATAATGATCATTTTTAGTGTTCCAATATAACTTATATTCAGACTTTTTATTAACATCAAACTCCAGTATGGATATCAAAATAATTGTTGCACAGGAATATTTTTCTGGAAACATATTTTATAAACTTGTAAATTTCTCAGTTTTTATGATTTATTCATTTATGTTACAATATTTCAATAAAATTAAAAATTAATGAGCATTTTGTATAAGTTTTCACAACCTCACAACCATGTATCTGCTAGTCAATGCTGTGAGCAGGTGAGAAGTGAAGATGGTGTTTGAGACCGAGGGTGGGGGTGGGGGTAAAATAAATGACACTGCACAGGGGCATAACATATCCTAAATATGAGCCTGCTACCCAGCATTTCAAAATACTTTCAAAGACAGTCTAATCATGTTACAATGACCATAAACATTTTACTAAACCTCCCATCTTCCATCCCATATTTGATTTAGACTCCAGACAAGACCCGATGTAAACAGATGCCATGTCACAAGACATGTCTATTATGAGTAAGGACTTACCTTACCCCTAACTTCCAGATCAAAGACACCATATTTTTACAGTTACGGGAATATAATGATCATGTGTAAGTGAGAAATTTTCATACTTACTTTGAAAATTTGAATATTTTCATTAGTGTAGTCCTTTCCACCTTTTCTTGGTATATAAAGCAAAAACTCATTCTTTTTTTCATCCAGATAAAGTAAATTTTGATAAGTACCACATGACAGAGACTCTTCTAACCAGGGCACTATACAAGATCCTATAGATGGCATCTTGAATTTCCTGAAAAAACAAAAATATATTTTTTTTCACATAAACAAACATATAAACACAGTGAATTATGATAGAATTGTGAATTATCACCTCTGCTTGTTGCAAATGGGGTACATAAATGGTAAAAGAAATTTAAGCAAAAGTAGCCAAGATTTAGCAATATTTTATGCCTGAAGTTAATGCGCACAGCATTTTGTAAGGAGTACTGCAATCAGTACAATTCAATACTGTTTCAAAAATTGTTACTCAGAATCTAGTAGGGCTTTTGAATTCATTAATTATATATGTAGAGGATAAATAACAAGATCATCATCATCATCATTGTCAACCATTATCAATCCACTGCTGGACGAAGGTCTCCCCAAGTTTCCTCCACAATATGGCATTGTATAAACCAGGGATGGCCAAACTTTGAGGAACAAAGATCTAACTCTGATCATGATCTTTGTCATTGGATCCACGTGTTCCTCTTCTTATCTCTCCTGGTTACACCAAGCATGCACTCTCCATGCTTCTTTGAGTTGTCTGCAGCCTTTGTATGTCTCTTTTAGTTAAGGTCCACGTCTCTGCACCATACGTAAGCACTGGAAGGATGCATTGATCAAACACTTTTCTTTTAAGACATAATGGCATATTGCTCTTGAAAATTATGCTGTTTCTTCCAAAAGCTCTCCAGGCAAGTTTTGTACGCCGATTAATAATAACAAGATACCACATTGAAAGTCTGCATGCAAATGACAACATACAAGCAAAATATGGCATTGTATAAACCAGGGATGGCCAAACTTTGAGGAACAAAGATCTACCTTAAAAAACTTTCTTTATTTGCAGTATTTAATTCTTAGATGTTCATGAATGACACTGCATGTACTCACAAAGTTTGGAATAATCAGGCACATATTCAGTGAGGCACAGTTGGAAACACACTTCTAAATGAGCATCAGTGATGTATTCATCAAAACTACAATCAGTTTGACGTGTTGTGTATTTTCCCAAATTGTGTGTGGGAAAGCTTTTCAAATTTCTTTTACCAAGTTGACATTTTAGTAGACATAATTTTGATTCAAAAGCATTTAGCAAGCTCACTTATTCTTTACAGTAAAACACAAAACAGCTCACCTTGGTACATGATACGTCAATAAAATTAATCCATGGTTTAAAACCTGAGTTGATGAACCATAACTTTAATTCTATAACAATTCTATCTAATTCTATAACAATCTTCCCTTTCCCTTGCAGCTCAAGGCTGAATGTGTTGCGTGTTGTAGTGGCCTGTCAGATCAGTTACAAAAGCTAAATTTTGTAGCCAAGTAGGGTCTTGTAGCTGAGCATAATTTCCTTCCATTGCATCTAGGAATTTGATTATTTCTGGCAAGAGATTCAAGAACTTTACTATAAGGCACCTAACATTCATAAAAAACAGCAGGTCTTTGTATTCAGCTTTATTTTCTTCTAGTTGTCTTCGAAAAAACCTCCTATGTAAACTTCAAGCCTGAATAAAATTAGCTATTTTGGCAGTTATGTCGATAATGTCTTTCACATTTAAAAATTTGATGTATATAGTGGATTTTGGCTGATAATGCAGTGAAAGAGGTAAAATCAGGAAAATCATAATTTTTCCTACAAAATGCAATGGAACCATTGGTTTGGCCTACCATCAAAGGTGCCCCATCAGTAGTCATACAAACAAGCTTCCACAATGACAGATTTATTTTTGCTGCTAATTCCGTAAATACACTGGCGTGCAAAAATTAAGGACGAGATGGTTTTTCGAATTTAACGTCGTGCAGAAGTGCTCCACATCAACTCAAATCATACCATTAGATCCCCAAGATGTAAGAATATGGGACAAGTGAGCAAAACCGTTCAAACAAGGAATCCAAAGGATACAAAGGCACTTTATAGAAAATGTAGATTTGAGCACAGCTGGACAGAAGACAGAAACGTCCATGTGACAGGCGGCTGCCAAGAAAAATCCAGTCCTTACTAGGGGATATAATCACCCCTGACTGCGTTGCAGGATTTACAACGTCTGTCCATGCTGAGGACGAGGTTGTCAAAGAGCTGTTGAGACATCGCAGCCCATTCCTCTTGTAGCGCCAATCGCAGCTGTGGAATCGTTGCTGGCAGCTGGTGACGTGCTGCCAAGCGTCTCCTGAAAAGGTCCCACACGTGTTCGATTGGATTTAGGTCACGGGACCTTGCGAGCCAATCCATGCGTTGAATATCTTCACTATCCAACAGCTCTGCAACAGCCACTGTATGATGAGGTGTAGCATTGTCGTCCATGAAGAGGAACTCAGGACCCACAGCACCTCTAAACAGATGCACGTGAGGCAGGAGAACCTCGGTACACTAGCGGACACCAGTGACTGAATCTCCTTGGAAGATGTGGAGGTCAGTATGGCTACCAAGCATGATACCGCCCCAAACGAGGACTCCGCCACCTCCAAACCGGTCCCTTTCGATGATGTTGGAGGTGTGATTGCGTGTTCCCTGCTCTCTCTAGATGTATATACGTCCAGAACCGCTTGTCAGACTAAATCAGCTGTCATCCGTAAAGAGAACTCTACCCCATTGCTGAAGTGGCCAGTTCTCGTGTTCTTGGCACCACAGAAACCGCCGTTTCTGATGAGCAGGCGTTAATGGCACACGCTGTACTGGTCGTCGTGCAAATAGACCACCTTGTGCAGCCTCCTGGCCACAGTAAAATGCGATAACGGATGTCCAGTTGTCTGCTGCATGTGCCTTGCGATTTCTCCCACTGTCTGCCATCTGTCTGTTCTCGCTTGTAGGACAATATACTGGTTGTCCACCGCCGTGGTTGCTCGTGGACGACCACTGCTAAACTCTCGGACAGCTGTTCCTGTCATTTGAAATGCTCTGCAAGCTCATGGAATGATGCTGTGAGTGATCCTGAACTCCTCAGCCACACTAGACACACTTTGATCTTTTTCCAACTTCCCAATGACGCGACCTCGGGTGAAGTCATCCAGATGTCGTCTACTGGATTGCCTGTTGGCCATATCACACGGTGGCAGCAACTCGACGTCGTTCAAACCGATGTACACCGTGCAATAGCTTTCACCGAATTGCTCAGCGTACACTGTCTGTGTGCTTTATACCCTTCTGACCCCCCCCCCGTCATGCTGCATATATGCGCATGCCCTACCGTACCGGACCCTAGTCTTTCTCCCGAGTGGTCCTTTCAGTCCGTTCTGCCTTCTCGTTCCGCTGTTATGCTAATTTCTCCTCTGTATATTAAAAATATCTTGACCCCGAGTTGGTTAGGTTTGGGGAGGGGAGTCTGACTGATTCATTCTATCATCTGGTCTCAGGCAGTTCATATGGAACAACACACACCAGCATGATAAAACAAACGATCTACCACACGAGAGCTAGTGATCGACCATTTGACCACCTCTGGTATAAACTGTGATACTGATTCAACAGCTGATGCACACAGTAAGCACAGTACAGTGCTGCATACAGGAAAATTGACAAGCATAACCCATATGTATGATTTAGTTATCTCAAGGTACATATTGAGGAGCACATGAAAATGAATCCTGTACAAGATTAAGTATGACCATGGCTGGAAAGCAGATCTAGGAGACTGGGAAAATGAATTCAAATTTGAAAGAATAACAAAAGCATAATGTGTGGTGATGATGCTGGAATGAAAAGTAATAAAATGTATTTCCTGTATTTTTTTAAACCCAAACCGCTTGTCCTTTGATGAATAAAAAAAATAAAACTAATTTGTTCCACAATTTCCTTTCCCCATTCTTTCCATCACTTCTTTCAAGAAATATAAAGTTTACATTCAGATTTTATTAAAACATAATTTGTTGAAGTGAAAATGTGCACATACACAGTCCAGTTGCATTATTGCGACCACCTCCTACTTTTGACGTCAACAGCATGTAGCCAATGAATGAAGGCACGTGTCATGAGCTGGCTTGGAGGGTGTATAAGGTGTGCTGTAGACATTCCGAAAACATATTACTCCTTGTTGTCATGGATAAAAGGAACAATTTATCAGATTTGCAAGAAGGGATAATTATCGGCTTAAGGGCCAAGGGTGGCAGTACTTCTGAAACAGTGCAGTTTGCAAACTGTTCGCATGCTGCTGTGGTTAAAGTGTATCGTGATTGGAGAAATGGCACCATTGCGAATAAGCAATGTGGAAACTGTGTAGCACCACGTGCCATTGATGTGAGAGGTGAACGTCGGCTTCCAAGGTGTGTGAGGGCCGATCGACACACTACAGTGGAGCAACTCACTCGCCGAATGAACCAGGGGGCTACCGGGAGTGTGTCTAAAATGACAGTTCAGCAAACCTTGATGTGCATGGGGCTCCGATGCAGACGGATGGTCACTGCACCTATGCTAACGAAGATGCATCAGCAGAAAAGTATCAGAATTGGACCTCCGCTGATTATCAAAGGATTGCCTTCGCCAATGAGTCATGTTTCCTGCTTCGTCAAACGGATGGAGGTTGGGGTAAGGCGAGAAACATCGGAGAACAAACACTCTTCAACCATTACTGGAAGAACATAAGCTGGTGGTGGCAGCGTTATGGTCTGGGGAATGTTTTCGTGGCATTCTCTGGGACCACTCATACCTGTGGAAAGCACTATGGCCCATATTCATTATAAATCCATTCTTGCAGGCCACGTACACCCATACATGCTGATTGTCTTCCTTGGGGTGGATGGGATCTTCCAGAACAACAATGCGACGTGTCACAGAACTAGAAATGTCTGAGAGTGGTTGGAAGAGCACAATGAAGACTTCAAAATACTTTCCTGGCCCCTTAATTCCCCAGACTTAAACCCAATTGAGCATCTGTGGGACTACCTCGATCATGTTTGCTCTATGGATCCTCCACCATGTACACTTCAGCAGCTGTCAGATGCACTGCAGTCAGTATGGCTCCACATACCTGTGAACACCTTCCAGCACCTTATTGAGTTGCTCCAAGACCATCTAGCTGCTGTTCGCGTTGCACACGGTGGTTACTCTGGATATTTGCTGGTGGTTACAATAATGTGACTCAACTGTGTATAAACACAAAGTATCATATTGTCCTTTGTTTAACCCACAGAGACCCTGTTCATATTGGCTGTGAAATTCAGAAACAAATAAAAAAAAAAGTTAGGCATAATACATGGCGACGTATAATCTGTAAATCACGAAATTCAGAAAAACACATTTTGATTTTCTTTGTATAATTTGTGGCGGCGTACATATGACCATGAAATTAAAATACTATACATACATTGAAAGTCAAATAAATGTTACGGGTAGATGGATGCCAAATTAATCATACAAGCAGACATGCCTCAGAAAACTTGAAAATTAATTGCCCTGGAATGGGAATTGAACCTGCATCTCTCAATTTAAGTTTGAGCGTGCTACCGTTACACCACTATGAACAAGAAACCTCCAAGCAACTGAAGAAGTTGGTCCTCAGTTGGCAACCACCATTTACAATAGAACGTAAAGTGTGTTTTCACTACATAGGTGTTGTCTGCTACGTGGAACTTCCGATTGCACAATTATCTATTCGACTTTATGAACAGATCTTGTGAAGATTAAGATATGAACAATGCTTTTTATGTCATGGATTAATTTGATTATAAATTCTGTTTCCACCATGTAGCGAGAGAGTGGCACAGAAGAACAGTAGAGTCAAAAGTGCACAAAAATCAGTTCAATGACATATATGACTTTAATTTATTGGCATGTTTAGAAATTTAGTAAAATGTAACAAAATCTTTATTAAGGGGAAAATATTCCTTAAATTTTGATAATCCAAATATATTTTCATACAAAATATTTGGCAGGGCTAGTGTCCCACCCAACACGTAGCAGATGATACCTATGCAGCAAAAACAACTTTAAATGCTACTTGCAAATGGCAGTCGCCAAAGCATTGCAACAGGTAGGTACTGATTTTCAAATTTGATTTTGATGAATTTTAATGCTAAAATACATGCTCCTGGGATTGATATGACATCACAAGACCACAAATAACTGGGAAACCATGGGTTTCATGAAGAAACTTGGGTAAATTATATAAAGCCCTTAATGGAAACTAATACCATTGCAATAAAAATAAAAATGGCAACCCTGGAAATATCTCACACATTACATACTTTGCGAAAAATGTAATTTGTGCATTCAGAAAAAAAGGGAGGGACTATTCCATGAAAGAGTTTTGGAGGGAATGATTTCTGACGTAGATATTCAGAGCACATTCATTTAATAGGGGGCTAGGAGGGCTGCAGCCCCGGGCCCCACATTTTCAAGGGCCCCCAGAATTGTGCAGGATGCTTGAAGAATTGACAGAGTTCTACAACTTCTTTTTGGTTTTTTTGCAGATAGCACAGCAAAAACTATAAGAAACTGCTTTGTGAAAAAAAATTTCTATTCCTTTTACCCATTTTAGGAGGAGTCCACAAAAAGTATAGCAAATATTTTGAAAGCATTACAGATGTGTTTTTGTACACATCTGTAATTGGAGGAAATTTTCACACATTCAGAATTCGTTTGAATCATGATACTTTGGATTATATTATTTTGTTCACTACTTTGATATAATTTCATCACACTGAACCTTGGAAGGGGGGAGGCTGAAGCAGAACTAAACTGATAATTATTTTTCAACCATGCATATTTATATTTTCTTGCTACCACTGATTCACCCATGAATCATGGGATACTCACTTCAATGAGGCGGGGATATTTTTATATTTCTTCCATGTGGCAGGATATATATATATATATATATATATATATATATATATATAGGGATGTAAGGTCAGGTGATGTGTAACATCACAGCCTCTCCTTGACAAATGTCAACCCCGCCTTCTCGTGGTGCATCCTGTTCCCACTAAAGGGGCTCTAACGACCGCCAATAGCGGTATAACTATACCATCGGGATTAGAGGAAATTCTATCCCACACTCACCAACCCGCTTGGCCAGCGTGGTGAGTTATGGCCAAACCCCTCCAAAATGATTCCACAGCTTAAATCTTGGCCCTCAGTCTCCGGCAGCTGGAATGTACCTGGCCAAGGCAGCGGCCAGTGCGACATGAAGGCAGAGGGTGCTAAGAATTCCCGGAGGACCGGACTAGGCTGCCATCTGATGCTGACCTTGGCTACGTATAATGGACGCTCCCTATCTTCTGATTCAAGGCTTCTTGAATTGGAAGAGGAACTACAAAGGATCAAGTGGGACATCGTGGGGCTAAGTGAGGTAAGGAGAAAAGGAGAAGATCTCATTGAACTGAAAAGTGGACATCTCTTCTACTATCGTGGGACAGATACTGGCAGAACTAGTGGCGTTGGATTTATAATAAACAAGAAACTGAAGGATAAAGTTGTAGAAGTTGAAAGTTCCTCTGACAGAGCTGCACGACTTGTTATCCAACTCTCGAAAAGATACCAGGCTCAGATTATTCAAACTTATGCACCCACCACAAGTCATCCTGAAGAAGAAATTGAAGAATTTTATGAGGAAATTTGTCATCTAAATAATAAAGGTAAGCAGCACTTGAAAATAATTATGGGAGATTTCAATGCAAAAATAGGGCAACGGCAACAGAATGAAACTTCAGTAGGTAAATTCGGTCGCGGGCAACAGAAACCAGCGTGGAAATACTCTCATTGAGTTTGCAGAGGCAGAAGGGTTTTTCATCTTGAACTCCTTCTTCAAGAAAAAGCCACACAGGAAATGGACATGGAGACATCCAAATGGGACGACAAGTGAAATTGATTTTATTATGTGTAACAAAAAATTCGTCATAGAAGACTGCAGTGTGCTAAACAAGTTCAACACAGGTAGTGACCATAGATTGGTGAGATGTAAGATGCACCTCAACACTAAACTTGAACGTGGCAAGCTCATAAGACAAACAAAATCTATTGACATAACCAACCTTAAAAAACACCATAATACCTTCAAGTTGGAACTGAAGAACAGGTTCTCTGCTTTAGAAGGCCTAACATCGGAAGAAGTTGACATCTCTGAAGTTAACAGAAAAGTAACCAAAGCTCTTATGGAAACAGCAACAAAATTAGCTGGGTCTAAGAACAAGTTGCATGTAAACAAATTATCAGGAAAAACGAAAATGTTGATGCAAAAAAAAGAGAGATGAGGACAACTAAAGAAGATGTGACTTCCAAAGTGGAATATATAGAGCTATGCAAGACAGTAAGAAAAAGTATCACTGAAGACGTAAGAAAATTCAACTGTGAACTAGTGAGGAAAGCAATTGAAAACAAGCAAAGCCTAAAGATAGCAAAGGGACATCTCAGTAAGGGAAGAAAACAGATTATGGCACTGAGAAAAGAAGATGGTTCTGTAACAAGAAATAGAGGCAAAATTTTGACAAGAGTGAAAGATTTCTACTCCAAATTATATGAAAGGGATGATACATGCACTCCAGACATCATGAAAGATACCAGTATCAGAGTTCCTCCAGTCCTTCCAGCAGAAGTTGCACATGCAATCAAGAACATGAAGCGGGGAAAAGCTCCAGGAGAAGATGGAATTACTGTAGACATCATACAAGAAGCAAGTGGAGAAATCGAAACAGTACTCGCCCAAATTTTCACTCGATGCCTTAATGAAGGAAAGATTCCTGAGGATTGGAACACCGCTACAATGATCCTGCTACATAAGAAAGGTGACATTGAGGATCTCGGAAACTACAGACCTATCAGCCTCCTATCAGTAGTTTATAAAATCTTCACTAAAGTTCTTTCACACCGCTTGAAGGTAACACTGGACATGGCTCAACCGAGAGAACAAGCTGGATTCAGGAGTGGCTACAGCACAATAGATCATATCCACGTACTGAGAGAACTAATTGAAAGAGCGAGGGAATATGAACTTCCATTGTGCATGGCTTTTATCGATTATGAAAACGCCTTTGATTCGGTGAAACCATCAGCAGTTACAATGGCTCTGAAAACCTGCGGTATTGAAGATGCATACATTAATATTATTAATAACATCTATGAAAATGCAAGTGCAAAGATTCGGCTGTTTGAAAATACAACACACATAAAAATTGGAAAGGGAGTGAGACAAGGTGACACCATATCTCCGAAGCTCTTTAATGCCACATTGGAGGGTGTTTTTCAGTCGCTGAGCTGGGAAAACAAGGGGATAAAGATTAATGGAGATTATCTAACCCACCTTCATTTTGCTGATGACGTAGTCATTTTTGCAACTACCCCATCAGAGCTGCAGAGTATGATCCAGGGACTTGCTGACAAGAGTAAAGAAGTGGGATTAAAAATGAACTTTCAGAAGACAAAAGTGATGTTCAATGCTTTTACAAGAAATGAAGATTTATCGATTGATGGAGAAAAGCTGGAGATAACAGACACGTACGTTTATCTTGGACAGCAGATATCAAGTGAGGGTCACATTGATGAAGAAATTAATCGGCGTACAAAACTTGCCTGGAGAGCTTTTGGAAGAAACAGCATAATTTTCAAGAGCAATATGCCATTATGTCTTAAAAGAAAAGTGTTTGATCAATGCATCCTTCCAGTGCTTACGTATGGTGCAGAGACGTGGACCTTAACTAAAAGAGACATACAAAGGCTGCAGACAACTCAAAGTAGCATGGAGAGGTGCATGCTTGCTGTAACCAGGAGAGATAAGAAGAGGAACTCGTGGATCCGAAAAATGACAAGAGTGGAAGACATCATGATCAGAGTTAAATCCCTGAAATGGCAATGGGCTGGACATACTGCCAGAAGGACAGATCATCGATGGACAGCCGAAATTTTAGATTGGATTCCAAGGGACAGGAAAAGACCCAGAAGAAGACCACATGGGAGATGGGTGGATGAAATTCGAAAGTATGCAGGGGTGACATGGAGGAGACTGGCACAAGACAGACCGTTGTGGAGGAAACTTGGGGAGACCTTCGTCCAGCAGTGGATTGATAATGGTTGACAATGATGATGATGATGATGATGATATATATATTTTTTTTATTGGAGGTTTAATGACCATTGTGAGCAACTCAATGGGCTATAAGCAGTCGCTCATCCTTAATTTAGGGTCACTGGATCCAGGAAAGGGAGGAAGCAAGTGTCGTAAGACATACAAAACATCCATGTCTCACCAGGATTCAAACACGGGCCCCTTTCGGATGAATGATCAGAAGCCATCGCTTAGACCACTGAGCCACCGGGATATTTTTATATTCTCACTTCAATATAGCGGAACATTTTTATGATTTCCTCATCATATTTTGGGAATGTTTTCTCATGGGTATTTTTATTCATCCACTGATAATGAAATCCTAGATGTGCCATTAATACTGGGGCCCCAAAATACTGCCCAGCCCCTGGCCCCTTGTTTTTTTAAATGGGCTCTATAGATATTACTAAATATTTGCAGGTTTCCTGGGGAGTACTTTACCAGTTACCCTGTTTCAATACTAACTCATCACCATCTGGATTGCTTTGAGGTCCCTACAACTACAAACACACTTTGTATTTGCAACCTCCCTTTTCAAAATGTGTCCAGCTCCAAAGTAGTCCATTACATGATAAAAGATTTGTGGCAATAATTCATTAGTTTACTGGTAATAGTTTCGATGCAAGCTGTAGTTTAGAGAAAAAAGTTCATTTGTACATTATCTGTTATAGTGCTGCATAGAAAAATTATACAGGTTATTACAAATGAAACAGACAGTTTCAACATTTTATAAAACCAAAACTACAGGGTGATTCAAAAGTCCTGATCTATTTTCAAGAAAAACAACTTTAATACATGGTTCGTACACTTTTTCAATCACAGAATTCCAGGACATTTGGGCTTTTTTCCAAGACGTACGATCCAAACCTCTTACTTAAAATATAGTGTAACCATAGGTCTGTTTAACCTGTAACCTATAACAAACAACTCCCTACATGCTTGAGCAAACTTAGAATCACAGATAAATAACGGAACACCAAAACCTATCACTGAAAATGTAACCAGGTTTAATTTCTACAAAACTTTCATATACATTACACTATAGGGATAAAGATTAATGGAGATTCTCTAACCCACCTTCGTTTTGCTGATGACGTAGTCATTTTTGCAACTACCCCATCAGAGCTGCAGAGTATGATCCAGGAACTTGCTGACAAGAGTAAAGAAGTGGGATTAAAAATGAACTTTCAGAAGACAAAAGTGATGTTCAATGCTTTTACAAGAAATGAAGATTTATCGATTGATGGAGAAAAGCTGGAGATAACAGACACATACGTTTATCTTGGACAGCAGATATCAAGTGAGGGTCACATTGATGAAGAAATTAATCGGCGTACAAAACTTGCCTGGAGAGCATTTGGAAGAAATAGCATAATTTTCAAGAGCAATATGCCATTATGTCTTAAAAGAAAAGTGTTTGATCAATGCTTCCTTCCAGTGCTTACGTATGGTGCAGAGACGTGGACCTTAACTAAAAGAGACATACAAAGGCTGCAGACAACTCAAAGTAGCATGGAGAGGTGCATACTTGGTGTAACCAGGAGAGATAAGAAGAGGAACTCGTGGATCCGAAAAATGACAAGAGTGGAAGACATCATGATCAGAGTTAAATCCCGGAAATGGCAATAGGCTGGACATACTGCCAGAAGGACAGATCATCGATGGAGAGCCGAAATTTTAGATTGGATTCCAAGGGACAGGAAAAGACCCAGCAGAAGACCACATGGGTGGATGAAATTCGAAAGTATGCAGGGGTGACATGGAGGAGACTGGCACAAGACAGACCGTTGTGGAGGGAAACTTGGGGAGACCTTCCTCCAGCAGTGGATTGATAATGGTTGACAATGATGATGATGATGATGATACTGATTTTGAGAAATATTTATTTTTCTACTTTGGTTTTAGTTAAATTATTGAAGCAAATCATAGAATAAAATAAAAATAAAAAAAACAACTCAAAAATGCATAGGTATAAAATCTATAGTTAGAACATAAATGTAGCATTACTCTTGAAATGCTTTCATATAGCCCAAAATTGATATATAAAATAGTATTTCTATTTAATTATTTTGAAATAATAATTACATTGGAAATTTAAGGATAAGGACAGGTGAAATATTTTAAACTTTTTCAAACAAAGGGATTGGGAGCAAGGATTTCTGTCACATTTTATTTAGAGAAGGAATTTTCAACATAAAACAAAAAAAATTATTTGAATAAAGCTCATGTTAAGAAATGGCTTCCTAGTTTCTTAATTCAATTACTAATCAAAAACAACTATTATGGGAATTTTACTAGGAAATATTTTCTTTAAATGCAAATTTTCGGAGAAAACTCTTCTTCTTCAGGCTATCTTTTTGTTGTCAGTTATTCCCGTCACTATCGCGGTTAAGGTTATGGTTATTTTTCATCAAATCCTGCCAGATGTTAGGCAAGGAAAATCTTTTGCAGTCATTGATGATGGAATTTTGATTTTTCTCAATCTCTATTCCTTCCTTTAGCTTTCTTTTTTGAAAACTGCTTTGGAAACTGATGACTTTAAGGGAATTCCAATCCATGCTGTGACTAGTTTCTCTCTAACATGCCTACCTAAACCACTCTTGTTGGAGCAATTTTTCATAGCAGCTTTATGCTCTGCTATACGAGTTTCTAGTCTACGACCTGTTTCACCTATGTAAGATAGTCCAAAACTACATTTTAGACTACACCTTGCATTTTTAAAATATCTTCTTCTCTGGACTATTTTAAGGAATTGTTTTTTAACTTTGTTCTCTAAACTTGGAGATGCCTAATATTGTACTTCTTACTAATTCTCTTTAAAGACTCAAATAAACCTTTGTGATAAGAAATTTTTTTGTGAATTTTACATGTTGCTTTTGCGGGCTCTTTGTACTATTAAAATTCAGAAGTTTCTCAATTTCTTCTTTAGGATAGTTATTTTCTGCAAGTATGACTTTAAGTTCTTTTTTATGGGCTTCTTTCTTATCTGCTGTAGAAACTATTTTATTATTTTTCGTAAAACTGACTTGCTACATTTTTCTTAATAGAAACTGGATGATAGGAATTGAAATCCAATAGTTTATTAACATTCATTGGTTTTTTATACCAACTAGTGAGGATTTTTCTTCATAATAGATAGTAATATCTAAGAAGTTAATTCTTCTTTCTTTTTGAAGTTCAATAGTGAACTTAAAGGAATCGTCTAATTCATTGAATGAGTCTAGAATTCTTTCTGGAACAATTTCTGAGCGATCTATTATAAATAAGATGTCATCCATGTATCTGCTATATAGTCAGAAGTATGTGGGTTGTACTAGTATCTTTTCTTCTAGCTTTCCCACATAATAGTACTAAGAGTGGGGAGAGTGGGGAGCCCATAGCTAGACCAGATTTTTAAATGAACATTCTTTTCTCAAATTGAAAGTAGTTGTTCTGCAAAGAGAAGATAAGCATTTCAAAATTTCCAACTAATATGCATTTCAAAAATTCCAACTTTGTTGTGAAAAACTATTAGGTCTGCCAAGTCTTCTGCTATAAAGTCTATAAGTTGATCTATATTAATGTGAGTATACATAGACACTATTTTAAAGTAGCACCTTCAGAATCTTTTAAAAGAGCCACCCAACTTGATTAAAAATGAATTTATGGCACCTCTATTCATAGTGATTGTGGAATAACTTTTTTACGGGTCTTATAGAGGTTATTTTTCATGAAAGTCGGTTGTCAAATTTTCGAACTAAAGCCTAGTTCGTCATCAGGACTATGTCACTGGAGTAGTTGCTGCCACTCAGTTGGAAGACTCCATCTGCAATTATCGTTAATTGTGGTACTTCTTCTTCTTGCTATTTCGATCCCTTCTTCTAGTTTCCTCTTTACTAAGTTTGACTGGTGGGCGATTATTTTCACTGAGTCCCAATTTATGGAGTGTCCACTTGCTTGTATATCTCTGCCTAGCCCTGTTTTGTTCATAATGTTCCTAATAGCTGCTTGGTGTTCTTTCATTCGGACCTTAATACTTCTCCCTGTTTCTCCAATATAGCTGAGTCCGCAGTTACAGTCGATGCAATAAATTACTCCTTCCTGCAATTGGATGTCTAATTCTTTCTGCTTTACAGCTGGCAGGAATTTCTTTATTTTGTTATTAAGATCTGAAGCTAGCCTGATATTATATTTTGCTCTGATCCTTTTCAGTTCCTGGAAAAGTCCCTTGTGGTACGTAATTTTGCTGGTGAATTTGAAGTTGGTTTTCCTGCTTCTTTTTTGGCACTTGTCTAAATATTTTCTCAACATATGGGGAGGGTAATTGTTTTCTGCCAATATTTCCTTTAATTCTTTGATCTGTACAAAGAAGAATTAAAGGAAATATTGGCAGAAAACAATTACCCTCCCCATATGTTGAGAAAATATTTAGACAAGTGCCAAAAAAGAAGCAGGAAAAAACCAACTTCAAATTCACCAGCAAAATTACGTACCACAAGGGACTTTTCCAGGAACTGAAAAGGATCGGAGCAAAATATAATATCAGGATAGCTCCAGATCTTAATAACAAAATAAAGAAATTCCTGTCAGCTGTAAAGCAGAAAGAATTGGACATCCAATTGCAGGAAGAAGTAATTTATTGCATCGACTGTAACTGCGGACTCAGCTATATTGGAGAAACAGGGAGAAGTATTAAGGTCCGAATGAAAGAACACCAAGCAGCTATTAGGAACATTAGCAACAAAACAGGGCTAGACAGACATATACAAGCAAGTGGACACTCCATAAATTGGGACTCAGTGAAAATAATCGCCCACCAGTCAAACTTAGTAAAGAGGAAACTAGAAGAAGGGATCAAAATAGCAAGAAGAAGAAGTACCACAATTAACGATAATTGCAGATGGAGTCTTCCAACTGAGTGGCAGCAACTACTCCAGTGACATAGTCCTGATGACGAACTAGGCTTTAGTTCGAAAATTTGACAACCAACTTTCATGAAAAATAACCTCTATAAGACCCGTAAAAAAGTTATTCCACAATTGATTAAAAATTCAATGCAGCTAAAAGAAAAATTAGAACTTCTTCCTAAATTAGATTCTCCTATTGTGGGTAGTTTAGACATAGTGTCTATGTATACTCACATTAATATAGATCAACTTATAGACTTTATAGCGGAAGACTTGGCAGACCTAATAGTTTTTCACAACAAAGATAGAAATATATTAGTTGGAATTTTTGAAATGCTTACCTTCTCTTTGCAGAACAACTACTTTCAATTTGAGAAAAAAATTTCATTTTTTTTCATTCTCCCCACTCTTAGCTAACTATTATGTGGGAAAACTAGAAGAAAAGATACTAGTACAACCCACATACTTCTGACTATATAGCAGATACATGGATGGCATCTTATTTATATTAGATAGCTCAGAAATTGTTCCAGAAAGAATTCTAGACTCATTCAATGAATTAGACGATTCCCTTAAGTTCACTATTAAACTTCAAAAAGAAAGAAGAATTAACTTCTTAGATATTACTATCTATTATGAAGATGAAAAATTCCTCACTAGTTGGTATAAAAAACCAATGAATGCTAATAGACTATTGGATTTCAATTCCTATCATCCAGTTTCCATTAAGAAAAATGTAGCAAGTCAGTTTTTAGAAAAAAATTAATAAAATGGTTTCTACAGCAGATAAGAAAAAGCTTATAAAGAAGAACTTAAAGTCATACTTGCAGAAAATAACTATCCTAAAGAAGAAATTGAGAAGCTTCTGAATTTTAATAGTACGAAGAGCCCACAAAAGCAACAAGTAAAATTCACTAAAAAAAATTCATATCACAAAGGTTTATTTCAGTCTTTAAAGAGAATTAGTAAGAAGTACAATATCAGGCTAGCTCCAAGTTTAGAGAACAAAGTTAAAAAACAATTCCATAAAATAGTTCAAAGAGAAGAAGATATTTTTAAAATGCAAGGTGTAGTCTATGAAGTAAAATGTAGTTGTGGACTATCTTACATAGGTGAAACAGGTCATAGACTAGAAACTCGTATAGCAGAGCATAAAGCTGCTATAAAAAATTGCTCCAACAAGACTGGTTTAGATAGGTATGTTAGAGAAACTAGTCACAGCATGGATTGGAATTCCCTTAAAGTCATAAGTTTCCAAAGCAATTTTCAAAAAGAAAGCTAAAAGAAAGAATAGAGATTGAGAAAAATCAAAATTCCATCATCAATGACTGCAAAAGATTTTCCCTGACTAACATCTGGCAGGATTTGATGAAAAATAACCATAACCTTCAAGGTACCGCAACAGTGACGGGAATAAGTGACAACAAAAAGACAGCCTAAAGAAGAAGAGTTTTCTTCGAAAATTTGCAATTTAAATAAAAAACTTCCTAGTAAAATTCCCATAATAGTTGTTTTTGATTAGTAATAAAAAATTCTTATATAGAGGAAAGGAAGGTATCACAGCCAGAGATTTTCAAATTGAACAGTTAAAAAAAAAGGTATAGAAGGAAACATTATATAACTCTATGCCTTCTAGTGGAAGAATTTTGCATAACAGAAAAGTTGAAAATAGGCGAAAAGTATTTGTGAAAACACAAGATCGTCCACGATGGGCATCAAACTCATGTCCCCTCGTCCCCTCACTCCGGAGTAAGTCGCTCTCCCAACTGAGCTATGCGGATAGAATGTATCACTGCAGATTTGTCATCTTGACACATGTTTTCACCTCTATAGTACGTCACATATTCTACATAGCAAAAGCTGAGCTAAGAGAAAAAAACTTTAAAAATATGTTACCTGGAAGCAGAGATAGCAAGAAAAAGATTTTGACCTTTATGCCCCCTAGGGGAGAATTGTGCATTATTTAAAAAGCATCTTCTTATTGTAGCAAAAATCTTATTCACTTTTCATCTTTATTGTAGCAAATGGCATACAGCACAAAAAAGAAATTTCTCAATAGGGCTTTTATTAGAAGTGGAGATACAGCTGCAAGTGGAAGTACACAAACACCGCCTAGCAGCAGAATTGTGAACTGCAAATCTCCTGAAATACCAACCTAAAATGTTCCATAAGGTAAGTGGTGTTAAAATAACTTTTCAAATCGGACATTTAGAAGTACAGATATTGAGAAAAACAGATTAAACATTTGTGGCCCCTACCGTGCATTATTTTGGGAATAAAATACACAGAAGAAGTTTTTATATTTAGTATTTGATCTGAATTTTGTTTTTCAATCGGATTTTTAGTCCCGCAGATATTGCTGTAAATGGAAACGTGAACTTACGCCCTGTAGTGGTACACTTGTGCTTTAATAAAAAATTGAAATTATATGAGAACATTTTGCACCGAAAACGCTCTCCAACAAAAAAAAAAAAAATTTCAAATCCGACTCTTAGAAGCAGAGATATGACAGAAAAAAAAAAAAAAAAAAAAAGATTTTCACCTAGCCTCCTGGTGGAAAAACTATGCACTATTTTGAGCAGGAGGTGTTCTTAAAAGGTTATACAAGGTGAGCGGTATCGTTTCACAAAAGTATTTTTTCAATCGATTTTTCAGAAGCTCAAGATTTTGTTGCAAATACAACAGAAGCAGAAATAAACATTTACACCCCCTGGTGGCCAAACCATTCTTCCCCCAAAAATAAGAAATTATGTGGAAAATATTTCCAATCAGGAGTTGTATTTGACACAGAAAGAATTCTTCAAATCGGACTTTTAGAAGTGAAGATATCGGGAAAACCGCGACTTATATAAATTTACACCCCTAGCGGAAAATCTATGCATTACCTACTTGAAAATGAAATTGTAACTAAAATAGTCTTCAATATAAAAATTATCAAAAGGAAAAAGAATTTCTTCCAATCAGATATTTAGAAGCAAACATACGAAATAAAATGTACAATGAATTTGATAGGATCCGCATTTACGCCCTCTAGCGGCAAAGTTGTGCATTAAAGAAAAAGGGGGGGATGAAATAATCATCATTCTCACATTTCAAGCTTTCCAATACAAAAAGATTTTTACAATTCAAACTAATAGTTGCAGAGATATGGTGTCCCCGGCCAGTGATAACAGAAGCACAAACTTTTTTTTCTTTTTACAAAAGACAAAATAATAAAGAAAACCAACAGCCCCCAAATTTTACTGGGGTGGGGAGGGAAATTTGTCAGACATAAGTTATATCAGTAGAAAAATCCTCAACCACAAAATATCACACAGGGACAAAAGAGCAGAGAAGGATAAAATTCCAGGACATGTAACAGAATTTTAGGACATTTCCAGGACATGGAGTTCCAGGACATTTCCAGGACATGAAGTTCCAGGACATTTTCAGGATGCGTATGAATTATGTTAATAATAACAAAAACAATACAAATCAATGAAATGCATCACTAGGATGTGGAATCAGTGTAATTCAATATGACCCCCTTGCATGTCAAGCCACTACTACCGCTGAACAGGTGATCTAAAATCCTGTTCCAAAAGATCATATGTAATGGTACCCATGCAGCTACAATGAGATTCCTCAGTTCCTAGATACTCTTAATCTTGACCTTGTACACCTGTGACTTGACATATCCCCAGGCAAAAAAGCCCAGTGGTGTCATTTCAGATGAACAAGGATCATAGCCTAGGTGAGCCTCTTCCAATCCACCTATCAGGAAATGCTGCATTCAGGTAATCACGCACAATGTTCGCAAGGTGGTGCCCCATTCTGTTGGAACACAACTATACCGAAAATGCCATCTGAATAAACTGTGGCTCTAAAAACACTTGCTGCATATCCAGATACATTGCCCCTGTGATTGTGGATTCAGCAAACATGAAAGGCCCATACACTTCAGTCTATGGTAAATCCTGAGACATTAACCTTAGATGTGTTTCTTTCTCACTGAAAGGTCGCATGCAGCTGTTCATCCACCCAGCGTTCTGCATCCAACACACTTTCCCTGTTCTTCGAAATTTGTTCAACAAGATCCTGATATTCACCCTTGTTGGGAGTGGATATCACGAGTTTGTGAAATTTACGCCTGGAGTCTTCCTGGACTTTGGTATAGGTTTAACCCTTTCAACCATCCACAAACAACGGTTATTGTTTTCTTTTGTTAGCATGATTCATATGACCTGTAAAAGAGAAAAGTTAGTGTAATTTCATTAAAATGGATCGAGACCTTTGAATCACCCTGTATTGAAAAAATTGACACTTACATTGTACCATTTTCTAAGGAAACTCTTGAAATTTGTTACAGCAATTTACACATGTTCAATGTGTGCAACCTTAGTCAATATCAACGTGGTAGTTGAATCCTTGACAAACAAGCATTAACATCATCAACTCCAGAAATAGCTGTTGTGATATGTTGTTTCAAATCAGCTAAATTAATGTAAAGGGGAGGGACAAAGACCTTGTGTTTGACATAGTTCCATGAAAAAAAAATTTCACACAGGATGTTAGATCCAGACTTTGTGGTGGCCAACATGTGAGTAACATGTTATTGCCTGTTGTGTGGCCATTCCAGCACCATGAAAGATTTTTGAGATAATTTGTAACTTTCCAATGCCAATGGGGAGGTCCTCCATCCTGTTGGAAAATAAAGTTGTCACCGTCTTCATGCGGTTGACGCTTCAACCAAATAATTAGCATATTGAGATAAGAACTTCCCACTACAGTGTATCCTTGGAAAAAGAAGGGGCTGTACAGTTTTTCATGAGATACAGAGCAGAGCACATTAACATTTGGGGATCCCGCACATGCTTCACTCTCCCAATATGCGAATTTTATGTTTGTTAAATTTTCCATTTATGTGTAATGTCAATTTGTTACTGAAAATTAGATGCTCACTAAAACCTTCTTCAAAATGCTCCTGCATTTCTCTACAGAAATCACAATGTGGAGTTCTGTCGTCGTCAATTAGACTTTGCAATAACTGCAGTCTCTGGGGAGTCATTTTCAGCTGCTTCCTCAAATTTTTCCAGACAGTCGGTTGTACAATTTGTACTTCCCGACCCACCATTGCTGTGAATTTCCTTGGGCTGCATTGGTAAATGGCACAAACACCCTCCACTTCTTCATCAGATATATGTGGTCTCCCTAGACTTTTACACAAATATCCAGTTGTGTCAAATTTCTTGTTCCAGTCATAGATTGATGTTTATTTCTTGAAACATGTTTCAAAAAGCTGTTGCACAACAATAACAGAATTAATTTTGCTCTGTGCGTGTGTGTGTACATATAACAATACAGGGCAAGGGAAATGTCAAGAGAAAAATAAATTAGAGTTACCAGTGAAATTTTCCCTTTGTTTTTGAAAATTGTTTCCTACTCTTTCAAGCTGAAAAATTAAAAACATCACATCGAATTGTGTTGAAAATTTAATTATTACAGAGAAATTTTAACATTTAACAACAGTACAGAACATAGAGAAAAGAAACATATTACTACTGCAGAATTTTTCACTCAGTTTTCGATCATTTCTGCCTACTTTTACACGCTGCAATACATATACCGTATTTTCGTGCGTATAGTCTGCGGACTGTGAATTTTCCCAGCATAAGAGGCAGGTATGGACTATATGAGACTGCGGACTATCTGTTTCTCTTTTTTTTTTTTTGGAAATACCGTATCATTAAGAAAAAAAAAGTGCCCTGAGCTGCCTGTCCTCCTCAAAGGACTGCCATTTGTAATGTAACAGCTTAGTATGGTCCCCCATCTCCTCCCCCCCCACACACTAACCTTCCCTTCCTCAGCATACCGGTACATGTTTGACACCCTGCTTCAGGGAATTAAGATTAGGAGTTTTACCCCTATGTACCTGACATTCATGATGAGTGTGATCTTCTAAGTCTTATGTTGAAATGCAAGATTTCCAGCCAATTTGTCAAAGGATTAAAGGAATTAAAATTAAAGAAAACGGACATATTTCCTAGGTTGGGGTTCTCTCTCTTTGTGAAACAGGGAGAGATACCGTAAGCACCAAGACTGACCTTATTCCGTTATTCACCTGTGTTCAGTTGGCTACCATAAATCTCTTGGTTCACATGTATCTTCCAATGGCTCCCAGCAGAAGTTTTACTATGGAATTCAAGCTTAAAGTGTGTGAGTACACTTCAAAAAACAGAGCAGCATCATGTGAGTTTTCAGTTGATGAGAAATCTATACGAAAATGGAGAAAACAGACGGATTTGCTCAAGAAAATGCCACGCAATAAACGTGCCAATCTTAAGGGTAAAAAGTAATGCATCCAGAGATGGAAAATTTGAAAAAGCAGATTACTGCACAACGTGACACTGGATGTGCAGTTTCAATTACATTTATAAGACTGAAAGTGAAAACAATGCACAGAGAACTTGGCATCAATGATTTCAAAGGAGGGCCCAATTCAAGTTTTAAGTTTATGCGGAGGCACCAACTCTTAATTCAAGCTGCAACCACAATGGGGTAACAACTACATGCCGACTGGAAGGGGAAAATTATTTCTTTCAGAAAATTTGTGGCTAATAAAATTGCTACAACGAATCTAACTGACGACAATGGTGCGAATATGGATGAAGTTCCGCTGACTTTCGATGCGCCGCAATGTAGAATTGTGAATGAAATTGGCGACAAGACTGAATGTGTCCACTACAGGAAATGAAAAGCTGCGATTTACCGTAGTTCTTGGTTGCACAAAAAATGGTGGGATGATAAAGCTGATGGTCATCTTCAAAAGAAAATCGGCTATAAAGGAAATACTTTATTCAGGTATCTATGCTAGGCACAATGAGAAAGGGTGGATGAATGAAGAGAAGATGAAAAATTATGTAGAGCACTGCTGGAGAGCTCGAAAAGGAGCTTTTTTCTGTCCAAAATCCCTTTTGATATCAGACAGCATGTCGGCCCATTTAAAGGATAGCATCAAAAAGTCTTTTAAGAAGATAGGCACTGAAATCACAGTTATCACTGGAGGACTCACAAAACTTTTGCAGCCATTGGACATCAGTGTGAACTGTTATTTTAAGGCGGCCATTAGAATAAAATGGGGAAAATGGATGCGTGATGGACTTCATTCCTACACACCAAGTGGTCGCTGGCGAAGGGCGACATATTCCAAGTGGGTTGTGGATGCCTGGAATTCTGTCCTTACATCTGTCATCCAGAATGGATTCCTACGGGCCTTTGAAAGCGCCGTTCAAAGTGACAATGAAAATTCATCCCAAGCTGAAGAGTAGTCTGATAATGAAATTGATGGCAGGGAACCCTTGGCTGATAATTCCAATCTTTTTCTCTGTGGCAGCGATACGGAAATCGACGATTAAGGATCTCTCTCTTTTTTGCTGTCAGACAATTCATTAATTGAAAAAATATTTATCGTTCTGTACATATTGAATTTGCAATTTGAAACTGTATGCTGTTTTTATTGGCTAAATTTTAAAGACAGATAGATACAGTACCGTATGTCTTGCCAAATTCTTTGCCAGTACGCATCCTTTTTATCAGCATTTATGGATTAAAAGTTGGTGAAATGGAAGAAAACAAGTCACAAATTTAAGTTACTTATTTTGTTTAAAGTTTGGAAGTGCAGGCTATGTGGGAAATTTTGTCGTTTTAAATACATACTTTTTTCCTTGCGGATTATCTGGGGCGTACTATGAGTACGAAAATATGGTATTGATTGGGGGAGGGTATTCAGCATTTAACAACAATACAAAACGGTGGAAACTTCATGTGGACGAAATTTGTGATTACGGGAGAAATTTTCTCTCCATCTAACATCCACGACTGGAAATCAAATATGGCCCGGAAATAGTTTTCTGAAGCGACGATAGATGGCGACACGTTATCACTACATCGCAAAGCGTTGCGTTACGTTGTGAAAGTGGCAAAGGAAGTGAATAATATGAATTAAAGGTGGACCTTTATGAATGTACATTGTGGCATATGTGTGAAATATTTATTATGACAGAAAAATAAGTTTTCCTCATGAATATGAAACTGTCTACCTAGCAGAATAAAAACAAGAAAAGTTTTATCTGCCAGGGAAGAACTGCCTGATACTACGAATCAGGACTTCACAATTCGGAGCGGGCCACTTTTGGAAGGTTAGCCTCAGGGATTTGTGCTTCACTGAAATGACTAATTCTTTGACATCTCTTAGATATGGAATTCAGCCGAATTCTATAGATAAATAATTAACACACGAATTAAAATTGTTGAAAAGGTCTTACCCAAATGAAGAAAAAATCTCTTCTTCCTCCTGTTAGCTTTGTCACAACTGCATTATAGGCTACGGCACGCAATACTTTTCATCATTCAAGGCTTTAAAGAACTTCTTGTAAATGCTAAAATTTTTGCCTAAACAATGTTTTACTATTACCTGTCGGGAAAAAACACATTTCCGAATCCTCCAGTTGGATTTGAACACTTCGACTCAGTCACCTGGTCAATAAAACTGGCAAACAAATCAGTGTATTCATATTTTCTGAATACGTCACCAGTTTACCAGTTTATCGGTAATGATGGTTGGGTTAACTATAACATGCTCCTTTGACAGAACTAGTCTCGGCAGATCGTGGATTTCATGAACACATTTACATGCATAATTATCCAGGACACACGTCGATAATATTTTATCCATTACACTTTTCGACGTCAGATACAGTTACTTTATGCAGGTACTGTACATTAGCCTCTACACACAATCAAGCTATGACCTACTTTCGCCTTCACTCTCCCGAAGCTACAGAATACTTTCTGTAACCCCATGTTACTATGAAATCATATATTGACACCTGCAGCAAAACCAGTCACATCGATGAATAGTTCATTTGATTAGTTTCAATATAATCACGTAAAAGATTCATATTTACACAATGAAACAGCTTCGAACTACGCAGCAAACCCACGAGCATACCTACTGATGCAACCCCGATGACGAAACCAAAACTCATGTTACATCACGGAGCAAATCATAAATCATCGAGGCAGGAAAACGATGTTAGACCCTCATGCGGTATTGCAGGCGAACTACTGAAATACCTCATGCGCATGCTCAACGTTTTGAATTGAGTGAAATGGGAAAAACCCTGTGTAAATGTTTCGACGTTTTTAAGTTGAAAGAAACCCTGTGTAAAAAATGTTTCAGTGTTCTTGCTCGGTGTACATGAGCAGAACTGATCAAAACGCACGAGCGTCTCAGCAGTCAGCAGTGACATTAACGGACAGAGAGGATGGTTTCAGACTTTGAGCGAATTTTTGGAATGATATACCAGAGAGAGGATATTGTTCACTGGCGCAAAATAATTTTGGTTTATTGAAAAAGATTGCGCTTCTCACAGTGATGCTGAAGCAATGGCTTAGCCAGAGGAGGGGGTGTTCATGGGTTTGGTTCATTGGTGAAAGCCTCGTATAACACATATATATCGCTTTACATCAGTAGCGCAGCCAGGATTTAGCTGGGGGGGGGGACCACCAACTTGCCATATTGAATACAATATATATATATATATATATGAATAAATTGAATAGAATATATATATATTTAACGCAAACAACTATATGTCCCCACATACATACATATGGAATCATAGAGTTGAAAAATTATAACAAATAATAAATTTATTTATAAATATTTCTTTGACTACCTAGAAAGAGATGAGCAGACAGTATGAAAGCAATGTATAAATCTCATTACGAGTTTTGGATTAATTTCTAATAATTTTCATATTTCCATATATAAAGAAATTTAAGTTAACTTTCATGCGAAATTCAACTTTGTCAAATCCATGTTATTGCCTTCCTAGTAGTAGTGAGTTTTGTGACTTCAAATAGAATGCTTCACCTATGTACAATTTAAATTTAATTCAGCTTTCTTTTTCCAGCAAGAAAGAATGTGTTGCCTCTTATTCACAAAAATAAAACCTTTATTCTTACCATTTTCAGAAAATAGTCCCCTTGAATAAAAAAGTGCCTTTAATGACTTCGATCAATATTTTATCATTAGTTCTGTACAGTAATTATTCCGAAATATACTCAACTTATCATTAGAAACCTTAAAATCATGTACTAAAGTAAAATCGTCTACAAAAGTGGAAGAGACATTTGCATTGACAATACAAAAAATTAAAATATATATATATACACACTGTCTACCAACAAGTAATTGGACACCTGTGATAGCAAAGGAAAACGAAGTTTATTCACCTTCGATAGTTGGTGGAGCCTCCACGACCGGCGGTTAGAGCTGCGACCCACCGGGGCATACTCTCAACCAGGCGTTGTACGACGGCTAGCGGTATTTTCTTCCACTCGGCTTGGAGAAGACAGGTCAGTTCCTTCACCGATTTCGGACGGTGGGGGCACCCCTAAAGTCGACGCTCCAATTCGTCCCAGA
Organism: Macrothele yani; assembly: GCA_039090855.1. Taxonomy (NCBI): domain Eukaryota; kingdom Metazoa; phylum Arthropoda; class Arachnida; order Araneae; family Macrothelidae; genus Macrothele; species Macrothele yani. Next base: position 129,557,535 of record CM076989.1, on the reverse strand, counting down.
GGTGCTCGATAGGGTTATGGTCCGGGCTCTGCGCAGGCCAGTCCATTCGATTAACCCCATTGTCACCATACCAAGCCGTGTTGGACCTCGCAACATGACAGGTGGCATTGTCATCCTGAAAGTAACATGAGTCCACCCCGTAAAACTGCCACAACGTAGGAAGCGCATGGTCATCCAAAATGGTGCAGTAGGTCTCGGCGTTGAGTTTACCAGGAATTGCGACCAAGGGTCCCGTGCCATACCAGGAGAAACACTCCCATAGCATATTTCCACCGCCGCCGAACTTCACAGTTGGCACAATACATTCCGGCAGGAGGCGTTCTCCAAGCAGACGCCAAACCCAAACCCTGCCGTCTGAACGGTAGAGGATGAACCATGATTCGTTGCTCCAGAGAACCTGTTTCCACTGTTCAACGGTCCGCTGTCGACGTTCTTTGCACCACGTTAACCGAGCAGCGCTATTGGACTTGGTGATCAAAGGCTTGTGAGCGGCAGCACGTCTATGATAACCGAGCAGATGGGCTTCCTCACGGATGGTATTCATTGAAAGAACACTCCCGGATGCCTGTTGAAACTCCTCGGGGATGTGGCCCATCGATTTGGTGCGGTGCTTCCGAATTTCTCTGGCCAGCACCCTGCGGTCTCTAACTCCCAGTTTTGTGGGTCTGCCGGCCTCTCATCTTCCACTTGCCAATCACGTAGGCCACTGTCGATTTTGGGTACTTCAACTCGCTGGATATGTCACGTATGGATCAGCCATTTCTGTGATACCCGACGATTACACCTTTCTTTAAATCAGAGAGCTCCGAACTGCGTGGCATCTTGCATGCGACTGGTTGCGTTGTTGTTTCCCACACGATATTTAACGGCGGCGGCCGTAACGTGTATCAGGACCGCAGATATCGTCGATTGAAGGGGTGTCCAATTACTTGTTGGTAGATAGTGTATATATCTATTACTAATTTAAATTATTTACAGTTTGAAATTTAGGCGCCTAGTTTTCTTAGCCAAGTCATCTAGTACTTCCTCAGGAGAGACAGAAATATCCTTATGAATGTACAATAAAGCTAAACCATTCAGTCTGGTTTCTCCTGTTGTACTGCGCAAATAATTTTTTAAGTACCTCAGGGTGGAGAAGGAACGTTCTGCAGAGCATGTTGTTACTGGCAATGTCGCCATTATTTGCAAAAGTTTTCGAATGGATGGATACATAAGTTCATCACATTCGGCTAATCCATCAAGGGGTTTTTTTGGCTTTTTTTCCATCCTGGCTATTTTTCTGTACCAGACTCTAAGTTCCCCGCATACTGCAGAAGGTGAAGCGTATGCAATGTCAGATGCGTACTGTTCGCATAGTGACTTTACAAATTCTTCATCTTTTGGAGAAGTAGTTTCCACTAATTGTTGAGGCAAAAGCACTTGGAACGATCTCAGAGTATCCTTATGTGCAATAAATCTTTCCTTCATCTCATTTAAAAACGCATCAAGGAAAGGAATAAAGGTCGTTCTTCTGTAATAACTTTCAGCCGAATCGTGTTCAATATTGCTGCGGTGTTTTTGGCGATTTAATACTCGAGGAACAGTAACTGGTATGCCTACTCTATCACAGATTTTCAGCTTCTAAGTACAGAATGTTAAATTCCTCTTCAGCATGGTCTCTGATTTCTTGAATAATATGAGCAGTATCTTCTGCATGTTCAACGGCAGTCATTAAGTCAATGTTTCTATGGAGGTTCGAGCAATTGAGGGGCGTATAAAAATTGCATTTCTGATTTCTTTGTGTCACTTCTATGTAGGAAGTTTACGGGATCGTATAAAAATTTCTTTTCTGATTTCTTTGCGTCACTTCTGTGTAAGAAGCCTAGAGGGTCGTATAAAAATTGTCATTGGATTTTTTCCCTGGTTCTGTTTTTTTCCCCCGTGGATCTTTTTTCCTAGATTGACGCCACAGGGGCAGCAGAGTTTGATTAATTAATAACCTACGAATTAATAATAATAAATATTTATAATCTTACAATTGGTAAAGCAAAACTGATTGCGATTTTGAAGTTTGGTAGCAATTTAATAGAAGATTAACACAGGGTTTTGTGAATATTGAAACTGCTCCTTTTATGAATGCATTGCAGATTGGCCAATAAGAAGGGTGCAATAAAACCCAACATAAATTAATACCTTCACAGTAATAATAATAATGAAAATAATTTCAATAATGATTAGGTCATTTCTAAAAAAAAAAATTCAAAAAAGGAGGCACGGGCCCTGCGGTTGCCGGAAAACTGCCACACATTTTTCATTAAGGGGTCCGGCACAAATTGCTGTTCCTCCGAAGAACACTTTGAATGTGTGACAATTTTTCCAGTGGAGCAGTTTACCGAATTATGTATGGCAATTTTCCAAAATGCCTAACGAGGGGAAGGAACTCTCTTGTTTGTCTAAATTTTCATGCCGGTTCATTTGAGTTTAGGGCAACTGGCCACAAAAGTTCGGGGGAGGGGGGCTATAAAGATTGCCGTTTCTGGGTCTATATTGAGAACTGAATTGGGAACTCCAAACAAACGAATTTCGAGAAAACGTTCCATGTAAGCTAAGAGAGAATTGTACTTTGATTTGAAGAAATAAATTGACGAGGATCCGAGGTACACTTCGTTGGCGGCGGAGGGTGGGGGCTCTACCTCCAACTTCCGTAATATTATATTCTGGGCCGCTGGAGTCTGTCAGTGATGTTCCCCTTGAAGCGTCCTCAAGGTTTGTGAGCTTGGGGGGGGAGGATTCCCCCAAAATGTTAAAATGGACGTAGAGCTGTAAACATTAGAACCATGCTTTATATAATGATTCTGTACACGACCACGAATTTTCAGGAGGGTGGGATGAATTCAACCTCCCCCAAGTTTCTAAGAGCGCAGACAAGTGCTCAAGGTAAGAGATTTGCTCACAATTTCTGTGCTTCATGTTGTGTTTAGTGACAGACTATGCATGCTCTTTCCCCGTCCCCCAGAAATTTGGTGAAGTCTGTTAAAGGGATACGAGGTGCTTGGTTTCAAGGGCTCTACCCCCAACTTCCGTAATTTTATACTCTGGAGTCGGCCAGTGTAACCTATCGATGTTACCCCTGAAGAGCTCTTAGAAACATAGGTTGGGGGCGAATTCACCCCACCCTCCTGAAGATTCGTGGTTGTGTACAGAATCATTATATAAGGCATAGTACTAATGTTTACAGCTCTACGTCCATTTTAACATTTTGGGAGAAAGCCCCCTCCCAAGCTCACGGACTTCGCGGACGCTTCAAGGGGAACATCCTGGATACACTGACAGACTCCAGCGGCCCAGAATATAATATTACGGAAGTTGGAGGTAGAGCACCCCCCCCTCCCTCCCCCACCAACCAAGTGTACCTTGGATTCTCGTCAATTTATTTCTTCAAATTAAAGTACAATTCTCTCTTGGCTTACATGGAACGTTTTCTCGAAATTCGTTTGTTTGGAGTTCCCAATTCAGTTCTCTCAATATAGACCCAGAAACGGCAATCTTTATAGCCCCCCCCACAATCCCTTGAACTTTTGTGGCCAGTTGCCCTAAACTCAAATGAACCGGCATGAAAATTCAGGCAAACAAAAGAGTTATTTCCCCTCGTTAAGCACCTTGGAAACTGCCCTACTGGAAAAATTGTCACATTCAAAGTGTTCTTCGGAGGAACAGCAATTGGAGCCCGGCCCCTTAATGAAAACCATGTGGCTAGAACCCTCCCCCCTCCCCCTAATCCGGCCCTGTGTCGATTATGTAAATGGATGACTGTTTTGTTGGAGTTGGATTTTATTTCCCTGGCTTTTTTTTTCCTGGATTTTTTTTCCGTGGATCTTTTTTCCTTGGATTTTTTTCCCTAGATTCCTCTCCCCTCCCTACAGAGACGTCCGTCGAAAAGAATTACCGAGACAGAAACAGGGCTCAACGTGATTGTATTAACTAATAATGAATTTTCTATGAAAAAAAAAACTTTTACAGAGATTCAGAAAAATAATTTTTTTCATGACACGTAAGTCGTTTAGTCAAGGGGAGTGCTGAAATATTATTTAAAAATCACACACACGACACACGCACATATACATATACCCGATTTCCCACAGCATAAGTGTTACAAGGAATTTTTCTGGTACCTAACGCCTGTTCGGTTTAAAAAAAACAAACATTTAAGGATAAAGATAAATTTATTATCGAACAATAATAAGTATTTTTCTCTTACAATTGTCGATGCCAAACATCTTAAACGCTTTGCCGTTCAGTTCTTTTTATTTCATTTATTAGTATATGATGTAATAATAAATGAATTTACATCTTTCTATAATATATTTACTGGAATTTTCCTAAATTTCGTTAATTGTACACTTTCAGACTACATGTACATGACCTTCGTACCAGGATAATGCATTTTACGATGTAAATAAAATTTTTCAGAATTAACTTACCTTTAATTCTTCAAAATTGTGATTTTATTCATGAAACATTATTTGAAATGTATATATACTCCGTACTTGTATATGAGTTTCACAGCGTGACAAAGAGATTTCAGAAAGAATACCAAAAAATTATTTTGTTTAAAAAAAGATGAAGTGATAAAGGTAAAATTATTATTGATTTAGCCGTACGACGCGGGTTTTATCTTAAAGAAGGCGAACCGACATCTTTAAGACAAAACCCCCGTCATACTGTTAAATTTCACCATTTTTTTTTTTTTTTTTTACTTATTTAAGGAAGGTTTGGTGAATTCTCTTCATCGTTCTCATTTAGACACATATATACTCTCATGTGATCCCCTTCCTGATGTGATGACACAAGTTTGCCAGTTTCTTTGCCTTTTTATAAACAAATAAATTTATCAAATTCAGATCAGATCATATGTAGAGGATTTTAGGAAGCGAGTGTCTGACCCCAGGTCTTAAACAACCCTTAGAAATAGGAAGCTAGGAGATTTGGGCTAGAGTGCCAGATAGGAAAGTGACACGGGAGGAAGACGCCCTTATTTATTACCGGGGGGGGCAGTACCCGGGGTCCGACGGCTTAACGTGCCCATCCGACGCACGGCGGATATTTAGTGGATCGAGTGTTCGTACCTGCTGGGATCGAACCTGAGGTCCTTTCCGTGGCAGTCATGAACGTTGCCCACTAGGCCACCCGCGGCCCCAATTATCAAGTTCTCCTCACATTCGTTGTTATATATCTCCCCCCCCTTCCCCAATTACTCGGACCCTGGAGCAGTCGATAGTGCAATTCTTAGATAAGTTATTAAATTGCCTTCTCTTGGCCCTAATGTTGTAAAATACATAAATTGAATGTGAACATTCATACGGCTTAAGGTGAATATACAATACGTAATAAGTTTAAAAAACATATGAAAACGTGGGTAACTTACTTGTTTCTTGATGTACAATCCAATATCATTGGGATGCACAGGATAAGATACGGAAGAATCGGTTTCGCTCCTTGCGTTGTCAGTGGGCTCATCATTATGTTCATTATCAGTAGGTATTCTACATTGTTCTACTTCTCTCTCATCCTGTCTATTCTCACTCCTGTTGGTATCATCAATTTTTGCCTTTTTAAAAAATGACACTAATTTTTCCTGAATGAAGTTCCTTTTCATTTTGTGACTTTCATCACAGTAGCAATTTTGCGTCGAGCAGCCCTGAGAAAGTGAAATCACGCTTCTTCCTACAGTAATGGCAAACTGACAATGTCTCAATTTTCTGCCAACAAAACAAGTTTTGAAAGAACTATTCGACCGCTCCCGGTTCTCCCCAGAGTCAGACGATGAAGGGACAGTTGTTTTATTTAGCTATAAACAAACGGTCACACTCAACCTCGGTTAAGTATGTGGACATTTGACCTTGGAATCAAGAGGTCAGGCAGTGCTGCCCCTCCTCTACGAGTTGCATAATGTAGAGTAAGGGTGGTGATCACCAGGGCTAGAGAATCACCACCCACATAGCCGTTCGTTTCTGTTTTTTTTTTTTTTTTTTTGAGAACGACCAGCTCCTGTCCTGTGCGGGGCTGATAAAAAGGGAGCGGTAATCGCCCCCTCTCCTCTGTGTGTGTGTGTGAGAGAGAGAGAGAGAGAGAGAGATTTGCAAGAGGTGCCACTCAGAAAGAACAAAAAAACAAATAAGAAAAATTCGTTCTGGATTCAGTACTCAATACTGAATACTGAAAATGAAAAACACTAATTTACACTTTTCTGCTTTCTTATTTTATTAAAAATATCACATCAGAAGTTGCTCTTTAATGCTGAAAAAAAAAAAAAGAAAAAAAAAGACCAATGGGTCTCTGGAAGGGGACCGGTCCCCTTGATCCCTCCCCGTGGCTGCGCCAATGCAGGAGCGACATTTATTCCACGGCCATTATCCTCATAACTTGACTAAAAATGCTTCTATTGCGACAAAACTTTAGTATGTTATTCCGGAGGTGCATTGAACCAATTCTGTTTAATATAATCGAAATGGGGTCAACGGTCAGGGCACAGGAGCGAGATTTATTCTACAGCCATTGTCCTCATAACTTGACTAAAAATGCTTCGATTGCGACACAACTATATCATGTTGCTCCGGAGGTATACTGAATCAATTCTATTTAATATCATCGAAATTGGATCAAAGGTCAGGGCACAGCAGCGAGATTTATTCCACAGCCATTATCCTCATAACTTGAGTAATGGTTTCTGGTATGTTGGAAAGCGTATCTCAATCAATGCATTGCATGATATTACTAACTTGTATTCTTCGATAATAATTGCTAAAGTTTAGTTGATATTTTTAGGCTTACAGTCAATTAAATATTTTCAATAATATTTCATTTCATTATTTAATTTTTACAATTTAATCAAATACAAAATAATACCAAATGGCACATCACGGGCCGGGTCTAATAAGAGCTACAATTGACGGGCCCAGGTCTGGCCTTAAAAGCACGGGTTTGGGCCGGGTCGGCCCATGCAGACCTCTAATGCTGGTTAACGTTATGTGGCCGAACACGGGAAATGTTGCGACTAGTTTTGTCGATTGCTTAGTTGAAATTAAGATATTTCTTCTTGAAATTAAGAAAGTCTTAGTGTTTCAAACAGTGCAGCGTTCTTAACTTTTATATATACCTTACTGAACACTAAATACCAGGAACGGATTGGCCCACCGGGACATTTCCCGGTAGACCACTCAAGAAATGGTCCACTTCTCTTATATTTTTTTGTCTGAATATTTTTTTTTTTTTTTTTTTTTTTTTGATTGAAGGTTTAACGACCACCATGAGCAACTCAATGGACTATAAGCAGTCACCCGTCCCTAATTTAGGGTCACTGGTTCCAGGGAAGGGAGAGAGCCAGTGCCGTAAGACAAACATAACATCTATGCCTCACCGGGATTCGAACCCGGACCCCTTTCGGACGAATGATCAGAGGCCATCGCTTAGACCACTGCGCCACCGGGGCGGCGGCTTGTTTGTTTGTCTGGAGGTTTAACGACCACTATGAGCAACTCAATGGGCTATAAGTAGTCGCCCATACCTAATTTAGGGTCACTGGTTCCAGGGAAAGGAAAGAGCCAGTGCCGTAAGACAAACACAACATCCATGCCTCACCGGGATTCGAACCCGGACCCTTCACGGACGAATGATCATAAGCCAGTGCTTAGATCACTGCGCCACCGGGGCGGCCAATAACAATAGGTTGATTACATTACGTATTTATATTAATAGTGTCATATCATACGTTTTTGAGGGGATTAACATTTTGGTGTGCCGTGCTGAGTCATGGATAATTTATGGTGTGCCGCGAGTAGAAAAAGGTTACGGAACACTGGTCTAAGCGATGGCCTCTGATCATTCGTCCGAAAGAGGTCCGGGTTCGAATATCTTACGGCACTGGCTCTCTCCCTTCACTGGAGCCAGTGACCCTAAATTAGCGACGGGCGACTGCTTTTAGCCCATTGAGTTGCACATCGTGGTCGTTAAACCTCCAATCAGAAAAAAACAAAACAAGAAAGATGACACCGAATTTTCGGGTGTAATAAGCACGTATTTTGAATCCGTTCTGATGCAAATTAATTTATCAAAGCTATTCAAAGTCAATGGGCCACCCCGGTGGCGCAGTGGTCTAAGCGATGGCTTCTGATCATTCGTCCGTAAGGGGCCCGGGTTCGAATCCCGGTGAGGCATGGATGTTGCGTTTGTCTTACGGCACTGGCTCTCTCCCTTCCCTGGAACCAGTGACCCTAAATTAGGGACGGGCGACTGCTTATAGCCCATTGAGTTGCTCACGGTGGTTGTTAAACCTCCAATCAAAAAAAAAAAAAAAAGTCAATGGAACCGGTATGGAAAACAATAGTCTCTGACGGAATGACGGAAGAAAGAAGTTTTTCTATCGGGTTTTTAATCCCTCAGATATTGCTGTAAACGGAATCGTGAGCTTACGCCCACTGGTTGAAGACTTGTGCGTTAAGATAAACATGAATTTATATGAGAAACATTTCGCACCGGAAACGCTCTCCAACACAGAAAGCATTTTTCAAATCGGACTCTTAGAAACAGAGATATCGACAAAAATAAGATGTGACTTTACGCCCCCTGCTGGGAAAACCATGTATTATTTTAGGAAGAAAGTATTCTCAAAAGGTTTTTCCGTATGAGCGGTATCGGTCCAAGAGAAAAAAAAAAAATTAGTCGAGTTTTCAGGAGCCCAGTTTTTGCTACAAATACATCCGAAGGCAGAAGCAAAAATTAACACTTACGCCCCCTGGTGGCCAAATCATTCTTTACCAAACATTAGAAATTATGTGAAAAATATTTTCCATCATGTCTAACTCTTGTATGTGATACAGGAAGAATTTTTCAAATCGGAGTTTTAGGAGCAGAAATAACGTGAAAACGCAATTTACCTTTGTGTCCCTAGCGGAAAGTCTAGGATTTACTTGAAAATTTTGAATTTATAGGAAAAACATTTCGCATCGGAAACACTATCCAACAATGAAGGAATTTTTCAAATCAGACTCCTAGAAGTAGAGATATTGACAAAAGTAAGATATACATCTACGCCCCCTGGCGTAGAAACCATGCATTATTTCAAAAAGAAAATGTTCCTGAAAGGTTTGTCGACATGAGTATAGTATCGGTCAACAAACGACTTTTTTTCAGTCGAGATTTTAGAAGCTCATATTTTGCTACAAATACATCAGAAGCGGAAATTCAGACTTACGCCACCTGGTGGCCAAACCATTTTTTACAAAAATTAGAAATTGTGTGCAAATGATTTCCCACCAGGAGCTGTATCCGCTGCAGAAAGAATTTTTGAAATCGCAGATTTAGAAGCAGAGATATAGAAAGGAAAGCAATTTACCTTTACGCCCCCTAGCGGAAAGTCTATGAATTACTTGAAAATTTTGAAATTATATGAAAAACATGTCACACTGGAAACACTATCCAACAAAGAAGGATTTATTTTAAATCGGACTCCTGGAAGTAGAGATATTGACAAAAATAAGATATACATCTACGCCCCCTGGCGGAGAAACTGTGGAATATTTTAAGAAGAAAATATTTCGAAAAGGTTTATCGATATGAGTGGCATCAGTCCGCGAAAGAATTTTTTCAATCGATATTTTAGAAGATCATGTGTTGCTGCAAATACATCAGAAGCGGAAATTAAGATTTACACCACCTGGTGGCCAAACCATTTTTTTTTACAAAAATTAGAAATTATGTGCAAACGATTTCCCATCAGGAGCTGTATCCGGTGCAGAAAGAATTTTTCAAATCGGAGATTTAGAAGCAGAGATATATGGGGAAACGCAATTTGCCTCTACGCCCCCTACCGAAAAGTCTACGAATTGCTTGAAATTTTTAAAATTATATGAAAAACATGTCACACTGGAAACACTATCCAACAAAGAAGGAATTTTTCAAAACGGACTCCTAGAAGTAGAGATATTGACAAAAATAAGATATACCTCTATGCCCCCTGGGGTAGAAACCATGTACTATTTTAAGAAGAAAATGTTTCTAAAAGGTTTGTCGACACGAGAGTATCGGTCTACAAACGACGTTTTTTTCAATCGGGATTTTAGGAGCTCATATGTTGCTGCAAATACATCAGAAGCGGAAATTAAGATTTACGCCCCCTGGTGGCAAAACCTTTTTTTTTTTTTCCTTTTTTACAAAAAATTAGAAATTATGTGCAAACGATTTCCCATCAGGAGCTGTATCCGGTGCAGAAAGAATTTTTCAAATCGGAGATTTAGAAGCAGAGATATAGGGGGAAACGCAATTTGCCTCTACGCCCCCTAGCGGAAAGTCTATGAATTACTTGAAAATTTTGAAATTATATGAAATACATGTCACACTGGAAACACTATCCAACAAAGAAGGAATTTTTCAAATCGGACTCCTAGAAGTAGAGATATTGACAAAAATAAGATATACATCTACGCCCCCCCCTGGCGGAAAAACTGTGGAATATTTTAAGAAGAAAATATTCTGAAAAGGTTTATCGATGTGAGTGGAATCAGTCAACGAAATATTTTTTCAATCGATATTTTAGAAGATCAGATTTTATGGCAAATACATCAGAAGCAAAAATTAACGCTTACGCCCCCTGGTGGCCAAAGTATTCTTCACTAAAAATTTGAAATTATATGCAAAAGATTTTCCATCAGGAGGTGTATCCACTGAAGAAAAATTTTTCAAATCGGAGTTTTGGAAGAGTTATCGGGAAAAATGTAATTTACTTTACGCCCTCTAGCGGAAAATCTATGCGTAATTTGAAAGAGTAACTATATCTAAAATACTCTTAGACATAAATGGTATCGAAATATAAAAGAATTTTTTCAATCGGATGTTTAGAAGCAAATATGTGGAATAAAACGTATTTTTGAATTCGACATCATCTGCATGTACGCCCTCTAGCGGCAAAATTGCATATGGTAAAAAAAAACGAAATGATGGATCATCATTCGCATATTTCAAGCTTCCCAATGCAAAAAGAATTTTTCAAATCGGATTGATAGTTGCAGAGATATCGTGGGTACAGACGGACGGATAAACCGGCAGCATAAGCACGATCTTTTTTTACAAAAGACGTACTAAAAAAATGCAGGGTACGGAGAACGGGCCATATCGCAATTTCAGAGCCATAAAATTGTTCTGAATAAACAAATATCGTGTGGCTATATTTCCCACTATTTGAGCAACTATTGTTCACAAAACATTTTATTTTTTTAAATATTTCATTTTCAATAAGAAATTTTGACATTTCCATGGTTTTCGGGCCAAAGACAAACGGAGAACTCGCCACAAAAATTTTAAGGAGCCGTATAAAAATTACGTTTTTGACCGCTTCGTGGCCATGTCCCCATACGTTGGTTATCTGAGTCACATAAAGTTTCTGTAATTTCGTATTTTTTTAATTGCGATATTTAACCTAATTCTTTATAAAAAAATATTTATAATCTACAACTCAACAAAAGAATTTCAGGGTTTATAAAGTACAGCTCCACAAATTCTCTGAGGGTATGTGCAGACAGAGGAAACTTGTTTGGTGGGGGGAGGGGGCTTAATACTAAAGATATCAAATATAAGGAATTTCTGGTCCGATCGGAAAATTTCCAGCGTTTTTTTTTTTTTTTTTTTTTTTGACTGGACATCCATGCCTTATCGGGATTCGAACACAGACCCTTTACGGACGAATGATCAGAGGCCGTCGCTTAGACCACGGCGCCACGTTTACAAATTACAGCTCTACAAATTCTTTATATTCTATATTTTTGGCGTAAAGCCCCCCCCCCCCCTTTTCTCCCAAAGACAGGTTTCCAGGTTTCCTACGGTAGCAGATGCCCGCAGAAGTTTTGTTTAGTTGTGTAATTTGTAGACGCTGAAAATCTCCCGATCGGTCCAGAAATTCTTTATATTTTGTATTTTCGGCATTTTGGCATTAAGCCCCCCCCCACACACACAGCTTTCCTTCGTTAGCACATGTCCGTGGAGAATTTGTTGATTGTATTTGCAAACACCGCAAATGTCGCGATCGGACCAGAAATTCTTTATAGTTTATATTTTTGGTATTAAGGACGCAACTCCATGTATAGCAACCAAAAGTTCAAATGCTTTCCAACAAAAACCAGTTACAACAAAGTCATTAAATGGTTAGTTAACTTTAGAATTAACATTTCTTTTTTTTTCATTTTTGAAGTTATAAAAATCTTACTATGTACTATGTATGTATATTTTATAAAAATCTTACTATGTACGTACATAGTAAGATTTTTATAAAATATACATTTCGAAGTACATCTAATTGAAGTTTTTTGAAAGCGGCCTTGTTAGATTACAACTAACTTAATGCGGCCTTTCAACATGAAAATGTTCCCCACCTCTGACGTAGACGCCTTGGCCATCGTTTTTGTGACGTCAGGCTAAGCGACGGAGTTGTGCACCGAGAAGGTTAGAGCACTATATGTTTCTGGGCGTTCAGTCGTATTTAACGCTTGAAGAAACAGCTTAAAAGTCCATATTTTTAGTTTTCTGCAAATTATTTTATGACACGGCAATTCTACGGAAATTAAAAAAAAAAAAAAAAAAAAAACAGAAAGAAAATTGCGTCTATTTTACCCACCTTTCTCAGGAATTACGCTTTCTCGCTATTTCTATCATGTACGAGTATAAACGATTGTGCCAAAAAAAGCTCTGTTAATGCAGTTTTAAACAGACGCAGAAAATTAATGAAATACAATCTGTTAGTACGTTGATGATTAAATATACTGTTATATAGCAATTTGCATCTGTAAAAGAAAAACCAGCGGAAAATTAATAAAACAGCCTCCAAAATTGCGTTTCTAGACCCTAACTTTTTCTGAACAAATAACATTGCTTTCATCTGAAAATTAATAATTTTAAGGAGGCAAAGTGTTCCAAAATTAATATACTGAGAATTTGTTTGAAAAGGTAATTCACGAAAAAGAAAAAAATATACTGTAATAATTAGGCACCAGGTTGATGTTGCAGTACATACAGAAATAAATAGAAAAATTGGGGGAGGCCAACTATATACTAAATTAATACAGTGAACACATTTGGTAAAGAAAGTCACAAAAAATGCTAATAATGTTACTACAGTCTATATTTATATGCGGTTTTAACAACTTAGCCTCCCATAGTCTATTTTGAGATTGGAGGAATTAGAGATATAATCTTTTCTCGCTATTTATCTGCATAATGTTGCAAGGCATACAGATATAAATCAAAAAGTTTTGAGGCTGCCAACTAGACTAAATTAATACTCTCAGCAGAATGTACACACAGAAATAAATAAATGAAAAATAAACTTACCTTATACTGTTTCTCCCCCATGGTTACGAACATGTGTTAGAACATGCATGCTTGATAATTTTTTCCCACACATGAAATGAAGATTGAAACATATTTATTTTGCATGGGGTTCTGGGTAGTTTAACTGGGGTTAGCATTTAGTTCCCCTGTAATGATGATTATCAAAAGTCCTTGCCAAAATTCGTAGACATTCCCATTGTTAGTGAGAAACATGCAAATACAGCATATTTTCTTTTCTCTGACTTGTTATTTAAGCAGTCATTTTTCAACCTTGAGTAGTTATTTAAAAATATACTTAAAAATACAGAAGCGCACTTTAGTCCCATTTCAAATTTAGTTTGATTACATTTTAAACATTTTCCGTTTACCACATTCAACTCTTTAACCTTCTTTGCCACTAATTTTTTTAACACAAATTTTACATTTTGTATATGGAGCAACTGCTCACAATTATCAGTCAAAAGGAATTTAAATAATTTGAAGCAAATAATGAACATTTTCACAATGTCTTCAGCTACCCATGGACATGCCCGTCACTTAGCGTGACGTCACAAGCAAGTTCTTAATCCAGATCAGATCAGATCATATGTAGAGGACTTTACAAAGGGAGTGTCTGATCCCAGGTCTTAAACAACCCTTAGAAACAGGAAGCTACGAGATTTGGGCAAGAGTGCCCGATAGGAAAGTGACACGGAAGTGAGGTAGAAAGGGGGAGGAAGACGCCCTTATTTATTACCGGGGACCCACTACCCGGGATCCGACGGCTTAACGTGCCCATCCGACGCAGGACGGATATTTAGTGGCTCGATCGTTCGTACCTGTCTGGGATTGAACCTGAGGTTCCTCCGCGGCAGTCACAAACGTTGACCACCAGGCCATCCGCGGCCTATGTTCTTAATCCGGTGACCGGGCCAGTAATCATAGAAAGGAGGAAGAGGAGTCCCGGCGGCCCCGCTCGGGCGCATTTCAAAAGAGTGAGCGAAAGGTTGTGTTTACAATATGATTAAAATTGGAATTGAAACTTTTTCACCAGTTTCTGGTACACTTAAAATCTCTCCCTCAAAATGTTAAGGAGATGCTAGTTGCTCACATTCAGAAATGAAGGAGGGTTTCTACAGTTCATTCAACTAAAGAAGAACCGTGGCCTTTGTCGACAACAATGGGACCCGTATTTATTTATTTATTTATTTTTAATTCTATAGATAAGTATGTCGTTTTTCTTTAGTTGAATGGATAAGATGAGAATGTCTTTCATCTCCAGGCACTCGTTGCGCGCTTCATGAGGGGGTTCTCTGGAGGCTATTCGATCATTACTGTGACCGCGAGCCACGTCTGGCAGCTGCATTCGGTCTGTTTGGTGTGGTACCAAATGTCCAAACTCCGAAGCAGTTACGAAAGACTGTATCAACAGTCACAATTTGATTGTACCTTCGGCATAGAGATAACATTGGGTTATGGCGATCATATATGTATAGAAGCATACGCTGCCCAACAGTATTACTAATTCAATATAATAATCATATGTACGACGGCCGTTCCGTAAAAACTAAGAGCAAAATCACACAAAATGAAAAAATATAGGTACAGCAAAATATATGTTATTCTTTCTTGAAGTATCTTCCCTTGGATGATATGCAACGGTCCCATCGTTCAGTTCAATTTTCAAAGCATGAGGCGAAGGCATTTTGTGGAAACTGCTTTAGTGACCCATGTACAGCTTGAATAACGTTAGCATCTGTGTTGAATGTTGCGCCACGAAACTTCTCCTTCATTGTTGGAAACAACCAGAAATCGGACGGGGTGAGGTCAGGACTGCAGGCAGGCTGTGGCATGATTTCAGTACGGCATTTCATAAAAAAATGTTGAACACAAGCAGCCACATGTAGAAGGGCGTTATCATGGTGTAGGGTGCACTTGCCCACCAGTTCTGGTCGCTCAATCGATATGTGTCGTAGCAGACGCTTCAAGACTGAAATGTAATACTCAGCATTGACAGTAATTTGTGGAGGAACGGCATGCTTGTAGACAACACCTTTATGATAAAAGAAACTTATCATTATCACCTTCCCAGCTGATTTGGTTTGGCGGACTTTTTTCGGAGGCGAGCCTGTGTGTTTCCAGACACTCGTTGCGCGCTTCGTGAGGGGTTCGAAATAGTGGAATCATGCTTCACCGGCAGTTATTACTGTGTTTAGAAAGTTTGGATCATTTGCAATCATTTGTTTCCACTCATGACACACCTGAACTGTTGCTAACAATTGTTCTCTCGTCAGGTGATGAGGTACCTAACTGGAACACACACGATGCAGCAGTAATTTGTCGCGTAGAATGCGAAATGCCGACGTTTTTGAAATATTAGTTGACGCCGCTATGTCTTCACACGCCGTTCGTCGATCTTTTAGCAGGATTTCCCAAACAGTGTTACAGTACGCTCCGTAACAACACTTTTAGGTCGACCAGACCTAGGAGTGAGTTCTGCCGACAAACGCCCTTTTTTGAAATCATGGTGCCATCAAAACACGTGACTCACCCAAATATTTATATTTGCAAGCTTTTTTCATTAAATCATCTGTTTCTGGAGCCGTTTTACCCAAACGATAGCAAAATTTTGTCCCACAACGCATTTCGCTTCCTAACTCTGAATCACTCACCTCCACAGTTGTATCGGAAAATGCAGACGTACCTTAAACAACTGCGCACCAATAAAAAAAAGAATCGTCTGCCACGGCTAATAACTTTTGTCACAGATACTTCCTTAATTCAGTTAGTCGTCTGCGTGGTTATCTTTCCCTTTCGCACTGTTGCCAACTCAAAAAAATTACTCTCAGTTTTTATGGAACGGCCTTTGTAGATATTATTAATTCAATAAAATAATTATATATATATATATATATATATATTACTAATTCAATATACGTAATAGTTATATGTAGATATTATTAATTTAATATAGAGGAGATATGCAGTTGTGGAAGAAACTTGGGGAGACCTTATATATCATCATCATCATCATCATCGTCAACCATTATCAATCCACTGCTGGACGAAGGTCTCCCCAAGTTTCCTCCACAACGGTCTGTCTTGTGCCAGTCTCCTCCATGTCACCCCTGCATACTTTCGAATTTCATCCACCCATCTCCCATGTGGTCTTCTTCTGGGTCTTTTCCTGTCCCTTGGAATCCAATCTAAAATTTCAGCTGTCCATCGATGATCTGTCCTTCTGGCAGTATGTCCAGCCCATTGCCATTTCAGGGATTTAACTCTGATCATGATGTCTTCCACTCTTGTCATTTTTCGGATCCACGAGTTCCTCTTCTTATCTCTCCTGGTTACACCAAGCATGCACCTCTCCATGCTTCTTTGAGTTGTCTGCAGCCTTTGTATGTCTCTTTTAGTTAAGGTCCACGTCTCCGCACCATACGTAAGCACTGGAAGGATGCATTGATCAAACACTTTTCTTTTAAGACATAATGGCATATTGCTCTTGAAAATTATGCTGTTTCTTCCAAAAGCTCTCCAGGCAAGTTTTGTACGCCGATTAATTTCTTCATCAATGTGACCCTCACTTGATATCTGCTGTCCAAGATAAACGTACGTGTCTGTTATCTCCAGCTTTTCTCCATCAATC
Organism: Macrothele yani; assembly: GCA_039090855.1. Classification (NCBI taxonomy): domain Eukaryota; kingdom Metazoa; phylum Arthropoda; class Arachnida; order Araneae; family Macrothelidae; genus Macrothele; species Macrothele yani. Next base: position 129,540,554 of record CM076989.1, on the reverse strand, counting down.
GATAAATCTTCATTTCTTGTAAAAGCATTGAACATCACTTTTGTCTTCTGAAAGTTCATTTTTAATCCCACTTCTTTACTCTTGTCAGCAAGTTCCTGGATCATACTCTGCAGCTCTGATGGGGTAGTTGCAAAAATGACTACGTCATCAGCAAAACGAAGGTGGGTTAGATAATCTCCATTAATCTTTATCCCCTTGTTTTCCCAGCTCAGTGACTGAAAAACACCCTCCAATGTGGCATTAAAGAGCTTCGGAGATATGGTGTCACCTTGTCTCACTCCCTTTCCAATTTTTACGTGTGTTGTATTTTCAAACAGCCTAATCTTTGCACTTGCATTTTCATAGATGTTATTAATAATATTAATGTATGCATCTTCAATACCGCAGGTTTTCAGAGCCATTGTAACTGCTGATGGTTTCACCGAATCAAAGGCTTTTTCATAATCGATAAAAGCCATGCACAATGGAAGTTCATATTGTGGAAGAAACTTGGGGAGACCTTATATATACATATACGTATATAGGTGCATTAAGGCATCGAGTGAAAATTTGGGCGAGTACTCGATGCCTTAATGAAGGAAAGATTCCTGAGGATTGGAACACCGCTACAATGATCCTGCTACATAAGAAAGGTGACATTGAGGATCTCGGAAACTACAGACCTATCAGCCTCCTATCAGTAGTTTATAAAATCTTCACTAAAGTTCTTTCACACCGCTTGAAGGTAACACTGGACACGGCTCAACCGAGAGAACAAGCTGGATTCAGGAGTGGCTACAGCACAATAGATCATATCCACGTGCTGAGAGAACTAATTGAAAGAGCGAGGGAATATGAACTTCCATTGTGCATGGCTTTTATCGATTATGAAAAAGCCTTTGATTCGGTGAAACCATCAGCAGTTACAATGGCTCTGAAAACCTGCGGTATTGAAGATGCATACATTAATATTATTAATAACATCTATGAAAATGCAAGTGCAAAGATTAGGCTGTTTGAAAATACAACACACGTAAAAATTGGAAAGGGAGTGAGACAAGGTGACAACATATCTCCGAAGCTCTTTAATGCCACATTGGAGGGTGTTTTTCAGTCGCTGAGCTGGGAAAACAAGGGGATAAAGATTAATGGAGATTATCTAACCCACCTTCGTTTTGCTGATGACGTAGTCATTTTTGCAACTACCCCATCAGAGCTGCAGAGTATGATCCAGGAACTTGCTGACAAGAGTAAAGAAGTGGGATTAAAAATGAACTTTCAGAAGACAAAAGTGATGTTCAATGCTTTTACAAGAAATGAAGATTTATCGATTGATGGAGAAAAGCTGGAGATAACAGACACGTACGTTTATCTTGGACAGCAGATATCAAGTGAGGGTCACATTGATGAAGAAATTAATCGGCGTACAAAACTTGCCTGGAGAGCTTTTGGAAGAAACAGCATAATTTTCAAGAGCAATATGCCATTATGTCTTAAAAGAAAAGTGTTTGATCAATGCATCCTTCCAGTGCTTACGTATGGTGCAGAGACGTGGACCTTAACTAAAAGAGACATACAAAGGCTGCAGACAACTCAAAGAAGCATGGAGAGGTGCATGCTTGGTGTAACCAGGAGAGATAAGAAGAGGAACTCGTGGATCCGAAAAATGACTAGAGTGGAAGACATCATGATCAGAGTTAAATCCCTGAAATGGCAATGGGCTGGACATACTGCCAGAAGGACAGATCATCGATGGACAGCCGAAATTTTAGATTGGATTCCAAGGGACAGGAAAAGACCCAGAAGAAGACCACATGGGAGATGGGTGGATGAAATTCGAAAGTATGCAGGGGTGACATGGAGGAGACTGGCACAAGACAGACCGTTGTGGAGGAAACTTGGGGAGACCTTCGTCCAGCAGTGGATTGATAATGGTTGACAATGATGATGATGATGATATAGGTGCATAGGAAAGTACCTTTAGCCTGGAATAACTTGCGAACGAAGAGAGGTACAGTTATGCAAGTGAGATAACGGTATAGTAAAGTGACTACGCCCCATCGAATGCAACCAATAGCAGCTCCCCTAGTGGCGAAATGCTGAAGTTAGCCATTGCAAATCGAAAACAAAAAGAGATAAAGCAAAATTTCCAACTACAAAGTTGTAGAGCATCAATTAATTAGTACAAAACGACATTTGTTTCACACGGATAAAATAAATTGTCGCCTGAATATCCTACAATGTCCGAAATTGATGAGCAACGATTCGAATCTGCATATTCACATTTCGCAAATGTAGCCGTATGCAAATGCAGATTGTGACGTTGTACCGTACCTACGATATAAAAACCAGTAGCAGGATGTACCCTGATCAGACGGTTAGGTCTACGTACGCAGTGTGAGAATGGCGAGCTAGGATTTCTGGGATTACGTAAAAAATCAGGTGTATGCAACAGCGCCTACAAGTCTGCTGGATCTACGTCGTCGTGTTACAGATGCTTGCAATAGTGTGACACCATCCATGCTGAGGAATGTGCATGCAGAGTTACCTTCACGAATACAAATGTGTATAGTGGGCAATGGCGAACTGTTCGAACATACTCGACATTAACTTTTTATCACTGTGCACCAGTTTGCTTTTTTTGTTTTTGTTTTGTCTGACGTCATCAAACTGTATTGACATAAGTACGCATTTATGCAATACATTGTGTGTATTTGCTCATACCTATGCCTGTTCCCTTCAAACGTTCACACAAAAGATCGCGCATCGATTTCGGACATTTAAGGGAATTCGGGCAACAATTTATCTTATCCGTGTGAAACAAATTTCGATTTGTACTAATTAATTGATGCTCTACAACTTTGTAATTGAAAATTTTGCTCTATCTCTTTTCGTTTTCAATTTACAATGGCTAACCCGCATTTCGCCACTAGGGGCGCTGCTATCGGTTGCATTCGATCGGGCGTAGTCGCTTTACTATACCGTTATCTCACTTGCATAACTGTACCTCTCTCCATTTGCAAGTTATTCCAGGCTAAAGGGACTTTTGTATACACCCTGTATAAAAACAGATGCGGGCGCAGTATTTTGTGTTGCGGTATGCCCAGAACGCAGAAATGCCTATTACTCCTCTGCAGACACGAAACATGCAACTGGCGTATGACAGTGTCAACTGACCATTTCCGATTTATACAAAAATACAAAACATAAGTAAGCAAATATATAAGCAAAAATTACATATAAAACGCACTTAAAGCCACAATGTTTTGCACTCAGAAAATGCTTTTTCTCCTGACTGTCATAAAAAAATGTCGCAGGTTTCTGTTAATTTCGTCCACGCGAGGAAACCTTTTAGTTCATTATATTTTTGAAGGACGCGTACTCATGTGCAAGCAACCGTAGTACATAACATCTTATCCTCATTGGTATAAAATTTTCAAACTGATAACTCTTTCATATTCTCTTGTTAATATGCGTGTATACATTTTGAAGGACATTAGACTACGTTGTACCAGGATCAAAACTGTTGTAATCGTGTTACTAAAGAAAACATTTTTTGAGCGAGATTAAACAGCCGAATATTTTGCATGATAGCATCCATAAACTTAAAATTAGAAGAAATTTTAGCATCATTTTAACGCTGGTAGCCAAAGAACTTATACCACTGAAAATATTTAAACTCGCGCTGCTAATCACCAGGAGCGGGTTTACCGTTGGACCAATATGGGTCCGGGTTCGAATCCGGTCAAACATGGATATTGTATTTGTCTTACAACACTGACTCTCTCCTACCCTGGAGCCAGAGACCCGAAATTAGGGACGGGCGACTGCTCATAGGCCATCGAGTTGTTCATGGTAGTCGTTAAATTTTCAATAAAAAGTAAAAATAATAATCGGGCCAACCTGGACCATGGCCTAGGGTGTGACATATTGACGGGCGTCAAAATTTTGGGAATACATGTGGCAAAAGCCATTTTACACTATTACGGAAACAAAACCGAAACTTGCAGTGAAACAAAGCATTTTAACAAAGTCAATGCGAAGCCTGAAATTGGAATGCCCCCCCATGAAGCAGATCTCTGCAAAATCAAGGCCTCCAGGCAGCGATGTATTCATGCATCTTTTTGGGGGTGCTTAGCCCCTAAAATCCATGACCCCCAGGTTTTGGACGATCTACACTTGTATTTATTCTAATTGTTTTCGTTTATAGCTGTATATTTGGAGAAATTAATTAAAAAGAAAAACTTTAGAAAATGAGGGAAGATATTATAATAGTAAAAAAAAAAACATCCACATGGATTTCTGTCTGAAATTTCTATCATCCTTCAATAAAACCTTAAACAGTCCTCGCTGAAGGGACAATTTTTCAAGCACTGACAACTCAGACTACTTCAAGGAGGTTGGAATAATACTTCTGAAGATGTCCTAAGTCTCTTAACCGTGAAGCCGCCAGGTGTGGGAATTTGACGTTGTTTATATAACACCTATGTGATTTAAATGTGTGTATTTTGGAATTGCGTGGATTGTGGTTGCAGAAACTGTGTTAATATCAAACCTGAATGAATTATGCTTCATTGACGAGTAAAGTTTTCAACTTTAGCGTTTTATTTTGTTTTGAATTCGCATTAACGTTCGTGCATTTTAATTAAAAATAAAAATGGAAAGGGGCTTCAAAATAATTAAGAATTTTATAAATTCAGCATTTTCTCACACATTGGAAGCAAGTAATGATGCGAAATTCGAAACATTTGGGCCGAAAGAACGCGATCCGGACCCAACACACAATGCATTGGAAACCATCAGCTTTCCCACACTTTGACGGCTGTCGCTCGCGGTTATAGGCTTCACGCAAAGTGGTACTTTTTTTTTTTTTGATTGGAGGTTTAACGACCACCGTGAGCAACTCAATGGGCTATAAGCAGTCGCCCGTCCCTAATTTAGGGTCACTGGTTCCAGGGAAGGGAGAGAGCCAGTGCCGTAAGACAAACACAACATCCATGCCTGACCGGGATTCGAACCCGGACCCCTTACGGACGAATGATCAGAGGCCAGCGCCTTAGACCACTGCGCCACCGGGGCGGCCAAAGTGGTACTGCTCCATTAACAAGGGCATCTCCAGATATCTTATTCTAATCTCCTTGGACTACTTCCGCAATAAAAACCCAATGCCACAGAGTAGAGATGTTTACATTGCAATACATTATCATATTTTGGAAGCTGGTATTATTTCAGTCTTCTGGATGCCAACTTTCCATGTATACGGTTAAACATTAGTGTTGCTAACGCGAAGGTAGTGCTTCTAATACAACAAAATATTTGCTAACTAATTTTTAACAATAGCAAATTATGAGAAATTGTTCGCATTAGAAGAGGTTTTTTTCCATGGCGGTGGGTGATTTACGCTCTGTGACGAAAAAAAAAAAAAAAAAAAAAAAATCAAGGCACCTCAAACTGTCATCCACACACACAAACGGTTAGTTAGTTTTTGTTTTTACTATGTGCTAATCTAAATAAGCTGAGCCCAAATGGCAGAGGAATGGTTTACACCATACGTTTTCAGGTAAAGCTGTAATGATTCCTTAATAATCAAAAACACGCTTGTAGTAAGGCGAGGACATTTTTACCAATCCTAATGTTGGGAGTGCGAGATTTTCTCCAGCACAGCGCTATCGTACTGGCATCTCAACATTTTACACCACCCCTTGGTGAAATCCGTGGTGCGTCACTGCATTAAAGCAAAGGTATAACATTTTCACATTTTTAATCATTTGTATGCGTAAATTTCTAGGAATTCGCATTAACGATACACGAGCATAAGAAAATTTTTATATTCTATTTAAAATTTCTATATGTGTTACTGTATATATAAATAACAAAACTGTGATTATATGTACATAAATCAGTCAACAAGTTTCAGCCTCCCCCCCCCCCCAAGATTTGTAATTGCCCCCTCGGAAAAACCTCTCTGAATGCAACACTGCCCATCCAGGCAGAGGCATAACGATAGTCCCCGCACGTGGGAGCGAGGGCTCACGGATGTAGGTAAAAATACCCCCGGAGAAAATACCCCTGAAAACTGAAAAGCGGAAAAAATGCCCCCGGAAGAAATACCCCCAGAACAAACGGTTCACTGTAAACTGCCACACGGGAACACTGATGTGCGGCAGTGTTCCGGTGTGGCAATTTACCGGCAACCCTGCCACACATCTTCAGCAACTTGGCTACAAAAGTTCAGGGGGGGTCTATAAAGATTGTTGTGTCTGGGCCTGTATTGAGAACTGATTTGGGAACTCCAAGCGAAATTCGCGAAAACGTTCCATGTAAGCCAAGCGAGAATTGTACTTTAATTTGAAGAAATAAATTGCCGAGGATCCGAGGTACACTTGGTTGGGCGGGGGTGCTCTACCCTGAACTTCCGTAATATTATATTCTGGGCCGCTGGAGTCTGCCAGTGTATCCAGGAAGTTCCGCTTGAAGTATCCACGAGGTCCATGAGCTGGGGGGGGGGCTTTCCCTCAAAATGTTAAAATGGACGTAGAGCTCTAAACATTAAGTACCATGCTTTATATAATGATTCTGTACACGACCGCGAATTTTCAGGAGGGTGGGGTAACCCCCCCCCCTCCTATAGTTTCTAAGAGCTATTCAGGGATAACATTGAGGATACACTGACCTACTCTAGAGATCCAGAATATAAAATTATGGAAGTTGGGGGTAGAGCCCTCCAAACCAAGCACCTCGTATTCCTTTCACAGGCTTCACCAAATTTCTGAGGGAGGGGGAGGGCATACATAGTTTGCCATTAAACACAACATCAAGCATAGAAATTGCCAGCACATCCCTTGCCTTGAACACTTGCATGCGCTCTTAGAAACTTGGGGTAGGATGAACTCACCCCACCCTCCTGAAAATTCGCGGTCGTGTACAGAATCATTATGTACAGCATGGTTCTAACGTTTACAGCTCTACGTCCATTTTAACATTTTGGGGAATCCCCACCCCTCCCCAAAACTCATGGACATCGCGGGGGCTTCAAGGGGAACAGCCTAGATACACTGACAGACTCAAGCGGCTCAGAATATAATATTACGGAAGTTGGGGGTCGAGACCCCCTCCCCTCCCACGAAGTGTACCTCGGATCCTCGGCAATTTATTTCTTCAAATTAAAGTACAATTCTCGCTTGGCTTACATGGAACGTTTTCTCGAAATTAGTTTGGAGTTCCCAATTCAGTTCTCAATACAGGCCCAGACACAGCAATCTTTATTGACCCCCCTCCCCCTTGAACTTTTGTAGCCAAGTTGCTGAAGATGTGTGGCAGGGTTACCGGTAAATTGCCACACCAGAACACTGCCACACATCAGTGTTCCTGTGAGGCAGTTTACAGTGTGAACCGTTTGTTCTGGGGGTATTTCTTCCGGGGGCATTTTTTCCGCTTTTCAGTTTTCAGGGGTATTTTCTCCGGGGGTATTTTTACCGTTTACCGGGGCTCACGGCTAAGTTGGCCTCCAACCTCACGAAATATTTTACAGTTTTTTTTCTAAAACTGCATATGACGCTGATTATTTTTAAAATAACAAACTCGGGGTAGGGGGGGGGGCATTTCGTTTAGGGGAGCGAGATTTGTATGTGTCGAAATTCACAATGGTGAACAAATACAATATGTGAGGGTGTAGGGAAAATTGAGTTTCAAAAAATGACAATGATTGCTAACATAATTTTAGTAATTTTGTGATTTTCAAAATATAATTTACCATACAATTTTGCATTACGTAATTTAATGAAGTATAATTACCATCTATTGGAGTCGTAAACGTCGGCTGATAGTGTCTGGAAGAAGGGAATTTTTTTTTAACCACGTCATCATAATCAAGAGGGCCGCCCCGGTGGCGCAGTGGTCTAAGCGATGGCCTTTGATCATTCGTCCGAAAGGGGTCCCGGTGAGGCATGGATGTTGTGTTTGTCTTACGGCACTGGCTCTCCCCTTCCCTGGAACCAGTGACCCTAAATTAGGGACGGGCGACTGCTTATAGCCCATTGAGTTGCTCACGGTGGTCGTTAAACCTCCAATCAAAAAAAAAAAAAAAAAAATAATAATAATAATCAAGAGGTATGTCCCTTTTAATTGTCAACACAGCTAACAATGAAAGTTGTTCTCCCCTAACCCATTGTACTTCCACAGTGATGGACTGCGGCGATCCATAAACGGCCCTGGAAGCTGATTTTGTACGGTCCAATTTGGGGAAAAATTATCCAGGTAAGATAAGCGAATATGTCAGCATCACTGTTTCCAGTTTAAACATCTTCTCAACACAAGTCTGAAAATCATCGGAGCTTTTTTTGTATTGAGGCAATAATAAATTTACGACCTCTCACCTGTTTTCCTAGATTGCAGATCCTTAGTAAAATTTAATGTAAGAACAAAATGAAAAATTACTTCCTGTGCTGAAAAGCAATAGACAAGGTAATTCAATGAGAGACTGTCAAAGTCTTATTTATTCCATTCTTTTGAATTTTATTGCCATATCTGAATTCAGTATTGCAATAGCTTCTTCGCTTTTACTAAAAGGAAGAAGATATATTAAGATATATTCAAATATGCCAAAAATTTATTCCATTTTCAAGACTTACTAATCATTAAAAACTACTTACGAAAAAATCGCTTGAAAAAATTGGAATGTCCAGAGGAGCATTTCAGTGCGCACATTTACAAAGTGAGAGAAATTAAAGAATTCAATAATGGATTTTTATTTAATTACTTTCAAATGGAAAATGTATTTTTGCTGTACATGAAACTGACTTTCTAAAACCGCAGTTCAAGGTTTTCTGTAACTGTAATGTCCCAAAAAATAATAAATCTGATGCAATCTCATAAGACAAACAAATAAACATGTACATAAATCAACCCAAAAATTTTACCATAAGTGAACCTACTAATAGCATGTTTGGTAATATTGCACTGGTTATTCAGCTGCAATATGCAAAAACTGTTTGAGGTAGAGGATACAAGACGAAAGGGACGGAGCTTAAATTTGAAAGTCGAGAATGTATTGTAGGAGAGTATCAAAGTCAGTGGTTTGGCTCAAAAGAACATTTGCTACGTAATTTTTTTTATCTGAAGCCGTCAAAGTAGTAAACAAACTTTGCCGCTTTAGCATAGCTTGATTTTTTTTTTTTTTTTTTTTTACAAGAATGTAAAAATACTGTAATACAAGTATATACATATACCTTTTTTCTTAAGTCAACGTAAGGCCTGCCGGCCCAGAATATGATGTCTCACCGGGAATTCTTCCGGTATCCCGGCGGCCCAGTCCGCATCTGACTTCCAAGATAATTCTTCAATCTTAGACATGAAAAAGATCGGCCGCCCCGGTGGCGCAGTGTTCTAAGGTGCTCGCCCTAGTTGGGCCCGGATTCGAAACCCGATGAGGCATGAATGTTTGTGTTTGTCTTTCGGCACTGGCTCTCAGTGTACATTGGTCATTTAGCATACTGTAAAACCATGTTTGACGTGTACGTGTTCATAATGTGTTACTTGATCAACACTGGCTTTCTGTGTACATTGGTCATTTAGAATGATATGTGCTTGTTGATGTGAAACATCTGTATCCTTCCGATGTCTGCCTGTTTGTCATGTCTCTGTACCATCAGGTACAATAAATCATTTTCATTAAAAAAAAGATCGTTTACAGAGGAGATGAAAACTATAGATAGCGTCTTCCGTCTTAGATAAGGAAATGTGCTGGCCACTATAATCAGAGATGTACGCAGGGGCGGATTTCTAACTAGGCGCACTAAGCGCGCGCCAGTAGGGCCCCCAAAGCGTGAGGGCCTCCGAAAACGTATAATTGGATTGTCAGTTTTGTTTTGGTATTCACGATCCAAAACAAATCAATCCTTAAAGCGACTACTTTATTTGTATTATCAATTAATATTTTGCTTTCTCATATTAATACCATATTCTGTACTTTTTCTTGCTGTTGTTGATACTCCAAATTTTCGAGTTCTTATCGATGTATTTGTTTTGAAAGAAACAGTTAAAATCATTTAGTCTTCCTTTTAGGTGAATAGTATCTTCCCAACAGAACTTCAGTTTTTTGAATTTTCTACTTTGACAACATTTAGGGGTAAATTCATGAAGTATATGGGATATTTAAAGTGCCAAACTTACTTTCCTTTGATTTCCTATTAACCGCAAAAATAATTTTTGAAATATTTCTAAAAACAAGAAAAGTTCGATGTGCACGGACAAAGTTATTATTCTATTAGCTCTGTTTCTTACAAAACGTTCTAATATCAGAAAGATGGAATGGCATTTGAAAATGGTAAAAACTTTTCCTCGACCTTACGTTTCTTTTTTTTTAGTTTGACAGATGAAAAATTCTGAGGCAACAGAAGGGGTAGAGGGCTGAATCTTTTAGCGCCTACGGCCCCAAATAATCTGAAGACGCCTCTGGATGTACGCCGAAAATAGCGTACTGCGGGGTGGGGCACTGAAGGCAATTTTGGAAGTCATTATTTTGTAAGGCATATTTATAAATCCAACTGCTAAAATTAAATCGTTTGTGCGCTATTCAACGGATAAAATAATTTAAATTATAAAAAAAATGTTTTTATTGCACAAAAATTAGGGGGCGCCATCACGGCCCCCTTTTGTGCAGCTTATGAACAAACTCATATGAAGCCAGTAATTTTTGACAACAGCTTTGAATGAAGTATTAAAGAGGAAAGGAATTTCTTGTATTTTTTTTCAATAAACAAGTAAAATATTTGGAAATCATTTTCGCGGTTTTAGTTCATAAAACTGGATGATGGAACTGCAGTTCCCCTTTTCACAGCCATAGCAATAGTTCTTACACACATAGGCGACGACTACGATCATACTCGGTTGCTCAACATGTCCCTTCAGAAATCAGAGAATGCTCATATTTCTGCGAGGGCAACCTATATTATCTTTTGGCAACTATTTTTGTATATTGTAATCAGAATTTAGGAATAAGGCGTTTCTATCAGTTAACATAAGCCAAAGATTATTAAAAATCAAAATTAATATACACACTTTTCAAATGGTGTGTGTTGAGCATATTATTTTAGCACAAATGCATTCTGTAATATGTTAAATCAGTTTTAATTATGTGCTGAATTCAATATAACAAACATTTTTCAAGTCTACAGGGAAATGAAACAATAATTAAGAAAAATGTGAAGGAAAATAAGAACATTTTTTACTGGTAATTTATTAAATTTACTCACAAGCATGAGTATTGAAACAGAAAAGCGGGCACTATTGCAAAAGTGAGTTCAGGACAATGGGTGTCTGACATTTGCCCACCCGGACACTTGCCCGCTGGGCAGTTGCTTACCCGGACCAGTTGCCCACAGGGACATTTGCCCAGTAGACACGAGTCAGTGAACTTAGCACACTTAGCACAGTAACTTGAGGAATAATCGCTACCATATTTTCGAAATTTAAGCATCATGACCTGCTTTGATTTTGGAAGATGGTGTACACCCGCCGAAATTTTAATTTTGTATGCCGTATGACCTAACGTACGTTTAGGACGTGATGTACATCCACCGGATGTGTACACCCGCCAAAATTTCGAAATTTTAAAATTGTATGCAGTGTGACCCAACGGACGTTTTCGAAAATAATTCGAATTGTCTCAACTGGAAAAGGAAAGGGGGATAGATCCCAAAATAAAAAACGTCGCATGCAAATCAAAAAACGACACACCAGATCTCTACGGAAAACGGCAAATTCGTACCCGGGAAATTGGTACTCTTCAGAGTCTACGACGTTACGGGGTGTATGCAAATTGTATAAATGACAAATTGCGTTTCGTTCCGAGATCTTGTCAAAGTAGGGAGTTTTCCTAGTAAAACAAAACAAAATGTACTATAGTTTTCCTAGGGATATAAATGCGTATGTAAGATCATAACGACACAAGTTTTATGTAGAAGCTTTGCGACTCACTAAATCTTGAGTTATGATTTTAATATTTCGCATGTCATACAATAAAGGTTAATCTACAGGGACTCAACGAATCGATCTTCAGGTGTTGACAAGATAACCACGCTACGGGCAATTTTAGAAGATTTTAAATTACAACCTTGATATTTTGTAATTGTTAACATCTCATAAAACATAATAAAAGGCACCGAAAGGATTATTTCTCAGCTCTTTACAAGGCACCTAGGCTGCAGGCCGTTTTAAAAGATTTTAAGTTACAACCTAGATGTTTCGTATTTGTAAGCATTTTGTAAAACCTGGTAAAAGGCACTCAACGGATTATTTCTTAGCTCTTTAAAAGGAACCTTGGCCGCGGGCTTTTTAAAAGATTTTAGGTTGCAACTTAGGTATTTGGTATTTGTAAACAGTTTATAAAACCTAATAAAAGGCACTCAACAGATTATTTCGCGGCTCTTTACGAATATTTCAAGTTACAACCTAGGTATTTCGTATTTCTAAAGTAAAAAAAGTCAAACATATTGATCGGACATCTCGACATTAGTATAAATTGCACAAGGACCGTAGAATTTACATTTGGGAGGTTAACACCCTTTAAATTTAAACTTTTACGAATTTTCAAGTGCGTTGTTCGTCTATTGATAGCGTTGTCTAATGATTTAAGTTTCAGCTTTTTAGAGCCCATGAAAAAGATTATATATGTCAGTTTACATTTGGGGGTGAACACCTCCTAAATTTAAACTTTTCCAAATTATCAAATGCGTTGTTAGTCTATTGCTAGCGTTGTCTCATGATTTAAATTTGAGCTTTTCGAACCCACACGAAAGGTGACATATATAAGTTTAGGTTTGGGGTAACCCCTTTAAATTTCATTTCTAAAACAAAGTGCGATTTTTATACGATCCTTAAATATTTATGTAATCAGATTTCCTACACTAGATCAGAAACGTCCTCCGACGTTACACATTATCTACAAATCATCCATAGTGGGCAAGTGTTCGGACCCCCAACCGGACAATTGGCCACATTCAGTTTTAGAGCCATGAAATTGCTCTGCATAAAAAGTTATAGTGCTCCCATATTTCTCCCTACTTGGGTAACTGGTGTGCGGAATTTTTTTTTCTCATACCTCATTATAATTGAGAAATATTTACGATTTTCTGGTTGAAAAACAGGGAGACATCAATTCATTATGTTACAGTGGACACCCCCCCCCCATCCTAAAACCTGAAGAAAACTCTAAAATTTGTCCGCCATGTCGCGTATGGTATGAGGTAGCTAGGAATCACAGTTCGGCAGGCTCACATGTTCTTTTACAGTTCAGTTTTTTTTATTTATTTCTCATTTACGTTGTTTTTTCTTTCGGATGTTCTCTAAATTAATTAACAAAATTGCGGGATAATTGGGAAGTCGCTCCAATGCTCTTGAAGGCAAGAAACGCAATATTTTTGCCATTTTGAATTATTTCTACCTGTGGGAAAAGGTAGCACTCAATGGTTGCTCTGGAAATTGATAAGAGCAAAGCGATAGGCCCAGAAGAGGACTTCTAGATTTCTTGAGGAGGGGCCGATGTTACGATTCCACCCCCGCCATTAATTTAGTAATTAATGGGCGTGGTTGATGTGTGAAATTAATTAAGTATTAATTGTTCGAGGCTTGATTGGAGTTTAAAAGTGTAAACAGCAGATAAAGTTTTATCTGGGGGTTTGGAAAGAAAAGAGGCGAAGAATTCTCTCTCTGGCTGGGTGGTCTCAGAATAGCTCTGTTAGGTCATAATATCAGGCGCAGCTGACGGGAAACTAAGCAACACGGAATGGTACCTTTCGAAGAGGGGTCCACTTGAGTAAATGAATGAAGATGGGGACAAAAGGTTTAGCGAATAATCGTAAATTAGTCGATTGTTTGGGGCATTTTCGAGAACAATTGCTCTCTGTGTGGTCCGTGCAGAAAAATAAGAGTTCGCACTTGGCATGAACATAAGGAAGAAAGTTCAGTTGTCTGTATGCTCTCCGATGTGAAAGGCTGGATGCCTTGGATCTGCAAAAAAATGAATTGGGAAAAAATGAAGCAGCAAACCTCCCCGCATTTGGTAAGAAATGGAGACAACTCGAGGCAGCTGGAGATGCCAGTTTGCCATAAAGACAGCAGAATGCCTAAATCCGCAGGATAAAGCAGAAATTTCTAGGCTGGAGCGTAATGGAACTCAGCGACTGTTTGGCCTAATGAAAGCCAAGTTACAGGGGAATTAAGAAGTCTGCGAGTGGACAGTGGTCATTCCAATGAGAAGCGAAGCCAAGCAAAAGTCGGGTTCGGATGCCAACCACTGCAGTGTGGAATCGTCACCCCCATTCATCCCCTACTGTGGAGGAAGTGAAGAGATGCGCTTGTCTTACGGGGTGAAGCGAGGCCCCATGTGTGCGTGTGTGGTCGCGTAAGCAGCGAAGCCACTACGTGTAAGTGCGACGGGATAAAAACATGTCGAAAGAAAAATATGAGCGTAAGAGCGGTGGCTTCGATACCTAACAAATATACAGGTGAAATGTTGAGTTGCCGATATACGCTTAAGGTAAAAGCACGTCTGATTTCGCTCGGCCGAGAAAATTAATCTTGGAAACCGCAACATCAGATGTGAGAGGGCCTATTTTGCTTAACGCCCACCTTCAAATCGTCACGAGAATAGATCAGTGTGCACTCTAATCATTGCAACAAAGTGCGGCGTGATATTACCATTTTTAATTGTGTGCTTCATTTACATCAAGCGTCAAAGTGAAGTGTTGAATCATCGGTGCTGCCACATGGTGCAAGTGTCTGTGTGTGTGTGTTTTTTTTGTCGTGTGATATTATGTGATGCACAACGGATTTGCACAGCAAAGTCACGAAACTGTAAGTAGATGAATATTTCCTTTTTCTTTCTTCGCACATCTGCGAACTTGTGCCATCCCGACACCCAAAGCTGCATGGACATAGATGCAGTAATGCTGAGTGACTGAACCTCAGAGGAAATACCTGCACATACAGATTTCAATTTCTTACAGGGCCCATTTCCCGATTATTTTTTTTACATGAATAAGGGAGAAGGTGTGGCTACAAATTCCGCTGGGCGGGACAGTTTCTTTTAACTTTGGTTCAGGACCAACGTCAGCGGGGCAGGGTTCTGCATGTGCATGCTTATTAGATTTAGTTAATTAACTTTGGCAGTATTTCGCACCTATAATC
Organism: Macrothele yani; assembly: GCA_039090855.1. NCBI lineage: Eukaryota > Metazoa > Arthropoda > Arachnida > Araneae > Macrothelidae > Macrothele > Macrothele yani. The sequence continues at coordinate 129,525,389 of CM076989.1, read as the reverse complement.
TTATACCGCAAATTAACGTGCTTGTGTATTTTGTGTCGCGAGTATTTTTAATGTGATCGTTTGCATATAATTTTTTTATTCTCTAAGCAATTGTACATGAATATCACCTGCGGCTCTATTTAGTGTGTAAACGAGTAGTATCTCTTGTTCAGATAGTCCGGTGGAGACTCAGTCGGCTGCGTTATCCGACAGTAAAGTGTGACACCGTATGCTGCCCACATATGAGGGGCAATTGTCTATGCGCCTAGAGAGCGCCGGATCTGTTTAAATCTCGCAGAACGTTATTAAATGTTGTGTTGTGTATTTGAGAATCATGTGTTATTTGCGAAGGTGAGTGTTGTACTGACTGGTTGGGGATTGAATGTACCGGAGTAAGATCCGGACCACTACACTCAGTCACGAATTGGTGATTGCGGGTGAACCTCATCACAACTCTGATCCCAAAGTATCATTTTTTTTTTAGATTATTTTATTTTTTATTTGTTGTTGTTATTTTGTTCACAAGGTGGATTCACCCAAGCCTTTTATGCTTCGGGTCATTCTTCAACTTTTCATTTTTTATGTTCTGGTGTGAATCTTTGAGTGCAGCAGTGCACCTGAGATTCTCACCCGGTGCCGCGGCCAACTAAATTGTACTTCAGGTCTCAAGCACCGTTACCGGCAGACTAGGCAGGAACACTGCTAGTGCCGTGTAACATTAATGATGCCGTTGTCCCAGGATCGATACCTATATTTTGCAGCTAGCGGAACAACACTCATGTTCGTAAAATAAGTGCGAATTGACTGCCATTACTATTTTTATTTAGTTTTGTTCGGTGCGAATTTTGTATAATTTAGCATTAAGTAAGCCTTAAGCTGTTTTCTAAGAACTGCCATAATTTTAGTGGGTAAGAAAAACAAAATGGCTAACACGAAAAAATCGTCATCTGCGAGTCACATGGATTCAGATGATTCTGGTGGTCACTCTGACGGAGAACATGTGAGCACTGGGGCTGCAATTGTTCCGGAAGAGAGTACACCTGTTACAAGTACAGCGGGTACATCACAGCTGAGACAAACAGCTTTAGCCGCACCTATGGTTTACGGTGAGCAAATAGCGGGATGCATAAACATGTTGAGGCTATTTACAGGCACTGATCCGCTGTATCGTGCTAAACACTTTTTTCAGGATGTCGAAAGTGTAGCGATGGTGGGTAGATGGAGTGAGCAAACTAAACTCGCGATTGCAAAATCTAAATTTCGGGAGAGAGCTGCTGAATTTCTATCTGATAGCGATGAGCTGAGGGCAGAAACCGAACCCTTTGCAGCGCGAACCCGCATGATTGTGGATCCCTTACGAGTGCAGGGAAGCCAGGTCAAAAGTCCTCCAATCATTTCGCGGGCGTAGGAGCATCGAACGTGAGAGATCTGTGGAACTCGTGGATTCTCGAAGCTATGCCTCATATTTAAATTTTCTTTCCGCCTATCTCGACGGGTAGCAATGAACGTGTGATGAAATCCTTAAACTTTCCTTCCACTCCGGGCACTTAAATCCGGAATTAGGTGCCTTGCGACGGTGGGAAAGGGTTGAGTGTTTACAGTTAAAAAAAAAAAAAATGGAATGATTGGATGAATAAACTTCATCCAGTCATCCCTTTTTTTTTTTCTTTCATGGGGGATGGAATGTTACAGTGGACACCCCCCCCCCATCCTAAAACCTGAAGAAAACTCTAAAATTTGTCCGCCATGTCGCGTATGGTATGAGGTAGCTAGGAATCACAGTTCGGCAGGCTCACATGTTCTTTTACAGTTCAGTTTTTTTTTTATTTATTTCTCATTTACGTTGTTTTTTCTTTCGGATGTTCTCTAAATTAATTAACAAAATTGCGGGATAATTGGGAAGTCGCTCCAATGCTCTTGAAGGCAAGAAACGCAATATTTTTGCCATTTTGAATTATTTCTACCTGTGGGAAAAGGTAGCACTCAATGGTTGCTCTGGAAATTGATAAGAGCAAAGCGATAGGCCCAGAAGAGGACTTCTAGATTTCTTGAGGAGGGGCCGATGTTACGACCCACCCCCGCCATTAATTTAGTAATTAATGGGCGTGGTTGATGTGTGAAATTAATTAAGTATTAATTGTTCGAGGCTTGATTGGAGTTTAAAAGTGTAAACAGCAGATAAAGTTTTATCTGGGGGTTTGGAAAGAAAAGAGGCGAAGAATTCTCTCTCTGGCTGGGTGGTCTCAGAATAGCTCTGTTAGGTCATAAATATCAGGGCGCAGCTGACGGGAAACTAAGCAACACGGAATGGTACCTTTCGAAGAGGGGTCCACTTGAGTAAATGAATGAAGATGGGGACAAAAGGTTTAGCGAATAATCGTAAATTAGTCGATTGTTTGGGGCATTTTCGAGAACAATTGCTCTCTGTGTGGTCCGTGCAGAAAAATAAGAGTTCGCACTTGGCATGAACATAAGGAAGAAAGTTCAGTTGTCTGTATGCTCTCCGATGTGAAAGGCTGGATGCCTTGATCTGCAAAAATGAATTGGGAAAAATGAAGCAGCAAACCTCCCCGCATTTGGTAAGAAATGGAGACAACTCGAGGCAGCTGGAGATGCCAGTTTGCCATAAAGACAGCAGAATGCCTAAATCCGCAGGATAAAGCAGAAATTTCTAGGCTGGAGCGTAATGGAACTCAGCGACTGTTTGGCCTAATGAAAGCCAAGTTACAGGGGAATTAAGAAGTCTGCGAGTGGACAGTGGTCATTCCAATGAGAAGCGAAGCCAAGCAAAAGTCGGGTTCGGATGCCAACCACTGCAGTGTGGAATCGTCACCCCCATTCATCCCCTACTGTGGAGGAAGTGAAGAGATGCGCTTGTCTTACGGGGTGAAGCGAGGCCCCATGTGTGCGTGTGTGTGGTCGCGTAAGCAGCGAAGCCACTACGTGTAAGTGCGACGGGATAAAAACATGTCGAAAGAAAAATATGAGCGTAAGAGCGGTGGCTTCGATACCTAACAAATATACAGGTGAAATGTTGAGTTGCCGATATACGCTTAAGGTAAAAGCACGTCTGATTTCGCTCGGCCGAGAAAATTAATCTTGGAAACCGCAACATCAGATGTGAGAGGGCCTATTTTGCTTAACGCCCACCTTCAAATCGTCACGAGAATAGATCAGTGTGCACTCTAATCATTGCAACAAAGTGCGGCGTGATATTACCATTTTTAATTGTGTGCTTCATTTACATCAAGCGTCAAAGTGAAGTGTTGAATCATCGGTGCTGCCACATGGTGCAAGTGTCTGTGTGTGTGTGTTTTTTTTGTCGTGTGATATTATGTGATGCACAACGGATTTGCACAGCAAAGTCACGAAACTGTAAGTAGATGAATATTTCCTTTTTCTTTCTTCGCACATCTGCGAACTTGTGCCATCCTGACACCCAAAGCTGCATGGACATAGATGCAGTAATGCTGAGTGACTGAACCTCAGAGGAAATACCTGCACATACAGATTTCAATTTCTTACAGGGCCCATTTCCTGATTATTTTTTTACATGAATAAGGGAGAAGGTGTGGCTACAAATTCCGCTGGGCGGGACAGTTTCTTTTAACTTTGGTTCAGGACCAACGTCAGCGGGGCAGGGTTCTGCATGTGCATGCTTATTAGATTTAGTTAATTAACTTTGGCAGTATTTCGCACCTATAATCTTATACCGCAAATTAACGTGCTTGTGTATTTTGTGTCGCGAGTATTTTTAATGTGATCGTTTGCATATAATTTTTTTTTTATTCTCTAAGCAATTGTACATGAATATCACCTGCGGCTCTATTTAGTGTGTAAACGAGTAGTATCTCTTGTTCAGATAGTCCGGTGGAGACTCAGTCGGCTGCGTTATCCGACAGTAAAGTGTGACACCGTATGCTGCCCACATATGAGGGGCAATTGTCTATGCGCCTAGAGAGCGCCGGATCTGTTTAAATCTCGCAGAACGTTATTAAATGTTGTGTTGTGTATTTGAGAATCATGTGTTATTTGCGAAGGTGAGTGTTGTACTGACTGGTTGGGGATTGAATGTACCGGAGTAAGATCCGGACCACTACACTCAGTCACGAATTGGTGATTGCGGGTGAACCTCATCACAACTCTGATCCCAAAGTATCATTTTTTTTTTTAGATTATTTTATTTTTTATTTGTTGTTGTTATTTTGTTCACAAGGTGGATTCACCCAAGCCTTTTATGCTTCGGGTCATTCTTCAACTTTTCATTTTTTATGTTCTGGTGTGAATCTTTGAGTGCAGCAGTGCACCTGAGATTCTCACCCGGTGCCGCGGCCAACTAAATTGTACTTCAGGTCTCAAGCACCGTTACCGGCAGACTAGGCAGGAACACTGCTAGTGCCGTGTAACAATTAGTTAATAGGCCTTAGACTAAGGTCTATTAACTAATATTTAGTACCTAAGCAAAAGGGCAGTATTATTACCTTGATTTGATACGTAAAAGTTATGAATATGATATCGGTAGTATAAAAACTGTTAAAGGGGCTAAAGCCTAGTAATTGACATATTTATGCGTAAGTAAGAGAGCAATGTTAATAACTTTTAACATGTTATGTAAATATTTAGTTGCTACGTAAAAGAGCAGCGTTATTAAAAAATCCAACCGTATCATCCATTTTTGAACATAGTACGAGTCATGCTGTAATTCATTGGTTTCGTAGTTTTAAAAACTGTACTAAGTCATTTATTTTGTTTTCACGAATGTACATTTTTATTTCCCCACATTACAGTACAATTCTCGCTTGGCTTACAAAGAAAGTTTTCTCGATTGAATTCCCATTAGAGGGCTAAGAAACGGCAATTTATATACGGCTCCTTCAGTGGCGGTTGTAGGCCGGGGAGCCCAGTCCTCCCAATATAACCGGTTTTTTTTGAGAATTGTATATTAATTCTGATTAATTACGGGAACATGCAGGAATTGTTGTGCCCCCCCCCATCTCAATTTTTTTTGTCTAGAACCGTCACTGGACTCCTTGAACTTTTGTTATTTTCTTATTCGCTTTAAAGAAAATTAGTGCATAAACGCCCTTGCGTGTTATTATTTTTTTCAGCATGCCCCGAGATTTATTAAACTCTACCAGTATGCTTCAAATAAAACGTTTCTTACGGAATTTGCACGGGTCGACATCCAGACTGAACACTGTTTGCCGTACGAAAGGATCAAAATAATGTTTCTTTAAAAAAAAAAAAAAAAATAAGGGAGAGGGGATGCGAACTTTTTGAAGTGAATAAACTAAATTCAGCGTGCACAAGAAAACAGTAAACCACGAAGTGAATAACAAAATAAATCAACAAATAAAACGCAGTGAGCAGTACACTTACTTTCGTAAACAATGCCCGTTCAAACGCTTTTAAGCTAAATTTTCTGTAAAATATTTTTGTCAATAAGACGCTTTACAAAAGAAAGAAAAAAAAAAAAAAAACAGTTAGACTTGAAATGTTCAACTTTCTTTATCACACATAATGTCTAAAATAGAAAAAGTTCAAAAATGCTTACCCGTAAAGGTACAAGGCCCTTTATAGTTTAAAGAACTTCACGTCCTCGCCTCGCCCTTTATAGTTTAAAGAACTTCACGTCCTTCACGTCACGTCCTCGCGTTGCAGGGCTCGCGCTGCAAATATGTTGAACAGAATGAAACATTCTTGGAAGGATCACACATTCAACACACTCAGGGGAAGAACCGTATGGCTTCTTTCCCCAATGACATATTTTGCTTTTCATGTCCTCCGAACTTCTGAAAAGAAAACGAGAACCGGATATTTTCAAAGAGGGCTGAAATGAGGAGTTAAAAATGCTCCCATCTCAAGACAATACGCAAATTCTGTCACATGTTCAACAAGCCGGCAGGCAGATAAGCAACATCTCTTCCTAGTGAGAAGGAATCCCGGTTAATTACAGCAGAAAGGGAACAAAGAAAGTGCCTCCAGCCTTAGATCTGAGCGGCCAATGTCAAAACACAGCTTCTGGACGAGAGCTTTCCTCTGGGAAAAGGAGCATCTATTCATTCACGGTAGGGTCTCGTCGGGGATTGGCAAGGGGGAGAACAGTCTTGTTTCTGAAAATAAAGGTCGAACTCAGCGAAATCCTTATGTTGTCGATTTCACTCCAAGCGCACTAAAAAAAAAAAAAAAAAAAATATATATATATATATATATATATATATTATATGACCCCCCCCAAATTCCTTGAATTTGTTTTGAAATGTCTTGCCTTACAAAAAAAAAAAAGTCTTGGCTTATTTAAACTATGCGATTATTTAATCGATAACCCCCTTTTAACGCATTTTGTTAAAAATTGCCGCTTTGCTTTTCCATATCGCCCTTTTCCTTTTTTGGTTCGGGTGTTGGAAATTTACCCACCGGACATTTGCCCACTGGACACAAGACCACTGAACTTGAGCACACTTAGCACAGTAACTTTAGGAATAATCGCTACCTAATATTTTCGAAATTTAAGCATCATGACCTGCTTTGATTTTGGAAGATTGTGTACACCCGCCGAAATTTTTATTTTGTATGCCGTGTGATCCAACGCAAGTTTAGGACATGATGTACATCCACCAGATGTGTACACCCGACAAAATTTTAAATTTGTATGCAGTGTGACCCAACGGACATTTTGAAAAATAATTCGAATTGTCTCAACTGGGAAAGGAAAGGGGGATAGATCCCAAAATAAAAAACCTCGCATGCAAATCCAAAAACGACACTCCAGATCTCTACGGAAAACGGCAAATTCGTACCCGGGAAATTGGTACCCTTCAGAGTCTACGACGTTACGGGGTGTATACAAATTGCATAAATGACAAATTGCCTTTCGTTCCGAGATCTTGTCTAGGTAGGGAGTTTTCCTAGTAGAACAAAACAAAATGTACCAATTTTCCTGGGAATATAAATGCGCATGCAAGTTCTTAACGACACAATGTTATGCAGAAACGTTGCGACTCGCTAAATCTTGATTTATGATTTCAATATTTTGCATGTCATGCAATAAAGGCTAATCTACAGGGACTCAACGAATCGATCTTCAAGTGTTGACGAGATAACCACGCTACGGGCCTTTTTAGAAGATTTTAAATTACAACCTCGATATTTCGTATTTGTAAACATTTTGTAAAACCTGATAAAAGGCACTAAACGGATTACTTCTCAGCTCTTTACAAGGCACCTACGCCGCGGGTCTTTTTATAAGATTTTAATTTACAACCATGTAAACATATTATAAAAATTAATAAAAGGCACTCAACGGGCCAGTTCTCAGCTCTTTACAAGGCACCTTGGCCGCGGGGCTTTTTAGATATTAAGTTAAAACTTAGATATTTGGTATTTGTAAACAGTTTATAAAACCTAATAAAAGGCACTCAACAGATTATTTCGGTTGGCGGAAGACCACCACACATCTTTCAGCAACTTAGAAAACTGCCACACATCGGAAAACCGCCACGCAAGGAAACTGCCACACATCGGAAAACCGCCATGAAAGAAAACTGCCACACGCTTTTCATTAAGGGGCCGCCTACCAACTGTCGTTTATCTAACACAACCCCTTCTTGGTGTTGGGATTTTTTTCCGTCAGTGTATTTACATAACATGTCAAATTTGTAATATTTTTCTTTCACTTAATTAATTCATAGGCCCTACACCTCGGCCTTTTTAACAGCTTTCAATCCGCCGACTTTATATTCATAACGCTTAAGTATCAAATCAAGTCAATAGCATTGATCTTTTACTTAGGCACTAAATGGTCATAGGCCACAGGCATAGACCTTTCTAACAGTTCTTATTCTACCAGTGTCATATTCACAACGTTTACACATCAAATCAAGTTAATAATATTGGGCGTTTACTTAGGCACGAAATATTTATTCATAGGCCCTAGGCCTTTTTAGTAGTTTTTACTTTATCAATGCCATATTTACAACGTTTACACAACAAATAAATGTAATAACATTGCGCTTTTACTTAGGCAGGAAATATTAATTCATAGGCCCTAGGCCGAGGCCTTTTTGACAGTTTTTATTCTACCAATGCTATATTCACAACGTTTACACATCTAATTAAGTTAATAATATTGCGCTTTTATTTAGGTACGAAATATTTATTAACAGGCCCTAGGCCTAGGCTTAAGCCCTTTTGCCAGTTTTTATTGTACCAATATCATATTTACAACGTTTACACAGCGAATCATGTTAATAATATTGGGCGTTTACTTAGGCACGAAATATTAATTCATAGGCCCTAGCCCTTTTTAATAGTTTTGACTCTGTCAATGCCATATTCACAACGTTTACACAGCAAATCAAATTAATAATATTACGCTTTTATTTGGGCACGAAATATTAATTCATAGGCCCAGACCTTAGGGCCTATGAACGAATATTTCGTGCCTAAGTAAAAGAGCAATATTATTACATTAATTTTTTTGTGTAAACGTTGTGAATATGGCATTGATAGAGTACAAACTATTAACAAGGCCTAGGACTAGAGCCAATGAATTAATATTTCGTGCCTAAGTAAAAGCGCAATATTATTACATTTATTTGTTGTGTAAACGTTGTGAATATAGCATTGATAGAGTACAAACTATTAACAAGGCCTAGGACTAGGGCCAATGAATTAATATTTCGTGCCTAAGTAAAAGCGTAATATTACATTTATTTGTTGTGTAAACGTTGTGAATATGGCATTGATAAAGTAAAAACAACTAAAAAGGCCTAGGGCCTATGAATAAATATTTCGTGCCTAAGTAAACGCCCAATATTATTAACTTGATTTTCTGTGTAAACGTTGTGAATATGGCATTGGTAGAATAAAAACTGGTAAAAGGGCCTAAGCCTAGGGCCTGTGAATAAATATTTCGAGCCTAAATAAAAGCGCAATATTATTAACTTGATTTGATGTGTAAACGCTGTGAATAGATACAGGCAGAATAAAAACTGTTAAAAAGGCCTATGCCTGTGGCCTATGACTTTCACATTTAGTGCCTAAGTAAAAGCGCAATGCTATTGACTTGATTTGATACGTAAGCGTTATGAATATGAAGACGGCGGATTAAAAGCTGTTAAAAAGTCCGAGGTGTAGGGCCTATGAATTAAGTAAAAGAAAAATATTACAAATTTGTCATGTTATGTAAATATTTAGTGCCTAAGTAAAAGTGCAGCGTTATCAAAAAATCCCACTTTATTGTCCTTTCCTGAAAACAGCAATTTTTGCTTGGCTTACATAGAACGTTTTCTCGAAATTTGTTTAGTTCCCAATTCAATTCTCAATATAGGATAGGAAACAGCAATCTTTATACCCCACGCTCCTCGAACTTATGTGGCCAGTAGCCCTAAGTATGAACCGACATGAAAATTCCGACAAACAAAAGAGCTCCTTCCCATCGTTAGGCATCTTGGGAAACTGCCAACATAATTCGGAAACTTGGAAAACTGCCACACCAGAAAACAGCCACATATTCAAAGTGTTCCTCGGAGGAATAGCAATTTGTACCCTGCCCCTTAATGAAAAGCGGGTGGCAGTTTTCTTGTGTGGCAATCTTCCGGTGTGGCAGTTTTCCTGTGTGGCAGTTTACAGTGAACCATTATTTCGCGGCTCTTTACGAAGCTCTTAGGCCGCCGGTCTTTTTAGAAGATTTCAAGTTACAACCTAGATATAGTTTGAGCTTTGAGAGCCCATGAAAAAGATTATATATGTTAATTTACATTTGGGGCGTTAACACCCCCTAAATTTAAACTTTTCCAAATTTCAAGTGCGTTGTTCGTCTATTGATAGCGTTGTCTAATGATTTAAGTCTAAGTTTTTTTGAACCCATAATATAGGTGATATAAATTAGTTTAGGTTTGGGGATAACCACCTTTAATTTCAACATTTCTAAAATAAAGTGCAATTTTTATACGGTCCGTAAATATTTATGTGATCAGTTTTTCTACACTAGATCGGAAACGTCCTCCGACGTTCCGTATTATCTACAAATTATCCAACGTGTCTTCCAGATTCGCCTATTCCTGCTACGTCGGAAGTTAATGGGTTCTGCCATTTTAGGCGAGGAAAGAATTCTTGATTCGCCTATTCCTGTCTCGCCTAAAACTTTCACCTGCTAGAGAGGAGGGATTCACCTGGAGCAAACTTCCTTTTTCGCTTATTCTTGTTTTGCCTACTCCTGCTACGTCGAAAGTTAATTAAGCGAGAAAATGCTATTTACATTATTTCGCTTAAGCTTTGGCGGAGTAATTTAAAAAAAAGATACATCTTTACCTCCCGTGATTTTTTTTTTCATCGAAACATTAAATATTTCGTGCGTTAGAAAAAAAAAAAAAAAAAAAAGAAGCTAGTTTTCATTCCTAGGGTTCGAAGCTAGTTTTATTACTTTAATCGAAAAAAAAAAAAAAGCCAAGCAGAAAACAGAGTTGTGCAAAACATTTATAATTTCAAAAAAAAAAAAAAGGGGGAGGGGGGTTGTTATTTTATTATTTTGCATAAGCTTTGACGGAGTGATTTTTTTTAAAAAAAGATACATCTTTACCTCCCGTAAATTTTTTTTTTTTACCGAAACACTAAATCTTTCGTGCGTTAATGTAGGAGACATCAAATGCTGAGTAAATAGTAAAAAACAAAAGGTAGTTGTCAGCGTGATTAAGGCATTAAATGTGTCGTCCAATCAAAATTGTGATAAACTGTAGTGAGGGGTTATGAAGGTGTAAGGCGGAATTCAAGAAAACGTTGAAGGAAAAAGGTAGAGGAATGTTGATACGGGGTCCGGACATTTGCCCACTATGGACGATTTGTAGATAATACGTAACGTCGGAGGACGTTTCCGATCAGTATAGGAAAACTGATCACATAAATATTTATGGTCCATATGAAAATTGCACTTTGTTTTAGAAATGTTGAAATTTAAGGGGGTTACTCCCAAACCTAAAATAATATATATCACCTTTCTTACGGGTTCAAAAACTTCAAACTTAAATCACTAGACAACGCTATCAATAGATGAACAACGCACTAGAAAATTTTAAAAAATGTTTAAGTTTAAAGGGTATTAACCCTCCCCCCAAAGTAAATTAACATATGTAATCTTTTCATGGGCTCTAAAAAGCTCGAACTTAAATCATTAGACAACGATATCAATAGACGAACAGCGCACTTGAAAATTTGGAAAAGTTAAAATTTATGGGGGCTTTTTAGTCCGGAGTTCTTTCGATTCTGAGATTTTCAAAACTTCCTTTTGCCGTTGATATGAGAGTGAGACGATAATAGATATTATCATCATTGTCAACCATTATCAATCCACAGCTGGGTGGTCTCTCCTAGTTTCTTTCACAACGGTCTGTCTTGAGCAGTCTCCACGACGTCACTAACGCATGCTTTCGAATTTCATCCACCTATCACCCATGTGGTCTTTTTCAGTCTTTTCCTGTCCCTCGGAATCCCGTATAAAATTCGGTTGTCCAAAAATTTTAGGGACAATCATAATTTTAAGGACAATACATATACATATTTATTTATTATTTATTTATGCCTATGAGTAAACGGCGAATTTTCGCGCATTTGCAGCTTTCCATTCACAAATTTCGCGCTAGGACTGATGTACATTTTTTCACGGCGTAGATGTCAGGACCTGGGCCCCTTTTTGAAAAAAATATTTCTGGAAATGACCTAATCATTACCGATTTTGTTTTCGTTATTACTGTTATTACTACTATACAGCATAAAAGCCATTTGCCGGTGTTTCACCGGAGAGGCTCAGATCTGTATCGAACACTCATCCTTCTGCACCGAAGCATAATGCTTTCCCAATTAAGCTACACCGACGAAGTTTGGTGCTGCAACTTTGCTGACTTGACATGTGTCACCTTTGAGGTAGGTACGCTACCCCCCCCCGTTGAAGAAGGGATGGGACGGAATCGTAGGTTTCCGGGTCATCCGGCAAACCACGCTTAAAGGAGAGAGCTCACGGTAGAAGGAATTATGACTAATTCCAGATGATGTTAGGAAAGAACATCACACATTTTTTCGTATAGCCCATCGGCCAGTAGATTTATCTTACGTTTGGGCGTCAATATGGCGTAAAAGCCATTTGCTGGTGTCTGAAGAAAATGGAATCAGCATCCTTCTGCTCCGGCGCAGATTGTGCTTTCCCAATTATTAAGTTACACCGACGAAGTTTGTCGCCGCAACTTCGCCGTCTTGATATGTGCGTCACCTCTAAGGTCAGGGCTGGTTCAGACACTAGGCAAACGATATAGGCTGCTGCCTGGGCGCCTAAATTTGGGAGGCGCCAAGGTTTAGAGGTGATAAAATCAAACAAGTTAATAAATGAGAAAAAAAAAAAAAAACGATAAAAATAATTTATGAGAAAAATAAAGACAGTTTCATTTTCTGTTGTCCTTTCGATTTTCGATGTAACTCGCGAATTCTTATTAATTGAGAAATGAAGACCTGCGCTGCTTGCACTAAATCCGACGGCGCGACGGACGCGCGCATCTGTCGAAAAATTGCCATAAACCAGGCCCGTCACTATGCAGCCCGCAAATCATACGACACCTGAGGGTGGCGCAATTTTTTTTTAAGAAAATGGATTCTGTACTTTCCTGCTTTTAATGGAAATATCCAGAATGTCCCTTTCTTCTGCCACAAATAGAGGCAATGCTCAACGCCTAAAGGCTAGCAAGTGTAACAATCACACTATTTTGGAATGCGAACAGTGTAAGAGGGGCTCTAACAATGCATTTATATTCCGCTGTAATCCCCCCCCCCTCTTTTTTTGTCTATCGAGGAATCCAGGATAGAACCTTTTTGGCTTATTTATACGTTACCGATCGAATAAGAAATTGCCCGTGACACAGATTTGAAGACATTTGTTGGTAATTTTGAGAAAAATAAAGCACTCAAAATGAAATTTCAATTTAATACACTATCTACCAACAAGTAATTGGAGACCCCTGCAATCGACGATATCTACGGTCCTGATACACGTCACGGCCGCCGCCGTTAAATATCGTGTGGGAAACAACAACGCAACCAGTCGCACGCAAGATGCCACGCAGTTCGGAGCTCTCTGATTTCAAGAAAGGCGTAATAGTCGGGTATCACAGAAATGGCCGATCCATACGTGACATATCCAGCGAGTTGAAGTACCCAAAATCGACAGTGGCCTACGTGATTGGCAAATGGAAGACGAGAGGTGACTGTCTGAATGTGCCCCGACCCGGCAGACCCACAAAACTGGGAGTTAGAGACCGAAGGGTGCTGGCCAGAGAAATTCGGAAGAACCGCACCAAATCGATGGGCCACATTCGCGAGGAGTTTCAACAGGCACCCGGGAGTGTTCTTTCGATGAATACCATCCGTAAGGCAGCCCATCTGCTCGGTTACCATGGATGTGCTGCCGCCCACAAGCCTTTGATCACCAAGTCCAATAGCGCTGCTCGGCTAACGTGGTGCAAAGAACGTCGACAGTGAACCGTTGAACAGTGGAAACAGGTTCTCTGGAGCGACGAATCAAGGTTCACCCTCTACCGTTCGGATGGCAGGGTCTGGGTTTGGAGTCTGCCTGGAGAACGCCTCCTGCCGGAATGTATTGTAACAACTCTGAAGTTCGGCGGCGGTGGAATTATGCTATGGGGGTATTTCTCCTGGTATGGCACGGGACCCTTGGTCGCAATTCCTGGTAGACTCAACGTCGAGACCTACTGCACCATTTTGGATGACCATGCGCTTCCTACATTGTGGCAGTTTTACGGGGTGGGTCCATGTTACTTTCAGGATGACAATGCCACCTGTCATGTTGCGAGGTCCACCATGGCTTGGTATGGTGACAATGGCGTTAATTGAATGGACTGGCCTGCACAGAGCCCGGACCTTAACCCTACCGAGCACCTCCGGGACGAGTAGGAGCACCGACTTAAGGGATGCCCCCACCGTCCGAAATCGGTGAAGGAACTGACCTGTCTTCTCCAAGCAGAGTGGAAGAAAATACCGCTAGCCGTTGTACAACGCCTGGTTGAGAGTATGCCCCGTAGGGTCGCAGCTGTAATCGCCGCGCGTAGAGCCGCCAACTATTGAAGGTGTCCAATTACTTGTTGGTAGATAGTGTATTTGTTATAAAAAAATTACACAGTCGAGCCACATGATTGTCACCACCAGCTAATATCCAGAGTAACCACCGTGTGCAGCCTGGACAGCAGCAAGACAAGCTGGGAGTGACTTAATAAGGTGCTGGAAGGTGTTCACAGGTATGTGGAGCCATGGTGACTGCTGTGCATCTGACACTGCTGGAGGGTGCATGGTGGAGTATCCATTGAGCAAACAACACAATTGAGGTAGTGACATAGATGCCCAATTCGGTTTAAGTCTGGGGAATTAGGGGGCCAGGGAAGTACTTTGAAGTCTTCATTGTGCTCTTCCAACCACTCTTGGACATTCCTAGCTGTGACACGTTGCATTGTCGTGCTGGAAGATCCCATCCGCCCCAGGGAAGACAATCAGCATGCATGGGTGTACGTGGTCTGCAAGGATGGATTCATAACAAATTCAGTCCGTAGTGCCTTCCACAGGCATGAGTTAACCCTGAGAGTGCCACGAAAATATTCTCCAGACCGTAACGCTAACCCCACCAGCTTGTGTTCTTCCAGCAATGATTGAAGAGTGTTTTCCAATGTTTCTCACCTTATACATCAATGTCCATCCATTTGATGAAGCAGAAAACGTGACTCATCGGAGAAGGCAATCCTTTGCCAATCAGCGGAGGTCCAATTCCGATACTGCCGTGCAAATGCAAGCCTTTATACTGCTGATGCACCTTCGTTAGCATAGGTGCAGTGACCATCCGTCTGCATCCGAGCCCCATACACTGCAGGGTTCACTGAACTGTCATTTTAGACACACCTCTGGTAGCCCCCTGGTTCATTCGGCCAGTGAATTGTACCACTATAGCATGTCAATCGGCCCTCATGCACCTTCACAGCTGACATTCACATCTCACATCAATGGCACATGGTGCTCCGCAGTTTTCCCCATCACTTATTCGAAATGGTGCCATTTTTCCAATCACGATACACTTTATCCACAGCAGCATGCGAACAGTTCACAAACCGCACTGTTTCAGGAATACTGCCACCCTTGGCCTGAAAGCCGATAATCATCCCATTTTGCAAATCTGATAAATTGATCCTTTTATCCATGGCAGCAACGACTGATATATTTTCAGAATGCCTACAGCACACCTTATACAGAACGTTACAAAACTAATGGAACAAACTTTAAGGGGTGATAGAACACACCAAAACAAGCACTTTTTGTCAAGAATGGGTGGTTGCAAGTTACGCGGTTAGGCGCTGGAGAGCACTTTCCATTGCCCCACACACGCTGTCTTTCACAATGCAAAGACAGGAATGGCACAACAAATCTCTATTGCAGACAAGGGGGGGGGGAAACCACATAACATCACAAAAGTTTATCAAATTTGCAAACATTAATAAGTAAATACTGAAATTAATAACAATTACAAAAGCTGCTCAAAAGGGCGACGACCGCCACACCTGATTCACGCTTCGCATCATCGACGTAAAGATGCCTGTATGTCATTTCATTTCATTTATTTATTCTTTCAGTTGCCACTACAGCAACTAGGAAAAGGAATGAATAGGCCGCGAGGCCTGACATAGCCCTCCTCTCCCCAGAATACAAAAAACATAAAGCTTAGCAGAAAAGGCAAGCCAACACATATATGGTAGGTATACTTACTTGCTCACAACCTACACATATAACAATGTGTTCCATCAACAATAGTCTTCAATATATCTAGACAAACAAGTATCATATACACTTCACTACATAATCACATATATAGATGTAAGGTCAGGTGATGCGTAACATCACAGCCTCTCCTTGACAAATGTCAACCCCGCCCTCTCGTGGTACATCCTGTTCCCACTAAAGGGGCTCTGACGACCGCCAATAGCGGTATAACTATACCATCGGGATTAGAGGAAATGCTATCCCTCACTCACCAACCCGCTTGGCCAGCGTGGTGAGTTATGGCCAAACCCCTCCAAAATGACTCCACAACTTAAATCTTGGCCCTCAGTCTCCGGCAGCTGGAATCTACCTGGCCAAGGCAGCGGCCAATGCGACATGAAGGCAGAAGGGTGCTAAGAATCCCCAGAGGACCGGACTAGGCTGCCATCTGATGCTGACCTTGGCTACGTATAATGGACGCTCCCTATCTTCTGATTCAAGGCTTCTTGAATTGGAAGAGGAACTACAAAGGATCAAGTGGGACATCGTCGGGCTAAGTGAGGTAAGGAGAAAAGGAGAAGATCACATTGAACTGAAAAGTGGACATCTCTTCTACTATCGTGGGACAGATACTGGCAGAACTAGTGGTGTTGGATTTATAATAAACAAGAAACTGAAGGATAAAGTTGTAGAAGTTGAAAGTTCCTCTGACAGAGCTGCACGACTCGTTATCCAACTCTCGAGAAGATACCAGGCTCAGATCATTCAAACTTATGCGCCCACCACAAGTCATGCTGAAGAAGAAATTGAAGAATTTTATGAGGAAATTCGTCATCTAAATAATAAAGGTAAGCAGCACTTGAAGATAATTATGGGAGATTTCAATGCAAAAATAGGGCAACGGCAACAGAAACCAGCGTGGAAATACTCTCTTAGAGTTTGCAGAGGCAGAAGGGTTTTTCATCTTGAACTCCTTTTTCAAGAAAAAGCCACACAGGAAATGGACATGGAGACATCCAAATGGGACGACAAGTGAAATTGATTTTATTATGTGTAACAAAAAATTCGTCATAGAAGACTGCAGTGTGCTAAACAAGTTCAACACAGGCAGTGACCATAGATTGGTGAGATGTAAGATGCACCACAACACTAAACTCGAACGTAGCAAGCTCATAAGACAAACAAAATGTATTGACATAACCAACCTTAAAAAACACCATAATACCTTCAAATTGGAACTGAAGAACAGATTCTCTGCTTTAGAAGGCCTAACATCGGAAGAAGTGGATATTTCTGATGTTAACAGAAAAGTAACCAAAGCTCTTATGGAAACAGCAACAAAATTAGCTGGGTCTAAGAACAAATTGCATGTGAACAAATTATCAGGAAAAACCAAAATGTTGATGCAAAAAAGAAGAGTGATGAGGACAACTAAAGAAGATGTGACTTCCAAAGTGGAATATATAGAGCTATGCAAGACAGTACGAAAAAGTATCACTGAAGACGTAAGGAAATTCAACTGTGAACTAGTAAGGAAAGCAATTGAAAACAAGCAAAGCCTAAAGATAGCAAAGGGACATCTTAGTAAGGGAAAAAAACAGATTATGGCACTCAGAAAAGAAGATGGTTCTGTAACAAGAAATAGAGGCGAAATTTTGACAAGAGTGAAAGATTTCTACTCCAAATTATATGAAAGGGATGATACATGTACTCCAGACATCATGAAAGGTACCAGTAGCAGAGTTCTTCCAGTGCTTCCAGCAGAAGTTGCACATGCAATCAAGAACATGAAGCGGGGAAAAGCTCCAGGAGAAGATGGAATTACTGTAGACATCATACAAGAAGCAAGTGGAGAAATCGAAACAGTACTCGCCCAAATTTTCACTCGATGCCTTAATGAAGGGAAAATTCCTGAGGATTGGAACAACGCTACAATGATCTTGCTACATAAAAAAGGTGACATTGAGGATCTCAGGAACTACAGACCTATCAGCCTCCTATCAGTAGTTTATAAAATCTTCACTAAAGTTCTTTCACACCGTTTGAAGGTGACACTGGACATGGCTCAACCGAGAGAACAAGCTGAATTCAGGAGTGGCTACAGCACAATAGATCATATCCACGTACTGAGAGAACTAATTGAAAGAGCAAGGGAATATGAACTTCCATTGTGCATGGCTTTTATCGATTATGAAAAAGCCTTTGATTCAGTGAAACCATCAGCATTTGCAATGGCTCTGAAATCCTGCGGTATTGAAGATGCATACATTAATATTATTAATAACATCTATGAAAATGCAAGTGCAAAGATTCGGCTGTTTGAAAATACAACACACATAAAAATTGGAAAAGGAGTGAGACAAGGTGGCACCATATCTCCGAAGCTCTTTAATGCCACATTGGAAAATGTCTTTCAATCACTGAACTGGGAAAACAAAGGGATAAAGATTAATGGAGATTATCTAACCCACCTTCGTTTTGCTGATGACATAGTCATTTTTGCAACTAACCCATCAGAGCTACAGAGTATGATCCAGGAACTTGCTGACAAGAGTAAAGAAGTGGGATTAAAAATGAACTTTCAGAAGACAAAAGTGATGTACAATGCTTTTACAAGAAATGAAGATTTATCGATTGATGGAGAAAAGCTGGAGATAACAGACACGTACGTTTATCTTGGACAGCAGATATCAAGTGAGGGTCACATTGGTGAAGAAATTAATCGGCGTACAAAACTTGCCTGGAGAGCTTTTGGAAGAAACAGCATAATTTTCAAGAGCAATATGCCATTATGTCTTAAAAGAAAAGTGTTTGATCAATGCATCTTTCCAGTGCTTACGTATGGTGCAGAGACGTGGACCTTAGCTAAAAGAGACATACAAAGGCTGCAAACAACTCAAAGAAGCATGGAGAGGTGCATGCTTGGTGTAACCAGGAGAGATAAGAAGAGGAACACGTGGATCCGAAAAATGACAAGAGTGGAAGACATCATGATCAGAGTTAAATCCCTGAAATGGCAATGGGCTGGACATACTGCCAGAAGAACAGACCATCGATGGACAGCCGAAATTTTAGATTGGATTCCAAGGGACAGGAAAAGACCCAGAAGAAGACCACATGGAAGATGGGTGGATGAAATTCGAAAGTATGCGGGAGTGACATGGAAGAGACTGGCACAAGACAGACCATTGTGGAGGAAACTTGGGGAGACCTTCGTCCAGCAGTGGATTGATAATGGTTGACAATGATGATGATATTTATAAATAAACAAATAACGTTTGCACCTCACTCTATAATCATACTAACCCACATATCTTCCATTTAGTCGAAATTGCCTATTGTTTACTAATTATTTTCATAAGATATGCCTTTAGTTTTATTTTAAATAAGTTAAAATTATTAACTGATGTTAGTTCTTGGGGCAATGAGTTCCAAAATTTTGGACCACTATAATTTATATTCATTTTAAGTTTCTCAGTTTGTGAGAACATTGGAATTAGTAGTGATCTATTCCTAGTATTGTGGTAATGAGTATGTATATTTAGTGTTATTATATCATTGTTTATACCATTTTTAATTCTTTTATACATTATTTTTCCCAAGTTATAATCATATAATTGCTTTATCGTTAAAATATTATATATTGGGGTTCACTTTTGACCGAATATATAGGATTGGTTGAAAATTATTTGATGTTTTAAGATCTATTAGTTTTATAAATCTATTTTGCAGTACCTGTAGTTCATTAATATTATATTGTGTGGTTTGTCCCCAGGTTAAAATGCAATAATTAATGTGTGTTTGAATTAGAGTATGATATATAGAAATTAATATTTTTGGTGTTAAGTTCGCCAAAGCACTACTGACCATTCCGATATTTCTAGAAATTTTGTTACTTAAATTTTCAATGTGTTTGTTCCATTTCAAATCATTGTGTATAGTTGTACCTAGATAAGAGTGTGTTGAGACCGTATTAATCCCGACTCCATTCATCAGAATCGGTAAATCGTAGAAATGTGAAGCTTGTGAATTAGAGAAAATCATTAATTTAGTTTTATTAATATTAACAACTAATTCATTTGCATTCAGCCAATCTGTTATTAATTTTAGCTGAGTGTTAGTTCTTAGTGTAAGCTCATTCATATCAGTTCCCTTTAAAATAATAGTTACATCATCTGCATATAGGATTGTATCATTATCTTTTAATACTGCAAATAAGTCATTAATATATAAATTAAAAAATAAAGGACCAAGAAGTGATCCCTGGGGTACCCCACAGTTTATGATTTGTAATATGGATCGATTCTGATGAATCTGGGTGTATTGCATTCTTTCTGACAAGTAACTTTTGAATAAATTATAGCTAGATCCCCGGAGTCCTATAATATTTAACTTATGAAGTAATATATCATGATTTAGGGTATCTAATGCGTTTGATAAATCAAGAAAGACTGCTATTGTTATTTGTTTTTGTAATAGATTTTGTTGAATTATATTTTGTGTATGTAATAATGCTAGTTCAGTTGATTTATTTGGTACAAATCCGAATTGTCTGTGATGAAATATATTATGTCTTTGAATGTATGAAAATAGTCTGGTATGAATTAATTTCTCTAGTATTTTTGCGAAAATTGATAAGTTTGCGATTGGACGATAATTATTTATGTCGTTTTTTGACCCATTCTTATATTTCGGAGTGATTTTGGAGATTTTTAAGGCATCTGGAAATATTCCGGTTTCAAGTATAAAGTTATAGATCTGCAACAACGGCTGAACTATGATATCTGCCACAAATTGTATGGCTATTGGAAAAAATTCATCGTAGCCAGGTCCGACATTTGTATTGATTTGGTTTAAAGCATGAGTAAGTTCAGTCCTTGTAATTTTCGACATATGAAAAGTATTTAGCCTTGAAAGATTTTGTAGGTATTTTGTAAAGTGGATTCCTGAGAATATAAGTTGTTGCTTGGTCAATTGTGGTGACAATATAAAGTGACTGTTGATCTCATTAGCTATAGCCTGTTTATCAGTTATTTTATAAGTTGATTTGGTTAAATATTGCGGTGTAACTGGGCTGATATTTTTCCCCAGTAATAGATTCAGATGTTTCCATGTTAATTTAGGGTTATTTTGAGAGAATATATTAGTGTAATAATTTCTTTTTAACTTCCGAATATCTGAATTCAATTTGTTCCTATATGTTTTAAAATTCTGGAAGTCGACTTGTAGTTTACTTTCAATAAATTTGGAATACAGTCTATTTTTTTTATTTATTCGATTTAAGAGATTCCTTGTTATCCATGGTTTCCTATTTTTTTTTATTTTATTGCTTTTCGTTATTATTGGAAAAGCTTGATCGTATGAGTCTTTTAATAATATTGTAAATAAGTTATATATTTGGATTTTCCGCTGGTAGGAAATTTAACCAATTTATAGTTTGAAGCAGGTTCCGAAATTTTTCCAGGTTATTAGAATTTATTAATCGTATTTGTTTGTTTATTAACTGTTTCTCCACTACATGTGTATAAGTGTATACTGTGAAGATTGCTAAATGGTCACTGATATCACAATTTATAACTCCTGATAAAACTGACTCTTGTGGAGCATTTGTGAGTGATAAATCAATAATCGTTTCTGTGTTAGGTGTAATTCTCGTTGGATGTAATATTGTATTGATAAATCCAGCAGCAGTTAATATTTGAACAAAGTACTGAGTCTGTGAATTAGTAACAGAAATAATAATATTGAGATCTCCTGATAAAAATCCCCTTTTCCCGGTTAAATTCACATAATTGAATGCCTCTGTTAATTTTTCGAAGAACTGAGTTATATTTGATCCTGGAGGGCGATAGCACACCATTATAATAGTGTGTTGATCTTCTATTGACAAAATTTCTATAGTAGAGTCAGTAAATGTTAAGTTTTTATTAATTGTATAATCATGATAGGTATCCTTAACGCAAATGGCCACTCCACCTCCTCTTGAGTGGGTTCTATTTTGATAAAAAATCTTATAGCCATCCAAGCCAACACTATAATTTTCACTGGGAAACCATGTCTCTGTTATACATAAAATATCTATTTGTGAATTAGTAACCTGAATTAGTGCCTCAATAAGAGTTAGTTTATTTAGTAAGGATCTCGCATTAATATGAATAATTTTCAATGAATTTGTGGAACTACAAGAAAAGATATTATTTATTTGTTGTGTTGTATATAAATTATCTTGCATTAAATTTGTCTATTTGCTTGCTATTTGTTAGTAGGAATTATAATCTTAAGTTGTAAGAGTTCAAAAGCCACTCCCTGCAACATCTATAAGAACGATATGTGTGATTTCCTCTTTTTTTTTTTTATCAATAATAGGATAGTGTCCATACTTATGGGTATATAAATTAAAAATAGTGGTATATAAATTACCTTGCATTAAATTTGTCTATTTGCTTGCTGTTGGTTAGTAGGAATTATAATCTTAAGTTGTGGGAGTTTAAAGCAACTCCCTGTAACATCTATAAAATATATATGTGTGATCTCCCTTTGTTTATCAATGATAGGATAGTATATCACAAAGTCAAGCACAATGCAAATCATTTCACCATAAGCACAAACACTAATCATTCTAACATTTCAGGTAAGTATCATATCTCAATTTGATACACAAAAATATTCATTATATGCAAAAATAATAATAATAATAATAAAAGAAAATGAAAAAAAGAAGGATAGTAGAAAACCTATCTACTCTGTTTAAAAAAAAAAAAAATCACAAATCAAGATTTAGTTGGAGACCCAAGAAAGCTACCCTCATAGCATTTTCAAGGAAAATAAATGCATATTCACAGTGTAATGTTCTGCCAAGATATTTCTTATCAGAAATGAATAGGAAACTCAAAAACCAGTTCTTGAGGCAATTACCAAAATAGAGTCGTTCCTCTATTGAAGATTGAGTGTAAATCATAGTGTTATAGGCACTATGTTAGATTTTAAGTAGGCATATATATTATTAGCACCCTACAAAAACACACACACACACACAAAGAAACAGTAGGTATATTTCCCTTTTCTGGCAGTATCAAATTACATTAAAAAAATCATACCTAAGTTATAGTTACAGTACATTATAGACATCCCACAAACCATCACACTATGAACACAATGGAAATTATTCTACCAAATTAAAAAAAAAAAAAAAATCCTGCCATATTCTCAAACACAATATAAGACCTTCCATCAAGGAACCAGACCAAATTCATATAATTCTTCCAAGAAATAAATTTTTTTCCTTGGGTCATGGTCACTCTTCTTTATAAAAACACTGCCGTTTTTCACCCATGCATATTTAATTTTCTCTTGCTGCAGTAATTTTCTTGCACTCCAGAATAAATGTCTATAAACTGGGATTAAATTCTCATTGATAAATATTTTAGTTGCTGGCAAAGTAGTATTTATTTCTGAGTTCAACATGACAGTCTTTTTCTTAATTAGCCAACTGTCTCTTGCTGTTCGAGATTTGAATTGTATAATTACAGTTGCGTTTGGCTTTCGAAAAGCATTATATTTGAGTGGGTGAATAACATCAATATCTGTTGGGTGAAAATTTGTAATCCCAAGTTTATCAGCATATTTATCAATGTAAGTCCTCAACTCAGATTCATTATTGATTAGTGTTAAGTCAAGCCCATGTAATTCTAAATTCTTGTTTCGGTAATATTGACTTAGTTCATTGATTTCAGAGTTTAGTTTCTGAATTTGATGTTGTTTAATATTCTCCTTTAGTAAGAAATCCTGTTTTGCATTTAGTTCCTTATTATTTCTTTCAAGAGACTCACACCTATTACAAATATCTTTATATTTTACTGCAACAAGGTCAACCATTTTTTTATATTCTGCCAAATCTTTTTTGATTTCTGATAATGGTTCCAGTTTTGCATTTATCTCATTTAATGAGTGTCTAAGATCTTGTTTAACTTCATCATTTGACTGTTGAATTTTTAAATTTATATCACCCAAGGTAACCATTATGAGGTCCATGTTTACAGTTCCAGTACTATCAGAAAATGATGCAGCCGCTGTGGATTTATTCGAAGCCGCATTTCCTTTTCTACCTGCCATTATACTTAGTTATAATAATAATAATTAACCAGATCACAAATAAACCGCAAATAGCTATTTGAACTTAGTCACTCCTCAATATGTCGGCAGGTGTCAGCACATCCTATTATAGCCAAGTTGAAGTCGTGTCAGATTATATGTCACAGTTATCAGTCAGAAAATACAAATGTAACCCAAAGGAGTTGAGGAAAATACCAGGCATTTCCGGGACAGCTGCAGCAGCGACTGAAAGTCTTGCGACTAGTTCCTCATTGGAATCAATGGGAGTGTTGTACATTATGGACTGAAGATGTCCTCACAAAAATACATCCAGAAGGGACAGATCTGGTGATCGTGGGGGCCAAGTGATGGGTTCACCTCGGCCAACATTGGCCTGGAAATGTGGCGTTCAAGTAATCACTCACCTGAGTGCTGAAATGAGATGGTGCTCCATGTTGGGACCACATTTTACGGTAGATGGCTGCTGGTACATGCTGGATCAATTCAGGCAAGACTTGTTGAAGGAACTTAAGGCAAGTCCTCCCATCCAGACGTTCCGGTAAAAGATATGGGCCAATCAAATAGTCGTGAATGATACCCGCCCAAACATTTACTGAGAAACGTAGCTGGTAGGAATGTTACCGTGTTGCATGCGGATTATCGCTGGCCCATATATGCACATTGTGGGCATTCACAGTATGTTTTCACAGGTGAACACTGCTTCATCCGTGAATAGCATGTGTGCCAGAAACTCCAGATCCACTGCATTCTTCTGCAGGAACCAGCGTGCGAATTCAACGTGTGCAGGAAAATCTGCAGATGTCAAAACATGAACTCTCTGCACATGGTATGGATGTAATTGTTCATCACGCAAAACATTCCAAACTGTAGTATGGGGTACACCTGTCCTACAGCATACAGCTCTTGTGCTGGTGTCAAGATGACCTTCTACCTGACGTAGAATCTCTTCTGCCGTGTTCAGCGTTCACACACTTCTTCCATGGCTCGTATCATGCATAGCGGCAATGAAGGATCCCCTTTCGGACAGTTGGCGGTGCAAGCAATAAAATATTCTGTGATCGGGCACATACTTGTTGGGGAAGCGCTGTCAGTAAAGTTTTTGGGCTTCCCTTCCATTATCAGTGGCGAGACTGTAGAAGAAATGCATGTCCGCCTTCTTCTCATTCATATACTGATCCATTCCAAGTCGCTAATGATAGTACATGCGAAAACCACCGCTTTCATACGCGTGACTGAAAGCGCCTTCTGTCTTTGTGTTGTGAAAGACTACGTGTGCGGTGAAACGGAAAGCACCCTCCAGCACCTAATTGCATAACTTGCGACCATGCATTGTTTGACGAAAAGTGCTTGTTTCAGTGTGTTCTATCACCCCTTAAAGTTTGTTACATTAGTTTTGAAACACCCTGTGTATACCCTCCAAGCCAGCTCATGACACTGCCTTCTTTCATTGGCTACGTGCTGTTGACGTCAAAAGTAGGAGGTGGTCACAATAATGTGACTTGACTGTGTATTATTACCTTGTGGAATCTATGCCAAACCACATGCTGTAATTCAGGCAAAAAGAAGGTCCAATCTAGTATTGAATAAAAGTTTCTAATTCAGTTGTCAATACGTGTAGCATTATCAAACTTTTTCTCCATTGCAATATGTTAGTCACTACGTCTCTTTTTGACACAGCTCGCAAACTTTAATTTTAAATTATTTTGATTGGTTCGTTTTATTTTTGCACCAATGGTTTAGAGTCCAGTTCTCTATTTACTGCTGTTTATGCAGTAGTCAAAGCTTGTAAGATACAATAATGATACCATGTAGTCACATTACAGCAAACTTTTTTCTCCATTGCAATGCATGTTAGTCATTGATAAAACATAATTATCCATTATCATACATATTAGTTAACCAATAAAATGCAGTCATTTACATTTGTAATAGTCTTTTTCTGTGAAAATCCTCCAAATACGTGGCATCAGTGAATAAACAAATACATCGTTCTTTTCACCTTTTACCAACACACAGCAACCATTTTGTTATTCGGTGACCGCCGGGAATTGAACGCCGGATCTCTCGATATCCAGCCTGTAAGGCTAATGCGCTTGGCCGGACATCGAGAGATCCGGGATTCAATTCCCGGCGGTAACCGAAAAACAATTTTTCAGTTGCTGTGTGTTGGTAAAACATGTATTTGTTTATTCAATCTTTTTCTGATTTGAATATTTATCATTGCTTGCATGTCATAACTAACCCAGAGTGTCACAATCCAAATGCTTTTGTTACATTGTAACAAGACTTCCAAAAACTGCACTGTGGAAACAAAAAAGGGATGAAGTCTGCTTTAAATCTGGCTTTTTACTTTCAGACAACTCTTTATGCTTCGAAATGATTTTCAATGGAATAAAAATGCTTTTGTGCATGAAACAGAATCTCCAATTTGGATATGATTGATACATGAAATTTTATGTTTTCTTTTTCACTAGACATTTACTTAACTAGTAAGAAGACACAAAGTTGCCAGATAAAACTTTTTAACTGCAATTCAAAGTTATCATACAAACATTATGGAGTCATACAAACATTATGGAGTAAAATGTTTGAATTGTATCAGTAATGAAGAATATATTTGTGCAGTTCTTGGATAATGCAGATTTTGATTAATTACATATAAACAAATACATCCATCAACATGACACTGGATTACGCACAAACACTTATAAAAAAACAAAACAAAAAAACATTCATATACTGCCAAACTTAAACACTGATGTGTGACCTCAAATACATTTCATTATCATATATTATTAAGCATAAACTTTATCATATACAAGTACAAAATCTAATACCTTATACACACGGTGTCAAAATTATGTTAGCACTTAAATTGAAAAGAGCATTTATTCAACATTAATAAACATTTAACTCAAAAACATTTATCATACGTGGAATATTATTTATGTAAGATCTCAACTTGTCCATTGTTATCAACACACGATAGCAAATGATCAAAAGCAACATTTAACGCCCTGGTGCAGAATTCTCTGGGAGCAGATAAAGAATATATTTGTGCAGTTCTTGGATAATGCAGATTTTGATTAATTATAAACAAATCCATCCATCAACATGATACTGGATTAAGCACAAACACTTATAAACAACATCATCATATACTGCCAAACTTAAACACTGATGCTGCATACTACTAAGTGTGACCTCAAATACATTTCATTATCATATATTATTAAGCATAAACTTTATCATATGCAAGTACAAAATCTAATAACTTATACACACAGTGTCAAAATTATGTTAACACTTAAATAGAAAAGAGCATTTATTCAACATTAATAAACATTTAACTCAAAAACATTTATCATACATGGAATATTATTTATGTAAGATCTCAACTTGTCCATTGTTATCAACACACGATAGCAAATGATCAAAAGTAACATTTAACACCCTGGCACAGAATTCTCTGGGAATAGATGTTACCACCAGGGCTCGACAAATATGTTCCAGATCTAGGAACCAGCTCCCAAAATTCAGGAGCCAGGTCAGGAGTGTACAGGATCTTTTGTAATTCATGGAACAAACTTTCAGGGGTGGTACAACACACCGAAACAAACATTTTTCATCATATAATGTGTGATCAAAACGGAAGTGTGGAGGTGCAAACAGAGGAATGACACAGACTGTGGGCAAAGAAGCTTTATTTAAGACTAATTACAAGAATTGCTCAAACGAGCGACCGCCAACAATAACACATGACTCACAGCATCGACGTAGGGATTGGCATAGATTTTTGTACATACCAGGCATCTCTCAGACGGCTGCAGCAGCAACTGACAGTCGGGCGACGAGCTCCTCAGCAAACTGAAGAGGTGTCTCGTGAACGAGGCTCTTATGATGTTCCCAGAGAAAGAAATTCAGACTCGACAGATCGGGAAATTGTGGGGACCAGGCAATGGGACCTTCTCAGCCAATCTAGCAGCCCACGAATGTTTCAGATAGTTCTGCACTTCAGAGCTAAAATGGGCTGGCGCTCCATCGTGCTGGAGCCATATAAGTCCACAGATGACTGCGGGAATGACCTCCAGTAATTCTGGCAAGAAATCTTGTAAAAACACATGGTACGTTCTCTCGTCAAGGTGGTCCAGTAGATGATATGGCCCAATTAAGAAGTCGTGAATGATTCCCGCCCACACATTGACGGAGACCACTGCTGGCTGGAATTTGGCCGAGTCGCACGTGGGTTCACGGTCGCCCACAATGCGCATTGTGGATATTAAATACACCATCACATGTGAAGGTCACTTCGTCCGTGAAGAGCACTGGGCACTCCGGTCCCGGTACAGTCTTTACGCTGCTCTGCCATTTCCATTGGCAGCTCTGTACATCCAATGCATGTCGGCCTTCTCAGCGTTCTTTTTTTTTTTTTTTTTTTTTTTTTTGATTGGAGGTTTAACGACCACCGTGAGCAACTCAATGGGCTATAAGCAGTCGCCCGTCCCTAATTTAGGGTCACTGGTTCCAGGGAAGGGAGAGAGCCAGTGCCGTAAGACAAACACAACATCCATGCCTGACCGGGATTCGAACCCGGACCCCTTACGGACGAATGATCAGAGGCCAGCGCCTTAGACCACTGCGCCACCGGGGCGGCTCTCAGCGTTCGTAAACCGATCCATTGCATGTGAAACCAATGTTGCAAATGACGTCTGTCCGATGACCGGCGCGTTTATATGCTTGCCAGGTCGCACCCACTAGCGCCTCCATGCTGCCATTTTGACCACACATTGTATGACGAAAAAGGTTTGTTTTCGTGTGTTTTACCACCACTGAAAGTTTGTTCCATGAATTACGAAACAACCTGTATTATTAAGCACAAACTTTACATATATCATATACAAGTACAAAATCTAATACCTTATACACATGGTGTCAAAATTACTTTAACACTTAAATGGAAAAGAACATTCATTTAACATTATTTAATAAACATTTAGCTCAAAAACGTTTATGATACGTGGAATATTATTTATGTAAGATCTCAACTTGTTCTTTGTTATCAACACACAATAACAAACGGTCAAAAGTAACATTTAACACCCTGGTGCAGAATTCTCTGGGAACAGATGTTATCAACAGGGCTCAACAAATATATTCCAGATCTAGGAACTAGCTCCCAAAATTTAGGAGCCATGTCAGAAGTGTATATAGATTTTTTGGAACTGAAGGGAGGAAAGGTGGGTGCAGAAAATAGAAGTTTTTGAAATCCATGAGGACTAAATAAAAGTTATTGAAAAACAGAAGAAAAAATTAAAGCATTATTTTCTAATGTAGGTTGATGCATATTTATTAAATTAAGGCATTTTTTTCTAATGTAAATCGCATTTTAACAAAAAAAAAAAAAACCAAAAAAACTTTGGGAGCTCAGACTTCTTGCCTGCTCTCTCTAAATATGCATCTGAGCCAGGTGAAATGAAGACAAATTTCAAAGAATAATGCATGCATGCATGTAATGTGTGTGTGGTGATGATGCTGTAATGAAAAGTGCTGAAATATATTTGTTGTCAAATTTTTCTTTTAACACACTTACTGCAAAAAAAAAAGTTCCAGTTTGCTCCATGATTTTATTTTCCAATTTTTCAGTAGCTGCTCTCAAAAATTTTACATTTCACTTTTTGACTTAAAAACACAATTTGTGGAAATCAAATTTAATACTTATTAATTCATAGCACCACATTTCGCTTTGTATAATCCACAGATTATATAATTTCTTCGTGAAATCTGCGGCAGTGTGTAATCCATAGATCGTGAAAAAGAAATCTGATACATAATTCACAGCAGCGTATATAATCTGTAAATTGTGAAATTCTGAAAAACTTTATCTTTTAAATTCATATAATCCTCAGTGGCATGTTTGCAGACCATGAATTTCAGAAATATAATCCACACCTGTCATGTTGAGTGGAACCATAATTTCAAACAGAAAAGCCGTGAATCACAAGATGAACAACAACACAGTACTTGTTATACTGAAAAAGTAACTTTCAATTTTAAGCATTGCTGTAACTTTTAGATAAATAAAAAAACTAAAATCCCTGGTTTTTGTGGCATTACTGTAGTTCATTAGTTAGATCTAAAAAATCTGTACAAATTATGGCAATCTGTAGTATTTGTCTCTTTTCTGAGAATGTTTCAACTGAATAGTGAACAAAAATTATAACTAATACAATCAGTGCAAAAGAATTAATGAATGCGATTCACAAAATGATTACGTGCCACGGAATATCTCTGATGAATTTTCATAACAAGTAGGCTTCCGCAAGTGCAAACAGTACCACCTGCGGTGCACCATATTTTCTGTCGTAATGCTCGTAAGTAAGTAAATGTATAAATTCTTAATGCTATTTTCTGTCACAATGCTTGTAAATAATAAATATATATATTCTTAATGCTCCTTGTGGAATCTATACCAAACACATTTTTTATTGTCCATCAATGTTGGAACAACTTGAATATGGTGCGGGCGCGTTCCACGGTCCTGCATCAAAATTCTTCATACAGTTTTCTGTGAAATTCCTGTTTCCAAACTGCATTGTTTGGTAAACTTTTCTGGACTATAAGAATTTATTGTTGAACAACAATGATGTTCATTTCACTTCTACCTGTTCTGAGACATCAGTTAGTTCTCTGCAACCAGCCAGTTCTTTGTAGTTCTCTGCAACCGAGCCAGTACGAACGAACCTTTCATATATACGATAAATCATTAAATGGTTTGGCGGGTCTCGTTGAAATAGTTCTTGGAACTTCCTTTGGACCATGAGTGGAGAATGAAAGACTTCCATTAAGCTTGCCACCGATCTTCTTTCTTCTAGCGTTAACCTGTCTTCCATCATATCTGAAAAAAAAAAAACATATATATATATATATATATATATATATATATATATATATATATATATATATATATATATAGTCATTAAATAACTATTTAATATAATATATGAAACCATACGCAGATTGTACCTCTTTCTCCCAGTAACATGTGGATCGAAGGCAGTCAGATATTAAGAGTGATTTCTTCTTTTTAAGAAAAAGGAAGAAAAAAACACCCTTACCAAATATTGCAGGGGGGAAAAAAGCTTTCCCTAAATTCGATAAAACTGAACTTTTTGCTTCTCTAAAAAGTGAGAAAGAACTAAAAACAACCGAGTCTGTTTTTATTGAAAAATATAAAAGTCTAAAACTAAGTTGCATAAAAATATATAAAAGAATATATAAAAAAACTGAATAATGTGCTACAATATACATTCACTGTCAGCATTTACCAGAATTTAATGCTGGAAACATGAACTCTTTGCACGTTCACATCTGGAGTGAATTTGCTTATCGGCATGTAGGTGAGTCCGTATCGCGCTATCTCTAAATTTTATGAAGTACACATATACACACATTCATTTGTCAGTTGCAATCTTCAAATCATGTCGCATTAATGAAGAGAAAGGGAACGCCTGCTACCATACAACAGTGGCCCATATAAAAGACACTGGTCTACATTAGCTTATTATTAACTTTTACCAATTTGCAGAACTAACAACAGTATTTACAGGTTGAAATGAGTATATTACTTACTTACATTGGTAGTCCTCCTGTATTGAGACAGTCCTATAACTTGACACATGTACATATTTTTTTTTTTTTGATATACCCAAGTGTCAAGTTATAGGACTGTCGCAAGTAATATACTCGTTTCATTCTGTAAATACTATTGTTAATTCTGCAAATTGGTAAAAGTTAATAATAAGCTAACGTAGACCAGTGTCTTTTATATGGGCCACAGTTGTACAGTAGCAGGTGTTCCCTTTCTCTTCTTTAATGCAACATGATTTGAAGATTGCAACTGACAAATGAATATGTATATATGTGTACTTCATAACATTCAGAGATAACGCGATACGTACTCACTTACATGCCGATAAGCAAATTCACTCCAGATGTGAACGTGCAAAGAGTTCAAGTTTCCAGCATTACATTTTGGTAAATGCTGACAGTGAATGTACAAAAATCGAATATGCAGTAATATTGATCCACCCAGTTTGGCTCTCCATGGAAGATGCTAATCCATAAGAGGGGGGAAATATAAAAAATATATTTAAAATAATCCACATACCATTAACACACACACACCAACTAAACAACAACAAAAATAGTGAGGGAGAATTAGCGATAAGGATGATAACAAGATGGCAGCACATACTACCAAAAAGAGATATACAAAACATCGCTCGTCCAACTATATGCGCCAAAAAACTAAACACAAGGCTGCTCCGCATGTTGAACATTTTCAGTAGGTCAAGGACAAAAAGACCCAAAAAACGCAATATGGTTTTGAGAATACCACAGTGCGTGGCAAAAGGCCTCAGCCGAATGTAAGTTGACTGCCTTTGATTCACGTGTTACTGGAAAAAAGAGGGATAATATATGTATGGTTTTATTTATTATATTAATACATATATACATATAATTAAAATCTAGTTAAAAAGTTAAACATTAATCTTGAAGATATACTTTCTTTGAGGAGCTAACCTCTGAATCTCAAAGAACAGCTTAGTGATATGTATGTACACTGCTGGACACCCAAAATGCGACACCAAAAAGGACGAGATAGCAAAGTCAAATTTACTGGACACATAACAACAGATACAAAAATGAAACGATTGAGCTTACAGGCCTGTGTGACTTGCGGAACACGCAGACATCAATAGTTTGTGTGGCCCCCATGGCTGGCAATAACGGCCGCTACACGCCGCGGCATCGAACAAAAGAGGCTTTGGATGTGGGCTTGGGGTATGTCGGTCCAGGCTGCTTCCACACGTTACCACAGTTCATCAGGCGTAGCCGTGGGTGTTGCTTGCTGTGCCACTCGGTTGCCGATCAGCGACCGGACGTGTTTGATTGGCAACATACCTGAAGAACAAGCGGGCCACGGCAGCAGTGACACCTGGTGGGCCGTGAAGAATTGTTGCACAATGCGTGCCATGTGCGGGTGTGCATTGTCCTGTTGAAATGTCAGGTCCTGCAGGTAAGAGAGGACTACAAGCTCCAAAACGTTGGAGATGTAGCGGTGGCTGTTGAGTGTACCGGCGATGCGTACCAGAGGAGTGTGGGTGTCATATCCAATTGCACCCCAAACCATAACGCCAGGCGACTGACCGGCAGGGCGACACATAATGCAGGCATCATACAGTCTCTCGCAGCGGTGCCGCCACACGCGGATACGACCATCGGGGTGTTGCAGGCAGAAGCGGGATTCATCGGAGAAGATAATGTCGTGCCATTCCGTAGTCCAGGTGCAGCGTTCAATGGCCCATTGCCGCCGCACTTGCAGGTGGTGTAACATCAATGGTAATCGGAGCAATTGCCGCTGTGCGACAAGTCCTTGCTCCTGCAGATGACGTCGAACGGTACGTGCTGATACAGGTTGTTGCGCAACACACCCTAATTCCTGCGCTAACATTCGTGATGTGTCGGTGCGAGGTGTCAATGCCCGTCGCACAACATGTCGTTCCTCTCGTTCGGTGTTTTGTTACGGCAATCGCTCATGTCAGTCCATCCGTCCCTCCTGCACCCACCGAATCCATACTCGCCTTACCGTGGCTGGATGTCGTCCCACACGGGCGACGATGTCTCCATACGATAAACCGCTGTCGCGATAAGCCACTATTTGTCCTCTGTAGAACTCCGAAACGTGCTGGAATGACTGCCGCATTCTGCGACGAGGCATCAGGAAGCTTCCCACGCACAGGTCTGGCAGCACAACACACTTCCATTACTTACACCTCGCCTTCTGTGCACCCTTCTTATAGTGCTTCTCGGTGGCGTGCCGGGCGCACATGATTTGTATATGCCCTGCAAAGCTAATCGTTTGCATGTCCCCTCGCGGGCGACGCATGCTGAGATTCAGAGGTTAGCTCCTCGAAAAAGAAAATCTGCCAGAAAGACATTTAACTGATGGAACTAGATATTACTTACTGTTTGTGTAAGGCAGTCTCCATTTAAAGCCATCTCAGCACACAGCTAGAGTTTCACTGACATTAATCATGCATTGCACACAAGATCTTTTGTACTTCTTACTCATAATCTTTTTCTCAAGAAGAAATTCCTGGATCTGGTCCCCTCATGATTTCTTTGGCCTTTTTCTACCTTTCTTTCATGCCACTTGGGCTGAAATTTTTTCTTAGTAAGCCTAACAACATTTTGCCTCATATCTCCATTCCTCACATGATCAGAATGCCTTGTCCCCCCCTCTGTGCCCCTTGATGCCTCACTCCAGCACATAAACACCTCCTATGTTTCTTTTGCAGTACGCAGGTTTCACTGCCATGCATCAGAGTAGGGACAATTACACTTTCATATACAGCCATTCGGCACTTTCTTGAGAACCTATTATTCCTGTGAAATCTTTGTAAAGCAGCTATGATTTTCAAAGAATTCATGTGCATACTAATTTCACCATCTAATTTGCCCTCTCTGTCAAACATATTTCCTAAATGTACAAACTCGTTCACCTGGTCAATAATATCTGTACCGTTTAAACTTATCTTGCAATCAGTACTAACAGTTCCTCGCTCAAAAACCATAACTTTGGTATTTCCCTTGTTCATACTGTTTGAATTTCATACAAACTATGTACATCCGGGACAACATATGCTGCAACTCACTTTTGCTCTTTGCCAACAGGACTTTGCCATCAGCATAGAGCAATCTGCACTCGTGGATATCACCAAGACATAAACCAGTAGTATGCATTTTGGTAGCACACATCCATAAATATATTAAACAGCCAGGGTGACATTACACAACCTTGTCTAACACCTGCTCCAATAGGAAACCAATTCAATAAAACACCATTCACTTGTACACATGCTCTACTGCCAGCATACTATTAAATAGATTCCCAGTAATACCATAATTACTGAGTACCTTCCACAGAAGTATCCAATTTACGCGGTCATAAGTCTACGGTAAATCTATAAAGGCAGCAAAAACTTTCTTACCAACAGACAGATGCTTTCTGATCATCATACGTTAAGCAAAAATTTGGTTAGTGCAACTCTTACCAGGCATAAAACCACTCTGTACAACCCACACTTTCTCTAAAGTAAGACCTCGTACCTTATCAATAATGACCTTTCCAAACACTTACCCTGGAACACTCAATAAGCTGATAATAACACAATAGTTCTTGCATTCAGCCTGGTCACCTTTTCCCTTATACACAGGAACAATGATAGCTTCCCTACAATCCTGAGGGACCATTCCTAAATCCCAGCACAACTGGAAAATTTCAGTTAACCAGCCAGTTACAGAGACACCACCATATTTTAACACCTCAGTAGTTATGCCATCAACTCCTGAAGTCCTACTAAGAGATTTTAGAGCTTTACACACTTCTTCTCTTGAGATTCCACCTTTGTTTTTATCTCTCACTGTGAGATCATCTGCTTCTAACTCAGGATCACCTTTGCTTTCTTGATCTAATAACCACCGAAGTATTCACCCCACCTTTCACTCAGCTCCCATATCATTTCTCTGATGCTATTCTTCACACAGCTTAGCATTTCATTTCCCCTATATTTTCTATGTCTTCCGTACTTCCAGGAAGTTTTTATCTTTCCAAAAAGCCAATTCCTGCCTTTCCACCTTTTCCTTCCTATCTTTCTTGCCTTGGTCTCTGGCAAACCAGCTTTGCTGATTCGTGCTTCTTACAGTGATATTCATCCTCCGAGACTATACCTTGCAACATCCCCAAATACGCTTCCTCTTTACTGCTTCATTGTGGAAGAGTGAGACTTTAATCTCAGTGTTCTACAATGCATCACCTTTATAGTTATCCACAACAGCAGTATCACAGACATCTTCAACAGCAGTGATAACACAGTTCTTTTAACAAGTCCACTTCTTTTTTACATACCCCTCACATGACTTCAACTCATTCAGTCATTCACTAAGTAAATCAGAGTAACACTGATGTTTATTACATTAAAAGTTATTATATTATATAACATACTAATACAATAATGTAGCAATAAAGTTAACAAGTATTTATAAAAACAATGATTAAAATAGGAGTTTGCTGGAAAAAAAGTTATGTTAAACAAAGGCTAACAATTAGACCTTTGGTAAAAAATTGATCATATCAATAAAAACAAAAAATAAATTCATAATTTAAATTGATCAAGTATATATTTACTACTTATCATATGAAAGCCTTTACCTCCCTGATGACATAAAAACGAACAGGCAGTTGGAGGAAGTAACATGCTAAAAATGTGGGAAAATGAATAAGATAAAGAAGGTGAGTTATGCCCATATTCTTATGAAATTATTTATGTAATAAATTTTGATTTTACATGTTTTTTCTTAAAAACCTATTAATGTTTTTGACATCCTTATAGGAATTGTGATTTAAGAGTTTTTTAAATCGGATATTTAGAAACAGAGATATGGAGAAAACAAATACAACATTTGCATCCCTAGATAGTGAGGAAATGGTGCATCATTTTAAACAAGAAATAAACACAAAATGCTCTCATAGTAAGTAGTATCTGACAGAAAAATAATTTTTTCAATTGGGCTTTTAGACATACAAATATTGCTGCAAATATGTTGCAAACGGAAATGCGAACTTACACCCTATAGGGGCACACTTGTGCGTTAAGAAAATTAAAAAATCATATGCAAAACATTTCGCACCAGAAATGCTCTCCGACAATGAAAGAGATGTTTTCAAATTGGACTCTTAGAAGTAGAGATATGGATGTAAACAAGATACATGTCTACAATCCCTGGTGGAAACACTAAGCAGTTTTACGCAAAAGGTATTCTCAAACGGATTTCTGCAGTGACTGATACCTGAGCACAATATAAATTATTTTTTAATTTAGTTTTCAGAAGCACAGATGATATTGCTTCAAATACAGTAGAATCAGAAATATATTCTTATGCCATCTAGTGGTAAAACTGTTCTTTACCAAAAATTAGAAAATATGTGCAGAATGTTTTCCTCCATGAGCTTTATCTGATGTAAAAAGATATTTTCAAATCAAACTTTTAAAGCAGATATATCAGGGAAATCGTGATTTAACATCAAGCACCTTAGTGGGAAAACTACACATCACTTAAAAAAAAAACACCCATTAAACAGTTTGTTATAAATGGTATCAACTGGAAGAATTTTTTTGATCGGATATTTAGAAGCAATTATATGTAATTATACTTCCAGTCCTCCCAGCAGAAGTTGCACATGCCATAAAGAACATGAAGCGGGGAAAAGCTCCAGGAGAAGATGGAATTACTGTAGACATCATACAAGAAGCAAGCGGAGAAATTAAAACAATACTCGCCCAAATTTTCACTCGATGCCTTAATGAAGGGAAGATTCCTGAGGATTTTAACAACGCTACAATGATCCTGCTACATAAAAAAGGTGACATTGAGGATCTCAGGAACTACAGACCTATCAGCCTCCTATCAGTGGTTTATAAAATCTTCACTAAAGTTCTTTCACACCGCTTGAAGGTAACACTGGACATGGCTCAACCGAGAGAACAAGCTGGATTCAGGAGTGGCTACAGCACAATAGATCATATCCACGTACTGAGAGAACTAATTGAAAGAGCGAGGGAATATGAACTTCCATTGTGCACGGCTTTTATCGATTATGAAAAAGCCTTTGATTCGGTGAAACCATCAGCAGTTATACAATGGCTCTGAAAACCTGCGGTATTGAAGATGCATACATTAATATTATTAATAACATCTATGAAAATGCAGTGCAAAGATTCGGCTGTTTGAAAATACAACACATATAAAAATTGGAAAGGGAGTGAGACAAGGTGACACCATATCTCCGAAGCTCTTTAATGCCACATTGGAAAATGTCTTTTAATCACTGAACTGGGAAAACAAAGAGATAAAGATTAATGGAGATTATCTAACCCCCCTTTGTTTTGCTGATGACAGTCATTTTTGCAACTACCCCATCAGAGCTGCAGAGTATGATCCAGGGACTTGCTGACAAGAGTAAAGAAGTGGGATTAAAAATGAACTTTCAGAAGACAAAAGTGATGTTCAATGCTTTTACAAGAAATGAAGATTTATCGATTGATGGAGAAAAGCTGGAGATAATAGACACGTACGTTTATCTTGGACAGCAGATATCAAGTGAGGTCACATTGATGAAGAAATTAATCGGCGTACAAAACTTGCCTGGAGAGCTTTTGGAAGAATGAGCATAATTTTCAAGAGCAATATGCCATTATGTCTTAAAAGAAAAGTGTTTGATCAATGCATCCTTCCAGTGCTTACGTATGGTGCAGAGACATGGACCTTAACTAAAGGAGACATACAAAAGCTGCAGACAACTCAAAGTAGCATGGAGAGGTGCATGCTTGGTGTAACCAGGAGAGATAAGAAGAGGAACTTGTGGATCCGAAAAATGACAAGAGTGGAAGACATCATGATCAGAGTTAAATCCCTGAAATGGCAATGGGCTGGACATACTGCCAGAAGGACAGACCATCGATGGACAGCTGAAATTTTAGATTGAATTCCAAGGGACAGGAAAAGACCCAGAAGACCACGTGGGAGATGGGTGGATGAAATTCGAAAGTATGCAGGAGTGACATGGAGGAGACTGGCACAAGACAGACCGTTGTGGAGGAAACTTGGGGGAGACCTTCGTCCAGCAGTGGATTGATAATGGTTGACAATCATGATGATGATATACAGAAATTATATGAAAAAGAAAAGTTGGACAGAAAATAAAACAAATGGCACAGTCAGAAGGGAACTGTCATATCAAATTACAATGTTGGAAAAAATTAGAAACCAGCAACCGAGATGGTTCGGTCACGTTGCACACATGGACACAAACAGACAACCTAGTATCTTAATAACTATGTTTACAACATAAAACAGAAGACTTGGGAGACCCAGACATACCTGGCTGAATTTAATAATGAACATCTTCGGCTGCAGAGCATATGGTGAAATTTTTCAGAAAGTAAGGAACAGAGAAGATTGGAAGAATCTGCTCAATGGAAGAAACTCGTCTTAGATGGAATTTAATAATGAACATCTTCGGCTGCAGAGCATATGGTGAAATTTTTCAGAAAGTAAGGAACAGAGAAGATTGGAAGAATCTGCTCAATGGAAGAAACTCGTCTTAGATGGAAGAGAAGAGAGAGATATGGAATAAAAAGTTTTGTGAATTTGATAACATCTGCATTTATGCCATCTAGCGGCAAAGTTATACATCATAAAGAAACCCAGAAAGAAACTGATCATCATTCTCACATTTCAAGCTTCCCAAAGGCAAAAGAATTTTTCAAATCAAACTAATAATTGTAGAGATATGGTGTCCACAAGAGGACGGATAGATGAAATAAGTGATACTATAATAAGCACGCCATTTTTTTGCAAAAAGACATGCTCCACGTGGCTAACTATTTGACTGGCTTGAGAAAGTAAGACAAGTCAGGCACATGATTATAGATAGGACACACTTAGTTAGCCCCTGTTCCAATCAATAATGCTTTCTGGAAATATTACATAATTTAAAGAATTATTTTTCACTTTTTAAAAAAAAATATCGCAATTTGTAGCAAAATTTTCTGCTACGAATTGCTTTTTAATTGTGTATTGACAGCAACAACATTTACAGATTGGATTGTGATCTGCATGACATATTTTTTTCCCTGAGTAGGGGATA
Source organism: Macrothele yani (assembly GCA_039090855.1). Taxonomy (NCBI): domain Eukaryota; kingdom Metazoa; phylum Arthropoda; class Arachnida; order Araneae; family Macrothelidae; genus Macrothele; species Macrothele yani. Next base: position 129,485,728 of record CM076989.1, on the reverse strand, counting down.
TGTATCCCAACTCGAGAACAGCACGATATCATGGAACTCTAAAGCAGAACTGTACTGCTCTTTAATCAACAGAATCAGAATATATCTCTGAAGCACATGCTCGCCAAGAACTGATTTGGGCCACCCAGGTGGCACAGTGGTCTAAGCGCTGGCTTATGACCATTCGTCAGAGATGGGCTCGAGTTCGAATCCTGGTAAGACATGGATGTTGTGTGTCTTGTGGCCCTGGCTCTCTCCCTTCTCTAGAACGAGCTGCACTAAATTAGGGATGGGTGACTACTTACAGCCCATTGAGTTGCTCATGGTGGTCGTTAAACCCCAATTTAAAAAAAAAACAAGAACTTATCTGGATCAGAATTTTACTGAACAATCTGCACTAACCACAAAAAAAGCAAACAACACTGTATGAAAACAATGTGTCATGCATAAATTTCATCAAAAATTAAAGAATAAGAGCTGGCACAAAACACACATGTGAAGCTCATATTGGTTAGAGATCTTCAGCAGTAAACATTAAAAGTGAAGTACTGCAAAACCAAAGACATGACAACAGATATTACGACAAAACCATTACCAAGAAAACAGAATGAGAAGCTATGGTCTGGACTTGAACTGATGTGCAACTCTAGCTCACCAAGTGAGAGATTGTTGGGAACATAAGTCATAAGTGTCTTACAGCAGTCACCAAACGTTGCTTCCACGTGCGAAGTAAAAGCTGTTTATTACTTCTAACAGCTCTGTGGTAACTGCGTAACTACGTTAAGTACTAAAAGTGTCACATAATCACTTCATGGAAAAACGCCTGCATCAGAAATTCAACTAGCTTTTGTTCATAGTTTTTTTCACAGGCTTGGTGTCAAATCTCCTGTTATGAAGTTTGTCTTTTATGCTACGATTTGCTTTGCAAGCAATGCTTGTGTCCCATGTTCTCTGTTTATTTTCAATTGATAATATTTTGAAGCTCCATTTATTCCTTTAGTGCATCATATGTGTGTCATATACAGCAACAAGTAAAACCTTTAGTTTTAAGTGAATCTTCATCCTTTTATTGGGTTATATTATATAAAGTGAGCCATTCTCTTGCATACAATAATTTCCAAGTATCAGGTCCATCCATTGGGACTTAGTGCTATAAGCATACCGAAGGCAAGGGTACATATACAGTATAAAACTTCCCGTTTTTTCATATCACACTAATACAACATTTTTGTTGTGTGATTATGTCAAGGTGGCTCTTAAAACAAATTAGTTTTCTAAATTGAAATTTTAGCAGAGTGGCTCTTAGCCCAAAAATTATAGCACATACGACACTTTTGAATGTATCACAAAGCTCTTCCACTTAATTCCAAAAGCAAATTGCATAATGTTTAAAATATGAAAACAAATTGAAACCTTACCAGGTGCATCCTGCTGTATGGGGTTTTCTGGAGAATAAACCTGTGGAAAGAATAAAAAGCAAATAAAGGAGCTATGCTTCAAATTAGTCATCAATAATCATAAACAACAGCATAAACTTCAATATGTATTACTGGTGGGCAGATTCGGTCATTTATGCGATCCGGACCTTTCAGATCGGGTCACTAAAATGATCCATTTAAAGGACCTGTTCCCTTCGCTCGTTTCAATATATATCGGCTGATGGATGGCAGCGTGTCCGTTCTTTTGATGGTTTGTGCACTTTCTCACTCAACACGCAGCAAGCTCCTGTCAGAGGCATAGCCAAGGGAATAGTTTTGGGGTCCGGACCCCCTCCCCCATTGAGGGTGGATTGAGTTGAGTACAAATTTAAAGTGATATATATGTATATAATATACAGGCTTTCACCAATGAACCAAATCCATGCCCCCCCCCCCCAAGAAATTTCTGGCTATGCCACTGGCTCCGGTGTATTTCTTGAGTGTGCGGTTTGTAACAGGAGCCTCCCCGGTAATAAATAAGGGCATCTTCCTCCCTCTTTCTACCTTGCTTCCGTGTCACTTTTCTATCAGGCACTCTAGCCCAAATCTCCTGGCTTCCTATTTCTAAGGGTTGTTTAAGACCTGGGGCACAGTGACCTGGGGTCAGTCACTCCCTAAAATCCTCTATATATGATCTGATCTGATCAAAACTGCCAAGCTTAGGATTTCAACATCTAACAGTCAGCCACTTTCCTAATTTTGTTGATCCCTGTACAGGTGCTCACACTCAAGATGTGCAGAGCAATTGGTGTCCCCTCAAGCACAAACTAACAGAGGGAAATGATAAATAAAAAAAAAATCATTTGGCAGACCATATTCTAGAATATTTATTCCAACAGAATTGTCTTTACTCAGAACACTGTTTTGAGATGTTGATTCTCATCATCAGACAGTTCTTTTCCCTGGCACATAGTCAATTGATTTTAAATTCACATAATCAATTGATTTATTCTGCCAGATAGACACCTTCCCATTCATGAGGAAACAAAACGTTTCCGTTATAATAAATGTTTCGGAGTAGGGTTACAATCAACATTCATAAAAGAACTTTTAAAGGCCTCATAAAACAGTTATGACACAGGATTATTACACAACTCTAGCTTTACTCACCGAACATAAGCAAATATGATACACTTTGAAGTCATCCCACAGTGAAAGACCGACGAACAGAATGAAAATACGTTTTAGAATGATGTGCGACTATTTTTATAATTAATTGTTTCCCTCTGTATTTATTAATATACATCTATTCTGTCGCCCGTGCTGCTGGGCTGTCGTTGCGAGCAGTTTTTTAGCGTGTTGTGTTTCATCGTACTAGATTGTTTTAGTGTGTATGTATCTATTGTATGCGTGTACATAAATAGTTTACCTACGTAAGTTGGCGAGCCTTTTTCTTTTGTTAAAATGCCTTCATGTGCTGTTGCAACATGTCGGAATACGCACAGAAACCGAAAAAAGTACAAGGTATCGTGTTTCATGCTTTTTCTCGGACCAACCCAGTGATGTTAAAAGAATGGATGAACAAGTGCCACAGATTGGACTTGATTAATGTTAAGTATGCCAGAATTTGTAGTGAACATTTACAGAGTTGTGGTTACGAAAATAATATGAAAAATTGATTACTTGGATTGCCTTTGTGAAAGATACTCACATCTGATGCTGTTCCCAGTATAAATTTACCTTCTTTAATTTCCAAAGAAACAACACGGAGGACCCAGAGACACCGGTAAAGAACACTTGTTCGAAGTGCTTTGGAACGATTGTGTGAACTGAGCCCGAAGAAAATTAAGCTGGATGCTGAAGGTGAAACGGACGCTTGTACAAATTGTGAAATCAGGAGCAACGTAGAGACGACAGAATGCCCTAACTGCAAGTATCTGAAAATTTGTAATGATAATTTAATGAAAAAAGTTTTAACACTGGAGAAATATCTCCAAACTACAATCCAGGAAAAAAGTAGAAATCACAAAGTTTCTGTTCAGCGATCGAAAAGATGGGCCATTTCTAGATCTCCAATATCTCAAATTCAGCAATTAAGAAGCCAAATGAAAATACTGCAGAAAAGAAAATGGAAATTAAAAAAGTTGGAGAAATGTGCCAACCGCATTTTCACGAAGACCCAAGTCAATGCTCTTAGTTTGAAAATGATAAAATGAATGACAGAGGATATATCTAGATGCATAGTAATTCGAGCACTTTCTTCAAAATCATATGATTTCTGGAAAGAAAAGATGGGCGTTCCACTTCCAAGTGCAAGCACCCTGAAATGTTGGTGTGCAAAATTTACATGCAGTCTTGGGATACAGAATAATGTTCTGCTTATGAAAAAAGTTGCGAAAGTTTAAGTTTCCGTGAGAAAATCTGTGTTTTAAGTTTCGATGAAATGCAAATAGATTCTAAGTTGTGCTATGACTCTCGAATGGATCAGATACTGGGTCCATTCAAGAAAGTTCAGTTCATTTTAATTAGAAGTCCGATTTCTCAATGGAAACAGCCAATTTTCTTTGATTTTGATATCCCCATGACAAAAGAAGCTCATTTTTAATGTAATTACTCACACATACAAACAAGTGGTATAGAAGTAAAGGCAATAGTTTCTGATTTGGGAGGATGTGGTATTTTGCAGAAGAAACTTGGAATTTCTCCCACCAATTTTTTGTTCTCGAACCCCGCTGAACAAACATAAAAAATATGGGTGTTCGCAGATTTAGCCTATTATGTAAAATTGCTAAGAAATCATTTCCCGGACAAAGGATTCACACTCCAAGATGGCACCATTTTGACAACTGATGTTATTAAAGAAGTTTTAAACAGAGATTCAGGAGAATATAAATTGTGTCATAAACTGAAACCAAATTTTTTGACTGTAAAAGGAAATGAGCGACAGAAAGTAACACCTGCAAAAATGTTATTTTCAGCAACTACAGCAAAAGCAATTATGCATTTAACAGAAAATAAAAAGCAGCTGATTTTTTTAATTAATTGACGGCTTGTTTGATATAATGAATGGTAGCAAGCCATGTCCTCCCTCCAACAAACCTCTGAAGGCTGCATTTGGTATGGACACATATTTTGAAAAACATGTGTCAATTTTAAATACAGTGAGAAATGTCATTAGCAGATTAAGGATGCGTGGAAAATCTAGCATGCTGCCTTTTCAAAAAGGAATTCTGATATCTGTAAACTCGCTTATGGGATTGTTTGAGGACTTAAAAATTCTTGGTGTTAAGTATATACATACTGACTTCACGGTTGACTCAAGATGCCCTAGAAAGCCTTTTTAGTCAAATTCAAGGGCTTGGTAGATTTAACGATCACCCTTTGCCAACAGCAGTCATTAGCCGTTTGAAGCAGTTGTTACTTGCAAACAAACTGCCCAAACTCTCAGCAAAAGTAATACATCCACTTCGGAAGAAGACAAACAGTTAGATGTTTATCTAACATCCGAATTATTAGAAAATGCTTTTGGACATGATAAAATACAAGAGGTTCCAGAAATTTCTCTTTATGAAAACAACTGTGACGATGTGAACTTTGATTATGTTGATGATGTATTTTTTATGCCCTGGGAAGTTGAAGAGCATACCGCATCAAGGGATCGTTTTGTTCATGAGCAGGAAGCTATGAGCTACGTAGCTGGCTACATTGCATATTGTGTTCGAGATAAAGATCCTTCGTTAGGGACATTATCAAAAAATTGCCCGGAATTTCCTATTCAGTTCGATCGGATTAAATTACTGTCTTCAGGTGGATTTACCGTACCGTCCTGCTCATGGATGAACACGGTACAAAAATTTGAAAAACATTTTTATTCATTTCACAGCACCACTTTTCAAAAAGGAAAAGGTGTAATCTGTGAACTGGAAAACCCATTACCCTCAAGTTAACAAAGATGAAATTCGCTTATTTTCTAGATTGCGAACGTTTATCAGAATTCGCTTTTTAAATAGAAATGCAGTACTAGTATAACAAAGAAAGGCTCAGCAGAAAACAAAAAAAATGGATCCGTTCAAATGCTGGGAAGACAACAGATACCTGATCTTTAGCAAAACAAAGGATGCTTCCCAAATCAAGCTGCAAATTTTATGTAAGTAAAAGTTTTTCACTTTTGGTTCAGAACGAATTTACATGTAAAATGGCACAGTGTGTCCCGATCTGCTTAATTAACTTTAATGCAAACTGATTTTTGTTAGTTCGAAGCTCCAAAATATAAACTTACTTAATTCAAAAGTTGTGGTCTTAGAACGAAAAAAAATATTAGGGAATACAATTAGAAACATTTTTGGAATAATAAGATATATCTTCTATAATGTGATTACAGAATTGTAGAAAACAGAAAACTTAAATTCTATGATCAGTGCTTTAGAATGGCATACATTTTCCCTAGATATATACATTATCTACCAACAAGTAATTAGAGACCCCTGCAATTGAGGATATCTGTGGTCCTGATACATGTCATGGCCACCGCCATTAAATATCATGTGGGAAACAACAACGCAACCAGTCGCATGCAAGATGCCATGCAGTTCGGAGCTGTCCGATTTCAAGAAAGGTGTAATCGTCGGGTATCACAGAAATGGCCGATCCATACGTGACATATCCAGCGAGTTGAAGTACCCAAAATCGACAGTGGCCTACATGATTGGCAAGTGGAAGATGAGAAGTGACTATCAGAATATGCCCCGACCCGGCAGACCCACAAAACTGGGAGTTGGAGACCGACGGGTGCTGGCCAGAGAAATTCGGAAGAACCACACCAAATTGATGGGCCACATCCGCGAGGAGTTTCAACAGGCATCCGGGAGTGTTCTTTCGATGAATACCACCTGTAAGGAACCCCATCTGCTTGGTTATCATGGATGTGCTGCCGCCCAATAGCGCTGCTTGGCTAATGTGGTGCAAAGAACGTCGACAGTGGACCGTTGAACAGTGGAAACAGGTTCTCTGGAGCGACGAATCAAGGTTCACCCTCTACCGTTCGAATGGCAGGGTCTGGGTTTGGCGTCTGCCTGGAGAACGCCTCCTGCCGGAATGTATTGTGCCAACTGTGAAGTTCGGCGGCGGTGGAATTATGCTATGGGGATGTTTCTCCTGGTATAGCATGGGACCCTTGGTCGCAATTCTTGGTAGACTCAACGCCGAGACCTACTACACCATTTTGGATGACCATGTGTTTCCTACGTTGTGGCAGTTTTATGGGGTGGACCCATGTTACTTTCAGGATGACAATGCCACCTGTCATGTTGCGAGGTCCACCATGGCTTGGTATGGTGACAATGGGGTAATCGAATGGACTGGACTGCACAGAGCCTGGACCTTAACCCTATCGAGCACCTCTAGGACGAGTTGGAGCGTCGAATTATGGGGTGCCCCCACTGTCCAAAATTGGTGAAGGAACTGACCTGTCTTCTCCAAGCCGAGTGGAAGAAAATACCGCTAGCCGTCGTACAACGCCTGGTTGAGAGTATGCCCTGGAGGGTCACAGCTGTAATCGCTGCTCATGAAGGCTCCACCAACTATTGAAGGTGAATAAACTTCGTTTTCCTTTGCTATCACAGGTGTCCAATTACTTGTTGGTAGATAGTGTATGTATTTAATAGGTGACACACACACAAAACAAGGCACAAGAGGGGGAAAAAAGTATTATCATTTGTACAACTGCATTTTGATTTTTGTAACTGGCAAAACACAGTGTTCGTAAATTTTTTCCAATGCTGTGTTTTATAAATAATCAACTGTTAATTAGTCGCTGAGCCTTTAGCGTAATACACAATGATGTGTTTATATGCCCAATACTGTAACGTTAGAAACATATTTAAAATTTAAATAATGTTTTTTTTTTTTAACTACAGTGATGATAGTTTAGTTCATTCTCATTCCCTTTACTGTAGTGCTTTACAGTTATGTAGTTTTCCTTGACTTTTAAACTGATTATTTCGGATTTCCACTGGAGCACTGGCTTTTGAGAACTCCACTACCAACCCGCTACTGCAGCATGACTACGTCATCATCTCCAACTTGTGTCTTCAGGGGAGCTGGCTCCAAGAACCAGCCCTTCTCTTCTATAGCCCTGTAACGACTGGCCTTATGCTGTATTTACGTAATCGAGCACCTCGCCCGGAACGAAATAACTGCATCATCCCAACGAGCAGGAAATGGCATAAACAATCTCAACTGCACAACACTCCGAAAGACCATCAAACCATCTGTAAACAATCTTCATCAGGGTTTCATAACATACAGCATTGTTTCTCCTACATACCACGTTATTACAACAAAACTCCTTCTCCATAAGCTCCACCTACAACGCGAAACCTGTTCATCACTTATGCCACAATACATCGAATTAGAAGGTAGGTGAAAAACATTCCGAAATGTTGGGATTGGCGGTATGTGTTGATTAAGTGCCATTATACGTTTAACCAAATTATGCATAGACCTTCAAAAAGCGTCATTCAATTGGCCATTAAAATCCCCCGCTTCCTCTAGGGCCATAGAAGAGAAGGGCTGGGTCATTCCTATGTTTCAGGACGAGAATTTAAGCTCCGACGAGGGAGCGGTTTATGGCCGCTGTGAAGTCATGGCAAGGACAGGTGCTTTTCCCCACAAGTCTCTCCCTCTATTCTGTTTGTTGGTAGCAAACCTGCAAAAGTAAAGATCTTTTTGTTACTCGCATTTCTTTGTGAATAAACATGTCTTCTTTATATTTATTTTAATACATAAAATGCCTTCATCTTGTGCTGTGGCTAGGTGTAAAAAATATGCGTAAGAAAATCAAGGACTGTGGTGTGATTTATCATGTTTTTTCTGTGAATAACAAGGACATGGTAAAGGAATGGATTATTAAATGCAAGCGTGCAGATAATTTTAAAGCTGAAACAGCAAGAATTTGTAGTGACTATTTTCACAGTTCAGACTATGAAGGTGATATGAAAAATCGCTTGCTTAGACTTCCACAATGTAAATTTCTGAAACCTACAGCTGTGCCAAGTTTGAACTTGGAACGTGATCAACCAGTGTACTTGATAATGCACGAGAGCACAGGCAAGTGAAAAGGAATGTATGTCGAAAGCTCTGAATCGAATCACAGGACTTAGTCAAAAAAAAAAAAAGAAAAGTTTTGATGAGGATGTTATTTTCAATGAAAAAGAACGTTCAGAAGAAAAAATAACATTTACAGCAGTATGCATGTCTTGCTCAGGAATGGAAACTAAAAACAAAATTCTCACTGAAAGAGTTATGATAGAAAACCAGATAAGCAGCTTAAAGAAGAAAAACAAACATTTCTACAGACTTTTAGGAGCTAAAATGCAACGTTCAAAGAACAACCGCTCAGAGATTCTGCTTATGAAAAAAAAAAAAAACTATTACAAGAACATATAAAAACCAAAAAAAAAAAAAAAAAAAAAATTGCAACAGATAGAAATACGTAAACTTTCAGAAAAGTTTTATGCCTTCAGAGCTAGAATGCATCACAAAGTAAAAGAAAAGAAACAAGTGGACAGAAGATATTAATATTTCTCGTGGCATAAGGAGTAGAGCTATTTCTAGGAAAGCTTATGATTTCTGGAAGGATAAAATTTAAATCCCTTTATAAAGTGCAAGCACATTAAAATGATGGTGGGCCAAATTTATTTGACGTCCTGGAATTCTCCACAACGTTCTGCTTATGAAAAAACATAGTGAAAACCTATCAGAAAATGAGAAGCTTTGCATTCTTAGCTTTGATGAAATACACACACTAACAGCAAAATATGCTGTGACACAGGAATGGATCAGATTCTGAGTCCATATTCTAAAGTCTTAATTGCCCTAGTCAGTGGAATTTTGTCTCCATGGAAGCAACCAGTTTATTTTGTTTTTCAACGCGTAATGAATAAAAAGCTTCTCTTTGAGATCATTACAACTCTACAAAAAAACTGGCATAATAGTTAAAGCAGTGGTTTCAGATTTGGGATGTTGCACGACGTTATGGAAGGAATTGTTAGTTTCGCCCGAAAAGTCGTTTATCCCGCATCCTTTAAACACCGTCTCAAAGATTTGGATTTTTACAGACCTGCCTCATTTTTTGAAAATTTTGCGGAACCACTTTATAGACCAGCTGCATTGCTTTCTGTATTACACTGCCGGACAATTGCTAAGGACGGATGACAATAGCAACGATAGCAACCATAAAATGGAAGGCAGGAAAATGTGGAAATTACATTAATTGAGGGATACAGTAAGACGTGTTGTGCGTATGCAAATTTTGGATTGCCGAACTTGTTCGTGACGTCATAGCGCTGATAAGAGATATAAAGGATTTGACGCGTATTGACCGTTGTTGTTCAAACGCAAAGTTGAAAGGGAAAGAATCAATTGACGAACTTGCAATTTTCAGTATGTCTTCCCGACATCACCTAGATGATTTTACGCGTGGCCGTATTATTGGCAAGATTGAAGAAGGGCGAAAAATAACAGATGTTGCCAGGGAGTTCGACGTCAGCCACAGTGTTGTTTCAAGGCTTTGGAAATCATTTCAAACAAATGGAGAGTGTAGCAAACGTCACGGGGAGGTCGTGTTCGCAGTACGACACCTGCAGAAGATCGGTACATAGTGCTATCAGCAAAAAGACACCGGCGCAGCACAGCTAGTGAGATAGCAAATCAGTTTATGGCTGCTACTGGCAAGCGGATCTCCCGAAAAACTGTCGCCAGACGTTTGCATGAAGGAGGACTACACGCCCGCCGTCCTGTTGTGTGCATCCCATTGTCCAGAAGTCACCGTACCGCCCGTTTGCAATGGTGCGATCAACATCGCAATTGGACTGATAACGACTGGTCTGCTGTCCTCTTCTCAGATGAGAGTAGATACAGTCTATCGTCTGATTGTCGACGACAACTGATCTGGCGTGATAGTGGTACTGCATATTGTCCAGCAAACATACAGGAAAGGGGCGATGTCCGACATGTAGTGTCATGGTATGGGCTGGCATCATGATCAATGGCCGTACGTGCCTCTATGTGCTTCCAACTGGGACTATGACTGGCCAACGATACATTAATGATGTTCTGCTACCTCATGTTCGCATGTTCCGTGGTGCTGTTGGTAATAGATTCATTTTCATGGACGACAACGCAACATGTCATCGAACAGTCGCTGTCCAGGAGTGTCTTGAGAGCGAGGATATTCAACGCCTCGTATGGCCAGCACGTTCTCCAGATTTGAATCCCATTGAAAATGTGTGGGATGCTTTGGGGAGGAGTCTTGCTGGTCGCCAAGGCCCTCCAATAAACAAGGACACCCTCATTCGTGCACTGACAGAGGAATGGGATAAATTACCCCAACAGCTGCTTGCAAATGTTGTGCAAAGCATGACACGATGTGTGGAATCTTGCATCCCCTCCATGGTGGCCATATCCCGTATTGACATCTTACGTCGGAACGCCTGCGGACGGTAATTGCATTTTTTTCACGTTTAGGTATTCTGCACAAAATGGCCTGTTTGTCCCTTGAACACGTTCCAAAGCCTTCTGGATTTCAGAGCACAATAATTTGTCTTTCTTGTAATGTCCTGGCATTCTGACATTATTTTATTTCACTTGGCATCCAACCACACTTACTTTTTTATGCGCTACATAGCCGTTTATGATCCGTCCTTAACAATTGTCCAGCAGTGTAGATTAAGCATTCATTTATTATAACTGAACTTTTAAATAGACACAATAACAGGGAATGAAACTAATAAATTAATTACATATATGTAGTTTCAAATATGCACGTGCCCCTATTTCTCTTTAACTGTTGAGCTGCTGCTTTACTAAGTGTATTCGCTGTGACGTCACACTACCGAGTGAGAGGGGTTCATGTTCAAATGTTTGATGAGCCAGCCCTTACTCTTTCAGAAGCCCTACACTTCCTCCCCTCAATCAAATAATCCTTTTTCAATCTATCCTCCATTATTGAATGAATATTAGTTATTAAGTAGGTAGTGTTTTAATTTTTTTGAAACAAATTGAAGTTACTGACAGATGTTAATTCTGCAGGCAATGAATTCCAAAAATCTGGACCACAATAATTTAAACTTTGTTCAGTACTTCAGGAAGACGCTTTAAAGTCTGTAAATTCTGTTTTACACGTTCTGTAAATTGGATACAGTCTGTGGTGGTGCATTAACTTATTGAATAAGTTAATGCACCACCACAGACTGTATCCACTTTACAGAACGTGTAAAACAGAATTTACAGACGTTAAAGCGTCTTCCTGAAGAACCTTGTGGTCACGTAATTGTATGTGAACTATATGATAGAATCACATGAGATATAATGCTTTGTTCAGTAGTTTGTGTTCTAGGTGTAGTAAGTCTCAGCAGAGCTTGATTTCAAATATTATATTGGTATATAATGGTATTAATTCTTATGAGTTCCTGTCCAAGGTTAACTTTAATTCATTTATACATAATTTTGCCTGAGATCAAGTTAATCATTGCTGAATTGTTAGAATATTATATTTGTTCAGGTTGACTCTGGAATATCAATATACATTTTGCCCTAATGAATTGTTACCATTTAAGTTATGTTTAAGATCCATTAATTGAATGTATTTATTTTGGAGAATTTGTAATTGATTAATGTGAGTAAGTGTTGTTTGACCCCAGAATAGTAAACAATAATCAAGATGTGGGTGAATTAAAGTGTAATATAATAATTTTAGTGTTTTAACAGATAAGTTCATTAGTATATGAGTAATCATTCCTATATTTCTAAATTTTTTTCAATAAAATTTCTATATGCAGATTCCATTTTAAGTCATTATGTAAGACAATATCCACATAAGTAAGATTATTAACTAACTCAATCTGAGTATTATTAAAAGAAGTTTAAGGTGGTTTCACCTAAAATCTCTGCCTTATGTTTCCAATGGTAAAACTTCTTTACATATTTTCTTCACAATTAATGTATTCCCAAAGATGAAAATTTGCACATTGATAAAACTAAGTTTAAGTTATAGCATGGGATACTTAAAACTTGCTAAAACATAACCATAATTACACTGGCGGAAAGTGAAAAAAGAACACCAAGAAGGAGACATCAGATACCAACGAAATTTATACAGAATAATAACGGAATACAGTGGATAACGTGATCAAAACATTATGGCAAAATACAGCTGTATTTGCTGGTAAACTGAAAAATAACATTTCCATGTAACATGGTTAATACGAGGTTGAACCGCCATGAACTGCGTCACACTGTGCAATTCTGGCATGGAGTCTGTCGTACAGATGTTAGATGTAAGTTTGGGGTTTTTAGTTCCAAGCATCCTCAACCTGGACGCGTAAATCGAGGATGGTCGTGGAGACCGGATAAGTCGTTGTCACATAAAATCTCACACTTGCTCAATGGGGGAAAAATTTGGTGAACGTGCAGGCCATGGAAGTTGTCTCACACCCTGAGTTCCAAGCATCCTCAACCTGGACACGTAAATCAGGGATGGTCGTGGCTGGCCGTGGAGACCGGATAAGTCGTTGTCCCATAAAATCCTATACACGCTCAATGGGGGACAAATCTGGTGAACGTGCAGGCCATGGAAGTTGTCTCACACCCTGAAGTGCATGTTGCGTTGCACATGCCATGTGTGGGCGTGCATTATCTTGCTGGAAAACACCACGATGGACCGACCTTACAAATGGCACAACAATGGGCTGAATGATGATGTTGATGTAGGAGGTGCTGTTTAACGTACCCGGTACGAACACTAGTTGTGTACGGGAGTGATAGCTGATCGCTCCCCACATCAGGAGACCAGGTGTAGGGCTTGTGTGTCGCTGGCAGATGCAAGAAGGGTGGAGACGCTCCCCTGTGCATCTGCGAACACGCATACAGCCATCGGAGGCTCCCAAGCAGAATCTGCTTTCATCGCTGAACACGACAGATCGCCATTGCGTTCTCCATCTCCAGTTCAGACGTTCCCGACAGTGGGCTGGAGTCAGAGGTACACATGCCTGAGGCACACGTGCACGTAATCCTGCATCCAGTAGACGGTTGCGGATTGTTCGCACAGTCACCTTAGGTGCAATGGCAGCTCGGATTTGCGTCGCAGTGGATGTTCTGCTGGACAACGCCGCTCTTCTTATGCGTCGATCGGTCCGCTCATCAGTCTGTCTGTGACTCCCGGTTCCACGTCTTCTCGTGTGGGAATGTTCGTCGGACCATCTACGCCACCATCGTACCACCACCGATACTTCCCGTCCAATTCACTCCGCAATACGACGATACGACCACCCGGCCTCGCGGAGTCTGACTAGACGACCTCGCTCAAAGTCCGATAACTGCTGAAATCGTACACGCCTCCCATGTCCAGGCATTGCAGCTTCTTCAGAGTCTTCGCACGTGTCCGTACACCGACGACTGATTGCATTCACTTCGCCAAACTCCTTAAATACCACCGACGATAATTTGCATATTATGCCGTGCTGTGGCGTAAGCGCTCACCGGTTGGTCCCAAAATTAACATCACACCTACGTAAACTAGACTCCATTAACATATGTAAATTTCATGATCGTCCGCCAATTCCTTCTTGGTGTTCTTTTTTCAATTTCCGGCAGTGTATATTAAAAATCAATCATTTTCTTTGAGTAATGTTCAGACCTGTTAATAGATGGTGCAACCTGTACATTGATGTCAGTAGACAAACAAATGTTGGATTGCTTAATTATGGTTATGTTTTAGAAAATATTAAGTATCCCATGCTATAACTTAAAGTTAAGTTTTATCGATGTGTAAATTTTTGTCCTTGGGAATACAGTGATTGCAAAGAAAATATGTAAAGAAATTTTGCCAATGGAAACATAAGGCAAGAGATTTTAGGTGGAACCACCTTAAATTAAGAGAGTGGTTATATTTTTGTCTAGAAAAAAGTAAAGCTTTAGATTTATTGTAACTGATTACTAATTCATTGGAAGACAACCAGTTAGTGTACTTGAAAAGTTGAGTATCGGATAGGGATATTATTAGAGGAGTATTGTACCATCAGCATAGAGAATAAGGTTTAAATTTGATTCAATATTACAAATATCATTAATAATAGTGGATCAAGGACATATCCTTGTGGAACTCCTGATTTTATGTATGCAACAGGTGAAGCACATTAATCTGGTTAACAGAAATTTGCCAGTTGTGCTGGGAATTAGGAATGGTCCCTCAGGAATGGAGGGATGCTATCATTGTTCCCTTGTCAGTGTTAGAATTAGAAATAAATCTTCTACTGGCCCAGCGGACCACTAGAATTTGCAAACCACAGGTCCACCAAAATGGCCACTGGTCAGTAAAATAAAATAATAATAAAAAACCTTAGACATTTACAATATATGTAGAAAATAATGTATCACTTCAATAGAATTTGCATTTTTGAACTTCACTTTTAGTTGGCAAAGTTCGATGAACACTTACCGCACGTGGGGCTTGGCTTTCAATTCATATTTCCGTTATGTGGATGCGGCAGGGGGGGTATTTGGCCACGGGTCCACTTCTTTTTTTTTTTTCCCCGTTGGAATTTATTTTGCCTCATCACCAAATGAGTTTTTTTTCCTTTGCTGCATCCTCATTTACTTCAATACTTATTCATAACCCTAGTACTTTCGGTAATACTCCATTACCGTCTTTGAGGGACGTTTTGCTCCGACTAGCACGGACCGTGTCAGCTGGGCATTTCGGTGGTTCTCGCGGGCTGCTTCTGTCATCGGCTATCGCTTCTTCTTGGGCGTTGTGGCACCATCTCTTGTTGGTCAGTGATCTCATTTTTTGAACTTTTTCATTTTTTTGCTCAATTTTAATTAAATTTCTCCAGCTGTTTCTCAAAATATTAGGGTCATTATGGTTGCAAACTTTTGTCCTATTTTTTTCAATCATTACCGACTCTGCTATTCTGAGGTGTTTTTCGGATTTACAGCTTTTAATGATTTTTATATTTTTGAATTTAGGATATTTTTGGTTATCCAGACAGTATTGAATAAGTGCTGTTTTTTCTTCTTTTTTCTGCCAGTTTTTTACGTGTTGTTTTAATCTGTGTTTAAGCTTATTTTTGGTACTTCCTATATAAGCCATTGGAGGATTTTCAGTAATAGGAATTGAGTAAATACCTGCTTTTTCTAATATTTTTATTTTTTCATTATTTTTTATTACTATATTTTTGATGGTATTTACTTTTCCTCCAATTTGAATGTTATGCTTTTTACAAATATTATTAATTTCATTGGTAGTACCTTTAATGTAAGGAAAACCATTTAAATATTTGACTTCTTTTTTATTTACTACAGCATTATTTTTTATTTTCTTTATTACTTCTGTGTCCCATTTTTTTATTAAATGGTTAGGATAACCAAAGCTGCCTGCAATTTTTTTTATGAATTTGATTTCTTCATTGATGAACTGACTATTTTCAGAATGCGTATATGCTCTTTTAATTAAGGTTTTTATACTATTGCATTTTTGAGGATAAGGGTGTGCTGAATTGTACAGGATTAGGAACGGAACAAATGAACTTTTCCGATAAACCCTGTATAGTAACGTATCTGTGGATTTGATAACATGTACATCCAAAAAGGCTATTGCATTATTTTTTTCTATTTCAACAGTGAGTTCTATAGTTGGATATAAAGAGCTGTAACATTTTGTTAATTTTTTTTTATTCTTCTTCGTTCAGTTTTGATAGAATGAAATATCATCCATGTATCGACAGTACACTTCTGGTTTTTCTTCCATACGATGCAGGACATTTTCTTCAATTTCGTTCATCACAACCTCAGCATATAGAGTTGATAATGGTGAGCCCATTGGGCCTCCTGAATTTTGCTTGAATATTTTGTTCTTGTATGTAAAAATATTATTTTCATATAAATAGACTAAAACTTTTTTGAATTCATGAATTTGTGTGTTATTTAAAATTTTAAGATTTTGCAACTTCTTAATGATAATTTCAATAGCTTCTGGAACAGGAGTGCTTGGATATAATGCTTTAACGTCCATGCTTGCCATATTTAAGTCCTTTAGGCCAGTTTTTACATTTTTAATTTTCTCAATAAATTCATACGTGTTCTTGATGGTGAACTTGTTGTTCATGAAAAGGGTGCTAGGAATTTGTAAATGTTTTTCTCTAATGTTATCAATGGTGAGTTTTTTTTTTTTTTGAAACTATCAAAAGAAAACCATACAGCAAGCTAAAAGAAATAAAAATTAATTTTTTGGCTTTTGACAAATTAGAAGAAAAAACAAACTTACTAGCCATCCAAGTTGGTAAAATCAATAGTTCAGTGGTCCGACAGAAGTTTTACTGGCCAATGGCCAGCGGACCACTGGGTAATTCGAACACTGCTTGTATATAAGGGAAAAGGTGATCAGACTGACCTCAAGAACAATTGTGGTATTAGCCTACTGAGTGTGCCACAGGAAATGTTTGGTAAGGTCGTTATTGAAAAAGTACGAGGTCTTACATCAGAGAAAGTGTGGGATGTTCAGATTGGTTTTATGCCTGGTAAAGGCTGCACTAACAAAGTTTTTGCATTATGCATGATGATTGAAGAGTATCTGGCTGTTGGTAAAAAAGTTTTTGTTGCCTTCATAGGTTTAGAAAAAGCTTTCGACTGAGTAAATAGGACACTTTTGTGGAAGGTATTGAATGAATATGCTGTTACTAGTTGGGTCTGTTGGCGTAAGTATCCGGCAATTTGTGATAAGAAGGTGCCACTTTGAACACTTTTACTTTATGTCCATACAATTCATTTTAGATAGGAACCTTCCCAAAAAATCAATTAGAATTCAATATGGCGGCCATTTTTCAAAATGGGGGAATTTATCTTAAAAATGGTGCACATAAGCAGTTGACGTGTATTTTTTAATGTTTTTTTTTTTGTCAAAAAATTCAATGGAACTATTTAAAAGTATGTATTGTAGTAAATTTTCAGATGCACTTCGATGTTCGGCCCCCATTGTCTGCTTTAGCTAAAGCGCCGTTGGAATGATGGGAGAAACGTTTCACGATAGGTGGCGCTGCAGCTGCATCAGCATTTTTTGCTCCTTTGCTGCGTGCAGTACATAGTCGGTGTGTGTGTTGTGCGGGAGGAGTGTTAAGGACGCGAAAAATGGGGGGGGGTTGAAAGGAAGGGGTTTATTTTTTTAAATGGCTGGCCCTGAAAAGGGCCTTTATGGAATGTGAGTAGTTCAGGTGTTGTTAAATATTTATAACGACGGAAAAGAAGTGTTTCCTCCTCATTGAGAGCCTGTATATCTAGTACGAATATTTAAGTGGAAAACATTACGTACTGTTTGATGACAGCAATCGTCACCTCAAAACAGTGTTCAAAGGAAAGACGACAATTTCGTCAGAATAAATATTCGAGAATGTGGTCTGTCAAGTGGTCTTTGTGAATTCCATTAGATAGTGTACGTTTGAGGGGCTGCCAATTGCTCTCAACACCTTGCATATGCGCCCCAGTAGTTGGATTGACGAAATTGAGCGAGTGGTTGACTGACAGATATCGGAAACCACAGGATGGGAGATTGCAGTATACAGCCCACTGATCTGTCATTATAGTACTTCCAGGTTGAACATGTTTCTGGATGATCGGCAGCAATGTGTGAGCAGAGCAGTTATTCTCAGGGCAGATCTTAACCCTGAATCGTTTCGAATCTCGTTCAAAGATGCCAAGGATCCAGGTGCCCTAAATGAGACGATAACAATTATACTTCTGCTTCCCAACCTTCGCCTCGTCCACTTCTACGGTTACACCAGAGCCTCCAAGCTTTCCTTCCTCTTGTTCGTAGGCTACCATAACTCTGCGACTAGTTCTCTGCAAGGCTGATAATAGTCACTGACTGTCGCAGAGGATGTGGAAACCTTACCCTGGGAAGATTCATCAATTGCATCATCGTAGGACAATCCTTTGGCGAAACAATATAAAAGTCATCACCTTATCAAGAGGAATACAAGCAGCTTCAAACCACATCCCAAGTAAATGGGAACACTGCTCACTTTTCCCTGCAACGGGATTCTTCCTACACCTGAATTGTCCTAAACGATGACACATATCCACTTACAAACTCATTGGATGAACTGCGGAACACCTTCGTTTGGTTGGAAGCAAACCTTTCCGCTCACACCATGCAATACATGTTTGTTCATCCTTCCCAACTTTGTCGAAGAAACGCCTCCAGTTCCACATGGTGACTGACAGAGCTACAACGCACGCTGTAGAAACACAAGCCACGTATCGCTTAGAACAGGGTGAACATAAGTAAATACACGGGATTCACAGCTCACACACTCAGCAAACACGTAACACACACAGCACGGGAGAAAACACTGACACAGCTGCAGCGCCACCTATCGCGAAACGTTTCTCCCATCATTCCATTCCAGCGGCGCGTTTGCTGAAGCAGACGCAGGGGCCAAAGTCTAAAGTGTAGTCAAATTTTTTTTAAAATGAAAAAAATTGTTTTTTATTTTTAAATTTCTTCAGTAATCGCATTTAACAGCACCATCAAATGTTCAAAATTGGTGAAATTGTTTATTTATACAGTAAATGGGAAAAACTACCAGAAAAATAAAAAACATGAACTAGTAACTTTTATTATGGTATTCCTCATTTCTGAATATAATGCGTAACATTAATATACTGTATATTGAAGAACATTGATATACTGTATAACTACATTTAAGAAACAATTGCATGAAATCATTGTCTTTGATGTCTACAGGGTGCCCACTCTTTTTCAGGGAAAAAATTCAAGGACTTTCAGGAAAAAATTCAAGGATGAATTTTTCAATGTCCTAAACCGCAATGAATATATATACGTACATATCAAGAATTATGTGTGTTGTATTATGATACTCATTACTTCACAAAACATCTATATGCATCATATTAATTCTTTCTGTATGTTCAAAACTCTCAATTTCTCAAACATAAAATTATCATAACAATAAAACACTTAATATCTATTTTAGAATTATGTACAGGTATGTATAACACATTAAGTCACTTTTGTACGATTTTTAGATTTATGCTAATACCAAATTTTCATCTAATTATTTATATCATACTTTATAATATAACATTTACCTTTTTACCATTAATAAAATAAATATTTAAATTTAATGAATTGAAGAAAAAATACAAAAGACTTTAATAACATATTAGCTCACTTTCATATTAAAATTTCAACACAGCAAAATTAGAAAACTTACATGTTATTCAGAAATAAAATCCTTTCTTCACTTTCACATTAAGAAGCCACAAGTCTCAACATAATTGATGGATTTTGAATGCATGTCATTTTTTAAATGGGGTAACCAGTTTTGTACACATTGAAATTAAATACCAAGAATGTAAACAGATACTTTAAACATTTTGGAAACACAGGCATGGGGTGAGGAGACAATGATCTTTTCTTTAGTGGGCAATATTTTTGGACAGTATGAAGTAGTCGTATTTTATCACTAAATGTGAGAAACGACACACAATACGAGCATTAAATTTTTCTTTTACTTTCGGTTTATCTTCAAGTTTTTACGATAGACAGTTTCAGTTATTAGTAGTTAGGCACGCACTAGAAAACAAATTATGGATTCGAAATCCAATGAATTAGGTTTCCACCACAGAGAAATTAAAAAGATCCTATGGGTTTATCATTAAAATGGTTTTAAACACCTTACATGTGACACAGTACGAAAGCAAGACGATGGTGTATTTCTGTTATTATAAGAAAACTGAACCAAAGAAATTAACATCAGTATTTGTAATTGGTAGGGTAGCCGATTATAAAAAAAAAAATAATCTTAGCAACAATGCATCTCAAAATTTTGCAAAAAGTTCTTTGTTGAATGACAAACTTTCTTCAGGTGAAAATATTTAACAAATGAAAATACTGTAATCAATTTTTAAAAAATTAGAATTTTTTCTACTCAAATGTCAGTACTTTTAATACAACATTAAATTTATAATTGTTAAAATATAATTAACAAGTATATTAAAAAAATATTAAGCAAATGGTTGAATAATTTATTTACAATTATTCACTAAATCCATTTTTTTCTTGAGTTCAGAATCTATTTCTTTTACCAATGATTGTTTGTCTTGAGCTGTCTTTCTAAAGCTATTTGATTTAACAATGCAGTTTAAACTATGAGTATCTATATATCTTCTGCTTTTGTTGCCAAGTCATCAGCTGATTTTAATAAATCTAATACTTCATTTTGTACATATTTTTCTCTTTTTCATACTTTCTATTTCATCCAGTATTTGTTTTCTCTTTTGGGCTACAGCAGAATTAGCCTTGTCCCAAGTTTTTTCTTCTAAATTTATTGCACATAATTGCCTAGCACATCTGACATTACTCAGAAGCAATTTTGAAAACTACCTTTTCCATGCCACCAATGTTACTTAGATGGTCATATATTATTCTTTGTGAAACAATACAGTTTTCTTCCATATAGTCAATTATTAGTTCCTTATTAATAGAGAATCCTCTCTCCACTGATGCCTGTCCATGCGAGAGCAACAGCAGCTTTTCAGTTACTTCCCACAACAGATCACAATTTTTACTCGAGGATAAATGTTCATGAAATAACACATCTATTCTCAATTCTTCATAATGGTTATCAAAAAGTTTAAAATCTGAAGTTACTGCTGCAACACTACTTATAAAATCCTTTAACTGCAGCATAATAGTGTCAACACCACCAGATTTCAGATGATTTGCATCCATGAGAATTTCTAGAATAATCTTGAAACTTTTTAAGCAAGATTCCTTCTCAGCACTCATTAATTTAGGATCTAAACATTTCATGTGCCACATAAGAGCATACCGCAGCGGGCATTTAGTGAGCAATTTTTTGATAAGGTTTTGCAAAATTCATCTGCATTTTATATGAAATTCCATTATCTGCTTTTCACTTACATTTGATGGCTAAGTCTTCACCTCCTTTTCGGCCTGGAATCCAAAACCAATCATCCTATAAGTGGAACAATTTTTATTATCAGTTGGATCAATTTTTAGAAGTGCCGTAATGGTCTTTGTTTGTTCTAATACATCCAATTTAACAAAGCGACTCATCAGAATCCTTAACATTTTCTCTAAGTCTTTAGCCATGAATGGCAGCATTGGCTTATCTGCCTGATACTTTTTTAAAAAGGGACTCAGTTGCTTTGCAATAGATTTCAAAAATTTAATTTGGCAAGTACCAATGGATCCTTCACCCATTTTTGGACAATATTAAAGGAAACTGCACAAGGATTATTTAAAAATTTCTGGGCTACCAAAGTTTTATACTTCAAAATAAAGGGCCAAATTTCTATAGCACCTTCACACACAGGAGAATTTTTAACCCACCTGAGCGAACAGAACTTTAGTGGCATTTTTACAGCATTATCCACTTTTAAATAATCCTCACGCCGTGCCGGTGAATCTTTAAATAACCTGTATAGGCTTGAGAGAAATTTTTCTATTTGCCAATCGCTCACAGTAGTAGCATGTCTCAATACATTATGCATTATGTGCAATCCACAGGTACCGGTGTTTAAGAGAGATGCATTTGAATTGGCCGATAAATCATCTTGAAATAAAGAAAAAAGCTTTAAATTCACATTCGGCCTGTCCATAGAAAACTGAACTGTAACATAGTGAAAACCTATCAGAAAATGAGAAGCTTTGCATTCTTAGCTTTGATGAAATACACACACTAACAGCAAAATATGCTGTGACACAGGAATGGATCAGATTCTGAGTCCATATTCTAAAGTCTTAATTGCCCTAGTCAGTGGAATTTTGTCTCCATGGAAGCAACCAGTTTATTTTGTTTTTCAACGCGTAATGAATAAAAAGCTTCTCTTTGAGATCATTACAACTCTACAAAAAAACTGGCATAATAGTTAAAGCAGTGGTTTCAGATTTGGGATGTTGCACGACGTTATGGAAGGAATTGTTAGTTTCGCCCGAAAAGTCGTTTATCCCGCATCCTTTAAACACCGTCTCAAATATTTGGATTTTTACAGACCTGCCTCATTTTTTGAAAATTTTGCGGAACCACTTTATAGACCAGCTGCATTGCTTTCTGTATTACACTGCCGGACAATTGCTAAGGACGGATGACAATAGCAACGATAGCAACCATAAAATGGAAGGCAGGAAAATGTGGAAATTACATTAATTGAGGGATACAGTAAGACGTGTTGTGCGTATGCAAATTTTGGATTGCCGAACTTGTTCGTGACGTCACAGCGCTGATAAGAGATATAAAGGATTTGACGCGTATTGACCGTTGTTGTTCAAACGCAAAGTTGAAAGGGAAAAATGGATTTGACGCGTATTGACCGTTGTTGTTCAAACGCAAAGTTGAAAGGGAAAGAATCAATTGACGAACTTGCAATTTTCAGTATGTCTTCCCGACATCACCTAGATGATTTTACGCGTGGCCGTATTGTTGGCAAGATTGAAGAAGGGCGAAAAATAACAGATGTTGCCAGGGAGTTCGACGTCAGCCACAGTGTTGTTTCAAGGTTTTGGAAATCATTTCACACAAAAGGAGAGTGTAGCAAATGTCACGGGGGAGGTCGTGTTCGCAGTACGACACCTGCAGAAGATCGGTACATAGTGCTATCAACAATAAGACACCGGCGTAGCACAGCTAGTGAGGTAGCAAATCAGTTTATGGCTGCTACTGGCAAGCGGATCTCCTGAAAAACTGTCGCCAGACGTTTGCATGAAGGAGGACTATACGCCCCCATCCTGTTGTGTGCATCCCATTGTCCAGACGTCACCGTACCGCCCGTTTGCAATGGTGCCATCAACATCGCAATTGGACTGATAACGACTGGTCTGCTGTCCTCTTCTCAGATGAGAGTAGATACAGTCTATCGTCTGATTGTCGACGACAGCTGATCTGGCGTGATAGTGGTACTGCATACTGTCAAGCAAACATACAGGAAAGGGACCGATATCCGACATGTAGTGTCATGGTATGGGCTGGCATCATGATCAATGGCCGTACGTCCCTCTATGTGCTTCCAACTGGGACTATGACTGGCCAACGATACATTAATGATGTTCTGCTACCTCATGTTCGCATGTTCCGTGGTGCTGTCGGTGATAGATTCATTTTCATGGACGACAACACAACATGTCATCAAACAGTCGCTGTCCAGGAGTGTCTTGAGTGAGGATATTCAACTCGTATGGCCAGCACGTTCTCCAGATCTGAATCCCATTGAAAATGTGTGGGATGCTTTGGGGAAGAGTCTTGCTGGTCGCCAATGCCCTCCAATAAACAAGGACACCCTCATCCGTGCACTGACAGAGGAATGGGATAAATTACCCCAACAGCTGCTTGATAATGTTGTGCAAAGCATGACACGACGTGTGGAATCTTGCATCGCCCTCCATGGTGGCCATATCCCGTATTGACATCTTACGCCGGAACGCCTGCGGACGGTAATTGCATTTTTTTCAAGTTTACGTATTCTGCACAAAATGGCCTGTTTGTCCCTTGAACACGTTCCAAAGCCTTCTGGATTTCAGAGCACAATAAATTGTCTTTCTTGTAATGTCCTGGCATTCTGACATTATTTTATTTCCCTTGGCATCCAACCACACTTACTTTTTTATGCACTATTTAGCCATTTATGATCCGTCCTTAGCAATTGTCCAGCAGTGTATTACTCTAGCTAACAAACCAAAAAGTTCTTCTTTGTTTTTATCATTTCTGAAGAAGCTAGCACAGTTCTTTGGAACAAGGTTTCCTTCAGTCACATATCATCAAACTCCAAGTCCTCTTTTCTTCTGTGTAGGCTTCTTGTTCATATCTCCAGAGTAAGTGTCCCAAACAAATTCAGCCCTTTTTACAGCCATGTTGTCAATTATTTTTGCAGTGTACTGTTGAAACTCACATGTGCTGTATTCTCTGAACGTTTTTGATGTCTTTGGAGGGAACATGTTGATAAAAATTGTCCCATCAAACACAATAGCATCGCATTGATCTGCGAAATCATCACTTCCAAGTTCCATCTGCTACTTTTTCAAGAATGGAAGCAAGGTATGATTTTACACATGCCCGAATTTCTCCATCCAAAGAAAGAAGAGGGAAATGGTTGATTCCCTTGTTGGAAAAATGTGTCTAAATCCAACTCACGATATTGGGTAAAAATGAAAAGCTTTGAAGAGAGTTGGACATCGTTTTTCAGAGATTTAATGACTTTAATATGTCTGGGAATTGGTTTTGCCTCTATACCTGCTAATAACTTCATGTTGTTCAACTTAGGAGGACTGAAATAACTTACACTTGGGTTCAGTGAAAGTCGTTCCTTGATGAAAATTCGATAGAGGTTTCTTCCATTTTCTTCAAGGTTTTCGAGAGCTACCATTCTGTCAGAGCTTGTGACAAGATGTGTATGAAGAGAAAAAGATCACTGCTAGGTTTTTCAAAAGGATTGCACACATCTAAGAAAGAATCCATCAAGAGTTTTGTTTTATTGTGGAATTTTTTTTTTTGGCATGATTCATTATATAGTTCGCGATGGAAAGATGGATTGATTTTAGCATCGAAAATACAGAAATCCTTAACTAACCTGGTTATCTCTGGGCCAGTCAAAGCCCACTGCATGAGTGCTTCTGTGTCTTGAAACAGCCCAATAGCTCCTCCTCCACCTTTGATACAAGCATTTTGTTGCTCATGTCCTTGATCCACTGCAATGGCCGAAAAAGGCCTTTTTGTCTTTTGGTTTACAAAGTTCCCTTTCGAAATCCTGCTCTTTCAGGAAGTTCTTCTAAATCTTTCATGTGAATACTCAACCAGCATGCATAGTTGAAGTGATCAAAAACAAACAACCATGGGATCATATTCTTCAGGCCTTCTTTGAAGCAACTGTTATCTCCCATGTGGATTGAATACATGAATGTCAACAAAACAACCTCTAGGTTCAGGACTGTCACCCAGTAAAGAAAAGTTGGTGATTCACTAGATCTTTTCTCGGCCCACTTTTGAAGGTTGAGGACTGTCAGTACTGTCACAGGCCAGAATAAGTAGCTTATAGAGACTGCAGGCAATAACTGGTGCACTGTTCTAGCCTATTTTACGTGTGTTACTTTCATACATGCAAGTGCAAATGCTTCAGACATTATCCCCGAGTTGGCAGTGATATAGGACCAGACCGATCCTTCCAAGTAATAATATCCAATAAGTTTGAGGAACGCCTGCTCAATGTCGAATAGTCCAAAAAGAATAACAAGGTTGCTTTCTCCATACGAATCTGGTCAGTTCCACTATAACAATTTAGCGAAAGAGTAGAATGGCTGGTAGTCCCTGGTACATTGTAATCACAGGGACTTGACCAGGATTAACATGTCTAGTGATGTTCATAGTTATGTTAATGCCATGTCTAAGCATTGATAGAGCTGGAGCTCTCATCAAAAGATAGGAGAAGAATTTGAACAGCAGGAATAACAGCTTGACTTGAGGCTTTGGTGGCATGAAACCTGGACCAAAATAGATTCAGAGAAACAACACTACTTTCTCGTAACTTGAAATTTGTGATGTGGCTTAGCCATTCATTTTATTCCAACCACTGTTGTTTTACACCTTCAACGGGTAGTAACTTCTCTGATGCTTCCAAAGTAGGACTGGCAATTGAGGCATTTTACTAGGAAGAACCGGTCTGGCCCACTTCGTCGGCAACTCATTTCATCGATACTATACAGTATATGGAAACAATCGAATCCTAAAAAACCAAAAAAAGTTCAGTACCACCAAATTTGGTATACTATCTCACAGTAATGTAACTTAAAATGTTAGGCGGTTTTTGGAAGAGGTCGGGCCCGGGATAAAGGGGGCCCCATACAGCATCTTCGTAAAATCTACAGTTTTCAATTCAGAACTACCAATTTTGGTATACTATTTCATTGTACTCTTACACCAACTTAGACCACAGACGGAAGGACTCATGCCCCGGGGTCAAGGGGGCCCCATTCAACATTTTTGTAAAATCTACAGTTTTCAATTTAGAACCACCAAATTTGGTATACTATCTCATTGTACTCTTACACCAACTTAGACCACAGACAGAAGGAGTCCGGGCCCGGGGTGAAGGGGGCCACATATAACATTATCGTAAAATCTACAGTTTTCAATTTAGAACCACCAAATTTGGTAAACTATTTCATTGTCAAGGAATCAAAGTTCACAAACTGTTTTTTCACCATAAAAAAAAGGGTAGTTAAAAGCTGAAGATAAATTAAAAGACTTTACTAAGTACATTTAAAACATCACAGTTTAAAAACATAAGACCTTTCAGGGCCGCATCGGTCCCATCCTCAGATGTAACACAATCACACAATACATGAAGGAACAACAATATAAATACATCAAGAAAATTGTCAAATGATTAGGTGGAGTAGTTTGTATGCGCAGATGAATCGAGAAGAAAAAGGCTTAAATTGATGTTATTTAAAAATGTTCAAGTTCAGAATGGAGTTGTTACTGGCTGTTAATGCGAGTTTCCATGCAATAGTAATAATAGAAGGGTAATTGTTACTGGCTGTCAATGCGAGTTTCCATGCAATAGTAATAATAGAAGGGTAATCATCATTGCAGCATGCAGACCCAAATTCTTAAATAATTAAGCTTTCAGCAAACAGAGTATTAGGCTTCGAAGTTAGGGTGGTCAGAATGCGTGTTTCGTCCCAGCAAGGCTGGCGAGACCCTTTCGAAGTAAGTCGAGATAGTGCAGTATTTGGGGAACGCATTTTGACTGTGTATTTGTGTTCTTTCAATCTTGTCTGTAATGAGCACATGGTAGATCCCACAAAGATAGTGTTAGCAGGAGGTGAGCTCGTAGAAATTGGTGGAACACAGTAAACACCATACCTTTGGTCGTTATCTTTAGGTGGTCTTTCGTTTCTGACCAATGAAAAAATGTTTTTAGTCCGGATGCCGAAGTCAATATTAAGAGGTCGGCAACAGTTTTTCAAAACATTAACCAAATCAGGTACATAATCCAAGGCTCCAACATATCTGATATTATTATATTTCTTCCTAACAAAGGACATAAATTGTCTCTTAACTTTGTTTAAAACACTGGTAATAATGGTACCGGGGAATTCGTGGACAGAGGCAATATCAAGAATCCTAGAAATCTCAAGGTTTCTGAATTTTAAATGTAGAAGAGTGCGTAAATGCTCGTAGAAAAAGGAATTAAAACGCTGCAAACTTGTAGTTGAGGGGGTGGGCGGATTCCATAGGGATAATAGTGGAAGTTGAAGTAGGTTTACAATCAACTGAAAAAGAGATGGACAATGAGAATGGCTTACGAACTAATAAAAAATCCAAAAATGGGAGGCTGAAACTAGATTCCAGATCGATAGTGAATTTGATAGTGGGGAATTCGGAAAATAATCGATCAGCAAAGTGAAAAAGTTCGTCTTGGGTCGAGTCCCAAAAGACTAGAACATCATCAACATAACGAAGGTAAAAGGATAGGCTGAACTGGAGAATAATGTAGAACTTTTTCTTCAAGGTATTGCAGAAGCAACATAACGAAGGTAAAAGGATAGGCTGAACTGGAGAATAATGTAGAACTTTTTCTTCAAGGTATTGCAGAAGCAGCTCAGCAAGAATAGGGGAGCCCATAGGTGCACCCTCTAGTTGACGATAGATTTGATTATCGATAGATTTGATTATTGCCTCAGTCCACGAATTCCCCGGTACCATTTTTACCAGTGTTTTATACAAAGTTGAGAGACAATTTATGTCCTCTCTTAGGAGGGAACATAATAATATCAGATATGTTGGGGCCTTGGATTATGTACCTGATTTGGTTAATGTTTTGAAAAACTGTTGCCGACTTCGGCATCCGGACTAAAAACATTTTTTCATTGGTCAGAAACGAAAGACCACCTAAAGATAACGACCAAAGGTACGGTGTTTACTGTGTTCCACTAATTTCTACAAGCTCACCTCCTGCAAACATTGTCCATGTGGGATCTAACATGCGCTCATTACAGACAAGATTGAAAGAACACAAATACACAGTCAAAATGCGTTCCCAAAATACTGCACTATCTCGACTTACTTTGAAAGGGTCTCACCAGCCTTGCTGGGATGAAACACACATTCTGACCACCCTAACTTCGAAGCCTAATACTCTGTTTGCTGAAAGCTTAATTATTTACAAAAATTTGGGTCTGCATGCTGCAATGATGATTAACCTTCTATTATTACTATTGCATGGAAACTCGAATTGACAGCCAGTAACAACTCCATTCTGAACTTGAACATTTTAAAATAACATCAATTAAGCCTTTTTCTTCTCGGTTCATCTGCGCATACAAACTATGCCACCTAATCATGTGACTATTTTCTTGATGTATTAATATCATTGTTCCTTCATGTATTGTGTGATTGTGTTACATCTGAGGATGGGACCAATGCTGCCCCGGAAGGTCTTATGCTTTTTAACTGTGATGTTTTAAATGTACTTAGCAAAGTCTTTTAATTTATCATCAGCTTTTAACTACCCCTTTTTTTATCGTGCAAAAAAGAGTTTGCGAACTTCGATTCCTTGTCTTGCTCAGCACGAATGTTTTCGATCTCTTATGCCATCTACTGTTTTTAAACTAGTAACTTCGTTGTGTTACGTTCCCTATTTCCACGCAATGGAACACTCTATCAAGATTTTTCGTCGCTGGCGCCTCAAACTGGTACGTGAGGAAACTCATCTATGATTTTTGTTGAACTGTAGAAGTTTACAAGTCATCCCTAAGTACCTTAGAATCAAGAGCACCCCCACCTCTTTACGGGATTCCAACATTCTGCATACAGCAGAACGGAAAAGACTTATCAATGAAATCCGAACAAAAAGAGGCCTCATTGATTTTCTACAAAGTAAGTCATATCTTGCTTACTCACACCTGGCTGCACATGTACCTTATCTTATTTTGGACAGACTTCTTATTTCTATATCAGCTACCTCTCACTCAACTTCTGAACACTTGCAGTCAACCCATATTAAAAAACTTAGATATTTAGTTTCAGACGAACTCTTGACAAGACTGCCTTCTGCAAAACTCCGTTCAAAACCTAAACAGTCGTCCATTACTTCGGCATACCTTAATCTCAGTAGTGTCTCACTTAATACACTTCAATCTTCTGCTTTAAACAGAGGTGTTAAATTTTGTTATCCAGTCACTCGCATCAATAAATTCCACAATCTGAAAGTATTATTAAATCTCTTCCTTCTCCCATTCAAGACCATGTTAGATTTAACTCTGTTCATGCCTTAAAATCCTATAGTGTTAAAACCAATCAACAACATTTTGCCCTTTTCAAAAAAGAAGAAAAGCGATTAAATCTCCTTCGTTGTAACCCTAATGTATACATAGTCTCTGCTGATAAATCTTCGCAAATAGTTATTTTGAATAAAACTGATTATCTTTCTAAAATGTATGATGCACTTGTCGATATTCCTCATCAGGAAGTCAAAAATAACCCTGTTGCAGCTATCATTTCAGCCCTAAGTAGGCTTCGACTATCGGGTTCACTTACGCTTTGTATTTCTTCCTGTATGGACCTGGTGTCCCCAATCTCTTTGGCAAATTAGAAGTACATAAACCTGGCCAACCTATTCGACCTTTGGTCTCAGGTCACTGTTACCCTATGTGTTCACTTGAGAAAGCTCTTTCCAAATTCCTTAAACCTCTTATTTCGGACTCGGTTTTTTCCATATCTAGTTCTGTTCAAGCCCTTTCCAGGATTAAACGTTTCAACTCACAGGCACCCCTTTTTTTATGGAGTCTCTGGATGTCGTTGCTCTTTACCCTAATATTCCGGTGGCTACTGTTCACACCCTTATCGAGACCAAACTCCTTTCCCTAGGCCAGATACCCATTCAGGAAGTTCATGCTGTCATGTGTTCTTCGACTAGTTTTCAATCGTTCTTTTTTTACCTTCAATAATCAAATCTATCGTCAACTAGAGGGTGCACCTATCGACTCCCTTCTCTCTCCTATTCTTGCAGAGCTGCTTCTGCAATACCTTGAAGAAAAAGTTCTACATAATTCTCCAGTTCACCCTATCCTTTACCTTCGTTATGTTGTGATGTTCTAGTCTTTTGGGACTCTACCCAAGACGAACTTTCTCACTTTGCTGATTGATTATCTTCCGAATTCCCCACTATCAAATTCACTATCGATCTAGAATCTAGTTTCAGCCTCCCATTTTTGGATTTCTTATTAGTTCGTAACTCATTCTCACAGTCCATCTCTTTTTCAGTTGATTGTAAACCTACTTCAACTTCCACTATTATTCCTATGGAATCCGCCCACCCCCTCAACTACAAGCTTGCAGTGTTTTATTTCCTTTTTCGATGAGCATTTACGCACTCTTCTACTTTAAAATTCAGAAACCTTAGATTTCTAGGATTCTTGATATTGCCTCAGTCCACGAATTCCCCGGTACCATTATTACCAGTGTTTTAAACAAAGTTAAGAGACAATTTATGTCCTCTCTTAGGAGGGAACATAATATCAGATATGTTGGGGCCTTGGATTATGTACCTGATTTGGTTATTGTTTTGAAAAACTGTTGCCGACTTCTTAATATTGACTTCGGCATCCGGACTAAACATTTTTTCATTGGTCAGAAACGAAAGACCACCTAAAGATAACGACCAAAGGTACGGTGTTTACTGTGTTCCACTAATTTCTACGAGCTCACCTCCTGCTAAACACTGTCTATGTGGGATCTACCATGCGCTCATTACAGACAAGATTGAAAGAACACAAATACACAGTCAAAATGCGTTCCCAAAATACTGCACTATCTCGACTTACTTCGAAAGGGTCTCACCAGCCTTGCTGGGACGAAACACGCAGTCTGACCACCCTAACTTTGAAAGCCTAATACTCTGTTTGCTGAAAGCTTAATTATTTACAAATTTGGGTCTGCATGCTGCAATGATGATTACCCTTCTATTATTCCTATTGCATGGAAACTCACATTGACAGCCAGGAACAACTCCATTCTGAACTTGAACATTTTAAAATAACATCAATTAAGCCTTTTTCTTCTCGGTTCATCTGTGTATACAAACTATGCCACCTAATCACGTGACTATTTTCTTGATGTATTTATATCATAAGATAGGAAAGAGAAAGTGGAAAGGCATGAACTGGTTTTTTGGAAAGATAGAAAGTCCTTCTGGAAGTGCATGAGACTCAGGAAAAATAGGGGACACAAAGTTGTAACTTGTGTGAAGAATGAGATTGGGGAAATGATATGGGGCCCAATGAGTTAAGTGACAGATGGGACAAATACTTCTGTGAGTTATTAGATCAGGGGAGCAAAAATTATTCTGAGACAGATGCAGATGATGTCACAATGAGGGATGAAAGCACAGGAGGGATCTCAAGAGAAGAAGTGTGTAAAGCACTAAAATCTCTTCAGAATGGTAAGGCTCCAGGAGTTGATGGCATAACTGCAGAGATGTTGAAGTATGGTGGTGACTCTATAATTGACTGGTTAACTGAAATTTGCCAGTTGTGCTGGGAGTTAGGAATGGTCCCTCGGGATTGGAAGGATGCTATATCATTGTTCCCTTGTATAAGGGAAAAGGTGATCAGACTGAATGCAAGAACTATCAAGGTATTAGCCTACTGAGTGTGCCAGGGAAAGTGTTTGGTAAGGTTGTTATTGAAAAAGTACGGGATCTTGCATCAGAGAAAGTGTGGGATTTTCAGAGTGGTTTTATGCCTGGTAAAGGCTGCACTAACCAGATTTTTGCATTACGTATGATGATTGAAAAGTATCTGGCTGTTGGGAAGAAAGTTTTTACTGCCTTCATAGATTTAGAGAAAGCTTACGACCGAGTCAATAGGACACTTTTGTGGAAGGTTTTGAATGAATATGGTGTTACTGGGAATCTACTTAATAGTGTAAAAGCCATGTATGCTGGTAGTAGAGCTTGTGTACGAGTGAATGGTGTTTTATCAAAATGGTTTTCCATTGGTGCAGGAGTTAGACAAGGTTGTGTAATGTCACCATGGCTGTTTAATATATTTATGGACGCATGCATGCGTGAGGCCAAAATAGATAATAGTGGTTTATGTCTTGGTGATATCCGTGTGTGCAGATTGCTGTATGCTGATGACACTGTCCTGTTGGCAGAGAGCAAAAGTGAGTTGCAGAGTATGTTGACTCAGATGCACGAAGTTTGCATGAAATTCAAACTGAGTATAAATAAGGGAAAAACCAAAGTTATGGTGTTTGAGAGAGGAATGGGTAGCACTGAATGTAATGTAAGTATAAATGGCACTGTGATTGACCAGGTGAGTGAGTTTGTGTATTTAGGAAGCATGTTTGACAGAGAGAACAAGTTGGTTGGTGAAATCAGTAGGCGAGTGAATTCTTCTTTGAAAGTCATAGCTGTTCTGGGAGGTTTTCACAGGAATGATGGGTTCTCTAGGGAGTCCCGCATGGCTGTGTATGAAACAGTAATTGTTCCTACTCTGATGTATGGCAGTGAAACCTGGGTACTGCAGAAGAAACATAGGAGTCGTTTGTGTGCTGGAGAAATGCGTTACTTACGTGGGGTTTATGGCAAGACATGATCTGATTGTGTGAGGAATGAAGATGTATTGCAGTTGTGTGATGTAAAGCAAAATGTTGTTAGCAAGGTGGAAACCAATATGCTTCGGTGGTTTGGCTATGTTGAAATAATGAGTGATGAAATGCTTACTAAGAAAATATTTTCAGCCCAAGTGGCAGGAAGGAAAGGCAGAGGAAGGCCAAGGAAGACATGGGTGGATCAGATTCAGGAGTGTCTGCATGAGAAAAAGATTATGAGTATGAAGTATAAAAGATTTTGTGTACGGTGTGTAATGGATATCAGCGAAGCACGAGTTGTATGTCAAGATCGCTGTAAATGGCAAAGTTTGATACGACAACAATAAGTAAAATATCTGGAAGTTTGTATTTCTTTTTGGAGTTAACCTCTGAATCTCAGAGAACAGCTTAGTGATATGTATGTATGCATGTATGTCCTTCATGTATTGTGTGATTGTGTTATATCTGAGGATGGGACCAATTCTGCCCCGAAAGGTCTTATGTTTTTCAACTGTGATGTTTTAAATGTACTTAGTAAAGTCTTTTAATTTATCATCAGCTTTTAACTACCCTTTTTTTTATCGTGCAAAAACAGTTTGTGAACTTTGATTCCTTGTCTTGCTCAACACGAATGTTTTTGATCTCTTATGCCATCTACTATTTCATTGTACTCTTACACCAACCTAGACCACAAACGGAAGGACTCGGGGCCCAGGGTGAAGGCCCCCCCCCCCCCATACAACATTTTCTTTAGAACCACTAAATTTGGTATACCATTTCATTGTACTCTTACACCAACTTAGTCCATAGACGGAAGAGGTTGGGGCCCGGGGTCAAGGGGGCCCGATACAACATTTTCGTAAAATCTACAGTTTTCAATTTAGAACCACCAAATTTGGTATGCTGTCTCATTGTACATAGACCGTACATGGTTTTTGGAAGGAGTCGGGGCCTGGGGTGTTAAAGGAAACCCCATACAAAATTTTCTCAAAAATTCCCATTTTTTACTTAAGAACTGCAACACAATTCTGCACTACAATACTCTATCTGAGAGCTAAGTTAGAGTACCATGAGATAGTATACCAAATTTGGTGGTTCTAAATTGAAAACTAGATTTTACAAAACTGTTGTATGGGGGGAGGGGCTCTTCACCCCGGGCACCTGACTCCTTCCGTCTGTGGTCTAAGTTGGTGTAAGAGTACAACAATGAGGTAGTATACCAAATTTGGTGGTTCTAAATTGAAAACTGTAGATTTTACGAAAATGTTGTATGAGGTCCCCTTGACCCCGACCTCTTCCATCTATGGTCTAAGTTGGTGTAAGGGTACAATGAGATAGTATATCAAATTTAGTGGTTCTAAATTGAAAACTGTAGATTTTACGAAAATGTTGTATGGGGTCCCCTTGACCCCGGGCCCCGACTCCTTCCAAAAACTGTGTACGGTGTAAGTTAGAGTACAATGAGACAGTATAAAAAATTTGGTGGTTCTAAATTGAAAACTGTAGATTTTAGAAAAATGTTGTATGGGGCCCCCTTGACCCCGACCCCTTCCAAAAACTGTGTACGATTTAAGTTAGAGTATCATGAGAGAGTATACCGAATTTGGTGGTTCTAAATTGAAAACTGTAGATTTTAGAAAAATGTTGTATGGGGCCCCCTTGACCCCGACCCCTTCCAAAAACTGTGTACGATTTAAGTTAGAGTATCATGAGAGAGTATACCGAATTTGGTGGTTCTAAATTGAAAACTGTAGATTTTACGAAAATTTTGAGGAATCAACTGTTTGAATATATAATGTCGACGAAGTGAGCCAGACCCGGAAGAACAGCAGTTTTTACGAAATTGTAGAAGTTTGGCAGATCAGGAAATGCATGCCCATCTCTTGGGATACTCAAAAGATCCCTTTTGTATGGTTGAACAGCACCTGCATCAGTGGGAGTTGTTAGCTGGTACATTGAAATGTTAGTACCGTGGAATGTGGTTTCAGATGTAGAAGAAGACAAGTTGTGGTCGTCAATATTATCATATGGACTCACCGTGAATAGCCCTTTGAAATTTGCAGGACAGAGGACTGAATCCTTCTTGCAATGTTCTACTACATCTTGAAAAAGTCGTGTGGCGATTTCAGTCAGACAGATGTGCGAAATGGACAATCCTAAATTGTGATATTTGTTAATGGTAGTTTTATTATGGGTTCTGCCATATGCAGACAAAGCCTTATAAATACAAAGGGGTGGTTCATACGTTTTCTTTTGTCGGACTTTATTTAGTATTAGCTTAGCGATGGTTAAAGCTGGTTGTGTAGACTTGCAGTCTTTCACTTCAGTACTTCCATAAAGCAATAAATTTAATGTTGCAAGCAAACCCGAGAGAACTGATGACTTCTGGCAGTCAGTATCAAAGCTTCCATTGAAATTAGTAGCAGACTGAAACAACTCCTTTCTCAACCTCATAAGACTTGTTACTTGTGAAAAGTTAAGCTATCCTAAACAGCAGTAGATGACTGAAATGTTTGATCAGTGAAAAGTTTTTAAAAAACATTAATAAATAAAAATGTTCTTTTTTAATTAGTGCAATAAAAATAGTTTTATAATAAAATTTATTAAAATACATACTTTGAAATAGTTCCATTGGATTTTTGACCAAAAAAAAAAAAAAAACATTTTAAAAAGACACCGACAGCTATGTGCTCTATTTTTAAAATTTAGTCTGCCATTTTAGAAAATGGCCACCATATTGAATATCAATTGATATTTTTTGGAGTCCCTATCTTAAATGACTTATTTACGCTTCAAGTAAATCTGAGCAAAGTAGCACCTTCTTATCACAAATTGCCGGATCTTAATGGTTTTTTATGCGAGCAGCCCCCACTATACTGTGAATCTACTTAAGGTGGACGTCTAGTGATTTTGCTTCAAGATGCACCTCAACACTAAACTGGAACGTGGCAAGCTCATAAGACAAACAAAATGTATTGACATAACCAACCTTAAAAAACACCATAATACTTTCAAGTTGGAACTGAAGAACAGATTCTCTGCTTTAGAAGGCCTAACATTGGAAGAAGTGGATATTTCGGAAGTTAACAGAAAAGTAACCAAAGCTCTAATGGAAACAGCAACAAAATTAGCTGGGTCTAAGAACAAGTTGCATGTGAACAAATTATCAGGAAAAACCAAAATGTTGATGCAAAAAAGAAGAGAGATGAGGACAACCAAAGAAGATGTGACTTCCAAAGTGGAATATATAGAGCTATGCAAGACAACACGAAAAAGTATCACTGAAGACGTAAGGAAATTCAACTGTGAGCTAGTGAGGAAAGCAATTGAAAACAACCAAAGCCTTAAGATAGCAAAGGGACATCTCAGTAAAGGAAGAAAACAGATTATGGCCCTGAGAAAAGAAGATGGTTCTATAACAAGAAATAGAGGCGAAATTTTGACAAGAGTGAAAGATTTCTACTCCAAATTATATGAAAGGGATGATACATGTACTCCAGACATCATGAAAGGTACCAGAGTTCTTCCAGTCCTCCCAGCAGAAGTTGCTCATGCAATCAAGAACATGAAGCGGGGAAAAGCTCCAGGAGAAGATGGAATTACTATAGACATCATACAAGAAGCAAGTGGAGAAATTGAAACAGTACTCGCCCAAATTTTCACTCGATGCCTTAATGAAGGGAAGATTCCTGAGGATTGGAACAATGCTACAATGATCCTGCTACATAAAAAAGGTGACATTGAGGATCTCAGGAACTACAGACCTATCAGCCTCCTATCAGTGGTTTATAAAATCTTCACTAAAGTTCTTTCACACCGCTTGAAGGTAACACTGGACATGGCTCAACCGAGAGAACAAGCTGGATTCAGGAGTGGCTACAGCACAATAGATCATATCCACGTACTGAGAGAACTAATTGAAAGAGTGAGGGAATATGAACTTCCATTGTGCATGGCTTTTATCGATTATGAAAAAGCCTTTGATTCGGTGAAACCATCAGCAGTTACCACGGCTCTGAAATCCTGCGGTATTGAAGATGCATACATTAATATTATTAATAACATCTATGAAAATGCAAGTGCAAAGATTCGGCTGTTTGAAAATACAACACACATAAAAATTGGAAAGGGAGTGAGACAAGGTGACACCATATCTCCGAAGCTCTTTAATGCCACATTGGAAAATGTCTTTCAATCACTGAACTGGGAAAACAAAGGGATAAAGATTAATGGAGATTATCTAACCCACCTTCGTTTTGCTGATGACGTAGTCATTTTTGCAACTAGCCCATCAGAGCTGCAGAGTATGATCCAGGAACTTGCTGACAAGAGTAAAGAAGTGGGATTAAAAATGAACTTTCAGAAGACAAAAGTGATGTTCAATGCTTTTACAAGAAATGAAGATTTATCGATTGATGGAGAAAAACTGGAGATAACAGATACATATGTTTATCTTGGACAGCAGATATCAAGTGAGGGTCACATTGATGAAGAAATTAATCGGCGTACAAAACTTGCCTGGAGAGCTTTTGGAAGAAACAGCATAATTTTCAAGAGCAATATGCCATTATGTCTTAAAACAAAAGTGTTTGATCAATGCATCCTTCCAGTGCTTACATATGGTGCAGAGACGTGGACCTTAACTAAAAGAGACATACAAAGGCTGCAGACAACTCAAAGAAGCATGGAGAGGTGCATACTTGGTATAACCAGGAGAGATAAGAAGAGGAACTCGTGGATCCGAAAAATGACGAGAGTGGAAGACATCATGATTAGAGTTAAATCCCTGAAATGGCAATGGGCTGGACATACTGCCAGAAGGACAGACCATAGATGGACAGCCGAAATTTTAGATTGGATTCCAAGGGACAGGAAAAGACCCAGAAAAAGACCACATGGGAGATGGGTGGATGAAATTCGTAAATATGCGGGAGTGACATGGAGGAGACTGGCACAAGACAGACCGTTGTGGAGGAAACTTGGGGAGACCTTCGTCCAGCAGTGGATTGATAATGGTTGACAATGATGATGATTTTTCCAATGGGCAAACTTCTGTACACATTTTCTTCACAATTAATGCATTCCCAAGGATGAAAATTTGAACATCGATTAAAATAACTTCATATTATAACTTGTAATACTTCATATTTTCTAAAACATAACAATAATTATATTAAAAATCAATAACTTTTCTTTTGGTGGTGTTGAGACCAGAAAAAAGATGGTGCGACCTGTACATTGATGACGTCAGTAGACAAACAAATGTTGGATTGCTTAATTTCTGTTTATGTTTTAGAAAATATTAAGTATTCCAAGTTATAATATGAAGTTATTTTAATCGATGTTCAAATGTTCATCCTTGAGAACGCATTAATTGTGAAGAAAATGTGTACAGAAGTTTGCCCATTGGAAGTATAGGAAGCAAAATCACTAGACGTCTACCTTAATAGAGTAAAAGCCATGTATGTCGGCAGTAGAGCTAAAGTACAAGTGAATGATGTTTTTATCAAAATGATTTTCTATTGGTGCAGGAATCAGACAAGGTTGTGTAATGTCACCATGGCTGTTTAATATATTTATGGAAGCGTGCATGTGTGATACCAAAATAGATAATACTGGTTCGTGTCATTTTTACAGTCCTTAATAATTTTAAAAACGAAAGTCAGTTGAGAGTTACTGAATCGGTGTTAATCGAAAAAAAAAACAGATCAAGAGTATGTAATATTAACGATCCAAACAACTTAAATTACTATTGGAAAGCCTTAATTAAAGTAGAACAACAATTAAAGGATAAAAAAAAAAAAAGAGAGAGAACAGCACTAACAATAGATGGCGCCAGAGATACAACGATGCAGAGTTTGCAACTGAAGCCGGAACCTTGATGAGTTTGCTCACTTGAGCTGTGGTTAGCAGAGCAGAGGGATACGACCTCCTGAGGACAACAGAGTAGCTGTTGAAAGCGCTTGGGGATTGTGTGTGACTGGCCGAATGAGGTTAGGGTTTGCTGTAGGGTATTTATGATGTATGAGGCAGATGGAGCATTACGTAAATCACAGTTGACAGTGGTTCGACTGCAGTGAAATGTAAATAGTGTAATTATGTAGATAGTAGTTTTTAATCGAGTGTTTGAATGGGTTGTATATATTGTACGTTAATATGTTCGTATGAGGTATGTAAATTGTGGGATGTGAAATGGGTAGTGAATTGAATATGGGTGTGATGTATGTGAGTATTTATTGGGGTGTGGATATGTGTTTTAGAATTAAGTACCATTTTTTGGCATTGTGAATTTTAAGGGCAAGTTCCTGAGGGAGGAGTGAAGGAAGGAGAAAAAAAAATACAATAAATAAAAAATAGGCGTAATAGGGAGTATGCGTCTTGTGTTGATGAGCTATCTTACATGTCAGAAGGCAGTCAGAAGTCAGCGTGTTTGTACTGTCCTGTGAATAAAAATACGATGTTTCATGACCTAAAGAATTATAATAACAACAGCACCCTATAAGCAGATAAGACGAACGTTTCAACCTTAGAAGGCCAGCTACATAACAGGAAGTTCTAATTAATGTGCATGAAGTGTATAACAGGAATGAAACCAAGAGCTTTTAGGTAAGTGTTTGGCTTTTCTGATTGGTAAGTCATTAATGACTTGCACGTGAATAGTGCACTTTGTTGGTACTTATTATTGCCTACGAAGATGCAAATAATATGATGTTGAAATATGGTGGTGACTCTGTAATTGACTAGTTAACTGAAATTTGTCAGTTGTGCTTGGAGTTAGGAATGGTCCCTTGGGATTGGAAAGATGCTATCATTGTTCCCTTGTATAAGGGAAAAGGTGATCAGACTGAATGCAAGAACTATCGTGGTATTAGCCTACCGAGTGTGCTAGGCAATGCGTTTGGAAAGGTTGTTACTGAAAAAGTACGAGGTCTTACATCAGAGAAAGTGTGGGATGTCCAGAGTGGTTTTTATGCCTGGTAAGGGCTGCACTAACCAAATTTTTGCATTACACATGATGATTGAAAAGTATCTGGCTGTTGGTAAGAAAGTTTTTGCTGCCTTCATAGATTTAGAGAAAGCTTATGACAGAGTAAAAATAGGATACTTTTGTGGAAGGTATTGAGTGAATATGGTGTCACTGGGAATCTTCTTAACAGTGTAAAAGCCATGTATACTGGTAGTAGAGCTTGTGCATGAATGAATGGTGTTTTATCAAAATGGTTTTCTGTTGGCGCAGGAGTCAGACAAGGTTATGTAATGTTACCATGGCTGTTTTAATATATTTATAGATGCTGCATGATGCTAGAATAGATAATACTGGTTTATGTCTTGGTGATATCCGTGTGTGCAGATTCTGTATGCTGATGACACTGCCCTGTTGGCAGAGAGCAAAAGTGAGTTGCAGAGTATGTTGCCCTGGATGTACGAAGTTTGTATGAAATTCAAACTGAGTATAAATAAGGGAAAAACCAAAGTTATGGTTTTTGAGAGAGGAACTGGTAATAGTGAATTAAATATATGTCTAAACGGCACAGTGATTGACCAGATGAATAAGTTTGTGTATTTTGAAAGCATGTTTGACAGAGAGAACAAATTGAATGATGAAATTTAGTAGGTGAGTGGATTCTTCATTGAAAGTCATGGCTGCTTTGGGAAGTTTTCACAGAAATGATGGGTTCTCAAAAGAGTCCCACATGGCTGTGCATGGAAGTGTAATTGTTCTTTTTCTGATGTATAGCAGTGAAACCTGGGTACTGCAGAAGAAACATAGGAGTTGCTTGTGTGCTGGAGAAATGCGTTACTTACGTGGGGTTTGTGGCAAGACACGATCTGATTGTGTGAGGAATGAAGATGTGTTGTAGTTGTGTAATGTGAAGCAAAATGTTGTTAGCAAGGTGGAGACCAATATGCTTCGGTGGTTTGGCCATGTTGAAAGAATGAGTGATGAAATGCTTACTAAGAAAATCTTGTTAGCCCAAGTAGCAGGAAGGAAAGGCAGAGGAAGGCCAAGGAAGTCATGGAAGGATCAGATTCAGGAGTTTCTGCATGAGAAAAAGAGTATGAAGTATAGAAGATCTTGTATACAGCGTGTGATGGATGTAAGTGAAATCCGAGTTGTATGTCAAGATCACTGTAAATGGATAAGTTTGATACAGCAACAATAAGTAAAAATTATCTGGTAGTTTGTATTTCTTTGTGAAGCTAACCTCTGAATCTCAGAGAACAGCTTAGTGATATGTGATCTATTGCAAAGGTAATTTTTAAACAAAATATAAGTCAATCCTCTAAAACCAAGATTATGTAATTTTGACAATAAAATGTTATGGTTTAATGTACCAAATGCTTTAGTAAGGTCCAAAAAGATAGCTAGTGTAATAATTTTTTTGTATTATTTATTGGATATGTAATACTGTTAACTCTATACATTTATTTAGTTGAAAACCAAACTGATTTTGATTAATGATTTTATATTTTCCTAAATATGTAACCATTTTGTTGTAAAGTAATTTTTCCAAAATTTTAGAGAACATAGAAAGGTTCACAATGGGTTGATAATTATTAATATAATTCTTTGCTCCTGATTTATATTTAGGTGTTATTTTAGTAATTTTTAAATCATCAGGAAATATTCCTGTTTGAAACACTAAATTAAAAATTAGGAGTAGCGGATCAACGATGATCTCAGCCACATATTTAATTACCATGGAGTGAGTATTATTCGGACCTGGACCTGAAATGGATTTCATTTGACATAGTTCTTTTAAGAATTCATCATGGGTAACAAAGCTGAGGTGGGCAGAGCCTGAGCCCGAATCGGGCTCCACCTGTAGAATATTTAGTGCGGTTCGGGGTCGGGCTCTTTGAAAGAGGGAATTCTTCAACAACTGGTTTAGGTTGGGGAGAGGGGGCATTCGCATGCATGTGATTGTTGTCTAAGCATCCAATTAACTGAAAACACCAAAAGCTATTCCGAGATACACATAAATAAGACAAACGCAAAAAAATTATCGCTAATTTTGTTATGTGTGTGTGTGTTTAAGCACTTAAAATTAAATGCAAAAGTGTGCAAAAGTAAATTAATTCCTAAGTGTTTAAGCAAGCAAAATTAAATGCAAAAATAACAACACTGAACTATTAAAGTGTTTTATTTACCCATTTACATTTTTAAGTGAGACTTTACTTGCTAGCATTAGATTTAATTAAAATATATATCATTTCCTATTTTTCCCCACACAGTCTCCCATTTATTAAATCAACTTTTAAAATAATTGATAATATTTAGTAGTGACAAATGTTCTTATTGTTTCAAGAATGTGGATGGGAGGGGGGCCTCATCTTGTGCTGTGCCTTGAGGCCCCATTCTGGGTAAATCGGGCCATGATCCCGGCTCGGCACCGTGCATTCTTCCTCCCACTTAGCTTTCTAACAAGCAAAACACATTTCTCCTCCTTGCGGAAAAAAATAGGAAAGAAACAAAAAGCCGCGTCACGAACTTTGTTCAGAGGATTCGGACCGACGTAATCCTGGGCCCTGCACCGTGGCTTCTTTCCACTTAGCTTTAAGTCAAGGAAAACAAATTCCACCTCCTAGTGAATAAAAAAAAGAACGAAGAGCTGCGTCACGAACTGTGTTCAGAGGCTTCCAGCCG
The DNA here is from genome assembly GCA_039090855.1 of Macrothele yani. NCBI lineage: Eukaryota > Metazoa > Arthropoda > Arachnida > Araneae > Macrothelidae > Macrothele > Macrothele yani. The sequence goes on along the minus strand of CM076989.1, from coordinate 129,442,994 downwards.
ACGTAATCCCGGCCCGGCGCCGTTCATTCCACGATTATCCGTGGTGCATTCGTTTTTTTTTTCCACTTAGCTTTCAAACAAGCAAAACAAATTTCTCCTCCTCGAAGAGAAAGAAAGAAAAAAAAAAAAAAAGAAAAAAAGAAAGAAACAAAGTTCGTAATCCCGGAGGATTACGGAATTATCCTATAAACCAATAAAACATTCTTAATATCAGCGAAAATCTGAATTTCTGTAATTTTTCGTTAGTCACAGGTAATTCAGTAACCCCGGGGGAAATCCACAATAGTTGGGATCTTTGGATGCCTATATGATACTTTTGCCTGCCAGTGAGAGAGAAGGTTCATAAAGTAAATGTCCAATCACATGTGAACAGAACTTTTCTTTGCATACGACGGCTCAGGGCACTGCCCAATTTCTCAACTGATTTTGCCCCCAGCAAATAAATAAAACAAATAGCAATGGAAAGGTTGAAGGTGAACTGAAACAGCGGAGTTTTTTGTAAAACAACAACAACAAAAAAAAAAAAAAAAAAAAAAAAAACGGTTTGGAGCAGACCGAGATGTTTGAAGTGACGTCACCCGTGGCTATCTCCTTGGCCGAGCAGCGTCAGCCTGGAGCTGCCGGTCAGCCACGCAGCAGCAATCTTAAGACTGAAATATCGCCACGTACCCAACGAATATTTCTCTCTAATTTGCCACGATTTTCCCCCCAACATATCAACAATTACAAACTTTTGTCAAAAGCCTGAGATTGCAAATGACAAGTTTAGCGGATTTCCATTTCTTCTAAAAAGTGAATTCACTGAATTCCGCCAATTAACGGAAGAATCACATGGCTGGAATTCGAGATGGCTATTTATTTCGGGCTTGGGTAGAAAATGTTACAGGTTGCACGTCAGTGTGTTTCTGCAGTGAAGAAAAAGCTTTTTCAAGAACTATAGATATTGGATAATTGATAGCAAGCCAATGATAATTTACCCCCTCTCTCAATGCAGTAGATCCCTGCTAATTCTATTTAGCAGCGTACATATTGCAGTGCATTATGGCATGATAATATTAGCATTATTTAATCAACATACAATTGCAGCACAGCCCAATCATTTTGGATTTCTGGTCGCCCGAAGCACTCAGGTGGAAATCAACAGTAAAAGAAAATCTCACAGTTACACTGTAAAAATAGAAAGAAGTACCTTTCCCACTCCCCATTTGAGAAATACATTAATTAATTGCAGGACGAGAGGAAGTGTGGAAAAGGAAACGTTTTTTATTAATGGTTGAACAAGTTAGCCAGTTTTGGGCTCGTTCAGGCCTGGGCTCTATCTTGCAATATAAAATTCAGGCTCGGGCTCCAAAAATTGAGCCTGAACTCAGCTCTAATGAGTAATACTTGATAAATAAAAATATTTGCACAGTACGATTGTTTGGGGTAATCTGTACAGTTCATATTGACAGTATTTAACTTTTGCTTGATAGTTAGGGGAATTGTTATAAAATGGTTGTTGATTAATGTCACTATTTTCTGTTTATCATTGATATTGTTTGAGTCAGTTAAACACACTATTGATGTATTATTAGGTTTGTTCCCAAGTAAAAGGTTGAGATGTTTCCAAGTGAGTTTTGAAGAGTTTTGTGAAAAAATACTCACATAATAGTTGCGCTTAACCATCCTGATATTAGAATTTAAATTATTTCTATATATTTTAAAGTTAATGAAATCTGATTGTTGTCTTGAAATATGCCCTATAGTGGCGAAGTTGTGCACTGAAAAAAAAAAAAAGTGGAATGAAAGGATCATCACTCTTATATTTCAAGCTTCCTAATGCAAAAAGAATTTTTCAAATCGAATTAATAGTTGTAGGGATATGGTGCCCCCAGACAGCTGGCTGGACTAAAGACAAAGTGATAACATACGTACAATGTTTTTTTTTTTTTTTTTTTTTTTTTTGCAAAAGATGTGCTGATAACACAGCTTCAGCACTGCTAACAGATAAAAAAAAAAAAAAAAAAAAATGTCCCCACATTTTCCCAAGGGTGGGGAGGGAAATTTGTCAGATGTATGTTATATCAGTAGAAAAATCCTTAACTACAAAACATCATGCAGGATCAAAAAGGCAGGAATGGATAAAATTCCAGGACATGTAAAAGAAATTTTAAGACATTTCCAGGATGCGTACAAACCACGTGTAATGCACAAAATGACGGCTATGCAAAGTGATACAATAATAACTGAACTTGCTTACCATTTCTAACTTTGAGAGCATCCCTTTTGGATGGGCCTGTGCATCCTTAGTTAATATGTTCTCATGGTCACAACATAATTCAGTAAGCTCGTCATTACTTAATTCTGGGAGTTTATCCTTGAAGGAATCTGAAAGTAAGCTCATAGCATATTCATTTGTTGGCATCTCACAATTCATCATACTATTCATGTCTTCATTTCTGTCTTTTTCTCCAATCATTACAGTGGTCTGAGGTTTATCTCTCTTCTCTAATGCGGATAAATTTGAATTCAGATGGGATCTTTCTGGACTTGAACCACCGTAAACTGATGTTTGACAGGGAGTGTCTTCAGGAGAATATAGAGGCATGTCTGGCAGTTTTGGAGATATTTCAGACTGCTCATCTCTCAAATGCATAGCACTTAAAGAATTATGCTGAACAGTTCCATCATCAGAACAGAAAAATTTTCCAAATGTTTCACCAAAATTAGAATCCAGACTGGGTCCTTCTAGATTTGAACCAGCCTGGTCTGATGCTCGATTGTTCTCAGAATCAGTAAATACGTCTGGTGACTTTGTATGATATTCATGTGGTATATCAGCAGTCTGAAATGTCTTCAAAGAAAAATCTGTTATATTGCTATTTGAAAATGATGGCATTGATGGCAATAGGAAAGATAAATTGGGATAAATTGATGTAGTTTGTCCACCACAAGAGTGAGTACCTTTCGCTGTTGAAGTATCCCTTCTTGCCACTATTTCTGTAAAGAAATGTTAACAGGTTGAGATGTATTACACAAAAAAATGAACAGAATACTAAAGATGATTGTCATACTAAACAGGCATGTGTTAATAATCACTTTTAAGTCGCTATAAGTCAATATTAAATGCAGCATTAGCAACTTGAAAGCAAATATTAAGGACAAATCAGTAACAGTAAACAAAGAAAAGAAAAAAAAAAGGTGTTCACAATTAAAAATGGAGTTGCATGTCAAAACTTATGTTAAATGCAAATAATACTGAATGTCCACAGGGTAGGTTCACACATAGGATCTGAATTTCAGAATCGCTACACGAAATTCAGCTGGCTTGTCTAGAGCAGAAGTTCTGAACCAGAGTGGAATAATGGGGTTTCGGGGAGGCAGATTGGAACCAAACTTAAACTGTTGGAATATTGATCACACATCAAATTAAAAATAAAGATTTCCCTTTTTATCTGTGGAAATATTCCATTTATGGATACATTTGACTTTGTCTTATTTTTTGTTCTTAGATTTTGCAGCCCATCAGAAAAAAAGATGGTACGATGATTCATATATTCAGTATGGATTAACACCCATCATTAAAGGAGAAGAAAGGCTTCAATGCATTTTTTGTAGCACAACTTTGTCAAATGCTTTTATGAAACCAAAGAAGTTGAAGCAACATTAACCAAATTTTCATCCTTAATACAAGGACAAGAACATTTTTTTTTTAAATGTCATGGGAATGGTCTCAAAAAGATGAAGCTGGATTCAACAGGGGCATTCCAAAAAATGAGCCACAAGGTTACTGAAGCTTTTTATGTCATAATGCTGCAGATAGCAAAGCAGAAAGAACCACATACAATTTTGAGGATATGGATTGGAGAAAAAACTTGTAGCAGTTTCACTATCAAACAATACTATTCAAAGGAGAATGAGCAACATGGTCATTGACATCGAAGATCAAGTTATTCAGGAGATCAGATCTGCAGCATTTAGCTTATTTTCAATTTAACTTGAGGAATTGACTGGTGTGGCATCATTTTCCTAGCTGCTGCTGTTTAAGTGAACCTGAGTGCACATATCTTGTAAAGAGTAGTTTCTCTTCTTGAAACAGCTACCAATGCCTCAAATTATACATTTTGAAAAAGGTTTCATCTTTGTTTTTTGAATCAGAAAAACTTTTCTGGGATAATGTTTGTGGGTGCTGTACAGATGAAGAACCAGCTATGTTAGGGGCAAAATCTGAATTTCAAGTCAGTACAAAAAAGTGTGCTCCAAAAGTGAAAGGCATTCACTGTATGATTCATTGCCAGGCTCTGGCCTCCAAAACACTTCCAGCTCCACTTGGGGAGGGTTTTGAATGAAACAATTCAATTTATGAATTTTGTCAGAGGAGCTCTCAACTCACGATTTTTCAAGCAGTTATGTATTTGACATGGATGCAGACCATCATTTGCTTTTCCACACAAATGTTCAATGTCTTTCAAAAGGAAATGTAACAGAGTATTTCTGCTTACAGATGAGCCCAAATTATTTCTAAAGTTCAGGTAAGATGGAATTTTTTGCTTGGTTGGATGATGAGAAATGGGTCATGTGCCTTGCCTATTTGGTTGGCATTTCTGAGCATCTGAATAAACTGTAATCTTCAGATGCAGGGAAGGAGTGCAAACATCATAAAATTCATTGATTCCTTGAAAGCTTTCAAGAGCAAGCTAGAAAACTGGCAGAGAAAGGTAAAGATAAAAACTATTGCAATGTTTGAGAAGCAATCAATAGCTCCAGTTGATCAAAGCTGCCATTGCATTGTTATCAAGCTGGGTCCTAGCGACCCACAGATTTATAAAAAGTGGGTACTTTGCGAGATATTCTGGGTCCGTTAAAAAAAAATCAAAAGAATCAAGAGATAATGAATATTTATATTTACATAAGCAAATGAAAAATAAATGTAACATACATCATTGTTCGACACTTAAAATTAGCTCTTTGAAAGCAATCTTTAAAAAAAAATCAAGTACTGACAGAATTAAATTTTATAATTTTCAACTAAATTTTATCATAATGGAACTATACAAAGACAGTGCATTTTAAGTCAGTTCAGAACACCAGAGTGGCTTTTATTTTTCAAAACAGAAGAAATATGTGATGATGTGTGATGACTATGCTTGAAAAGTTTTTTTTTTTTTGTACTTTTAATGAACAATCATTGAAGTAGACTATATGTCCAACTTTTAGTAGATTATAATCATTCACAGTGCTCTCATTAAATGTAAGTTTGTTTTTCAAATTTTAAATTTCAACAGTTTCAATATTGATCAAAAGAGCTGAAAGGTTTAATACATCAATCAGGACATTTGTATATTTACACATGATTCATACACTTTTTCCACCACAGAATTCCAGGACATTTGGAATTTTTTCCAGAACACATGATACAAATGCTCCTATTTATAATATTGTGAAACCATAGGTCTTTTCAACCTGTAACTTACAACTAACAACTCCCTACAGGCTTGAGCAAACTTAATATGGAATGCAGAATGTTGAAAATGTCTGCTGCAGCTAACAAGAAACTTAGAATCATAAATAAATACTAAAAATACCAAAACTGTCACTGAAAATGTAAATAGATTTAATTTCTGTAAATCTCTTATGTACGTAACACTATGCTGATTTTGAGAAAATTTTATTGCTACTTTGGCTTTAGTCCAATTATTGAAGCCAATTGTAGAATAAAATATCATAAAACTTGAAAATATAGATAAAATATTTATAGTTAGAACATCAAATGCATCATTACTCTCAAAATGCTTTCATATACCACACAATCAACACATAAACTAAATAGTATTTATATTCAAATATTCTGAAATAAAGCTTACATTGGAAATTTAAGGATAAGAAAAGGTAAAATATTTGAAACTTTTTCAAAGGAACAAAAGGACTTATTTCTTAAACAGATATTCACGGGAGCAAGGATTTGTGTTACATTTTATTCAGGGAAGGAATTTTCAACATAATATATATGCTTCTAATATTAATGCTCTAGCTATGTTTTATATTTGTAATCACCAGCAAATGAAGTGTGCACAAAAATTCCCAAAATGAAATATAAGATAATAACAGGAAACCCTTAAATCCAAGGGCTATGTGCACAGCTACTTACATCAGTGATAAATTTTTCCATTAGGTAGTTTAACTGGGTGTGATTAGAAAACTAATTATAGAACATGGAAAGTGATTAGTTAGCTCAGAAAATACTAAGAAACAACTAGACTTAAGATTCTGATGTTAGAAAGCAATCTAATTTCAAGGCAAATTTTTAACATGAAGCATTAATCAGCAAATTTCAGCAAAGATCAAAATAAGCCACAACTAAAAAAAAAAAATGGGTTTGAAAATATCCTTCACGCACTTCTAATCTGTTGTTACTAAACAAGTGTGCTCTAAAAATATCCTTCACACTGTCCTGATCTGTTGTTTCTAAACAAGTGTGCACTATTAGTTCATTTTAATGCACAAATTTTCACAATTAGTACACATTTTGTGCATGTAAATATTAAAGCCTACATGTGTGAAAAGGTTCCACTATAATGATCTGTTCAATTAAGGATATGTAATAAAAGAGAAGGTGGAATAAGTGCAAACTTCAGTAACGCTTCATTTCCAAGTATTTTTCCTCCAATTCTTTTTCTAGATTTTTTAATGACTCCTTTTTCTTTTGGCACTTTGACGCAGAGAATTTGCTTTGGCTACGAAAGTCAACCAACTCATTTCTTTTGCTTTCTCAGAATAAGAATCAGATGATTTGAACAGAGCTGATAAGTCCTCCTCCAGCCTCTTTTTCTTTTTCATTAATCCATCTATGTGATCCAACAATGACTTCCTTTTATCTCTTCCATACTTTTCTACCTCCCCTTTTCTTTTTCATCAAGATACAAATGATGTTTCTGACAAGCACCAGCAGCAGAAATCAGAAGTTCTTTTGAGATTGTTACATTCTTTATGCCTCCAATTGATTTTATATGGTCACTGATAATGCGTTTTACTACAATTGTCTCATGATGAAGATTTTCAACCATCATATATTTGTTTTCTGAAAAACCACGCTCAACCGTTGCTTGTCCATGAGAAAGGAGCAATAAAATCTTTACAACAGACCACAAATGTTGGAACTCGGACTTGGTTGCAAGCAAGCTGTGAAAATATGCATCTACATGATCAGATTTAACATCAAATTTAGGCATGCAAGCTGCTTCACTGATTAAGGAATTATATTCTCCTATAATTGTATCACAGTATGACTCTTTAACTTTGCCTGCATTTGTGAGAATCAGTAAAATATCACTGATTTTTTTTACATTAGCAACTGTTTCCCTTTTTTAAATGTTGGGGATCTATACAGGCCATGTTCTGAACCAATTAATATTGCAGAGGTGATTTCTCAGTAAGTTTTTTGCTCAACCTTATCAAAGAATTTTTGCAGTTTATGTAAAACTCAGTCACTTGCCTGTCAGACACAGATTTCTTCCTCTTCAAATCTGTAATGTTATTTTGTGTCACAAAGCCTATAGTAATGCTGTTTATATCCTTGTGATATTTTTTATTTTCAAAATCCAGTTGTAGTAGTTGCATAGGGTTTGTGATGGCATCTAACTGCTCATCCTTAATAAAATGTCTGAAAACATTTTCTAAATTTTTACTAATGAATGGCATCATTGGCTATCTGTTTGGTATGACACTAAAAACTGTTCAATATCATTGGCCAAGCTTATAAAAAAAACTAAATTTTGCCACAAATAGTTCATTTCTTAAACATTCTCGCAATGTTTCAAATGTCGTATTTGCAGGATCAGGTACTTCTTTTTTTGGACACTGTTTATATATTTCTTCAGAAAGGGTAAAACTTCTAATGCTCTCTGGCACACAGCAACATTTTCTACTCATCGATTCCTGCAAAAATTTAAAGGGAATATATTATAACCAGTGACAATAATAAAATCTTCTCATCTGGCAGGAGCATCTTTCAGCAACCGATACAACAATATCAAAAAATGTTCCACTTCTGGAAAAACTGAACATGCACTTCAGAAAGCATTGTGCATTATACGCAACCCACAGCTTCCAACATTACGCAATGTAGAAAGTGAAAGTTTCTCTTGCTTTTAAGTGTTGCATCATCATTTGAAAAACTTGCCAGTTGACATCAACTATCCATGGATGGTCCATCCATGGATAGTTGATGCACATTACCTGGATCAAGAACTAGACATTTTTCAGATATATTTTCATATAAAATAACAGCTGTTGCATGCCCTATAAAGTCAGAAGAAAAATATATAGTCCATACCAAATTTTCTTCCCAGTATCGAATATGGCAATCAAGTTGTTTATGCTGTGTATGTTTATTCAGAGACTCGTAAAAAAACAAAACATACCCATTTGCACGTTTCACACTGTCTTTAATGGTAGAAGAAAAATAGGGGGAAATGCCAAACACAGACAGGTAGGCAGATTTCCTTTCCCCACAAGAAAATTTTTCATCGATGGGAAACATTAATTTGAAAATATCTTTAATATTTTCCATGATTTCAATGAAAAATTGCTACTCAAAGCTTTTAGCACCCATGTAATTTCTGCTTTTAAACTGCTTCTGAAGAAAGTGGACCCGCAACTAAATGAAAAACCCCCATGCCGCATCCACATAACGGAAATAAGAATTGAAAGCCAAGCCCCACGTGCGGTAAGTGTTAATCGAACTTTACCAATAAAAAGGGAAGTTCAAAAATGCAAATGCATTAATGCACATTAAAAAATAAAAATAAAATAAAAATAACCTCCAATATCGGAAGTAAATTGAAACTCTGAAGAAAATGATCCTCCAATTGTAACTGGAGTTCTGCTGCTGCCAGATGTCGATGGTACATTGGGATACAAGCGTCTTGGGGTAACCTGGTTCCCGAGGAGCAGACGGAAGTCACATGATCCAATCCCGGCACCGCGCGGAGTCATCGTTATACTTGATCGAGCCTCAATGCAGCTTAAGTGACGTCACAAACAGGGGTCCGACATTCAGCTCCGATGGATCTTGCTTTCGTTCAGAGCAGACAATGTGTCACGTTTAACGTGGTGTTCTGCATTTGTTTATATCATGTAGATTCATTTGCAAAAAAACTTAGCGAATCACTTTCAGCGCGATGAAAGTTAATATTGCAATATGAATAAAGTGCGCTAATATTTAGCTCACGAATTACTTAGAAAGTTGTCACGAAAAGTGAACGAAATGCTAATGTTTAGATGAAAGTGACAAATTATTTGAATTTTCACTTAGAATACTAACCGACGGGAACTTTGAAATTTTCCGCACAAAATAAATGAAATGTGCTGTTGTTTTATTAGCAAATTATTAAAAAATACTTAAGTCGTGGCATGAAATATGAATATTTAGACGAAATTAATAATTTATTTTTTTAAGTTTTCGTACGAAGTGAAAGAAAAGTTTATATTTCAATGAGCCTGACAAATTACTTCGGTCTTACGCAAAAACGAAATGTAATTAATTTTTTTTTTTTAAGTTGTAGCATAAAGTAAAAGAAAAGTTAATATTTCAATGAACCTAACAATTGTCAAGGTTTCTTCACATTCAGTCAGCACTCAGCAGTTAATGCAACAAATAATCCTTATATGAAAAATTTGTTGGCAAAAAATCTCATTGGTAAGATTTCTTCCCAGAGTAAGTTGGTGTAGCAGTCCTTTTTTTTTCTTTTTTTTTTTTTTGAGATTATATGCAATTTTATTATTAAGGCTTGTTATAGCAGAATGACAAAATTAACTGCTATAGTTTCTAAGAATATTATAAGTTACCATGCACAAAGTCAGGTTATGCCAACATGAAGCTGGGCAGGGCATGCCCCAAATTTTTTTTAAAGGGGGAGGGGGTCCGATTTTTTTTATACAACTAAATGTGTTATGAGTGCATTTTAAAAATGTATGCAACATCTGTGCAAAAATATTCAAATAAATATTACTGAAAATTATTATTATTAATATTCTTATTACCTGTATTCTTATCACTACATAATGGTTGACCACTTATATTTTGCAATTTATCTATGCAGCAAACAAATTGGGAAAAGTGATTGGAATCCTGATAAGACCGATTTGTGTGCGAGAAATCTATTTTCCAAAGCACTAATAAAACTAATATACATGTCTAAAAATGGTACATAAATTGAAATCCTGTAACAGTCTTCTGGGTTCCGTTACAGCGTTAGTTTTGTTTTAATGTGATTCTTGGTTTTTTAATCAAAACTCCTTGCTTTTCAGCACGCTTTAGAGTAATCTGAAATAAGTCATGGAACTCAAATTTGACGTTGCCTCGTCACCGCAGAAACTTTCGGTATACTCATGTATTGGCTTTTAATTGCAATGGAACATTCTGGTCCTTGGCTCCTTGCCCCTTCCTCATCTTAATGGAGAAAACACGCTCAGTTGCTGTCATGAGACATGAAAACAATTTCAAATACTAAAAAAAATTGCCTTTTAAAATCGTGTTTTTAAAATATCGAAAGGCTCCAAATTTTGGGGTGTTTTAACACCCAACCTCCCCCGTCCCCCTTGGGCACAACACTGAAGCTGGGGTAGATGATGAATTTCGCTTTTTCAGAAAACATTTGTTGAGTTCCTAAAAGTTATTTTATTTCCCCTTATTTTTAATGAAATATTAAAGGGTTATCCTATTTAGAATGCCATAAAAAATAATTTTCATAACATGATTGCCCCTTCACAAAACTTCCTGTTCCTAAAAGTTATTTTACTACCACTTATTTTTGACGAAGCATTATAAGGGCTCTTCTTTTTTAGGGGAGTAATGTTATAAAAAAAGAAAGCATTTCTATCACAGTGATTACTGCAACACAATCTCTAAACACTATATATTTTTTATTGTTCACAAGGTATAGGACTTTGTAAAATGTTTTGAATCGACAAGTCCATTTTAGTGACTTCATCGCAGCTGTTGCAATTTTCTTGGGAATTTAGTTGCTCAGATTTAACTGGTATGACGAAAAACGTCTGTAAAATAAGGTAGGTATTTAGATATCACTAACATCCCAAGTATTGAAATATAAAACGGGGTCAATTGTATTGTCATTAAGGACAGTTTTTCAGACACATTTGAAACTTTGCTGATAGATTAGACTTACGCAACTATAGCTCCTTTGCGAAGCCTCTCACTTACGCAACTACAGTGAATCAAGTTGTTCTTCATATTTTCACTTAAAATCACACCTACATCAGCCTGTCCTCTCACATTATCCAATACTCCAGATCACACACTCACCATACCATTCACTTCTTCTACCCGAATTTCCTTCTTTTTGGTTTCACTTACACACAGCACATCCAATCTATACTTATTCATCTCCTCAATCACCTCATTCATCTTGCCATTTATACCTCTAGTATTTCATACACCAATCTTACATTCACTCAGCTGAGATCCCTTTCTCATACGCTGTTTTGAAAGTCCAGGTCGATTCCGTGGTGGACCATCCTTCTCAAGTGTGGTAGGTCCACCATATCTCACACTTGAGTCATTTTTAATATTTTTTTTTTGTCTTTTTAATCAGGTAATTTTTAACATTATATGCACATTATTTGGAATACACCTTTTGAGTCAAGCAATCTTGGAAAAGGGGCAATGACATTATGACATATGGTCAAATTGATGCATGGAGGGGGGGGGGTGAGAACACTGGTCTACTACAGGTTCACATGATTCTTTTCCAGATTTATAGACGAATTACTGTAACCTTTTAAGCAACAAGCTAGAAACTTTTTTTTTTTTTTTTTATCATTCAACAGAAAACTAGCCAAATCACTAGTGAAGGATTACACGTTTCTCACATCCTGCAGGTCAAGATTCCCTTTGTGTGTGACTGAACTCCTGAGATTTATCTTTTATCTCCCCCCCCACCGACTTGTTTTATCATTTGGCACAAGCTTATTTCGGGGCAGATTTCAGCCTCGTTTTCTTTCCCGCTAATTTTGTATTATCCTTTCTTTATCTTCCTCTTTCCATGGATTTTATTCTTAGCTATCATGAAACATACTGCTATGTGGGTATACCTACATAAACAACACATCTACACAGTACATATGCCTACAAAACTGATATGTAAGTTTACCTACATAGCAGTATGCTACATGTCCTTTGGCCTGTGGAACAGTCCAAATTTGTCAGGACATGGAACATATTACATGCAGGAAGATTCATGCTGGAATGTCATATTATGAAGCAATACAGAGTTGCACAGTTGCTTCAAACTGAATGGCAGCATATTCTTCAGTCTTCCAAGCAAGTTAGACCTCACTGCAGAGGTACACAATGGGCTTTAAATTTGGGGACCATGCATAAAACTGAAGCAAGGAAAACTGATTGGCTTGTAAAAAGGAAAACGGTGATGCCTGGGCCATGTGAGTTGGCGCATTACCAGCACAGCCTATACTATTGACAGCTGACAGGATTTGCCATGGCTTCATGTTGCTAGTCAAATTTAGAACCTGTCATCAGCATGATGCAGAAGGAATCTTGATTCAACCATCCAGGCAACCTCTTTTCAGTCCTCAACACTCCAATGTTGATATTCCTCCACTCACTGAAAACATCTTTCCACATTCTGTTGGGACAATATCAGCTGTCTACATGGCCCTCGGTTGTTGCAGCCCATTCGTGATATGGTCTGATACTTCGTGCAACTGTAGATGACTCTCAGCACACCAGTGTTGAATTCTGCAGTAATTTACCAGGTTGTGGCCCATAAGTTCATTTGCATGATTCTCACCGGTCCCTGACCCATCTAATCCACCAGCTTTTTCATTCACAGGATTGCTGCTTGCTGGAAATTTTTCGTGTGTAGCACCATTCACTGTAAATTACTGTTATGGTTGAGTGTGAAGATATGACTGTTTGGAAGATGCTTGAACCAGTATGCCCGATGTCAACTATCATGCTACATTAAAAGTAGCTCAGTTTACTCACTTTGCCTATTCTGACCCTTAACTGAATGATAAATGATACTCAACAAACTGGTGTGCCTGATTTACACCATGACAGTGCTCACATGTCGTCTTATGTGTTGGAGTGAGCCACTTATGTGAAGACTGCAAGCATACCTAATAAACTGGCATCTGCATTGATTAAGTTGCCTTTACATCATTTTTATGACACCATTTCTTGCATTTGCTAAATTCAAGGCGTTTACTTGTTTTTGTTGTGCATCTCCATTTTAAGTCCTTTCCATCATTTTTCATATGAAAAAATCAGTTTCATTTTACTGCATGATATCATTGAATTTTTCTCTTGTCCCTGTAGGAGAAATAATTTGAATTTAAAAATAACTATCACTACTACTCTGTGTCAATTATTTCAACTCAGTTTTGCTGATGACAATACTTATTATATGCCTGATATCATGAATTACTTAGAAAAATCTAGTGAACATCAAGTAACTGAACTTTAACGCCATCTCCAAATTTAAACTCTCATATAAACTACCTTATTCAAAGCACTCAGAATTGTGTACTGAATTGCCTGTAGTTTATTGATCTACATGTAACATCTCCTCAGAACATCTGAGATGTTAAATGGAGTCCACACAATCTCCATTACACGGAGACCAGCAAACGACTTCAAATGGAGACACCACACTGGTCTCTGTTACATGGAGACCAGTTTGCTTTGAATAATCTAGTGAATTTCCCATGTATTTCTGAGGGGAGGGGGATACATATATCTCTTACTTAATTTTTACACTCTCATATGAAGGTTTTCCGCATTTAAAACTTTAAAATCAATAACACCAGAACAAAGCCCCCCTCAATTTTAGTTTAAACTAACAAACAAAAAGAAATGTTATAAGGCCACACCTTTTCTAAACACTGAAATCGTACAGACAGACAAGGACTTTGCTGTGTTTCTCTATTTAAACAAAATTCACAAAAAATTTTCATTTCCAAATTTAGGAACATAAACCTACTGTAGTAGAGAGTTTAATATACTTAAGTTCCCAGATTCTGGAAATGATACACAAGTTATGATAAATTTGTATACTTTATATGTATTTTATCTAGTTTTACATCTGTGCAAATTGCTTTTCTCAAATGCGAAAGGAGAATGAATCTCATAAATTGGCTTCTCAAAGCAGATCAAAATGATTATAGTAGTGCTGCAATTAATATGACACTACAAATGTTGCATTCAGAGGTATTTAAACAGAAATTGCATCTGGCACAAAACCACTGAGCAATGGAAAATAAAATGGTTGTATTAAGATCAAAATTTGCTTTCAGTTTCTTTTGGATAACTTATAACAATAGTTACTAATCTGACAAATTAATATATCTGAAAATGTGAAATCACAATGTACAGAAATCATACATTTACTAATTTATACCATGCATACTTTAACTATGAAATTTATTTTAATTTACTGATTACTCTTTCTTTGAGTCTTGAACATCATAAAAGTACATCAGTGAGGAAGATCAGCCTTACAGACAATGGTTCCAGATGGCTTATTGCATACATCTGCCAACTATACAGTTGTGACATTTTGTACTGTTTCTCACATTGTATGAATATCAAAGTGCTTGTGGGAAACTTATTCATCTTTGTCTGACATTGAATTATCACAGCTGAATGCTATTGAATATTAAAAAATTTAAGGTGAAATATTATATAGATAAAAGCAACATCAGTAAAAATATATATATATAGATAAATTATCAACTTACCAAGTGGAATATCTTCACAAAGTGACTACTAGAAATGCTAACAGGAGACTTCAAAGCAAATGTATGCTTTCGACTAATAAAATGTGCAATATCCCGAAGTATTCTAGGAAAATGAAAATGTGAGTAACAGCTTTTATCTATATAAAATTTTACCTTAAATTTTTTAATATTCAGTAGCATTCAACTGTGATAATTCAATGTCAGACAAAGGTGAATAAGTTTCCCGCAAGCACTTTGATATTCATATAACGTGAGAAACAGTACAAAATATTACAACTGTATAGTTGACAGATATATACAATAAATTTTATAACTATGTAATTAAGTTCAACACCAAAGTGCATTTGAAGAACTAATTAAAGATTATTATATTTGCACTTTTAAGGTATTAAACTCCTGCAAAGTGCGCATAGTTTACGTGCAATTCATAAATGAAAAACTATTAGAAAGTACCAATCACTCACCCTAAAGATCATGGTAATCTCCATCGACAACACACTTCCAACACGTCAATCATCGTAATGTTTCTGGCCTTCCAAGGTTTACAGACATCTTGCTTACGATTCTTACTTCTGGGTGTGAAACATCATATCTTTTTTTTTTTTAGCCTTATGAGATGTAACTATAAAGCATGTCAATTCCATAAAAAACCACACATACTACTCATTCATACAATTCAATTAAAAACTATGTACATATTTACATAACCTTACATTCCTAGGTGGTTAAACCTTTGTCAACTGCAAGTACCAAACTGCTCCTTCTGTTTTCAAAACCCCTGCCACTCCCACTGCAAGTGTCACACTCATTCAGCCCTTCACACACAATCCTCTAGTACTTTCAACAGACCACTGTCGTCATCAGGAGGCACGTGTGTCTCACCCGCCCACCACAGCTCAAGTGAGCAGAGCCATCGAGGCACGGGCCCCAGTCGCTATCTCTGAATCATTGTGTCTCTGGCGCCATCTATTGTCCTTGCTGCTCTTTTCCCCTTTTTCTTTCTAAGCTGCTGTTCTATTTTTATTAGGGCTTTCCATTGTTTGTTTAAGTTACTAGGTTCATTAATGTTGCATAATCTTGATCTGTTTTTTTCAATTAATACTGATTCTGCAATTCTTAACTGCCTTTCGTTTTTACAGCTCTTAATAATTTTAATATCCTCAAACCTTGGACATTGTTGATTTTCCATACAGTATTGGGTTAATGCTGTCTTAGCTTCTTTTATTCCAATTATTTATATGCTGGTTCAATCTATACTTTAATTTATTCTTGGTGCTGCCTATATATGACACAGGTGGTTGCTGGTTTATAGGGATTTCATAAATTCCTGCTCTATCTAATTGGCTGATTTTTTCATTTTTAATCACTAAATTTTTTACAGTAAGTACCTGATTTCCTACCTGTATGTCACACTTGCCACAAACTTTATTAATTTCTGCTGAAACATTTTCTACATATGGTATTGCTCCTACATATTTTACAAGTTTTTTATCAATCTTGACCTTATTTGTAAGCTTGAGTTATTTCATAAATCCATTTTTTAATACCTGTTTAAGGTAACCAAAATCATATGCAATTTTTTCAATATATTCAATTTCCTCTTTTTTGTACTGTTCCATTGATGAGTGTGTTAAACTTCTTTTAATTAGTGTTTTAACACTATTTCTTTTATGTGTTAATGGATGCAATGACTGAAATGGTATAAGTACTGGGATATATGAAGATTTTCTATGCACTCTGAATTGCATATTATCATTTGTTTTAACAATCAAAATATCCAAAAATGCCAAAGTATTGTCATGTTCTTGTTCTACTGTCAGTTCAATAGATGGATAAATTTCACTATACTTTTTTGTCAAGTCCTCAAAGTTCATCATTTTTTAGCCTGGACAACAGAAAAATGTCATCAACATATCTGCGGTATATCAGTGGTGGATCTTCGAGTTTACTTATTATTTTTTCCTCAATGTCACTCATTATAATAATGCAATTCAAATAGAGGAGTTAAGAGAAATTTTATTGTACATATATGAAAATAACATTTTTAAGTTTAACAACAAGATCTACAAACAAAATAAAAAAAAAATCATGGTGGACCTATGGGGTCACCACTGTCAACTTTATTTGCTGAAATTATAATGAGTGACATTGAGGAAAAACTAATAAGTAAACTCGAAGATCCACCACTGATATACTGCAGATATGTTGATGACATTTTTCTGTTGTCCAGGCTAAAAAATGATGAACTTGAGGACTTGACAAAAAGTATAGTGAAATTTATCCATCTATTGAACTGACAGTAGAACAAGAACATGACAATACTTTGGCATTTTTGGATATTTTGATTGTTAAAACAAATGATAATATGCAATTCAGAGTGCATAGAAAATCTTCATATATCCCAGTACTTATACCATTTCAGTCATTGCATCCATTAACACATAAAAGAAATAGTGTTAAAACACTAATTAAAAGAAGTTTAACACACTCATCAATGGAACAGTATAAAAAAGAGGAAATTGAATATATTGAAAAAATTGCATATGATTTTGGTTACCCTAAACAGGTATTAAAAAATGGATTTATGAAGTAACTCAAGCTTACAATAAGGTCAAGATTGATAAAAAACTTGTAAAATATGTAGGAGCAATACCATATGTAGAAAATATTTCAGCAGAAATTAATAAAGTTTGTGGCAAGTATGACATACAGGTAGGAAATCAGGTACTTACTGTAAAAAATTTAGTGATTAAAAATGAAAAAATCAGCCAATTAGATAGAGCAGGAATTTATGAAATCCCTATAAACCAGCAACCACCTGTGTCATATATAGGCAGCACCAAGAATAAATTAAAGTATAGATTGAACCAGCATATAAATAATTGGAATAAAAAGAAGCTAAGACAGCATTAACCCAATACTGTACGGAAAATCAACAATGTCCAAGGTTTGAGGATATTAAAATTATTAAGAGCTGTAAAAACGAAAGGCAGTTAAGAATTGCAGAGTCAGTGTTAATTGAAAAAAACAGATCAAGATTATGCAACATTAATGAACCTAGTAACTTAAACAAACAATGGAAAGCCCTAATAAAAATAGAACAGCAGCTTAGAAAGAAAAAGGGGAAAAAAGAGCAGCAAGGACAATAGATGGTGCCAGAGACACAATGATTCAGAGATAGCGACTGGGGCCCGTGCCTCGATGGCTCTGCTCACTTGAGCTGTGGTGGGTGGGTGAGACACACCTGCCTCCTGATGAAGACAGTGGTCTGTTGAAAGTACTAGAGGATTGTGTGTGAAGGGCTGAATGAGTGTGACACTTGCAGTGGGAGTGGCAGGGGTTTTGAAACAGAAGGAGCAGTTTGGTACTTGCAGTTGACAAAAGTTTAACCACCTAGGAATGTAAGGTTATGTAAATATGTACATAGTTTTTAATTGAATTGTATGAATGAGTAGTATTTGTGGTTTTTTATGGAATTGACATGCTTTATAGTTACATCTCATAAGGCTAAAAAAAAAAAAAAAAATATGATGTTTCACACCCAGAAGTAAGAATCGTAAGCAAGATGTCTGTAAACCTTGGAAGGCCAGAAACATTACGATGATTGACGTGTTGGAAGTGTGTTGTCGATGGAGATTACCATGATCTTTAGGGAGAGTGATTGGTACTTTCTAATAGTTTTTCAACTAATTAAAGGTTCCAGTTGGTCATTCCACCAAGGGGTTCTGGAAAAAAACCCAGTGAATTGGAGTCTTTTGGCCAATGTTGCACAGAACTAGCTGGCACCTCAACGATATTTATACTGAAGGTTAATGTTGTGTCAGATTCTCAGATTCACAGAGGTCTTTTTGCTGTTTAAATAATGTTGTTAGTAAGGTGAAAACAAATATTCTTAGATGGTTTGGTTATGTTGAAAGAATGTGTGGTGAGATGCTTAGTATGAGAATTTATTCAGCCCAAGTGGCAGGGAAGAGAAGTAAAGGATGAAAAAAAAAATCAGGGGGGGGGGGGCAGATTCAGGAATGCTCGAATGAGAAAAAGATGAGTTAAAAGTACAAAAAGTTTTGTGTGAGATGTGTGATAGATGTCAGTGAAGCTTGAGTTGTGTGCTCTGTAAATGGGGACCGTTTCAATACATCAACCATAAGTAAAATCTAGTGCTATCAGTTTTAAACTTTAATTTGGCAGATCTTTCTTTCAGGGGGCTAACCTCTGAAACTCAGAGAGCAGCCTAGCGACTGATTGATTGATTGATGGATTGACAGACAGAGAGAGAGAGAGAGAGAGAGAGAGAGAGATGTATGTATATACAAAGTGAATTATTGGCTGAACTGTGAAGTAAAAATATCTACTTACCAGAGCCCATACTTGGGTTTGCCTCAATCATTACGGCATCCTATAGAAGAACAAAATTATAATTTTAAACGACAACATTCAGAGTTGTACTATAAACAAAAATTGCATTTCATTAAAAACCAATGTATCAATTATTTTTACATTTGGAAAAGTACTCATTGATCTAAATTTATCTTACCTATATCTACATTTGAATTAGTCAAAACAGCTGGGAAAGATAAATCATGTCCTTAGTCAAAACAGCTGGAAAAATAAGTCATGCTAACAACATAGAACATATTAGCTAGCCAAAATTATTTATTATTTGTTTATTGTTGCTTAAAAATTAGCACATACAGCAGGTGAAACAAGCCACAGATGGCACACCAATTATCTACATCGATGCACCGAGATGCTAATTATTTTTTCTGTATTGCCTAATGAACATATCTTGTAAAAATCAAAGTTGTGCCTCTACTCCTTTCAGGAGGTGAATATCCATTGGCAGAAGTTGTTTTGAATAATATTGAAGAAAATATCCTGCACAGTATGGAAGAACAGCCAGAGGTGTACTATTGATAAGTGGATGATATTTTCCTTCTGTCAAAGCTGAACGAGGAAGAACAGAAACAGTTAGCCAAAAACTACAGCTCTTTGTACCCAACAATTGAACTTACTGTTGAAATTGAAGAACAAAATGTAATAGCCTTTTTAGATGTTCAAGTAATAAAAACCAGAAATAATTTGCAATACAAAGTGTACCGAAAGAAATCATATGTTCCAGTATTGATTCTTTTTAATTCAGCACACCCTTGTACTCAAAAATGTAATAGTTTAAAAACTTTGATCAAGAGAGCATATACACACTCTGCAAATGATCAGTTTGTAAGAAATTGAATTCATAAAAAAAAATTGCTGACAGTTTTGGTTATTCCAGACAATTAATAAAAAAATGGAATATTGAAGTACAAAATAAAATAAATTATAAAGCTGTTGAAACTAAAAAACAAGCCAAATATGTTAATGGTTTCCCATATCCCATATCTTAAAGGTGTGACAACAGAAATTAATAAGATGTGTAAAAAATATGATGTCCAAATTGGAAGCAAAGAGAGTACCATCAAGAATATGATGTCAAAAAATGACAATATTAACAAATTAGAGAAAGCAGGTGTGTACTCAATTCCTATTACAGAAAATCTTCCAATGGACCATCCTTCTCAAGTGTGGTAGGTCCACCATATCTCACACTTGAGTCATTTTTAATATTTATTTTTGTCTTTTTAATCAGGTAATTTTTAACATTATATGCACATTATTTGGAATACACCTTTTGAGTCAAACAATCTTGGAAAGGGGGAATGACATTATGACATATGGTGAAATTGATGCATGGAGATCGGGGGGGGGGGGATAGAACACTGTTATACTACAAGTTCACATGATTCTTTTCAAGATTTATACGCAAATTACTGTAACCTTTTAGGCAACAAGCTAGAATTTTTTTTTTTTTTTTTTTTATCATTCAACGGAAAACTAGCCAAATCGCTAGTGAAGGATTACACGTTTCTCACATCCCAGGTCAAGATTCCCTTTGGTTGTGCTTTACTAAGTGTGTAACTGAACTCCTGAGGTATATCTATCCTTAGATTTACCTTTTTTTCCCCCCTGATTTGTTTTATCATCTGGCACAAGCTTATTTCATGGCAGATTTCAGCCGCATTTTCTTTCCCGCTAATTTTGTGTTATCCTTTCTTTATCTTCCTCTTTCCATGGATTTTATTCTTAGCTATCATGAAACATACTGCTATGTAGGTATACCTACATAAATAACACATCTACACAGTACATATGCCTACAAAACTGATATGTAGGTATACCTACATAGCAGTATGTTGCATGTCCTTTGGCCTGTGGAACAGCCCAAATTTGTCAGGACATGGAACATACCACATGCAGGAAGATTCATGCTGGAATGCCATATTATGAAGCAATACAGAGTTGCACAGTTGCGTCAAACTGAATGGCAGCACAGTCTTCAGTCTTCCAAGCAAGTTTGACCTCACTGCAGAGGTACACAATGGGCTTTAAATTTGGGGACCATGCATACAACTGAAGCAAGGAAAACTGATTGGCTTGTAAAAAGGAAAATGGTGATGCCTGGGCCATGTGAGTTGGTGCATTACCAGCACAGCCTATACTATTGACAGGATTTGCAATGGCTTCATGTTGCTAGAGTCAAATTTAGAACCTGTCATCAGCATGATGCAGAAGGAATCTTGATTCAACCATCCAGGCAACCTCTTTTCAGCCCTCAACACTCCAATGTTGATATTCCTCCACTCACTGAAAACATCTTTCCACATTCTGTTGGGACAATATCAGCTGTCTACATGGCGCTCGGTTGTTGCAGCCCATTCGTGATATGGTCTGATACTTCGTGCAGCTGTAGATGACTCTCAGCACACCAGTATTGAATTCTGCAGTAATTTACCAGGTTGTGGCCCATCAGTATTACAGAAAATACAGCACCAAAAATAAATTAAAACACAGGTTGAAACAACATATAAAAAAACTGGCAGAAAAAGGAAGAAAAAAAAACAGCACTCATTCAGTACTGTCTAGCCAACCAACAATTTCCATAATTTGATCAGATTGAAATAATAAAGAGTTGTAAATCTGAAAAACACCTCCGGATTGCAGAATATGTGTTGATTGAAAAAAATAGAAATACAGTATGTAACCTTAATGATCCAAATGTAAAAGGAAATAACTGGAATAATTTACTAAGAGTTGAACAGAAAAATAAAAAGATTAGAAAATTGAAATCTAAAGCCAACAAGAGATGGTGCCACAGTAGCCAAGAGAACGAAGCTTCGAAGGTTGATGTTGCCCTGGAAGAGTCACTTACTTGCTCAGCAGATACAGTGAAGTGAGTATTGGTCAGAGTTTCCGTCCCCCGAGGATGGTAGTGGAAAGCTACAGAAAGTACTTGGGTTGAGGTGTTTGCTGAGGGTGGAGAGCGGCATGAGAGAGCTCCTTTGCGAAGCCTTTTCACAAAGAATAGGAGATATGAGCAAGCGGAAGGCTGTTTTGATAAAACATAGATGTAGTTAACTGAGGTGGAAGTGTCATATGTATATAGTGAGTTGTTTGAATATTTGATGATTGTGTATAGTGTATAAAGAAATGTATGAATGTAAGGTATGTGTGCATGTATGACAAGGGAGAAAAAACAACCCGATAGTTTTATGAATGTTGATATATGTACAATAGGACCGCAAATATGTTATGTTGGTATATTTGACGTGACCACCTTTTTGTTATAAGTGAAGAAATATATGCGGATTATTACACGAAGCCTCCAGAATAACCAAGAATAGAGTGTAACAAAAGTGAATGACTTCAGCTGAAAAAGTTAAAGAGCCCCCATGCTATCTCTACGAAACATGCGACACTATGACCATGGCTGTCTCACGTGCTGGAAATGTGAAATATGGAGCAAAAACCAGAGAATGGTAAGTTGCCCAAAATCTGTTATTACAGTATTGTACGTTAATTTAAACCTTGAATATTGGACAGGTGTCCAATATATGAGGTAATCTGAGTATCCATTTGTTATACCCGACCACACCAGAACTGAACAAGTGACAAAATTGTCCCCAAGATGCTGGGAGATGGTTTTATGCTGCACTTTCTTTCTAGATATAACAACATTCCTTCTTCTTTCATCAAAAGAACTTTAAGAAAAATTATTCTGAATAATAGAGTAAGGTTGGCAGATCTGCTTTAATTTTCTACACAGTTAATAATATGATTCTGACCAATCAAAGCCGTAAGGAAGTTGGCTAGAGGATGCCTATTAACTACCTAAAGGAACCTTAGTGCTATGGATATGACGGTCCTATTAAAACAAAAAATTAAATAATATAAACAAAATCACAAAAAAAGCTTAAAAATCTGTTTATAAAAGAAAATAAAAACAAATAAAAAAGAAAACTAGTTATTCATCACTAGGATAGCTATACTAAAAATAGTAAAACCAACATTAAAATTAATAAGATTCTGATTAATCTATAGAAGCTCACTAAGGTGATTTAATACATGCAAAGATTATTAAATAAACTGCTCGTGTATTTTATAGTATTTCTCATGTATTCTGGAGAGTTAATTCTGCTCATTCTGATCATACAGATCCACAGTCTTAAGTTTATATATTTTTTCTCTGGTTAAAATCTCCGCGCGTTGGTTTCTTGCTGTATGAGGAGGCCATCAGCCCCACCCTCACTGCCCCCCAGCGTCTAGGGAGTGGCGGAAGGGGTCAGCCATGTTCTCCTCTTGTGTGGAGAAAAGTTTTTGTCACACAAGAGGTAAGCTCTCTTCCTTGTTTTTGGGTTCTAGGTTTTATAAGTTCAATGTTTGTACTTTATGTACCTTTTCTCTGTCGTTTTTTAGCTTTTCAGCTTTTAAGCATTGGCTTGTCTGTTAACATTTTTGCGGGTTTTAACTCTTACTTCTCTTTGTAACTTTGAGCGTCTTTTGAGGTACCTAGGAACAGAAGAAGGCTAAGCCTGATACTTTTCTATGCGCTGTCTATGCGCTGCTTTTTCAAAGTAGTTAAGTTCTTAATAACTAATTAATTATGCACTTAAAGCACTGCTGAAATACTTTGTACATATTGCAACTAACTGTTTAAGGTATATAACTTTCACAAAGTTTTCTTTAGTTAATATTTATCTTTAACTTATTCTCGTTTTCGTGCTGTCATAAGTTGTAGAGTAGGGGGTTTTAGACTCAAGTTTTCTTTCAAAAATCTGTTCGTTATAAATTAACATTTCCTTTTTTTTTTTTTTTTAATTGCAATGTAAAATTTGGATTTCTTTTGCATTGTTTTTCAGGTTTAAATTCTCTCTCAAACGAACTTGGAATTTCGTTATAGCTGAAAATCATTTCCATTTATTATGTCACTCTCACAGCTTGAGTTCTCTTTAATCTTCTTCTCTCTGTTTAATAGTAACAGATGAAGAGCATGGGTCGGGCCATGAAGGTTAATGGATGCAAGCGAAATTGTTAACTAGTGCTAGGTCATGCTACTCTACGGAGGACATGACTTATATATATATTTTTTTTAACTATTTTAGGTGGGAATGTTACTTGCATCTATGGCCTTGCAGAAACCCATTTCCAACTAGGTCTTTGTGGAAGTGAGAAAATGCAGAGTTTTTGCTGGTCCTTGATAAAGCCAAGGCTCAGTATTCTTTACACCTTCTACATTCAGTTGTTTTATTTTATTTTTTATCTTTTCTCCTTTTACTCACACAGGTAGATACATAACCTTTTCTATGTTGTATTAGGTGTGAGTCAAAATTATATATGTATTTTTTTGCTTAGGTATCTTCTTTATAGAACATTAAGAATATGTATATTTTGATTCCCCTAAGAACAGAACTTCAATCCAACTATTAAAGTTTCAACTAAAGTGTTCTCCATTCGAAGTCAGATGAGTTTCTATCTGAGAAAGAGTGCTTGGAATTAAAACTACAAGCTTTCTGACACAAACACAGTCCTTCATATATTTTCATAAGACTGCATCTTATAACAAGACATTGCCTATGGCAGGAAAAAGAGTGACTATGACCCATTTTGCAGCAGCTAAAAAAAATGTCCTTTCAATGACATCTAAAAAAGGGGCATACAATATTTTAAGACATCTTCATAAAATTGTATAATTACCATAAACACAACGAAGAGTCAAAACATTATGGCCAGCGTGCCTTTATGCAAATTGAAGCAGCTGTGGTAAACAAAAATGGTGCATGTGAAGTTCTTCTTGAAATAGTAAAAATGATACTGAGCTCTGTTGATCAGTGTTATTCTTGTTCTTCAGATGGGAAAGGCAAGCAGAAGTTTGACAAAGGCCAAACTGTAATGGACAGATGACTGGGTAAGCATTTTTGAGAGGTCAAGACTTGTCAGGTGCTCACAGTCAACTGTGATTAGTATCTTCAAAAAATGGTCCAAGAAAAGGAAAACCACACGACGCTTGGAAGCAACCCTGGCTCATCGATGCTAGAGGTGACCATATGGTATAATACAAACCAACAGAAAGAATACTGTGGCACAACTCAGTGGTAATTTGAATGTTGGTGATGGGAGTAATATGTCCCAATACACAGTACAAATGTCATTGTTGGCAAAAATGTGCTGTACTGTCATTGTCTTCCATGTAGCCACCTCTTCAGAAAACTTGAAAAGTACATTGCCCTGGAACAGGAATTAAGCATAAGGAAGCATCAGACTGCTTCAACTAGCATAAAGTCAAAGTAGTCTGATGCTTCCTTATGCTTAATTCCTGCTCCAGGGCAATTAAGCTAAGCCTATGCTACATTGGCTTAGCTTCGGATGCTTGGAACTTCACTGTCCTAGCTGGTATAATGGATAGTATATTAGAACAGAAATCAGGAGATGCAGGTTCGATTCCTGCTCCATGGTGATGTAATTTTCAAGCTTTAAAAAGAGGTGGCTACATGGAAAACAGTGAAAGCACAGTGCATTTTTACCAACAATGACATGTGTATTCTCTTCAGGGAGATTCACTGATAGATGAAGCACACAGTGTGTTGAACCCTACTGAAAATGGGAATGCGCAGCCAAAGGCAGCTCAGTGTTCCCAGGCAGACCTTGGTTCACCATCAAAAGTGACATCAAAACTGGACCTTAAATGATTGGAAGGTCGTCTGGTTCGATGAATATTTTTCTGTTAAACCATGTGGACATCCAAGTATGGGTGGGTCATTTACCGGGGAATCGTTCGCACCAGGATGCGCAATGAGACAAAAACAAGCTGGTAGAGAAAGTGTAATGCTTTGAGCAATGTTCTGCTGGAAATCCCTGGATCCAGTCATTCCTGTGCAGGAAACTATATCATCTACCACCTACCTAAACAACATTGCAGACCAGTTACATCCTTTCACGGCCATGGTATTTCACTCCAGTAGTGCCTTCTTTCAGCAAGATAATGCATCATGCCACACTGCCTAGATTATTAGAGAATGGTTCACAGAGCATGAGGTAGACTTCAAGCTATTGCTCTGGCCCACTAATTCCCCAGACATCAATTCAATCAAGCATCTGTGGTCTGCATTGGAACAGTGAATCAATCTATGATGGCTCAACCATGAACTTACAAGATTTAAAGGACTTGCTGGTAATGTGTTGGCACCAGATACCATAGAACACCTTTAGAAATTTTGCAGCATCTATGCCTCACCAGGTAAGAGCTGTTTTAGTAGCACACGGAGGACTAACATCACATTAGGCTGGTGGTAATAATGTTTTGGCTCTTTGCGGTGTTTATGTATTTCACAATTCATTCATACAATTTAAATACACAGTATTATAATTACGTAGTGAGATCAAAAAGTTCTGAGACTAGATACGTAGCGCGCCAACAGATGGCAGTACGCGGATGTGCAAGCAGCGGTCGAGGGCAGTGACCTTCACGAGTCATGGTGTTGTTCTGTGAACATCGGGAGTTCTGCTACACAGAATTTGGTGTTCAGTTCTGCTACACAGCTGCGATTTCGTTATGGACTGCAAACTAGAGCAGCGAGCGAACATCAAATTCTGGTTTAAAACTCAGGCTTTGCGCAACAATAACAAATAAACATATAAAACGAGCGAAACACACAGAGCCACATACGGTAAAAGGTTCATTTAGCGGTAGCTTACGGTCATCCTACGACCTTGATCACCCGCGATCGACTGGATGGGCTGGTTGCCAGAACTACAATTTGAAGTTGGGGTGTTGGAAATGTTGCCAGAATTTAGGAGAGAGATCCAAATAAATGGGATTTGGTGAGGGGTCTCTGAATTGCAGTTTTTGGTGAACAACATTTCGATGCTCTCTTGGAAAGGCAGAGATGCCTTGTTGATGAATGGGGCAACTTTTTGGTTTCTTTGCACTAACCCTTGAAGACACCTCTGCAGTTCCAATTTGGAAAGAAACCAAAAAAGTTGCCAGATTCATCAACAAGGCATCTTTGCATTTCCAAGAGAGCATTGAAATTTTGTTCACCAAAAAACTGCAATTCAGAGACCCCTCACCAAATCCCATTTATTCGGATCTCTCTTCTAAAATCTGGCAACATTTTCAACACCCCAACTTCAAATTGTAGTTCTGGCAACCAGCCAACCCAGTTGATCGGGGGTGATCAAGGTCGTAGGATGACCAAAAGCTACCGCTAAATGAACCTTTTACTGTACGTGACTGTGTGTTTCGCTTGTTTTATATACTTATATAATTCTGTGTCAAACTCGGAAAATCGGCAAGGGAGACGCAAGAAATGTTGCGGCAGGCTTATAGAAATGAAGCAATGAGTCGTACTAAGTGTTTTGAGTTGCACTGGTGCTTCAAGAGTGGCAGAACAGCACTGGAAGACAACAAGAGGTCAGGGCGACCATCCACGAGCAAAACCCCCGAAAATGTGGACAAAAGTAGGGAACTGGTGCATGATGATCGTTGAAGAACCATTCCAGACATTGCTACCATTGTCAATGTGTCATATGGAACAGTGCAAGAAATTATGATGTCTGTTTTGAACATGCACCGCATCGCTGCAAAGTTTGTGCCAAAGACATGTGGTGCAGGGGCGATTTCCTGCTCCTCACGACAATGCAGCAGCTCATAAAGCGTTAGCAACAAACCAGTTTTGCAGCCACAACAGCATGACTACCCTTCCTCGCCTGCCTTACTCTCCAGATTTGGCCCCCTGCGACTTCTTTCTGTTCCTGAAGCTGAAACTCAAGGGTCGCTGTTTTGAAACCTTGGACGAGATCCAGAGCGAATTGCAGATGGTGCTCAACACGATTCGCAAACAGGACTTCCAGGGAGCGTTCCAACAGTGGCAAAAATTCTGGCAATGGTGTATCACTGCCCAAGGAGACTACTTTGAGGGAGATCATAGCCAGACTTAAGTAACGTAAGTACTTTGTCGTATATCAGCCTAGTCTCTGAACTTTTTGATCAGACCTCATATAACAAAAGAAGACAGTGCTGCCAATATTTATTAAGAGTTAAATGCAATAAATATAATGTAATAAATAATGCTAAACTCAAACAGTTAACCAGACTGTTAAGCAAAATTTGAACAAATACAATGCATAACTAGCGTAACAAAATGCATCAAAATTGTCTTCATCAGGAGGTCTTGACAAAAGAAATAGCTTTTCAGGTAACAATGACAATCCCACAATATTCTGAGGTCAGCTGATATTGCTTTTAAAGATATCAAACTTCCATGAAGCTGGAGCAATAGATAAAAATGAAACCTGATGTAAAAAATGAACATGTTCCAAGTACAAGACATCTCAAATAAAGGAAAGATGAAAAAAAATACACACACACAAAAAAAAAAAATGATTACTATCAAAACTTTACTTAAAATAAGGTAAGTCAAACTAAATGCATGCTGTGCATGTGTATAGTGAGTTAAATCTTGAACTGTAGGACCCTTCAAGAAATACTTGATGTAACCTGATTATTATTACACTGTGGGATTTGAAGGTTAATAAATATGCTGATGTGTAATAAGTAAAATCAGAGCACAACTGTGTATTTTAACCATTTTTGATATTAGTGCATACAAATTCTTAAAACATGCACATTACAGGTAAAAATGAATATAAATTTTAAAGATGACAATCCGTTTTTTGGTGTAAAAATGACAAGGATATTAAGTCAGATATATGAAAACTTGAAAATTTCGTCGTCCTGGAGTGTGAATCGAACCCGCGTCTCCCGGATAGTGCCCAAGTATGCTAACCATTACACCACCCAGAACGACCAAGTTTCTGACTAATTTGAGTATAACCATTACAGGATTCGCTAGTCAAAGCAACCAGCATTCATGTTTAGCGAATATGGAGGTTAAGAATCCTATCCAGTGATTACCCGGAGGAGCAGGCAAATCATGAATGGAATACGGGATTACCCATACAATACAAATTTTGAATATGACAATCCATTTTTCGGTGTAAATATGACAAGAACGGTACGTCAGATAACATCCGAAAACTTGAAAATTTTGTCGTCCTGGAGTGGGAATCGAACCCGCATCTTCCAGATAGTGCCTGGGTATACTAACCACTACATATTAGGTTATATTCAAATTAATCAGAAACTTGAGACTGACTTGGTCATTCTTGTAATGTAGTGGTTAGCATACCCAGGCATTATCTGGGAGACACGGGTTCGATTTCCGCTTCAGGACGATGAAATTTTCAAGTTTTCGAATATTATCTGACTTACCATCCTTGTCATATTTACACCAAAAAATAGATTGTATTTCAAAATTTTATTGTATGGTGTAATTGCATATTCTTTTCAAAAATGAATATTTCAAGCAAAACAATTTCACCCTTTATTTGATCTTTTAAAGCATGCCAAATTAACAAATTTACTTAAAAAGAGAATAGACTTAAATCTCTCAAGACCAGAAAAGCAAGCAACAGCCCTAACTCAAAGAAATTCTAAGCTCTGTGGTAGATCAAAGGTTTAGCAATTCACTGAAACCAAGTGAATGAAAAAATAATAAACTTCCTTTATTCCACACTTGGAAGCAAGAAATGCAGCATAAGAAAGGTCCTCTGCCAGTAAGCTTATTATGTGTTTGATCTTACTGACTGAAATTTCCGTCCAGTTCGCACAGAAGCTAAGACAAAATTTATACAGAACTGTGTGCAAGCACAGCATGCAACATTTAGTTTTGTGAACAATAGCAATCAACTTTGTTCCCCCACCTCACCCTTTCTTACTATACTAAGGGCAAACCTGTGTGAAATCCTTTTCACTGAAAAAATCTCATAATATTTCAGAACTTTGTCCCATTAATGGTCTACGTGTCCTGAACCATCCCATAAACTCTTAGGGTGTGACACCACAACAGACGACTGAACAAAATGATATTCCACGTTAATTCTTCTATCAACACTTTGTCCCTGAGGAAGACAAGGGTAAAGCTTATTTCCCTCAAAACCACCTGACTGTACATATATAGTTCATTGCTTCTTGATATTAATTGCCGATACTATGCCCCATACGTATCTAACATCATTTAACAATCTCCCGATTGCAGAACTTGCATAACGTGTGAAACAGTAATGACAGACATTTAATGTCAATTAAGTTACACCTGACTGTACTTTTAACAGTTTAAGCAATTATCCTAATTAGACACCCACAGTGCAAGCTTCCTCTATTTACCGCTCAGCACTAATCTATTCTGGAAAAATACCTGAAATGGATTTAGTTGCAAGAAATCCCATAAGCATATCACGATAGTTGTAGTTCGAAGACATCAGTCCTTTCCCAGTGCATCTGAATGAATGTAAAAGTTTTTACCATTTTATTTGATATTTACAGAAGATTGCCAGAATAAACAAACATAAGTTAACATAGAAGTTGTACATGTAATATCAAAAACTCTTAACTCAGTTTTACTAGCTTTCTTATCTTTTTGTTCTTTCCTGAATGAAAACACTGACAAACCTAAACAAGTGACCATAAAAAATTGTTTTATGTATCAGGCAAGAGAGTACACCTTTTCTTTAAAAACCATATGAATAAAATTTATCAGCATGATGGGCAAATCTTGAAATGTTTGCATGGGAAACCCACAGAGGTATTATATATTCTTTCATTCTTATGAGAGATTTCATTTATCAACAAGGGATTACATTTTATATATATATGGGATGTAAGGTCAGGTGATGCGTAACATCACAGCCTCTCCTTGACAAATGTCAACCCCGCCTTCTCGTGGTGCATCCTGTTCCCACTAAAGGGGCTCTGACGACCGCCAATAGCGGTATAACTATACCATCGGGATTAGAGGAAATTCTATCCCATACTCACCAACCCGCTTGGCCAGCGTGGTGAGTTATGGCCAAACCCCTCCAAAATGATTCCACAACTTAAATCTTGGCCCTCAGTCTCCGGCAGCTGGAATGTACCTGGCCAAGGCAGCGGCCAGTGCGACATGAAGGCAGAGGGTGCTAAGAATCCCCGGAGGACCGGACTAGGCTGCCATCTGATGCTGACCTTGGCTACGTACAATGGACGCTCCCTATCTTCTGATTCAAGGCTTCTTGAATTGGAAGAGGAACTACAAAGGATCAAGTGGGACATCGTGGGGCTAAGTGAGGTAAGGAGAAAAGGGGAAGATCTCATCGAACTGAAAAGTGGACATCTCTTCTACTATCGTGGGACAGATACTGGCAGAACTAGTGGTGTTGGATTTATAATAAACAAGAAACTGAAGGATAAAGTTGTAGAAGTTGAAAGTTCCTCTGACAGAGCTGCACGACTTGTTATCCAACTCTCGAAAAGATACCAGGCTCAGATTATTCAAACTTATGCACCCACCACAAGTCATCCTGAAGAAGAAATTGAAGAATTTTATGAGGAAATTTGTCATCTAAATAATAAAGGTAAGCAGCACTTGAAAATAATTATGGGAGATTTCAATGCAAAAATAGGGCAACGGCAACAGAATGAAACTTCAGTAGGTAAATTCGGTCACGGCAACAGAAACCAGCGTGGAAATACTCTCGTTGAGTTTGCAGAGGCAGAAGGGTTTTTCATCTTGAACTCCTTCTTCAAGAAAAAGCCACACAGGAAATGGACATGGAAACATCCAAATGGGACGACAAGTGAAATTGATTTTATTATGTGTAACAAAAAATTCGTCATAGAAGACTGCAGTGTGCTAAACAAGTTCAACACAGGTAGTGACCATAGATTGGTGAGATGTAAGATGCACCTCAACACTAAACTTGAACGTGGCAAGCTCATAAGACAAACAAAATCTATTGACATAACCAACCTTAAAAAACACCATAATACCTTCAAGTTGGAACTGAAGAACAGGTTCTCTGCTTTAGAAGGCCTAACAGAAGAAGAAGTGGACATCTCTGAAGTTAACAGGAAAGTAACCAAAGCTCTTATGGAAACAGCAACAAAATTAGCTGGGTCTAAGAACAAGTTGCATGTAAATAAATTATCAGGAAAAACGAAAATGTTGATGCAAAAAAGAAGAGAGATGAGGACAACTAAAGAAGATGTGACTTCCAAAGTGGAATATATAGAGCTATGCAAGACAGTAAGAAAAAGTATCACTGAAGACGTAAGAAAATTCAACTGTGAACTAGTGAGGAAAGCAATTGAAAACAACCAAAGCCTAAAGATAGCAAAGGGACATCTCAGTAAGGGAAGAAAACAGATTATGGCACTGAGAAAAGAAGATGGTTCTGTAACAAGAAATAGAGGCGAAATTTTGACAAGAGTGAAAGATTTCTACTCCAAATTATATGAAAGGGATGATACATGCACTCCAGACATCATGAAAGATACCAGTACCAGAGTTCCTCCAGTCCTTCCAGCAGAAGTTGCACATGCAATCAAGAACATGAAGCGGGGAAAAGCTCCAGGAGAAGATGGAATTACTGTAGACATCATACAAGAAGCAAGTGGAGAAATCGAAACAGTACTCGCCCAAATTTTCACTCGATGCCTTAATGAAGGAAAGATTCCTGAGGATTGGAACACCGCTACAATGATCCTGCTACATAAGAAAGGTGACATTGAGGATCTTGGAAACTACAGACCTATCAGCCTCCTATCAGTAGTTTATAAAATCTTCACTAAAGTTCTTTCACACCGCTTGAAGGTAACACTGGACATGGCTCAACCGAGAGAACAAGCTGGATTCAGGAGTGGCTACAGCACAATAGATCATATCCACGTGCTGAGAGAACTAATTGAAAGAGCGAGGGAATATGAACTTCCATTGTGCATGGCTTTTATCGATTATGAAAAAGCCTTTGATTCGGTGAAACCATCAGCAGTTACAATGGCTCTGAAAACCTGCGGTATTGAAGATGCATACATTAATATTATTAATAACATCTATGAAAATGCAAGTGCAAAGATTCGGCTGTTTGAAAATACAACACACGTAAAAATTGGAAAGGGAGTGAGACAAGGTGACACCATATCTCCGAAGCTCTTTAATGCCACATTGGAGGGTGTTTTTCAGTCGCTGAGCTGGGAAAACAAGGGGATAAAGATTAATGGAGATTATCTAACCCACCTTCGTTTTGCTGATGACGTAGTCATTTTTGCAACTACCCCATCAGAGCTGCAGAGTATGATCCAGGAACTTGCTGACAAGAGTAAAGAAGTGGGATTAAAAATGAACTTTCAGAAGACAAAAGTGATGTTCAATGCTTTTACAAGAAATGAAGATTTATCGATTGATGGAGAAAAGCTGGAGATAACTGACACGTACGTTTATCTTGGACAGCAGATATCAAGTGAGGGTCACATTGATGAAGAAACTAATCAGCGTACAAAACTTGCCTGGAGAGCTTTTGGAAGAAACAGCATAATTTTCAAGAGCAATATGCCATTATGTCTTAAAAGAAAAGTGTTTGATCAATGCATCCTTCCAGTGCTTACGTATGGTGCAGAGACGTGGACCTTAACTAAAAGAGACATACAAAGGCTGCAGACAACTCAAAAAAGCATGGAGAGGTGCATGCTTGGTGTAACCAGGAGAGATAAGAAGAGGAACTCGTGGATCCGAAAAATGACAAGAGTGGAAGACATCATGATCAGAGTTAAATCCCTGAAATGGCAATGGGCTGGACATACTGCCAGAAGGACAGATCATCGATGGACAGCCGAAATTTTAGATTGGATTCCAAGGGACAGGAAAAGACCCAGAAGAAGACCACATGGGAGATGGGTGGATGAAATTCGAAAGTATGCAGGGGTGACATGGAGGAGACTGGCACAAGACAGACCGTTGTGGAGGAAACTTGGGGAGACCTTCGTCCAGCAGTGGATTGATAATGGTTGACAATGATGATGATGATGATATATATATATATATATATATATATATATATGAAAATGCAAGTGCAAAGATTCGGCTGTTTGAAAATACAACACACATAAAAATTGGAAAGGGAGTGAGACAAGGTGACACCATATCTCCGAAGCTCTTGAATGCCACATTGGAAAATGTCTTTCAATCACTGAACTGGGAAAACAAAGGGATAAAGATTAATGGAGATTATCTAACCCACCTTCGTTTTGCTGATGACGTAGTCATTTTTGCAACTACCCCATCAGAGCTGCAGAGTATGATCCAGGAACTTGCTGACAAGAGTAAAGAAGTGGGATTAAAAATGAACTTTCAGAAGACAAAAGTGATGTTCAATGCTTTTACAAGAAATGAAGATTTATCGATTGATGGAGAAAAACTGGAGATAACAGATACGTATGTTTATCTTGGACAGCAGATATCAAATGAGGGTCACATTGATGAAGAAATTAATCGGCGTACAAAACTTGCCTGGAGAGCTTTTGGAAGAAACAGCATAATTTTCAAGAGCAATATGCCATTATGTCTCAAAAGAAAAGTGTTTGATCAATGCATCCTTCCAGTGCTTACGTATGGTGCAGAGACGTGGACCTTAACTAAAAGAGACATACAAAGGCTGCAGACAACTCAAAGCAGCATGGAGAGGTGCATGCTTGGTATAACCAGGAGAGATAAGAAGAGGAACTCGTGGATCCGAAAAATGACGAGAGTGGAAGACATCATGATCAGAGTTAAATCCCTGAAATGGCAATGGGCTGGACATACTGCCAGAAGGACAGACCATAGATGGACAGCCAAAATTTTAGATTGGATTCCAAGGGACAGGAAAAGACCCAGAAAAAGACCACATGGGAGATGGGTGGATGAAATTCGTAAATATGCGGGAGTGACATGGAGGAGACTGGCACAAGACAGACCGTTGTGGAGGAAACTTGGGGAGACCTTCGTCCAGCAGTGGATTGATAATGGTTGACAATGATGATGATGATGATATATATATATATATATATATATATATATATATATATGGGATGTAAGGTCAGGTGATGCGTAACATCACAGCCTCTCCTTGACAAATGTCAACCCCGCCTTCTCGTGGTGCATCCTGTTCCCACTAAAGGCTCTGACGACCGCAAATAGCGGTATAACTATACCATCGGGATCAGAGGAAATGCTATCCCACACTCACCAACCCGCTTGGCCAGCGTGGTGAGTTATGGCCAAACACCTCCAAAATGACTCTACAACTTAAATCTTGGCCCTCAGTCTCCGGCAGCTGGAATGTACCTGGCCAAGGCAGCGGCCAGTGCGACATGAAGGCAGAGGGTGCTAAGAATCCCCGGAGGACCGGACTAGGCTGCCATTTGATGCTGACCTTGGCTACCTATAACGGACGTTCCCTATCTTCTGATTCAAGGCTTCTTGAATTGGAAGAGGAACTACAAAGGATCAAGTGGGACATCGTCGGGCTAAGTGAGGTAAGGAGAAAAGGAGAAGATCTCATTGAACTGAAAGTGGACATCTCTTCTATTATCGTGGGACAGATACTGGCAGAACTAGTGGTGTTGGATTTATAATAAACAAGAAACTGAAGGATAAAGTGGTAGAAGTTGAAAGTTCCTCTGACAGAGCTGCACGACTCGTTATCCAACTATCGAGAAGATACCAGGCTCAGATTATTCAAACTTATGCACCCACCACAAGTCATCCTGAAGAAGAAATTGAAGAATTT
The DNA here is from genome assembly GCA_039090855.1 of Macrothele yani. NCBI lineage: Eukaryota > Metazoa > Arthropoda > Arachnida > Araneae > Macrothelidae > Macrothele > Macrothele yani. The sequence continues at coordinate 129,407,222 of CM076989.1, read as the reverse complement.
TATGAGGAAATTCGTCATCTAAATAATAAAGGTAAGCAGCACTTGAAGATAATTATGGGAGATTTCAATGCAAAAATAGGGCAACGGCAACAGAATGAAACTTCAGTAGGTAAATTCGGTCACGGCAACAGAAACCAGCGTGGAAATACTCTCGTTGAGTTTGCAGAGGCAGAAGGATTTTTCATCTTGAACTCCTTTTTCAAGAAAAAGCCACACAGGAAATGGACATGGAGACATCCAATTGGGACGACAAGTGAAATTGATTTTATTATGTGTAACAAAAATTCGTCATCGAAGACTGCAGTGTGCTGAACAAGTTCAACACAGGTAGTGACCATAGATTGGTGAGATGTAAGATACACCTCAACACTAAACTGGAACGTGGCAAGCTCATAAGACAAACAAAATGTATTGACATAACCAACCTTAAAAAACACCATAATACTTTCAAGTTGGAACTGAAGAACAGATTCTCTGCTTTAGAAGGCCTAACATCGGAAGAAGTGGATATTTCGGAAGTTAACAGAAAAGTAACCAAAGCTCTAATGGAAACAGCAACCAAATTAGCTGGGTCTAAGAACAAGTTGCATGTGAACAAATTATCAGGAAAACGAAAATGTTGATGCAAAAAAGAAGAGAGATGAGGACAACTAAAGAAGATGTGACTTCCAAAGTGGAATATATAGAGCTATGCAAGACAACACGAAAAAGTATCACTGAAGACGTAAGGAAATTCAACTGTGAGCTAGTGAGGAAAGCAATTGAAAACAACCAAAGCCTTAAGATAGCAAAGGGACATCTCAGTAAGGGAAGAAAACAGATTATGGCTCTGAGAAAAGAAGATGGTTCTATAACAAGAAATAGAGGCAGAAATTTTGACAAGAGTGAAAGATTTCTACTCCAAATTATATGAAAGGGATGATACATGTACTCCAGACATCATGAAAGGTACCAGAGTTCTTCCAGTCCTCCCAGCAGAAGTTGCTCATGCAATCAAGAACATGAAGCGGGGAAAGCTCCAGGAGAAGATGGAATTACTATAGACATCATACAAGAAGCAAGTGGAGAAATTGAAACAGTACTCGCCCAAATTTTCACTCGATGCCTTAATGAAGGGAAGATTCCTGAGGATTGGAACAACGCTACAATGATCCTACTACATAAAAAAGGTGACATTGAGGATCTCAGGAACTACAGACCTATCAGCCTCCTATCAGTGGTTTATAAAATCTTCACTAAAGTTCTTTCACACCGCTTGAAGGTAACACTGGACATGGCTCAACCGAGAGAACAAGCTGGATTCAGGAGTGGCTACAGCACAATAGATCATATCCACGTACTGAGAGAACTAATTGAAAGAGCGAGGAATATGAACTTCCATTGTGCATGGCTTTTATCGATTATGAAAAAGCCTTTGATTCGGTGAAACCATCAGCCGTTACCACGGCTCTGAAATCCTGCGGTATTGAGGATGCATACATTAATATTATTAATAACATCTATGAAAATGCAAGTGCAAAGATTCGGCTGTTTGAAAATACAACACACATAAAAATTGGAAAGGGAGTGAGACAAGGTGACACCATATCTCCGAAGCTCTTTAATGCCACATTAGAAAATGTCTTTCAATCACTGAACTGGGAAAACAAAGGGATAAAGATTAATGGAGATTATCTAACCCACCTTCGTTTTGCTGATGACGTAGTCATTTTTGCAACTACCCCATCAGAGCTGCAGAGTATGATCCAGGAACTTGCTGACAAGAGTAAAGAAGTGGGATTAAAAATGAACTTTCAGAAGACAAAAGTGATGTTCAATGCTTTTACAAGAAATGAAGATTTATCGATTGATGGAGAAAAACTGGAGATAACAGATACATATGTTTATCTTGGACAGCAGATATCAAGTGAGGGTCACATTGATGAAGAAATTAATCGGCGTACAAAACTTGCCTGGAGAGCTTTTGGAAGAAACAGCATAATTTTCAAGAGCAATATGCCATTATGTCTTAAAAGAAAAGTGTTTGATCAATGCATCCTTCCAGTGCTTACGTATGGTGCAGAGACGTGGACCTTAACTAAAAGAGACATACAAAGGCTGCAGACAACTCAAAGAAGCATGGAGAGGTGCATGCTTGGTATAACCAGGAGAGATAAGAAGAGGAACTCGTGGATCCGAAAAATGACGAGAGTGGAAGACATCATGATCAGAGTTAAATCCCTGAAATGGCAATGGGCTGGACATACTGCCAGAAGGACAGACCATAGATGGACAGCCGAAATTTTAGGTTGGATTCCAAGGGACAGGAAAAGACCCAGAAAAAGACCACATGGGAGATGGGTGGATGAAATTCGTAAATATGCGGGAGTGACATGGAGGAGACTGGCACAAGACAGACCGTTGTGGAGGAAACTTGGGGAGACCTTCGTCCAGCAGTGGATTGATAATGGTTGACAATGATGATGATGATGATGATGATATATATATATATCATATATATATATATATATATATATATATCATCATCACCGTTGTGGAGGAAACTTGGGGAGACCTTCGTCCAGCAGTGGATTGATAATGGTTGACAATGATGATGATGATATATATATCTGGACGAAGGTCTCCCCAAGTTTCCTCCACAACGGTCTGTCTTGTGCCAGTCTCTTCCATGTCACTCCCGCATACTTTCGAATTTCATCCACCCATCTTCCATGTGGTCTTCTTCTGGGTCTTTTCCTGTCCCTTGGAATCCAATCTAAAATTTCGGCTGTCCATCGATGGTCTGTTCTTCTGGCAGTATGTCCAGCCCATTGCCATTTCAGGGATTTAACTCTGATCATGATGTCCTCCACTCTTGTCATTTTTCGGATCCACGTGTTCCTCTTCTTATCTCTCCTGGTTACACCAAGCATGCACCTCTCCATGCTTTTTTGAGTTGCCTGCAGCCTTTGTATGTCTCTTTTAGCTAAGGTCCACGTCTCTGCACCATACGTAAGCACTGGAAGGATGCATTGATCAAACACTTTTCTTTTAAGACATAATGGCATATTGCTCTTGAAAATTATGCTGTTTCTTCCAAAAACTCTCCAGGCAAGTTTTGTACGCCGATTAATTTCTTCACCAATGTGACCCTCACTTGATATCTGCTGTCCAAGATAAACGTACGTGTCTGTTATCTCCAGCTTTTCTCCATCAATCGATAAATCTTCATTTCTTGTAAAACCATTGTACATCACTTTTGTCTTCTGAAAGTTCATTTTTAATCCTACTTCTTTACTCTTGTCAGCAAGTTCCTGGATCATACTCTGTAGCTCTGATGGGGTAGTTGCAAAAATGACTATGTCATCAGCAAAACGAAGGTGGGTTAGATAATCTCCATTAATCTTTATCCCTTTGTTTTCCCAGTTCAGTGATTGAAAGACATTTTGCAATGTGGCATTCAAGAGCTTCGGAGATATGGTGTCACCTTGTCTCACTCCTTTTCCAATTTTTATGTGTGTTGTATTTTCAAACAGCCGAATCTTTGCACTTGCATTTTCATAGATGTTATTAATAATATTAATGTATGCATCTTCAATACCGCAGGATTTCAGAGCCATTGCAACTGCTGATGGTTTCACCGAATCAAAGGCCTTTTCATAATCGATAAAAGCCATGCACAATGGAAGTTCATTTTACCTCGCTCTTTCAATTAGTTCTCTCAGTACGTGGATATGATCTATTGTGCTGTAGCCACTCCTGAATCCAGCTTGTTCTCTCGGTTGAGCCATGTCCAGTGTCTCCTTCAAGCGGTGTGAAAGAACTTTAGTGAAGATTTCATAAACCACTGATAGGAGGCTGATAGGTCTGTAGTTCCTGAGATCCTCAATGTTACCTTTTTTATGTAGCAAGATCATTGTAGCGTTGTTCCAATCCTCAGGAATTTTCCCTTCATTAAGGCATAGAGTGAAAATTTGGGAGAGTACTGTTTCGATTTCTCCACTTGCTTCTTGTATGTCTACAGTAATTCCATCTTCTCCTGGAGCTTTTCCTCGCTTCATGTTCTTGATTGCATGTGCAACTTCTGCTGGAAGGACTTGAAGAACTCTGGTACTGGTACCTCTCATGATGTCTGAAGTACATGTATCATCCCTTTCATATAATTTGGAGTAGAAATCTTTCACTCTTGTCAAAATTTCGCCTCTATTTCTTGTTACAGAACCATCTTCTTTTCTCAGTGCCATAATCTGTTTTTTTCCCTTACTGAGATGTCCCTTTGCTATCTTTAGGCTTTGGTTGTTTTCAATTGCTTTCCTTACTAGTTCACAGTTGAATTTCCTTACGTCTTCAGTGATACTTTTTCTTACTGTCTTGCATAGCTCTATATATTCCACTTTGGAAGTCACATCTTCTTTAGTTGTCCTCATCACTCTTCTTTTTTGCATCAACATTTTGGTTTTTCCTGATAATTTGTTCACATGCAATTTGTTCTTAGACCCAGCTAATTTTGTTGCTGTTTCCATAAGAACTTTGGTTACTTTTCTGTTAACTTCAGAAATATCCACTTCTTCCAATGTTAGGCCTTCTAAAGCAGAGAATCTGTTTTTCAGTTCCAATTTGAAGGTATTATGGTGTATTTTAAGGTTGGTTATGTCAATACATTTTGTTTGTCTTATGAGCTTGCTACGTTCGAGTTTAGTGTTGAGGTGCATCTTACATCTCACCAATCTATGGTCACTGCCTGTGTTGAACTTGTTTAGCACACTGCAGTCATCTATGACGAATTTTTTGTTACACATAATAAAATCAATTTCACTTGTCGTCCCATTTGGATGTCTCCATGTCCATTTCCTGTGTGGTTTTTTCTTGAAAAAAGAGTTCAAGATAAAAAACCCTTCTGCCTCTGCAAACTCTACGAGAGTATTTCCACGCTGGTTTCTGTTGCCGTGACCGAATTTACCTACTGAAGTTTCATTCTGTTGCCATTGCCCTATTTTTGCATTGAAATCTCCCATAATTATCTTCAAGTGCTGCTTACCTTTATTATTTAGATGACGAATTTCCTCATAAAATTCTTCAATTTCTTCTTCAGCATGACTTGTGGTGGGGGCATAAGTTTGAATGATCTGAGCCTGGTATCTTCTCGAGAGTTGGATAACGAGTCGCGCAGCTCTGTCAGAGGAACTTTCAACTTCTACAACTTTATCCTTCAGTTTCTTGTTTATTATAAATCCAACACCACTAGTTCTGCCAGTATCTGTCCCACGATAGTAGAAGAGATGTCCACTTTTCAGTTCAATGAGATCTTCTCCTTTTCTCCTTACCTCACTTAGCCTGCCGATGTCGCACTTGATCCTTTGTAGTTCCTCTTCCAATTCAAGAAGCCTTGAATCAGAAGATAGGGAGCGTCCATTGTAAGTTGCCAAGGTCAGCATCAGATGGCAGCCTAGTCCGGTCCTCCGGGGATTCTTAGCACCCTCTGCCTTCATGTCGCACTGGCCGCTGCCTTGGCCAGGTACATTCCAGCTGCCGGAGACTGAGGGCCAAGATTTAAGTTGTGGAGTCATTTTGGAGGGAGTCATATATATATATATATATATATTTTCTTCCAGTCCTTCCAGCAGAAGTTGCACATGCAATCAAGAACATGAAGCGGGGAAAAGCTCCAGGAGAAGATGGAATTACTGTAGACATCATACAAGAAGCAAGTGGAGAAATCGAAACAGTACTCGCCCAAATTTTCACTCGATGCCTTAATGAAGGGAAAATTCCTGAGGATTGGAACAACGCTACAATGATCTTGCTACATAAAAAAGGTGACATTGAGGATCTCAGGAACTACAGACCTATCAGCCTCCTATCAGTGGTTTATAAAATCTTCACTAAAGTTCTTTCACACCGCTTGAAGGAGACACTGGACATGGCTCAACCGAGAGAACAAGCTGGATTCAGGAGTGGCTACAGCACAATAGATCATATCCACGTACTGAGAGAACTAATTGAAAGAGCGTGGGAATATGAACTTCCATTGTACATGGCTTTTATCGATTATGAAAAAGCCTTTGATTCGGTGAAACCATCAGCAGTTGCAATGGCTCTGAAATCCTGCGGTATTGAAGATGCATACATTAATATTATTAATAACATCTATGAAAATGCAAGTGCAAAGATTCGGCTGTTTGAAAATACAACACACATAAAAATTGGAAAAGGAGTGAGACAAGGTGACACCATATCTCCGAAGCTCTTGAATGCCACATTGGAAAATGTCTTTCAATCACTGAACTGGGAAAACAAAGGGATAAAGATTAATGGAGATTATCTAACCCACCTTCGTTTTGCTGATGACATAGTCATTTTTGCAACTACCCCATCAGAGCTACAGAGTATGATCCAGGAACTTGCTGACAAGAGTAAAGAAGAGGGATTAAAAATGAACTTTCAGAAGACAAAAGTGATGTACAATGCTTTTACAAGAAATGAAGATTTATCGATTGATGGAGAAAATCTGGAGATAACAGACACGTACGTTTATCTTGGACAGCAGATATCAAGTGAGGGTCACATTGGTGAAGAAATTAATCGGCGTACAAAACTTGCCTGGAGAGCTTTTGGAAGAAACAGCATAATTTTCAAGAGCAATATGCCATTATGTCTTAAAAGAAAAGTGTTTGATCAATGCATCCTTCCAGTGCTTACGTATGGTGCAGAGACGTGGACCTTAGCTAAAAGAGACATACAAAGGCTGCAGACAACTCAAAGAAGCATGGAGAGGTGCATGCTTGGTGTAACCAGGAGAGATAAGAAGAGGAACACGTGGATCCGAAAAATGACAAGAGTGGAAGACATCATGATCAGAGTTAAATCCCTGAAATGGCAATGGGCTGGACATACTGCCAGAAGAACAGACCATCGATGGACAGCCGAAATTTTAGATTGGATTCCAAGGGACAGGAAAAAACCCAGAAGACCACATGGAAGATGGGTGGATGAAATTCGAAAGTTTGCGGGAGTGACATGGAGGAGACTGGCACAAGACAGACCATTGTGGAGGAAACTTGGGGAGACCTTCGTCCAGCAGTGGATTGATAATGGTTGACAATGATGATGATGTATTGATAATGGTTGACAATGATGATGATATCGTACAGTGATGCCCATATGGGTACTTTTTGGGGGGGGGGTAAGAAAAATTCTTACCTCCTTCAAGCTTGTCAAACATTTTAGTAAATGTACAAGATACTAAAATACAACAAAAAATAATTGATACAATCAATCATTAATATCTCATTATTTTAAAAAATGCTTTAAAAAAGGTTTCGTCTATTCTTTAAATTTATCAAAAATTTGGCTATACCAACTGCTGGGCCCCCTCCCTTAATGAGCGCCCTTGATATCGTATACCTTCATGAACATAAAGTTTCCTTAAGCATTTTCCATTAAAGAAAATGGGAAGAGGGGAGGCAGGTTTAGTAATTCTGTATAAATGAAACAGCTTATCCAGCCTCAACATGAATATACACTGGGTCTTTACACACATCTTGACCAATGAAATGGTGAAACGACAGACATATTGAAAGCTGGCACATTGTTCTTTCTATCCTGCACATGATATTCTTCAGTATTTTATTACTGCCAAAAATCTGGTGCATATTCTTTTCCCATCAAATAAGGAATTTCTTCAGTCCCATCGTTAGAAGCAGAGATATCGTTTTTACTGACGGACAGACTACGTATGGGGAGGAGGGGGGGCAGACATTGGCAATACCATGCTCGTGCCTTTCTCTATAAATCACAAAATAAATTTCTTCAATCCAGCAGTCACAAGCAGAGTCTAAATTTCTGAGGATGGACGGACAGACAGACAGACAAAAACAGAAATTGATGGATGGAATGAGAGATTTGTGATATCTTATGCTCAGGTATAGTGCAGAGAAAGAATTACAATTTGATAATTAAAAGTAGAGATATCATTTCTACTAACGGATGGACAGACATTGGTAATATCATGCTCTCATGCCTTTCACTATTACCCACAAAACGAATTTCTTCAATCTGACCATCAAAAGCAGATTGAATACCTGCGTACGGGCTGACTGACAGGCAGACAAACCGAGGAATGGATGGTTGGATGGATGAAAGGAGAGATTAATGAAATTTTGTGCAAATGTTTTCCCCTTCGGGAAAGAGAAGGAATTTTTCTAATCAACATTTCTACATGGAAGTATCATTTCTGTAGACGGACAGGTAGGCAGAAGCAGAACAGACATCAATAATCTTATGATAGATAAAACACACAAATTATGGAATTTACTTAGGAATAAATGGATGTCATTTATTTACGTCAAATTTTCGGTAACCCTACCCTTTATCAGGACTACACTATAGTAAATGTTGCCAACCTTAGGTAAAACTCCAACCTTTAAAATAATTTAACGTAGTTCCTCTTCTTCTCAATTTCGACCTACTAGCAGTTTTCTCTTGAAGAAATGTTGGTGGTGGGTCAGAATTTCTACCGAGTCCCACAGTATTTTATGTCCAGTAGATTGAACATGTCTGTCCAGGCTAGTTTTGTCTGTCTGTTTTTTTTTAGGGTAGGGTTACTACCCGAAAATTTGACATTAACAAATAACATCCATTTATTCCTAAATAAATCCCATAACCTGTGTGTTTTATCTATCAAATGATTGTCTAGGAATGGCCATAACTTCAATTATTACTAAGTTCAATAATCTTGTCTCTCTCTCAGTAAATCAGAGGAAGTATTGCTTCCATCTGATCATAAGAAGGAGATATATGGTTTCTGTGGACAGATGGATGTATGGAAGTATGAATATACAGTAATAATCTTCTACGCATGCTTGTATCTATCAATCACAGACCGAATTTCTTCCCTAGCTATTAAAAACAGAAATATTTTTTTGAGGGCGGACACAGAGATACCGACTGGGAAAAAGATGGAAGGAGTGATATCTGGAATTTTATATAGTTCTTTCTGTCCATGAGAAAGAAAGAAAATGAACAGATCAACATTTCGAAGCTTAAGTACTGTTCTTGCAGGGAAGATAGATGGAAGGAAAGAAAACAATGAAGTTGTACATTTTCCTGAATGCAATTTGTATGTAACCAAAATTTGGGGACACTAATATTCATAGTCGATGAATTGATGGGACACCTTTTGCAAAACCATTACAAAGAAAATCAATTTTTAAGAAATTACAAAACTAGCACATTTCCATATCAACCAGAGAATGGATTGGGCAGGAGTGTTGTCTGAAATGCATTGGCAGAACCCACTGACTGCATGGATCAGCGAGGCCTCATCGATGAAGGAGCTTTGTATAAACATACCTATCATTTTATTCAGATTTTAAAACTGTTCATTTTATTCCCTTTATCTCATTGTAAGCCTTAATTTCATTCTCAGCCTTTTAAAAATCCTTTTCATGTGTCTGGATCTTAACCAAACACTGTTGTACATAGCATCATGTGACTGGAGTGATATGGCATAGCATAACAGAAAATTAGAAGCATTTAGGTCTAACTCCAAAGCTTGCAAATGAATGGAACTTGAGCATTGGGCCTCATCTTAGGTCTAAAAAGACCACATAATAAAAGACGTCTTTTTGAAGCACTGAAAGTCATCAAACCAGGGGAGCATTTAAAGGGGGGAACAACAGGGTTTTCCAATGCAAGTTTCTTTATGTTTTTGGTTAAAATGTGACACATTAGAAAAAGAAAATGAGTTAATTTAATAAAAATGCATCAAATTACATTGGAAAAGATGTTTTAACTTTTTCTCTCTACTTTTGATCAACTTTTTATTTTGTTTTGGTGGATTTCAAAGACTTCCATTCTTCATCCCCCTCCAACCCCAAAAAATTATATTATGCCCTTGCATCAAACACTACATGTGTACATGGAGGATGTGTTGCACTAAGTTTTTCTTTTTTTAAGAACTAACAATTGTAAGTAAGTCAATATATTATTTTTATAGTTCAGATAGATAACATATATCAATAAGACATTTCATAAGTACTCTCTCTGCATCATTACTAGTATTCAGGTTACATCAAGTGCTACTTGATGGGTCACTTATAGTTGAAATTTTAATTCAGTATGGATACAAACAGCTTGCATTTATTTTGCTCAAACCATATTCAGGGTGTCCACAGAATTATCAAACCTGATTCCCCAGACCTTACACAAATAGGTTTATTTGAGTTTTTCAATACATGCGCCATGATAAAAAATAAAATTGAATTGAATAATTGAGAAACTTATATCATTTAAAAGTGTTTCCGTTTGACATATAAAGTTTCCCAAATAACTGATTCATTTAATTATTATTATTATTATTTTTATCTGCCTCCACCTTCCCCATTGCTGTCCAACTCACACTTTTTAGCACGTCTTTTGTAAAAAAAGATCGTGCTTCTGTTATCCGTTTGTCCGTCCGTCCGTACCCACGGTATCTCTGCAACTATTAGTCCGATTTGAAAAATTCTTTTTACATTCGGAAGCTTGAAATATGCAAATGATGATCCTTCATTACGGTTTTTTTTTACGATGAACAATTTTGCCGCTAGAGGGCGTAAATGCAGATGATGTCGAATTCAAAATTACGTTTTAATCCACATATTTGCTTCTAAACACCCGATTGAAAAAATTCTTTTATCTTTCGATTCCATTTATGTTGAAGAGTGTTTTAGATATAGTTTCTTTTTCAAATTATGCATAGATTTTCCGCTAGGGGGCGTAAAAGTAAATTACATTTTTCTCGATAACTCTTCTCCTAAAACTCCGATTTGATTTTTTTTTTCCAGCGGATACAGCTCCTGATGGCAAATCTTTTGCATATAATTTCGAATTTTTGGTAAAGAATACTTTGGCCACCAGGGGGCGTAAGTGTTAATTTTTGCTTCTAACGTATTTGCCATAAAATCTGAGCTAAAATATAGATTGAAAAAATTATTTCATGGACTGATGCCACTCACATCGATAAACCTTTTCGGAATATTTTCTTCCTAAAATATCCCACAGTTTCTCCGCCAGGGCGTAGATGTATATCTTATTTTTGTCAATATCTCTACTTCTGGGAGTCCGATTTGAAAAATTCCTTCTTTGTTGGATAGTGTTTCCAGTGTGACATGTTTTTCATGTAATTTCAAAATTTTCAAGTAATTCATAGACTTTCCGCTAGGGGGCGTAGAGGTAAATTGCATTTCCCCTATATTTCTGCTTCTAAATCTCCGATTTGAAAAATTCTTTCTGCAGCGGATACAGCTCCTGATGGGAAATCGTTTTCACATAATTTCTAATTTTTGCAAAAACATGGTTTGTCAACCAGGTAGCGCAAGTCTTAATTTCCGCTTCTGATGTATTTGCAGCAAAATATGAGCTTCTAAAATCTCGATTGCAAAAAAAGTAGTTTGTTGACCGATACTTCTCATGTCGTCAAACCTTTTAGGAACATTTTCTTCTTGAAATAATGCGCGGTTTCTACGTCAGGAGGCATAGATGTATATCTTATTTTTGTCGATATCTGTACTTCTAGGAGTCCGATTTGAAAAATTTCTTCTTTGTTGGATAGTGTTTCCGATGCTAAATGTTTTCCCTATAAATTCAAAAATTTCGCGTAAATCATTTAAGACTTTCCGCTAGGGCGCATAAGGGTAAATTGCATTTCCTACTCCTAAAACTCTGTTTTGAAAAATTCTTCCTGTATCGCATACAAGACCTGATGGAAAATATTTTTAACATAATTTCTAATGTTTGGTAAATAATGGTTTGGCCACCAGGGGTCATAAGTGTCAATTTCTGCTTCTGATGTATTTGTAGCAAAATCTGGGCTCCTGAAAACTCGACAAAATTTTTTTTTCTTGGACCGATACTGCTCATATGGATAAACCTTTTGCGAATACTTTCTTCCTAAAATAATGCATGGTTTTCCCACCAGGGGACGTAAAGCCACATCTCATTTTTGTCGATATCTCTGTTTCTAAGAGTTTGTAAGCTCAAGATTCTGCTTATACCAATATCTGAGGGATTAAAGATCCGATTGAAAAGCTTCTTTCTTCCGTCAGATACTATTGTTTTCCATACCGGTTCCATTGCCTTTGAATAGCTTTGATAAATTTAATTTGCATCAGAACGGATTCAAAAGACGTGCTTATTACACCCGAAAAATCGGTGTCATCTTTCTTGTTAATTTTAAGTTTACTCTTTTTTTCATGGTTTTACATTTATTGAAGAAACACTCAAACAAACCCATACACAATATTCAGAACAGTTACTATAAAAATATTACAGTAGGAACACAGTCACTGTTTTTATATTACACACCACTTTTCTTCTTTTCCCAATCTGAAATCTTCGCCTGCAATGCTGCTTCTTCCAACTCTACTTCCTTCCGTACTCCTTGTCTTTTCCCCTTCAATTCCTTTATTTCATGACCAATTTGTCTTTTTTCCTTCAGTTTTTCTTCTTCTTCGTTTTGAAGAACTCATTTTTTCTCAAGATAATCCTGATATCTTCGTCTGGAGGCTCTTACAGAAAGAAGAAGCCTTCTATTGATGGCAATGTGTTCTACTCCTCCCACATTTTTAATGGCATCAAAAACCGTTCTCTGACAAATTAGGGATTCTTCCAGGAGATTTTCCACAAGAAGAGACTTATTGACATAAAATCCACCTTCCACCGAAGCATTTCCATTAGACATAAGGAGACAAATTTTTATTACATCCCAAAGTTCACCGAATTGTTTTTGGTTGTCAAGTAGAGCACTGTTAAATTTGTCTAATCCAATGGAATCATCACGACTGTCTAAAAATTCATCAAACTGAGACTTTAAAGCAGATTGAGCTTCTACACACAATGAAGCGTACTGTTTATTAGCTTTTTCAGCACAGTCACCTGAAATCCTGTTTGTACTAAGTAAAATTTTGAGCACAATTTCCACTCTCTTCTTCCCTAGACTCGGCTGCTGCACTATAATATTTGGGTCCAAACAAGTTACCCCACGGACAAACTTAAATTTTAGTGGGCTTTTCTCATGAAGTTTTTCTATCATACTGGTCACAAGTTTCCTAAATTCAAGCTTAAACTCTAATTTCTCCCTTTCTGAGCACTTCACTTCTTTTAATAGCTTTTTAGCACTAAACCCAATATCAACTTTCTCGATTGAGAGAAGATTTTCACTTTTTGATACATCTAAAGTTAACAGTTTTGAGACACTATCAGCTTCACTTAATTTGTCAGGCTTCAAGCTTCGTGCCATCAAATTTTTCATCAGATCCAGCAAATCAGTGTATAAGAAAGAAATTTAAGGCTTTGGGCCCTGGAACCTTCTCAAAAAAGATTCACAATCTGAAGCTATAGTCCTAAATGCAGCCAATTTGCATTTCAACAGTGGACTTTCCATGAATTCTGCAAGAAACATGTGCTGTTTGCTGGAAACCGACGACTCTGCCACATATTTCTTGGTATGACCATAGACAAGCAATGTCCTAGTCAAACAATTAATGTTTTCCAACCACCTTACAGTACAAAATTTCAAAGGGAAATCTTTTCATCCAGTAAATAGTATAATTTGCACGGCGAGCAGGACTATCTTTTAAAAGGTAGTACAAGTTATGCAGAAAGTGATGTATATCCCATTTCACTGCTTCAAGTCCAGTTTTCATAGCTCCATTTGACCACGTGAAAACCACATACTCCAATGTCAACTAATAATTTACCATCTGGATTTTCAGTTCTAAGTTTATCTTTGAGCTTTTGAAAAAAGCTGAGATTAATGTTAGGTCCATCCATTGACACTTGTAGCATGTTATCCAATTTCTCTAAAAGGTCATTAGCTGTTGCCCGTCCTAAAAACACACTACTTAAGTATCTAGTGAAAACTTTTTGCAGATTGACGTCCCAATAACGAACAAACTGATCCATTTGCCCACACTGAGCAATTTGTTTAGTGATTCATTAAAACAAATTACAAAGTCAGTGCACTGCTTCAGATCATCCATTAAACACTCTTTGAAATGTGGTGCCAATCCATGGTTTATCACATAAGATGCTTTGCTTTTGCCTAAAGTAAATTTTGAAGCTATTGCACTGTCAGGAAACATTAACTGAAATGTTTTGTTAATCTGTGTACAGGAGTTCAGAGACATTCGCTTGGACAACACTTCCATGGCCCACATTATTTCCGACTTTGTTACATCATCTTTCACTACATAAGCATTAAGGTCACTGGGCTTCACATCATCTTTCACAACATAAGTATTTGAGTCATTAGACAATATTTTCTAGAAGTACTGATTCCACATTTCCTGAGCTTGTTGATGGCAAGAGTTCGTTATTACAAAGAGAGTTCTTTTTCACAGGGGAAGTGTAGAAGCAAGACTGGGCTGAGACATTTTAGCACGGATGTTTTTCAAATGATTAGGGCCATTTCCGTGACTGGAGACTGCCCGACGCCCCATGTTGCTAAGCTTGAAAGTTATAGACCACACTTTACAAAATGCTGATTCATTGTTGCCGTTCACAGCAGCTATCCAACCAGAAAACTCAGGGTTTAATTGTTCGTCCAACCATTGTTCATTAAACACACAAAACTTTGACATTGCTGCAGTCTTAATTGCCTTTTAACAAGGTATAACTTATATCACAAATTTTCTTCTACTCCTTTGACCTAAAACATAAAGAGAAATGTTAACAAGTAATGTAACACAACTTACAATAATAGGTAGGAAATACAAGGTTACATTAGTAGGAAGGGGAAGTTAGTGACTCTCTGCAACACCAAGTGCAAGTGTGTTGGGCGATGAGGGTGTCACTCCCCGATGCCGGGTTAAAACTAGTTGTAGTCTAACTGTGGTTGAAATTTCCCTAACTTTTTTAAATATCACCGATTTTCCCTGACTTTTGCCAACATTTCAGGCACTTGCCTGACTTTCCCTGATTTCCCCTGACTTTCCAGAATGTGGACACCCTGTTATTTTAAGCTTACTTTCGTCATTTGCTATTATTTCATCACATTTTAAATTAGTTTAGTCTGAATTGGTTGCAAGTTGTTTTATCACATTCCAAATTTTTTAGTGTTTGACAATAAAGTGCCCCCTCATTTGTTTGGAGTGTCTGTCTTTGTTCTTGGAATGCATTTATTTCTCAAAGGTAAAGTTTGTATTTCCTTTATACCTGTTACTTCAGCTCCTTAGGGGAACGATAGCTTTAACAGCAAGACCTTCAGATATTGCTGGTTCTTTGCCGATACAAGAAAAGCTGTTTTTGTTGTCAAGACTGTTGCTCTCCTGACAAAAGCAGATTTAATGTATTTTCTTATAACTCATCATTTCTGAATGGCTGCATTTGTTGCTAATGTGAGTGTGTATCTGATGGTGTAAATAATACATACCTGTATTCTTGTGATGAAATAGCTGCAGTTGTCCACCACCGATACTCTGACAAAGGCATGTGGTATGCAATTTCTGAATAGTAGATTATTTCAAATCTAGAACTGATAGTCTTATTGATAAGCATTGATAAATTTGTAGAATGTAAAATGCAGCAGTTCAGCTGTTTACCACAATTAATTATGCAACAGCCCAATATGAGGATCAAAGAGACAAACCTCATTTCCACGCTCTTAGTTTGAAAATTTGACTATGTGCTACACCAAGTAGACTGGAACAAATAATATTATTTTATACTCACTCATAGTATTCAGCTCCTTGTGGGTTTATGATGTGTTCAGCTCATAAGCATACACACAAATTTAAAAAATAACAATAAACAAATTATTTGATGACTAGCCTTTACAATATGAATTCTTGAATATGTCCACACTGAGCTAAGACTGCATTTTTTGTTACTGTGATAATGACACAAGTGTTTACATTAACTATAAAAAAAAAAAAAAAAAAAGGAAAAGATCAGTGCCAAAGAAAACCCTGATGTGCATAATTTACTATATTTGTAAGTACTCTATCTATACATGTTGGCATGTAATTTTTATTTTTTAGGATATTTTCACAGTATTTTGTTTTTGAATCAGTCTTAAGATTAGCAGAAATAACAGTCTGGTTTTCTTTTTAAAGCCTGATTTTGAAAAACACATGCTTTCAGCAAATTACCGAATCTTTAGCCAAAAATATTTTAACAGATTTAAAATCAGTGCATCAAAATTACCCTAAATAATTTTTAAATTTACAAATAAAAATAATGTTCAGGAGGGCAAATAATTTTTTTGTTCAGTTATAGTACTTCTATAACTGAACAAAAAAATTATGTGATATGCAGCCAACAATCAACTGATTGAACACTTTTGAAACTTCAAAAATTGACATATCTCATGTTTATTCTTTTCTTTGAAGTTTTCCAGTTCTTCCTGCCAGGTGCTGTTACTTTGTTACTACCATCATCTAAGTAATCCCCAGACTTTTCCATTGTTACATGCCTTTCATCTGCTGTGCATGTGCTTTGGCAACAGTTGGCCACTTAAATTTTGTTTTGTAAATTCTCAAAACTGCCACAAGTCTCAGCATTTCTGGGAAAATGTAGGCTATTCACTGTTGGATATTGATCAGCTATTTCACCTCTGGTAAGTTTGCCCATCCCCTCTGCTTGATAGCCTAAGGATTTCTTCACTGTAGTATTATCTTTCAATCCGAAGATGAACTTGTTAACTCTGCAATTATTTCATTGACAACAGGAGGTTGGAAATGTGAGGAATCATTCTGAACATACATAGAAGCAAGTTCATTTGACTGATCACATAAAGTATTGGAAACTGGTAATTCCAAGAATAATATTGTATGCTCATATTATTGACAATTGAAATATCTGGAATTATTATACAGTCAGACCTCAATTTAACGAACTTCAAGGGACCAACAGTCTTGCACGTATTATCATGGAATTCGCTAAATCGAGGAAGCCTATCGAACGAAACGTTCAAATTAAGCTAGTGTTCATAATAGAATACATAAGCAGCTATGTTCTCTTATTTTCACTGACATTTAAATTATGCATAGTACTTTTAATTACGAATTTATTATAAAAAATGTTATAACACGTACACATTTACTTTGCATATTAAATACATAATTCGTACATATTAGACTTCAATATGTAGCATCAAAATTTAAGTGTACTTTAAAATTGCAAGAAAAATACGATACTTGATTTTTTTCCCAAGGATTTAGCTTCTTAAATAATGATTTCAATATCCTAAACTGCATGAAACAGAACATCAATTAGTACTAATTGATTTATAAAAACGGAATATGTGTTGATTACCTTTTTACATTGTAGAAAAGAAATGCTTTGGAAAAGATTGCTTACGTTTTTTCAGAGCGTTTAGCTTTATAAATTGCAGCTTCAATTTTATGAAGTGCATGTTTAATGTCGAAGGGCATCAAGTACCTTTCAGCACATTTTGTATTGTTACCAGCATCACTAAAGCAGCTTACTTTCAGTTCATGTTGATACTGCAGATACGTAGATGATATCTTCATCATAACCAGAATGAAAATTGATGAGCTGGAATCTTTAACTCAACAACTTAGTAATGTCTATCCCACAATTAAATTGACAGTAGAACATGAAGAAGAAAATACATATATTACCTTACCTGGATGTTAAGATCATCAAGCAAAATAACCAACTGCAGTACAAGGTACATAGAAAACAAACATATGTCCCAGTTCTGATACCATATAACTCAACACACCCATACACACAGAAATGTAATAGCATAAAAACATTAATTAAAAGAGTTATCACACATTCCACTAGTGAAGAATTAAATTATATTAAAGAAATCACATATAGCTATGAATACCCTCCACAGAAGATAAATAAATGGATTTATGAAGTACAAGTAAAGATGCAAGATACATATTCGCCTAAAAGGAAAAAACAATTACAATATGTTGGAGCAACACCTTACCTACCAGGAATCTCTACAGAAATCAATAAATTATGCCATAAATATGGAATTCAGATGGGAAACAAGGTAATGACTATTGGAGATATGATAATTAATAACACTGGAAAATGTAGTATCTTGGAAAAAGCTGGTGTGTATGAAATATCTATAAGTGGAATCCCACCAGTATCATATATTGGAAGTACTAAAAATCAGTTAAAACATTGCCTACAACAGCATATCAAAAATTGGCAAAAAAAAAGAAGCAAAAACAGCACTGATACAATACTGTATGGATAACCAGACATACCCGAAGTTTGAAGATATTAAAATAATAAAATCATGTCGCAATGAAAGACACCTACGAATTGTAGAGTCTGTACTAATTGAAAAAAATAGAGATCCAATTTGTAATAATAACGATCCAAATATCCTTAATGAAAAATGGAAAGAACTAATAAAAATTGACCAAAAAAAACCAAAAACACAGAAGAAGAAAATAAAGAGTTCATTAAGGTCAATAACAGATGGAGCCACGGTTTTTACGTGGATGGCGTGGGGGTGGGGCGAGGAAGCCGAGCGCATCACTCACTCTTGCTGCAGTGGCAGAAGAGAAAACATCTAGCATACCTCCTGAAGATAGCCCAGCTGGGGGCAGAAAGTACTTGAGGCAGTCTGTATTGGAATGGCTTGGGGTGTGGTGGAAGAATGTTTCTGGTTATTCATGGGGTGTTGAGAGGGAGAGTCGAACGCATAAGATGAGTCGTGTGTAAATAGTTGTATATAAGTTTTTAACATTTTCGTTCACATTTTGTATGTATGTAAATAAGCAGTTTATGTTCGGTTGATAATATCAAACGATTTTGAGTTCAAGAATTGGGGTGTTTTATATCAACGAAGGTTAGGTTTTGCACGCGGATGTGAAGGGTGGGGAGGGGGAGGAAACAATTACGCAACCTAGACAGCAAGGCACTTCATGGACTTGAACGTTCGTAGAACATTTGAAAGAACTTGAGGAAAAGGAAATAGAATACCGCACTGGAAGCTTAACCCAAGTATGACAACAAAAAGAATAAAACGTGCAGTGAAATGTGAAAAAAGGTAAGCAACCTTGTAATTATTATAATTGTATGCACGTAAATTTAAAAACAACAGTGGCTTCTGCTATGGATGTTTTAACCTGAATTTGCGGAAACATGTTCGTTAAATCGGGAAATGGCAGGCATTAATTTCAATGTGATTCTGTCGGTACCATAAAAAGTGTACGTAAAATCGCAGAATTCGTTAAATCGCAGTCCGTTAAATAGGGGTTTGACTGTATCTCAAAGTACTGGGAATCACATTCTGTGAAGATTCTAAGTGCATCCATCAAAATATGTTATTATCACGTGTCCAACAGTGGATAAATGTGACATTCTCCTTCAACTTATTCCTTAAATATGGTGTTACCTGATCTTTTGCATTCAATGGCAGATGGCATGATTGGCTGCTATCCTCATCAGTATCTGATGGCAAAACATGTGGAGAACTTGGTATTCCTGATGAAGATTCAGGCACTTCACCATCATTCTGATATATGCATTGTTTTGCATATTTTTTCCTTATTGAGGCTGCCTCATTTTCCACACATCTTCTCTTTACACCATTCCCAGTTTTGCCTGAAGGAATTTTCCGCCTTTTCAGTCTCCTTTTCTGTTCAGTCTCTGAAAAATATAAAAGCAAGCTCAATTAAAATGAATGCAATTTATCCATCAAGTTGCATAAAACATCATATAAAAACTTTTTTCCTTTTTTTTTTTTTTTAAATAGGTATTAGAACCAACAGACTGTAGACGAACTTCGTGTTACAAGTGATATTCATATGGAAGTGGACATTCGTCATACATAACACAATATGCAACTTGTTCATTAACCACTTTTGACGAAATGATGAAGACCACTTCTACATTTAATCAAATTAAAAAACGGTATTTACAAGTTAAAACATATGATAGATTAAAACACTAGATCTTTTGATCACACTAGTGATCTTCATCAGGTTACCCACCTAATGGCATCAGGGTACTTCAACACGAAATGTATAGGGATTTTTGATGACCCAAATAATGGGTAGAGCGCATGCTCACAAAAGTTGTTGTGAACACAGAGAGAGAGAGAGAGAGAGACAGGTAACAGGACTGCGAACGAGGAGAGTCAAAATGTTGTTACACAAGTATTAATAATTCAGCTGCAATTATTATTTCCGCAATGTTCAAGTAGAGCAGTCTATGTTCGTGGGAGGAGAGAAGGTACATCATCATTACAGCAAATACCTCTATAATGGTGAATATACAAACTTTCTGCAAAGAGGGTCATGCTTTCGGTGCTGTGTGTAATGAGGATTTTACATTCATCCCATAATGGTCTATGCGTGCTGCTAGCTACCAATCGGGCTAGGGCTGTCGAATGTGAGCCTGTTCTGATATCGCGTGAGTGTTCAAGCAAACGGGTTTTTAAATTACGTAGGGTTGAGCCTATGTACACTTGATCTATTTCATTAGGGTTTAAAGCTCTCAGGGGGATAAGGTAGACGCCGTACCTGTGTTTGGTTTCAACGGGATCCCTGTCACGTTTAAAATACGTGTACATAGGCTCAACCCTACGTAATTTAAAAACCCGTTTGCTTGAACACTCACGCGATGTCAGAACAGGCTCACATTAGACAGCCCTAGCCCGATTGGTAGCTAGCGGCACACATAGACCATTATAGGGATGAATGTAAAATCCTCATTACACACAGCACCAAAAGCATGACCCTGTTTGCTGAAAGTTTGTATATTCACCATTATAGAGGTATTTGCTGTAATGACGATGTACCTTCTCTCCTCCCACGAACATGGACTGCTCTACTTGAACATTGCGGAAATAATAATTACAGCTGAATTATTAATACTTGTGTAACATCATTTTGACTCTCCTCGTTCGCAGTCCTGTTACCTGTCTCTCTCTATGTCTCTCTCTCTGTGTTCACAACAACTTTCGTGAGCATGCGCTCTACCCATTATTTGGGTCATCAAAAATCCCTATACATTGCGTGTCGAAGTACCCTGAT
Organism: Macrothele yani; assembly: GCA_039090855.1. NCBI lineage: Eukaryota > Metazoa > Arthropoda > Arachnida > Araneae > Macrothelidae > Macrothele > Macrothele yani. The sequence goes on along the minus strand of CM076989.1, from coordinate 129,386,226 downwards.
GCCATTAGGTGGGTAACCTGATGAAAATCACTAGTGTGATCGAAAGATCTAGTGTTTTAATCTATCATATGTTTTAACTTGTAAATACCGTTTTTAATTTGATTAAATGTAGAAGTGGTCTTCATCATTTCGTCAAAGGTGGTTGGTTAATGAACAAGTTGCATATCTTGTTGTGTATGACGAATGTCTACTTCCATATGAATATAGGTATTAGAACTACACAACAAGGCTTGGAAACTTACTGGGAAGTTAAAGCAATAAATGTTTTAAATTTGAAACAACAAACACGAGACTGCTTGTAACACCATAGTTTTCAAGAGAATGGGTTTGTAAAGCTACAAGATTAAGTCTTCATGAGTAGATAGCATAATGGCTGATATTTTAAAGTATGGTGATGGCTGTTTTGATTGGTTAGCTGAAATTTGTTGATGATGTGGCAGTTGTCCCTCATGAGTGGAGGGATAAGATCATTGTTCCATAGTATAACAAGAAAAGGTAATCAGGCAGAATACAAGAAATCTTGTTTCAGCCTGCTGAACATGGAAGGAAAAGTGTAAGGAACGACAATCACTGATAAGCTATAGTGTTTGACATAAGAGCAGGTGTGGGATATGCAAAGTTTTATGTTTGGTAAGAGCTGTACTAATCAAATATTTACATTGCATATGATGATTGAAAAGTCTGTTGGTAAAACATTTGTTGCATTTGTAGATTTGGAGAGGTATATTGCATAAGTATATAGTGTGCTTCAGTGAAAAATGCTAATAACACAGTCCTGTTTTCTAAGAGTAAAAGTTAGCTGCAGAGCATGCATACATACAGACATGAATGCATGCATACATACATACATACATACATACATACATACATACATACATACATACCATACAACCATACCATACATACAACCATACAACCATACATACATACATACATACATACATACATACATACATACATATCACTAAGCTGTTCTCCGAGATTCAGAGGTTAGCTCCAAAAAGAAATACAAACTTCCAGATATTTTTACTTATTGTTGTCGTATCAAACTTCGCCATTTACAGCGATCTTGACATACAACTCGTGCTTCACTGATATCCATTACACGCCTTACACAAGATCTTTTATACTTCATACTCATAATCTTTTTCTCATGCAGATATTCCTGAATCTGATCCACCCATGTCTTCCTTGGCCTTCCTCTGCCTTTCCTTCCTGCCACTTGGGCTGAAAATATTTTCTTAGTAAGCATTTCATCACTCATTCTTTCAACATGGCCAAACCACCGAAGCATATTGGTCTCCACCTTGCTAACAACACTTTTGCTTTACATCACACAACTGCAATACATCTTCATTCCTCACACAATCAGATCGTGTCTTGCCACAAACCCCACGTAAGTAACACATTTCTCCAGCACACAAACGATTCCTATGCTTCTTCTGCAGTACCCAGGTTTCACTGCCATACATCAGAGTAGGAACAATTACTGTTTCATACACAGCCATGCGGGACTCCCTAGAGAACCCATCATTCCTGTGAAAACCTCCCAGAGCAGCTATGACTTTCAAAGAAGAATTCACTCGCCTACTGATTTCACCATCCAACTTGTTCTCTCTGTCAAACATGCTTCCTAAATATACAAACTCACTCACCTGGTCAATCACAGTGCCATTTATACTTACATTACATTCAGTGCTACCCATTCCTCTCTCAAACACCATAACTTTGGTTTTTCCCTAATTTATACTCAGTTTGAATTTCATGCAAACTTCGTGCATCCGAGTCAACATACTCTGCAACTCACTTTTGCTCTCTGCCAACAGGACAGTGTCATCAGCATACAGCAATCTGCACACACTGATATCACCAAGACATAAACCACTATTATCTATTTTGGCATCACGCATGCATGCGTCCATAAATATATCAAACAGCCTTCCTGCCACTTGGGCTAAAAATATTTTCTTAGTAAGCATAAATATATCAAACATTACACAACCTTGTCTAACTCCTGCACCAATGGAAAACCATTTTGATAAAACACCATTCACTCGTACACAAGCTCTACTACCAGCATACATGGCTTTTACACTATTAAGTAGATTCCCAGTAACACAATATTCATTCAAAACCTTCCACAAAAGTGTCCTATTGACTCGGTCGTAAGCTTTCTCTAAATCTATGAAGGCAGCAAAAACTTTCTTCCCAACAGCCAGATACTTTTCAATCATCATGCGTAATGCAAAAATCTGGTTAGTGCAGCCTTTACCAGGCATAAAACCACTCTGAACATCCCACACTTTCTCTGATGTAAGACCACGTACTTTTTCAATAACAACCTTACCAAACACTTTCCCTGGCACACTCAGTAGGCTAATACCACGATAGTTCTTGCATTCAGTCTGATCACCTTTTCCCTTATACAAGGGAACAATGATAGCATCCTTCCAATCCCGAGGGACCATTCCTAACTCCCAGCACAACTGGCAAATTTCAGTTAACCAGTCAATTATAGAGTCACCACCATATTTCAACATCTCTGCAGTTATGCCATCAACTCCTGGAGCCTTACCATTCTGAAGAGATTTTAGATCTTTACACACTTCTTCTCTTGAGATCCCTCCTGTGCTTTCATCCCTCATTGTGACATCATCTGCATCTGTCACAGAATCATTTTTGCTCTCCTGATCTAATAACTCACAGAAGTATTCACCCCATCTTTCACTTAACTCATTGGGCTCCCATATCATTTCCCCGATCTCATTCTTCACACAACTTACAACTTTGTTTCCCCTATTTTTCTTGAGTCTCATGTACTTCCAGAAGGACTTTCTATCTTTCCAAAAAGCAAGTTCATGCCTTTCCACTTTCTTCTTCCTGTCTTTTGCCTTACTGTGGCGAACCAGCTTAGCAGCTTCACGCTTCTTACAGCGATATTCATCCACAGAGACTCTACCTTGCAACATCCCCAAATAGGCTTCCTTCTTTTTCTTTACTGCCTCATCAATCTCACTATTCCACCAAGCATCACCTCTATTGTTACCCACTATTGTGGTGCCACAGACCTCTTTAGCAGCAGTGACAACACAGTTCTTAAAACATTCCCACTTCTTTTCTACATCCCTCTCACAAGATTTCAGATCCTTCAGTCGTTCTCTGAGTAAGTTAGAGTGCCGCTGATGATCTTCAAGGAGCCTATCAGCCTTTATTCTTTCTATCCTGGGTCTTTTCCTATTTCTTTTCCTCCAACCAACATTAAGTTTCACTCGTGACACTACCAAGTAATGATCAGAACCAACATCCGCACCTCGCATCACATGGGTGTCAACAACTAAGTGTTTCAGACGCTGATCGTAGACAATAAAATCTATCACACTCTTTTGACCAAGAGTACGATTTTCCCAAGTATATGTGTGGATATACTTGTGGTTGAAAAATGTATTATACACACAAACCATTCTCAATGCAGAGTTCAATTAATCTTTCACCATTATCATTCACACAAGGATAATTAAACTTACCCAGAACATTGTCAGAAATTGCATTCTGCACACCTACTCTAGCATTGAAATCCCCTGCTATTATAACTTTTTCTTTAGCACCAAACTGGCTCAAAACAGCTTTTAGCTCATTCCAGAAATCTTCTTTCTTATCAGAAGGTTCCAAGTCACAAGGAGCATTACACTACAACAATTACAATTCTCTGAAGTTTCACTTTCAAACGAATCCAGAGAATTCTCTCACTTACGCAACTATAGTGAATCAAGTTGTTCTTCATCTTTTCACTTAAAATCACACCTACACCAGCCTGTCCTCTCATATTATCCAATACTCCAGATCACACACTCACCATGCCATTCACTTCTTCTACCCCAATTTCCTTCTTTTGGTTTCACTTAAACACAGCACATCCAGTCTATACTTATTCATCTCCTCAATCACCTCACTCATCTTGCCATTTATACCTCTAGTATTCCATACACCAATCTTACATTCACTCAGCCGAGATCTCTTTCTCATACGCCGTTTAGAAAGTCCAGGTTGTTTCCGTGGTGGACTGTCCTTCTCAAGTGTGGTAGGTCCACCATATCCCACACTTGAGTCATTCTTAATGTTTTTTTTTGTCTTTTTAATCAGGTAAGTACATCAGTGTGGGGGATTAGCCCACAGCTGAGGGTTCCAGTTGGTCATTCAACCTAAGGATTCTGGAACAAAACCCAGTGAGTTGGGGTCTTTTCGCCAATGTCACACAGAACTAGCTTGCACCTCTCCAAGATTCACAGAGGCCCTAGTTGCTGTTGTGTGTGCCATTGTTACCACGGAGCGCCCCGATGTATACAATTTTTACTGAATATAAATAAGGGAAGAACAAAATGATGGCTTTGAGAGAGGAAATGCTAATAGTGGATGCAAGATCAGTTTCAATGGCACAAAACTATACCAGATGAATTCAAGTTTGTGCATTTATGAAGAATGTTTGACAGAGAAAACAGATTAGATAGATGCCAGAAATCCTAGGCATGTGAGCTTGGCTTTAAAAGTTACTGCAGCTGCCTTAGAAGAATCTCACAGGACTGATGGGTTCTTGAAAGGTCCCAAATGCATGTGTATGAAAGTGAAAATTTTCTCATTCTGATGTATGGTATTAAAACCTGGATGCTGCAGAAGAGACACAGCAGTTGTGTTCTGGAGAGAAACATTAGTTACCAGGGTTTACAGCACCAGCATTCTGATCATGTAAAGAACTGAAGATGTGCTGCAAATGTATAATGTGAAGCAAAATGCAGTTAGCTGAGTGGAGACAAATATTCTAAGGTGATCTGGCCATTTTGAAAGAATGAATGATGAGGTACAAACCAAGAGAACTTATCTAGCCCAGGTAGCAAAAATGGGAGGTATAGGAAAATCAAGAAAATCATGAAAGGGCCAGATATGGAAATGCCTGCACCACAAAAAGGTAATGAATAGGAAGCACGAAAGGGCTCATATGAAATGTTTGATGGATACATGTGTGAATTTCGTGTTAAGTGGAATGCTTGCTGTAAATGGAGATACTTAAATACATCAACAGTAAGTAAAACCATCATTAGTAAATCTGATTAAGCAGATGATCTTGCTTTGAGGAGCTAACCTATAAATCGCAGAAAACAGCTTAGTGATGTGGTGTGATTTCATACAATGAATAAATGCAGATGTATGCATGTACGAATGTGTTAACAGCAGCACCATGTCATTTAGCAATGGGTACTTCTCTGCGCCAACATTAAAGAAGAAGGAAAGCTAGGAAATTGACATTAATAAGCAAATGTATGAAGATATGTAGAACCAAAACAAAGCATATGGATTGAAAGGAAGAGGAAACCAAAAGTTTGTGTTAATATGAAGAAATAAATGCCAATACAGGTGGATGAAGTAAAAGTGAGCAGCAGTAAGCAGAAGATACAGAATAAATGGAAAAAAGATATGTACTCTTAGGCAAAAAGGTGTTAATGAGGCTGAAACAGAATCTGTAAGACTGTATGAAGAACAGAATTTCTGCATGATACTAGGCCTTGCCCAATGACAAATACTCGGAGAATAAAGCAAATGATGCATAAATCAAAGGTGCTGAGGTAACCTATGAAATGGTAAAATTAGGAATGGAATGATAACAGTAGCACTAAAAGTGATAAGGAGTTTCATTCAAAGAAAGGTATAAAAAGCAGGACTTTAATGATTTGGTTATGCACTGAAAAAGGATATAGCATTATGAATATGGAGCTTTTAGGAAAACTAGAACAGAGGAAGATTTAAGAAATAAGGAAGGTATGTTGGAACACATGGCACAAAAGTGTTTTAAATATTAAAGGATGCAAAACAGAACAGAGAAAAAGAGGAAATAAATCTACAATTGCCATACTAAATAATAATTGTGGAGCAGATAATGCTGCAGAAGGAGTTATGCAATGAGGACAAAGCCTGCAACAAAAATTATTTTTGTGCAAAAGTGCTACAAACAATCGATTTTAGAATGTGTTAATTTATTGTTTATATCAAGTGCTTTACATATCTTTCAGTTACACTAAAATTAAGAAAATTTGTGAATTTTAAAGCACATGGTTTTAAATGAGACCATAAGTTCCTTTTCAGGCTGCCAGCTGCTGTCTCTAAAGGCAGTGCGCCGCCCTGGTGGCGCAGTGGTCTAAGCGATGGCTTTTGATCATTCGTCCGAAAGAGGTCCAGGTTCAAATCCTGATGAGTCATGGATGCTGTATTTGTCTTATGGCACTGCCTCCCTCCCTACCCTGGAGTCAGTGCCCCTAAATTAGAGACAGGTGACTGCTTATAGCCCAGTGAGTTGCTCAAGGTAGTTGTTAAACCTCCAAATCAAAAAAAAAAAAAAAAAGAAAAAAAGAAAGAAAAGCTAGTTACAGCACTGTTTACTGGGTAACTGAAAAATATGTTTTTACTTCACTAAAATATAATTTTTAAGAGCAATGAACGTTTCTGTACTAGAATGATACATTCATTAAATTACGAACCTTCAACAGCGTTGAATCGAATCTTGAGCATTCTTGCTTTATCTGACTGTAGTAGTGTGATGAAATCAGACTGCCTTATAGCCATTAGTAACCTCTGTTTATCATAGCTGTAATCAAATTGATGCTCTGGTGGTTTCTTACTTTTGCTTTTACTAATTTCATACCAGTCCTATAAATAAAAGAATATGTGAAATAAGAAAATAATTTTAAGTTACATTTGCTCAAAGTGAAGAAAAACATTTTATTTATTTGGAAATTAAATCATTCGGGAAATACAGTGAAATCTCTGATCAACGGTCATGAAAGGGAGTGCAAAAGCAATAACCATTATTCGGAAGCTTTACATACATAGGCATAGCATGACCAAAAGGGGGTAGGGGCATGAATAAGTGTAAACTGATGCCTTCCTTTGGGAGAGGGGACACGAATAAGTAAAAAGTGATGTTTTCCTTTGGGGGTAGGGAAGCATGAGTAAGAGCAAAGCAATGTTTCCCTTTGGGGGAGGGCACAAAAAAGTGTAAACTAACGCTTTCTTTCCTTTAGGAGGTGAGGGGCAATTCTTGGAAACAGTTCCTCCATAAATGTCACAAAAGTTGGATCTTTTAAGTACATAAACTTTTTGCTTATATGACTCTTCAACCACTGATGATAATGAAGAATGACAAACAGTCCAGCAAATTTTTTACAAGATGCTAAGTTTCCTGAAAATGAAGTCCTCTCTTTTATAACAAACTCTTTTAAATATCACAAATCTTTTTGCTGATACATGAATAATGTTATATAATCAGTTCTCTACATTGATAGCATTTTGCCATGGTTTTACTTCCTCACAAAAATGAATCACACAGCCAAATCTGAAAGGTGAGCATAACAGTGCGAGTGCCTTTGTAAAGCTCTTAGTTTTTCTTCTTTGAACTTTATAGTGACTTCATTTAAACCTCCCAATCATATTTGCCACCCCATCATAAGCTTGCCCTCACACTTAAGTTTTCTAAAGCTGGGGGCATACACCTCTATGCCCCCTCCCTGACATTACACCTATTCAGGCATATACTTTATTATTTTTTAGCCAATTTTGTTTATTTAAGAGAAAACTGAGGTGTATGAAACTTATGCACATAGAAAACTATTCCAGAACCTTTTTTAAATGCTTAGAAAAACTCAGAGGAAGTATTTTTTTTTTTTTTTTTTTTTTTTAATTGGAGGTTTAACGACCACTGTGAGCAACTCAATGTGCTATAGGCAGTCGCCCGTCCCTAATTTAGGGTCACTGTTTCCAGGGAAGGGAGAGAGCCAGTGCCGTAAGACAAACACAACATCCATGCCTCACCGGGATTCGAACCCGGACCCCTTTCGGACGAATGATCAGAGGCCATCGCTTAGACCACTGCGCCACCGGGGCGGCTCAGAGGAAGTAATGTGCACATTCTACTACATATAGCAGTAATGTAGCTAGGTAATTTATACAGCACAAAATCACAGATACTTTCTCTTTAGTGTTTATTTCTTTAACCGACATCAGCCTTTACAGACAATGTTTTGTTGAACACAGCCCCAAAAAGACACACGAGTTTCCTCACTGTAAATAATATCCCAATTTTCAGGAACAATGTTTCTCCCACCGTTTTCCTCCGACTTTTGAAGAATGGACAAATTGTGGCCGTACGGTGCCTCGAAACTACGATTTCGGAAACGGTGCGACTTGTGGGTTGTTTACGTGCTGCTGTAGTGCGTAGGTATCAAAAGTGGTGCACAGATGACCAAACGATGAACCGTCGTCTGTAGCTCAATGATGCCAGAGGGGAGCGGAGACTGGCGCATTGTTCACAGTGACCGCATGGCAGCAGTGCGACAAATCACACGCAGTTACAACAGTGGTGATCAGGGCAATGTGTCACAGAACACAGTTCACTGCAGTCTTCTGCGCATGGGCCTGCATAGCCGAAGTCCCAGCCGGGTCCCCACGGTCATTGAACGTCATCACCAGCAATGCACGAGATATGCCCACGATCATCGAGATTGACCATCGAAGATTGGGAGAAAGTGGCCTGGTGTGACGAATCAAGATTCCTGGTGCATCACGTAGATGGCCGAGCGCAGATACGCCGATTACCAACGGAGGCTATGGTACCTGGATGGACTATTGGATGGAAACAGACCGACGGAGGCAGTGTTATACTGAGGGCGATGTTTTCTTGGGACGCTTTAGGCCCTATTATCAATATTATCCCAAAAGCACAATCCCTGACAGCTGTCAGGTATCGGAACATTGTTGCGGACCAAGTTCATCCATTCGTGGCAACTGTGTTCACTGCTGGTGATGGTCATTATCAACAGGATAATGTGCCATGCCACATTACCAGAATTGTCAAGGATTGGTTCGAAGAACATGCTAGTGGCTTTCTGTTAATGCCCTGGCTCCAAATTCACCTGACATGAACCTAATTGAACATTTGTGGTTCAACTTGGAAAAGCAGGTTCATGCTAAATCACTACCATCCTGAAATGTAGGGGAACTGGAGGACCTACTGTTGACATTATGGTACCACAGTACCAGATACTTATCGCTACCTTATCGAATCAATGCCTTGCAGAGTAGCCACTGTTTTGCTGGCAAAAGGGGGTCCTACAGCATATTATGTAGGTGATCATAATATAATGGCTTATTGGTGTACTGTGAAAATTTTGAGTTTTAGAATAGCAAATAAGTAGAAATTATAAGTTTCTGCTGAATTTTTGAGGGAGTAAAATAAATAAAAAGAAAGATCTTAGCAATCTGAATGCAGGAGTCTTTTTGTTATTGTACCAAATGCTCACTGCCATGCATATGTATCACTAAGCCATTCTCTGAGATTTAGAGGTTAGCTCTACAAAGAAATACAAACCACAGGATAAATTTTTAACTGATTATTTACTTACTGTTGCTGTATCAAACTTCTCCATTTAGAGTGATCCTGATACACCACTTGGGCTTCACTGACACTTATCACATAACATACACTAAACCTTCTGTACTTCATACTCATAATCTTTTTCTCATGCAGACACACTCAAATCTGATCCTACCAGCCAAGCACTAATGCTTCTTTTTATCACCTAAGCATGCTACTCCAACCCAACCTGTCCAAAGCAGAGTTTCTTCAGGAAAATTGTTTGTACCTCACTTTCCTTACCCATAGAAGTAGGTAGTAGAAACAGTAGGTAATAAAATTTTTAAACTAGATGAAATACGAAAAATTGTAAGTCTGTGTACAAAGCAATTATTGGACCTCCTTCGGGACCAACTAGCGTGTCTGTTGACTGTTGTTTGAAGGCTATCATTAATGTTAATCTGACCATGGCCACAACTGTTCTGCACCAATCAAAACTTGCCATTGTTTATAGGTTACCATAGATGGGAGGTGTCTGTTAATGGAGGTTTCACTCTAATATGAATAAGCTAGGACACTAGAAATGGCACAATTTTGAGAGGGAAAAGCAAAGGCACAGTTGCCTTTTCAATGTTTTCTACTTTTGCAAATAATTACAGTACTTTTTGTTTCATATAGAAAAACATTATAAATTTTTGCCAGGGGAGGTTGTGTATTTGGAAAAATTACCTGAAATATGCTAAGGTAACAAAAAAGAGGAAGGTCTTTTTTTTTTTACTTACAAACATTTAGACAGAAAATACAGTGCAATGACAGCGACATTAATTGCTCTTCCAGACAATCACTCACATGCTGTAGAAAACTCAGTATCACATAGTTCATGGGTGCCACAGGTCTAACTATGGAACTGCATACTACAAAGTTTAGTAACAGAACTGTCAGGTCTAACTATGAAACTATGAGAATGCTCAACAAACCTAGTTTTTTTTTCTTTATTCACTTTAAAGTAACAGAAAAGCATTTAAAAATGACAATTATCTGTTTTTTAATAAGCTCTTTTTTTCCTGTTTCTTAGGATAACCGGGTCACCCCATGAATTGTGATTTTTCTGTATGAAATTATGGTTCAGAATCAGCATCTCAGATGAAGATTGTATGGCGTTTTCTTTTTCTAAATTTCATGACCGACAGATAAGGATTTTTTTTTTTCTTTTCCCGAATTTCATGGTCTGCAAATTATACAAAGAAAAATATGGTATTTTTTCACCGCACTACAGGAATGTATCACATCAGAAGGAAAACGCACAATAGACCTTAGGTCGCGGTGCTGGGTCACTGCACCCCCCTCCATTGTTACAATTACAATCAGATTGGGAAAACTGAATCAATCAACTGTGTACCCCCCCCCCCCCACTGTTTACAATAGTGTCCAATGTCTGGATAGGTCTGCCATGCCATTCTTGAAAAAACGTGCAGGTTTTGCTACGAAGAAATCATCAAGGAAATTCTAGAGATCAACATCATTGTTGAACGTTCTGCCACGGAGTGCATTCGACAGAGATCGGTACAGGTGATAGTCTGAAGGGGCGACATCTGGGGAATATGTTGGATGTGGAAGGATCTCCCATTTCACGTTCTGAATAGCCATTTTGGTCATGTTTGCACTGTGAGGGTGTGAATCATCATGTTGGAGAAGGACACTATGGCGCCGATGTGGCCGTTTCTGCTGAATTGCTTCCTCCACACGGCGGAGTTGCTCACAATAGAGTGCAGCATTGATGGTCTGATTCCTAGGCACCATTTCCCACTGAACAATGCCTTCCATGTCCCACCAGACACACAACATGATCTTCACAGGATGAAGGCCATGTTTTAGACATGATGTGGGTATCTTGTTTGGGCTTAACCTAGAGGTGTTTGCAAGGCAAGGCATGAAACCCTGAAATCATCAGCGTCTCCCAACGGTGCCAATGCATTAACTCGAGACATAAATGAACATGTGAGGGTAACACTCCCACCCCCCACCCCACCCCGCACAACAAAAGTATTTCCGTTACTACTAGTATCTCTAATTATTATACTTATCAGCAAAGCTGTTACCGATACTTCGAAGAATAAAATGGTTTCACTTTGGGAATTGCTTACTACCTACCTATACCTTTTGCTCACAACAGTAAATTATTTTGGGGTTGAGCTTGCAGTATTCATTTGTTGCTAAAAAAATAAATTCCTTCAGTGAAATTTAAGTAACTTTGATTTCGACAACTACACGATATTGTCTTTAACATATACCACACTAAGAATGTTAATAAAATTTTGCATTTGTATAAAATAAACCAATTACACACATAACATACCTTTTAAAAAAGTTTTGCCTTTCTTTCCAATTGCAAAATTACCCATTTGGCAAATAAATAAAAGAAAATCTGCAGTCAAGTTTTTATGTTACTAGAAGGGCAACTCCTCTTTCATAGGATATTGATCTTTTTTTAACAGAAATTTTAGTCGTTGAGTTTCAGTCAGGTGGTACTGACCTAAAGTTCTATTTACTAATAAAATAACAGTATATTTAGCAAATTGGATGTTGATCAAAGTTCCATTTATTAATAAAAACACATCAGTCTGGTATGGTGTTAATCTAAAGTTATATTTACTAATAAAATAACACTATTTCTTAAAAAAGTGTGTTATCTTCATTTGTTTTTTAGCAGAGACACTATCAGGCTGACGCTTACGTTTCCAACATCCTTCATTTGCAGTGTCTTGTTTGTTTACCAAAGAGGAGAAGAACCTTTACTATTACAAGTAGCTGTTATAATTGCTTCAACAGGTTTTGGAGGCAGAACTGTAGCACGTACTCCATTTATATATGCAGAAACATGACCCAGCTGTATCAATTTTCCGACACCATATCCCAGCTTTCTCCTTTTGGGTGTCTTTTTTTCTAGCCAATCCCACCAGAATTTAGTTTTGACTGAAGACTCTAATGTCTTGAGATCGTCAGTTTTGGTTAAAAATTTCATCGTTGATGACAAACTTAACTTGAACCGTGTAAACTTTCAAATTTCTAAAAACATTCATACATCATACATACACAAAAAAACCCCATCACTTTTGCCTAAACAAAAAACCACAAACGTATCATCAGGGAAACAAAGACACCTCCGTCACCGACTTACTCATACAATGAGGCAGGCTGCTCCCGCGCCTAGGTGCAGACACGTGAGTGACATACTTTATTTGCTTTAACTCGCTCCCTCCCCCACCATCTCCAAGTTCCAATCCCACATCACTCATCAGAGCGAAAACCTGTTTTTTTTGCATCGAGGAGCAGAAGTGGCGACGAAATGACTGAGAATTTGCGCGCATGCCCTTCCCACAGAACAACGGACAACCACAGCACGAACTGCCGGCTTCGTGTGTCAAGCTCAAGTCAGCTGCATCGGCGAGGAAGACAATATTATTATCGCATTAATTCATTGGTGAAAAGCAATTTTTTTTAGTAAATACTTTTGCCATGAATCGTTTTTTTTTTTTTTTTTTTTTTTGCTTTGTCGCTTATTAGAACTCAAAATTTAACAGTCTTAAAAATTTGTTCAAAGCTAAACATCCGGAATTCCAGGCATGAAAGATCGCCTAAACCCGGAAATCCGGGTTAGACCAGGAACACAAACAGCCCTGTTAACCATTCCCTCTGATGCCTGAAATTCACGTACGGGCACCTCTTTTCATTTCCAGTAACAATACGTGAAAGGTTTGTGTTGCTGAGAACATTCGCGATAACGAGCGAGCAAGGAACCACATATGGCAACACGCTGATTCTTGCTGTTCTTGGTGAGAATGGGAGGCACCCAAGACTCCAGTTTCTGGACCTTTCCCATACATTCAAGGTGTTGCACCACTGTGGCCTGATCACAGTCCATCTCAGTGACCAATTCGCGTGTAGTTTGACAGGGATCCAAATAGACGAGATGGTTCAAACAATCCTCATCAAAGTGAGACAGATGACCTGAGCATGGAAAGTCATTGAGATCAAAATTGCCACCTCGAAACTGCTCATACCATTTGCAGGCTATCCTCGAGTAGCATCCTCCCCACACACAACACGAATTTGTCGAGTAACCTCGGCAGCTGTGGATCCCTTGTTAAACTCATAGATAAGCAGATGTCGGAAATGTTCATTCCTCTCTACATGATACTCCATACTTCTGGACCTGAAAACCAAAAAACCATTAGCTACAATCGCACAACGCAATATGATTTAGATGCACGATATTACTGGTTACATTTTGATATACAACTGGCCATCTGCACCATCACTATTGACCTGGGAAACACTCGTGAAATAAAACAGCATGATCTTATGCCTCAGCCTGATATATTCCAATTATTAAAAAAAAAAAACCTTGCTTTTTCAAAAATTAACTCCAATTTGAACTTTTCCAAATCAAAACCCCAAAGATATTCATTGTTAAATTGCTAAAAAGTAACTATCATCAGGGGTGATTGTGAGGTGAAACAAAAAACCCAGAAACTCTGAGCTCATTTCCAATATACACATAGAAATGCATATTATTTATATATTATGCACGCATTAACTAGCTACACAACAAATAGGCATTAAAGTTTATTCTGCAGTTTAACTTCACATCTTTTTTTAACCAAATATTCTCTCTAAAAAAAAAATTCTCTTTGTATTATACAAATTGAGCTGTCTATGGAGATCAGTTCAATTGGAAGCCCACAGTGGTTTCCAAATGTAGATAATTGGATTAACTGAATCTAATATAACCAAATTATTTGATATAAATGTAACTTCCAAAGTGATTAAAAAAAAAAAACCCCTTCCTTTTAGCATGCAGTTATCTTGAGAGCGTGTCTGACAACAAAACAAACTCTCAAGGTGTCATAAATCATCTGCATTCATCATCTACACGAAAATTTGGGGTTTTCAATCAGACACTGTAATTCCCAAAACAAATGGAACTCAAAAGGAACTTTAAAGTTACCATTTTGTAGCATTTTTAGAAATGAAATGACTGAGGAATCTCAAATTTTTTTTAAACTTAAAAATCCAGATTTCCGGGTTTATAATGTGACCAAAACCCGGAATTCTGGGAAACACCCGGACTACAAACAGGTCTGCATCATCATCATCTCATGCCTGTGTCTCTGGTTGGTTGGTTGGTTTGTTAGTTTTTATGGCGCAAGGGCCGTGTCTGGCCAAAGAGCGCCAAACACAAGACAAGACAAGACACAGGACCCTGTGTCTCTGTATAGAACCAATACATGTATTTGGCGCGCGCGCACGCACACACACACACACACACACACACACACACACACACACACACACACATTTACCACTATTAAAAAAATAGGAAAGAGTTAGTATTTCTTTTATAAAATAACTCCATATATTGAAAACTATTGTGGAATTTACTTTCCTATAGAATTTCTTCATGCTCGGAATTAATGAAAAGATTGAAAACTACTATGGAATTTACCTTCCTATAGAATTTCTTCATGCTTGGAATTAATGAAAAGATTGAAAACTATTGTGGAATTTACCTTCCTAAAGAATTTCTTCATGCTTGGAATTAATAAAATGCACATTTTTTGAAATTCATAGTTTTTGTTTTTGTTTTTTCTTTTGCTACAAAAAGTTTCGGGAAACGTTAAAGCTAAATGTAAACTCTATTTCTGATCTGTTTTTTGGATCCCTTGGCTATGACGGTAACTGAACAGAATGATATTCGTTCAGGAACAGAGAATAAGAAACAAAAATTTTGTCCTCAGAAAACTCATTTTGACATTTCTGCAAACATAAATTCACATGGACACAGATACATGATGGAACAGGGTGCTGATTTTACATTGTTTCTCTTTCAAGTGTCTAGGACCTACACACTACTTCAGTTTTGCTTCATTGCACCAGCTTTTAATGCAGTGGTACCCCATAACCTTGAGATTTAACTACATACAAGACCCCTATTAGCAGAAGAGCCAACACCCAACAACTTGTTTCGGCTCTCAACACAAATGGACTGCATGTTTGCTTGCCATGCTCATCAGACACAGACAATGCCTGAATAGATAGAACAGTGGATCTTCATGTGCAGCATCCGTGTGTAGCATTTTGCACTTTAAAACTAACTGGATTAGTGATCAAAATAGAATAAGATAGCAGGAAAGAGCTTTCAGATCTTGGGGTTTTAATCATGGAGATTTTATATTGCCAGGGGTGGCTGCAGTTATAAAAATTATAGTGTCATGCTTTATAACATATACTATCCATTTATAGATAGTGTAATGTTGCCTTACTTTTAACATGTAAGACAGAAAAAATATAAATTAAAATTACATTTTATATTGATGTAATCCAGTTTTGTCTACAAAGAATACAAGGAATTCAACTCTAATACATTAACAACATGTAAAAACAATAATCAATCATCAAAATTAAAAAAAAGCATTGAAGGAACTTGTTGTTTAATATGTGATGAAAAACAAAACTCCAAAATAAATATTTAATTAAGATGCCATGATGAGTAAAATCCAATGTAGTCTCACTAACTTTCATGTCATAACTAATCTTCCTTTGAGGAGACAAACTTCTGAATTTCACAGAACAGCTTAGCAATCAGATCATCAAAGTTAAAATGCTACAAACAGATGAAGATTTTTCATGCTTTGCTGAAGCAAATGAAAGTAAAAATTTTGAAATTTAATAAAAGTGAGGACATGAAGGGAATATTGAATAACTACATACAAATTCCATGAATTTATGTGTGTAAACTGATGCAGTGAATATGTGAACCTTAAAACTGTGAATGAAAAATTCGTGAAACCGCTCTGGTATAAGCGGGAGTCAATACCGAATAAATTTCTTTTAACTTTTTTTAAAAATGTAAATAGTTAATTTTAAACTTTTAAATTAGGATTCTTAAATATTTTAAAGTGTAAATAACGTTTTGAATGAAATATGAGACCACATAATCACAAAAAAAAAAAATTGTATTTTTAGACATAATGAAAGTACTTAGTTGAGAGTGAAGATATTTTTGTTGTTGCATTGTTTTTAAGAATTAAATATATTGTAAAAACAATAAATAATAAAATAAATAATAGTCCTTCAGAGTTTTTACAGTAAAGGCTGAAGTAGATTGAACTCGGGTGACAGCACATACCCAAAGAAAGATATGTTCGTAAGCAAATTATGAAGGAGAGTGATAGTATTGAATATAGCCCTGTAGCTGAATCGCAGCATTGGCCGACATACGTTGCAGATTATTTTGGTCTTGCAGACAAAATCAATATTCCCAGAACCTATTAAATCCTCTGGCAGATTTCCCATCCTAGATATACGTTTTCAGTCTTTCAAAATTTCTGAAAATGGAAGTTAGACGGAGTGAAGATTTATTTCCCTTGTAATCGTAATTTTTTTTCTTGCGCAATGTTCTCTCGATGTTCCAAGAGAAAATTGTCCATTATTGTTTTTTGATATCATTTTATTGCATAAATGTTTGTGTTCCAGTTTGAAAATAGAGGCAACAATTTCTTTAAACGGAAGTTAGACAGAGCCCCGTAATCTTAATTCTTTTTTTCTTGATGTTCCCTCCTCTCTGTATGGTCATTAAATATCAGTTTATTAGATAAATGTTTGTATTTAAGATTGGAAATAGAGGAAAAAATTTCAAAAGCAAAAGTTGGATGGAGTGAAAATTTCTCCTGTAATCGTAAAATGGAGGCAAAAATTTCTACAACAGAAGCTGAAGGCAGCAGTTTCCCCATAATCCCTGCTCCCACAGGTTTTCCCTACACTCAGTGATGGAAAGTTGCAAAACCATTTTTTGGAGCAGCAACATGCATTTTTGGAGCAGGTAAAATACATTTTTGGAGCAGCAAAATGCATTTTTGGAGCAGATGAAATACATTTTTGGAGCAGGTAAAATATATTTTTAGAGCAGGTAAATACATTTTTGGAACAGCAAACTGTGTTTTTGGAGCAGGTGAAACACATTTTTGGAGCAGATAAAATACATTTTTGGTGTAAGAAAATATTTTTTAAGAGCAGGTAAAATATTAGTAGATAGAACAAACTCTTAAGCAAAAACTGTTTTGGAAATAGATGCACCCTACTCAAATTTAAAACATCTTGCATTGAAATATACACACACACACACACACATGCAAACATTTTAGTTTTCAAATAGATCAAAAAATTTGTAACCATAGCAGGATTCTATTATTAATCATTTATTTTACAAAAAATGTTGAATTTTTTGCTGCTTTTCTCAATATTTAATTGCTCACTTCTATTCTTTTCTAATTTTTTAAGATAGTTAGCAATGTTTTGTTTTGCTTCTTTTAATAGTATCTGTCCACTTTCTATGGCACTGATGTCTTTTTTTTTTAGGCCACATTCAATGTTCATCTCAGCATTGTTTAACATTTTATGAGGGAATCCAAGTCCTGCAAATGTTCAGCTTCTTCCCATTTCAAATCACCTTGTAAACATTCAATTTCTTCTCTTTTTTGCTTGTTTTGCTGCATTTTTTCCAGCACTAATCTGCTCTTGATATTTTTTCCAGGATTCTTTATAAGTCGTCAGAAGTTTTTGGTTACATTAAATTTGCTCAGATCTCCATTTAATCTTTTGACTTGATCTTTGTGCTTCTTGCTCTCCGCATGACGCCTAAAATCATCGTGGCCGCTTTGTGACAGGCTAATTGCTTATAAAACGTGATTCAGCAAAACTTTAGATGCTTCATAAAAAGGCCATTCTTGACTATACATACCGCAATACACTTGACGATAAGTTTTACCTGGCTTCGTTCTTTTTGTTGTCAGCTGTTTCACTGCTACGTTTTGTTTAGTTTTAATCTAAATTAACCCTTTCCACTCAAATAACTTTTCACCCATACTCACACAGAACTCGCATGTTTTTTTCTTTTCTGCAGTAGAGGCCATAACTTAGCAGTGAAAGCTCAGCTTTAGCTCACCAGCTGAATTGCATGTACATAGTAAAAGCAATATACTTCAGGAAGTACCCATTCCCAGATTTTGTGTGTGAGTTTTTGGGGAAGGAATTAAAAATATTTGCAGTCTGTTGGTATTTTAAATTTTAAATTCTAAAAAAAAAAAAAAACCTACTGATATATACTGAAAGTATGCATCAACTTAGTCTTTCTTTTCAAAGTAAATGTTTCTCTTAAATATCTCCTCCTTAAAAGCAACCCAGAATTGTCACTATCCAGCATACCTTTTTTTCATGTTTCTGTTACTTTCAATTATTTGTCTCACAAATAAAGGAACTTACTTCTTTATTTCAGTTAGTAATCAAATAATTAATGGAATTAACATCTCAAAACAATTTAATATGCTATATTTTACACAGTCAAATCTGAAAGAACTGCATCAGGTTGGTTGGTTTTTTTTTATTTTTATGGCGCAAGAGCCATGATTGGTCAAAAAGCGCCAGACACAAGACAGACAAACAAACAGTATTAAAAATGTGGTAAAAAGCTTAAAATCTGACTGATCATGTAAAACTGAAAAATGAGAACGATGGAAGGGCTAAAAAAGATAATGAAACAAACAGTATTAAAGACATGACACAATGATTAAAATCTAGCTGATTCAGTAAAACTGAGAAATGAGTAAGATGATAGGGCTAAAATCTAGATATGTTTAAAATAGTCAATTTGTTTAAAAAATGAAAAAACAGCAACAATATTGCAGTGGTCATTGAGGAGCCGCTGCAGTGTAGCGGCGTCCTCGTTCAACAAATGAGAATGAAAGAAATGAAAACGTACATCACGAAAACGAACACAGAAGATGAGTGACGGTGAGTTGGCAATTGCACGCCTCACACATTGGCGCAGTGTCGTCACACAGCAAAAAGCGGTGAGTGAAACGACGATGCCCAGTGCGGAGAGGCACAAGCACCACTTCCTCCCTACGGTTCCGACGATATGAGGATTTAAAGACTTCAAGATTAGGTTTAATACGATGCAGTTTATTTTCCACCTGTTGGTCCCACAGACCTTGCCACATTCGCTTGATATGGTCGCGAACCAGAAAGCAGAAATCCCAGTGAAACAGTGGCAAGGGTGTGACGACCAAAGAGGAAGCAGATCTAGCAGCCGCATCAGCACACTCGTTACCCGAGATTCCAACATGCCCGGGAATCCAACAAAATTGTATCTGGACACCGGCTTCGAACAAAGAACAAAGAAGCCTTCTTACGGTAAAAAGAAAAGGGTGGTCAGAGCAGTCCAACGATGACAAAGCCTGTACAACACTCAAAGAATCAGTGTACACCGCAGCCCGGTGATGAGAACTCGACTGAACATGGAGAAGGGCGAGATACACAGCATGCATCTCCGCCGAAAACACAGTGGCCTCAGCTGGGATCCGCGCTACTGAAACGTCATCAACACAGACAGCCGCGGATCCAACAACTCCATGCATCTTTGAGCCATCAGTAAAAATAGGAGTGTAGTCAGAATTGAGATCACAGTGCTCAGCGAAGAGCTGCTGGTACACTGACGCAGGGGTTGAGGATTTATCGAAAGATGTAAAATTGGTATCAAGCATGACACCAAGAGGGTGCAATGGAGGATCCCCAAAGCCCCTGGTCTCTCCAACAAGTGACAAGTCGAGCCCTACATCATGGGCTACGGCCGCCATACGAAGACCGAAGGTTGAAATGCACGAGGGCCGGTTCCCGAATAAACGAGCATGCTGGGGATGAAAAACTGCATCGTATAAAGGATGGTCTGGAAGAGATCTAAGTTTCAAGTAGAATTGAATAGACAGCTGCAGATGGCGGAATTCAAGCGATGGTTCGTTCCCGTCAGCGTAAAGGCTGGGAATTGGAGATGTTCGAAATGCTCCCGAACAAAGACGCAGTGCTTGATGGTGAATAGTGTCCAAAGGCCGGAGAACGGAACGACGAGCGGAGCCATACACGATACAACCATAATCCAGTTTTGACCATATTAGAGAATGATGAATGCGAATCAACGACACCCTGTCTGCGCCCCACGAGACTCTCGAAAGGATCTTAAGAATAGATAGAGCCCGCAGACAGGAAATCTTGAGCCGCCGAACGTGCGCACGGAATGTAAGCACACGGTCGACGGTCAGTCCAAGGAACTTGGTCTCCGGCAAAACTGGTATAGCTGCACGGTCTAAAAACAGCTCTGGGTCAGGATGGAGGCCGCGCCTCCGGCAGAAATGGACACGCGCTGTCTTGTCGGGAGAAAGAACGAAACCATTGCTATTCGCCGCTTTAAAGATCTGATTAATTGCAGACTGCAACTGCCTTTCAATAAAATGCATGCTTGATGACAAGCAGAAAATGTGCAAGTCATCAACATAGACAGTAGCAGAAACCGCAGGAGGAAGATTTATGAAAAGACAATTAATGCGGAGGATGAACAATGTGACAGATAAAATGCAACCTTGAGGAACACCTTGTTCTTGATGGAATGGTGCCGAGAGCGTCGTACTTAGGCGCACCTGGAACACCCGATTGCGAAGAAAATTAACGATGAAATTTTTTTAATTTGGTTGACAAAAAAAAAAAAACAATATCGTAGTCACGTAAAAAGTATGTTCATCGCAAATTGGCGAAAATTGAACAACGATATATGTTTACGATGAAAGTCGGAAGATTTCCTCGCAATCCGCATGCGTGGAGGTCACGGATAATACCGTGCCGCCACGCTCGATCATAGGCTTTTTCAATATCGAAAAAAACAGAAACCAGGTGCTGCCTACACACGAACGCCTCGCGCGCAGATGTCTCAAGGTGCAGGAGATGATCGTGAGGTGAACGATGACGGCGAAAGCCGCTTTGTGATGGTGAAAGTATTTGATTATATTCTAAAAAATGAACTAACCGGGAATTAATAATGCGTTCAAGAACTTTACACAGACTGCTAGTGAGAGCAATTGGACGATAACTAGAGGGAGACTTGGGATCCTTGCCAGGTTTGGGAAAAGGCAGAACAAAAGCTTTTCGCCAAGATTCCGGGAAACTGTGCTCCGACCAAATACGATTATACAAGATTAAGAGATTCTCGAGAGACGACTGCGATAGATGACGGAGCATGACAAGTGGATTCCGTCGGGACCGACAGATGTAGCGCCGGACCGATGCAAAGTCACCTTGAGTTCAACCATGCTGAAAGGGGAGTTATATCCAGTGTCGAGAAAAGGCGCAAAGGAGATTCTCTGGCGTTCCGCAGTGGATTTTATTCTTTGAAAAGAAGTAGGATACGCCAGGTCACTCGACACGGAGGCAAACGCCTCCCCCAAACAATCAGCAATCTCCCCGACTTCAGCATATGTGCAGCCGTTACTCTCGAGAATGGAGATCTGGTGAGAGCTGTAGTTACCCCGGATCTTACGAATCTTGTCCCACACACTTTCCGAACTGGCACGTGAAGTGAGAGATGAAACATACTGGATCCAAGACTCCCTTCTTGCTACGTCGACGCACCAACCGAGCATAAGATTTTGCTCGTTTGAATGTAACGAGATTAGCATTGGTCGGATAACGCCGAAACGTAGACCAGGCCTTATGTTGAGCTCTCCTAGCCGCTGCGCATTCAGGGGTCCACTAAGGCTTCGGACTTCTGGAGAGTTTCGTAGATGTTTTTGGTATAGAAAGATCAGCTGCCTGAAGAATGCAATTTGTGACTTCAAGAACAGCTGCGTCGATTGACTCTTGGGTCACCATTGCAGAAGATATTACTGTGGACGATGTGAAGACCTCCCATCTCGCACGCTCCATCCTCCACCGAGGAGGGCGGGAAACAGAAGATGGCATGTTCGTATGATGCGAGATGACAATTGGAAAGTGGTCGCTCCCGTGGAGGTCGTTACACACCGTCCACGCCCAGTCAGCAATAATTGATGGTGATCCCAAGGTCAAATCGATCGCACTGAAGGATCTTTTCGGTTCATGGAAGTATGTGTCAGCACCGGTGTTAAAAAGGCACAAAGAGGCCGAGGACAGAAGAGACTATGCGACGACCCCTCGTGCTGATGCTGACACTACCCCACAAATGATGATGGGCATTGAAGTCACCCAGTAAAAGTAAGGGTGAAGGCAGCTGATCAACCAATCTCTCCAGTACAGAGATGCTTACGTTCTCGTCCGGCGGCAGATAGACACTGCAGACAGTAAGAGGCACAGGGACAGATATTCGCACCGCCACGGCCTGCAAAGTTGTGGATATCGCCACGGAAGACACCGGAACACTGTGAGGGACAAGAATAGCGACTCGCCCACAGGCGATGTCTCCCAGTGCATTATCTGTCTGATACACACTGTAGCCTCGAACTGAAAGCAGGTCTGATGGTTTAAGTTTTGTTTCCTGTAAACAAAAGCACACCGGAGAGTAGAACGAAAGCAGATGTTGCACTTCATCAAAACTTGTCCGAAAACCTCAACAGTTCCACTGAATGATTGAAGTCATGGTTATAAATGAAATGAAAATGTTCAAACGAAGTCAGGCTCCATCGCCTCTGATGGGGGTTCCCCCAAATCTGGAGGCGTGTGACCAGGGGCCAAGATGGGAGCATGCTTTGTCCCAAGTGTCTTAACAGGAGGCGCACGACGTTGAGTCGTGTGCTCAGATTTTGGAGGAGAAGAAATGCTTTTCTTATCCTGAGCTTTGGTTTTCTTGCTAGAAGAAGTGGCCTGAGTTCCCTTGTTGGTGGTGGGATGAGTCTGCTTCGGCGAAGTGGTGGGTGGCGCTTTCAGACCCCTAGCTCGAGACTGGAGTGCCTCCAGTCCGGCTGCGATGGTTTCGTTTACATTGTATGGACATTTAGGGGGATCTGAATGTCGGTCTGAATGGCAACCGTAGATTTGGCAACCACCACTGAAGCGTATGATCACCGATTCGATGTAACAGGAACCACTCTTCTTCTGGCCTCAGGATAGGAAATATTTTCCACCATTTTGAGCCTTTGGATTTCCTTCTCCTCCTTCCACTTGGGACAATCTTTGGCTGATGCCGCGTGTGAACCCTTACAGTTCACACAAAACTCTGCCTCGGCCACACATTCCTGCAAAAGATGTTCTGTGGCACCACAGCGTGCACACCGAGGATTGCGCCTGCACGACTGCTGAGAATGACCATAAGACTGGCACCTAAAACATCTCAAAGGGTTAGGGATGTACGGGCGTACCTCTAGGTGAAGATACCCTGCCTTGATGGACGTAGGCAGGGAAGGACTGTCGAAAGTTAAAATGATATGGGCGTAGGCAGGGAAGGACTGTCGAAAGTTAAAATGATGTTGCGGGATGGGACGGACTGCCCATTCCGCCTGAAGAGGATACGCCGCACACCCGTAACGTGTTGACTCCTCAGTTCAAGTAGTTCTTCCTCAGTACACTCAACGAGGTCCTGAGAGGAGACAACACCTCGAGATGAATTTAGGTACCCATGAGATGTTATTTTAACCGGAGTCTCAAGCAGCGTGGTAGTGTTTATAAGTATGGTACTGTAGGCCACAGTGGACATCTCTACAAGAAGATCTCCAGATTGGAGCTTCTTTATGCTCTTAGGAGAGTTTGCGATGGATTGAAGAGCTTTATTAATCCAAAATGAACTTTTGGCACTCAAAGGCTTTGAAGGGTCCAATGAGTGCACAAAAAGAAACGAGCATTAGAAGAATCAGGAACATGTTTTTTTGCGGAAGGGGATGAGCCTTCCTCCATACCTCTTTTGGTTGTTGGTTCGTGGGAAACAGAATTGAGAGCCATGAAAAAAATTATGAATTCGTCCGCCGACTTCCCCACCCACAATCGAGTCCAACGAGGGAGAGCCGGAGGTCCGCAAGCCCAAGTGGACGCAGGACACGGCTCTAGGGATAGCAAGCGGATATAGCAAGTTGATAGGGCAGACATGCGCTCGGCGTGCACCCAGACTTTCCCATGCCTGGGAACACCCCTTTGGCATGCCCACCCTATCCCCAGACTCACCCTGTCGTGCGAAAGGACAAGCCGTTAGAGGTCTGGGCTCCACTCGGCCACAGACCTCATTGATTAGGAGTGGGTTAGTTCCCAGCCGCCCGTTTAGGGTGAAGCAGGGGGCAAAGAGGAGTGTTGGCAACTGGCGACAACAACACTCAGGCCACCAGAAACCTCAGCCTCCAGCATCCCCTTTTCCACCTTACGGGTCACCGCACACGGCAAACGTGCAGGTAAGTCTAGCTAACCAGCTCGGAAAAACAAAGAAAGAAACATGAAATGGAGAAGACAGGAAAGAAAATGAGAAACTAAAATCCTGAGCTGGCGCATAATCACAACCTCAGCAACCTACAACTGAGGCGGGTTCATGTCAAGTGAAAAAACATAAAAAATGTGAAAATCATCACATATAGTACATGTTGGCTCGGGTCGTGGGGACGCCATCCCCCAGCAGCTGGATGAACAGCTGTCCCTTCGGTTATGTAATCGTCAAAGCCGCAAAGGCAAGAGAAACCGTCACAAGGTTAACTCGGGCCGTGGGGCGCCGCTCTCCAAATAACTGGAAAACCAGTTATCCCCGTGTGGGGGAACTGCATCAGGTGCACACCTCAAGTCTTTCTTTATTTGCAATTGGAAAAGAATGATATTTTCTACTGGAACATATGACAGAATTATCCAATACGGCAGAGTACCTTTGCTTTACCACACAGCAAAACTTATAGTAATCACTGCCAACATGCTGAATATAACTTTTCATGTGAAATGCCTCCATCTCTTGAATTTCTATGATCTTAATATGCTATTAATTTGACTTCAAGAGCACAGTTTCCCCATCAAACATATCTATGAGATGACAACAAACACGACTTTATTTTTGATGCATGTACTAATTTTGAAAGAGAAAAGTAAAAAATTCTCATGATCAGTCTTATACTAATTTCATCAGAGTTTGGTATAGAAATATTTATGTCCTCATATACACACTAGAAACCTTCCAAGTGTAGTGCACATACGTATAAATTTTACTGACAAATTACACTATTTTAAAAAAATAGTTAAAGCAAAAGATACATGTTTTGCAGGTTTGCACTGGATCATTTTGTACCAAAACAAAGTAAAATAACCAGATGTGTGAGTTGTAGATTAAAATTAGTAGAATCTCATAGTGGTTGTAAAACAACCATGAGCAACTCATATGGCTATGAAAAACTACCAGTCTCTAATTTAGGGACAGAGTATCCAGGCAAAGGTCAGAGCTAATGCCATCAGACAAAAACATCACCAGGATTTATCTGGGACTTGAACCCAAGCCCAGCTTGGATGAATGGTCAGAAGCCTGTGAATCATAACATTCAGCCACCTTAGTAGAATTTAGTACTTTTGACATGAGTATATTAACTGATGCTGTTTGTTGTGTTTAGTGCTTTATTTTAAGCAACCAGCAACATAATACATTAGTTATTTATCTTTAAAGCAAAATCGACTTCATTTGAGAAATATTTGCAATGAAAATCTATTAAAATTGGATCGTCCTCTAGAATCAGAAGGAAAAAATTTCTGTACTTACTTTGACAATCTTTGTCTTTTTGTCCTTGTCATCTGTTCCACCTTTTCTTGGAAGGTAAATGTAATAGGCCATATAGTCATGTTGCTCATTATCTTTACAGGGAATTACATTATAGCAATATCTCCCACAATCAGCAGATTCCTTCAACCAATTTATTAGGGCTGATGGCATTTTTTCAGTTTATTTTCTGGAAGAAAAAATGCATGCATATCATTAAATGTATATATACAAAGGCCATTCCATAAAAACAGAGTATATTTTTTTTTGAGACAGCAACAGTGCGAAGGGGGAAAATAACCATGCAGACGACTAACAAAATTAAGGAAGTATCTGTGGCAACAGGTTTTTAGCCATTGCAGATGATTCTGGTTTGGTTATTGCATAGTTGTTTAAGGTATGTCTGCATTTTGCCACACAGTTGTGGAGGTGAGTTATTCACAGTTAAGAAGTGAAATGCGTTGTGCGATAAAATGTTGCTATCGTTTGGGTAAAATGGCTCCAGAAACAGATGATTTCATGAAAAAAGCATACAAAGACAAAGGTTTGGGTGAGTCAGTGATTTTTAGATGGCACCGTGATTTCAAAAAAGGGTGTCTGTCGGCAGAACTTACTCCTAGGCCTGGTTGACCTGAAAGTGTTGTTACGGAGCATATTGTTAACACTGTTTGGGAAATCCTGCAAGATGATCAATGAGAACTGTCAACTAATATTTCAAAAATGTCAGCATTCAGCATTCTACGCGACAAATTACTGCTACATCATGTGTGTTCCAGATAGGTACCTTATCACTTGACGAGAGAGAAATTGTTAACCAGAGTTCAGGTGTGTCAAGAGTGGAAACAAATTATTGCAAAGTATCCAAACTTTTTAAACACAGTAATAACTACTGATGAAACATGGGCCCACTATTTCAACACCCTCACGAAGTGTGAAATGAGTGTCTGCAATCACAGAGGTTCGCCTTCTCCGAAAAAGTCTGCCAAACAAAATAAGTTGGGAAAGTGATGATGATAATTTTCTTTGATCATAAAGGTGTAGTCTACTAGCACCAAATTACTGTCAATGCCGAGTATTACATTTCAGTCTAGAAGTGTCTGTGACGATACATACCGATTAAGCGACCGGAACTGGTGGGCAAGAGGAACCTATACCATGATGACGATACATACCGATTAAGCGACCGGAATTGGTGGGCAAGAGGAACCTATACCATGATGACGATTATGGGCAAAACACGTAACAATATTAACAAAGAAAGGTGACTTGATCACGCTAGTTACGTTAACTAAAACTTTTACAAAAAGTTCGTAAGTTGGAAGCTTTCGACCTTATCTTAGGTCTTCATCACGCCAATGGAGGACTAAGATTGTTGCCAGATTCTACATTTGAATTTTTCCTATTTTTGTTGCCAAAACTTAGAATTGATCTCCATATATGATATATCCTTGGTGATATATCACCCCTCCTTACTTTAGAACTCCCAGGCTCTTCCTGCAAGTGAAACTGCATAAAGCTGGTAACCCCATCAGACCTTTAGTGGAATATTCTTTTTCTCCAGCAGTAAATCTTGAAAAGAGATTGGTCCTCAAATGCAAATCCCTGGCAGCCAACCATCCTCATACAGTTGTCTCTACTTCAAACTTCATCCACAACCTTCCTAATTCCTTTCCTCCTTGTGATAATCTGTATACTCTTGATGTAGAATCTTTGTTTCCCTCTGTACCATATTTTGATTCCTACATGCTCCTCATGAAGAAATTGATTCTTCATTTTGAACCCCCCGGTCCTCTTATCAAAGATCTTTATGATTGTTTCCACACTATTCATCAACATAGTTGTTTTGTTTTCAACAAAATTGTGTATAGGCAACAATCTGGTCTCCCCATGGGCTCACCTCTTTCCCCTCTGCTTGCTGAAATCTACATGCAACATATTGAAGTTTCCATAATTCCTCTACACCCTTTTCAACCTTCCCTATGGTTAAGATATGTAGACGACATTTTCATTAGCTGGCCACATTCCGAGTCTGAGCTACAGATACTGATCAACTCCATTACAGAAAAATTTCCTTCCATTAAGCTCACTATATCTAAGGAAGTAAATCACAAAATTGATTTCCTGGATGTATCTATCTGCAGAAACGCTGATCTCTCCATTACTCGTTCCGTCTATCGAAAACCTTCTGCAGCCACTAACATCATTCCCTACAAATCTTGCACCCTGCATCTCTACAAGCTTGCAGCATTGAAGTCCTACATCCACAGGGCTCATATCATTTGCAACAGCCAACTCTCTCTTCAAGAAGAACTCTCCAAAATTTCTACAATAGCCCTCTCTCATGGTTTCCCTGCTGTTACAGTCAACTCCCTCATAAAGAAATATGAAAACCATTCGAAAATCGAATGCCTCCTTCCTCACAAGAAAGAAGACCTGAAATTCTGTGGTTCTGTTCCTTACCATCCTTCCTATGCTTATAAGTTACAGATTCTTTTTAGAAGTTTTGGTTACCATCTTGCCATTAAATCTACCCCAAACATCTTGAAACTTCTACAAAGGGATAGGGACAAAGTTGAAAGCCTGAACCTCCCAGGAGTTTACTGCATTCCTATCTCTTCTTCTACTGGGGATAACTTATACATTGGAAGCACATACAGGAGCATAAGCCATAGAATTTTAGAACATAGAAAAGATGTTTCGAAAGGCAATCCCAACACTGCCTTGTCTATTTTGACAATGGAAGACACATCTGCAGTTCCCCACTGGAACGAAGCAAAACGAATTGCTTCGTTTGACAATCGTTTTGCCCTCCGTTACCGTGAAAGCATAGAAATTATTTTCAACTCAATGACTTGCAACTCCGAATCTCCTCTCTACATTCCGTTTATCTGGAGATCAATTCTAAGTTTTGGCAACAAAAATAGGAAAAATTCAAATGTAGAATCTGGCAACAATCTTAGTCCTCCATTGGCGTGATGAAGACCTAAGATAAGGTCGAAAGCTTCCAACTTACGAACTTTTTTGTAAAAGTTTTAGTTAACGTAACTAGCGTGATCAAGTCACCTTTCTTTGCTATACCATGATAATGCCAGCCAAAATGTCCCTGCTTGAGTTTCTTACAAAATACGGTATTGAAATCACACCACAGCCTGCCCTCACCCCGTGCAATTCATGGTTGTTTCCAACAAAGAAGTTCCATGGCGCAACATTCAACACAGATGCTGACGTTATTCAAGCTGTACAGGGGTAGCTAAAGCAGCTTACACAAAATGCCTTTGCCATAAGCTTTGAAAAGTGGACTGAACAACAATGAAACCATTGCATATCATCCGAGGGAAGGTACTTTGAGAAAGAGTAACATATATCTTGGTGCTACTGCACCATTTTGGATGACCATGCGCTTCCTACGTTGTGGCAGTTTTACGGGGTGGACCCATGTTACTTTCAGGATGACAATGCCACCTGTCCGGTTCCGAGGTCCACCATGGCTTGGTATGGTGACAATGGGGTTAATTGAATGGACTGGCCTGCGCAGAGCCCGGACCTTAACCCTATCGAGCACCACTGGGACGAGTTGGAGCGTCGACTTAAGGAGTGCCCCCACCGTCCGAAATCGGCGAAGGAACTGAACTGTCTTCTCCAAGCAGAGTGGAAGAAAATATCACTAGCCGTCGCACAACGCCTGGTTGAGAGTATGCCCCGGAGGGTCGCAGCTGTAATCACCACTTGTGGAGGCTTCACCAACTATTGAAGGTGAATAAACTTCGTTTTCCTTTGCTATCACAGGTGTCTAATTACTTGTTGGTAGATAGTGTATATGCACTAGGTGAAAGCTCATCAATAAAGATGGGGAGAAATAAGATATGTAATTTTTCAATAACCAGGCATTCTTTTTGTTTGCGATGTCCAAATGTGATGCTATGTTTCACATTACAACAATAAAAAAAAAGTATAATGGTTGAAGCAGGGATTCATTAGAACAGGCAAGAACTCTTTCCACTGTGCCCCAAAATTGAAACAAACGTTCAGACAAAGGAAATTATATTGTTTGTGATAATGCTGATGTATGAACAACTTAATAGGATTTTTAAGATAGCGAACAGAATAGCCACTGCCTTCCTTACTGTTAACATGTAACTTTAATATCAGAAAACTTCAAAATTACACCGCCCGGGAGCGGGAAATGTAATTTTAAAGTTTTCTGATGTTACAGTTACATGTTGAACAATAAACAAGGCAATGGCTATTCTATTTGCAGCTTTAAAAATCCTATAGCTGTTCCATATATTTGCAAAGAATATTTCTTCCAGAATCTCCATCAACTTCATATCATCATCATCATCATCATTGTCAACCATTATCAATCCACTGCTGGACGAAGGTCTCCCCAAGTTTCCTCCACAACGATCTGTCTTGTGCCAGTCTCCTCCATGTCACTCCCGCATACTTTCGAATTTCATCCACCCATCTTCCATGTGGTCTTCTTCTGGGTCTTTTCCTGTCCCTTGGAATCCAATCTAAAATTTCGGCTGTCCATCGATAGCACTTCATATATAGCAATGTATGTTGTATAATGCTGTCCTCTGTTGATCAGTATTTTTTTACTGTCTTAATTACTCTTTTGTGTGTGTGTGCAAGTTAGAATCATTACATTTTCTCAGTGTGCACATAACATAATGGCTTAAGGAAAAATGATCAACAGCAAATTATTTTTATTACTTTTGCATTCGTAATAAAACATTTTTAAACAACTTTTGTTTTATTTATTCTTATACTTCTGTTTTATTTATTTTTATTGTGTTGAGGCATTTGTTTGCAGGCTTTTCACTTTTCCGACTCTTTCCAGGCCTATTTTGTTCATTCCATATAGAAAATAGATCTTAAAATGTCATTTTTCTGTAAATGTAAAAACCAATAAAATGTATATGTAGGTATTTGGCATTTGCTAGTTGTGCTGGGAGTTAAAAATGGTCTCTCAGGAATGGAAGGATGCTAACATTGTTTCCTTGTATAACGGAAAAGGTGATCAGACTGACTGCAAGAACTGTCATGGTATTAGCCTACTAAGTGTACCAAGGAAAGTGTTTGGCAAGGTCATTACTGAAAAAGTATGGCATTTCGCATGATGCTTGAAATGTATCTGGCTGTTGGTG
Organism: Macrothele yani; assembly: GCA_039090855.1. NCBI lineage: Eukaryota > Metazoa > Arthropoda > Arachnida > Araneae > Macrothelidae > Macrothele > Macrothele yani. The sequence continues at coordinate 129,355,118 of CM076989.1, read as the reverse complement.
AGAAAGTTTTTGCTGCTTTCATAGATTTAAAGAAAATTTACAACCGAGTAAATAGGACACTTTTGTGGAAGGCATTGAACGAATACGGTGCTACTGGGAATATACTTAATAGTGTAAAAGCCATGTATGCTGGCAGTACAGCTTGTGTACGAGTGAATGGCATTTTATCAAAATGGTTTTCTATTGATGCAGGAGTTAGACAAGGTTATGTAATGTCACCATGGCTGTTTAATGTATTTATGAATGCATGCATGCATGCGTGATGCCAAAATAGATAATACTGGTTTATGTCTTGGTGATATCCGTGTGTGCAAATTGCTGATGACACTGTCCTGTTGGCAGAGAGCAAAAGTGAGTTGCAGAGTATGTTGTCCCGGATGTACCAAGTTGGCATGAAATTCAAACTGAGTATAAATAAGGGAAAAACCAAAGTTATGGTGTTTGAGAGAGAAACTGGTAGTACTGAATGTAATATGTCTAAATGGCATAGTGATTGACTAGGTGAATGAGTTTGTGTATTTAGGAAGCATGTTTGACAGAGACAAATTGGATGGTGAAATTAGTAAGCAAATGAATTCTTCATTGAAATTCATGGCTGCTTTGGGAGGTTTTAACAGGAATGATGGGTTCTCTAGAGAGGCCTGCATGGCTGTGTATGAAAGTGTAATTGTTCCTACTCTGATGTATGGCAGTGAAACCTGGGTAAGAAATGCGTTACTTGCGGGGGGGGGGGCAAGGCTTGTTCTGATTGTGTGAGGAATGATGTGTTGCAGTTGTGTAATGTGAAGCAAAATGTTGTTAGCAAGGTGAAGACTATGCTTCGGTGGCTTGGCCATGTTGAAAGAATGAGTGATGAGATGCTTACTAAGAAAATCTTTTTAGCCCAAGTGGCAGGAAGGAAAGGCAGAGGAAGGCCAAGGATATCATGGGAGGATCAGATTCAGGAGTGTCTGCATGCGAAACAGATTATGAGTGTTAAGTATAGATCTTGTGTACAGCGTGTGATGGATGTCAGCGAAGCCCTTGTTGTATGTCATGATCACTATAAATGGAGAAGTTTGATACAGCAACAGTAAGTAAAAATTATGTGGTAGTCTGTATTTCTTTGTGGAGCTAACCTCTGAATCTCAGAGAACAGCTTAGTGTTATGTAGGTATTTAAAAATTTCTTGGGATGCATCTGCAGGACAAAAACCACCCTTACACTTAAAGTGAAAGAAACCACCCTTCTTACACTTAATCAGCAAAACTTTTACTGTCCTATAACTTGAATTGATATTAAATGTCCGTCTTTACTGTTTCACACGTTATGCAAGTTCGGCCATTGGGAAATTATTAAATAATGTTAGATACGTATGGGGCATAGTATCGACAATTAATAACTTGCATAACGTGTGAAACAGTAATAAAACAGTTGCCAAACTTGCATAACGTGTGAAATAGTAATGACGAACATTTAATGTCAATTCAAGTAATATTATCATAGCCACGTAAAAATTTTCATCGCAAATTAGTGAAATTTGAACAACAATATACTTTTACTGTCATTCTGAGGACTTCACTGCAGCATGTATGCATTAATTTTGAAACACATCATGGGACTCCTGTTAGAAAACATTCCAAAACACTGATTAAAAGCATTTTGCAAGGCTTGCATCCAGAAATAGCTCGCAGAAGCGCTATGCACCAGGTTTGAGTTTTTGACAATTCCTTTATAGTTGGCAATGTTTAAATACAGACAACTTTGAAATCCACTGGGATATTCAGCAAAGTGTCACAGTTGGACACAGCAGCTATCTCTGCTAACGACCGTTGACTCTTGGACCTCTAAGGGGGCCATCTGCAAATTGTTTTTAACAGTAACCTACGAAACACAGCCAGGATTGGACCCCATTTCTCTCTTTTAAATGTAGCACAAATAGGAACAATACACTAATACCAAAAGCAGCATGTACCATAAAATGCATGCATGCTGATTATGAAAACCTTAAGTTGAAAAGTAGGTTTATTTTCTCTAGTTGCCTCACTGTTTTACTTGCTGTCGGAGTAATAACATTTAATAACTTATTTGGCATTAGCCCAGGGTCCACTCCGACAATGAATTACAGACAGCACTTGTCCTAAGCTTTAAAATAGGTGGTATTACATTTCTGTTTCACCCTTAGTTCAGGAGACAGCCCTTGGTGTCACCTCATTTTTATACACTGACCTCTTGCTTTTCCTATTTGGGCTCTCACTCATTTTCCTGTTAACTCCTTGGGAAAAGGTAGGTTAATGTTGCAAACGCAATTTGCAGACGAGCCCCTTGAAGGCCCAAGAGTCGATGGTCGTCAGCGAAGAAAGCTGCCACATCAGCTCGCAATCTACACCTCAAGACCTCGCTGGATCAGCCGGTAGATTTCAAAGTTGTCTGTATTAGGACATTACTCCTTAGCTAATAATGTAACCTTAAGTTAGTTAGATTGCATATTCTTTTAAATTAATTATTGTTTTAGCTTAAAGTTGTTAAATTATTGTGAAAAGTTTAAGTTTTAGAGTGTTTTTGCTCACTTAGTTTTAATATATATCATGTTTGCTACTGACGGGGGTGGTCGACTCAAACAAAAGAATATGCTAAACATATGCCAAGAAGTTATTGTTACAGCACGTTACAGATGTTTGATGTGAGCACACTTAGTCACACAACATATATCTCTCAGCATGGTACTAAATTCAATTCATTTATTTTGCTGAGCAGAAAACCAGTGTTACAAATCTGCTTCATAGTCTCCGTCTTCGGATGAATGTGCTGAATAAGTAATTTAGTATGTGTGTTATGTGAGTGTATCTGTGGTACAATTTGTATGATGTCAGTGTGTAAATTATTCTTAATTCGCTTTAACATAATTTTCCCAATATTAAAGTTATATAGTTGGTTAATCATAAGAATGTTGTATTTATTTGGGAAAACTCGTGTTATTATATAGTGATAGTGGTGTATTTCTATCAAATTTTAGGTCAATCAATCTTATATATTTGTTTCGTAGAATTTGAAGTTTTTTGAAATTATATTTAGTCTCTGTCCCCATGATAAGATAGCATAATTAATATGTGTCTGAAACATGGTACAATATAATTGAATTAGTGTGTTATAGGTAAGGTTTGCGAAAACTGTACTGATAACGCCAATGTTTTTAGAGAGTTTAAGAAGAAGAGTGTCAACTGTATTAGAAGTTTATAAACACTTAATTAAACTTCTAATACATTTGTTTTTTCCTAGGAATTTTTATTTTTAAATTGCAGATTTTTGTAGAAAACTCTTCTCCTTAATCAGACAGTCACGAGTTTGTTTTTTATTTTCTTGTATGCTTTGTGTTAAGTGGCATTATCCAGCAAATACCAAACTTTCTCCTCCTGCCTAATCTTATATACATGTTCAACTGCACCAAACATTCATCAAAAAGTAGAGCAATCAGTCACGCTTTTCTGTTCACTTTGCAAGCGATATAACTGCGCGATTCAAGTTTTCAAAACAGACCAGCTGAACTGGCTTTTCAGTCACCAGTAATTTTTTCCTGTCACTATTATCACTGTTCACACACAAAAAAAACTAGTTATTCAATCTAACTTTTTTGCATCCCTTTAACGAAGTCTGAGAAATTATTTTGTGTGTTTGTATTCTGTAAAATAATGGACTTTCATCCACTTCATACACGTATTTTCTGTCACATAATGAATTTAATTGTCCCCATCTTTTCAAGCACATTGCAGAACTTTATTTAGAACCAAAGAAGTTTATCCCTGTTTGTTATGCTTAGAAAACTTCACATGGGAAATTCTGTGGCCAATTATTGCTACACAAGAAATCCATAATGCTTTGCCCCCCCCCCTCCATTTTCCCCCCAAACATCTCAGTTTGTTCTTTTAGTGATTCACCTGTAGCACTCCTGCTTTTCACATTCCCTTGGGAAATAAAAAGTTCTAAGGCATCTTCTAATTCCTTGTGTTTGCTACCTTGAAACCATTTAACATTTCCAAATTTTTTAAATTCACTTTTCTTCACCAGTTAAAATATCATTTACTCTTCTAACTAACAGGTATTTCCCTTTTTTTCACTGAAATATATGGCATTTTCTTGCTGCCGGCCTGAATACTTTGATCACAATATTTGCAAATTTTGATCTTTTTCTTTGAGTTTAATGTTAGATATGAGAAAATTTCAATATTAACATTTGTGGTGCTTACCTGTAGTAATCTCAAATCAGTTTTTGAGATTATTATAGGTAAGCAGCATAAACATTACAAATCTTAATATTGTAATTTTCTTATATCTAACATTAAACTTGTAATCTTAAGGTGCAAACTCATCACAAAGTTGTCTTACAATATATTCTTGTGAAAACAACTTTTTCTTTATGTTTTAGATTGTCCTTTTCAACATTTTTTCCAAACAAAGAGTTTCACTTCTAATTTTGACGATTGTATAAACAGACCATTTTCCAGAGCCAAGAAAATACTGTATATACTCACATATAAGCTGAAAGTTTTTGGAAGAAATCCTGCTTTTGAAGTAGGGGTGGGGGGGGGGGGGCTTATATGTGGTTCAGTAAAAAAAATAGTGCTGGACTTCGTAAATTCTCCCGTGGAATTTACTGATGGATTTGTTTACATTTTAGATTGCAGCATTCCACGAGTCAAAAATGTAAACAAATCCATTTATGACCTCCGCTTTCCACCTGTTTTTCAAAAGTACTTCCCAAAAATTAAAAATATATAAATCATGTAATATTTTTCCATTCAGAGTAGGATTCCATACTTGCAAACTTTGGAAAATGTGCATCAGTAAAACTTTTGTGCGAATGCCATTTACCACAAAACAAAATATAATTATATTAATAAATATGCCAGGGTTCATTCTAGGATTAAAAAAGGGCAGGATGCAGACTTTGAAAAAGGGCACTTTTTTTAACTGAAAAGGGCTTCATTCTTTATTTTTACTTATTTAGTTACCTATTTTTACTTATTTGCAGTAGTTACTTTATTTTTACTTATTTGCACTGAAAGTCGTGGGTTTATGAATTAATTTTTTCAAAATATCTTTCTGGGTACAGATTATTACTCTGGTGCACCCTGACACTGGTACTTAGCCTATGTGATACCTTGTGAGCAGTGGAGGTTCTAGGCCTAGGGTCCTTATCCCCCAAATATAACCAAACTTTTTTTAGGAGTTCTATATTAATTTTAATTAATTACCGGCACATGCAGAAATTTAGGCTCCCTTCATCTTTTTTTTTTTTTTTTTTTTTTTGTCTAGAACTGCCACTAATTGCGAGTTTTTTGTTTTACCATGTGTTTAAAGACTCATTCATTTTGGGGCTTAGATAAATCTGCTTCCCCTGTAATGCACCACTCCCTAATTCCAGGTGAAAAGAATACCGGAAATACTCTTCTTGGAAGAGCCAAGCACGTGTTGATTCGAACAATGGACGTCTTTCCTCATTCTGGAAACAAACTATGATGCCCTTACATACCAGCCAACTACTATGGAATATGTCCGTAGTTTCTACGATTTTTTTTTAATTTTGCTATTAGTTCATGATATACATATGGTTCTTAAGCGGATTGGCGGAATTCCGCCTTTTTTTTGTGTGTGTCATCATATAGATCATCTTCACTATCGACGAAAACTGAAGATTTGGGGGAGGAGGTCAGGAGTAGTTTTTTTGTCTGAGGACCACCGTATTTCGCGCTTCAAAACTTATTAAAACGGTAGTTAAACGGAGTATAAAATCTCACCGCAATCCTAATTTTTTTCTCCCTATGTTGCCTTTGTGTCCACTATTCATCATCTCATTGCATAAATGTTTTTGCTTCAACAATTAGCGAAAACGGAAGTCAGACACCGCAAAAGTTTTCCAGTAATGTTCAGGCACGAGATTCTTCCGCGAATTCGTGGAATTCCACCTTTTTCGTTATTATTTTGATCATTTATGAGATTTTATTTTAATGAAAGTAATGAGAAACTTTTAATTAGTATTAGTTTTTGGATTTAAATAAGAAAAGTATATTTTATTTTCTAACTCAGTGTTTTTTAAGTGTGTTTTTTAAAGAGATTTTGGTCATTACAGGTAATGAATTCCAATAATCCAGTCCAGAGTAATTCAAGCTTTGTTTTAATAGTTGGGTTTTAGGCTGTATTAAGTGAAGCGGTAATCTATTTCTTCTTTGGTAGTTATGTCTGTTGCAGTTAATTTCAATCACGTCTACATGTAGATTAATCTCGTCTTTGAAACATAATTTTACCTAGATTGTAATGGAAAAGTTGATCTATTGTTAAGATTCGGAAATCATTAGGATGAACTGGAGGGTGTAAGTATGGATGCATATGTGTTGTCATAGCAGTAGCCTACTTCGTTTTGAAAGTAGGCTTATTAATCTAATGTATTTATTTTGTAATACCTGTAATTTATTTAAGTTTGCTTTAGTTGTTTGATCCCAGGATAAAAAGCAATAGTTAATGTGAGTCTGAATTAATGAGCAATACAGGAGAATTAGCGTTTTAACTGAGACAGTTTTCTAACAAGTCCAATATTTCTTGATAATTTATGTGCAAGTATTTCTATCTGTTTATTCCAATGTAAGTCAGGGGTAAAAATCACTCCCAAGTAATTAACGTGTGATACCATATCAATTATTTAATTTTCCAATAATAAATTTATGGTATGGCCCCATTCAGATCTCTGCTTAGTGAAGACCATAGCCTTAGTTTTAGAAATGTTAATTATCAGTTCATTAGTAGTTAGCCAATTTGAGTAAAGATGTAAATAAGTGTTAGCTTTAGTAATAATGTCATTTATATAATGTCCACTGAAAAGTAGTGCTGTGTCATCAGCATATAGTACGAGATCACTGTCTAGTGTTATGGTGAATATATCATTAATATATAAATTGAATAAGAAAGGTCCCAAAATCGATACCTGTGGGACTCCATATTGTGATTGCTCTAAAGTGAAATGGAATTGATTAATTAGTGTATATTGTTGTCTGTTTGTTAAATAGCTTTTGAATAAATTATAAGGCATTCCCCTTATTCCCAAAGTATATAATTTACGAAGGATTTCATGATTTATTATGTCGAATGCTTTTGTTAGACCTAAAAAAAACAGCTAATGTTATATTATTAAGTGCCAAGTTTATTTGAATAGTTTTGTACATGAAGGACTGCAATTTCAGTAGATTTATGAGGTTGGAAGTCAAATTTATTTTTATTTATTTATATTTTAGTGTAAATGTTATTAATCTTGTGTATATTAGTTTTTCTAAAATTTTAGCAAATATGGATAAGTTTGCAATGGGGCAATAATTATTAACATCATTTTTTGAACCTGATTTATATTTGGGAGTAACCCTTGTTATCTTTAGTGCATCCGGAAAAATTCCTGTGTGGAATACTAAGTTAAATATTATTAATAATGAGGTTATTAATTCAACAACGTTTGATTGCAATAGTGTGAATGTCCTCGTGACCTGGACCAGTCTTAAGTTTAATTTGCTGTAAAATATGCGACAGCTCAAAGTATGTAATTTCTGTAAGGAAGAATGAATTAGAAAGGTGTACTGTATTCAAATTTCATGTATATACATATTTCCAGCTAAATAATTGTGTTTAAGAGTATGCGGAATAGAAATAAAATTATTATTAATATACACTGACGCAAAAAAAAATCACAACACCAAGAAGGGGTTGTGTTAGATAAACGACAGTTGGTAGGCGGTGAGAGTACATCTGTAAGATGACATCTATGCAAATTTCGCGCTCGGCGCATACGTGTGGCGCTAGTAGCGCCTCAGAACATGCAAAGCAGGTTTGCTGTAAATACGCACTGTAACGTTCATGAGCGTTAGTTATCGTTCAGATTCAAATTAGGGTGTTGATGTTAGTCAAGAATGCCTTTAATAAGACGAAGAAGCCATTATCAACAGCTCACGGAGTTTGAACGAGGTCGTGTAATAGGGCTACGAGAAGGTGGATTTTCGTTCCGCAATATTGCAGAACGACTTGGCAGGAATGTAGCCCCTATGCATGATTGTTGGCAGCGGTGGTCAAGGGAAGGTACTGTCTCAAGAAGACCGGGTTCCGGCCGGCCACATGGCACTACTGAGAGGGAAGACCACCGTGCACGGCGTATGGCCGTGGCGCATCGTACCGCGTCTGCGGCAGCAATTCGAGCTGCAGTTGCCACCACAGTGACACAACGAACTGTTACAAATCGGTTACTTGAAGGACAGCTCCAAGCCAGATGTCCTGCAGCATGCATTCCACTTACTCCAAACCACTGCCGTTTGCGACGTCAGTGGTGTCAAGCTAGATCTCATTGGAGGACGGAGTGGAGATCTGTTGTGTTTTCTGATGAAAGCCAGTTTTGCCTGGGTGCCAGTGATGGCCGTGTGTTGGTTAGAAGGAGGCCAGGTGAGCGCCTACAACCAACCTGTCTGCGGCCGAAACACACTGGACCTACACCTGGAGTTATGGTCTGGGGAGCAATTTCCTATGACAGCAGGAGCACTCTCGTGGTTATTCCACGCACCCGACGGCACAGTTGTACGTCGGTCTGGTGATTCAACCTGTTGTGCTGCCATTCATGAACAGCATTTCAGGGGGTGTTTTTCCAACAGGATAACGCTCGCCCGCATACCACTGTTGTAACCCAACATGCTCTACAGAGTGTCGACATGTTGCCGTGGCCTGCTAGATCACCAGATCTTTCACCAATCGAGCACGTATGGGACATCATTGGACGACAACTCCAGTGTCACCCCCAACCAGCATTAACCGTCCCTGTATTGACCAACCAAGTGCAACAGGCATGGAACTCCATCCCACAAACTGACATCCAGCACCTGTACGACACAATGCATGAACGTTTGCGTGCTTGCATTCAACATTCTGGCGGTTGCACCGGTTATTAAAGTACCAGCAATTCGCATTTAAAATGGCTCTTCTCGCGCTTACATTAAGTTGTGATCTTGAAACCTCAATCGATTAAATATGTTACCTACACAAATGTATTGCTGCCATTTCATTCCTCTAAAACTATTTTTTCGTGGTGTTGGGATTTTTTTCCCCGTCAGTGTAGTTTACAATATCTTGCGTTCTTGTTAGCTTTGATTGCATGTTATCAATTATGTATTCAGGAGTTGTGATTCCAGTTTGATTACCAAGTAAAGTATTTAAGTGTTTCCAAGTCAGTTTCAGAGAATTTTGAGCAAATATATGTGCATAATAGTTTCTTTTTACTATTCTAATAGTGTAATTTAAGGAATTTTGAAATGTTTTAAATTTGCTAAAATCACTTTGTAATTTTGTTTAATAAATTTTGAGTTTAACCTATTTTTCTTGTTTATTTGATTTAAAAGATGTGAGGTAATCCAAGGTTTGCAAAATTTCTTTCTCCATCTTGTATTATTTAAAATTCTTGGGAAGGCTTTATCATAGGCTTCTTTTAAAATCGTGAAAAATCTATTATAAGCTAAATTTGGAGAATCGTACATTTCAAGTTCTTCCCGCCATGTTACCGCTCCAAAAAGTGTTTTGAATTTATTGAGATTTATTTTATTTATACATTGACTTTTGTGAAGTATAGGTGTAGTTTTAAATGTATTTCCCTTCCTGTAGATTAAAAAATTGGTAGGTGATCACTAATATCATATTGTAATATTCCTGTTGTTGTAAATTGAACTGGAAAAAAAGCAATTTTCCGCATAAAAACCCCTAACAGCTTTAGGAGAAAAGGAACTTCAAAAACAAAAACAAATTTTTAAAAAATTATAAAAATCATGAACTTGCCAAAGGGAAAGAATCATAAACTTACCAGGGTAAAGGAATCAAAATGAAGACCAGTGTTTTCATGTACTGCATCACCTAGCATCAAAGAAGTCAACTAATTCCAAGAGTTCTTTCTCTGCAGTTATGGTTAAGACTGGAAAATGTTCCAAATTTGCCATCCAAAGTGCAACTGCAGCTGAGAATAAACTGTTTTAAAGTAGCAAAGGAAATAATCAGAATACTATAAAATTCCACTTGGGAACAGAAATTAGCTTTTAAAAAGTATCAAATATACCCAAAAAACTGAAACCTTCCCAAACTTTTAATTTTTTTTTAATTATTCTACTTTTTTTTTCTATTTTTTACTTTCTTAGTATAAGTTTTATATTTTAAACTTTTTTTTGCAATATTTTATGAGGTCAGTTTTTAACTTTTTTTTTAATTAAAGGAGAGGAAAGTGAAAAAGTATTTTACGTTCCAAATAAAGTGAAGGTAACCATATCATCTAAACCTCTAAATTTTAGCTTTAATTTAGATGATTCATTCGGTCACTGAGATATAAAATTAGGTAAGGTGTGCCATCCTAACACTATACTTGACAACAATTTTCCTGAGTTACTTTTAAGAAAGCTTTGGGAACCTGGTTGTCAATAAACTGACTTAATAGAGTTTGAACATGCTTCTTAAAGTCTGACTCCAAGCTGCAAATTCTGGGCAACCTTAAGACTTGTGAGATAAAAACATTCTCGACAACCTTATGGGAGATATTACTAGACCATTCCACGTATTTTAAAATTAAAGTTGTAAAATTGTTGTCAAGTATAGTGTTCGGATGGCAGACCTTACCTAATTTTATATCTCGGTGACCAAATGAATCATCTAAATTAAAGCTAAAATTTAGAGGTTTTGATGATGATATGGTTACCTTCACTTTATTTTTGGAACCTAAAATACTCTGACTTTCCTCTCCTTTAATTCAAAAAAAAAAAAAAAAAAAATTAAAAACCGACCTAATAAAATATTACAAAAAAGTTTAAAATATAAAACTTATACTAAAAAAGTAAAAAAAAAAAAAAAAAAAAAAAAGTAATTTAAAAAAAATTAAAGTTTGGGAAAGTTTCCTTTTTTTGTTATATTTGATGCTTAAAAGCCAATTTCTGTTTCTGAAGTGGAATTTTATAGTATTCTGATTATTTCCTTTGCTACTTTAAAACAGTTTTTCTCAGCTGCAGCTACACTTCGGCTGGCAAATTTGGAACATTTTTCAGTCTTAACCATCATACCTGTCAAGCTCTTGAGGTGATAACCTGTACAATGGACCAATAAAAACCTTACAAAAACTAAATAACCCTTACAAACAAAATTTACTACACAAATTTTACAAGCTCAACAGTTTTATAACAGCAACTTGTGTACGTGTATCAATTTGTTGCATATTTAAGCAATTTAATCATAGTGTGTTGTATTATATTCAACACATGTATGTTTTGCTTTTTCCCAAAATGTAATCAGTGGGTTTAAAGCCAATGAAACAAGTGTCAATGTTTACTTTACAATGTAAAAAAGATGTCAGCGTATCTGCATTCAGGGACTTCCTACAGCCTGTATGGATTTTCTTCATCATGGAAAAAGATCTTTTACAGCCAGCATTATTGTGAGGCAAAGTAAGTAGTCACTGAATACGCTCTTAAGATTTGGGAAACAGATGCCACCAGTACTTGTTCTCAGGCTTATAATATCCAGCTAGTAGCTACAAAAGCTCTTTCTCTGGCCACTGTCTATAAGTACAGGCACACAGTCATCAGAGATCATATAACAGTTACTAAACTCATCCTTTAGAGCTTCCTGATCAAAATGTGGAGCAAAGGTGTCTGCTAATCTACAAATATGTGTGTATTTCAGGCTGTTTTTGAGGGTTGGGTTAAGTACTTCAGGTCTTTCAGCACCTGATTTTCAAATGGAAATTTATCCACCATCTTTCTCACTACTGCATACCTGCCAACCTGAAAAAATTAAAATGTGTAAAATTGCGCACGAATGACATTTCTAATGATTTTTTAAAATGATCATATGTAGAGGATTTTAGGAAGGGAGTGTCTGACCCCAGGTTTTAAACAACCCTTAGAAATAGGAAGCTAGGAGATTTGGGCTAGAGTGCCCGATAGGAAAGTGACACGGAAGCGAAGTAGAAAGTCTGAGAAAGACGCCCTTATTTATTACCGGGGGACCAGTACTCGGAGACCAGTACTCGGGGACCAGTACTCGGGGACCGATGGCTTAACGTGCCCATCCGACACACGGCGGATATTTAGTGGATCGAGCGTTCGTACCTGCCTAGGATCGAACCTGAGGTCCTTTCCGCAGCAGCCACGACGTTGCCCACTAGGCCACCCTCCCCCCCCCCTTTTTTTTAAACTATGTGCGAACAACATTTATAATTATTTTTTTTAACTATGCACAAACAACATTTATAATGAATTTAGCTATGTACAAGTAAAAATAAATGCAAATATTTGTGCATTTTATAATTTTTAGATGTTTATAATATAAACAAATTATATCACATTTTGATAGCATACTCGACGTTTTCCGTCCTCCGTAACAGACCGACGATTTTCATGGCATACTCGATGTTTTCCGCCGTCCACAGTGGACCGACGATTATCATAGCTTGCTTGATATTTTCCATCGTATGTAGCGGACTGACGATTTCCATAGCATACTCTACGTTTTCCGTCGTCCGCAGTGGACCAACGATTTCCATAGCATACTCAATGTTTTCCGTCGTACGTAGCGGACCTATGATTATCATAGCATGCTTGATGTTTTCCGTCGTTCGCAGCGGACCGACGATTTCCATAGCATACTCGACGTTTTCCGTCCTCTGTAGCGGACTGACAATTTTCCATAGTATACTCGATGTTTTCCGTCGTCCGTAGCAGACCGACGATTATCATAGCATACTCAATGTTTTCTGTTGTCCGTAGCGAACCGACAATTTCCATAGCATACTCGATGTTTTCTGCCATCAGTAGTGGACCTTCGATTATCACAGCATACTCTATGTTTTCTGTCGTCCGTAGAGGACCGACTATTTCTATTGTAACTACGTAAAATCCACAGTAGTTGGAGTCTCTGAATCTTTCTTCCACCGCATAATCTTTATTCGGCGTCAAGCATAACAGTGTGAACGGAGAATTTACTGTGCCGAAGTCTCAACGATGACGACAGGGCACGGGTGTTCTGGCGCACGAAGGCTCAAAATTTCCATCTCTGTTATATATTTTATTTAGAGGGATATTTTAAACAAAAAACACGGAAAATTTTAAAAATCCGGAAGAAAAGTTCTTCCGGCCGAAAAACCAGAAGGCCGTATAAAAAAAACGGAAAACTTCCGCAAATTCCGGAAGAGTTGGCAGGTATGATTTAACTGAAACATCAACAAATATTTCTCATGGAAGATTAAAAAAAAATGTTTTTTTTAAATATACTGAAATGCGCAAAAAATAGCGATCTATGCATAAAATCATAAAGAACAGTTAAAATGCATAACTTTTATGCATAGTGCGCAAAAGTTGGCAGGTATGCTACTGCTACATAAATTTTTCACATCTGCGAAAAATAACTTTTTATCTGCATCATTAAGTTCCATTTCTTCCATTAATGTCCTGCTGGAGAGGCTTACTGCTAGTGTGATGTCATCGTGCTGCACCTCGCGATTATTGAATTCGATTTGCTTTAAATCAGCTGCTTGTTTTGATTATGGAATATAATTATGTTAAGAGATTTATGGAACAAATTTTTATTTTAAAATACAGGACAAAGGAACATCGCTAGAAAAAAAAAACTACACGATTAAGGGAAAAAACGTTCACTCCGTCCTACTTCCATTTTCAGGACATTTTTCTTCATTTTCGATCTTATATATTAAATGATGTTATAATAATACAATGCAGGGAAAAACACTGAAAAAAAAAAAAAAAGAATTCGGAAGAACTCTTCGCTGCTTTTAGCTTCCTTTGTCGAAATTTTTTTGTGCTTCCAATTTACGATTATGGAATAAATTTCTGTTCCGTTCAACTTTCGTTTTCGGAAAATTTTCCTCCGTTTTCAGTCTTAAATAAAAACATTTATGTAACAAAATTATATTTAACCATATGAGACAGAGGGAATATCGCGGTAAAGGAATGTAAGATTACGAGGCTGCGTCTAACTTCCGTTTTCGGAAGTTGTTACCTCCGTTTTCAGACTGAAACGCAATGGAATAAAATGATATTTAGCAATATCAGAAAAGGAAACATCGCGAGAAAAAAAAAGAAAAGAAAAAAAAAACATTACCGGAGAAATCTTCACTTCGTTTCCGGAAAGTTTTAAAGACTGAATTTCGTCTGAAGACGAAAAACTTGCATCCATGATAGGAAGTCCGCAAGAGGAGCTACAATTGGGTTCTGGAGATATCATTTTTGTCTGCAGAACCAAAATAAAATCTGTGACGTACATCGCTCGCCGCCGTGATTCTGCTACGGTTGCGCGAGCTATGGAATGAACGTAAAACGTTTGGTATTACATCCCCAAAAAAGTTTTAGAATAAGGCCAGTTAATGCAAATAATTAACAACAATGCTTTTCAGAGATTAAAAAAAAAACACGTACAAAATGTTTGTACAGCCGTACACAAACGAAAATGTAAAAAAAATGTACAAAGTACGGGAAACCCGTACAGGTTGACGGGTATGCGGCATAACTGCAGAGAACTCTTAGAATTGTTGACTTCTTTGATGCTAGGTGGCACAGCTGACATCACTTCCTTAGCAATATGTCAGTGCTTGGCGCAATATGTGAAAACATTGGTCTTCATTTTGATTCCTTTCCCCTGGTAGTTTATGATTCTTTCCTTTTGGTAAGTTCACGATTTTTTTTTTTTTTACAATTTTTTTTTTTTTTTTTTTTGGTTTTGAAGTTCCCCTTTTCCTAAAGCTGTTAGGGGATTTTATGTGGAAAATTGCTTTTTTTTTTTTTTTTTTTTTTTTCAGGATTTTTGGCTGCCTTGCAGCATTTCCTTTGTTCTGGCCATGTTTTTAGTTTGATTTTGGGTACATGCTGGCCAGGCTAACTCTTATTTTTTAAGTATTGAACTCATTTAGGGAATAAATTGTAAACCATTTGAAGCTACTCTTTCCATTTATAAATGTTTCATTAGGATGTGCCTGTAAATAGTAATTAGTTATAGTATTTGGTTGTATATATTTTTTTCTTGAGACTTAGGTGTAATACTTCTTGGACCTAAGCAGTGTGAGTAGGGCTACACAGTCACCCAGTTTGCTGTTCAGATTTGCATTTTTTGTGCGTTAGTATTATTTATTAAGTTCTTAGTTTTTTAACCTTAATTTATTTTTTACTATTTAATTTTCAGATCTTTTTCTTGTTGTTCTTGGATTGTAATGCAGCGGAAGGGGGGGGGTCAATTGGGAGGGTTTTTACATTTTTTCTGCCTATTTATTATTTTTTTGCAAACTGGATGATGCAGAAACCCACTTTTTGTTCTATAGGTATGAGAGGCTAAACATGCCTAGCCCCTGAAGATGACATCAATAACAGCTGCCATATTTCTATAATCCTTCCTTCTACTAGTAGATTCTGCAGTCTCTGGATTGAATTTTTCCAAATCAGTTTTCACTCTGCCTTCATTGATTTGCTTTGGTTAATGTGTTTGTTTCCGATTTTTCTTATACGCACCTCTGGTCCCATGGAATTTCAAAAGTTTGTGTGTAAATTTATGAGACTACTTTAATTTACCATATCATCATCATCATCGTCAACCATTATCAATCCACTGCTGGATGAAGGTCTCTCCAAGCTTCTTCCACAACGGTCTGTCTTGTGCCAGTCTCCTCCATTTTACTCCCGCATACTTTCAAATTTCATGCACCCATCTTCCATGTGGTCTTCTTCTGGGTCTTTTCCTGTCCCTTGGAATCCAATCTAAAATTTCGGCTGTCCATCCATGGTCTGCCCTCCTGGCAATATGTCCAGCCCATTGCCATTTCAGAGATTTAACTCTGATCATGATGTCTTTCACACTTGTCCTTTTTCGGATCCACGTGTTCCTCTTCTTATCTCTCCTGGTTACACCAAGCATGCACCTCTCCATGCTGCTTTGAGTTGTCTGCAGCCTTTGTATGTCTCTTTTAGTTAAGGTCCACGTCTCTGCACCATACGTAAGCACTGGAAGCATGCATTGATCAAACACTTTTCTTTTAAGACATAATGGCATATTGCTCTTGAAAATTATGCTGTTTCTTCCAAAAGCTCTCCAGGCAAGTTTTGTACGCCGATTTATTTCTTCATCAATCTGACCCTCACTTGATATCTGCTGTCCAAGATAAACGTACGCGTCTGTTACCTCCAGCTTTTCTCCATCAATCGATAAATCTTCATTTCTTGTAAAAGCATTGAACGTCACTTTTGTCTTCTGAAAGTTCATTTTTAATCCCACTTCTTTACTCTTGTCAGCAAGTTCCTGGATCATACTCTGCAGCTCTGATGGGGTAGTTGCAAAAATGACTACGTCATCAGCAAAACGAAGGTGGGTTAGGATAATCTCCATTAATCTTTATCCCTTTGTTTTCCCAGTTCAGCGATTGAAAGACATTTTCCAATGTGGCATTAAAGAGCTTCGGAGATAATGGTGTCACCTTGTCTTACTCCTTTTCCAATTTTTATGTGTGTTGTATTTTCAAACAGCCGAATCTTTGCACTTGCATTTTCATAGATGTTATTAATAATATTAATGTATGCATCTTCAATACCACAGGATTTCAGAGCCATTGTAACTGCTGATGGTTTCACCAAATCAAAGGCTTTTTCATAATCCATAAAAGCCATGCACAATGGAAGTTCATATTTCCTCGCTTTTTCAATTAGTTCTCTCAGTACGTGGATATGATCTATTGTGCTGTAGCCACTCCTGAATCCAGCTTGTTCTCTCGGTTGAGCCATGTCCAGTGTTACCTTCAAGCAGTGTGAAAGAAATTTAGTGAAGATTTTATAAACCACTGGTAGGAGGCTGATAGGTCTGTAGTTCCTGAGATCCTTAATGTCACCTTTTTTATGTAGCAGGATCATTGTAGCATTGTTCCAATCCTCAAGAATTTTCCCTTCATTAAAGCATAGAGTGAAAATTTGGGCGAGTACTGTTTTGATTTCTCCACTTGCTTCTTGTATGATGTCTACAGTAATTCCATCTTCTCCTGGAGCTTTTCCCCGCTTCATGTTCTTGATGGCATGTGCAACTTCTGCTGGGGGGACTGGAAGAACTCTGGAGTACATGTATCACCCCTTTCATATAATTTGGAGTAGAAATCTTTTACTGTTGTCAAAATTTTGCCTCTATTTCTTGTTACAGAACCATCTTCTTGTCTCAGTGCCATAATCTGTTTTCTTCCCTTACTGAGATGTCCCTTTGCTGTCTTTAGGCTTTGGTTGTTTTCAATTGCTTTTCTCACTAGTTCACAGTTGAATTTCCTTACGTCTTCAGCAATACTTTTTCGTACTGTCTTGCATAGCTATATATATTCCACTTTGGAAGTCACATCTTCTTTAGTTGTCCTCATCTCTCTTCTTTTTTGCATCCACATTTTGGTTTTTCCTGATAATTTGTTCACACGCAACTTGTTCATACACCCAGCTAATCTTGTTGCTGTTTCCATAAGAGCTTTGGTTACTTTTCTGTTAACTTCAGAGATGTCCACTTCTTCTAATGTTAGACCTTCTAGAGCAGAGAATCTGTTCCTCAGATCCAATTTGAAAGTATTATGGTGTTTTTTAAGGTTGGTTATGTCAATACATTCTGTTTGTCTTATGAGCTTGCCACGTTCAAGTTTAGTGTTGAGGTATATCTTACATCTCACCAATCTATGGTCACTACCTGTGTTGAACTTGTTTAGCACACTGCAGTCTTCTATGACGAATTTTTTGTTACAATAATAAAATCAATTTCACTTGTCGTCCCATTTGGATGTCTCCATGTCCATTTCCTGTGTGGCTTTTTCTTGAAGAAGGAGTTCAAGATGAAAAACCCTTCTGCCTCTGCAAACTCAACGAGAGTATTTCCACGCTGGTTTCTGTTGCCGTGACCGAATTTACCTACTGAAGTTTCATTCTGTTGCCGTTGCCCTATTTTTGCATTGAAATCTCCCATAATTATCTTCAAATGCTGCTTACCTTTATTATTTAGATGACGAATTTCCTCATAAAATTCTTCAATTTCTTCTTCAGCATGACTTGTGGTGGGTGCATAAGTTTGAATAATCTGAGCCTTGTATCTTCTCGAGAGTTGGATAACGAGTTTTGCGTATCGTGGCTTGCAAAGGAAGCACGGAGACGCCAGATTTGAGAGTCATCTTCCTGTACGAATTTAAACTGGGCCATTCTGCAGGAATTGCCGCTCGAAACATTAACAAAGCATTTGGGGAGAATACAGCCAATGAAGAAACCATTCGGCGATGGTTTCTGAAATTTCGAAGCAGAGATACGGACCTGCAAAATGAAGCACGTGGTCACCGACCTGTTGCTGTTTCTGACGATGTTCTGTTATGTGTGGTTGAAGCGGACCCTGAAAAATGTGTCTTGAGATAGCAGCAAAGGTAGGTGTCCACCACACAACAGTTGTTCAGCATCTGGATGCGCTGGGTAAGGTCCAAAATCTGGATAGGTGGCCGCCGCACGAGTTGACAACTGCCAACAAGACTAGGCGTTCGGAAGTCCGCACGTCGCTGCTTGCCAGGAATAAACAGGAACCACTACTTCATCGAATCTTCACTTGCAATGAGAAGTGGGTCCTTTATGACAATCGGAAATTATCTGCACAATGGGTAAGCAAGGCACAGTCTGCTTGACAGCATCCTAAGCCACCCCTACACACCAAGAAGATGATGCTCCTCGTCTGGTGGTACACAGCCAGGATAATTCATCGGCATTTTTTGGCAAGAGGCCAAACCATCACTACAGAATGTTATTGTGCTGAATTACACCAGATGCATTAGAAATTGCTGCAGAAACAACTGACTTTGGTCAACAGACATGGTGTTCTTCTGCTCCAGGACAACACCCCCTCATGTTGCACAACGAATGATGCTGACACTAAGTGCCTTGGGCTATGCAGCAGTGCCTCATCCTGCCCATTACCCGGACTTGTCTCCGACAGACTATTATTTGCTTCGTCACTTGGATCACTTCCTGTCCAGGAAACGGTTCATGACAGACAAGGTTCAACGTGCAGTTGATGACTTCTTTTCTTTTTTTTTTTTTTTGATTGGAGGTTTAACGACCACCGTGAGCAACTCAATGGGCTATAAGCAGTCGCCCGTCCCTAATTTTGGGTCACTGGTTCCAGGGAAGGGAGAGAGCCAGTGCCGTAAGACAAACACAACATCCATGCCTCACCGGGATTCGAACCCGGACCCCGTTCGGACGAATGATCAGAGGCCATCGCTTAGACCACTGCGCCACCGAGGCGGCTTGATGACTTCTTCGGGTCCCAGCCACAAGAGTTTTTTCCTTCCAGGATCATGGCCTTTCCGGACGGATGGCAACTATGTGTCGATGCAGAGAAGGATTATTTTGCCTAGGTAAGTTGTCCTACTTTTTCATTCTCGCCGTCCACGTCTGCTGGTCCTTCGCTGGACATTTCATTCGCACCAACCAAATATATGTGTGTGTGTGTGTGTGTGCTGGAGTAACATGGAGGACAGTTTCTTCATCCAGCACTGGATTGATAATGGTTGATGATGATATAAATATGGCAAATGGAAAACTTGCCCTCCCCCAGCTAAGAAGTCTTTAAAGAAACACAGGTTTTTACATTTTGTTATTAACAAAAGGAGTAAAAAAAAAAATAAAAAGTAAAATTTGCATCTATTCTTGAGGGGATATTATGGAATTTGTAGAGCCCTCTCTACCCCCAATTCTGGTGGAACCCAGCCATGACCCTGATATCAAGGGATGGATGTTTTTTTTATATAGAGCATGTGTGTATCCAGCTCAAACAGGTGGTGCTATACAAGGATGGTGGTAAATCTAGGTGCAGTACAGTTCATAATATATAGAGTATTAAGTGCATATACATCATTATTTAGATTATTGGCATGTATTGCTAGATTTTAAGATGACAAGCAAGTCAAAGCAGGTTTAATCCAAATAAAATCCAATTACTTCAGGGATAATAAACACCCTCATGTGAATGTTTGCTACGTTAAAATCAAATCCAGTATAAACCTTCCATTTAACCTGTATGACACCTATTCCTATTTTTCACTACTGACCAAAAGACTACAATGGGTCAATCCATATCAAGTTTCCTTACGCCTCAAATTTCATGCCGAACTTAACACTTGCGGTTATAAAAAATTCGAATTTCGGAAGAGCAATTTTTTTGGAAAGGTTCAAACATTCAGCTTCAATTTTTGTTCGCAAGTACCTATGGTAGGGTAGTTTATGTTAAAAAACAATTGAGCCTTGATACTGGTTTCCCTTCTTTTTTTTTTTTTTTTTTTTTTTTTGTGCAGAGCCCCACGTAAATGCTATTTTTTAATTTTTTTCGTAAAATTTACGGGTAAATATCTCTGGTGGGAGACCTAATAAAAATTTTAATTTTGCACACTGTAAAGTACTGTATCATAGTTAACTCTAGTAAAAAGTTTTATATTCCACTGGGAGCAGAGTTAATACCAGGTACGAAACTTAAACATATGGCAAAAATTTGGCATGCCTGATCATAGAATAATATATTTAATGTATTTTTTAGATAAATTATTTGCTGTAAAAACAATCAAAGCTATAGCCTAAACTGGTGAGGATAGAACTATGTAACATTAAGGGTTTATGGGTGTAGGCAGTCCAAGATCCACAGATGTTGCGTGTCTGGGCTTGTTAATATAAGCCCTTGTTAGTCAGTTTCCTGGCTGCTGCACAGGAAGATGGTTCTCAGGTGACATTGTTAAACACATCATGATCGATTTTCAGTGTTGTATAGGTGCCTATACTGAAGAACAGTGCCATAAAAGTATTTATGATGTTGTGGCCAAGGAAATGAAGACTGTTAGTGAATATGGAGAAGAGGATGAAAGATTTGTTTTCTGAGGTTTTGACTGTCTGTAGGTACCACGTAGCAGAACATTTCAATAGATATAATAATCTTTTTGGTCACATGTGCAGTAATCTTTTCCAAAGACACACAAAACCCATTTTAAAAGGGTTGAGAGAAATTAAGCTGGAGCATCTTTTCAAGGAGAAACACCTACTTGGTAACCTTGTATCAGGTAAATCGTTATGTCCTAATTATTACTATAAAATATGCGTTAAAAAGTAAAAATAGTGAAAACTTTACTAAGGATATTACATTTCTCACTCACATGCTGAAAATTTAACACAAAATAGATACTGCTTGTAGCATGTTAAGTTTATCGTCTGCTTCAAAGATAAGAAAACTTATTTATAACAAAATACAAAATGCTTTAAAAACCAAAATAGGCACAGTGTGTGAAACACTGAGGAAAATCTAGAAACATTTTTTTTAGATGTGATTATAGATGTAAATGAAAATCCCCAGACTTTGTCTATTGAGTACAATGACAAATAGACAAGCTAAAACAAAAATGTTCTGTGGTTCTCAAAGAAGATAAAGTAAAAATTCTCAGCTTACTTCTCAGTTCATGGTCTTGCAAAAAGATATCAGAATTCAATGTTTCTAATCATCTCATTAAACTGACCAGATAACTTGTCAAAGAGCGAGGTATTATCCCACAGTTAGCAAAAAGGAGAGACCATGGAATTTCAGAGGATACTGTGAAAAAAAGTGCTTTACTTTTAAAGATGATGAGTATAATAGAATACATTCTGGTGGAAAAGATTGTGTATCAGTTAAAACAGGTCTTTCAGAAGTTCAGAAGCATTCAATGTTGATTAATTTAAATGAGCTGTATGTTGCGTTCAAAGAGAAATATCCCAGTTGTAAAATAGGGAGATCAAAATTTTGTGATTTAAAGCCCAAATGCTGCATCTCAGCAGGAGCAAAGCTACTGCAACTTGCACAGTTTGTGTTTGTCTGCATCATCAAAATGTAAAGTTTATGATCACAGGGGCTAAACCAAATGCAGATTACACGGACCTCATTGACAAATGTGTATGTGATTCAAGTAACTACAACTGCATAACGAACAAGTATGCTGAATGCCTAGGGAAAGAAGCCATATTAGACATGCTTGAAGATTCTTAGGAATATGAGTCATTGCCAAACAACATAACATTCAAACAATGGATTACAATAGATAGAGCTAAGATAATTATATTGATAAAACCCAGGGATGAGTATTTTGAATCCCTGGCAGAGAAGCTAGAATTACTGAAAGTGCATCATTGTATTTCAAAAGCACAGAGTCAGTTTTTGAAAAAAAAAAAAAAAAAAAAGCAAGGCTCAACAATTCAGAATATATTGTCTCGGCAGACTTTGCCGAGAACTTTTCATTCATCATACAAAATGAAATCCAATGCTATTGCTTGGTAAACCAGCTGGCTACAGTACATTCAATTGTGTATTATTACATAAAAGATGATTGAGTAAATAGCCACTGCATCTGTATTCTTAGTGATTACTTGGAGCATAACACAGTTTCTGTCCATGCTTTTCAAACTCATCTCATTAGACATCTTGAGGAAGTTCTTTCACAAATACAAGTTATTTATTTTTCTGATGGTGCAGTTATATATATAATAAATCCTCATAGTCAGTTATAATGCACTTTAAAACTTTATATTTGCTGTATAATATATCGTTACCTGATCTGGCAGGGTTTTTTAAAGTTTTGTATTTGGCATAACTCTGCTCCCAGGGAAATATCGAACTGAAACTTTTTACTGGAGTTTACCACTATATAGTACTTTACGGTGTGCAAAATTTAAACTTTTATTAGGTCCCCATCAGAGATATTTACCTGTAAATTTTACAAAAAAATTGAAAAAGAGCATATTTGTGGGCCCTGTAAAAAAAAAGGATACAAGTATCAGAGCTCAGTTGTTTTTGTACATAACTAACTACTCTACCATAGATACTTGCAAAAAAAAAAAAAAACTTAAGTTAGATATTTTAACCCTTCCCACAAAATTGCTCTTCCGAAATTCGATATTTTTTATAACCGCAAGTGTCAAGTTCTACATGAAATTTGAGGCATAAGGAAACAAAATAGCCAAATGATGTACTTAACAAAAATGTACTCCAGAATGTGAAAAGAATAGTTTTTGTTGCAGAGCTCTGTGACAAACCATAACTGAAATACACAGTTTTACGCAAACCTCTAGAAGTGCAAAAAATGGTGCACGGCGTAAAACAAAAATGGCCGCCATTTTTAATCGAGCTAATATAAAATTAAAATAATCTTGATTTTAAACTACCAACATATAGGGGTCATCACCTACAAAAAATATATATATATTTTAATGGTGAAGAAACCAATTAATTTTTTTCTGGACTTGAGATGGATTGACCCCAACAAAATCTTCCTAAACAAGGAACACTGAGAAAATTGTACACCTTAGGTTCTCACATATAGGAACTGAAATATTTTATTTAAACGATGAAACTTTTATTTGCAATTGGAGTGAAAAGTAAAACGTTATACACAGGCTTGCAATTTTCATCCTAAAAAACTGGCTGTGTGTGTGTGTGCATTTCTGCATATAATTGATATTCCCATGAGATATCTACAGAGATATTCATGGGGGATTATTGAGATCCCAGTATACCTGTTTCTTTGGGAGGGAGGAGGGAAATACTGTTTGAATGAAATACTGTTTTGTTAAGTGTATTAAACACTTAACAAAACAGTATTTCATTCCAATTTTAATATTTACCAAGTACATTTTTAAAGGAAATACATTTTACAAAATTCTACAACAATTTCTTTTGCACGCTTATAGAATTGTGAGAATTCAGACTCATAGGACTTGACATTGAAATATATACATTGGTCATTAAACTTCTAAATCTTGAATTTGAAGATAACTGATATTTACAACATAAAAAATTTGATTGTCAATCAGCATATTTTAAAATTTGAGATACGAGTGTTCTCAAGCTTTAGTACTCACATACACCTCACTTAAATGCCATAAAAATACTTATATTTACCCCATTAAATTTGTTACCATTAAATATATATTATTCTTTCCGTTTTTTTTATAAACATAACACACGTGGGAGTAAGAACATACGGATGAATTTCCAGGTTCATGTGCTATTACTGGATTAATCTGTGCTCCAGCTCTCCAGAAGTTCCAAAAGAAACCCTCGAAGACACTAGCACTGTGTCTGTATTTCTGTTTCTTTAATTTATACCTCATGTCCCGCACTTACAAAAGTCCGGCGCAAGAGGGACTGTTAAAGAACTGTTTTAGGAAACTATTATTCTTTTACCTTGTTTTAGCATTTATTCGCACATTCATGCATACTTTTAGTAAAAAATAAAATTTTGTGTTCAATTATTTTTTTTTTAATTTTGAAATATTCATAAGAGAGGATCCTGTAATAACAGACATTTTCTCATACTTCCATCCAGAGCAGACAACTGAGGAGGTAGGAGCCTGCGCAAGAGTTACTGCTTGCAACAGGAAGTATACAATTTATGTAGGAATCCCCTTAAAGAACATTCTAAAAAACGTAAGAGGTTCGTGTCAAAGCCATTTCACGAAAAAAAAAAAAACTGATAAAAAGTAGAGAAAACAAAATAATAATTGTGGAATTAACTTTCTTACGGTCTTATAAAGGTAATTATTCAAAAAATTTGACCAACTTTTTTGAATAATAACCTCTATAAGACCCGTAAAAAGTTAATTCCACAGTACACTATGATAGAGGTGCCAAATAATTATTTAAAACATAAAAGGACAGGAAAGTGATGTAAAACAATAGCACAGGAAATATGGAAGATAAGATTCAAAGATCATCAATGGATCCAAAACATTAATTTTGTTAGTGACAGTTATTTTTATTCTTTTTTTATAATATTCCCAAATGTGGAATGTATTACCATGTACAGTATATTTCACTATTAGTCAGTAAATTGTTGAAATGTTACCAATATAGTCAAAATTGAATTAAGCATTATATTTAAGTTTTTTGAACAAGATACTGACAGTATAACAAGAGCCAAGATAATATGTATTTAAGAGAATAGCATATCTTTAAGTTTTATAACGTTTTAACATTCTATCTACCTGTATTGAAAATTAAAATAGGTTATTCTATAATCTTATTAAGAACTTTTGATCCTTTCTTATAAATAACTGGAGTTAAAGGTTTCCATTTATTAAAGGTCTTTTGAGCACAGTTATTTCTGGTTTCAAATCCCAGATATCTTCTAAGGTCACATTTTATGGCAATTTTAATCTGCTCTGTATTTTTAGATATTTGTTCAAAAGATAAAGCTTTTCTGTTTTTCCAAATATTATATTTTGTAATTGCAATTACATGATGTATTATTAAATTTTTGGATTCAGAGCAAGAAAGAGGAAGATGATATAAGACTTGGTGAGTCAAAAAATTATCTTTATAATTTAAATATTGATGTAACCAATTCCAGATATGTTTTGAAAAGCTACAATCAACAAATAAATGTTCTAGAGTTTTCTCTGAACCACAGTAGGTGCAATTTGGATTGGATATTTAGTTTTAAACAGCCATTTTCTTGTAGGTACAATATTGTGTGAAATTTTAAAGAGCAAGTCTCTAATATGAGTACTTAATTTTTTCTATTGCTGTGCCAAAATATTTTTTACTGTATTAGATTGTAGTATATCTTCTAATTTTGTTGAATGATTTTCGTTTAACGCTAGGTATATTTTACTTAATTTATCATCATGGGCAGAGTTTGCCAAAAAGAAAATTTAAAGGAGTATTTTTACTCCTTTGAAAAAATTTAAGGAGTATTTTAGAAAAATTAACAGGTATGTATGTGTGTGTGTGTGTGTGTGTGTGTGTGTGTGTGTGTGAAATAAAAATGCTGGGAGATTATGAAAAATCAATTCAGATTTTGTTTCCATAATAAAAAATATTTCACTAGAACTCAGTGTATTTAGAATTTGGATCCATTTTCCTTCTTGTTTCAGTAATAAAGATAATATTCGTATTTTAAAACAATAACGTTAAATTTATTATGTTTTGTAATGACCACATGCAACAGCAGTGTGTTAAAGAGGTAAATACATTGCACTTTTGAGATTCTTATAGACATCCAAAAATATCTAATAAACTTCTCAGCAAGTACCACAGCCACATGTCTTTTGTTGACTCTGCAGCTAAGCAGCATCCAGTGCTTAAATTTTCATTTTATTGATATCTTTGTTACCCTTTCCATTTCTTTACTGTCACTTTTTTTTTTCTTTTATGCCCTTCGATGACAATTTTATCCATCATGCTGAAAAACTTTCATTCTTACAAACTTTTCAGCTTTGTCACTTTCGTTTTCGGACCCCCTTCCTAACAAAATGAAATGCAAACCTTTTTTGAGGGAATATTTAAAAACACAGGACATGTTCGGAATATCGTTGAGTAAAAAAAATACAGTTACGGGAGAAATCTTTGCTACGTCCGATTTCCGTTTTCGAACATTTCCCCTCCATTTTCAAGGTGAAATACAGATATTTATTAAATAAAATGATATTTAACAACAATTCTAGGTAGAGGAAACACCGCATTAAAAATAAAATTAAGATTACGGGAAAAATTTTCAATTTTCGAAAGTTTTGAAAGACGAAATTTCCGTTTTCTAAAGTTTCAGGTAGAAAGCATCCTTTACCAGTACCAACTGTCTCAAAATTTCTGTTCAGTTATGCATCGATCTCGAGAATAATGCAAATTAAGACGGAAAAGGAGAAATTCTAGAAGCTGTGACACTCTTATGTCTGAAGATAGGGAATTTTTGCGCCGTCAAATTTCCGTTTTCGGAAATTTTTTCTTCAGTTTCAAACTGAAATTCAAATATTTATGGGATAAAATGATACATAACAATTCTGGGCAGAAACAAAATTGCGGGAAAACAAAATTATGGTTACGGAAAAAATCTTTATTTCATTTACTTCCGTTTTTGAAAGATAAAATACCGTCCCAAATTGTTCTTTACGCATTGGTAAAACTCTTCGGTGTGTACTTTATGCGTTTCTCGAAGCGTATTTTTACGTGTCGAGAAAAATTCCCGATACGTATTTTTCTGCGTTGGTAAAATTTCGATGCATACTAGACACGTAATTACGCATTTTGGCGAACTCTGATCATGGGTAATGTTTTTTAAAATGGATTTATCCATTATTTCTTTCCAAATACTTCTTATTTTTGCATATTTATTTCCTGTGAAATAAACAAATGGTTTTTGAGGTGTGAGTGAGCTGAAGCACTATATTTCTCAACCCACTTGAAATTTTAATAGTTTAAATGCTGGGTGCTTCTCATTTTGAAATTTTTTTCTAAGGGTAAGGAAGTGGAGTAAATCTCTTTTCAAAGTTAATGTCACAATATCAATCCCCCAAATTCAAAATTGTTATACATAACGTTTCTTTTTATTTTATCTCCCTTTCTTTCCCAAATGAAATGGAAAGCAAGTTGTTCTGCCTTTTTTATGGCATCTTTAGGAATTTCAAAGGTTCTGGCAAAGTAATAAAACTTTGAGAAATGTAGTCTATAATTTTGGCTTTTGAAAAGAAGGAATAACTTTGTTTCTAAATCTGTATTATATTTTTCCATACTTTCGACACATTCCTTCCATTTTGAAGTTAAATTTGGGCCTGTTCTT
This sequence comes from Macrothele yani, assembly GCA_039090855.1. Lineage (NCBI taxonomy): Eukaryota > Metazoa > Arthropoda > Arachnida > Araneae > Macrothelidae > Macrothele > Macrothele yani. The sequence continues at coordinate 129,327,478 of CM076989.1, read as the reverse complement.
GAGAAAGGAATCCCAAGTATATTAATTTTAGAGCTAGAAATTTTGATTTAACCTTCTCCAATTGCCAAATAAAAATCCCACACTTCTCAACATTTACCTGTGCACCAAATAGATCACCGAATGCCTTATATGTTTTTTCAATTTGCAAGATTGAATTTTCATTGTTAGCAAACAAGACGATGTCATCTGCATATGATAAAGATTTAAGCGACTCATTCTGTCCAGGTACTGACAGGCCCGTAATTAACCCATTGTTTCTTAAGGATTGTAGGAAGTAGTTAATTATAGGGATAGGCTTAACAGTGACTTTTCGGTAGCGTTCCAAAAAAGTAACGGTGACAAAGTAACTGTTTGTGACAAGAACGAACACCTGTACTTGTATGCTCAAATTAGTCACATGGCAAAATCACAATTCCCAGGAATGTTTCATTAATTGTTACTCGGCACTTCGCTTCGCAGTTCTCGTTCTGAGTTCTCGAGAGGATTCGTGTTCGTGCTATTTCAGAGATTTCCACTGACAGACGAATTACGCACTTCTATTCTTAGTTACTTTTCATAGGCATTTTAGTTAGTTTTCATAGGTATTTTAGTTACTTTTCGTAGGTAAGTAACGGAGGAACATTAAATTTGAAATCTTTTAACTCCCGAAGAGCAGATAGTAGTCAAGCTCATATATGAAAACTTTTCAAGTGGAAGATAAATGAATTATTATTTATAATTCATTTATTCGATCTGCAGACAGATCTAAACACAATAAAGATTTTTATTCGGGTATATTTGTTTGCCAATAAATGCATTTTTCTGAAATTTTGTGCTCAAGCCCTAAAATAAAAATCTTGGTGCTCTAGAACTTCATTGAACGGTGGTTTGGGTGCAAAATAGCATAAATAAATGTCACTTAAAATAAGAAAACACCACCACCATCAGATAAATAGCTTTAAAAGTGAGATTACCGAGTGAAAACGCTTGAAAATGTCTATATTTAATATCCAGTGATTTTGGAGCAGTTAACGAAAGTAGCTTGATTTGGAAACGCTTGATTTGCAACGTACCTGTCATTCCCCGAAAGTAGCGTGAATTTGGAACAACTCAGGAACCAAAGTGTTCTGGTGATTTTGGAACAGTGATTTGGTGATTTTAGTAACGTTTTCAACGGTTTACCGGCTGGTGACATGATTTTGTATCCACCTCTAGTTAATTACCATCGCATAAAAAATAGGAGACTAAGGACAACCATGTCTCACGCCACGAGACTTTAATTTTACGTGTTAATCCATCTTTAAAAATAAGTTTTGTGAATGTATTATGAAGACATTTTTTATTACATCCACAAATATTTTGGGGATGCCATATGTTAAATATTAATAATTTGAAGTTCTCTGTTTACATAGTCAAAGGCCTTTTTTTTTATTCAGAGTTATTACCACTAATTTTACTTTTCTATCATTTACATATTAGAATAATTCTTTTAGGGCTAAAATATTAAATTGAATATCTCTTCCTGAGACTGAACCCATTTGACCATCTAGAACTTGGGTCAGTGGCGGCTTTTCAGGTGAAGTAAGTGAAGTGCCTCTTCACCTATTTCATTTGAAATAAGGTTTTATTTAATAATTTTGTATAATATATTCTTTTTTTGCCTTTATTGAGTGCCAAAATACCCAAAATTTTGATCAGATATCAATTTACAATGTGCGTTCAATACGGAAAACAAGCTTTTATATGCAAAACAGTTCAAGTGAAGAGCTGAAATGAGAATGCTTAGAAGTCTGCAGTTTTCGTCCAAGTTTCCATGGTAACTGTGACGTCACACTCCCCTATCTGCTGGGCAAGTGAAGTGTTTTAGCTTGAGACCCCAAGGCTCTGCACCTGCAGTCATGACCTTCTGAAGAGATTGCAGTGGAACGGGACGGATTGCCAAGGGTTCTTTGCAATTCACTAGGGCATTTTCCTTGTGGTGTTTTGGTACACACTTTCCGAAAGAGATTTGTTTTTTCGTGTTTTGTGATTGTTTTTTAAAAACTTCATTAGTTACTTTAGTTTCATGTACAGTTTAACTGATAGTGATAGTTTTAGTTTTCAGTAGGTATCCTGTGAGCAACACTGTCTGTAATTTATTGCAAACTCCATTCAATTGGTGGAAAGATGAAAATAAAATAGACATTAATAAGGACGACCGGCGGATTCACTGACAATTGTTGCCAAGAAAGAAATCCAGAAGAGCAGTAAATCTTACAATATTAATATTAAAAATTGTTGCTTTACTGAATGTAAATGGCTTTGTAGCCCTTCTGTGTTACAATAATTATTTTGTTGCACCTGCTTATTTTTGAGTAATAAAATTCGGCGTGGAATAGACAATTTTCAGATTTCTTAAATATAAAACGGTCACTTCACAAACGTGGTGATTCTGGCGAACACCTAATTTTTAAAAGAATCAGAACACCATTGCTGATGCCCTGAGGGAGAATGCTAGGCTTTTGAAAATGCATTTCAACGAAAGCTTTCATTTAAATAGACTTTTCCTGCAGACAATGATTGATGCAGTACTGTATTTGAGTACACAAGAACTAGCATTCCGTGACCATGACGAAGGCACTGACTCGATAAATCATAGAAATTCAAGGAATTGCTTTCACTGTTGATATAAAAAAGTCCTTTAAAAATTCAAAATCAATATGAAACGATAAAAAATGTCTTCACAGGTGACTCAAAAACTATTCAAAACAAATTAATTTAATGTATTTCTGAATATATAAACAATCACGTCAAAAATGAAATAAATGAAGTTCAATGCTTTTCTATTCAAGTAGATGGGAAGACATTAGCAGACTTCCGAGCGCTCTTTAATAATAAGACCTGTTGATTCGGAAGGTGTATTGGTTGAGCAATTTTTGGGTTTCCATGATGTGAGTGAAGCTAGAACACCAGAAGCTTTATACAAAATGCTAGACAAAATTTAAGAACAGTTTGATTATCAACACAAGTCAATAAGACAATGTTACGATGGGGCAAGCGTAACGTCTGGACACTTGACTGGGCTCCAGAAAAAATGAAGCATAAAGCTTCTCAAGCTGTTTTTGTTATTGCTTAGTACATCGTTTGAACCTTGTATTACAGCAGAGTTTTTCTAAATTTCTAAGTGTCGAATATTTTTGCAAGCCTGTGTAATTCCTTTGTTTTTTTCCCCACTCAGCGAAGCGGTAGTGAAAAAACAATACACTCACATCAACAACCGCAAGATGAATGCCAACCATAACAGAATCTCGATGGTCCTCCACTTCGAAGTTAGTAAGTGTAATAGTTGAAGATTGGGATAAATTGAAGGAAGTATTCGAATTTCTCAGTGATCAATCAGAAGAAAAAAATCAATTCAACTTGCCCAAGGGTTTTTAAATGATATGAACACTTTTGAATTTACATTTTTGGCAATAGTATTTAATGAAATATTTGGCTACACCGATCTATTATTCGAAATTTTGCAGAAAAAATCACTAGTCATAAACTACTACTATGTTACTTAAATTAAAAAAAATTATGAAATTTTGAGCCATAAAAGGAACGATGAGGTATTTGAAACTGTTTGGAAAAGCTAGCAAAATCACAGAAATAAGCAGATCTAAACAGGAATATGCTGCTCTTACACAAGAAACCATTTTTCAAAATTATAAAGAATTGTATTTTGAAATTTTGTACCACATTCTTTTGGAAATGGATATATGATTTCAAGACTGTGAGAAACTTAAACTTCAATTTGCCTGTCTTGCTGATACAACCAAATTTGACCAATTTAATTCTGCTTTCCCTCTCACGCATTTGAAAATCTACATTTTTACGGAAAAATATTTACTAAACACCAGCGCCTTAAAAATGAACCGAGTCTTGTACATGCTGATGAAAAATTAAGGAATATATCCACTCATGAACTTCTTCCAGTGCTTCATGGGGATAAATACATTTTTACGGAAGCTTGTATATTGGATTCCCTGATTTTAACAATTGCATCTGCAAGTGTCTCAGTGGAAAGAAGTTTTTCTTGCCTTAAAAGAATCAAACTTACTCAAGAAACAATATTTCTCCAGATAAACTTGCTTCTTTGGCAAAGATTTCTATTCAGAAAGACATTTTCTTGATGTCACGAAGAAACAGCCATTTTATGACGACATAATCGACAAATTTCCAGCTTTAAAGGGAAGCAGAATTGATCTAATATATAAAAAAATAGGTAAGTTATCATTAACTGATTTTCATTAAAGACAGTAAATATCTTTTCATACTGCTCTTTAACTATGTTTCCTACCAGGAGCCGCCACTGACTTGGGTAATCATTTTTTTTTTTTAGTCTATTAGTTAAAATGTTAGTAAATAATTTATAATCAACATTTAAAGTTGCAATTGGTCTCTATTTTCTTCCCGATGCTTCAGCGAAATACAAAATCCTTACTTACAAATCAAGTCCTCAGAGTAGCTCAGACTATTCAGCTTTGCTTTCGTTTCAGCATAACTCAAACTCAAACTAATAAACACGAGAACGAGAGCCTTGAGATTCAAGAATTCTCCGCTTGCAGCGCCAATTGAAGAAGCGGCCAGGGTAGAAACAGAATGCGCGCAATGCATTGTGGAAGCAGTGCGTGGCCAGCCGGAGCTAGGGTCACGTGTGTATTACAATTAGTATACTTTATTAATTATTCTTTTTGATTCTGAAAAATGTTCACCGAATCGCATGCAAAACGTCCACTTCTAACCAAAGATCTGTAATCTGTTCCTACTGGTTTAGGACTGTCATGTGACCATGTTGTTTGCCCCCTGAGGTTTCGGGTGCGGGCATCCACCAAGGAGGTTAGAAAAAGAGGAGGTGAAGGGACCCGTTTTGAGTGAAGCCAAAACAGATCAGCTGTTTCTGTTATGATATCTGTGCCTCCCTCTGAGGTGGTGGGAGTCTGCGCTGCAAGAGTTCAGTACCGTGACGTCACTTCCTGTGGCTTCAGCAGTTTTGCTTAGCGCATGCAAACCAAAGATATGCCGCCCCGGTGGCGCAGTGGTCTAAGCGATGGCCTCTGATCATTCGTCCGAACGGGGTCCGGGTTCGAATCCCGGTGAGGCATGGATGTTGTGTTTGTCTTACGGCACTGGCTCTCTCCCTTCCCTGGAACCAGTGACCCTAAATTAGGGATGGGCGACTGCTTATAGCCCATTGAGTTACACACGGTGGTCGTTAAACCTCAAAAAAAAAAAACAAAAAAACAACAACCAAAGATGGAAAGAAGGTATATTTCGGACTTCTTATTGCTTAACATTAGGCTTTTGGTTATATTTTAAACATGGTTATCTTGCACATGGGCAGTATGCAAGTAACCATGCGCACTATGCATTTCCGCTCAAAAAATCATTATTTTGTTCAACTTTTTAAAGAAATACCAACGCATATTTTCCTGTTTTTTTTGGAAATTTTTTATTATGGGAATGAATATTTGAGCCTCAATTTTTTTTCACTCCTGTATGGGTAGAGTAAGGGTCCGAAAAACCCGTTCAAAATCGCGATTTCCCTATAGAGATATACAGGAGATTCTCAGATTGGGCGCATTGGCGTAGTCAGTTGATAAAAAGTGGTGTCACGCCAGAAGCACAGGGGGAGGGGCTGTTGCCAAATCCTCCTGCTTCTAACCTCCTTGGGAATCATCCCCGCTGAGGTTTCAGGGATCCTAACCTCCTTGGGATTCACCAACGAGATAGGGATCCACACTAGCTTCTCAATCGTACAGTGGAGGAATCCTCATTCACTGTTATGCGCATGCCCAAGACAGAAAAATTTTCCCCATCTGTTGGACCTAGTTGGACTCGCACTCTTTGCCCAGTAGTGGATAATCCATATACGCTCCAGATTACGGAGCATATGCTGTGTTAATACGTCACCGAAGTATGACGTCACAAGATGGCGCTGGATATAAACAAATGTCTGTTCCTCCACGATTCCCATAATGTTTCGACGTGAGTGGTGAAATGTGCACATATTTTGCACTTTCTTCATTTTTTTGTGACAATTTGAAGCTAATTCGACGAGGTGAAAATACTGTGAAGTCCTCTCACATCCAGACAGCCGCGCAGTGGTCTAAGCGATGGCCTCTGATCATTCGTCTGAACGGGATCCGGGTTCGAATCCGGGTGAGGCATGGATGTTGTGTTTGTCTTACGGCACTGGCTCTCTCCCTTCCCTGGAACCAGTGACCCAAAATTAGGGACGGGCGACTGCTTATAGCCCGTTGAGTTGCTCACGGTGGTCGTTAAACCTCCAATAAAAAAAAAACAAAAAAACATCCAGACATTTTATGAAACACTTCGACGGAATCCATGAGAGCAGCCCCGGTGGCGCAGTGGTCTAAGGCGTTGACCTCTGATCATTCGTCCGAAAGGGGTCCCGGTTCGAATTCCGGTGAGGCATGGATGTTGTGTTTGCCTTACGGCACTGGCTGTCTCCCTTCCCTGGAACCAGTGACCCTAAAATTAGGGACGGGCGACTGCTTATAGCCCATTGAGTTGCTCACGGTGGTCGTTAAACCTCCAATCAAAAAAAAAAAAAAAATCCATGAGAATGTAGCAGACACGTGACTCTCAGTATGGCAACGAGCCTTAGTAACGTACAGAAGGACAACCCAGGAGGGTATACGACGCGGTTAATTTGAAGCGGCGCATGACGTAGGCGTGGACGCTTAGTCTTTCGGCTTCCCGCATCACTGTTTGTTTACAATTGGTGTGATGGAGTTTCCGCTATGAACGTAATTGATGTGCAACTAACTGTTTGAAGTTTGATGTTTATGTTGTGTTTATTTTGATACTTATTTACCACTGAGATTCATTGTTTGAGTATTTCGTAAGAAACGCAATAATGCCGGGTTGTGCAGTGGCCTGTTTTAGTACGTGCAATAGGAAAACCAAGAACACTGACATGGATTGAGTTCGTCATAATCAAGATTAGGAACTAAGTTTTGTGTTCCTGAAAAGTCTATATCGGTATTAAATAAGTCCAAAAACTAAAGCGAAGCAAGATGTTATATTGCCGTCTCCCGTTGTAGGATATCTTATTATACTTACACACCAAATTGTAGTCTAAGGTCCAGTTGACACCTAAAATTATATATAATTTATGACTACAAAACTTGTGGTTTTGAGATAAAATAAAAATACCAACGTTTACCATAATCAAAGGCTTATCATATATCGACTATAGTTTCGCAGAGCTATTGGCTCGGCATCATCAGGACGAATGGAGCGTAAACATTCAAATCATTGTGAAATTATATTTTATCAAGAATGCTGGCATTATGCACCATGTATTTCCCAAGGATTTATCACTTCAAAAATTGTCAGGATTCCTTCAAAGTTTCTAATGCAAGAGTGTGTTCCCAACATTTCACACATGTTATGTGCGTGACTTAAAGGCAGAGTTACTTCGGGTGACTAGCAGAAAAGTGTTGAAACCTGATGCTGTACAAACATTAAACATTCCCACAAGCAATAATACTAGTATTAATAAGGTAAGTACGAGAACCAATATTGACAATTTAGGATCTGAGACTGCAACTCCAACTGCACTTAGATGTCTGTCATGACCGTAGAATTCGAAAGCGTGCATTGGAAACCCTTGTTAATCTATCTCCAAACGAGGAATATTGGGGGGGGGGGGAGAGATTTGGGATATTACACTACAAGACTCTGCAGATATTCAGGTACCACCTTCTATTCCCCCCCCCCTTTTTTTTTTGGTAGGAAAATGCATCAAAGGAATGGCGTCATGGAATATTCTGCCATCAGAAACTAAGTTTTTATTTATTTCAATTTTTCATTGTTTGTATGAATGCATGCAAATAATTGCAATTTTTCTGATGGCTTTTATATATGCTTATGTGAGAAAGAAAAGTTTTATTTAAATACATCTGTCATGGGAACATTGTTTTAAAAATCAAATCTGGAACAGAAAAGTTGTAGAATTAAATTAACACAGTATTAGTGGTAAGGAATATACCAACTTATTTGCTAGCCATTAATATAAACAAATTAAATACATACACCACATACGTATCATCATCATCATCATCATTGTCAACCATTATCAATCCACTGCTGGACGAAGGTCTCCCCAAGTTTCCTCCACAACGGTCTGTCTTGTGCCAGTCTCCTCCATGTCACCCCTGCATACTTTCGAATTTCATCCACCCATCTCCCATGTGGTCTTCTTCTGGGTCTTTTCCTGTCCCTTGGAATCCAATCTAAAATTTCAGCTGTCCATCGATGATCTGTCCTTCTGGCAGTATGTCCAGCCCATTGCCATTTCAGGGATTTAACTCTGATCATGATGTCTTCCACTCTTGTCATTTTTCGGATCCACGAGTTCCTCTTCTTATCTCTCCTGGTTACACCAAGCATGCACCTCTCCATGCTACTTTGAGTTGTCTGCAGCCTTTGTATGTCTCTTTTAGTTAAGGTCCACGTCTCTGCACCATACGTAAGCACTGGAAGGATGCATTGATCAAACACTTTTCTTTTAAGACATAATGGCATATTGCTCTTGAGAATTATGCTGTTTCTTCCAAAAGCTCTCCAGGCAAGTTTTGTACGCCGATTAATTTCTTCATCAATGTGACCCTCACTTGATATCTGCTGTCCAAGATAAACGTACGTGTCTGTTATCTCCAGCTTTTCTCCATCAATCGATAAATCTTCATTTCTTGTAAAAGCATTGAACATCACTTTTGTCTTCTGAAAGTTCATTTTTAATCCCACTTCTTTACTCTTGTCAGCAAGTTCCTGGATCATACTCTGCAGCTCTGATGGGGTAGTTGCAAAAATGACTACGTCATCAGCAAAACGAAGGTGGGTTAGATAATCTCCATTAATCTTTATCCCCTTGTTTTCCCAGCTCAGTGACTGAAAAACACCCTCCAATGTGGCATTAAAGAGCTTCGGAGATATGGTGTCACCTTGTCTCACTCCCTTTCCAATTTTTACGTGTGTTGTATTTTCAAACAGCCTAATCTTTGCACTTGCATTTTCATAGATGTTATTAATAATATTAATGTATGCATCTTCAATACCGCAGGTTTTCAGAGCCATTGTAACTGCTGATGGTTTCACCGAATCAAAGGCTTTTTCATAATCGATAAAAGCCATGCACAATGGAAGTTCATATTCCCTCGCTCTTTCAATTAGTTCTCTCAGCACGTGGATATGATCTATTGTGCTGTAGCCACTCCTGAATCCAGCTTGTTCTCTCGGTTGAGCCATGTCCAGTGTTACCTTCAAGCGGTGTGAAAGAACTTTAGTGAAGATTTTATAAACTACTGATAGGAGGCTGATAGGTCTGTAGTTTCCGAGATCCTCAATGTCACCTTTCTTATGTAGCAGGATCATTGTAGCGGTGTTCCAATCCTCAGGAATCTTTCCTTCATTAAGGCATCGAGTGAAAATTTGGGCGAGTACTGTTTCGATTTCTCCACTTGCTTCTTGTATGATGTCTACAGTAATTCCATCTTCTCCTGGAGCTTTTCCTCGCTTCATGTTCTTGATTGCATGTGCAACTTCTGCTGGAAGGACTGGAGGAACTCTGGTACTGGTATCTTTCATGATGTCTGGAGTGCATATATCATCCCTTTCATATAATTTGGAGTAGAAATCTTTCACTCTTTTCAAAATTTCGCCTCTATTTCTTGTTACAGAACCATCTTCTTTTCTCAGTGCCATAATCTGTTTTCTTCCCTTACTGAGATGTCCCTTTGCTATCTTTAGGCTTTGGTTGTTTTCAATTGCTTTCCTCACTAGTTCACAGTTGAATTTCCTTACGTCTTCAGTGATACTTTTTCTTACTGTCTTGCATAGCTCTATATATTCCACTTTGGAAGTCACATCTTCTTTAGTTGTCCTCATCTCTCTTCTTTTTTGCATCAACATTTTGGTTTTTCCTGATAATTTGTTCACATGCAACTTGTTCTTAGACCCAGCTAATTTTGTTGCTGTTTCCATAAGAGCTTTGGTTACTTTTCTGTTAACTTCAGAGATGTCCACTTCTTCCGATGTTAGGCCTTCTAAAGCAGAGAACCTGTTCTTCAGTTCTAACTTGAAGGTATTATGGTGTTTTTAAGGTTGGTTATGTCAATAGATTTTGTTTGTCCTATGAGCTTGCCACGTTCAAGTTTAGTGTTCAGGTGCATCTTACATCTCACCAATCTATGGTCACTACCTGTGTTGAACTTGTTTAGCACACTGCAGTCTTCTATGACGAATTTTTTGTTACACATAATAAAATCAATTTCACTTGTCGTCCCATTTGGATGTCTCCATGTCCATTTCCTGTGTGGCTTTTTCTTGAAGAAGGAGTTCAAGATGAAAAACCCTTCTGCCTCTGCAAACTCAACGAGAGTATTTCCACGCTGGTTTCTGTTGCCATGACCGAATTTACCTACCGAAGTTTCATTCTGTTGCCGTTGCCCTATTTTTGCATTGAAATCTCCCATAATTATTTTCAAGTGCTGCTTACCTTTATTATTTAGATGACAAATTTCCTCATAAAATTCTTCAATTTCTTCTTCAGGATGACTTGTGGTGGGTGCATAAGTTTGAATAATCTGAGCCTGGTATCTTTTCGAGAGTTGGATAACAAGTCGTGCAGCTCTGTCAGAGGAACTTTCAACTTCTACAACTTTATCCTTCAGTTTCTTGTTTATTATAAATCCAACACCACTAGTTCTGCCAGTATCTGTCCCACGATAGTAGAAGAGATGTCAACTTTTCAGTTCGATGAGATCTTCTCCTTTTCTCCTTACCTCACTTAGCCCCACGATGTCCCACTTGATCCTTTGTAGTTCCTCTTCCAATTCAAGAAGCCTTGAATCAGAAGATAGGGAGCGTCCATTGTAAGTAGCCAAGGTCAGCATCAGATGGCAGCCTAGTCTAGTCCTCCGGGATTCTTAGCACCCTCTGCCTTCATGTCGCACTGGCCGCTGCCTTGGCCAGGTACATTCCAGCTGCCGGAGACTGAGGGCCAAGATTTAAGTTGTGGAATCATTTTGGAGGGGTTTGGCCATAACTCACCACGCTGGCCAAGCGGGTTGGTGAGTGTGGGATAGCATTTCCTCTGATCCCGATGGTATAGTTATACCGCTATGGGCGGTCGTCAGAGCCCTTTTAGTGGGAACAGGATGCACCACGAGAAGGCGGGGTTGACATTTGTCAAGGAGAGGCTGTGATGTTACGCATCACCTGACCTTACATCCCCCACATACGTATACGAGTATATATATATATATATATATCATAATCATTGTCAACCATTATCAATCCACTGCTGGACGAAGGTCTTCCCAAGTTTCTTCCACAACGGTCTGTCTTGTGCCAGTCTCCTCCATGTTACTCTCGCATACTTTCGAATTTCATCCACCCATCTCCCATGTGGTCGTCTTCTGGGTCTTTTCCTGTCCCTCGGAATCCAATCTAAAATTTCGGCTGTCCATCGATGGTCTGTCCTTCTGGCAGTATGTCCAGCCCATTGCCATTTCAGGGATTTTACTCTGATCCTGATGTCTTCCACTCTTGTCATTTTTCTGATCCATGAGTTCCTCTTCTTATCTCTCCTGGTTGCACTAAGCATGCACCTCTCCATGCTGCTTTGAGTTGTCTGCATCCTTTGTATGTCTCTTTTAGTTAAGGTCCACGTCTCTGCACCATACGTAAGCACTGGTAGGATGCATTGATCAAACACTTTTTTTTAAGACATAATGGCATATTGCTCTTGAAAATTATACTGTTTCTTCCAAAAGCTCTCCAGACAAGTTTTATTTGCCAATTAATTTCTTCATCAATGTGACCCTCACTTGATATCTGCTGTCCAAGATGAACGTAGGTATCAGCTATCTCCAGCTTTTCTCCATCTACCGATAAATCTTCATTTCTTGTAAAAGCATTGTACATCACTTTTGCCTTCTGAAAGTTCATTTTTAATCCCACTTCTTTACTCTTGTCAGCAAGATCCTGGATCATACTCTGCAGCTCTGCAAAACGAAGGTGAGTTATATATATATATATATATATAAGAGAAAAAAAGATGTAAAATTTAATTTAAAAAATGAAAAATTGAAAAGATGAAACATTTTAATTTTCACCATTCCTCATTCCTTCATGGTGCATATATATATATGTCTTAAAGAAGGTTTTGAAACACATTAGAAACTGTTCTAACTTGATGTACAGAGATTTTTGGATAATTAATAATAATGCAGAAGTAATTTCTACTATACTCAAAGTTTGTCCCCTAGATATTAATAGTTATGATTTTGAAAACCTATATACTAATCTGCCTCTATCAGATATAATCACTACCTTTAAAGAGCTGTATGCAGAATTTAAACTTAACCAATTTGTTGATGTAGGAACTTGGAACTCTTATCTCAATTGCTGCATAATAAATAACCATATCTTATATAATAATACTCTCTATAAGCAAGTGAACGGTATTCCAATGGGAACATCAACGTCCACGCATATCGCTAATCTATTCCTGTTCTTTAAGGAATATAAATTCATTAAAAATCACCCCACCTGCTCAGATAACTACCTTTACACTTTTAGATATATTGATGATCTGCTGTGTATCAATAATTCAGAAGTTATAGAGAGTGATTTTGATAATATCTATCCTAGCTCTCTTAACTTATGTAAAACCAACCACAGTAATCAGGAACTTGAGTTCCTAGACTTAAGCATTAAGCTCAACAGAGGTAACCCATCTATTAGCCTCTATGATAAAAGAGTTAATTTTCCTTTCAAAGTAATTAAATATCTACACTGGAATAATAACATTTCAACCAAAGTAATTGAGAATGTACTAATTTCTCAGGTCCTAAGAATTTCAAGAATTTGCAGCAACAATTTGGACTTCAATTACCACATTAATATACTATTAGAAAGTTTTCTAGAGAACGAAATTCCTTCTTCTTTCATCAAAAGAACTTTAAGAAAAATTATTCTGAATAATAGAGTAAGGTTGGCAGATCTGCTTTAATTTTCTACACAGTTAATAATATGATTCTGACCAATCAAAGCCGTAAGGAAGTTGGCTAGAGGATGCCTATTAACTACCTAAAGGAACCTTAGTGCTATGGATATGACGGTCCTATTAAAACAAAAAATTAAATAATATAAACAAAATAAATAAAAAAAAAAAACTTAAAAATCCGTTTATAAAAGAAAATAAAAACAAATAAAAAAGAAAACTAGTTTTTCATCACTAGGATAGCTATACTAAAAATAGTAAAACCAACATTAAAATTAATAAGATTCTGATTAATCTATAGAAGCTCACTAAGGTGATTTAATACATGCAAAGATTATTAAATAAACTGCTCGTGTATTTTATAATATTTCTCATGTATTCTGGAGAGTTAATTCTGCTCTTTCTGATCATACAGATCCACAGTCTTATGTTTATATATTTTTTTTTTCTCTGGTTAAAATCTCCGCGCGTTGGTTTCTTGCTGTATGAGGAGGCCATCAGCCCCACCCTCACTGCCCCCCAGCGTCTAGGGAGTGGCAGAAGAGGTCAGCCATGTTCTTCTCTTGTGAGGAGAAAAGTTTTTGTAACACAAGAGGTAAGCTCTCTTCCTTGTTTTCGGGTTCTAGGTTTTATAAGTTCAATGTTTGTACTTCATGTACCTTTTCTCTGTCGTTTTTTAGCTTTTCAACTTTTAGGCATTGGTTTGTCTGTTAACATTTTTGCGGGTTTTAACTCTTTCTTTTCTTTGTAACTTTGAGCGTCTTTTGGGGTACCTAGGAACAGAAGATGGCTTAGCTTGTTCCTTTTCTATGCGCTGTCTATGCGCTGTTTTTTTCAAAGTAGTTAAGTTCTTAATAACTAATTAATTATGCACTTAAAGCACTGCTGAAATACTTTGTACATATTGCAACTAACTGTTTAAGGTATATAACTTTCACAAAGTTTTCTTTAGTTAATTATTATCTTTAACTTATTCTCGTTTTCGTGTTGTCATAAGTTGTAGAGTAGGGGGTTTTAGACTCAAGTTTTCTTTCAAAAATCTGTTCGTTATAAATTAACATTTCCTTTTTAATTGCAATGTAAAATTTGGATTTCTTTTGCATTGTTTTTCAGGTTTAAATTCTCTCTCAAACGAACTTGGAATTTCGTTATGGCTGAAAATCATTTCTAATTATTATGTCACTCTCACAGCTTGAGTTCTCTTTAATCTTCTTCTCTCTGTTTAATAGTAACAGATGAAGAGTATGGGTCGGGCCAGGAAGGTTAATGGATGCAAGCGAAATTGTTAACTAGTGCTAGGTCATGCAACTCTAAGGAGGACATGACTTATATATATATTTTTTAAACTATTTTAGGTGGGAATGTTACTTGCATCTATGGCCTTGCAGAAACCCATTTCCAACTAGGTCTTTGTGGAAGTGAGAAAATGCAGAGTTTTTGCTGGTCCTTGATAAAGCCAAGGCTCAGTATTCTCGACACCTTCTACATTCAGTTGTTTTATTTTATTTTTTTATCTTTTTTCCTTTTGATCACACAGGTAGATACATAACCTTTTCTATGTTGTACTAGGTGTGAGTCAAAATTATATATGTATTTTTTTGCTTAGGTATCTTCTTTATAGAATATATATATATATATATATATATATAGAGAGAGAGAGAGAGAGAGAGAGAGAGAGAGAGATAAATAGGAATATTTTTCAAGATGTCATTTTTTAAGTATTCCATACTTCATGGTGTGTGTGTGCAAATAATTTTAAAAAGAAAAAAACCTAAAAAAATATATATATATAGAGAGAGAGAGAGAGAGAAGAATATCAGAACCAAGTCACCAAGCTATATTATCCCTTTGATGAGGACAAAAACTAAAAAAACAGTAACCCATAAAATTTTGAGTTCATAAAAAAAGACATGTACAAATTTGTAATGTAAAACATGTTGAGAATAATCACTTATAGCTTCTTCAGTGTCAAACAGAAATGCTACCTCTCTCATTTCTACAAAGACCTGAAAGTGGGTTTCTGCTATATTATTACACATCTGCTTAAGTGCACTAAAAACAAATTTTGTAAGTTAATAAAATCCTTGAACATTAAATTCTACTAAACCTGTTAACTACTAAAACAACCAGCTAGCATATATGCTGGTAGAAAAGGGAAAAGGTTTAAAGTGAAAACCACATTCTTAAACTTTGAGCAAAATAAGCTTAGTAAACATTACAGGAAAAAAATAATTTTGAAAAAAAAAAGGCATATAATAACACTTAACTCCCTCTTTGTATCTTGGTTTTCTTGCGCTTAAATTTGTTTTTAGCCTTCTTTTGTGTAATATACATACACACCATGAAGGAATGTTAAAAAATCTTTCAAGAGTGAATGTATGAAGAGAGACAGAATCGTTTTCGTGTTGTTTCTAGTACGGAAGTGATAGATATAGCTGCGATACATATTGCCGCCTTTGTTGGCATTTTTTGATGAAGTAAGTTTCAGAACTAATTTAAGTATCAGTGTCTAACCTTAATACTTGTAGCTGTTTTATTTGTAGTGGCTTGGCTACCAATTTCGTTATTCAGTAAGTATTAAAATGTGAGTTCACATATATGCAAATAAATTTGGAAATGTTGCGCTTCAAGGAAGATAAATGCTTTGAATTTATGAAATTTATTTGTGTGAGCAGTTTTTCGCAGTTTTATTTCGTTATTATCATAATAAGTGTGATTATCACGATCGTTTCGTATGCCGTAACCCCACGCCACAAGACACTCAAAGCTGCCATGCGTCCACGCCGACGTCATTTCAGCAGCCAATGAGAGGCTGACATCGTAGCGAGCCCAACCTTATACCATGAGATATATCTAAAGACCTTAAGGACAACCACCCTCGCTGAAATGATGTCTTCTTACTTTGAAACTTTAACTTCCGAGTATAAAATGCGGTATTTGGAAAAAAATTAAAGAGATTGAAGGAAAAGATCCTTATGTGCTGAATGCAAGTATCTTCGAAGATAATGCGAAAATTTTTCCAAAAGCGCAAATAGTAAATATTTTCGATTACTTCGTCTTTGGTCGAAGCGCCTTTAGTGCAGAACAATTCGAGGCATATTAAGTTTCGAAGCTTATAACAATTTCTCGTCGTCGGTATTCTTTTACAGGGTAATATCGAACGATCCCAAATTCGTGAGTAATCAGTAATGTATGGAGAAAATAGGTACGCTGCCTTAATAAGTAAGGTTATCTTCCCACGAAGGTGCGAAGATCTGAGTAAAAAAAGATAGGTAGGTTTTCTTTCTTTCCAGGAGTCAGTGGCGGCTTCTCAAGTGAAGTAGGTGAAAGTTTTATTCAGTTTTTTTTTATAATATATTCTTTTTTTTGCCTTTATTCAGTTCCAAAATACTCAAAATTTTGAATAGATATTAATTCACATGGCGCGCTCAATACGGAAAACAAATCCTTATACGCAAAACACTGCAAGTGAAGAGCCAAAATGAGAATGCTTGGACGTCTGCAGTTTTTCGCCGAGTTGCCATTGCAACCGTGACGTCACCCTCCCCAATCTGCTCGCTCAAGTGAAGTGTTTCAGCTTCACGCGACTTACCTCTGCATCTTTCAGTTTTTGAGCGTGAAGTCGTGAGAGATCACGGTGGAGCGGGTGTTAATTTTTTTTTTTTTTTTTTTTTTGGCCCTGCTTACTTTTTAGTAATAAACATTCGGCGTGGAATAAACACGGATTCTCAGATTTATTAAGCGTAACACGGTCACTTCATAAACATCGTGATTCTAGCGAACACCTGAAATGCGGATTAATGTTAAGGAATTTTGAAAAAATTCAAAACAGCATTGCCGATGCCCTGAGAAAAAATGCTAGGCTTTTGAAAACGCATTTTAACGAAACCGTTCATTTAAATAGATTTTTCCTGCAGACAGTGATTGATGTAGTATTAGTCTGTACTGTATTTGAGCAAACAAGATCTAGCATTCCATGGCCATGACGAAAGCATGGGCTCGATAAATCGTGGAAATTTCATTGAATTACTTTCATTGTTGATATGAAGAAGTTCTTTAGAAATTGAAAATCAATACAAAAGGATAAAAAACTATTCAAAATGAATTAATTGAATGTATTTCTGAATATATAAACGGTCACGTCAAAAATTAAATAATTTTTGATTGTTGATTCGGAAGGTGTATTGGTTGAGGGATTTTTGGGTTTCCATGATGTGAAAGAAGATAGAACGTCAGGAGCTTTATACTAAATGCTAGACAAAATTTTGGAAAAGTCTGATTACCAACACAAATAAATAGGACAATGTTACGATGGGGCAAGTATAATGTCTGGACACTTAAATGAACTACAGAAAAAAAGTCAAGGATAAAGCTTCTCAAGCTGTTTTTGTTCATTGCTTAGTTCATCGTTTGAATCTTGTATTACACCACAGTTTTTCTTAAATTTCTAAGTGTCGAATACTTTTTCCAAGCCTCAGTGAAATTGCTTCGTTTGTTCACCATTCTGCGAAGCGGTCTTATACACTTATATCAACAACCGCAAGATGATTGATTCGAGGTTTAACGACCACTGTGAGCAACTCAATGGGCTATAAGCAGTCGCCCGTCCCTAATTTAGGCTCACTGGTTCCAGGGAAGGGAGAGAGCCAGTGCCGTAAGACAAACACAACATCCATGCCTCACTGGGTTTCGAATCCGGACCCCGTTCGGACAAATGATCAGAGGCCATCGCTTAGACCACTGCGCTACCGGGGCGGCAAAACCGCAAGATGTAGACCAACCATAGCAGAAACTCGATGGTCCTCCACTTCGAAATTAGTAAGTGTAGTTGTTGAAGATTGGGATAAATTCAAGGAAGTGTTCGGATTTCTGATGAATAGCGAATAATCAGACAAAAAATCAATTCATCTTGCCAAGGGGTTTTTGAATGATATTAACACTTTCGAATTTACATTTTTGGCTCCATCGATCTATTATTTGAACTTTTGAAGAAAAAATAACTAAACATAAACTACTGTGTAACTCAAATTAAAAAAAACAAAAACAAAAAAACTCGTGAAATTTTGAGCCATAAAAGGAACGATGAGTTTATTTGAAGCACAGTTTGGAAAAGCTAGCAAAATCACAGAAATAAGCACAGGAATATGCTGCTCTTACACAGGAAACAATTTTTCAAAATTATAAACAATTGTATTTTAAAATTTTGGACCACATTCTTATGGAAATGGATATAAGATTTCAAGATTGTAAGAAACTTCAATTTGTCTGACTTGCTGACACAACCAAATTCTAATAATTTAATGCATGCTTTCCCCTCTCGCGCTCTTGAAAATCTACAGTTTTACGGAAACATATTTACTAAACACAGCGCCTTAAAAATGAACTGAGTCTTGTATATGCCGATGAAAAATTAAGGAGTATATCGACTAAAGAACTTCTTCAAGTGCTTCATGGAGATAAAGACATTTTTGCAGAAGCTTGTAAATTGGGTTTCCTCATTTTAACAATTTTATCTACAAATGTGTCAGTGGAAAGAAGTTTTTCTTGCCTTTAAAGAATACAAACTTACTCAAGAAACGCTATTTCTCAAGATGGATTTGCTTCTCTGGCAAATATTTCTATTCAGGAAGACATTTTATTGATGCTCACGAAGAAACAACCATCTAACCATCTTATGACGACATAATCGATAAATTTGCAGCTTTAAAAGGAAGAAAAATTGATTTAATATAAAAAAAAAAGTAAGTCCTCATTAAGGGATTTTCATTGTAGACAGTATATATCTTTTCATACTGCTCTTGTACCTCTTCGCCTATTTTTCCAACCACGAGCCGCCACTGCCAGGAATCGCTGATTTTGGATAAAACTCACCCTTGAAAGGTTCTATGCCTGTTTGAGAGTTTAACTCTTCAACAAAAAGTGACTTTCTAAGCTCTGGGAAGCGATTTCCAGGCCTTAGAAAAATGAGCAAAATGTTTTTTTTTTTTTTTTTTTATTTACGTATATTTGTGGTGAAAAAATAAAATAATTTTGGTGGGATTTGTGCCCTATAACCTATTTAACCAGTAGAAAATCCAAGACAAGATCTAGGAATCTTAAGCTTTTAACTCATGTTCTTTTGAGAACAATGAAAAATACAGCGCTTATTATGAAAACTCTGCAAATAATTTAATAGTTACAGTTTTGTGTTTTAATGGGCTTCATAATAGTTCTCTGTCATAAGTTCTTTAGGGGCCCACTCAGATGTCTTAGTCTTGGGGTCCACTCAAATTCCTTAGCCTAGGGGCCCACTAAGGCCTTAATCTGGCCCTTTTCAGTATTGAGTATCCCATCCCAACAACATGCTACTGACAGTTTCCTACTGAATGCTTCACTTGCAAAGAGATAAGGATTTGACGAAAACTTCTAATTTATGTAAAATGTGAAGACTTTTAAACTTCTAATTTATGTAAAATGTGAAGACTTTTTATGCAAATTTTCTCCGAAAATTTGCTATTAAAGAAAAAAATTTCCTAGTAAAATCCCATAAGTTACTTTAGATTATTAATTCAATTAAACTAGGAAGCCATTTCTCAACATGAGCTTTATTCAAAGACTTTTATATGCTTTCAGATATTCCCAGGAAAAAGATCTGTACAACTCAAAGTCCTTTTTATAAAATTACAGGAAATGAATGGGAGAAACTCTGAAATGTTACCTACACCAACAGTTTTAGATCTCCTTGAGTTAGCGTGTAAACAAACATTAGGGGGATCATACCAACAAATTTGGCATACCTTGGAATGCTATGTGCAAAAAGGAAACACTAGTTTACCTTAAAAATAAACACTCACTGCCTAGTAATAGCATCAGCGAGTATACTATGTATGCTCGCTTAATCTGGAATACGTATCAGCAAAACTTTAGTTACATTCAATCTGCCAGATGAAAATGATCTTGCATAAAAATACACTCACTATATATATATATAAGGACAAACAAGAGATAAGGAAGCAAAAAAAAAAATTTAAAAAACAAATGTGGATTCGAACAAGTAAAAAATCCATGATTTCAACCTGGAGAAAAAACAGGGATTGCAGAACATGTGTCAAATTTTACCCATGGCTTCGTCAGGGTCAATCACGAATAAAATCTCTCACACTTCTATATAGACCATAAAGTGTGGGTTTGTGTTTATTCGGTTTGCAATAAAGGACAAAATTAATAAATTGAGGATTTAATCCACTACTAAAAATGGGACAAAAACCCTCTCCCAGCAAACCTAATAACCATTGCCCTGCTCACACTCAACCCTAAATTAGGGACGGGCGACTGCTTATAGCCCATTGAGTTGCTCACGGTGGTCGTTAAACCTCCAATAAAAAAAACAGTTCAAAATAATTCCTGTGAGGACATTACAAAAGAATCGCAAACGTCCGTTACACCACAAATCCAGACAGAACAACCATTAATTAAAAGTAACAAGTAGAACGTTGCTTGCAAAAGCTTTCCTATTTACAAATTATTGCTCAAGTTAGTGTTAAGGTTAAGAAACAGGCATAAGCCTAAAAGCAAGAGTGGTACTAAAACAAAGAAACTCAAACGCAGACCTAGAGGACCGGAAAAACTTATAAACTACGGTACCGAATTTCAAAACTCAAGGGATATAGAAGAAAAAATAAAATAAAAATGCTCAAACTTGCAAAAAAAAGGAAGATTGGCCAGGAGCCAGCCACTAGCTGTTCCTTAAATGAAATACACAAGAGAAATGATGTTACAGCGTCAAACTACCTAGAAATGCTATGAGTAAGAGGCTATCATTGGAAGAGCCTTTAATTATTACTATTTTTATTTGTTTTTTTTTATATAGGAGTTTTTTATGTTATAAGCATTTTTTTTATAATTCTAATTTTAAACTTTTTTTTAATCAAAGGAGACTGAATAAATTTTAGGTTCCAAAATAAATGGAGGTGACCACATCGTCATCTAAACCTCTAAAATATAGCTTCAATTTTGACAATTCATTTAGTCACCAAGTATTTAAATTAAGTCTGCCATCATAACTCTGTACCTGAGAACTATTTTCCTTAATGCTACTTTAAAAAAGTTTTTAGGTTCTTATCAATAAACTGATTGGTTAGAGCTTTAACATGTTTCTCAAGTTCTGAATTTAAGCTACAAATCCTTGCAAACCTTAAAACTTATGAAATAAACACATTTTTGATTACCTTACTAGAAATATTACTCCACCACATCCCATATTTGACAATTTTAAAATTAAAGTTGTTTCTTTTTTCAAATAGGCTAATAACAGGGTTACCTGAATTACGATTAATAGCCAAATCTAAAAAGTAAAGAACCTGGTTACTTGCATAGGTTTTATTTAGTTTAAGGTGGCTAAGTTATATAGCAGAAAAATCATTATCAATTGTGGAATAGCTTTTTTACGGGTCTTATAGAGGTTATTTTTCATCAAAGTTGGTTGTCAAATTTTCGAACTAAAGCCTAGTTCGTCATCAGGACTATGTCACTGGAGTAGTTGCTGCCACTCAATTGGAAGAGTCCATCCGCAATTATCGTTAATTGTGGTACTTCTTCTTCTTGCTATTTCGATCCCTTCTTCTAGTTTCCTCTTTACTAAGTTTGACTGGTGGGCGATTATTTTCACTGAGTCCCAATTTATGGAGTGTCCACTTGCTTGTATATGTCTGTCTAGCCCTGTTTTGTTCCCAATGTTCCTAATAGCTGCTTGGTGTTCTTTCATTCGGACCTTAATACTTCTCCCTGTTTCTCCTATATAGCTGAGTCCGCAGTTACAGTCGATGCAGTAAATTACTCCTTCCTGCAATTGGATGTCCAATTCTTTCTGCTTTAAAGCTGGCAGGAATTTCTTTATTTTGTTATTAAGATCTGGAGCTAGCCTGATATTATATTTTGCTCTGATCCTTTTCAGGTTCTCGAAAAGTCCCTTGTGGTACGTAATTTTGCTGGTGAATTTGAAGTTGGTTTTCTCCTGCTTCTTTTTTGGCACTTGTTTAAATATTTTCTCAACATATGGGGAGGGGTAATTGTTTTCTGCCAATATTTCCTTTAATTCTTCTTTGTGAAGATCTTTCTGAGTAGCTGAAGAGACCAGGATTTCAATCTTTTCCAAAAATTGTCTCGCCGTATTCGATTTAATATAATCAGGGTGGAATGAGCAGAAGTCTAACATCTTCCCTGTGTTGGTGGGTTTTCTAAAAAGCTGAGTGAATATTTTCCCCTCTCTTGAGGTCAAGGTTAAATCTAGGTAATTGATGCTATGGTCTCTTTCCTGTTCTAGGGTGTACTGCAAGGTATTCTCTAGTAAGTTAAATTCTTCCAGAATCTGAGAGGGTAGAGATTGGTCCACAGTATCTACTATAATTAGGACATCATCCATGTACCTTACATAGAGAGCAAACAAGGAGGGTTGCATAAGGATTTTTGCCTCTAGTTTACTTATATAATAATTTGCTAGCAGAGGTGCTAGTGGAGAACCCATTGCAAGTCCTGAAGTTTGCCTGTAATATTTCTTTCCAAACTGGAAGAAATTATTCTTGAAGGAAAATAGGAGCAGTTCATATATGCCAAGTAGTATTTCTCTATTGTGATTATGGAATACTATTTTTTCCGCAAGGTCATCTGCAATGAATTCCAGTAGGAGGTCCAGGTTAATGTTGGTATACATAGAGACTATATCCAGGCTTGCCATTACTGGGTGAATTAATTCTGGCAAGTTGTCCAGCTTTCCTTTTAGCTGCATGGAATTTTGTAGTAGGTAGGGAGGAGAAGGGAACATATCTCTGAGGTGACCAAGTAAATAATAATTAATGTTGGAGAGTGGCGAATTTTTAGTGTCTATTATAGGTCTTACTGGATGGCCTTCTTTGTGAACTTTTATCGTACCATAGATCTGTGGAATTCTTGACTGGATTTTGGAGAAGTTTTTGAAGAGCTCATTAAGCTGTTTTTTATTTCTTAAAGAGCTGATTAATTTCTTAAGATTTTTGACAGTTTGATCTATAGGGTTACCATTGAGTTCTTCATAATAAGGCTTGCTCAATTCAGCTTCCATTTTATTGTAATACTTCTCTTTTTCTACCAATACCAAAACTTTGCTCTTATCTGCTCTCAGTGCTACAACTTTATCATTGGCTTTGAATTTTTAAGGTCAGCAATGGCATTTCTATTAAAATTGTAATCAACTTTTACTGGCTTTTTTACAAATTTTGAGACGCAGTCTGAGAATTCTTTCCTTAAAGTAACTGCTGTATTTTCATCTTCTCTTTCTACCTTACTACAGATGCTTTCTAAATCAATCAGTATACGTTTTTTATCAAGTGTTGCGGAGGAAAGGTTATAATTATATCCCT
Source organism: Macrothele yani (assembly GCA_039090855.1). Taxonomy (NCBI): domain Eukaryota; kingdom Metazoa; phylum Arthropoda; class Arachnida; order Araneae; family Macrothelidae; genus Macrothele; species Macrothele yani. The sequence goes on along the minus strand of CM076989.1, from coordinate 129,304,066 downwards.
TATTGAGGAGATTAATCATTTGTAAAAAAGCCAGTAAAAGTTGATTACAATTTTAATAGAAATGCCATTGCTGACCTTAAAAAATTCAAAGCCAATGATAAAGTTGTAGCACTGAGAGCAGATAAGAGCAAAGTTTTGGTATTGGTAGAAAAAGAGAAGTATTACAATAAAATGGAAGCTGAATTGAGCAAGCCTTATTATGAAGAACTCAATGGTAACCCTATAGATCAAACTGTCAAAAATCTTAAGAAATTAATCAGCTCTTTAAGAAATAAAAACAGCTTAATGAGCTCTTCAAAAACTTCTCCAAAATCCAGTCAAGAATTCCACAGATCTATGGTACGATAAAAGTTCACAAAGAAGGCCATCCAGTAAGACCTATAATAGACACTAAAAATTCGCCACTCTCCAACATTAATTATTATTTACTTGGTCACCTCAGAGATATGTTCCCTTCTCCTCCCTACCTACTAAAAATTCCATGCAGCTAAAAGGAAAGCTGGACAACTTGCCAGAATTAATTCATCCAGTAATGGCAAGCCTGGATATAGTCTCTATGTATACCAACATTAACCTGGACCTCCTACTGGAATTCATTGCAGATGACCTTGCGGAAAAAATAGTATTCCATAATCACAATAGAGAAATACTACTTGGCATATATGAACTGCTCCTATTTTCCTTCAAGAATAATTTCTTCCAGTTTGGAAAGAAATATTACAGGCAAACTTCAGGACTTGCAATGGGTTCTCCACTAGCACCTCTGCTAGCAAATTATTATATAAGTAAACTAGAGGCAAAAATCCTTATACAACCCTCCTTGTTTGCTCTCTATGTAAGGTACATGGATGATGTCCTAATTATAGTAGATACTGTGGACCAATCTCTACCCTCTCAGATTCTGGAAGAATTTAACTTACTAGAGAATACCTTGCAGTACACCCTAGAACAGGAAAGAGACCATAGCATCAATTACCTAGATTTAACCTTGACCTCAAGAGAGGGGAAAATATTCACTCAGCTTTTTAGAAAACCCACCAACACAGGGAAGATGTTAGACTTCTGCTCATTCCACCCTGATTATATTAAATCGAATACGGCGAGACAATTTTTGGAAAAGATTGAAATCCTGGTCTCTTCAGCTACTCAGAAAGATCTTCACAAAGAAGAATTAAAGGAAATATTGGCAGAAAACAATTACCCCTCCCCATATGTTGAGAAAATATTTAAACAAGTGCCAAAAAAGAAGCAGGAGAAAACCAACTTCAAATTCACCAGCAAAATTACGTACCACAAGGGACTTTTCGAGAACCTGAAAAGGATCGGAGCAAAATATAATATCAGGCTAGCTCCAGATCTTAATAACAAAATAAAGAAATTCCCGCCAGCTTTAAAGCAGAAAGAATTGGACATCCAATTGCAGGAAGGAGTAATTTACTGCATCGACTGTAACTGCGGACTCAGCTATATAGGAGAAACAGGGAGAAGTATTAAGGTCCGAATGAAAGAACACCAAGCAGCTATTAGGAACATTGGGAACAAAACAGGGCTAGACAGACATATACAAGCAAGTGGACACTCCATAAATTGGGACTCAGTGAAAATAATCGCCCACCAGTCAAACTTAGTAAAGAGGAAACTAGAAGAAGGGATCGAAATAGCAAGAAGAAGAAGTACCACAATTAACGATAATTGCGGATGGACTCTTCCAATTGAGTGGCAGCAACTACTCCAGTGACATAGTCCTGATGACGAACTAGGCTTTAGTTCGAAAATTTGACAACCAACTTTGATGAAAAATAACCTCTATAAGACCCGTAAAAAAGCTATTCCACAATCACTATGAATAGAGGTGCCATAAATGCATATACAACTATCATTACCAAGGCTTTCTGAATTATTTAAGCAAAAGAGGTCATCAATATACCTGTAAGTATCTATTTTGATTGGAAGAATTTTACTTCATGAACTGATATTCTTTAAAAAACAAAAACAAATTGCATATACTAGTGGAAGGTAAGCAGCCCATAGGGATTCCATTAACCTGTTTGTAGAACTTATTGTTGAAGAGGACAAAATTATTTGTAATGCAGCAATTTAAAAGTGTATGCCAGGAATTTTCTGAAATAATGTTTGATATCTTAAATTCAACAAAAAGTAACTTAATAATGTCATCTATGGAGAGGCTGGTGTACAAGTTTTTGAAGTCACAGCTATTAGCCTCTGCAGGCTTAACATCAAGGATGTTAGTAATAATCTGTGTTGTTTTTTAATAATCCAGAAATCCTTACATGTTAAATTCACATTAGATTTAATTAAAATTTAAACCTGCTTCAAATCTGATTCAGAATACTAATCTATTACTTTTTTGAAACTTTTAGTCCCACTAGTTATGAATCTGAATTTCACTGGTTCCTTATGAAACGTTGCAGTAGCAAAAAGATAAGGAAATTCAGGTTCATAACTATGTGCCAATCTAAGTCTAAAATGTTTGTGAAATCCTTTAAACTTATTTGCAAGTTCTTTACTTGAAACTAGAGCTGGTTGATAGGTAGTTTTATTATTGAATTCTTGAAAAATTAATTCATAATAGAATTTCTTACAAATAATGACAAATAAGTTATTATTGGCTTTATTAGTGGTAGTAAAAATATACTCTTCTTGCAACTTGGAGAGAGATTTCTTCAACTCACTGGAAAGAATTATGCTGTTATCATGAATAATTTTAAGATTAGTTAAATTTGCCTTAAAATCTTGCACTTCCATTCAGCAAAGGCCTCAACTGGCAGATTGTAGGCTAAGCTAGTTTTTACAATATGCTTATCTAAATCCTGACAAAAATCAAACTTAATTCTCTCTTTTGGAAAGATGGCTTGAACTTAGTTAGCACCAAAACCTAAAATCCTTTGGAGATGAGGATTATCAATAAAATCTAACTTGCCTGTGATAATATGATTATGAAAGTTGTCGTAATATAAAGTACCTTGGAATTTACACAGTTACAGCTAAAGTTATCTAAATTAGTAAAAGAGGAATGTGATCTGTAATTCTTGACACTAGAACTTAAGTATTTTAACATACTTGAAACTTACTATTGTTTGGTGTTTAGAAATAGTTCAGCCAGCTCTATTATAGAATATTTTTCTAATATTGAGAGAATCATAGCTTTTATAAAGGAATCTTAATTGTAATGTAGTTTTGGGAAACTGGCTTAGAGGAGATTTTAGCCTCTTCCCTCTATTGCCTCTGCTACAAGGCTGGTGGGAAACAAAGAGAAAAGTTCTCTAATTGCAACATTAAACTCAGTGTTTATTATCTGTAAGAGTAGAATTCAGCCCATATGGGTATAAGACCTGCTGTTTAAGAATTTCTATTGATCTGGCAGCAAGCCTGTCTTCCATATATTTGGAATAATATGCAGCACCTAAATTTGTACCTTATCAAAACCATGAAAATGGAAATGTTCAAGCTCAGAAGTAGAAAGTCCAAAAGAACTATGCTGCCCACTATCTCTGACTTGCTAACCTGAGATCTGTGACCATTAATTCTAAGGTGCAGCAGGTTCTTGGATTGACCTATATAAACAAGATCACATACAGTATAGTACAAGAAAGTTTATAGATGGAATTAAACACTTTTTCAAACTTATTACTTGGTGTTTGTTGTTGATGTCCACATAGCTTAAGATTTGCAGCTTTAGAATTCACATAGTATTGAGAGCTAGCCTATCCAAGAGGGAGTAAATAAGAAAGCTGAATCGGACTCCACCCCTATCATTGTCAACTACGAAACTGCAATCTGCTGAAGAAAAACCAGCCAAATGAACCAACCCTACTTTGTTCCCAAAAAAGCCAGCCCCCCCCCCCCCCCCAAATTACGCAACAACAAAATTAATAAGAAAAAATATGAAACATAAGCCTACCTGTAGAGCAAGTTTTCAATTAAAATTGTGCGAAGCTGCAAATTATAAATTGAAAAGACGTAAAACAAATTTCCCAACTAGAGCAATGTTATCTTAATGTTGTTGCTGTGACACCCGACCCCTCTAATCAGAAAAAAAAAAAAAAAAAAGGAAATCAAAGGAAGAGGTTTTTTTGCTTTGACAACAAAATACTTAAGAAAATTCCCATCCGACTTTTTGTTTAAGTGAAAAAATATTACACAGGTAAAGGTAAGCTAATACAAGAACAACTTTATTTTGATTAAGAGGGCTTTGCTCTTCATTGGGGGAGGGAGAGGGGCTTGAGCCCTGAAAAATTGGTCTAATAACGTCACTGCTCCAGTTGCATTTTAAGATCACTTTCATCTGGCAGATCAGAGAACAGCTATGTGATATGTATGCTTTTTTAGGCAAACTAGAGTTTCTTTTCTGCACATAGTATTCCAAGGTGGGCAAAATTTGTTGGTATGATCCCTCTAAAGTTTGTTTACATGTTAACTCAAGGAGATCTAAAATTGTTGGTGTAGGTAACATTTCAGAGTTTCTTCGATTCATTTCCTATAATTTTATAAAAAGGATTTGTCTTGTACAGATATTTTTCCAGAGAATACCTGAAAGCTTATGTAAGTCTTTATATGTTACATAAATTAGAAGTTTGCGACAAATCTCCTTCTCTTTGCAAGTGAAGCACACAATTTGAAACTGTCAGCAGCATGTTGTGGGGATGGTACACTCAACACTGACTTTTGGCAGTAACCATGACTCTTTCTTTCCTGTAACCCATCTAATTTTTACCCTTCTCTTATTTAGGACATTGTTTGGGGGATTCTGTTTTGGTTTGTACATTACAAGTGCTTCCTTTCTGTGAGAACAGGCATGTTGGGCTGTAAGCATGAGACATTCTGGGTCCTTTAGGGTGATTTCCCCTGGAGTGAGTGATTGTTCACTCATAAAAGAGTTTTTACAAAATGATTTTGGGAAATAAAATTTCTCTTACCCTTAATGAAACTAAACCATTCATGTTCAGTAAAAAAAAACTGCTAGGAAAAGCTGGAAAACTGTTAACTGAAACATTAACTGGTGTGAACAGACCCAAAACATGTTTCACAAGTTGTTAAAGTTTAGAAATACAACAGTTTTGTTGTACAGCCATTTACAGTTTCACACATTAATTTATAGCATTAGCCACTCAGGAGTATTATTCATTGCATTTTGAAAACTATATGTAATTATTGAACATATTTATAAATTGGACATAGTTTTCTGTTGTTGTTCTTACCTTTCTTCAGCATATGTCAATATTCCCGCGTTCTATTGTTCAGTCAACGGTTGTGGCCATCCAAGTGTGATCGAAGTACCATATTGGAAAAATTGCCGTCGTTGTCACTTCACATAATTAAAATATAATAAAATGATTTTAGTGCGATCGAAGTACCATATTGGAAAAATTGCCGTCGTTGTCACTGCACATAATTAAAATATAATAAAATAATTTTATTATATTTTAATTACGTGAAGTGACAACGATGACAATTTTTCCAATATGGTACTTCGATCGCACTTGGATGGCCACAACCGTTTACTGAACAATAGAACACAGGAATATTGACATATGCTGAAGAAAGGTAAGAACAACAACAAAAACTATATTCAATTTATAAATATGTTCAATAATTGCATATAGTTGTTCTCAAAATGCAATGAATAATGCTCCCGAGTAGCTAATGCTATAAATTAATGCGTGAAACAGCAAATGGCTGTACAACAAAACTGTTGAATAAACTTTAACGATTTATAGAGCCACGTAATGTGGTTCAAAGTTTTTGAACAAAGAATAAAATGTTTCACGAGGTTGTTAAAAATGTTTGTGTCCTGATATTAAGATCTTTTGATAACTCACCTGTCAAAAGCCAATTTGGGGCCTGTTCGCAATAAAAACATTAGAAACTTTCTAGGATGTTCTATTCCGGTGAAATTCTACTTTGATTCCTCAAATTTCCATGAATTTTGGTTTGGGGAGAAACTGCACGCCTCAGCAACACCGTGGCTCAATTTGCTAATTGAGTTTGCGGTTTCTGACACACAATTGTGTTTGTTGTACCCATTTGATAGAATTTTTTCATGTTTGTTTGTCTGTAATACCTGAACTGTTCAATTTATTAGATTTCATGAATTCATAGCTTTTGACAAGTTTTCTTAGTGTGTATGGAGAGTTTTTTTTAATTAAGAGTGCTCACTTCAGCACCCCAGCTAAATTCTGTTTCGATTAGTCATCTTTGTTAAAAATTACACCAAATGTTGTACATGTCAATATGTATTGGATGAAATTAGTGAGAATTAGTTATTGAAATTAGATTTCTTGACCAGCTTGCGTAATGTGCAGTGTGAAAATTCAAATTTGTCTTTTGAGCTTCTGAGAAATGCTTTTAAAAACTGTTTATGGATTTTCAGAAGTAAATGTGTTCAGTATAGTCACCAGACATCCTCATTTTCTGGGGACAGTCCTTGATTCCATCAAAACTGATTGAGGACATCAAATGTTCTTAATTTCTTATTTTTTTTATTCAATTTTTGAAATTTCCTAAAATAATTGAAATAGGAAAAAATGTGCTGAACATAGGTCATAGAACTCAATTGAATTTATAAAAATGAAATTAAGCATTAATTATTTATTTAATCACAAGAAAATTGACTCGGAAAGGTATGGAACTATTTTCTGAGGCGGATGAATTTTTCCTTGAATTGAGTTAGAAATCATGCTATATTAATGGGAGATATGCCGAAGCATGGAACAAGGTCATCTCTGATAATTGTGCTGTTATTTCCTTTCTGTTTTAAGTGAAGTATTTTTTGAATGGGGAATAAATCTCATCTTTCACTTTCTTGCAAATAAATAATTGAGGCCACATTTGGTAGATTCCATTAAGAATTCTACAACTTTTTTCAGTACATTGTTTCCATTAAGCTGTTTCTTCAAGCAAAGTTATTGGACTTGGAATATTCCTTCTCATGTATAGTAATTGTATGAAATTCTTTCTGAAGAATATTTGTTTCAGCCTCCCCCACCCCCAGCTAAATTCTGCTTAAATACTCATATGTGTCAACAGTGCATGGTAATTTTATAAAATAGTAATTTTAAAAAATTATGGTACGCTGAATGGACAGATTATTCCTGTCCGCTCCACGTATAGTGATTTTCTGGCTTCAGATATTTTTTCTTGTACAGAATCACAATGAAATTTCAGTACATAATCAAAATGTAGCTTTGTTTTCTATGCTGCCCCCTATGAATAACATTAAAAATTTATCAGAAGTAATATTCTACATGATAGTACTTTATTGTTATTTTATACTTATTTCACATGAAAATTATCCTTCAAATTCATCTTATGTTTTACCATGAAACTGGACAATTATGGAAAAGTTCAAAACATTCTTTGATATCTTCAGCTTTACCATAATGTGTCACACATTGTCCTCAATTATGTCCTTATTTTGAAAAAAAAAATATCCTCCATTTTTGTCCTCAATTTCATTCTCAAAAATCTGGTCACCTTAGTTTAGTAGAATATTATTCAAGAGTAGATTCTAAACAGGATTTTCAGAGAATGGAGAATATTTCTAGGATAAATTTGCATTGCTGGGAAGAAAATTGATCCTGTCCCCAGCAAAACTCCAATTTTCTAGAATGCACTATTGTTCACATGTAAATGATAGTCATAAGGGGCACTTTGTCACCCCCAGCCCTACCAGTTAAATTTAGTGCTTAAGGCAGTACATGCCTGTAAATTTGTTATCTACGTGTCTGTAAATCATATTTTTGAGAACCTGTTCAGCATGTTTATTGAAATATTTTGGAGACAAATTTATCAAAAGTTTGGGTTGTGTAAGGACGGATTCACCTATATTTGTGCTTAAGTTCTGAGAAATGCTCCATTAAACTATTTTCTTCAAAAATTGTTTGCGAATCTGCGGAAATGAATGTGTTTAGAAGAAAAACTGTTCAGTGTTCTAAACAAAAATGTTCATTCACTGCAGTAAAAGTCAAAATATAAAGGTTGCATCCTGAAGATTTTAGCAACTTTCTAAGTAAATTTCAAGCATAATTCCTATAAGAAATTTTCTACAGTAAATAATTGACATTTTGAGGTCCGTATGTGAAAAGGAGATTAAAAAGTAACAATGCCATGTGTAAAAAAAAAAAAAGTTGACTACATTTCGGTAGCAAAAAGAAACTGATTAATTTCTGGTATAATTACTCAAATTTTAGTACCAACCTTTATTTTGTATCTAAATTTTATGTTATGAAAGAGATAGTAATGTTAATCTGCATCAACGTGCTACTGTTTCACAGCACGTTTGACACGTTTTGAGATGACCACGCCAATTGGTCGGAAATGCTCGGCTGGATCCGTAGCATGCCGCCTAACGCTAGTTGTAAACATTTATTACAGGAGAGCAAAACCAGTAAAATTGACAAACAGAATAGAACACGACACTGTCTACTGACAATATAAATTGAAAGCGCAACAGAATTTTCTGGGCAGCTAGACAGAAAGACGTCTATTATCTAATCATTTCCCGAAGAAGACCACTCCCTTCCATGAGTTTGGACCAATCACAGAATGAGCGTGAATCTAGTCTGTGGGCTATATTCATGCATAGCGTAAATTTAGCCTCAGGCTTTTTGCCTAAGGAACCACAGCTATGCATAACAACCAATCAAAACATACCTCAAATAAGGAAAACCACGCCTACCATGACAAAAGCAACCAATCACAAATAAGCATTGCCACACCATTCACCTCTGACGCATATAAAATCATCAGCAGCACTCCACAGAGCATCACAAACTCTCATAGCGACATCGGTAGCAGATCAAGTAATAGGTGCAAATTCACTCGTCTAACAATGGAGAAATTCATTGCAGAATTTAATGTGGTGGTGGGCCACTACAAGCAGTACGCTCATCTATTTAGTTCAGCGGTATCATACTCCAACCCCTCAACTCCCATGGACGGACAAGTTCTGTGCCTGGAGAAGTTGAGGGTGATACTAAGATGCTTGGAAAATCGGTTAAAGAGCTGCTAGCCAAAATCAACAAGCAAGCAAAAGACTGCAAAGACTAAAACACCAAGACCCTCAAAGCCAGCCTTTAACAACTCAGGCAGGAAAAGGAGCTAAAGGAAAAATTGCAAAAACAACAACAAAAAGCTATCCAGAAAACTGAAAAAGCCACGCAGAAAACTATCTAAGCGGAGATAAGTAAAGCCTTAAACTCTAAAGAATTTGCTACCATGATTACAGCAAAAGTAGCCAAAATGCTCTTAGCAGTAAATCAAGAGTGTTAGCCAGTCGCAGACAACCAACCCGGAAGTGAAATATCTACATAAGGGCGCTCCGGCTTACCTATCCATGGAAGAAGTGACAGAAGGGCTCAAAAATGCGGGAATAATCATATAATCATCCAGAACCCACAGCGGGTTGTGTTCCAAGCCACCAGCAGGCCCAGAGAGATGGTGTCTTTCTACACAAATCAAGAAAACCTGTCCAACACAGTCAGGATCAGCAATATTGAAATGACCCTAGAAAAACACTGGAGGCCAGGCAAAAGAACCACATCCAGGTGCCACTGAGAGAGAATTTGCCACCCAAGCACAACAGGCAACCAAGGAAAAGAAGGAGCAGGAGTCACTGACCCTCCTCCTCTAGGAGAAACAGCCCCAGGAAGAGATCAAGAGCAGAAAGGAAACTGAAACTACTAAAACTATTTTTAGCGAATAAAAAAAAAATGCCCTTTGAAGGGCCACCTCACATTCATCAAAAAGGATTACCAGCTACTCATGAACAAGTCAAGTTTTAAAACAAGGGTATAACACAGCAGAAATAAGATGCAAATTAAGAACACAAGGCACACTCAGCATTATAAATTACATAGAGATATTATTCCTAATCATGAACTAAAAAAAAAATGTCCCTTTTAAGAGCACATCTTTTCTTTTTCTGACTAGAAGTGTCACTCAAATAATGAACTAAAAAAAAAAACAAAAAAAACAGCCTTATTAAGAGCACAACTTTTATTTTCCTGATTAGAAATATCACTCAAATCATGAACTCAAAAACAAAACAAAAATGGCCCTTTAAGAGCACCTTTTATTTTCCTGACTAGAAGTATCAATTAAAGCATGAACTCAAAATAAAACCGCCCCCTTAAGGTCACCACATTTACTTCTCCAACTTTAAAACACCATTAATCATGAACTTAAAAAAAAAAAAAACCCCAAAAAAATTGGCCCTTTTAGGACACTTTTATTTTTCTGACTTAGCCAATATCACCTCTAATCATGAACTAAAAAAAACCAGCCCTTTTAAGAGCATAACTTTTATTTTCCTCATTAGAAGTATCACTTAAAGTATCATCAAAAAAGGAACAGCCCTTTTAAGGGCACCACTTATATTTTTCTGACATAGAAATATCACTTCAAATCATGAACTCAAAAAAGAAATGGCCCTTTTAAGGGCATCATTTATATTTTTCTAACATAGAAATATCACTTTTAACAAAAGTCAAGTCAGGCATGTTGATGTAATAGGTTGTGCTACTTTTGCTTGTCATGAAATAGTATATAGTAAAGGATAAAAATACATCATACTTTCGCTGTAATTACGTCAATGATTATAAAACACTCTTAGAATGGTCGGTAGTGCTATAATAACATTGATATGGATAACTGTGCAGTCTTCTTGTGACAGAATTGGACTTATGAAATTTGGTGAGTTATTTATTAGCATATGCAATTAATTATAATTAAATTCTGTGATTTGGAAATTCCGAAAACCAAACCATAAGGAATATAATTAACTCTGGCATCTTATTTTACTGTGTTTGTTCAGGATGACAGCCTTAAGGCATTAGAATTGAACTTATAGATTTCCACCTACATGTTGGTGGAGTGCTGCCATCTATCTATGATTTGAGAAGGCTGAAGTATTAATTTGGTTTGGAGGTCATATTATAATTTACTTGTTGTATCGAGTTTGATATTGGTTTATATGGAATGCCTACTCGGAAAACTGGCGCTCATTCAAATGTATCTAGGATGAGTACACCGTCCACTGGGGGTGTATCTGGTCTTAATATGGATGTGCTATTGAAAGCACTGAATGACATTAACTTAAAAGTCCAGGAATCAAATGTTGAGGTTAGACAGGAATTGAGGAAATCACTGGAAGAAATAAATACTAAGCTCGAGCCAATATCTGAGCATAAGAAGGAATTGGAAGAGTGTAAAAAAACTATTGAACTAGTATCTACTAAATATAATGAGATTGCTAGACAATGTAAATCACTCCTTAATGAAAACAAAAATTTAAAACAACCCAGAATGATCTTATTCAACAGGTTGATATGAAACATCTCCAGATACAGAAATTAAAGTGATATTAACGAAATTAACCAATATCATCGCAATAAAAATTTAGAACTACACGTTCTGGATTTGACATTGATTCACAATGAGAATGAACTTAGAAACCATATGGATAAAATTGCAGATGCATTTGGTGTTCTTAATTATTTATCATCAAGATGACATGGATATTATTCATCCACTTAAAGTGAACTCATATCTGAAACCAAATGCAGCGGTAATTGTACAATTTAAGACTAGAACAGCTAAAGATGGATGGTTGCTCAGGAAAAAAATTACTGTTTAGATCTGGATAGAACTTTAACATCATCCAAAATATACATTAATGAAAACTTGATACCAGATTATAAACACTTATTCTGGTAGGCTAGAAGGCTATTACATCAGGAGAAAATTAAGTATGCATGGGTAAGTAATGGAAATATTTTTGTGAAAAGGGGTGATTCTGACCCAAAAAGGAAAACACTCATACTTGAAGACCTATATGACTATGGTCTGAGTCTGCGATTTTATCTATCTTCCTGGACCGACACATGACTATTAATTGTTTCTATAACATATTATTTTGTTCTGAATTGTGTATCTTTTGAGGTTTTTTACTCTTATTAGTGAAAGAGAAGGGGGTATATTATTATTATTATTATTTAACCATATTAGATTATTGGAAATTGAATACTTAGTTTGTTTACTGACTTAATTCTATAGCATAAGATTGGAATTTAGGGAATGTTTACTGTTGTGACTTGACTTTTTGTGTTTTAATAGTGATAATATATGTATACAAATGCAATGGTTGTTAGTAATTACTTTGTGAATTGTGTATTACTTTGAGATTTTTCATTTACCTATGATTTGATTGCTTAAATAATATGTTATAAATATTATTAATTTACTTCTTTGGATTGTGATGGATGGTGTAGAGATTAATTTATGTGTCAACTATACTTTGAATTATTTTTTTTTTCTTATGGGTGTTTTGGTTGTTGGTTTTATTTTTTACAGTTTTATTTATCATGCGTAATACTATACTCACCACTGTGATATAATATAAATTATACCTCTATTTATGATTTAATTTTTTTTTTGAGTATGAGGTGGTGGGGGTGTCGTTATCTAGGTTAGCTTTGAATTGATTCATGTAACCTGAAATTGGTTTTCAGTAAGTTTAATTATTTATGATTCTTTTTATTGCTTTATAAAATAAAAAGGAAAGAAGAGAAATGCGGAAAAGAGGGTAGGGAAAAAAGGGGGCAAAAATATGGGAAGGTAAAAACGTGGGTAAGGAAAAGAGAAGGAAGGAGAAAAGTGGAATGCTCATATGAGTAGGTATTCTGTACTAACATTTTATTATCCGTAATGCATGATTCATATGGTGATTATCTTTTGGCAAATTTGCTGTTTATCTCGTGCCTAATGGGTATTTGTTTGTCATCAGTTTTTGTCTTCTGTATTTTCGGCTTACCATGTTTAATGTCATGTACTACCAATTGTGATTTGATTGCAAATATTTCTTCTTCTATAGGGCTGGACAGTGATTGATATGTTTACCTTTTTGTTTGTTATATTTCCATGTTTGGTGATTTATCATTATGTAATTACATGTTAACTTCTTGTCTAGCATAGTGAATGGGTGTCTAAAAAATTATTTGGACACCCGTTTACTAAAAGGTGGTTTGTATTTTATGAGATGATACCTTGTTTCCTTGAATTTTCTAATCTTTCTCCCTACATTTTGAATAATGATGAGATGGTGAGTAGTAGGATGGGGTTAGATACTGGGATGTATAATTTTAGTAAAATGTGGCAAGGGGTGGCTTTTGGTATTTTGTTTTTGAATTAGGTTAATTCAAGTAAGTTTTGTAATTTTTACATAGTATATTATAAATTGTACTTGGGGGTTCTGTTTATTGCTGTTTGGTCTTGATGTATGGCCTGTGATTGTCAATAATAATGAGTGACATATATACAATACAGCAAGTTTCTAATCTGTTGTCAGGCAACTTTAATGATTCCTTGAAATTAATTCATATAAATGCCAGATCTCTTATGTCTAAGGTTACTCTTGTTGAGGCATTGATTCAGGCGACCGGATCGGGGATTGGCATACTCTGCTTGACTGAGACATGGTTTCTAACCCAAATTTATAGTATTGGTATGCCTGGTTATAAAATATTTTTCCAGAACAGAATTAAAACAAAGGGTGGTGGAGTGGATATTTATGTAAATACTATTCACCAAAATTATTCTTTGATAACAGACTTAACTGTTATTGACCCTTATATTGAAATTTTGACAATTGAAAACGAATATTACATAATAATGGTTTGTTATCGCCCTCCGAGTTCTAACTCATCCTTATTTATTAATAAACTTTTTGAAATTCTTAATTATGTCAACTTGACAGGCAAAAGGGGTTTCTTGTCGGGAGACCTAAATATTGATATTGCCCAAAATAACTTACAAACTCAACAATTCATTCAAATGCTAAATGTTGTTGGGTTTAGCAATACAATTACATCTCCAACGAGATTAACACCAGAAACTGAATCTACCATTGACTTATCTCTTACGAATTCTCCTTTAGAGTTGACTCTTTCGGGAGTTATAATTTATGATATTAGTGACCATCTACCAATTTTTACATTTTATAAACATACACATGCTTAAATAAAAAAATAATTAATAAGGCAACTTGATTAATAAACAACAATACATTAAATAAATTTTATAATCTATTACAACATATAAATTGGAAAAATGTTTTACAGGCAACTGATCAAAATCTTTTATATGACAGCTTTACAACACTGCTAAATGAATTATACATCCAAGCCTTTCCAATTTTACTTAACAAGAACAAAGCTAAAAAGCAGCATAAACCATGGCTCACTAGACAACTTTTGAAACAAATTAATAAAAAAAATCGATTATACTTGAAATTTATAAAAAGTAAACTACAAACTGATTTTCAAATTTTTAAAACATGTAGAAATAAATAAAATTCCAATATTAGGAAATTTAAAAGAGAATATTATACTAATATATTTTCTCAAAATGATTCTAAATTAACAGATTACTGGGTAAATCTTCTGGTTCAATTACACCACAATATCTAACTAATTTAACCCAAAAAATTACATCCAAACAAGATATAGTTAATGAAATCAATAATCACTTTATATTAGCTCCGCAAATTCTTAAACTGCAGGTTTTTACTTACAAATTCTCAATATCATCAGTACTTTCAGAATTCACACCAATCAAACACATTTCACTTACTTAAAATTACACGATCTGAACTTTTACATTTGTTGTTGCAAATTAATGCCAATAATGGACCTGGATATGATGAAATTTCACCATTGGTTATCAAACATGTGGCTCATATTATTGTCAAGCCACTTTTGTTGACCTACAATTCTATATTTACTGCAAGCATATTCCCACCCAGCAAAAACACAAGTGCTGGGAAACTGCTGGCAGTTATGGGTCACTGCTAGCTGAAATCTGCCGCTCACGGCCCGGTAGCGGTCTGTTGGTGGCAGCACTATCAGTTGGCGAACCATTGATGGCCCTGCAGCATCGCCGTGAATTGTGGGCCTTCAAGCAAGTGCCACTAGTGGCTTGTTGTTGGCAACCAATGCAACCCAACAGAAGGTGGAAGCAACAGGACTGCACATGCGCAGAAGCAACACTTGCTGTGTCTCTCATGGTATCAGTTAGTTGAAGATGACGCTATCGCCGTCGTGTTATTTTAGTGGATGTTAAGAAAAAAATCCATATGTAGAGAGGCGAATTAATTTCCTAATGAAATTCCATGTCAACGAAGATATCAGATTAAGCCATGAAATACACACACTCCATTCCCATGAATAACAATTCATGGAATGGAGTGGGTGAATAACAAGAAAAAATTTGAAACTGCTTGAAACAAATGTCCTGGAAAACCATTGAAAAAACGTTTGTTGGGAAAAACAAAAAAGAATTATATGCATACAAAATTTATTAATTATTTGAAAGAAAAAGAAAAGCAATTCTATGTGGATATAATGTTCTCATCCATGGGTTGAATACACAAGACTGGGTGGAATTCGCTTCTAAAAATAACGAGAAGTAAAATAAAATATCTTTCCTCTTTGAAACAAAAGTAGCTTCGGACAACGGAAAGGAAAGATACAACGTTAAAAATGTAACAGAATGTGACATGAACCCAGGTAAATATATATTAATTCAACAATCTCCTTTCAAGACGACAAGGACAGTACAAAACTTTGGAAAGCAACCCTAAGTATGTACACTCCTTGAAAATGAGTGAAGTTCTCTTAAGGTAAAAAAAAACAAAAAACTATTGTTACGTTGAAAAAATAAATTTATGAATTATATGAAACTGACTTTTATGAAAAATACCTCGCAATATTGTAAAATGAAAGAGGGAAGGAACCATTCCGTTTACATATTCCGCACGAAACAGACAGCTTCAAGCAGATGCGCATGCGTGGCAAATTAGTCCGATCGGTAGAGAGCTGAGCTCCCATGCAGATGGCCGTGGTTCATATCCACTCAGATTCAAACGGGCGTTTTTCCGGTCTGTTGAGAAAATTTCCCCAGCGCAGGGCTAAAATTCACAAGTTTCGTAAGGGTAGGAAAAAAAAAGTTGCAGCTTTGGGAACTGCAGTTATCCCTGATTTTTTTTTTTTATGGCTACTACTGGGAAATTGGCGGAGAAGATTCGGCAAGCCACCAGTTACGTCACATGGGTGCCGGCTGTCACTACCGGCAAACTAGCAGACCATATTAGGCTAGCCATCATTTCTAGCACGTGCTTGTAGGGCCGCTGAAGGGCCACTTGTGGCAGCTACTGCTTGTGATGGACAACTGAGTGCGCATTTTTACGTGCAATTCATTAATGACATATCATTAAATGGCCAATCACTTACCCGAAAGTTCTTGGTCACTTTTTCCCTTTACACTTCAAGCACGCCAATTATCATCATGTAATGTAGTTGGCCTTCAAAGGTTGAAAAACGTCTTGCTCATTAGATTTGTTCTTCCGGTCATGAAACATCGTGTTTTTGTTTTTTGTTTTGTTTTTATTCACTGGACAAAAAACGCAGGTTTCATTATGCCTTCTGAGACGTAAACATCGCTTGTCATCTCCATAAAAACCACACAAATATACACACCATACAACTCATTCATACATTCAGTTAAAACCACTATGTACATAATTACACTATTTACATTCCCAGGCAGTTAAACCTTTATCAACTGTGACTAAAAAGTGCTCCACCCGCTTCAAACACCATACTAACCCTACCGCAAGTGCCAACCTCATTCAGCCAGTCATACACAATCCTCTAGTGCTTTCAACAGTACATCTGTCATCATCAGGAGGCCAATGTGTCCCTCTGCCCACCACAGCTCAAGTAAGCAAAGTCATTGAGGTTCCGGCTTCAGTTGCAATCTCTCATATCTTTAAAAAAAATATGTTTCATGACCGGAAGAACGAATCTCATAAGCGAGAAGTTTTTCAACCTTTGAAGGCCAACTACATTACATGATGATAATTGACGTGCTTGAAGTGTAAAGGGAAAAAGTGACCAAGAACTTTCGGGTAAGTGATTGGCCATTTAATGATATGTCATTGTATATTAATGATCTCTTTACAGTGGTAAAAGATAATGATTTAATTTTATTTGCTGATAATGCAACTATCTTATTCAAGGGTAATAATACTTTAGATCTTACATCTAGAATAAATGCACAACTTGTGTTGGTGATGAATTGGTTAAATAGCAATGAATTGATTATTAATGTAAACAAGACCAAGGCTATGATCTTTTCGAAACTACAAATACTACAGTCTATGAGTGATTTGGTGGTCTTGGATGGAGCTTAAATTGATTTTGTGAATAGTCATTCTTACTTGGGAGTATTGATTCGAAGTGATTCGAAATGGAATATGCATATTGACAACCTGACTAATACATTATCTAGAAACATTGGGATAGTCAGAAAGATTATGATAAATTTGTCCCCAAAAATAATGATATTGTTATACTACACTCTAATACAAACGCATATAAATTACTGTATACTGACATGGGGGCAAACAACACAATATAACTTAAAAAAAATACAGGTATTACAGAATAGATACATACGATTAATAGACCTAAAAACTCTTAATAATTCTATACCTAATCTTATCTTTAGGTCAGAAGTAAATCCCAATAAATATAATATACTTACAATAAAACAATTATTTGACTATAATCTTGGTAAAATAATGTTCAGAAGAATTAAAAATGATTTATACCATGACTTAATATCATTAAATATTCGTACTCATAATTATGAAACCAGGAATTGATCAACACTCATACCTAATTTCCCTCGGACAGAAACAATTAAAATGAATATAAATTATTCGGGTCCAAAACTTTGAAACTCTTTGCCTTGTGACATAACATCTATTAACAATTTTGACCTATTTAAAAAAAAAAATTCAAACACCACCTTATGAAAAAGTCTCTCAATTAGTATGAAATTAACCTGAGCTGGTCGCTGAATTGATTTCATCGCTTATGGATAGACCCTGTATCTATATGCACTTATGTATTTATTTAATCTTTCAGTTATATTCAATATGCCTTTGACTTGTCTTTTGTATTGTTCTTTGTTGTTTGTGTCTTTTTCTTTTCTTTTAGTACTAGGGGTGGGTGGGCTATGTCAGGCCTTACAGCCTTTTCCCTCCTCCTGGTTGTCACATTTTTTGTAATTGATTGTATTGTTTGTATTCTGAACTGTAATATGTGGCAACTGAAAAATGAATAAATGAAAATGAAATGAATGAACTCAAAAATAATAATAATAAATAACCCAAATGCAACTCTTTCTCCTGGCCTAAAAACCTATGCAGTACTCTTGTATAGTGTATGGTAAGACCGTCTTAGCTTAGGTACTTGTGCCTTTAGCATACCTACCTCTTCTTCCTGTTTTCCTCGGTCTGATCTCTCCTGTCAGGGTACCTCTTCCCCAATCTTCACTCATTATCGTGGCCCACGTCGCCATGATAATTCCCTGGTTGGCACACTTAGGAATGAAGAATCTTCCAACCTTCTAAACTCATCAGGGACCCGAACCAGATTAAGGTTCAGGCGTGGTTTGTTTGGACGTAACGTGGTTTGCAAAGGAAACATGCAGACACTGGATTTGAGAGTCATCTTCCTGTATGAATTTGAACTGGGCCATTCTACAGGAATTGCTGCTTGAAACATTAACAAAGCGTTTGGGCAGAATACAGCCAACAAATGAACCATTCGGCGATGGTTTGTGAAGTTTTGAGTTGGAGATTCGGACCTGTAAAACGAAGCACGTGGTCACCGACCTGTTGCTGTTTCTGACGTTCTGTCACATGTGGTTGAAGCAGACCCCGAAAAACATGCCATGAGATAGCGGCAGAAGTAGGTGTCCACCACACGGCAGTTGTTTGGTGTCTGGCTGCAGCAAGAGTTGACAACTGCCAACAAGACTAGACGTTTGGAAGTCTGCACGTCACTGCTTGCCAGGAAAAAACAGGAACCTCTACTGCATCGAATCGTCACCTGCGACGAGAAGTAGATCTTTTATGATAATTATATAATCGGACATGATCTGCACAATTGTTAAGCAAGGCACAGCCTGCTGGATGGCATCCTAAGCCACCCCTACACGACAAGACGATGGTGCTCTTTGTCTGGTGGTCCACAAATGGGATAATTTCTCGGAGTTTCTTAGCAAGGGGGCAAACCATCACTGCAGAACGTCCTTGTGCTGAATTACACCAGATGCACCGGAAATTGCTGCAGAAACAATCGGCTTTGGTGAACAGACATGGTGTTCTGCTTCAAGACAACGCCCGCCCTCATGTCACATAATGAATGAACGATGCTGACAATAAGTGCCTTGGGCTATGAAGCACTGCCTCATCCCCAGACTTTTCTCCGACATACTATCGTCTGTTTCATCACCTGAATCACTTCCTGCATGGGAAACAGTTCACGACAGACGAGGTTCAACATGCAGTTGATGATTTCTTCGGGTCCCAGCCACAACAAGACATTTTTCGTTCAGGTATCATGGCCTTATGGCAACTTTGTGTCGATGCCGAGGGGGATTGTTTTGCCAAGGTAAGTTGTCCTACTTTTCCGTTCTCGCCATCCACGTGTGCTGGTTCTTTGCCGGAAATTTTAATTCGCACCAACCCAATAGAAAAATAAACAGAGGTACTTGTAGCATGTTTCAAGTAACATTAAAAAATACAGTTTTGTAGTGTAAGTCAGAGTATTTACTGTATTCACACCACCTACTTCTGTGTACAGCAACACAGAAAATTAAAATACCTCATTAAATTTAAAAATCCATTTATTTGTATCCAACAAGGCTTTTATTACAGTCATAATGCCTATGACAGCATGTGTTACTTTCTATGTCTGTAAGCAGGTGCTAAAACAATGCATTTTTGCAAATCATTATAATAGTGTTATTAAAGTGTGATGCAAAATAGCCCTGGTGGCATTAAGTTTATATATAAACAAATCACTTTGTTGCCATAGAAACATGGTTTACATATGTAATTACAGCCAAAATTATTCAGAAATATAGTAAACGACGGTCAAAAATCTTCTGCTAAAAAGAGACGGAAGGGGGTAATCTCACACTTACTAATCATTTTACACAAAATTTGATCTAACATGCTTTCTATTAGTTCCAAATTCTGTGTGTAACATGTCTCAAACTAAGGAACTTTTACATATGCTTTCGCACTTATTATTGGCAATGCCAACAACAATCAGGTTAAATTTGACTTCAATTAGAAAATACCTTTCTGAAAAAACTGCACAACAGAAAAAACCTGAAATAGATTTAACCAATTTTTTTTTTTTTTTTTGATGAGCTATCAGCAACCTCTATTTTCTCAGCATTTGTTGCCTGTATGCATCCATGCCCAGTCATTTCCCTCAAAACTAGTGACAGAATGGAGCATCTCACAACCCATTGTAGCATTTCGAATGAAATTTTGTAACTTACAGAGGCCTAGTTCAACACTTCTTGCAGAAAATTTGAAGTTGATTTACATAACCATTCTATAGTTATTAAAGACAGAAATTCAGTATTTAACAACTACTGGGAGCAATTCTTTGGGCTATGAGCAGTCATATATCACTAATTTGAAATGGCTGGCTCCAACAAAGGAACAGAGCTAAAGCCATCACACACACACACACACACACACACACACACACACACACACACACACACACACACACCCATGCAACATCCAAAACTCGAACCTGGGCACATCTTGGACAAAGGATTTGAAGCTACCACATGGCAACCTCAGGGGAGGGGCAATAACTTTTTGAAATAAAGTTGCTTTAAAAAGACATCAAACTTTTCACCTGTAGTGATAAAAGTTACTCCTGATAACATGTAATTTTCTGGTTCTTGCTTTCAACATTTCTCCCAGCTCTCACAGTGTAATCTCAGTTAATTGTCATACAAATGAGATCGTTGTTTTGAGAAGCTTCTAAAAAGTAGGTTTCAAGAGGAAAAAAACCCATAAAAATGGGGTTTGAATATTAAAATAAATGTTTTAAATGATATCGAAATGCACTTCACGTTTTTTCAGGAAAGGTATTCAAACATGAGATCATCATTTTGAATATGATTTTAAATCACATTTCTTTTTTCTATATTTAAGACAGTGAATCAAAACTGGCAAAAAGACAAACACACAATGCAGTGGTCGGCAAATTATTTTATTGCCTTTCAGTTTCATCATACAGATACTGTGCTGTGAAGCCTGGTAAACATTCTCAATTAACTTTTATCATCATTAGCAAAGTTCTGCAATCAACTTTTAATTATTAGTTAAGTTTTTGTTTGATATAGCTTCTGATTAACATGAATAGCAAATACATTCATTAACATGCTGAATTAAGTATAACCAATAACAACATATAATATATCAAACTTAAACATAGAAACTGTATTTTATCATGCATAACTTCTAATATATTTTAAGTATAACCACTAACACACCTTATACTAACAAACACCATGCATACTAAATATAAACACCTTATACTATCAAACATTACTAAATATAAACACCTTATACTATCAAACATTGCTAAATATAAACACCTTATACTATCAAACATTATAAATACACATAATCATCTACAACTAAGCATGGACATAGCAACAACAAAAGAGAAATTAATTTAAATTGCATTAAGAAATGAAATGCAATTACTCTGTTAAAAAACATCGGCTCATAGTCCACTGTATGTGATACAAGACATATTCATTAACAATCTGTTAAGCCTGACAGTGTATGGGTCACTCAAGAAACTATCCAGTAATGAATTTGTCTTGAGTGACAAAATAATGGGATTCACCCATTTGAGATTAAAACAGCCATTTTATATTCACCATTTTACAATATGTTTCAATAGAAGGAAATTAATTCCATCAGCTCATTATACATTAATTCTAGCTCATATATAAATGAACCCGAAACAGCCATAATAGCTCTACAGAAATAAAACATGATTTTTCTATTAAGAGCATATGCACATAGTCTAATTATGTTAAGACATCATCATCAACATTTAGTTAAGTCTGTCAGTATTGGGCCCCTCAGGATGCTATCCTGTAGTGAATTTCTTTAGAGTGACAAAGCAACAATATTCATCCATTTGTGGCGAGTTGACTTCCTCAACATGCAAAAGGACATAATTTTTCGGGAATACACTATCAGGAAAGCCTAGGAAGTAAAAAGAAAGAGAAAATGAACATTTACTATGCTCAAATCAATTGGTGGTTATGCAAATACACTGAAGTAGCAAATTGTTAGGAACACCAAATAGCAATCAAGCAGGTTGTGATGTATACTCTACTATAGCTTTCCTTTTTATTTTCTGTATATGTGTAAATTTTGGTTTGTCCTCCTTTAAGCAGTTTCCAACTTAATGATAAATTTCTCTCTTGAAAGAATATTTTTGTGGCAACCTGAATTGAGGCCGGTAGAATGACAAGTTGTTAAAAAAAACAAGAACGATGTTTACGATGCAGGTTTCGTAGTGGGCAGGGGTAGGGGCTTTCAAACTGACTTTTGAGTTGCTTTTCTAGCTGATTCCTGTCAGAGCGCTGTTTCTGGTCCGATGTATTTTGTTGTTTGACGTTAGACGTTTTGAGTTTCTAGTTATGTGACTCACCCTCATTAGATGACTAGATTCTTTGAAACATTAATTTTTTTAACAAGTTAGTGATACTTAAGCTGAGCCATAAGTTACAAGAAATCGGCTGCATTGTATTCGAGAACCTGTCATATACAAAATGCCAAATTACTGGATGGTTTGATGATATGAGATGACTAACAAAGTGTCTAAAGGAATAATTAAAGACTTGGTCTTTTTTTTAGTAAAGGCTTTATTCAGACCATGGATGAAAATAAGCGTTCACACTAATGCTAATGGTGGCCAAGTTTTTCCATCTGGTGACCGGTTTTTCTTGAAGGCTCATGAAAACATACCATCACTTTTACTTTTCTTTTTCTGAATTATTTTCGTAGAACATACTTTAAAATTACACACTTCTTAGAGCCTTCATCGAAGTCGAAAACAGATGAGCCATTAGCAAAAGGATTATTATGATTCGTGTCTTACTATAAGTAAATCAAATTCTGCAATTTTTTCTTGGATTTCTTGAAAATATATACTGCCGTATTAGAAGTGTCCCAGAAAGAAAATATTATCACTAAGTGGATAATGCTGTAAGCTGTGCTGTACATGAACTGCTAAAGGTTTCTGAGAGCCCTGGTACTGTGGAAATCGTCATTTAACATAAATTACAAACTGCACAAATAAAAAAAATTCACTGTCTTCAAGTTGCAAATCGTGAAGCAAGAGAAGCTTCATTTTAAAGTGACCGACATAAAAGAATAGAAGCTGTTCAAATTTATTTGAGATCCAGGTTTTACAATTCAAAAATGACAATTACAATTACTGACCAAAAAAAATAAAAAAAATAAAATAAGGCTGTCTTAGAATGAGTGTAAGGGTTCATCTTGTACCCTATATCTGCAATGTAAATTCTTTTGTATACATTTCCTCGAAAACTATTACTTTGCAGTGTTTGAAATTTTGAGCACATATAAAAACGACCCATAGCTAATATATGCCACAGTTATTATTCCAAAAAAAATGTTAGAATTTTTTAAAAATTCAATTTATCTGAATTGAAAGCATTTCAATTTGGTGCTAGATGATGCAATAAGTTAGCATAGCAGTGTTTCTGTCTAGAAGCAACAAATTCTCTTATTTCTGCCTAACTTTTCTAATTATCTGAGCCAAATAAAAATGGCCAGTAATGTCGTTATCTGAGCCAAATAGAAATCAAGTGGGCCAGCTTTGTGAGAGATGGGTTTGCCTCCTCGGGGCACTCCATGGGCAACAATGCACACATAACAGCAACAAAGGCCTCTGAATCTTGGAGAGGTACCAGCTAGTTTTGTGTGACGACAGTGGCAAAAAGACCTCAACTCACTGGGTTATGTTCTAGAATCCTTAGGTGGAACAACCAACTGGAACTGTTAGTTGTAGGCTGATCACCCACACTGATGTACCTCTATGATTTTCAAGACTCTAAGAAAGATTAAAAATGACTCTCTGTGTGGGATATGGTGGACCTACAGCACTTGAGAAGGATGGTCCACCACGGAATCGAACTGGACCTTCTAAACGGTATATGAGAAAGAGATCTTGGCTGTGTGAGTGTAAGATTGGTATATGGAATCCTAGAGGTATAAATGGAAAAATAAATAAGGTGATTCAAGTAATGAATAAGTATAGATTGCATGTGCTGCGTGTAAGTGAAACTAAAAAGAAACCGTGATAAAAGAAATAAACAGAACAGTGAGTGTGTGGTCTGGAGTGCTGGATAA
This sequence comes from Macrothele yani, assembly GCA_039090855.1. Lineage (NCBI taxonomy): Eukaryota > Metazoa > Arthropoda > Arachnida > Araneae > Macrothelidae > Macrothele > Macrothele yani. Next base: position 129,279,702 of record CM076989.1, on the reverse strand, counting down.
TGTGAGAGCACATGCTGGTGTAGGTGTGATTTTAAGTGAAAAGATGAATTACTTGTTTCATTACAGCTCCACAAGTGAAAGAATTCTCTGAAATTCATTTGAAAGTAAAACTTCAGAGAATAGTAATTGTTGTAGTGTATGCTCCTTATGGTTCAGATCCCTCTGATAAGAAAGAAAATTTTTGGAATGAGCTATAACCTGTTTTGAGCCAGTTTGGTGCTAAAGAGAAAGTTATTATAGCAGGGGATTTTTATGCTACAGTAGGGTTTCAGAATGGGATTTCTGATAATGTTCTGGGTAAGTTTAATGATCCTGGTGTGAATGATAATGGTGAAAGATTAATTGAACTCTGCAGAGAAAATGGATTGTGTGTATCTAATACGTTTTGCAACCACAAGTATATCCACAAATACACTTGGGGAAATCGTACTCTGGGATTACAGAGTATAATAGATTTTGTTGGTTATGATCAGTGTCTGAAATAGTTGTTGATACCTGTGTGATGAGAGGTGCAGATGTTGGCTCTGATCATCACCTGTATGGTCACGGGTGAAACTGAATGTTGGTAGGAGGAGGAGGTATAGGAAGATGCCTGTGGTGAAAAGAATAAAGGTTGAAAGGCTGTCTACAGAATATCAGCATTATTCTGATTTACTCATTGAACGTCTGAATGAGATGAAGGTGTGCAACAGGAATGTTGAAAAGAAATGGACTTGTTTTAAGAACTGTGTTGTCACTGCTGCTGAAGAGGTATGTGGCACTGCAACAGTGGGTGACTTTAAAGGTGATGCTTGGTGAAACAGTGAGGTTAAAGAAGCAGTAAAGAGAAAGAAGGAAGTATATGTGGGGATGTTGCAAGGTAGTGTTTCTGAGGATGAATATCACTGTAAGAAGCGTGAGGCAGCAAAGCCGATTCGCCAGAGTAAGGAAAAAGGAAAAAGAGGAAAGATAGAAAAACTTTCTGGAAGTACATAAGACATAGGAAACACTGGAGAAATAAAATTCTAAGTTGTGTAAAGAACAGGATCAGAGAAATGATATGGGAGCCCAATGAGCTAAGTGAAAGATGGGGCAAGTACTTCTGTGATTTATTAGGTCATGAAAGCAAAGATGATTCTGAGGCAGAAGCAGATGATGTCCTAGTGAGAGATGGAACCACCGGTGGGGTCTCAAGAGGTTTGTAAAGATCTGAAATCTCTTCAGAATGGTAAGGCTTTGAGAGTAGATGGCATATCTGCTGAGATGCTAAAATATGGTGGTAACTGTGATTGACCGGTTAACTAACATTTGCCAATTATGCTAGGAGTTAGGAATGATTCCTCAGGGTTGGATGGATGCTATCATTGTTCCCTTGTACAAAGGAAAAGGTGATCAGACTGAATGCAAGAACTATCATGGTATCAGTTTGCTGAGTATGCCAGGAAAAGTGTTTGGTAAAGTCACCAATGATAAGGTACGAGGTCTTACATAAGAGAAAGTGTCGGATGTTCTGAGTGGTTTTATGCCCAGTAAGGGCTGAACTAATCAAATTTTTGCATTACACATGATGAATGAAAAGTATCAGTCTGTTGGTAAAATAGTGTTTGTGATTCATAGATTTAGAGAAAGCTTATGACAAAGTAAATAGGACTCTTTTGTGGAAGGTACTGAATAAATATGGTATTACTCGGAATATACTTAATAGTGTAAAAGCGATGTACGCTGGCAATAGAACATGTGTATGAGTGAATGGTGTTTTATCGAAATGGTTTTCTATTGGTGCAGGAGTCAAACAAGGTTGTGTAATGTCACCCTGGCTGTTTAAGATATTTATGGATGCATGACGCCAAAATGGATAATACTGGTTTATGTCTTGATAATATGCATGTGTGTGTAGATTGCTCTATGCTGATGACACAATCCTGTTGGCAGAGAGCGAAAGTGAGTTGCAGAGTATGCTGTCCCAGATGTACGAAATTCAAACTTGAGTATAAATAAGGGAAAACCCAAAGTTATGGTTTTTTGAGCGAAGAACTGTTCATACTGAGTGCAAGGTAAGTCTTAATGGCACAGAGATTGACCAGGTGAAAGAGTTTGTATATTTAGGAAGTATGTTTGACAGAGAGAACAAATTAGATGGTGAAATTAGTAGGTGAGTGAATTCTTCATTGAAAGTCATAGCTGCCTTAAGAGGATTTCACAGGAATAATGGATTCTCAAGGAAGTCTCGAATGGCTGTGTATGAAAGTGTAATTGTTCCTACTTTGTTGTACGGCAGTGAAACCATGGTACTGCAGAAAAGACATAGGAGTCGTTTGTGTGCTGGGGAGATGCGTTACTTATAGGATGGGGTAGGGTGTGGGGTTGGTAAGACATGCACTGATCATGTGAGGAATGAAGATGTGTTGCAGATATGTGAGGCAAAATGTTGTTAGTAAGGCGGAGACTAATATTCTTAAGGTGGTTTGGTTATGTTGAAAGAATGAGTGATGAGGTGCTAAGATCATTTTCTCAGCCCAAGTGGCAGGAAAGAAAGGTCAAGGAAATCTTGAAAACACCCAGATTCTGGAACGTCTTCTTGAGAAAAAGAATATGAGTATGAAGTACAAAGTCAATGAAGCTCGAGCTGTGTACTGAGATCGCTGTAAATGGATACAATTGATACACCAACAGCATGTAATTTCTAGTTCTATCAGTTAAATGTGTACTTAGCACATAGTCTTTCTTTGAGAAACTAACCTCTGAATTGCAGAGAACAGCTTAATGATATGTATGTAAATAGAAATCAATGAATAGGGGCAAAAGCGAGTTGGAATCTTGTCTTCTATAGACCATTTTACATCCTACTGTATGTTTATTTTTGGGAGGGAAAAGGTGTACATTAGCAGAGAACTCCTGAATTTGAGCTACAGAAACTCCACCTACTTACTGAGCTCTACCCCCAAGTAACGTAATTGGTTAAAACGTAACAGTGCATATTTTTGTCTTTACATTATGGAGCTAATGAGAGGCTGCTCCATTCTGAATATGGTGAAGTCTGCAGTGATTTGGCAATGCTAACTTCTGGGACAGTCACTCAAGATGTAAAAGCCATGCCTAAGAGGTGATTTTTTTTCGTCATCTATCGCAGAAGATGAACCCTAGCACTCATTCAAAGACAGCTTTAAAAGTATTTGACACTGCAACCTGGCCATGTGGAAGAAAATTATGTAGCTTTGGAAATACAGAGATAATGAAAATTGCTAAACGTTTTAAGAATTCCCTGCCTGGTTTCAAAGATGAAACTCTTGAAGAGTGATATGACTTGAAACACATCTACTGATCTTACCTTTGTGGCTTATGCAAGCATGCAATTAGTCAACCAAATCGGTTCCATATCTTCAGCAAGCTCAGGACTCTAGTGGAGTGCATTCCTGTTTCAACAGCTAGCTGTGAACATAGCTTTAGTTTTATGAAAGACATTAAAACAGTACAACATTCTCGACTGTCCACAGAGACAACAAACAGTTTGAAGAGAATAAACATGGTGTGAGTTTTCAAGAATTTGAGTAGACTCCAGCAGTGAATTACTGGCTTTCAACTGCTGTAAGGAGGCCATGATTTTAAATCATTCTCATCAGTAAGGTAATTATTAAAATTAACTAGGGTCAATGGTAAGAAATAAAAGCCTATTTTAATTTGGGCCATCAGTTTTCTTAAAGAGCTACTAAAAATTTTGCACTTATTTGCATGGCTGGTTTAGCCAATAAGTGTGGGAGTTTTGGCTATCTGGAGCATCAAGTAAACATTATGTAACATTTCAGTTAAAGCAGTTTTCACATAATAAGTTTTAGGGGAATTGACTCTTCACATGCAATCATACATAAGTAATTAAGAACATTGTAAGGTGCCATCCCTATGTACACAACTATGATGTTTAGTTGGCTTTATAAACAGTTTACCATGTATAAAGGATATACGAAGCACAAATAGCGGCAATATCGGAAAGACTTAAGGGTCTTTGAAAGAGGCTCTTAGTAGATGCTAGGCAGGCAGGTGCAAGCATCTCAGAAACATCAAACCTTTTCCAGCTATGCAAGAACACCTTTACTGAGGGAATACAATAAGCGATGCACAAATAACAAAGCAACCAGTGTGATTTTTCTATGAGAGGGAACAACTGGTCGATGTTCGTGGGCAACAGTGGCTGGAGACGATTGTATAAGGTAACATACAAACTACATTGAGTCAAGAAATTGTGCAGTATAATAGCTGCATCCAGAGGAGAATTTCAGCCTACACAGCTCTTTTCACATTGGTTCAAATGAGCTGCACCAGCAGACATCGCTTAGTGTCTACTCATCTCTGCTAGAAACCAATAAATCCATCTTCTGTGGGCACGACAGACCAAAAATTGGCCCTAGTCCCATGTTTTCAGTTAATACATGCCAATGGACAGGAGAGAATATGCTGTCAAAAGCATGAATCAATGAATACCAGCTACCTAGAGATAACTGTACAAACTGGTGGAGATGGTATATCAGCCGGGGGGCTGTTTTCATGTCAGGCATTAGATTCTTTTATACCTCTGGAAGGGATTTGGATGCAACTAGGTATCTTAACATCATTGCAGACTACGTACCCTGTTCATGTTTCCTGGTGAATAAAACGCCAAGCCACAAGACTCAGATCATCATATAGTGATTCCGTTCCAGGAACACAGCAGTGATTTTAAAGTGCTAAAATGCTGCCCTCCCCCATCTAAACCCAATTGAACATGTGTAGGATGAGACTGAGAGAGTCACTCGTTACAGAGATCCTCCTCTTCCAGTGAATATTTGTCAGCTCATGGATGCCATCACATCCTCTTACTCAACATACCTGTAGAATGATATCTGCACTTCGTTGAATTCATGCCACACTGAACTAAGGCTTTTTGAAGGCCAAGGGCAGCTCAACACGTTGTTAGATAAGTGTTCCAAATAATTTACTTCATTGTAATTCAAAATGAATGTGAACTTTCATATAAAGAGAGCAGAAAGACAGGGGTTGTACCACTTTTAATGTACTCTTCAATAGCTACTGTAACAAGATGAATATGGTAAATACAGAAATTTAAACAACTAAGCATGAAAATGCAAGATGTTAATGACTGGTTTTTATTTTTAATAAACTGCTTACTTGCAACTATGGTGGATATTAATTATGGAAAGCAAGTGGTTGATGAAAACAAAAATAGGTACAATGCTACATTTTTATTTATTCAGCAAAAGGTAATCCTGCTTTTCATGCCCTGGTGTCTAAAGCACTAGCTTCCTACTATTCATCTGAGATGAGCCTCACTTCCAAGTCCTAGATGGGGCATCTGTTGTGCCTGCTTTGCTGCACTGGTTCTTTCCTTTCCCTGAAATCAGTAACCCCACATTATGGACTGGCAACTGCTTATAGCCATAGGAGTTGCTCACAGTGGTCATTAAACCTTGATACCATATATATGATATATATATATTTACATAAAATCACCTTTCGTATGGCTTAAAGACATGTTGTCGACCAGAACAGCAATTTTTACACCTCATAAAAGTATGTTACAGCTCTTGTAAAGAGTGAGTGAAAATGTGCTCTCAAAGTAATCATCTAATATCAGTTCAGATATGCTTCATCGTTCATGAACTTGCTCATCACGAATGACTCTTCATTGTGAATGGTTCTTTCGCACTGTTGTGAATAATTCAATCAGCCATTACTGTGACACAGAATGAAGTCACAGCACATTTAATTTTATTCTGCCTGCAGGTGTTTGGAAACAAATTCCCAACAAGAAAAGTAATGTCAATAATTAATAAGTGTCAACCATTATGTGAGTGAGCAATCAGCAGTCAGATAGGAAATAATGGTTAAACTCAAGAATGAGAATGATATATCAATGCCAGCTATATGAATGGTGTGCCCAAATCATTTGTCAAGAGCCAGTTTGTGGAAAATCATTAACTGAAAACAGTAAATGATGAAGAACTCACATCCTTTTGGGTAGTTTGTCAAAAAGAGCTGTGGCCTTGGAAGTGCTTTTATTATAAAACGAAATGTCTGCAATGAATAATTTATTCAGTGAGTCTAGTGACAACTTGGAAATTGAATGGTCATTAGTTTGAGCATGAATGAACTCCCAAGAAGGAATGATTTCTGCTATAACTATTTTGTTCAGGAGATGGATATACGTACTGTGGAGGCATCCATGGCACGTGGATTCTTCGTATTAGCAGCCTGATGCATAGGTGACCATTATCTGCTTCAATATCCTGAAATATAGTTCGAGCGTGGGTTGCAAAATAATATCCGTATAGCATTGGAGAGTTTCCAGAGTTCAGTGTATTACTGGAGAATGTATTGGTCATACACAATGCCATTCTACAACATTTTACATAGTTCTATGTATTCTGGATTATGCATGCCTAAAATTTTTTCTTGCATATGCCTCTTAAGCATAAGAGCTGCCGCAACTTTGTCTAAGCAAAACCAGGAATCGCAGATGTAAAGAATGCATCTTGTATGGTTTCTTCGGAAGTCACAGTTTGCTTCTTTCTCAGATCACTGTTCATGCCTGTAGCAGCATTAAAAAACTCTGGAGTGTCTTATGGCCCAGTAACCAAGCGACTGATGATCTGATGTGCACCTCACTTGTTGTTTCCTGTTGTCCAATGTAGGTATAGGCATAAGTTACCTTTTTAATTAGCATGTGTACATGTACATTATATAAACCAGCTGTGAGTTTATTAGGTACATATTAGTGTATTGCACCATCCTTGGCCTACAGAACATTGCCAATTTGTCTAGACATGAAACATAACAGATGCTAGAAGCCTCGTACAGAAATGATGTGCCATTCAGAACTGATTGAATCATGCAACTACTTCAAATTGGATGGTGGCATAGTCTTGCAGTGAACAGCCCATTCCACCACATCTACAGAAATGCTTGGTGGGATTTAAATCCTGGGACTGTGCAGGCCACTGAAGCAAGGAAAACTCATCAGCATGTTACTGGAACCATTCAGTGACAATACGAGCCTTGTGAACAGATGTGTTATGCTGCTGGGCATGTTTATCTGTTTGAGGATAAACTACAGCAATGAAAGAGTGAATTTGGTCAGCAACAATGTTTACATACACAGTGGCACTCAGATGTCCTTTGCTGTGTGTCAGAGGGCCTAATACAAGGTGTCCAAATAATGACTGTGCACTGAATGTACGAATTGCAGTAGTGTAATAATAAAGAAATTTTTAATGGAATTACAGTAGAAGTGACCCACCACATGGAAGTGCTCTGCATCAGGCAACCTTCTTGTCTCCCCACCCCAAGGCAAGCGCAGCTGTCATTCCTGACAGCTTAGTCGATGAGGGAAGATGTGTTTATTGAACACTCATCTCAGCACAATGACAATGGTGTTGACGGTTGAAGTGTTTTTGGTGGAACATATCTTTCACCATGAAAAGTACACGGACGAAGTGCAAAAACAGTTTGCTAGGAAATTTCATGATGCAGATATCCTTCAACATAAGGTTACTGCATTATGTCAGCTCATAGCAAAGTTTCAGGAAACCGGCAGTGTTCTGGATGGCCTCTGCCGTGGTAGGCCATCCACCGCAAATCAGACTGTACAGGATACAGGAGTCTACACAAGTCCATAAGGCGGCTGTCACAACAAGCTAATGTGCTAAAGAGTACAGCCCATGATATTCTGAAAAGGTGCGTTTCCACGTGTACAAAGTGTTTGTAGTTCCCCAGTGTTTCTAGGAAGAGGAAAATAACAATCGCAAGTTTTTCTCTTTCCAAGAACACTAAATTTCATGCTTATTTTGTCAACAGTCCCCTATAATGCAAAATATTTGATACAGACTATTTTGCTAAGGTGAGTTTTCAAGTAATTGAATTTGGAAGACGTCTGACAGGAGAAACTCATTGTTAAAATTCAGCAAATTTCACCTAGCAAGAACCCCATTTAGGGTACATTTCTTGATTTTAATTTGAGTTATATATGACATTTATGAATGTATCAAGAAGTTCATCAACTTAATTTTGACAATAAATTGCATGGCACTTGAAATATGAAAAATGAAATGAAACCTTACTAGGGCTGAAACCTTCCGGCTGTTTGGGTCCATCTTGAGGGAAAACCTGCTGAAGAAATACAAAATTTGTGAAGAAGCTATGTTCATAACCATAAACAATACAACATATATGTTGCATTTTAACGTAAGTTATACACAAGTAACACTGACACACAGCACTGTTATGAAAATCTCAGATAATAGAATAAAAGAAAAAAAAATTATAGGCTTTAGTAACTTTTGAGGCTAGTGGTAATATTGCGTTTTCTGTTATATCATTGCAATCTGCCTTTCAAATTAAGTAGAATACATTGGTTTTTACAATTTAATGATGCCCATAAGCATCAAAGCCTAAGGGGAGTATTCATCTGCCTTTTTCTATTTTCGTCTCTAATTTAGGGTCTCTGATTTTAGGGGAGGAAGAGAACCAGCACCGTAAGACAAGCAGATACCCATTCCTCATCTCGGATTTGAGCCTAGAATCAGCTCGGGCGGCAAGTCTGAAAACTTCACTTCTGGCCATTCGACCACTGGGACGGCTTAGTTCATCTTAAAGTAGGTTTACTGGCTATGATAAAATAGAGAACAAGAGCCATATAAACATAGTTATCATATTTCGTTCATGACTTAGTGTCTGAGTGTGGGATGTCCATTCTATAAGGTGTGCAACTTAATTCTCGGCCCCCAACCGCAAGCGATCATAGAACGTCGGCAAATGCAAATAGCTGTGTGTGATAATGGCTGATTGCAGCGCCATCCAACAGCTTTCCAGGCAACCATAACCGCTCACAGCTGTAGTGACAAAAAAGACGAAAGTTGACGGTGAAAGCAATGTCGTTCGAGAAGCAACATTTGAGGCACTGCCTCCTGTTCGTGTTTCAGCTGGAAAAAAGTGCCATGGAAGCCCACCAAATGATCTGTGCTGCTTTGGGTGAGACTTCTGTGTCCTACAGTACATGTAAGAAGTGGTTCCAGTGATTTAAGCAGAGAAATTTCCATCTCCGTGATGCAGGACGTCCGGGACAGCCACTGAAAGTTGACGATGAGGAACTGGAACAACTGTTCGACGCGGATCCCTGTCGCACCCAGTCAGAGCTTGCCTAGGAACTCGGAGTAACATGGCAAGCCATTGCAAAGTGCCTGCACATGCTTGGATGGATCCATAAGGAGGGCTGTTGGGTGCCCCACTAACTCACAGCTGCGAACAAGTTTAGGCGCTACAATGTTGCTGTGTCCTTGCTCTCCAGATTCAAGAAGAAGGATTTCCTCCACGAGATTTTGACCTGTGATGAGAAGTAGATCCTCTACAATAATCCTAAGTGGCGCAAATTGTGGGTTTATCCAGGTCAGCCTACCACTAATACCGCCAAACCGAATATCCATGCCAGGAAGTTGTTGCTGTGCATATGGTGGGATCAGCGCGGTGTCGTACACTATGAGTTGCTCAAACCTGGTGAAACGGTCAATGCATAGCATTATTGTCAGCAACTCATTCGTATGAGTGATGCAATGGAGGCAAAAAGGCCATACACCAGCAAGGGCAGAAGGTTGGTCCTGTTGCTTCAGGATAATGCGGGTCTTCACACCGCGAAAACAACTTTAAACTCGATCACTGATCTGGGATGGGAGATTTTGTCCCACCCAGAGTATTCTCCAGACTTCGCCCCATCAGATTATCACCTCTTTTGCTCCTTGCAACATCACCTAAGTGATACACACTTCGAAGAGGTCCACACAAGTATCGAGAACTTTATCAACTCAAAACAGCTCTCTTTTCTCCGCAGTGGCATTCGGCAGCTCCCTGGCCAATGGCTCAAATGTATCCAACACGACGGGGATTATTTTCTTGATTAGGTACGTATTCGATTTGCTACAATTTGCGGTCAATGTGTTGTGCCTGTGGCCGAGAATTAAGTTGTACACCTAATAACTACTGGTTACCAATGACAAAATGTTCAGAGACACTGAGAATAATACTGGACTTTCTATTACTTGCCACACTGAACAGAAATGAAATATTAAACATATTTTCACATAATGAATTGTCATCACTACATGTGTAGAATAACAACACACTCAGTCCAAAGTAATCGAGGTAGTTGCCTTCAATGCACGATCTCAATAACAAGAGTCACTCACAATACAAATTTCAATTTGTTGGCTGAATTTAAAGATTTTATTGTATATACAAATATAAGAACTTTCGGGTTTCCCTAGAACCCATCATCAGATACAGAAGAAGGAATAAGTTTAAATAGAGTGTTATGTGACATAATATAGATATCAGATATTAATATGACATAATGTCACGTGGTATCAAATTGTCAAACAACGTGGCATGTATCATGAAATAAAGAAAATAAAGGTAAATTGCCATTCCTGGATTTTATGCTTGAACGAGATGCTGTAACTTGCACCCTGCAACACTCTGTATATAGGAAACCCACTTCTTTACCTACACTGATCCCGGCTTCTTCAGCACATCCAAAAAGCTATAAACTCTCCTCAATCACTTTCCTTCTACGCAGAGCCATCACGCATTCATCTAGTTTCAGCAGACGTAAATGTGAAATTAACAAAATATTCAACATCACCCTCAACCATGGCTTTCCCACCTTTATCATAAAAAAGTTCTTAAGAAGCTCCACCAAGAAAACTCAACTACTCTCCAGAGGGACCAACAACTTCGTAGATGTATAGGTGCCATAGATTATTATTCATCTATAACACCTGTTCTCAAAGCCATTTGCAGAAACTTTCACCTGGAATTTGGAATACGTACTACAAACATTTTCCAGGTAATTAAAAAAGATCAAGACCAGGTAACAAAGCTAAACGAATTTGGCGTTTACAGCATTCCCTTAAAAAGTATTGATGCTGACACTCCCGATAGTAAATATATAGGATCTACAAAACGTACACTAGCAACAAGACTGAATTAACATAAATACGCCGTAAAGAATGGACTTAAAAATTCTGCATTGTCTCGACTTGTGTGCGATGGCCTGCACTATCCAATTTGAAATTATGCTTCTATCATCGTAACACCTAGTGCTGTCTCTTCATTGCTGTTCACTGAGAGCCTTGTAATTGCTACTCAGAGACATTTATGCTGTAATGACAATGTTCCAGTATCTATACGTACAATCTGGAAACTATTTACAGGTCCGAATACGAGGCAAACTGAGGACGAAATCACTTAATCTCAATTTCTGCTAACGTGCTCCTTGTTGTATCTCCAGATGAGAACAACACAATTAATTTAGTTGCATACTAACCTTCCTTTGTCTTTACAATGCAGTATTTTATGTATACCTGCATTCTATTTTCTTTATTTTCTTTATTTCATGATACATGCCACGTTGTTTGACAATTTGATGCCACATGACATTATGTCGTATTAATATCTGATATCTATATTATGTCACATAACACTCTATTTAAACTTATTCCTTCTTCTGTATCTGATGATGGGTTCTAGGGAAACCCGAAAGTTCTTATATTTGTATATACAATAAAATCTTTAAATTCAGCCAACAAATTTAAATTTGTATTGTGAGTGACTCTTGTTATTAAGATCGTGCATTGAAGGCAACTACCTCGATTACTTTGGAATATTTCTGCACAAATTTTAATTCTCCTAACAAACTCAGTATTGTGTACAATACTTAGAAATAACATCCACTCAGGAAATGAGACAGCAGTAAAGCATTAAAAATACATTAGTGGCACGTACACATAATTAAAAGTGTATTTGGTAAACACAAGGCTTTCTACAAAGAGACATATTAATTTCTGGATACTTGTACAAACAATTCATTTAATCAGTTTCATGGTGGTCGCATGTCAAGATATAAATGTGTGAAAACATAATGAAAGAATTTACAATAGTACTCTTCCATTAAAGGTGCACATGAATAGCTCATCACAAAGATGCTTTGAGACATTGCATGAATATAGCCAGCAATTAACACCAAATATCAGGAACTCAATTCTGCCGGGGGTTGGTATCTCATGTTTCAGCATTCTTTGGCCAAATGTTTCTTGCACCAGGATTTTGCGAATAAACAGACAAGGTGAACCCCAAGTGAGACAAATATTGTGATAGTTCTATGGTTCTGCTTCTTTCATTCCCAGGAAGTTTATTAAGAAAAGTCAATTCAAACAAATCTTAACCACTCAGATGGTGGGATACAACAAAAAAAGGTGGCAGCTTGTTCCCATAGCTCAACTCGTAGACAACAGATAAAACAGAAGTGACAGTGCCATAAGAATAACACCAATTGCTCTAAAGAAAAGTCACACAAGCCATATAGTGGCCTTTGTGTATGTACATGAATCAGTTGAGCCGTGCTTTGTTGCACAGCAACTACATCCCACTGGTAGTCAGGGAAATAAACATGGTGCACACCGCTCATGCACTCAGACACTTTTACTGTAGCACAGTTATCAATACCATTGATTTGTGATGCCTGCAGGATTTTAGCTTTCCTTTCCAGTACACTTCTGTCTGTGGCTGAATTGAAGGACATTTTCATCAAGTTGGTCATAATTCGGCACAGTAACACCAAATATTTAGAGGGACATAAACGCTTTGTTTTCTTGATGGTTCTGGTAAAATTAAATTGCTGCAATATACTTACACTCTTAAATTCTCATGAGTGTTGTAAAATAATGAGTTTTATCTTCTGTCACAGTTCAAGAAAGTGGGAAGTTTTATTACAAAATAAATTTAAAATAGACTATTCTTGGATCCCAGAAATCTATCAATACTATTACACCAGCCACTTTAATCTCCAAGATGGAGAAGTCGATGAATTTCTTACCGACTCATCGTGTGTAATCTCGAGTCTGAGACTCATTTCTCATGTCCAAGACACCAAATTATAATTACTGAACACGGATAGCATCCCAGCATTTGTTAGCCATTTGAACGGTGGCAGTTGTAGTAGTGATCTGATAACTAACTTAAGTTATATCACTTACCATTTCTATTAAAAACTTAGTGATATGGGACCATATCTAAATACAATTTTAATGTTCTTAAAATTATTTGTTAAATACTAGGACTGCACTTGAGAAATATATTACGTTTTATTAATCTATTGTACAAACGTTAGAACACATTTAGATAATTATAAATTGACAACACTGGTAACCTGATGCATACTTTGATCCTAAAACTCATATTTTTAGGATTTTGTGAAGCAAACTTGTGTATATGGTTGGTAGGTGCTTTGTTAAGCTGTGGCAGCTATAAATGCACTATACAGGGGAAAGAACACAGGTAGTGAAAGATGAAACTCAACCAAATGCACCGCACAGTTGGCATTTTACTGTACAAGCTGAAGAAAGACATAAATGCTACATAGTCTTGGAGAGATGTTGTCAACATCTACTGAGAAGCCTATTTGTTGGAAAAACCTTCCACAATTATAGTGTAAAAAATTCTGCTCTGGTGATTGCAGCCTAGCAGATAGTATTCCAGTACTTCATCAAGGTTTGCTTCAGCAAACCTTGACATGCTGAATGACACGCTGAAAATGTATATGAAGTTATTGCCACAATACAAAAGACTTCTGATTTACATTCTTCATTTGAGGCAGCATGCTGCAGCAATGTCTCGACATTCCTTCAGCAAAGTTTTCACCAACTACATGAAATGGGACCAAACTGTTCTGTACTACAGAAATCAAGGAAGAAATATCTCTCAAAAGTACATGGGAAATTCACTTGATTATTCAGAGCAATCGGAATTGTTCACTGAATTGCCTCCATGCTTACTGGTCTTCATGTAACATCTTCTGTTCGAGCATCAGATGATCCAGGTTTGATTTCTGCTCTAAGGTGATGTCATTTTAAAGTTTTCTGAGATGTTACACGGAACCTGGTAAACTACAGGCAATTCAGTACACAATTCTGATTGCTTTGAATATACTGTTCAGATTACAGGTCATTTCAAAGATCTTCAGTTGTGTACAACTTAATTCTAACCACTTCCTTTTTTTCAATTCATATGGGTGCAATTTCCAGCACAGAATGTTGTCAACCTAGAAGCAGCATGAATAACTGCCTTAACATCACCATCTTTGTCCCATGGATGTTTTGAAAAGGAGTTATCTCCCCCAAATTTTATCATCAACAGAATTTTGAAGATTGTTTTTTATAGATGCATCCCACTTTTCAATTAATCCCTCCACCCAAACCATTTTCAGGTGCTGTAAATACAATTTGTTTGGGGAAGGTTGGTTACTTAATCTGGGTAATGTAAGATCCTGGCTAGAGTGTTGGCGAGCCAATTGCTTTTGGCAGCCACATTTTTTATTAATTGTTTAAATCTACCCACATTACCCGCAGCATTGAAATTCAAGTTAAATTCTAAGGGAAGAATATTTCAATTAAATGAGTTATTAAATCGGCACGGAATAATTCAATTTCAGATTTCCTTTTTCCCATAAGGAACGTGGGGGACGAGAGGATTCTTCCACCCCAGTGCTCAGCGGACAAGGAGGTCGTTGAAGGACGGACCATTCGTACAACTACACCCCCAGTCAACTGCGGAAGGAACGCCCGCAGGGAGTGATGGTCAGGGAAGGGTCAAATGACCTTTACCCCTTCTAACCCCCCAACCTGCAGAGAACTCAAGAGCAGTACGACGTTGTGCTTTCAGGTAGTCAAGGGTCGCCGCAAAGAGCAATTAAGCCCGCCGCATTGTGACCCTACCTTGAAGTAGCAATCAACAGAGTGTTGATTACTGCCACACCCTCGATAACGTACAAAGGCAAAACCGAGTAGAACTGCGGAACAAGGGCCAGTTGACAGGAAGTAAACAAGTAAAATTTATTACCCTCACTGGCAGCTTCACAGATTCTCACGGTACGCGCCTTTTAGCGATTCACCGGTACCTTTGAGTATAGAAAAAACAGGGGGCTTCTAAATTGGCGAATGGGCAAGTTTCCTTTATTCAGCCGTAGCCAGTCAGCGATACAATTTTCAGTTTTGGATAGGAAAAGGGGCGGGTTTTGAAAGTGTCGAAGTTTTGGTCGGAAGTAACCCAGAGTTTAACACAGGCATTCACTAAGAATTTTTCCGAGAGATAAGTCTCTCTCTTCATCACTGGAGCCGAGGAAGCGGTATGTTGAGGCCAAGATGCAAAGTCTTCGGCCCTCGTAGAGTACTACCTCAGCTCGGAGGAGCCCGCTACGGATGGAAAGAACTTAGAAGTAAATTCTACGGAGGTCGTGCCAAAGCCAGAAGGGGACAGCACTTACCCCATCCCACGAAGTCCAAGCGACGGAGGAACTCATCACAGCAATACCCCGTTGGAGTCCCGATTGGCGGGTAGGCAGAAACGCGCCATCGAACCCTCAGTCTCACGAAGCGGTGATCGGCCAGACTGGAAACCACCGATAAACTTTGACCCCCACATCCCGAGACCTAGTTACCAGCCCACGTTTATGATGTCCCGTCGCTGATGTCGACAGCGGAAGAGCGAAGAAAGGTAAATCAAACTTTCCTGACAGTCACAATATCTTAATAGCAACCTACGAAATTTTCTGACATATAATATTAGGCGAATTTGGCACACTTTCTCCAAATATCTTACCTTATTTGCTTTCAAAGAGTGTTTGCATAATAATTTGTATTTGATCGACTGCCAGATTAGAGGCATGAGTTATAAAATTTAGTGCAGGTTTACTTAAGGTAATTTAAATAGAATGGTTCTTCACCACCTTATACATTGTTTTAGTGCAATCATAATAAACAGTTGTTAATTTAACCTTATATCTGTTTTCTTATAGTAGACGTAGATTTTCTTTAATTTAAGATTTAGGGTGTACACGGGCACTCGAAGGAACAGGGAGACGGGAATAACCTGCCCAACCATAAGGTGGAATTCATAGTACCATTTATTATCATTCGATCTTCTTTATTTTAAATTTTAATAAAAATAAACATTGCGGCACATGAGGGCGTACGTTTCGCGTGTACTCTCATGTGAAAACACAACGCACCGTCCGGCCGAATATTTGTGTCGCCATCCTTGGAAGGAAACACAACTCTTCGGCTCACTTTCGACGATTCCTTTTAATAATAATAATTTCGACGGTTCCAATTAAAATAATAATTATATGCCTCCCTACCGCCAGCAGGGAAAGGGGGTGGTAATAAGAGCATTGAAGGATCTTTTTTTTTTTTTTAAGATGTATAATGACCAATCACACCAAGCCAGAAACTATTTCTACTCCTTCAGTTATCGGGATAGGTGGGCATTGCACTAGCAGAAGCAATAATTGTAATTTTGCTGTACGTCTTGTGAAATTCACAAATTTGCTGATGATGGGGATCAAACCAGTGTCAGATTTGTCGTCTTGACACGAGCTTCACCTCTGTAGTATGTTAGTCTTGCTTGTGTCTAGCAGCTTGTCCATTAAAACCAGAGCCAAGCAGTTTTGTACAAGTAGAAACAACTGTTACCACTATATCAAGAAAAATGTTATTAGCTACAAAGTGTCTGCACAACTTTCATCTCACCAGAACGTTAAGCCTCAGTTGCACACCAAAGAGGTAACCTTGAAATTCTCACATTGCTAACAGCTGACTTTAGAACATGATGAACAGGTGTGAACTGCCTGTCCACAAAAGCCTCTGGTATGGCATTCATTTATCATACCTCTTTTAATTAAATCACACAAGTACGATAAAGAAAATTACCCTAATTGGAAATTAATAACTATAGAAATTAGCCTACACACAGTCATGTCTTATCTGAACTGCCAATCCAACAGGGTGCCAAAACTAAATACGAAGAGGTGTATGTGTGTGTGTGGGGGGGGGGGGGGGGGTATGTTAAAATGTTAATTGATATTACTTACCATTTTTGATTGGGGTACAATTCTCTCCTGATTAACTTTATCATCGCTCATTGCTTGATTCTCAATGGCAGAAATGCATTCAGGACTCCCATCATTCGTTAATTCTTGAAATTCATCTCCAAAGCTCACTGTCTTAAACTCGAAAGGTGTGACCATATTTTGTACTGGTGCCAGCTTTTCTCGACTCACCATACCGTTCAAATCTTCACTTTTGGGTTTATGTTCATTTATTGCAGTAGACTGAGGGTTCTCCAATGGAGACAAATTGTTGACAAACTCGGAAAAACTCTCTTCAGATAGGTTTTTGAAAGATGCATCAGGATCTTGTCTTTTAGGAAAAGATGAGCCATCAGTGGTTAGTCCTGGATTTCCTGAACCAGTTATACAATTTGGGGAATATTCAGTAGGACTAACAATTCCTGGCCTTGGTGAAACCTTTGAATATTGTATAGTTCCATTATCCATATGGGTAAATTTTCCATATGTTTCCCAGAAATCAGAATACAGACGGGGACTATCTGGACTTGAACTACTGTAAACTGATGATTGATGAAAACTGTTCTCTGGAGAGCTAGGAACAATTGAAGGTGATGAGCAAGGTAAACTGGGAGATGTAGGCACAGCTTGATCACCAGAGGTGTAAATAACTTTCTGTCTTGAAGCTTTTTCGCTCACTGTAAAAAAAATTAAAACATTCTTGAAGTCAGTTATGTAAAAATTAAAATAACTGTGAAGATAATTTTCATACTAAGTAGACACATTTCAATCATTAATTTAAAACCAAATTTATACAAGCTAAAGTGAAATACAAAGTTAACAAACTGAGACTAAATACTGAGAAACCAAGCAAAGCACAAAAGGTTTTTCACCACTGAAAATTTTATTTTTAATGTTTGGGGATTTTACAGCCATAATAAGCAACTAAGTAGGCTATAAGTAGTTGCCCATCGCTAATTTGAGGCCACTGCTTCCACGAAGGGAGGAGAGCCAAGGCTCTAAGGCAAACACAATATTCATGCCTAACTGGATTTGAGCCCTGACTCATCATGGATGAATGATTAAAGCCAATGCTTCATGCCACTCAGCCATCAGGGGGGCTCAAACAGATTGTATTGCATTTCTAACCTGTTACGTGAAATCCAAATGGTATGTAACTTCCATAGGGCTGATTTACTCTTAGGTTTTGTGTTTCCTAATAGATACAAGAAAACCTGCCAATGTTGAATGTTATTCTGCCCTTGCCATGATTACCAAAGTTTTCTTCTCGGTTTTGTTTTGTTATCAGGGTGTCCATAGTCTTTCCCACATTACAAAAATATAAAAAAAGTATGTAAGTTAAAATAAAATAATTGGCAACATAATATAGCAGCACTCATAAAGTTGTTTTTTTTTTCTATTCTTTAGGTGAGCGCTACTGCTGAATAAGAGGAGCATTTTGTCGATAATGGCTTCCATGCAAGAAAAAGTGGCGTGCATGTTGTCGTTCCACGAGACCAAATCGGCGGTTACTGTCTAGCGTTATTCCAGTAAAGAGTACAGACGATCACCACCAGACCAAAGAAAATATAAAAGCTTGGTATGAAAAGTTTAAAGTGACAGATAGTATTCATAATCTCCCCGGAGCGGGCCAACCACCGGTTACACAACTGCAGCTGTTCAGGAGATATTTCTGCGAAGCTCCAGGTAATAATATTCAATGTAGAACTGCTATATTAAGCAGAGATAATACTGTTTGTCACATATATTTTGTTTAAGTATGCACAGTGAATGAAGCAGTTAGGTCCATATAACGATATGAAAATACAAAATGAACATTAATGGTAAAAAAATGTTTACTTACTCATAATAATTTCGGCATTTTTTGTCACTGTTGCAAATCCTCTGCTCGTAGATGGGCATTTGCTTATTTTGGTGAGATACAAGATCTGCCTGAACGGAATTCATGGATTAAAAATACTATTTCGAGTTAAAATTCTATACCTTTGCATAGGTGTTTGCAAGGAATGATGATTAAAAAACGTGAAAGTTAAAAACCCAAATGAATAAAAGAACACAAAAGAATAAAAGATGGACCCAAACTCGACTCACCACCGCAACACGCTTCCAAACATGTTTTGGCAAGAATTTTGCCTTCCTCAGTGGAAACATTAAGGTGTACGTGGGCACCAAGTCCTCGTCGACGATTCTCGAAAGACTGATGTAATGTCTTGTATCGCTCTGCCTTCAACCTTCGTCGTCGCAGACCATGGATAACAAGCATATCACTGCGCAAGCTGTTAGTGGCGGCATCAATGGCATTGTGTTCTTCTCGGTCTACTTTCGCCATTTCGCTCCTGTGATCTTTGAACCTGTGTTTATTAGCCTTTTATAATCGATTGTTTTCCTGTTCGATCAGATATCGCCAGGCATGAGGTAATTCAATTGGTGAATTAGTGTTGCAGCATTTATCTCCAAATTTCTCAATGACCACCGCTTCCGATGTTATGATCTGTCTATGACTCTTGTGTGATGTCAAATGTCTAATATTCTCCCAGTTGGGCTTCGATTGATTTTCTATGCAGTGTTGTATCAGAGCTGTTCTTTGTCTTTTGCCAATCTTGAATATATTCTTTTAATCTCGTAATCATACATCCTCGTAATCATACGTCTTTTTGTACTTCCAATATAAATGGAATCGGACAACAGTCAACAAGATTCCATTTATATCGGAAGTACAAAAAGACGTATGATTACAAGATTAAAAGAACATATTCAAGATTGGCAAAAGAAAAGACCAAGAACAGCTCTGATACAACACTGAATAGAAAATCAATCGAAGCCCAACTGGGAGAATATTAGACATTTGACATCACACAAGAGTCATGGACAGATCATAACATCGGAAGCGGTGGTCATTGAGAAATTTGGAGATAAATGCTGCAACACTAATTCACCAATTGAATTACCTCATGCCTGGTGATATCTGATCGAACAGGAAAACAATTGATTATAAAAGGCTAATAAACACAGGTTCAAAGATCACAGGAGCGAAATGGCGAAAGTAGACCGAGAAGAACACAATGCCATTGATGCCGCCACTAACAGCTTGCGCAGTGATATGCTTGTTATCCATGGTCTGCGACGACGAAGGTTGAAGGCAGAGCAATACAAGACATTACATCAGTCTTTCGAGAATCGTCGACGAGGACTTGGTGCCCATGTACACCTTAATGTTTCCACTGAGGAAGGCAAAATTCTTGCCGAAACATGTTTGGAAATGTGTTGCGGTGGTGAGTCGAGTTTGAGTCCATCTTTTATTCCTTTGTGTGTTCTTTTATTCATTTGGGTTTTTAACTTCCACATTTTTTAATCATCATTCCTTGCAAACACCTATACAAAGGTATATAATTTTAACACGAAATAGTATTTTTAATCCGTGAATCTTCCGTTCAGGCAGATCTTGTATCTCATCAAAATAAGCAAATGTCCATTCTACGAGCAGAGGATTTGCAAAAGTGACAAAAAATGCCGAAATTATTATGAGTAAGTAAAATTTTTTTACCATTAATGTTCGTTTTGTATTTTCATATCGTTATATGGACCTAACTGCTTCAGTCACCCTGCATACTTAAACAAAATATACGTGATTAACAGTATTATCACTGCTTAATATAGCAGTTCTACATTGAAGTCTTTGGCCACGTAATATTGCGCCATACGTTTTTTGCGTATGGGAACATAAGAATCTCAGGTAATCCATTCGTCATGCTTCACTGAAAACTGGGATTCCCCATGCCATGGTTCACAAAATTTTGCACAAATGTCTTCATCTGTATGCTTATAAGGTAATCTTAAGCTCTTCAGCCTGATTACTGGCCTCGTCGTGCTGCATTTGTGACAGAGATGTTGCAGCGCATAGCTCATGACTAGATTTTCTGAACCGTTATGTTTCTCAGACAACGCCACATTTTTTTCTGGTACAGTAAATAGGCACAATGTGCGAATATGGGGATCAGAAAATTCCCATCATGTCATCGAACAACAGAGGGCTAGCCCAAAAGTGAACGTATGGTGCAGCCTGATGCATGACACAATCCTTGGACCCTTCTTTTTAGAGCCCACGTTAACATGTAATGTGTATCTGGAAATGCTGGAACTTTTTGTAGCACCTTAATTGCATGCACTCCAACCTTCAGTTATTTTCCAAGATGGTGACCCACCACATTGGTCAATAATAGTTCGCGAGTTCCTGAATGCCACATTTCAGGACAGATGGATTGGCTGTGACAGTACCATGACATGGCCACCTTGATTGCCCGACATAACCCCTCTACACTTTTTCCTGTGGGGTTATGTGAAAGACCATGTTTACTCTAGCAGTGTTCCAGATGTCAAGACATTGAACAGCAGAATAACGGACACCATTGGTTCCGTCTCTGCTGAGATGTTAAACAAAACATGGCGTGAAATTGAATATCGCTTAGATGTCCTCCGGGCCACAAATGGCGCTCATGTGGAGGTATACTGACACTGGAAAAAAAAACTCTACTTGTGCACCATCATTGTCGTGCAATCCCTTTCTTGCACCTGTAATACATTTTTTATATTAATTTTTGCAATGCGCAAAAGACTTTATGGACCCTGTATATCTTGATCCCAAAATTTCTGTTTTTCCTGACCATTTGCTCATCATGAAGGATTTTACCCTTTTTATCTTCCTCCCTAACATTTATCTCCTTTTTTATCTTCTTATCTCTTTCATGTTTGATATCATGAATATTTTGCTTTCAAATAAACTATTACAAGGCAAAATGCTACTAACTGGCTTTAATTCCTTCTTCATCATCCACTCTTTTTTAACTGGTTTCCTATTCATGTGCTTAACACAATTTTTTGTAGCACCTTAATTGCATTCACTCCAACCTTCAATTATGCATGCCCTCCAACCTTCAGAATTCACATGCATCAATCAATTGTTAATCTTATTTTTTCATCCATGTACCTTATTTGGCGTTTGATATCATATCATTGATGACATATGCTGAATTAAAGGTGTTTTCTAGCTTTTGACAAGTTTTTCAATTTTAGCAATTTTCACACACACACACACACCCTCTCTTTTCATGAATTGAATGCATTTGTTACCACCATGAGATAATTCCATTTTTCTTTGTGACGACATATGGACTCCACACAACTGGCAGCATAACAGTAATTCTATTATAACAGATGGATGATGAAAATAGAAAATTTTCTCATCTTCTGTAAAAGGATTACATTTGAATGTTAAAATAAACCAGTCATTCATTTACTCTCTGTCACAGTTAATCCAGTTCAGGGTCTTGATAATGACAACCCACATTATGCATCTTCTACCAAATATCTGGAAAACATCAATAATGAGCTTTAATGCCATTTACAAATTTGAGCTTTAACTGTTTTAAGAATATGGAAAAACAGCTGTTGGAACCAGTATCTGACGGATAAAGATTTTTCCAGATCTTGGGTAAAAACAAACAAACAAACCTAGCCTTGGTTTCCACATGTACTGATATTTTACGCAAAGGGGAGAATATAAAACACAATAAATCCAGATTCTTACGTTAGCAGGAAATCTCACGAGTTTGATAAACATTTGATAAACAATTTTAAATTCTGAAATAAACATTAGTTTCCAAAATTTGCTATCCTCTCAGTACACTGACAGCCATTTCTAAGACTCATATTTGTGCCTGCTTGTTTTGAGTTTTATATAGCAGCAGAGTCTTCCAGGTGGTTTTTATTTTTTTTTTCAAAATTTGAAATACTCATTGAAATTAGAAGCAGGCAAGCATTAGCATTCATTATGTTGTTTCCTCACCTATTCATCCCCCTCCTTTAAAATTTCCCTTTCAGTTACCTTGTTTTAAAATTCCTCCATTTATGTCGCCATGACAATAACTGAAATAAACTTGTGTACACAAAGTCACAAGAAGGAAATCCTTTAACGGTTCAACCAATTGTTACAGTTTTTTAAATTGGCAAATAGGTGATGGACCAATGTTTGCTAATTACAAAGCATTCTTTCCAAAGTGAATAATACCTTAAATGTTTTATTTCCATCACTATAGCTGAAAGCTCCTTTTCTATTACAGAGAAATTTTTCTCTGTTGCAATTAACCTTCTTGACATATAACAAGAACACAATAGTGGAAAAGATTATTATTGTTCCAAAAACCTTTTACTGCCCACCATCTGAGTGGTCAAGATGCATAGGTTTCTGGCTAGTCGTTCGAGTTGGGCACAAAGTCAAGTTTTGGATGGGGCATCAGTGGTGTTTGTCTTACAGAGCAGGCATTTTTTCATCTTGGGGTTTAACAACCATCATGAATAACTAAAGGCTACAAACAGTTGTCTCCCTAATTTTCAGCTACTGGTTCCAGGAAAGGGACAGAATCAGGGTCATGGTGTAGCAAATTGTCCCTTTTTTTTGCTGGTATTCAAAGTCATGTCTTCCTACTCTGGAGCAGAATATTTGCCAAACTGGTTGGAGAGAATCTACAAAAAACAGTACAATTTTCAAGAGCAATTTACCAGTAAAAAAATGATCAATGCATTCTTATCCAGTTCTTACATATGTAGCAGACCTGGACATTAACTTAAATAAATCATACAGAGGCTGTAGACAACTGAAAACAGAATGGAAAGATGCATGCTTTGTGTAACCAGGAGAGAAAAGAAGAGGAATTGGTGCAGCAGACAAAAGTGGAAGATATCATGATCAAAGTTAAATCCCTGAAATGGAAATGGGCTGGATAGGTTGCTAGAGAAACTAACCACCAATGGACAATTGAAATATTAAACTGGATACCAAGGGACAGAAATAGACCCAGAAGAAAACCATGTAGGAGATGGGTGGAAGAAACTCGAAAGCAAGCCAGACAACATAGAGGAGACTGGCTCAAGACAAACTTGTGGAAGAAATCAGGGGAAATTTTCATCCAGCTGTGGATAGATAATGGTCAGCTATGTTGATTATGATGTATCATTATAAAAGTATTTTATGGAGACCATAAGGGAGACAACTTGGGTGGAGAGGCATTACATCCAGACTTCGTTTACATTAAAAGGAACATCTGAACACACAGAACAAAGAGTCAGATGCCCCAGTGGTCTAAGTGCTGGATTCTGGCCATTTGGGTCTGAGTTTGAATCCTGGGTGAGGCAGGGTTTCAAAATAAGGTACTAAATGATGTAGTCAATTAACTTTGTCTGGGGATACTTTACAATCCCTATTGCAGAGAGACAGTTGTGTTCTCACACGAGTAGAGATATAAAACACAACACACAAATAAAAAGTGTAATGATCTGAGAAAAAATTTTTGAACATGTAACATGATTCATATTCAAATTTAGTTGAACTACTTTTAACCCGGTTAATCTTACAAACTTAAAGAGAAAAACAACTTACAAACTGTATATAATTATGTTGTAAAATGCACATATTTTGAAATGATTGTATGAAAACAATTCAAAAATACTGCAGGTGAAAAATTTTGGGGAGGGAGGCCTTTACACCTGTTGCCACCACTCCTTGGCAATGTCACTGGAGGCAGTACACCAGTGTTTAAAAAATAAATAAATAAGATGCAGGTATTAAGATAAAATATAATGGCATTGATTTCATTAACTGCATTTAAGATTACTAAGGAATTCTACAAATTTTTAACAATATTTTGAGTCAACAATCACTTTTTCTTTGTATGATAGTTTGGTTGAGTGAAATAAAAATATGAAGTCAATTGATCAATAACCAGGTGTGGGTGTGTTATGACATCAAAGATATTTGAGCATCACTTCTGAAATATCTCTCAGAAATGTATGCCACGTTCTAAGTCACTCAATTTATGTAGCACACATGTGCTCAGTAAAAATAACTGTATGTAAAATGCCCATAACAACCATGCACATATTATTTGGGGGGGGAGAGTTAAAAGGTACTGACTCTCTGGGAATGACGAGCAGCTCTGCTGCCTATGTATTTTATAATGCATAATATTGGTTACTAATTTGCCATAACAGAATGCTTATTACTTATGCTTGTACATGTGAAAGCTACTGAAAAATACATGATGTAATCACAAGTGAAATCAATATATCAATATCTAGAACAGTTCCTGTTAGGATTGACTGGTCCTAGTTCAATCACAGTGTATTCCAGTCGCAAAACCACCAATTTGTTCAACTTATGCTTTAACTAAACATTTGTTTGGCAAATTTATTTAAACATGTTTTTTCAAATTTATTTAAACATTTATTTTGCAAATTTATTGAAACATTTATTTTGCTAATTTATATAAACATTTATTTGGTAATTTATTTAAACATTTATTTTGGTAATTTATTAACTAATTAATTGCTGAAATGTTAAGTAGAAATGTTTACTCACCAGAGCTTGGATCCAGTTTTGTCTTAATCATCATGGCATTCTGGGTAAAAGAAAAAGAAATCTAGGTTTACAAGATAGCATTCAGAGTAAACAGACATAAAATTTCATATTTTAAAGCAATGAAAGAGGTATTTTTGTGCTCAGAAAAGAGCTCATGTTCCATCATATCACATTTCAAAATAAACTTTACTGCAGCCTAGAGTAACCCAAATTGTGGGCCAAAAGCTTTCCTCTCACATATACATTTTAGCTCTTTCAAGAAAGAGTATAAATCAAAAAGTCATACTGGGTGCGTCAAAAAGGGCATTACAATTTCAAAAGCATATAAAAAATTATTCAGAATAGTTAAAAGATTTTTGGAGGTGTTAATCTGCAGCAAACAACATCAAGTTTTAAAAACCTCACGTAGTGCCATAGCACCAAATTCCATAACAGCAACTGCCAGCGATATGCATTTCAAAATGGCTGCTTTCACAGGTGCACAGCAGGCTTGCTGTGTGTTTTGCTTTGAAGAAATGAAATTTGTTACAACTATTCAACAGAAATTGCATACCCTGTATCACAGGATCCTCTTACCAGACCTACCATTTACTTTTGGCATAAGAATTTTGTTGAGACTAGTTGTCCTGTTTGCCATGAGAAATCCCCTGGTCATTTATGTGTTTCTGCTGATGTTGTGGAACAAGTGAGGGAGAGCTTCTTTCATCGAGTCCTACAAAATCAAGGCGACGTGCATCTCATGAAATGGGTATTTCAAAAGCAATGGATTGGTGAGTATTACAGAAATGATTGCACTTTACCATGGTTTAAGAAATTAGTAGTGCAGATTGCGAGGCTTATCAGGAATTCTGTGCGGAAATATTGCATTGGATGGAAGACAGGACATTCCTGGACTACATAATTTTCAGTGATAAATTGACATTTCATGTCAGTGGTCCTTAAGGTTAAATCTAACAACTGCAGAATTTGGGGATCCAAAAATCGATGCAGATCTCTGGAACATGTTTATTGTAGCCCAAAGGTGAATGGGTTTTGTGCATTTAGGAAACATAAGGTTTATGGCCACTTCTCTTTTCACAAGAAAACCATCAATGGTTTTGTGTATGTGCATATGCTCAAAAATGATCTCATTTCACAGTTGGACGATAACTGAGAAGAATTCATTCACTTTCAGCAAGATGGTGCACCACCTCACTACTGTTCCGATGTCTGGAATTTCCTTAATGAATGTTTCCCAGGTGGCGGTTTGGTCGAGCAGGGCAGATAGCATGGCCACCTCATTCTCCTGCCTCGGCACTTGATTTTTCGCATGGGGTTTCATTAAAGATCAAATATTTGTTGTCCCAAAATTACCTGCAAATCTCCCTGAACTCAAAACTCGAATTACCACTGCAGTTGCAGAAGTGACAACAGATATGTTGGTTCGACTTTGGGGAGATGTTGACTTCAGGTGCAATGTCGGCTCTATCACCAATGGCAGTTGCACCAAACCAAAATGACTAGGTGGGATAAAACTTGATGCATTTTGCTATAGATTAATTCCTCAAAAAATTCTGTAAGTATTCTGAATAAATTTCTATACACTTTCAAAGTTGCAAAGTCCTTTTTCAATAACCATGTATATGAAAATGTTATGAATGTTTTAAAATAGTCATTTCTGTTCCTGAAAGACACAGCGCTATGGAAAATTGAGTTTAAATAGCAAATAATTTGATGGAAACTGGATGGATTACACAGTGGATGCCTCAAATAGGCCATCATGAATTATATTATTTTATATGCATAGTTTGCTGTATTATTGTTAGTTTTTACATATATTGCACATATTGCATTATGCAACAATATTTTTGTGTAAATCCTTGAGTTCAAATCATGGGAACACTGCAAAAACATGCTTAATAAGCACCAGTTTTATTTGCTAAATGATAGCAAATGCAGTAAGAGAGCAGCAGTAGATGATAGAAGAGGAGGGTCAGAGAGAAGTGAAACAAAGGACCATTTTAATGTCTTTTAAAACTCGGACACTTTTTCAGTCTTCACTTGATATGGTCTTCATAGTCCTGCTGAATGAAAACAGTGTTCTTTGGCTCATATCTTTTTATAATATCAAGTTTCTGCATCTGAGTATATGTTTTCTTTCTGTTCATTGAATGTCCACTTTCACTTTGAAGTCAGTTCATGCGAGACAGAAATCCACTTACTACTTCACACACACTTGGCTTTAAACTCCACTCCTCTCTACACCCAAGTTTTTATTAGTCGAAACTTTTGGTTTGATTAGTTTTGCATTTTAATAATTTGCATATCTAAGCACAACTCTTTGACTGCTGAACTGCATGCACTTTTGATCACTCATGCTGGGTGCTGCAATTTCATCGTTACTGATTGTAACAGAACTCAACTCCATTCATCATTGTCCAACACTCTGTCCATATCAAATGAACTCTGTTTTGTGAATAAGAAATTAAAATACAAACTATTCCTGTTCAGTCTTCTTCATATTGTAGATCCAAATATCTTATTGGTGGTGGTGGTGGCTGAAAACTCCAAAGCTAGTGAAAGTGCTGACCTTCTTCAATTGCTTTTTGTTGTTAGTGCTGAACACTACAGTGACTCATAAGTTGGTTGGTTTGTTTGGGAGTTTAAAAACCACTGTGAGCAACTCCACGGGATATAAGCAGTGGCCTGCCCATAATTTAGGACCATTGGCTCCAGGGAAGGGAGATTCATAAGTTGATGTGTTTTATTGTACCGTTGAAATGTTGCCTATTACAACATAAATAATAAGTCTTACCAAGCAAAATACAAATCACTATTTCCAATAGTTCATAACCACATGTTGGCAAGTTGTTCAATTCTTCTTTGATGCACTTGGTTCTTAAAGGCAATAAACTCCAGATATCTGTTTTGGAACTTTCTCCAATGTACTAAATTACTTATGTCAAACATAATTTGCTATGGAGATAAGGAGATAGCAGTAAGAAGAAACTGCATACAGATTATATATAAGTTCAGTAAGCAGCAGCTCAAATACTAGATATACTTTGTTCTGAACCGCAGTGTTCTGTTTGGTATTGCCTTGCCAAAGTATCTGTTGTTTCATATATTCATACAGCATTGCAAATGTCATCTAGCTGCTTAATTATTCATGTGCTATTTAGACAATCTATATTTTGAGGTTACTTACCTTTATTCCCTAAATCTTTTAGGAGGTTTTCGTCTCTACACATTTCCAACACGTATTTTTCTTATTTACATCGTGGTTCAAGGCCGAAAAAGTGCTTGGATGTTATGCTTGTTTCTGAGGGGAGAGAGGTCCATGATTGTTGAATATAATGGTTGTGTCAGGTATTTAAGTTTATTTTAATTGGGCACTGATGTGCAATTGTAAATACTTTTGGGTTACAGCTTTTTAACTTTGACGTTTTAGGAAATGTGTAATATAGGTTTTTATTAATTAAAGTTTTAATTAGATTAAAGTGTTTTAGGGAGTTCAATTGTGTATATTTGTGGTGGATTATTTTGAATCTGAATTTGGTCATAGGGAAAAGAAGGGAAGGGAATGAAGTTTGCGTGAGTTGAAAATGATTTTTTTTTTTTTTTTTTTTTTTTCCGGCCTTGAACCACAATGTACATAAAGGTGAGTAACCTCAAAATATAGATTATCTGTTGTTTGTTTACCAATCATATGTATCATTGAAGCATCACAGAGCACACAAGATCCAGAAGTGCACTGATGCAAGTCCATCATGAACGAGTTCAAAGTGTACTACACTCTCAAAGCTCTAAACACACAACAGTGACTTTGTTTCGAATAGTCGTTTGTTTCAGACAGTAAGAGTGAGCCAGCATGGGCAAAGTAACTGCTTTTGAATATTCATATTGTTGAAGTGCACCACTCATCACATGTAACAAATTGCTTGGTGAAATAGTGGTTATGTGTATTCGCAAAGAGTTTCTTGCAGACCTAACTATAGCAGTTGGCTTTTTTCAGTAACTACTTGTGTGGAATGCTTTGGCAACTCTTGGTTAGTTTACTAATGCATTACAAATGAAAACTACACTGCTGTCAAAAATGCAACACTAGGAAAAATGTATGCAATCGGACCAAAATTTGCAGGATGGGGCGGTCACATGAGGTGAAAACGATTTGCACCAGCCATGCCCTCATAGCCACAATAGTTGATTCACAGGAATTGTGGTAGTAACTGAGTATACTCTGCTGCAGAAGGCAAGACCTGTACATACAGTTGATGGACTTCGAGCAAGGCTGAGGAGTTGGACTGCGTGAAGGCGGACTTTCATTCAGTGACATCACAGCTTGTGTTGGATGAAATATGAGTACAGCAATGCAAATATGGTGTCAGTAGGAAGAGGAAGGTCTGAGGCACTGATGAGAAGGGTCTGGTGCCCAGTGATAAATGAACACACAGGAAGACCATCTCCGCCATATGGCATTGGCAGACCAAACAACTGTGACCATCTGTACCACATCAAGGGTTGTCTGTGAGCTGTCTGATACTGTGTTTGCTTCAGAGAGGCCTTGTTCCAAGGCTAAACCACAACATGAGCAGCTGTGGCCCAAAAACTCAAACACTGGCATAATTAATGGAAGCTCGTGGTGGCTTTTTGGGGTTTTTTTTTTTTTATAAGATGACAAAGTTCAATCTAATGACCCATGATGGACATTTACTTTTACCACAACACGATGGTGAATGGCTGCTGGAGGCATGCGTCATCATATGGGCATGACACCGGGAATTCTGGTGTGGGGTGCTGTTGGTTTCCATTCACATTTCTGTCTCCTACACATTGCAGAAACCATGACCCCCCAGTGGTACATTGCAGAAGTTGTGGAGACTAAAGTGTTGTCATATTTGCAGAATTTAGCTCCCCGTACCATCTTTCAACAGGATGGTGCCCTGGTGCAGAATGTCTTACAGCACCTGGATGACTAACATGTGCCACATTTTCTTTGGTAAGCATGTTCACAAGATTTGTTGCCCATTGAACAAGTGAGGGATATGGTCAGTCAATGCCAGGCTGTCATTCTCTGCCATCAGTTACCAAAGCTGAACTTTAGATATGAATTGAAACAGCATAGAATGACCTGCAATGTGACGTCCAGAACCTCTGTAGTCAATGCAATGTCACATATAAGCCTTTACCAACACTCAGGGTGGGTGCACAAGGTAGTGAGTGTTGTGTGTCCACATAACTTGCAGGTCTGTACTTCTGATCACTTATGTCTTGTATCATAGGTGTAGCCGGGGAAGGGGGAGGGGGATCCTCTGGTCCAGACCTCCCCTAGAGGGGGATTGAGTATGAATTTAAAGCGATATGTATGTGTACATATATTGAATGTTTTTTTTTCTGAGTAATGTTTTTCTTATTTTTTGACTTAAAGATTTTGGGCTTATTCCCACTTGGAGTATTTTCTTTCCAGGAGGCTTTCAACAACGGACCAAATCCATGGATCCCCCTTAAGAAATTTCTAGCTACATTACTGTCTTGTATCGTTAAGTAATGTGCCCTATAAATCTCACTTCAATATCTCAGGTCTTCCTTGGTGTTGCATTTTCAACAAACAACAGTGTACATTTGATTATGAGAAACTTAGCTCAGACAAGAGGTTGCAAGTACACGTGGATGAAACAGCTTTAACAGCATGGCACAAGATGTAGTGATTTATCAATATTGGACAATTGGAACACAGATTTAGTTTTATGGCTGTTGTACCTACCCTTGAACCAAACTTGAGCAGCATGATTAGGATATGTCTCTCACCTTTAACTTAGTGCATTTCTCAGGCCTCTTCATAGATTTTAATCTAGTTTTACCAGCAGTGATGTGTAATTGTGGAAATTTCAATACTTAACTCACTCACTGTAAAACATTCCAAACACTAGACAGCACACCTCAGATATAAAATAGGCATGGATGGAATAGGTGGATTTATACAGTCACTTGGTCCTATGCACAGAAAAATGAAAATTCTACATGGTGCTGTGTCAACATATAACTATGCACAGTACAAATTTTTGATACATATATGCATATCATTAAGCTGTTCTCTGGGATTCAGAGGTTAGCTCCACAAAGAAATACAAACTACCAGATAATTTTTACTTACTGTTGCCATATCAAACTTCTCCATTTACAGCAATCTTGATATACAACTCGGGCTCCACTGACATCCATCACACGCCGTACACAAGATCTTCTTTACTTCATACTCATAATCCTTTTCTCATGCAGACACTCCTGAATCTGATCTCTCCATGACTTTCTTGGCCTTCCTCTGCCTTTCCTGCCTGCCAATTGGGCTAAAAAGATTTTCTTAGTAACCATTTCATCACTCATTCTTTCAACATGGCCAAACCACTGAAGCATATTAGTCTCCACCTTGCTAACAACATTTTGCTTCACATTACACAACTGAAACACATCTTCATTCCTCACACAATCAGAACGTGTCTTGCCACAAACCCCCTGTAGGTAACGCATTTCTCCAGCACACAAACGACTCCTATGTTTCTTCTGTAGTACCCCGGTTTCACTGCCATACATCAGAGTAGGAACAATTACATTTTCATACACAGTCATGCAGGACTCTCTTGAGAACCCATCATTCCTACGAAAACCTCCCAAAGCCGCTATGACTTTCAATGAAGAATTCACTCACCTACTAATTTCATCATCCAATTTGTTCTCTCTGTCAAACATGCTTCCTAAATACACAAACTCATTCGCCTGGTCAATCACTGTGCCATTTAGACTTATATTACATTCAGTACTACCAGTTCCTCTCTCAAAAACCATAATTTTGATTTTTCTGTCATTTATACTCAGTTTGAATTTCATGCAAACTTTGTACATCCGGGACAACATACTCTGCAACTAAACTCAAGCTTTTTATTTACCCCAGTATTCAGTATCCCTTAAAACTGTTGCCAAAATACAGCTTACAACTTTCATTATGTTTCCGTCTCTCTTCAAATTGTTTCAAAGACCTGAGATGACACTTTTGGATGCACTGGAGAACCTGACCACCTCCAAAGTATGATTGACCCATTGTCATCTTACCTGTGGCTTACTAATACAAAATCTTCCAGACAATCTCTTGGTGCACTGTTGCTTGAACTTATGAAACTTTTATCAGAAACATGGAGACAGCAATTTCAACACATTTGAAAGCAGTCCACTAAAACAATCACTGTAACACATATTTAAAAACATTTCATTAAAACCATAATTTCAAAACATTAAAACAAATCCCTAAAACACAATCATATCATATTTAAAAACAGTTTATTAAAACAATCTTGCAAAATGCTTTTAAGCAGTTGTTTTTATGAAATTTAAAGCTAAACAGTTTAAGAAAAAGGTCAAAGTTTGGCTTTGCATATCAGGTTAGTGGGTAACTTATTTCTGTACTTTCAAACATACTGAATAGCTACAAATTAATTACAAAGCAAAAGTTTGGAGCCTTACAAGCTGAGAAAAAAAACTTTCTTTTTTCTGTTCAGTATTTTCAGTAATTTAAGAAGTATAATCTGCCCTGGTGGTGTCTAAGCACTTAGATTCTGACCAATTGTCTGTGGGGTGTGGGGGGATTATGGGTTTGAATCCTGGTTGAGGCATGGGTGGTCTTATGGAACTGCCTCTCTCCCTTCCCTGTAACCAGTGGCCCTAAATTAGGGACAGGTGAATGCTCATAACCCAATGAATTGCTTATGGTGGTTGTTCACCCGCCCCCACTCCAAAAATAAAATAGAGGGGACAGTCTACTTCTTTATAAGTCAAGTTGACTGTCATTGAGAGAAGTTTTCTCAATAGACACTAAAAATTTCTGAAAAATTTAGAAATCAGCAAAGATTAGTGCATTTATGTTACTTTAAAAATGGTACTTGCCATTTCAGGACATCTTCTGAGATTCTGCACACTTCTTGCTCTACTTCCAGGCATTTTATGCCAATTGCTGTTACTTTTACCTTCTCTTGGATTTCCATATGCTTCCATTGTTTTGAGATTTATTTCATCATCTTGACATGTGACACTGCATTGGCTACCAGCAAGTGTTTCATTGCATTGCAAACTTGCAAAATCACCATAAGTTTTAGCCCTTTTTGAACACCATAAGTCATTCACTATCAAACTTTTATCAGTTATTTCAGTCTTGCTGTATTTACTGATTATATCTGCTGTACAACCAGTATATTTCTTCACTGCACTCAAACAAATATTGTTGACATTGGAATGCTCAGAATATGACGAATCATTCAGTAACTGTACTGAAGTGAATTCATCAGCTTTTTCACCTAAAGCATTGGAGCTTGATAATAATTCTGGAAATAATGTTGTGCACTTATTTATGTATAATGAAATATCTGTGTCTTCTCCACTGAGGGACTTTTCCAGGGGAGAGTGCTCAGAAATAAATAAGTGTTCATCAGAAATGCCTTCTCCTGCAACAAATGTATTCTCCGTAGGTCTGGACTGTACCATTGTTACTTCTGAAGCAACCTCAGAATTGTTATCACAATTTCCATTTTTAAGTTCATCAATTGAGAGAAAGGGTACTACATCATTATATTCAACAGTATTTTCAAATTCCATTGCATCATCATTAATTCCGGACTCCAGACTTCCACGCACAGCTGCTTGTTGTACAGTGGAAAAATTCAAATTCTCCAACGGCACTGCACCTGATGAACTCAACTCAGTTCTCATACAAGGGTCACAGGAAAAGTTCAATGGTGCTCCATTTTTGCATTTGTTTACCATATCTGGAGATTCATTACTATCTTTCACTTCTGATGGCTGTGGAATTAATACCAGTATATTTTCTGTAGAAATGTTAGCATTTGAGACAAACCTGAGCTGTTGGGAGTTAGTACTAGGGTCTTGTGTTACTAACTCAAGTTCTATAGGGCTTCCCAAAAGGTGAGAGGTATTGCATGATTCTGTGACTTTTACAGCATCTATCAGGGTACTAGTAATATCCACTGAATTATGGGTATCAACTGCAGAGCTCTTTGATGGAGAAAAGTTTAAGAAACCTGGAATTATTGGGACTTTCCGAGTACCAAACTTTTGTAAAGTTTCTAAGTGCTTCTGCGGAAATCTACTAATTTTGTGCATTTCGGAACAGTCCAATGTGGCACTCTCCCATGAAGTATTTATTATACCTGATGCAGCATCCCCTTTCATATTTAAGAGAAGAAGGGGTGATCCACAGCTATTCTGATGAATATTTAATGGGGAAACTTCTGGACTACTTGATGTGCCTGGTGAGGACTCAGGCGAATCACCATCGCTCCAATATTGTCCAACTTTTGCATACTTTTCCCTTATTGTGTCAATCTCAGTATCCAAACTTTTCCTCTTCATAGCTTTCCTCTTTTTTTCAGCCTTTTTTTCTTCAGTCTCTAAAAAATATAATAACAATTAAAACGAACATATATTCCAGAACGAATTCTGAGTCATTCATGCATTACTGATATAACACAGCAAGTCAAAAGTTTTCCTCATTTGCAGCTAAAAAGTTTAATGATGCAAAACAACCATACACACTAGCTTCATTCTGCAAAGAACATGCTGTTGTTTTCTAGTCTTTTGCCTACATTCCACTAGAGCCACTTCCCACGGTGGTACCATTCAACAGGTTTCGAAGACAGAAACTCTCAATGCCAGATTCCACATCCAACAATGATGCAAAGTGCCTCCCTGTCACTACATGAGGAGCAATGAAATGAAACAGGTGGTAGTCAGACAGGAGAAGCTGCAACTGTATGGAGGATAGAGAATAATCTCAACCCCTTCCACTTCCTGTAGTTTTTTGACAAACCACTCTGAAGGGGTGATTTGATACATTATTCACTTGCAACTATGTCCACTTCCTATTGGTGAGCGTTGGTGCAGAGCATTAGAGGTCCCCATCCATAGCCTGACCATTTGGCACAAATTCCCAGGGCATAGGACCCTCACAATTCCACCAACATGCATATTATGACTTTCCTCTTGAACCACCATTCTTTGCGCCACTCACTGTGCTTCCTAGTGTGGCCTCAGCCTCTGGTTCTCAGAGATAGAATTGTGTAGGAATAGCCACTTTGCATCATCTGTGACAATATGACAGCAAAACCTATGACCCCATGGATCTGACTGCAATCTGCGACAAAGAGTGACACGTTCTGCCTGCTGGGGTGTCAATTTATGGGGAACCATTGGATGGTGCCTGGAGAAGAAATCAAGTTGGTGCAGTTGCTGAACAACGGTGGATTGAGAAGACCCCACCCCGACTGCCAATTGTTGTGTACTGGTACCAGAGTTCCCTGTCACAGCTTCGACCAGTGTCGGTGTTGGTGGTCGTTGGGAGCCCTGACCTCTGCTTATCTTTGAGACTGCTGTCTCCAGCATTAAAACACTCAAACCATTCTCATCCAGGGCTGCTGTCCAATGTTTCCTTACTTTCAATAGCACAAGTTTCTTTAACTGCTGCCACTGTGTTTAACCCTTTTTTTCCAATAACTGCATATGAGGATCTGCACAGCATGTTTATATGGCTTCTTCCTCTGCATTTCTGTGTAGAACACACAAGAATGGAGGCCCAACATTATGTGTAGCTCAAAATGGGACGAATGTTTGACTTGCCCTGGTAAACATCATGTGAAAATCAAAATCATTTTGTTATTTCACTAAATATTTTTCATAAAAGGAAAATAATGGTACACACCAAGGCTTAGGAATCAGGAAAACAAAAAAAAAAAAAAAAAAAACAAAGCAAAACAAAAACAGTAAGAACTTTACCATAAATTCTATATATCAAAGTCTATGTTTTACACTCTGACAAAAATAAGGTGCTGTTCGCATGTACTTAAATGGTAACACAGCAGTTGCAAACCTTAAAAGTACATCATGAATGGAATACGAGATTACACCATACAATACAAATTTTGAAGATGTGAATTCGTTTTTGGTGTAAGCATGACAAGATGATAAGTCAGATAATATCCAAAAACTTGAAATTTTCATCGTCCTGGAGCGGGAACCGAACCCTCATCTCCCGGATAATGCCTGAGTATGCTAACCACTACACCACCCAGAACAACCAAGTTTCAAGTTTCCGATAAATTTGAATATAACCATCACAGGATTCATTCGCTAGTCAAAGCAAATGGCATTCATGTTAGCAAATCTGGAGATTAGGAATTCTATCCCATGATTGCCTCGAGGAGCAGATAAATGAATGGCCCAATTAATTTGAATGTAAACTTGGTCGTCCTCGGTGGTGTAGTGGTTAGCATACTTGGGCGCTATCCAGGAGATGCGGGTTCGGTTACCGCTCCACGATAATGAAATTTTCAAGTTTTCGGATATTATCTGACTTACCATCCATATCATGTTTACACCAAAAAACATCTTCAAAATTTGCCCTTAAAAGTTCATCTTCAAAATTTGCACTTAAAAGTACATTCAGAAAACATAATCATATGAAGGCATTCTTTAAAGCTATAAAACTTAAATTTAGTGATATCTAACACTTCTATAATGAGGGAAGATATTGCAGGGATGTAACAAAATATAAAGCATCATGGGTAAGAAACCAAAAACTTGCACAATATCCTGAAAATTCCCACATATTTTTCATGAATTTATTCCATCCAACATATTTTTTTGGTTAGATATCAAAGAACTACACGAATCCAAACAATAATATTCACCACGACACTCCCTACAAAAGATATATTATAGAGCTATCTATTCTAAGAAGTGCTGTCACAAAAGTTATTGCTTAGATTTGTGAAGTTCAATCTAAAAAAAAGGGGGTGGGGAGAAGGAACAGAAAAAAAAAACAACATGAACAGAATAAATTCATAAAACATTCATGTTCATATTTTCAGGTTACTGTGCCACAATACCACATTCCTTGCAATACAATCTTTTGAATCAGTATACAACGAAGTAGAAGGGAGAGTCGAAAACATTCAATATATGTGAATTTCATTATAACCCAACACATGAAAATGGGCTATTTTTGGCATATTACACTGTGTCAGGTTAAAACTAGTCAATCATAAACCATTTATCAATTAATCAAAGATGAATAATATTTGTTAATTAAAAACTATAGCTAACAAAATAATATGAATGAGATCTGCAATAAGCATAACATTTAAAAATGCAAAAATTAAAGAAACTGCTGAAAATTTGAAATTTCACCTATTACATGTTATGTTGGATACAGGCACAATTTTTGCTTATTTTGTGGTTATTATGATTCCTGTAATTAAATGTTTTTCAACTTCCTCTGACATAGTGGTTAAGATGTTTCTAAATGCAAAATAAACTCTTAAGATTTTCCAACTGGAGATTCAGGGATTAAAAGTTGGCAAGGGAGGCAGAAAAAAAAGACAGAAGTTGCAGAGAAGAGCAAGATGTGTGTTTATCAGGCAATGGGAGGTGGCAAAAAAAGTAACTGAAATGTTCTCATCTACACATACAAACAGACCTTTATGTAAATGGCATGTTGTCAACAGCCTGTAATTCTTCATTTTTCAGTGAAAAAACTGGGGAAAATGCCAGTTATTTTGTTTGCTGATAACTGTGCTGAACTTTGATGTATATGGTTTCTTCAAAAAAGTTTGTTCGCAATATGTAGTTTAAATAATTAATTTGTGATATATAATTAAAATCACGAAATTCAAGGAGTCTATAAAAACTTTGGTTCAAAAGGAACTTCATATTATGCAAGTTCACTATATGTGGTGTGACTGTGTGCATGTATATAAATATTTACATTTGCACAAAATGTAATGTCAATAAAACTGAGCGTGGCTTAGTGGGAAGAGCAGTTGGCTTCCATTGTGTTGGTCAAGGAAGCCAACTGCTCTTTGGTGCTAAGAGTAACTGAATACTTGCCATGGATTGGATGGGCAAATTAAGCCAGCACACTCATGGTATTGGAACTCCAGTTACAAATTTAAAGGTCAATAATTCCTTCCTCTCTTGTTCTGACCTTCCTTGGGGAAACACAATGGCCCTCTTGCTTCCATTTCTGGATAGGAGATGTAGTGAGGCCATATTTATGCATGTGGTACCCTTACTGACTTGCAATTAGTTTAAAATTTGGTTTAAATTGTAACTGAAGTTGTAGCTCTTAGATTTCACCTCAGTTAAATGTGTTAAATGTGTACAGTACATCTTAATTTTTTTAAGACTTTAACATCACGAGTATCTAAGGATAGGAGTAAATCACCAGTCCCTAATTTAGGGCCTATTGCTTGAGAGAAATGAAATACTATCTGTAAGAATGAAACAAAAAATGACTACATCGTGTAAGCATTCAAGCCTGTATCCAGGTCAACAAAAGGCCAAAAGTTTCACAATATGTTAGAAGTTTATCCAAGAATTGTGGGAGAAAAAAAACTATGTGTTTTCATTTCATTTTTACATAGCAAGAAAACAATTGACCAGAAAATAACTCAGGCTGAAGAAAGAGTAAGTCAAAACTGTGAATGCATTTAAGCAGAGAAAACTAGATAAAAGACTAAGATGTAAAGAACAGAGCAGTTTGAACTTGTCATGGGAAGAAATACAACAGATGCAGGGAACAAAACAACACAATTGAAACAACTCACAGAGAATTACAATACATATCAGATATCTGGCAATGGTAACATTGTACCCGATCTCAGTAAAAATTAGGAAACACATTTAAAACAATCCAAAGAACAAAACAGCAAATGTATTACATATATGTGGAAGAAACATTCTTCTCATAATACTAGCAAAATACTTTATGATAATTAACACAGCAATCAGAAATCTCTGAATTGACTGTATTCGTAAGTTCTCATGTAATATCAATCACTCAGAAAACTTGAAAATTTCATCACCCTGGAGCGGAAAACGAATCCGCATCTCCCAATTACTGCTCGAGCATGCTAACCATTACACAACACAGGACGAAGAAGTTCGTAGTATATGAGCATTAAGAGCATCGGAATATTCTCCGACTGCATTCTTAATCGAAGCAGACTATGCTGCCATCTAGCTTTGTTAAGCATATCACCAGTCATTCAGGTATATACTGTGGAAGAAATATTCTCATAATACATGGAAAATACGTCATGATATTTAACACAGCAATCAGACATCTCTGAATTGACTATATTTTCACTGTTTTCACATAATATCAGTCACTCAGAAAACTTGAAATTTTATCGCCCTGGAGCAGAAACGGAATCTTCCATTTCCGCTCCAGGGCGATAAAATTCAGTAAAAATACAATCAATTCAGAGATGTCTGATTGCTGTGTTATCATGACGTATTTTCCACGTATTATGAGAATATTTCTTCCACAGTATATACCTGAATGACTGGTGATATGCTTAACAAAGCTAGATGGCAGCACAGTCTGCTTCGATTAAGAATGCAGTCGGAGAATATTCCGATGCTCTTAATACTCATATACTACGAACTTCTTCATCCTGTGTTGTGTAATGGTTAGCATGCTCGAGCAGTAATTGGGAGATGCGGATTCATTTTCCGCTCCAGGGTGATGAAATTTTCAAGTTTTCTAGAATGATTGATATTACGTGAGAACAGTAAAAATACAGTCAATTCAGAGATGTCTGATTGCTGTGTTAATTATCATGAGCTAATGTATTTTTTAAAACCTATGAGGTAAAATGTTCACAGTGGGTTCATAAGACACTTGTACAAGCCAGTGCCAAGCTCCATTTATGGCAAAGAGGGTGTTCTCACAGCTATCAGGAGAGAAAAAGAGCAAATCATCAATATGTGGAAACAGGATTTCCCCCCGGACATTTACATATGTCTGCTAGTTATTTCCATCAAAAAGTAGGAGAGATAATTTAATCCTGAATTACATTCTTCACCACCACTCGTTGTTATCATGTCTAATTAAGATACTTGTCAGACTAATACCTGTACAATGGTTAATGTGGTCCGAGACATGGAAAATCAGCTCTTCATCCTTATATAAATCATATCAAAGATGCAACAGTAATGCACACAACCTTTGGTTTAATTGTTCTTCTGGAAAAGTTATATAAATTGAATCTTGTACAGATGAAATTAATTTGCTTTCAGAATTCAATTTACAGATCTCTCTGACCATATTGACATTTATCTATTATAGTTGTGTCACTTTATTAGGATTTGATGCTGAGAACAAATCATGACATGCTACTAGTCCCATCTGTTTTGAAAATGTGGTGATCAGTTTGTTGACAGTCATTTACATTTCTTTTTACTTTTTTCTTCTTCAAGGTGGTAGATTTTATTTTCTCATAGTTGCTAGAGTATTTTGTTTAAGCTTCTTTAAATTTGCCTTATCTGAGTCCCTGTAACTTGTGTAGCAGCAAGATTCTGAGTTGATCTGGCACAGAGATGTACTTGTATTATCTGGGTGTAAATAATATCTTTTGAAAGCAAAATCACTGGATTATGAATGAAATCCAAATTTGCAAACTATTATGCACTCTACAACTGATGCTCTCAGATAGCCCAGGTGCTGGACTTCAACTCATTGTTGAATATCACGCTTACTTCTTCCATGCTTCACGTTCATACAAACAAACAAAAAAAAAAAAAAAAAAACAAAAAAAAGGACTTACCTCTGATTATCTTATCCATAATTTTCAGATCCATGGCCATTTCAAAATGGTGTTTATTAAACTGTGCACAAAGAAATACCCTTAAAGGGAACATCTTGCTTTGGGAACATTTTCAGAAGACCGAAACAAATCAAAGAGAAAAACTAAAAAATACCAAGACGCATATCCAGATGTCCACAACTGAAAACTGGAAAGGGAAAGAGGTTAAAATAATATAATTTAACATGGCATACCACTTGCCTTGCTCCTCCCCTACCTGTGTATGTTTGTCTGTGCAGTCATCTGAAGAGGACTATTCTACCCACAGATAGACAGCAAGACAAACTGCGGACTCAAAGCAAGTAGCTCACAAAATTCAAACAGCAATAAAGAGCAGCAGTGTGAACACATAGTGTTCAACTACACCTGCACAAGAGAAATGCTTATAATATACACACAGTTGATATGCAGTTCCCATATACACAGCTGAATATGATCAAAAGGTATTAACACAAAGATCATGCAAACAAAAAACCACAAAACATGCTATTCAAAATACATAAAAAATTATGAAAATCTTGTAGATTATTATTGTTTGAAGTCTACAAGAAATACCAAGTGCATGACACACCACCTGTTCACATTGTGTTCAAATAATCAACATTCAAAATGGCATGCAATCTGTAGCTTGAGTTTTCTATAAAGAAATGCAGGCTGAAATTTATTGTACAACGTTGTCTCAGTAGGGCGACTCATGCAAAAACAACAGCAAGTCTTGTGAAAGGGTGAATGCGTTTAAATATGATACTGAAGGCGTTGGAAATTTTCCACTACCAAGGCAAGCACATTGTGTCTTAGTGTGAGGAAGTACAGCAACAGAAGAGCTCATACAAGAAAAGCCTCTCATTACCACCGAAGAAAAGTCATAATGTCAAAGATTAGGGTTGGTTTAGCTTATATTATTATTAGTTAGTAGTAGTCTCAAAAAGGCTGTATTCGATAGATTGCTTACAGTTTAGCAATGGAACTGAAGGAATGACGACTTCATGTATCTTTCATGCATCTTGGACTGTATAAGCACCAAGGAGAGGACTTTCTAGAACAAATCGTCAGAAATAAATCCCAGTTGCACTATTACCAGAAAGCAAATGCAAAAGTTCAAATTGGCACCATATATAAAAATGTGCAGCTGTTGTTGAAAAATTGTACCTACACATCAGCCTTGGAAGTATTATTCTTGTATTTCATATTTCAGACAGGGCCAGTTTTGGCATTTGGGGTGCCCAGTGTAACAATATTTGAAATTTGAAGACACTCCCCACAAGCATTTTGTTCTTTGTGTTTGGATTGGATGGTTTTTCAGCCACATATAAAAGATATATAAAATAATAATTATGCACACTGAATCCAAGGTCAGTGCCAAAAACAATGCTGCTTTTTATGTTTAGTTGTAACAATACTCTGTTGCAATGATTCTGTTTGTTCCAGTGGCAGCGAGCCCTTTCATTTTCTCCAATCATCATTGCTTATTGTCTGGAAAAACAATACTCATGGAATATTTTTTTAATGTACTCACACACACACACACAAAATTCAGTCCCCCCCCCCACTTGGCACATGATGCACCACTCTAAAGACGGTTCT
This sequence comes from Macrothele yani, assembly GCA_039090855.1. Lineage (NCBI taxonomy): Eukaryota > Metazoa > Arthropoda > Arachnida > Araneae > Macrothelidae > Macrothele > Macrothele yani. Next base: position 129,237,083 of record CM076989.1, on the reverse strand, counting down.
GACTCTCGGATCACAAGTAATAACTCTGAAGCATTATCTAGGTAGTGTGGCATTTACTGTTGTTACTGTTATTTACTGTTCTGTTCTGTGACATTTAAAGACAGAAATTTTAAAAAGAAAAAATAATACTGTTGGAATAAACAAATACGTTGCTCTTTCCACGTTTTAGCAACACAAAACAACCGAAAATTTGTTATTCGGTCGCTGCTGGGGAATTGAATCCCGGATCTCTTGATATCTAGCAGAGCACGTTAGCCTTATAACATGGTGGCCAACAATCCATGGTGCTATGTGTGTTTTTCTGCCAGTTTCTGACATCATAATTCCGTAATATGGGCTCTACTGAGACGTCTCTATCCGGTGGGCATGGGCTCAGCTCAGCCCATCTTACGGATTTATGATGTCAGAAACTGGCAGAAAAACACACATAGCGCTGTGGATTGTTGGCCACCATGATGTAAGGCTAACGTGCTCGGCTAGATATACAGAGATCAGGGATTCAATTCCCCGGCGGTGACCGAATAACAATTTTTCAGTTGCTGTATGTTGCTAAAACGTGGAAAGAGCGATGTATTTGTTTATTCACTGATGTCACGTATATGGAGGATTTTCACTTTAATACTGTTGGTTTTTGTTCTTCAGTATGTGTTTGTGATGCAACTTGACAAGCAATGCACACACTCTCTTCTCTGCAGTGGAACAGATACATGAGCTGAATTTTGTGCATTATCCCATCCAACACTTTTACGAGTCTTAGGCCCAAGTGACTACCGCCATTTTTGACACAAAAATGATGTCAATTTTTATCAGATGATAATCTGAAGATGGTGGTGCATGAATGATTGCAAGAGAAATGACAAAACTTTTCTTGAAGAATCTATCCATTCGTGGTCATCTAAGGGAGTGTGCCAAATGTAGTGGAGACTACATTAAAGATTGACAATCACATTTTCCTTACCGTATGTGACAAACAACTTTTACTGAAGTTTTGTGGTTATCATTTGAATGACCTTTGTGTACAAATACCTAATTTACATTCTGTTCAGTTAACAATGATTATGCTTCTCATGAAGTAGTGGATATAACATACTACACCAGCAGAGCTACAGAAAATTAACACTGTTTAGTACCTAAATGGAATACCACTGACTTCTGATTAGCACTAGTGAGCACATGCCTCCTCTGGCACAGAACTTCTGATCCTTTGGATTCACAGAGTTTCCACTGAAGTTTTCCTTGAAGATTTTAGGGTGATAGAATGATCTATGTCAACCAGTAAAACTGTTACTCATGCTTAGCACCCTTAAAAACTGAAACACAATCAGGTTCTTGAATTGGACTTCACTATTTCAAGTTTAGCTACAGCAAGAGTACAGAAAGAATTCTCAGCGGTATACAGTGACTGAGGAGCTGCACATTCAGTTAAATAAGCAACTTTCTCCCCTGGAATCTTTGAAGGGCATATTACTGTTTATCAGCATATGGAAGCAATAGGCTAGTCTTTGAGCATTGGCTAACTGGAATAGGAATAGCACAATAGAAACTTCAGGAAGTAACCAGTTTGCATAAAGTTGCATCACATTACCCAGTATAGCAGCTACTGCTTTTTGTGTTCCACACGTAAAATTTATATGAATTCAAAATTTTGTTTACTATATTACCATTGCCAGACCTCTGCTACATATTGCCCAAAGAAGGAAAGCACAACTGTACATGATACTTAAGGATTCACAGAAGGCAATGGCAGAGTTTCCAGGTGGAAATAAATAGTTCCTGAGAAATATATGCAACTGGTATAAAGATCAAGCTGAGAAATTTCTGCACGCTTATCAGAAGCAGTGCAAAGCTGAAAATTTTTTATGTGAAATTTGGAGTGCACCATGCCCTGGTATTGAACTGATTTTCATCGGATATCTTTATTATTGCAACAGCTTCACAGACACGGACATTTAGAATTGATGTAATCCTCAGTATCAAGATTACAGAAGGAAAGTTAGAAAAGTCGGAGAAAAGCACCTGAAAATGGAGGAATGATGAAAAGCAGAACAGAAATGGAGTATATCTGTTGCAATGTATCGATTGGTTGATATGTTATCAAGAAAGAAGTTAGATTAAGGTGGAAATGTGAAATGAAAAGTAAGTAGCAGAATGCAGAAGTGATGGAATAATTGGAGGAAAACATCAAGTTCACTCCATGATGGAAGTTATCAATTAGTCTGAAAGGGAAATTTATATAAGACTGTTGTAAACCCAGAAATACTGCACAATGTTGAGAACTAACCAATGAAAAATCTGTTGAGAATAAATAAAGCATTTTTGAGATGAATGACCTCACATAAATGCATAAAGACACTAGAAAGAAAAACACTGGAATTGAAAGGAAAAAATAATGGTTAAAGTGACCAAAATTTCAAAGAAGCCCCAAGATATACTGAGAAGGAATGAAGAGAGCATTAATGATGGGAGAAAAGAGGGAGAAGAAGATTACCCTTTTAACCAGCGCATGGAGCTGCCAAAAAAGCTTGAAATCCTGCTACTGATAATGTTAAAAATTATGCCACTGCACATAATTTAACAGTATTTAAATCAATAAAAATAACTCTCTTCCAAAAAACATGATTTTTTCAATCTAAAATTCAGTCTTTGAAGTTTATTAACCATTGTGGCCTCATTGGCCAAGTTGTCAGAGGTGCTAGTTTATGGCTAGCCATCTAAGTTGGGTCTGGGTTAGGCTTGGGTGAGAAATGGATGGTGCACCTCTGCCTCATGCCACTGACCCACCCTGGAATTGGTATCCCAAATTTGAAACAGGTGACTGCTTATAGCCTTAAGAGTTGCTCATGATGGTCATTAACCCCACCCCCTCCAAAATACATAAATAAATCCAAAATACATAAATAATAATAAAAAAATGCTAAAACAAAATTTGCTAAATTATCTAGACTGACAAAAACAGAAAACATATTTATAAAACATGTACCACCAATAATAAACTATGGAATTGTGAGTTTGATCATCTTTCCAGGGTGAGCCAAAAGTTCATCCCATTTTGAGATACATACATAACGTTAGGCCTCCATTCATGTGAGAAACACACTCCAGCATCAATTGGGTACTGCGATGACTTGCAGCACAGAAATCTGATTTGCTTCTGGCACAGAGCTACAATGAATGCCTTATCATGTAAGCGGAGGATAGAGGTAGATGAAACATGCTGCTTGGGTGCTCCTATACTATTATTTTTTTAAAAAAGAGTTAAATAATGCAGCAGCAGCCTGCATAAAAATGTTCCAATGTTTCAATGCTGGGGACACCAGTCTTGAAGCCAGGCCAAAGTCAGGATGTCCAATGACTGACCACTAACGCTGACATCATGGTTGAAGCTGTGACACTGAACTCTGGTACCAATATATAACAATTAGCAACTGAGGTCTGGTCTTCACATTCCACTACTGTTTGGCACCTGCACAAGCTTGGTTTCTCCTCCAGGTGCAGTGGAATGGTTTCCCGTGCACTGACACCCCAACAGGTGGCACAACATGCCGTTCTCTGTAGCAGATTGCTATCAAACCATAGGATACACGTTTTTGGTGTCATCACAGATAAAAAGTGGGTATACCTACACAATCCTACCAGTGGGAGCCAGTGACAGAGGCCATGTCAGGAAGCACACCAGTGGTGCAAAGAGAGTGGTTCAAGAGGAAAGTCATGCTGCGCATTTGGTGGAATGGTGAGGGTTGTCTATTACTGTTCTAAGCTCTGAAAATTAAGCCCAGACGAAGCCTCCCAGAGGAGTGGGAAATCTAAGGAAATATTGAGTGTCGCATTTGCGCTGTTAAAGGAACTTTTAGATATACATAAGTCTTGCATTACAGTTATGGGCTTTTTTTACCCCAATGGCACAGTGGTCTAAGCACTGGCTTATGACCATTTGTTTTAAAAGACACTGGGCTTCAATTCCGGTGAAGGATGGATGTCATGTTTGTCTTATGACACTGATTCATTCTCTTTCCTGGAACCAGTGGTTCTAAATAAGGGATGGGCAACTGCTTATAGCCCATTGAGTTGTTCACAGTAGTCGTTAAACCTACAATGAAATAAAAAGGGGGAGGGATTTTTCTGTTTTATTATCTATCATTACTTGTTTCTGACTACTTTGAATTTTGCAGTTGAATTATTGATTTATTTATGAGTGAGCAGAAAGAAAAATGCACATGCTTTGTTATTTATACCTTAGAGATCTGATTAACATGTGTGAGTACAACATATCCCTATGAGTTACAACCACTCTTGAAATAAATACTGAGTTTTGGTCAGAAACTTACTTTTTGAGTTTATTGATTACCATGAGTAACTTGCAGCACTATCAGCAGTTGCCTGTTTCTAATTTGGGGCCACTGTTTTCAGAGGGGAAGGGAAGGGGTCATAGGGCATGCATGTGCTACTCATGCTTTGTTCAAAGGCTCTTGGACAAATGGTCAGTAGCCAGCCAGAGCCTCAGTCCACTCAGCCATTGAGGCAGCAATGGCTGAGTGGACTGAGGCTCATTTCTTCACATTGCAATACATTTCTTCACACTTCAATACCCTAATTTCAACTGCTGTTGACGATGCTTTCCAGATTTGTGGAAAAGCTAAGCATTACAGACAGAAACATAAAATTATTTTTGGAGGATATTTTGGAGGATTTTTACAGTCATACCAACTGAAAGTATACAAAATAATCCACCTCATTCTACGCAATTATTAATATACAAGATATGCAATAAAGAGCAAAGTATATGATACATACATGCACTCAATTGCCTAACTCTTAAATATAAATGTGACAGAAATCAAAATGATCAAATACATTGTTTTCCTTTTAAATACAGTGATGAAATATTTAATTTCTGTTTATATTACATTAAGAGCTGGTGCTTACACATGCAGATATATTAATACGAAATATTGTTATATTTATAACACCTATAAGCAGATATACTACATTATTAAAATAACAAGTTTATACACATATTAAATAAATCTTTCTTTTCTTTTTTTTTTTTTTTGCTAGTTTCAGGATTTAACAATCACCCTGAACTACTCTGAGGGCTATAAGCAGTCTCCATCCCCCAATTTGTAGCCACTTATTCCAAAGGAGGGAGAGGACCATCACCTTCAGCCAAACTTGCCAATAATCCCTCATCTGATGCTCAAGTTGGGGCACATCACACAAATGGTGAGAGGCCCAAGCCTCTCACCATTTGCCAAGGGGGAGGTAAAACCACTCCACCAAGGGGACGGTAAAATAGTGCAACAAAATTTCTTACTTTGTAGAAGTCTTTGCTGCACACTTATTCATTTCTACTACTTTTTTTTTCTGTTGCGTTCCTAATCCCATTTGTTTTGGTAGACCTAAAATCTCTGAGAATTGGACTGGAGATTCCACTCTTTACTCCCCCACCGAAACCACACAACTACAGCAACTCAATCTAATGAATTCCTAAAGAGCAGGAAGTTCTATTTTACTTTCTGTGGGGAAAAATATAACTGCAAACTCATACACATACTCGGCACAGAATTAAAAACTTTTATTCAATACCAAGTGTTCTTCTTTTAGCCAGAATCACAGCACATATGCATGTTGGAGTGCATCTATGTCTACAGCATACCAGGCGTTTACTAGACAGTCCTTTAACTGGCCTAGATTTGACGAAAGAGAACACTAATCCTGGACCTATTTTTCTAACATGTCTTGCACATTCTCAATGGAGTTCCGATATGGGATTTGTGGTGGCAAGGAAAGACTGTGGAAGTCACTGTCAACCTTGCTGAACCACTGCTGAACATATCTCACACATCTTGAGTGATAGACAGCAACATTGTCATCCATGATACAGCCAGCCACCAGCTGGATAGACGTCAACATTGCAGGATGGACTATATCAGCAACAACATTCAGATAATCGGAGGAAAACACACGACTTTCCAGCAAAATCAGGGGACCCATTCTGTACCAACAGAACATGTCCCACACAAGAACACCCAGCACATACAGAACCTTGAGTTATGTTTACAAGGCAAGCTGAGTCCACTGCTTCATGGAGGTCCCTCTAAATTCTCTACCTACAGTAGGTACATAATGAAGTGTACTGTGACTTATCAGACCACATGATTTTTTTTTTCAGTCATCCAGTGTCTAGTCATGGTGTTCCCGACATCATTGTAGATTAACTTTCCAGTTCTTTGTAAATTGGTGGTTTCTATATAGGCATGTGACTACCAATACCAATCCTCTTCAATTTCCCTGCGTGTACCTCACTGAGATGTTGGTCAGGAAGAGCTTAGAGCCTTCATTGAATGCTTCGGTCAATTTCTGTACAAAAGAAGTCCTGTTTCTCTGTACAAGCCTCAGATGATGGCGATCTCGTTCCCAACAAATTTTCATCCTGCCACAGTTATGCCTCTTAACAAGCCATGTGGGTTATTTTTCCATTCATTCATGACCATATCTCACCTTTTGTGAAACTGGTCGGCTCTGTTGCTTTCAAAATTGTCGTCCCAGTCAGACGGGCACCCACAAGTATTTGGTAGAATTCCAAAAGATTCACTGTTGTTTCTATTGTGATCAAAACTAATGATTAGCAGCTTAAATAGTTGCCTAAATCATGTGGTGAAGCACATGACAACATATATTGCATATATGCTGCGTGACATTTATGCACATCAGCATAAAAGTTTCTAGTTCAGTGGTCGGTGTATGTAGAAACAAAATGTGTGAAAGTGTGGAAAAACATATGCACATATACAAAAAATACACATGGTTATGCAGGAAGTCTATTCGCTAAAACGGGGATTTTAGCGTCAACCATAAGAACACAGAATTTGTTCTTTGCATAACAGTGAAACATGGGATATTTAGTTACCCAATTAAGAGAGACTGCTCATGAATTCCAAGAAACAAAATGGGGGGGGGGGGGGTTGTGCTATGCTACAGAATTCTGGAAAATTTGAACTTTTTTTTTATGCAGATTCATATTAACTGGATCACCTCAAAAATGCTAGTAGATGTTTATTCATTTTTCAAAAGTGACATAACAAAGTTTCTGCTCAACATGGGGCCACTAAAAAGTTCTGAATGAAGTCCCTGAGATATACTAAATGACAAAATAGTATAGTAATATTTACATCATGAACGATTCTTTAAAAGTGGACCACCACCATAATGAATAAAGTTTTGCCTAGCTAACTGGTAGGCTTAAAACTCAAACCAGCCTAATCTTCTGGTCTGGTGATCAGATGAATAAAAAAAATGAAAAATGCTTACCTAATATCTCTCAACAACACACCAAATCAAAAGATTAACTATTTACTGTCCAATATATTTGGGTTCGACAGTTTAATGACTTTTAAAATATGAGGGTTGCCACTCATACTGGCTTTAAAAAAATTCCCTGAGTTTTCCAGAGATAATTCTGCAGAGAATTTCAGATAAAATTTACAGGTTATGTATAATTCCATGATCATATGCGTACTAAATGCCACATCTATAATGCAACATATTCAACACAAGAAGAAAAAAGCTATCATTGTACATTTCAATTAATTGCTGGCAACCTCAATTGATAGTGCAAACTTTATTTCTTTACAGCACCCCAAAATCAAGCTAATTACATAAAATGCAGAATTATATCATAGTATATTACAGCTTGCACCTGTAACATATAAACTGTAATGGAACATCTGTTTATTTGCTGCTTAACCCATTTCTAAAATGTTTATCAGTTGTCACTCTTACCTCTTGTTTATGAGCTTGCCTTTTCACATTCAACAATTATATCAGATTTTTTTCTTCACTGCTAGCAGGGGAATAATAACTGCCTATGAATTATGCAAAAAATTATTAGGATTTTATTTTTCTGAGTTTTCCCAGTTTTTGCTAGAAATTTTATTTTCCCCTGAGTTTTCCCTGATTTGTTGTCTTATTTTCAGATTCCCCGAGTTTTCCCAGTTGGCTGGCAACCCTGAATATATAGTTAGTTTATTAAAAAATCTATTTATTAAGAATGCAATCTTCAGTGAACTTTAAAAAAATATTTTTTGGTATATCAACAATATTTTTAGTGAAACATAAAACTCTTAAGACACATTAGGGAGAATTTTTTAGTCTTTTGACAACAATTTAATTTAGGCACCAATGAAATGTCTAGTATTTCAATGACACTGGGGGTTTTTTTTTTTTGGAAGGGGGGGGGTTAATTACTGTGAGCAACTCAATGGGCTACAAGATGTCGCTCATCCCTAATTCAGGGCCACTGGTTCGAGGGGAGAGAGAGAGAGAGAGAGAGAGAGAGAGAGAGAGAGAGAGCCAGTGCCATAAGACAAGCACAAGATCCACGCTGCACAGGATTTGAACCTGGACCCATCTCGTGGACAAATGATCGGAAGCAAGCACTTAAAACCACTACACCGCGGGGGTGGCTCAATGAAACTTTCATTAGAGTACTATGAGAAGTATTTTGAAATCAAATTTAATGTGTAGTGATGATGTATGTACTCTCTAAAATCGATGTTTTGATGCAATAATTAAGATACCAACCATAAGAAATACTGAATTAAAACTCTAGATATGTCAGGATATACAAAAATATTATACTGGTATTCAACATATATACTGATTCATATTATACTGGTTTTACTAGTTCACATTATACTGGTATTAAAGTAGAAGTCATGAATAACTGTATATGAAAGTATAACTGTACCTACTCTGATGTGTGGCAGTGAAACATGGGTACTGTAGAAGAGATAAAGGAGTCGTTTGTACATTGGAGAGATGCGTTACTTATGGGGGAGGGTTGTGGCAAGAGACACACTCTTGATTATGTGAGAAATGAAGATGTGTTGTAGATGTGTAATGTGAGGCAAAATGTTGTGGTGGAGACTAATATCCTCAGGTGGTTTGGCCACCATGTTGAAAGAATGAGTGATAAGACGCTTATTAAGAGAATTTGCTTAGCCCAAGTGGCAGGACAGAAAGGTAGAGGAAGGCCAGGAAATCATGGGAGGACTAGATTCAGGAATGTCTGCTTGAGAAAAAAAATATGAGTATGAAGTGGAAAAGGTTACGTGTGTGTGGCGCACGATGGATGTCAGTGAAGCTTGACCTGAGTGCAGAGACTGCTGTAAATGGAGATGTCTGATACACCAACAATAAGTAAAATCCAGTTCCATCAGTTAAACGTTTATCTGGCATATTGTCTTTCTTTGAGGAGCTAACCTCTGGATATCAGAGAACAGCTTAATGATATGTATATGTATGTATTCAAGTGAATATGTTTTTAAATGATTCATTCTTTAAAACACAAAAGTTTAGTGGCAGTGAATTATTTTGGTATTTTATAAAATATTCACTGAAGCACAAACCAGCATCAGAGTTCAGTTGAACCCTGAACATTCCTTTCTTATCCGAATCCAGCACTGTGAAGAAATCTGACTGCTTTATTGCATTTTGTAATTTCTGTTTATCATAAGAGTAATCGAATACGGGGCTTGGATGATCGCTCTTGCTTCTCCTGTTTTCACTTATATCGAACCAGTCCTGTAAGTAAAAGATAGTGTGCAGTCAGAAAATGACTCCATACTGCACTTACACAACAATGTAAAGAACATTTCATGCATTAGGTCATTGCAGATGCAATGTCGGATTTTGCAGACTCGTGCAGTTGGAAGTTAATTAAGGAATTAATGCATGGCACGATGCATCTTGACATAACTTAAAGCATCAAAGCTGCTGCCTGTATACATTGGCCATATCATAACTGGCATCAGTTCTAAGGGTTGAACAGTGAAGAGGACAATGCATCAGAGCTAAGTTTGTGACATTTTCTCATGTGAATTTAAACAATCAGAGCCCAATACCCTTAATGAGATATGAATACTGTATGGGAATTACCATTTGGTGCAATGGCTTGACAGTGGCAAAGCCCTAATGCATATCCTGAAGCTGATATTTCATCCCATGAAAACAATGGTCGGTGTTTGGTGGTCCAGAGATGATGTGATCTACGCCTTCTTCCTTCTTCTTACAACCTGGGCAGGTACTGTCAAGAACCTGACTTTATGCATAGAGAACTGTTCAGTTTTCCAATAATGATATCAATAATTCTTGTCCACGATAACATGAGACCCTAAGTTGTATGCCAGATGATCCAGAAGCTGCACCAGTTGAGGTATGAAACCTTACCTCATCTTCCTTACTCAACTGATCTGTCCCCTGCAGACTGTCACCATCATGTCTTTAAGTACCTGGACACCTTCCTACAGGGTAAATTGTTTTCCAACCAGACATCAGTTGAAACAGGGTTCCACGAGTTTGTTGCATCCTGAAGCTCACCATTTTTTACGCTTTCCAACCGTAGGTTGAAGAAGCGTATATCATGGTTCATACGCTTTTTCAATCACGAAAATTCCAGGACTTTTCCAGGACTTTGGGATTTTTTCCCAGGACATACGATACAAATGCTCTTACTTAAAATATAATTAAACCATAGGTCTGTTCAACCTGTAACCTACAACAAACAACTTCTTACATTTAATTTTAATGCTCTACGTTTTGTACAGAAACACACATTCTTCCGGTATGAAGGAACCATTTACCGCCAGACTGGAGGTGCGCCGATGGGTTCCCCACTTTCGGGGGTGCTCGCTGAATTGTTAATGCAAGACCTAGAAAACAATGTTTTACAATATTTCCAACTTAAGCCTGATCTCTACATTAGATATGTAGACGACATACTTGTTTTCTGGCCGCATCATAAAAACAAAATTGAAGAGTTTGCTAAAGAGCTCTCAAAACATTACAGTTCCATAAATTTTACCATTGAGCATGAAAATGATAATACTCTTCCATTCTTGGACATATTACTAAAAAGACACCCAGATACCAATTGTTTATCCTATTCAGTGTACAGAAAGCCTGAAACACAATCTGCTATTATTCCGCATAATTCATCGCACCCAAGAAAACAAAAACTAGGAGCTATAGAGCACATGGTCCGAAGAGCCTTCACCCACTCCTCCAATATCCAGGCTAGAAGAAATGAGTTAAATCATATCCAGATGATTACGATGGCGCATGGCTACCATAAAACGATCGTTGAAAAAATTGCTCGATCAGTGAAATGTCTACACAAAAGTACCTTACAAAGGGAAACCAGAATTACAAAATATGTTGGCACTATGGACTATATACCTGAAGTCACTACAATACTAAAGAACATATGCAAAAAACACCACATTGCGTTTGGTGAAAGTACGAAAAGTATTCGAGCCATCGTGCAAAAAGACCGTGACCAAGTTTCCACACTCAACAGACATGGGGTTTACAAAATACCCTTAATTCCTATTGACCCAGAAGATCCAGCAATTGCATATATTGGATCCACTGCACGCCCATTGCGAACAAGAATATATGAGCACAAGTACTAAATTACTAATAACTCTGATGCTACCTCTCTTGCACGATTAGTTAATAGAGGTATCTACCGACCAGACTGGACCAATGCCAGTGTGCTGAGCTCAAATCGTACAAAGCGATCTCTTCGATTCGCGGAGAGTTTATGTATATTATCGCACAACTCTGACTGCTGTAATGAAGAAACTCCACGTTTCGTTCCAGTGCCTTGGGCCATGTTAATGCGGCCAGAACAGCATACTCCTATCCAGCAACACTTAACTCCTAATAATTCATTTACAGTTTGACTAATAATGTCAACTTATTAATTATCCTCTGTGTATATATTTTCTTCGCATATGTAATAGCAATTCATAGTATCATTTGTTGAAACCCTTTAACGCATGACAAAAATTCTACTATATTTAATGTAAACATCGTTATTGTTATCACGTGCTCGCGTAATTTGAAAATGCTTCTTGCTTTTATCCGTTGTTTTGTTTATGTATATTGAAATACCTGACGATGGAGCACATGGTGCTTTGAAAGATCTTGTAAGTTGTTGTGCCTTATAAATGTCTATTTTTTAGTACAGACTGTACTATTAAATATATCTTATCGTGCTGAAAGGCTTTTCGAATTAAAATAACTTCTTACATGCTTGGACAAACTTAATGCATAAAGTAGAATGTTAAAAATGTTGTCCACTGCAGCTAATCAAAAACTTAGAATCACGAATAAATACTGAAATACCAAAACTGTCACTGAAAATGTGACCAAGTTTAATATCTACTAAACTTTTGTATACTATAACCACACTGATTTTGAGAAACTTTTATTTTTCTACTTTGGCTTTAGTTCAATTATTATTGAAGCTAATTACAGAATAAAAAAAAACATAAAACCCAAAAATACATAGGTATGTGGCATTACTCTTAAAATGCTTTCATATACCACACAATCCATACATAAAATACTATTTATATTTAATTATTTTGAAATAATGCTTACATTAAAAATTTAAGGGTAAGGAAAGATTAAATATTTGGAACTTTTTCAAAGGATCAGAGGGATTGTTATTTTTTAAACACATAATCATGGGAGCAAGCATTTGTGTTACATTTTATTTAGGGAAAGAATTTCAAACATAATATTGATGTTGTAGCTAAGTTTTTAATTTGTACTTGCCAACAAACAAAGTATGCACAAAAATGTCCAACATGAAATGAAAGAGAATAACGGGAAAACCTTAAATCCAAGGGCTGTGTACAACTGCATTCATAAGTGATCAAGGCAATTTAACTGGGCATGATTAGAAAACTAATTATTGAAGATGCAAAGTGATTAGTTTGCTCAGAAATTACTAAGAAACACCTAGATTTAAATTTTTGATATTAGGAAGCAATCTAATTTTATGGCAAATTTTTTTTATAAAGCATTCATTAGAAAATTTCAGTAAAGGTCAAAATAACCCACACACAAAAAAAAATCGGCTACTTATAAAAACATCAGTTACTTACTTCCACTAGTGGCTAAAAAGTATGTTACGAAAATTAACAAATGGCGCAAAAAACGTTTCGCATAGCAGAAGGAAGGTATTAGAGATAAAAAGATTTTCAAATCAAACAGTTAAAAGAAGAGATAGAGAAGGAAACATGATATAACTGATCATATATTCATACAAGTGGGGCATCGTCGGGCTAAGTGAGGTAAGGAGAAAAGGAAAAATTTTAGAATGGATTCCAAGGGACAGGAAAAGACCCAGAAGAAGACCACATGGGAGATGGGTGGATGAAATTCGAAAGTATGTGGGAGTAACATGGAGGAGACTGGCACAAGACAGACCGTTGTGGAAGAAACTTGGGGAGACCTTCATCCAGCAGTGGATTGATATTGCAAAGGTCAAATGTCATCCAGCTGCTTAATTATTCATATGCTATTTAGACATAATCTATATTTTGAGGTTACTCACCTTTATTCCCAAAATCTTTTAGGAGGTTTTCGTCTGTACACATTTCCAACACGTATTTTTCTTAGTTACATCGTGGTTCAAGGCCGCCAAAAAAACCCAAAAAACCCATCTTTTTCAACTCACGCAAACTTCGTTCCCTTTTTTCTTTTCTCAATGACCAAATTCGGATTCAAAATAATCTACCACAGGTATACATAACTGAACTCCCTAAAACACTTATATCTAATTAAAACTTCAATCAATAAAACTTATGTTACACATTTCCTAAAACGTCAAAGTTAAAAAACTGTAACCCATAATTATTTACAATTGCACACCGGTACCCAATTAAAACAAACCTAAATACCTGACACAACCACTATACTCTACAATCACGGACCTCTCTCCACTCAGAAACAAGCATACTATCCTAGCACTTTCAACCTCAGCCCAGGCCATTCTCAAGGAGTGGACGCAACAGATGAACCACCCGTCACCACCCACAAAACATAGCGAATGTTCCGGTGTTCGTGCACATTCACTACGTTTTGTTAGTGGTGACTGGTGGTTCATTTGTTGCGTCCACTCCTTGAGAATGGCCTGGGCTAAGGTTGAAAGTATGCTTATTTATGAGTGGAGAGAGGTCCGTGATTGTCAAGTATAGTGGTTGTGTTAGGTATTTAGGTTTGTTTTAATTGGGTACCAGTGTACAATTGTAAATAATTATGGGTTACAGTTTTTTAACTTTGACGTTTTAGGAAATGTGTAATATAAGTTTTATTGATTGAAGTTTTAATTAGATATAAGTGTTTTAGGGAGTTCAATTAGATTATTTTGAATCCGAATTTGGTCACTGGGAAAAGAAAAGAAGGGAACGAAGTTTGCGTGAGTTGAAAAAGATTTGTTTTTTTGTTTTTTTGGCGGCCTTGAACCACGATGTAACTAAGAAAAATATGTGTTGGAAATGTGTAGAGACAAAAACCTCCTAAAAGATTTTAGGAATAAAAGTGAGTAACCTCAAAATATAGATCATGATATAACTGTATACCTTTTAGTGGAAGAATTTTGCACAATGGAAAAGTTGAAACAGGCTAGCTAATGGTATCCTCACAGCAAAAGCTATTTTAAGAGGGAAAAAAAAAACTTTTCAAATACATCTCCCAGAAGCAGAGACAGCAAAAAAAAAAAAAAAAAAAAAAAACCTTTTGACTTTTACAACCCCTAGGGAAAAAGTTGTACACATTATTTGAAGAGGATCTTCTTATTGTAGCAAAAATCTTGTTCACTCTCCATCTTTATTATAGCAAATGGCATACAGCAAAAAAAGAAACTTCTCAATAGTTTTTAGAGGCAGAGATAGGCTGCAAATGGTAGTACATAAACACCAAGCGGCAGCAGGATTGTAAACCACAAACCTTCTCAAATACAAACCTAAAATGTTCCACAAGGTAAATGATATCTGTTGTTAAAATCATTTTTTAAATCGTACATTTAGAAGTACAGATATTGAGAAAAATAGATTAAATATTTGCGTCCCCTAGCGGCAAAATTTTGCATTATTTTGGGAAGAAAATATACACAAGGAGTTTTCATATCTGTCAAGAGAATTAAAAGAATTCTTGAAATCGTCATCACACGCGTAAGTTACGTTGAAAAATTATGAGCGGGACGTTTCCGTAGCGACTTCCACCTTCATCAGCCATGGAATGGCACACGTGGCAAAAGCGTCAGTTGTTGCCCGATTTCAAAATCGCTTTCCAAATAATAGAGATGTTAAAAGGTGCGTCAGTATTGCAGGTGTTAGGGTTAAGGTAGATTTCAATGCTTTCGCGGTATCTGAGGGCATGCCGATTGCTGAACGGGGCGGTTCGCTTAACATTGTGCCAATCGGGAGCCACTGACGTATCACTGATGGTTAAAATTGAAAGGAAGGTGGAAAGGCTACCTTTCTTAACATCCACGATATGCTCCATCAAACGCCGGTTTATGCTGCGGTAAGTACTACCAATATAGTAGGTAACGCCTGTGGAAGTGTTGATAGGGATAGAGTAGACACCTTGTAAATCTAGGGGTTTATTGAGATCTGTCCTTAAGGATGAGTTTGAGAAGATGTGGAGGTGGTTTGACTGCAATCCTGTAGCCAAAAGACTTGAAAATAGAGCAAACTTTATGAGTGAAGGACAGACTAAAGGGCAAAGTGCCAACAAACTGATGGGTGGTGGAAGGTTCAGACAGTAAACTAGATCTATTCTGTGATTCAAACCTCTTGATTAGTCTATGTAATAAGAGGGTTGGAAAGCCATTCAATTTGCCAATGTTGATGTTGTTCTGATATTCTAGTTGAAGAGCAGAATGGCTGTTGCAAATAAGGTTGGCCCGGTGAATGTATGACTTTAGAGCAGACAGTTTGTATTTTGCAAAAGTGTGAGAATGGTAAGGGATGATATTATGGGTGGCAGAAGGTTTCCTGTAAACAGAGAGGCCAAGTTAGAAGTCTGGGTTGATGTTGATATCTAGAAAACTAATATTATTGTCGATCTGTTCTTGAGAGGAAAATTTTTTATGCGGGAATTTTGAAGTTATGGAGGACATGAGTTCAAACAGAGAGTGTCTCATGTCTTCCATAACTTCAAAATTCCTGCATACGAAATTTTCCTCTCAAGAACAGATCAACAATAATATTAGTTTTCTGGATGTTAACATCAACATCAACCCAGACTTCTCACTTGGCCTTTATGTTTACAGGAAACCTTCTGCCACCCATAATATCATCCCTTACCATTCTCGCACTTTTGGAAAATACAAACTGTCTGCTAAAATCATACATTCACAGGGCCAACCTTATTTGCAACAGCCATTCTGCTCTTCAACTAGAAAATCAGAACAACATCAACATTGGCAAACTGAATGGCTTTCCACCCCTCTTATTACATAGACTAATCAAGAGGTTTGAATCACAGAATAGATCTAGTTTACTGCCTGAACCTTCCACTACCCATCAGTTTGTTGGCACTTAGCCCTTTTAGTCTGTCCTTCACTCATAAAGTTTGCTCTATTTTCAAGTCTTTTGACTACAGGATTGCAGTCAAACCACCTCCACATCTTCTCAAACTCATCCTTAAGGACAGATCTCAATAAACCCCTAGATTTACAAGGTGTCTACTCTATCCCTATCAACACTTCCACAAGTGTTACCCACTATATTGGTAGTACTTACCGCAGCATAAACCTGCGTTTGATGTAGCATATCGCTGATGTTAAGAAAGGTAGCCCTTCCACCTTCCTTTCAATTTCAACCATCAGCGATATGTCAGCGGCTCCCGATTGGCACAATGTTAAGCGAATCGCCCCGTTCAGCAATCGGCATGCCCTCAGATACCGCGAAAGCATTGAAATCTACCTTAACCCTAACACCTGCAATACTGACACACCTTTTAACATCTCTATTATTTGGAAAGCGATTTCGAAATTTGGCAACAACTGACGCTTTTACCACGTGTCTCATTCCATGGCTGATGAAGGTGGAAGTCGCTACCGAAACATCCCGCTCATAATTTTTCAACGTATCTTACGCGTGTGATGACGATTTCAAGAATTATTTTAATGTTTTGTGTGTTACATGTTTTCCTGCCAATTCTTCTCACTATGTCAAGCGAATATTTATCAATCGGGTTATTAGTCCTGTAGATATTGCTGTCAACGGAAACAAACTTGCGCCTTTTAGTGGCACACTTGTGAGTTAAGAATATTTGAAATTATATGTGAAACATTTCGCACCAAAAATGTTCTCCAACAAAGAAAGAATTTTTTAAATCGTATTCCTATAAACAGAGATATGGACAAAAATAAGATATACGTATACACCCCTGGTGGAAAAATTATGCACTATTTAAGCAGGAGGTATTCTCAAAAAAGTTTCTGGAGGTGAGCGGTATCGGTCCACAGAGGAATTTTTTCAATCGAGTTTCGAGCTCAAATTTTATTGCAAATACATCAGAAGCAAAAATAAACCCTTACACCCCTGGTAGCCAAAACATTCTTTACCAAAAATGAGGAATTATATGCAAAACATTTCCCTTGAAGAGCTGTATCCAACGCAGGAAGAATTTTTCAAATCGGACTTTTAGAAGCGGAGATACTGTGAAAATTGCTATTTACCACTACACCTCCTAATTATTAGTCCCGCAGATATTGCTGTAAACTGAAACGTGAACTTATGCTCTCTAGTGGTGCACTTGAGCGTTAAGAAATATTTGAAATTATATGAGAAACAGTTTGCACCGAAAATGTTCTGTAACAAAGAAATAATTTTTCAAATCGTACTCCTAGAAAAAGAGATATGGATAAAAATAAGCTATATGTGTACGACCCCTGGTGGGAAAATTATGCACTATTTAAGCAGGAGGTATTCTCAAAAATGTTTTGGAGGTGGCGTTATCGGTCCACGGAGGAATTTTTTCAATCGAGTTTCGAGCTCAGATTTTATTGTAAATACATCAGAAGCAAGAATAAACACTTACGCCCCTGGCGATCAAACCATTTTTTACCAAAAATGAGAAATTATATGCAAAACATTTCTCCTCAGGAGACAGGAGCTGTATCCAACGCAGGAAGAATTTGTCAAATCGGACTGTTAGAAGTAGAGATATTGGGAAAATCGCAATTTACCGTTACGCTCCGTAGCAGAAAATGTATGCATTATTTGAAAAGGGGACTGTAACTAAAATAGTCTTCGATAATAATGTCATCGAAAGGTAAAATAATTTTTTCAATTGGATATTTAGAAGCAAATGTATGAAATAAAATGCATTTTAAATTCAATATGATCTTCATTTGCGCCCCCTAACGGCGAAGTTGTGCATCGGGAAAAACCCGGAACAAATGGATCATCATTCTTACATTTTAAGCTTTCCAATACAAAATGAATTTTACAACTCGAACTAATAATCGCAGAGATATGGTCTTCCTGGTCGGACAGAAAAAGTGATAACATAAGCATGACGCCAAAAGATGCTAATAACACAGCTTCAGTCCTCCCAACAGATAAGAAAACCAACAGGCCCCCCCCGCATTTTACAGGGGGTGGGGAGGAAAATTTTCAGGCATAAGTTATGTCAGTAGAAAAATCTTCAACTACAAAACATCGCGCAGGGACAAAAAGGCCGGAATGGATAAAACTCCAGGACATGTAACAGAATTTTAGGACATTTCCAGGATGCGTACGAACCATGGTATATGCTCCACCTTTGTCCGTCTGTCCGCACGATAACTCGCAGAAAAATGGTTCAGTTTCAATGAAATTTTAGTATGTGGTAGGGGAAGAACCCTATTAAAAATGGACGAAATGGGGTTGAAGGTCAAGACATAGCAGCGGGATCCATTCCATTGCCCTTATGCGTCATAACTTGCATAAATATGGTTCGAGTTCAATGAAATTTTAGTATGTGGTAGGAGACCATCTGGGGACGAACCCTATTGAAAAGGGACGAAATGGGATCAAAGGTCAGGACACAGGAACGGGATGCATTCCATTGAACTTATTGTCATAACTTGCGTAAATATGGTTTGATTTCGATTAAATTTTAGCATGCCGTAGGGGACCACCTGGGGACGAACCCTATTGAAAATGGGTGAAGTGGGATCAAAGGTCAGGACATAGGAGCGGGATGCATTTCATTGCCCTTATGCGTCATAACTTGCATAAAAATGGTTCGATTTCGATGAAATTTGAGTATGTGGTAGGGGACCACCTGGGGATGAACCCTACTGAAAATGGACGAAATGGGATCTAAGGCCAGGACATAGGAGCGGGATCCATTCCATCGCCCTTATGCGTCATAACTTACATAAAAATGCTTCAATTGAGACAAAACTTTATCATGTTGTTCCGGAAGTATACTTTACTGGTTCTGCTGAATATCATTGAAATGGAGTCAAAGGTCAGGTCACAGGAGCGAGATTTAATTCTACAGCCATTATCCTCATAACTTGAGTAATAACTTCAGCAATGATTTCTGGTATGTTGGAAAGCATATCATAATCAATTTGATAATATTGATTTACTAACTTGTTTTTTCATGACAGGATATAGAACTTGGTAATAACTGATGTCATGGCCATTCGTAGACTTGATACACTATAAATTTCACTAAATTATGGGTTTTACTCAAAAATAAAGGACTGTAAATACTGTGTTTCCCCAAAAATAAGACCGGGTCTTATATTAATTTTTGCTCCAAAAGACACATTAGGGCTTATTTTCAGGGGATGTCTTATTTTTTTCATGTACTATCAACTTTTTTTCATTTTTTTTCATCTACATTTATTCATGTACAAAAATCTACATTTATTTAAAACAGTAATGTCAGCTTCTTCTGGAACATCGTCATAACTCTCCAAACTCCGAATTCCGGTCTGAATTTCTTGCGACTCCATATCCTGTAGAACCATTGACCCCAATCTCTCATGTCCAGCAATAAAGCTCTCCTTAAATGAGCACTTCTTGTCCATGTAGCCTGCTCGTAGTGCATTGGCAACACAGCTGTCAGTGATTCTATCCCATGAATTCTTCACCCAAGTCACGACCTCTTGCAGGCTAGGCTTCACAAAGTTTCCACGCTGATTTCTCTCCATTCTATTTTCAATGTAGTCATTGATTTCCATGCGCAAATGATCCTTGAATGGCTTGTTTATTGCAATATCAAGAGTCTGGAGATAGGCAGTCATTCCTGCGGGAATCATTATTTGATCTATTCTTCTCTCTGCAAGGAAGTTCTTCGTGTCTTTAGCACGGTGAGTGCTGGCTAAATCCCAGACTAGAAGACCTCTTTGGCCACGTCGCAAAACAAGTGGCAGCATTAAATCGACCCATTTCCTTATAACTGCTTGTGTGCACCAGGCTTTTTCGGTTTCAAGAACATAAATGCCTGAAACATGTTCAATCTTATCTTTCTTGCCCTTGTGATGATTAGAGGTGGGGCTTTCTTTCCATCCAGATGAATTGCCAAAACACAGGTAACATGTGCACTTTCATAACCAGTGGAGGAAATGTAGATTGACGAGACACCCCTCTGATCAATTGTCGTTTGAGATCCTTGGCCCATAAACACTGCAGTTTCATCCATAGCAATCATGTTGGAGAGTTGGTATTTAGAAAAGTCAATGTCATCGACAAAGGACTTGAATGCAAGTGCACGTTTAATAACTTCAGTATCTTTCAGCTTGAACAGTGTTGTCGATCTTCTTAGAGACAGTTCATATCGCTGAAGGCAGCCATCCAGCCAGTGTTGTGATGCTTTGAATTTTTCTGGGGATATTTCTAACTGTGGTGCCATTGCAAGGGCAAATGCTTGAATATCAGCCCTGCGCACAACCAAAGCCTTTGCTCTCCTGTCAGCAATCCAATCACAGATGATGTCTTCCAGCTCAGCAAATAATGGTTGCCGACCTGATCCACACTTGCGCTTCTTAGTATTTCCTTCGTCCACCTGTTGACTGAGGTTATCGTACTTTGCTCGCCATTTTCGGGCCATTCGGAGATCCAACTTCTTCTTTTTGCAGAAAGCCGTAAGATTCTTGCCCCGGGAGTCCTCCACGATTCCTTTCTTGTACTCGACGAAACAGCTCTTTCTTTTTGCACTCATCTTGTCTGGGGGTCAAAATTTTATTCCCTTTAAATCTACCATGAAATCAAGTGTTAATTGTTAATTGACACAGGAGTGGCAATTAACAAATTAACAATTAACACTTGATTTCATGGTAGATTTAAAGGGAATAAAATTTAAATAATATTAACTCTCTGATTTTTAAAGAATTCTTTCAATCACTGTTGCCAACACGATAACTTGGACGGGACGAACCCCTTTTGTAATCCATTGAAGGTGGTTAGAATGCTTCTTACTTTCTCCTTGAGTTTGCATGTGCCCCCCCCCCCCCCCGATTTCTTTTCTAAAAACACACACCGCCTGTTGCTGAATAACTTTTCCGCAAAAGATAGCGTTCACCGGTAAAGTTTCCCACGTCGGATTCCCTTTTGGGAACTGAATGTTACAGCTGCCAAACAAAAGACGGTTTCTTTTCATCCCCCGCTAGCTCTCTGAACCGAACTGAATGCATGCGCCATAATTACAAAAACTATATCCTCGGCTAAGTTCAAAGTCAATCGGCTTTCTTTCTTACTCTGGATATTCAAGGCAAATTAAACTCATGAACAGGGTATCCTCCAGTGGTTTTGGCACTCGCTTCAGTTTTTTTTAACAGTGATAGGCTGGCTGACTACGGTACTACGTATCGTAACTGGGGCTTATTTTCGGGGTAGGGCTTATGTTACGAGTATCCAGAAAAATCATGCTAGGGCTTATTTTCCGGTTAGGTCTTAATTTCAGGGAAATACAGTAGTTTCCTTTATTTCTGAGTAAAACCCATTATAATTTAATGAAATTTATAGGATATAGGAACCTTACCTCGATCGCAAAATTGTGTTGCTGCAGTAGGTGATTATTTTGATTAATAAAATTTATTTAGCACTGCATTTTGGGTGTTAGAAGTTTCCACCAGTAATCCAACATTTCATCTGTAATAGCCTAACAATCGGAGACAAAAAAAAAAAAAAAATAGCAGTGCAATGACAACACAGGGAGACTGTTACCTTTTGAGTAAATTGTGTTTTTGGAAATAATTCATTGTTTTATAATTTTTTAATAATGCATCTTTTCAGAAACTAAGTCAAC
Organism: Macrothele yani; assembly: GCA_039090855.1. Lineage (NCBI taxonomy): Eukaryota > Metazoa > Arthropoda > Arachnida > Araneae > Macrothelidae > Macrothele > Macrothele yani. The sequence goes on along the minus strand of CM076989.1, from coordinate 129,214,967 downwards.
TTTCAGTTACACAACCATCAAACACAAAAATAATTTTTAAAGCAAAACATGTTAGAAACGCTGACAGTGACGGATGGAAAAATATTAGTATGCCTTTAGTGGTGAAACATTATGTCTGGGAAATTAAAATTTTTGATTTTCCATTAAGTATAGGAAATCAAAATTTTTTAGGATTTTTAAACATTAAATACACTGATGTATTTAATGTTTACAAGGCCTAAAAAATACACTAAATTTAAAGACATTAAAATAATTAAAAGTTGTTAAACAAAAAGACGTTTACTTATAGCAGAATCTGTATTAATAGACAAAAATAGACACAGGATTTGTAACTTTAATGATTCAAATAATATATCAAGCCAATGGATAGAGTTAATAAAGGTTGGAAAAAAAAGAAAGAAAAAGGAACAGAACAAACGAAACGCATATTAGTTTTTAAGGCAGATTCTGGAAGCTTGGATTTCCCATTGGTGGCACCACAGGAGTGCATAGAGGAAAAGATCATTGAGATGACTATGCTGTGACTAAGCTTACCTGAAAGTTCACTTGCTTGGAAGTGACTGAGCTGATCGAAGCTACGGGATCTTCCTGAAGATGCCCATGGTAAGAGGTCAAAGGTCTAGAAGAAGGCGTGGCCATCCCAAGACGAAAAATATATGACTTTTACTTTAGTTGATTTTAACAGTGTGGTTTTTAATTATTTGGGTTGTAATGTGTTTATAGTGAGTTCGTGTATATAGGAGAATTGTATATAGTTGTAGATAGCTAGGGTTAAATGTTAATGCAAATTTGAACTGAGTATAAGGTTCTTTTGGTTTGTTATTTGATAATAATATGTACATAGGGAATAATATTAAGCATGAGATGAAGAATTTTTAGAAAGAATATGTATGAAATTATGTCGTGGCAAAATGTTACAATGCTGGAGTTTGAAATTTTGTCGTATCCTCGAACGGAAGTCAAGACACAAAATTTATCTGAGCTGATACTCTTGAATGAACTATCCCATAACAAAATAATGAATTTGCCTTTAACTCTAGAAAGGCAGTGTGTTTTGTTTATTTGCAATATAGTCATACACAAAACATTCTAAATAGCAAAACAGCACATACACATGAGCACACCATGCCCTAAGTTATCATGGCTTATGTGGATTTCTTTTTATGTAATTCAAGTTAACATTCTCCTTTAAAAGTTACTACAAAAGTGCAGAATTGTAAGAAATTTGCTGTTTTCTGAAAACAGTAGTTGCCAGAGGATTTTCATCCCCCATATCACTTATTTTCAACAAAAGAAAAATTCCTTTTCATGTACTAGATAATTAACAAAGGTCTCTGTTTGAACTTTGGTTTATCCAAAGTATACCAGTCTTTACTCACCCTTTTGAACCCACACCACCACCATTGGAATAGATTTATAGAAATTTCAAACATGGAGAATTTTATAACAGTAAATTTTAATTTTAGGAAATAAAATACTGACTATGAAAATCCAAAATTCCCCAACTTTTTCTGAAAATTCACGTTTTACCTGACTTTCGGAACACCCCCCCCCCCCCCCAACAATTCTCTGATTTCCAGGTAAAGTGGGAAGTGGGAACTTTATCTTAGAAACCGAGAAAGGTTAAATAATAAAAAAAAAATGTTTTCTGCAGTATGAACCCAAATCTATATACTGAGCCTCCATTATGGAATCGCAGAGAATGAGTAAATGTTAAGCTTCCTAAATCTAGTTTAAACATAGAAATAATGAAACCAATTTACAGCTTTTCTCACTATCTCACTACCAGTGTTACAAGTAGTGTGAATATTAAAATCTAGAGTGGCACATGATGAGTTGCTTGCTAGTTGAAAATCTGGCTTCATATGAAATGACCCACCTGTAGTTTTTATGCAAATTGAAGTCCCCCACCCCTTCCTACCTCAATTTTAGCCATTTTTTTTTACCAAAGTATCTTTTTCTTGTTCTTAAGATTTTAGCTTCTCCTCCAAATGTGATAATGACTCACTACCTTCAGAAATTAACTTTTGAGCAATACACATTTCATGGTTATTCTGTCTTGATAGCCTTAGATAATCTTTCTGTTCCTTCTTTTATCATTGTCATTGAAGTTTTTTTTTTCAATTTTTAGTTCCTCTATCTTTACATTACATGTAGCTACTCTACTGTCACAATCTAATTTCTGTTTCTTTATGTCATCAGCTTCTTTCTTTTGCTTCTCCATTAGCAAATTTATTTTTCTTAATTTCTTTTCATCATCTTTTAGTTTTTGGACATGTTTTTTATAAAACTTAGGAGCATTTAGAACACTGTTTAATAACGATCTTGTGATGGGGACACAACTTACTTTCCTGCTATGGTATTTTATGGCACTTTTCACGATTCTTATAGCTTTGATAGTAAATTTATTAAAATAATTCCTTTCTTTTGTTAGCACAGCATTATTGATTTAAAATCCCCACTCTGGATCTGCATTACCATGAGGAAGAACTAATGAAACTTTGATAAGTTTAGCAAGATTGCTGTATTTCACACTGCCACTTTCAACACGCAAGTCTAAAATAGCCTTCCAATAATGATCAATGTGTGGAGTAACTTCATCCTCACATGAATTTTTGCTTATTTCTTCGACAATTTTACCACTTGCAAAAGCTTCCATTCTTCCCTAATAATATCAGTTAAATTATCGGAAAAGTATAAAATTTGACAAATACACATAACTGCATATAGCCCTTTAGTAACATCACAACCCTGGAATTCTGTACATATATTTCTTGGCTTAAGCACCTGAAGATCTTTAAGTTTTTTATTACAAAATGGTAGATGCTGTTTGAGATAATCTACAGTAGCAATTAAGGCTGCTCTTTATCAAGCATGAACAACTTCTTTTAAGATGAATCCTTCAGCTCTTGCAGTAGTTTTTTTGAAGTTGTGCCAACTTCTATTTCTTTCAGGGGTTTCCAATTACTTTCATCTCTGATATCCACATTTTTTAAATCCTTACCCTCTTTTTGAGCAAAATTATCATGAATAAACTTTGAAATCACATTTCTCAGTAAATCATTGGATTCTGAATAGAGTAAATGAATCATTGGGCACTCAGTTTGAAAAATCAGCAAGAATTACTTAAACACTTTATGAATGTAATTCATAAATGCTATATAGCAGAGGACAACAGCATTTCTGAGAGAATTTTTGATTCGCTGATATCAATTAGTACTACCAATTAGTTTGTCAAAGTTTTTTTGCTGTGGCAGAAACTTTAAAAAATATTCTTTCAAATTTGTGAACTGCTCATATATTCGCTCAGCAACTGGACCTATAGTTAGCCACCTACTACTTACATGCCTTATCAAAAACTGTGACACCACATTTGTTACATCCTCAATGCTTTTATAGTCTTCTTGTCTTGCAGCACTGTTTTTCAAAAAATAGTACATGTCACAGGCAAATTCATCTAAATCAAAGTTACAATTTTCTAAAAGATTTTTGAAGCTATTATTTACAACATGCAGGTTACAAAATCCAATTTCCAAGTCTCTCTTACCTGTGTCATTCTGCATAACTTCATTAAATTTCTTATATACACTCTGATTAACATTTGGTCCATCCATTGATAAGACACAATAATCTTTCCAAAGGAATATTATAAGTGCTAAATGTATCCTGCAAATTCTGGTCAGAGAAGGCATGCCCCATGAAAATGCTTGTTAAGTATCTGCAACAAATCTAAACAATTCCTGCAAATTCTGGTCAGAGAAGGCATGCCCCATGAAAATGCTTGTTAAGTATCTGCAACAAATCTAAACAATTCCTGCAAATTCTGGCCAGAGAAGGCATGCCCCATGAAAATGCTTGTTAAGTATCTGCAACAAATTTCATTTTTTTCTACAGACCAGTACCTAATGTGTATATCCAACTACCATTTCATTTGGATGTCTGTTGTTTCATCAAAAGCCACAGTTACTGGTTCAGTGTTTTTTTCAAGTCACATTTTAATTCATTTTCAAAATATGAAGCAAGGCCATGAGATAATATGTAGGCAACTTTTTTCTTTTAATTGCATATCACTAGCTATTTTCAATTCAAGAAACATTTCTTTGAACAGAACATGTGTCTCATTACAGGATTTAAATGAGTAATTATTCTGTGCAACATTCATAGCCCAAATAGCTTCTGCTTAACTAATCTGTATATTATGACTCAATTTATCATGCATAACTTCTACTTGGTGCCGTGCTGATTGCTGACTACAACTGGTTTTGCTTTCTCCCACTAAAAATGCAACAATAGAATTAGTACCAAAAATCTTTCCTGGAATTTAGCTTGATGCTTCTTACCACAGTGGTGAGATTTTACTTGAGCAAAACCACTATTTGAAGTTTCAAATGTCTCCCCACATAACAGACAACTAGCACAAAAAATTTTCTCCCCTTTTCTACACCATTCCTTAACTTTAATGCCATCCAATTCCTTCAACAACCACTAGTTATTAAATTTTGTTTTTTTCCCAGGCAAATTTAAAATTCACCTTCAAGCACATGGATGCGTTCTAACTTCTACCTTGGTGGGAGTCACGTCATCCGAGGCCCCGTCGATGATATCCTGTTAGTGGTGCTGCGCGGGCACTTTATGGGCAGCCAAAACGAAGATTATGGTAGTTTTTTCTTTTGCAATCTACTCAGAAACTAATGTCCTTTCTAGAGAAAATAACGATAAATTTAGAACTCTTTTCAAAGAAAAGGAGACTATTGTAAGACAAAAAGATTGCTCTGTCTCTTACATTCCCATGGATAAAATGACGCCGCAGCAGGTTGATTGGAAGACGTCATGGCAGTGCTAGAGGGAAGCCTCGCATTAGGGGCAACACAAGTAAGCGAACGGACTTCACGCACGGAGATAGTGCAGCCTCGGCGTCACCATCAGCCTTGGTGGCAAAGCAGCAGAAGCGCCACCTACCGGCACTTGTTCCGTTATAGCAAACGACGCAGGCCAGATATGGAAGTATAGCCGAGGGGACCTGTCATCACCAGCAACAGAATTCTGACTCAACTTATGGGGGGGGGGGGAGAGCGGTTACTTCATATAGAAGGAAAAAAAAACGCAAACACTGCTTCCTTATGTAAAGACATATAACAAGGGTGATTTATTACTTTCCATACTGAATTCAAAAAAAATTTAGGATTTGCTACTCTTTTCTGAAAAATTTTAGGAATTTCATGACATTTTGCAAAATTTTAGGAATTTTATGACGACTGCGTGCCCTGGTTTCACTAGAATATTTAAAGGAGATATACAGAAGTACCAAGGCAAATGAAGTGTCAATGTGATGGGTGACTACTACTGGATATTGCACAGAGAGATGCCACATAAACAGAAGTGTAAGAAGCTCAATTTTGAAAAGACAGATTTTACAAGAGGGGTAGTTTGAAGCTCAAAAGATGTGTATGAATGTAAAGAATGTGCCTTTAGTAATTAAAATTATTTTTTACACTTTTTGCATTTGATAATCTACTATTTTGTGCATAAACTGCACAAAGTGCTGTATAACTTTGTGGAAAAACCTTATGGAAACAAAACTAAATCTTATTTCCGATCAGTGCAGCTAACATGTGCAATATCTGTCAAAATGACTTAAACAATTTTTAATAGTAATTTTTTTTAGACCTGTAAAGTCATTGTGTATGTCATATATCAAAGTTCTCAGAATTTATCACTTTTGGTATACATATCCAGGCTTAGTTCCAGCTGTTTTGTGCTTGGTTTTTAGCACCCACAAGTTTTGATCACTTATACAGAAATCACAGTAACTTTGTTGAGAAATACAAATGAGGGAAATAAGCATGTTAAACTTTATAATTGTAAAGCCATGTCAGAGGATTTAGTTAATCATTGTTGCCTGTACAGGAGGCATTATTGTGAAATCTACAAAATGACTTTTCAAAATACCATGTACTGTTGGACAAAACACCTGTACACAATGGCATACAATTAAATTCCAAGCACTAAACCTAAATAAAAAATCTTGAGTCGGAGTTTTTCAGAAGTAGAAAGAAAAATTAATTTTCTATGCTTACTTTCACAATCTGTATGTTCTCATCCGTATAATCTTCTCCTTCTTTCCTAGGAAGGTAAACGTCGTACTCATTCGGCTTACCAACTACAGGAATTATATTAGATGGATATGACTCCTTAGACACAGATGTTTTGAACCACTTTCGTAGAACTGACCCTTTAGCTGGCATCTTTCTTATTTTCTAAAAAAAAAAAGACACATGTTTTATAAAATAAAAGCAAATAAGTATGTATAAATATATAATTATAAAGAGGAAGATCCATTTGACTATGAACAACAAGGCCACACATCACAAAAACAGTAGCCTCTGTGAATTTAAGAAGCTCAGACAAATTAAGCTTCAGTATGCATAGTTATTATCTGGCTTTAATCAAACCCTGTTGCCAGGTTGGAATTCATGCTCCATCGAGAATGTATGTATTCTATTTCTGCTTCAGCTGGTGAGTGCCTGAATGCTGGAGACCTGTGAAAATCTCCAAAAAATTGTGAGACAAACAGAACACAACTACTAGGTGCATTTTTTTCGTGGGCCTTGGAGATTGCGTCGGCTCGATTAAAGGACTTTGTGTGTAACATTTGAAAGATCTTTGTCTGCCAGCAAAGGCTTTTTACATTGTTCTTTCATGAGGGAGGAATTATGATCATCAGTCTTGAAAGATGTTTATGAATTGAATGTGTGTAACAGTTTGGCGGCCAAGTGGTATGGGGAGTTGGCTTTTAATCACTTGTCCAAGATGGGTTCGGGTTTGAATCATGGGTGAGGCATGGTGGTATGTTATCCTTATGTCACTATCTCCATACCTTCTTTGAAAGCAGTGATCCTAAATTAGGGATTGATGACTGCTTATATCATGAGCTGTTATGAGTTGTGCTTATGATTGTCACTGAACCCCCAAGCAACTAAACAAATAAAAAGAATCTAACTGCATACATGTGGTCAACCCACCCCTTTTTGTCTTGGAGTAGAATCTGAAGTCTTGGCTGTTGGAAGCTTCAAGTCACCATTTTATTTTGTCAGTAGCAAAACTCTTATTAACGGGAATTATAGAGGATAAATTTTTTTGTACATTACCTCTCAAATTTCTGATCTATACACTAGATCATCGTCAGGAGTTCCTGTGTCTTAAGTCTTCCACAGGTTTGGTGACCAAGCCTGGTGGATTTGCCATCCAGCATGGTCATTGATGTTGCCAATTTGCATCCAGTAAATTTCCAGGGATTCTTCTTATTTTCGGATAATTGAGTAGGATTGATGCTTAATAACCTTTAAGGGGGGTCCCAGTCCATTTTATGGCCAGTTTGTTGTGTGTGTCTACCTTATCCTGTTTTACTGAAATGTTCCTAATTGCTGCTTTGTGTTAATTGATTCTGGTGGTTAATCTTTGTCTTGTTTCTCCTATGTATAGTAAACCACATGAACAGTTTTGCAACAAGAGTCAAGTGACCCCCCCTGCAAATTAAAATCTCCCAAACTAAAATTTAAATAAAAAAAACATAAAAATTCAGGCAGAAGGGATGAATTTTATTTTTTGTGAAGACTAAAATAGACAGCCTTGCTCACTATACTCACTACACAGTTATGTAGTGAGGCTGGAATGCCACTCCGATACATTTTTTTTTTTTCTAGCCAAGACACGATCCCATAAATCCTACACAGCATAATTTGTTTTCTTTTTGAAATGTGCATGTCCTATAATTTTTTTCCAATAAAAAATGCAAAAGAAAAACTGCAGAGTTAGTGGAATTAACATCCCACGTTTGTTTGAAGGTAGAGTTGTTGTTATTATTATTATTATTATTTTTATAAAAGGAAATAATGAATTTTCACGGCACTCAAAGTAATAAAAAAATTTGCGGTGACTAACCACTGGACTTTCTAATATATATTATGCAGGAAGTGAACGCAGAATCAATTAGTTCATTACAAATATATTTTATATACTAACGCATTGGACTAATTTTAAAGACACAATATCCCTTGATGCATAGTCACCCGACTAAACTATTTTATCAACATTTCCCAAATTATCCTCAGAACTAAGACTTGGGGAAATGCAAGATTTTCACCATTGCTCTCTCTACAAAATGTTGCTTAAAGCGACATTTTATCTGATAATCTATAAATTAATTCTATGAGGTTTTTTACTGTGTGACCCATCTTGAGAGAACGGCTGAACGTAAAGATATGGTTGAGGTAACAAAATAAAGGTCTTACCATGTAGATGTGCCAGTCGAAGAGAAAAATGAGATTGAGGCAATGGTTCAAGCATTGTGTGGGGGCAAATTTTCCATGTAAAGTCTATGGGAGAAGCGTGCAATTGATATTTGATCGCCTGCGGTTGACTCACGCATTGTTGAAGGCAGAAGCATGGAAAGACTGAGATAGTCCTAAGTCCGAAGTCTCTTTTCTGAGCCAACCCTTGCGCAAAACAAAACACCGCTGGCATGCATTGGTATCAAAGTTCTTCAATTGGAACAGTGAACAGCCTCGAAGACTTGATTTCGTTATGCCGTTGGACTGTGTGATGTATATATACAATTTAATATTAATTCGATCCAGTTTATTCATGTAGGTAAAACGTTTTCCATTAAGTAAAGATGTAAATAAAAATTCTGTTGATCATTGTTAGTGAAAATATTATGGGCAACTGCTTAATAGCCCATTCAGTTGATCATTGTTAGTGAAAATATTATGGGCAACTGCTTAATAGCCCATTCAGTTGCTCACGGTGGTCATTAAACCTTCAGTCAAAAAAAAAAAAAAACATGAACCTGGACTATTGTCTTCACTGAAGTGGTTGAATGAATTTGTCAATCAAATAAAGTTTACATTTGTTGTTTCATATGAGTTTATTATTTAAAAAAAAAACAACAAAAAAAAAAAAAAACTAACCGTTGATTCCGACATGTGAACAGTACTTGCAACGCAAATCGCATTCCAACAACATTTACAAACATAGTTGTGACTGAAAATGAGAGTGAAAGAGTGCGCTATCCAGTTGAATTTTTGCACACCATCGATATGAGTGGACGTCCGCCTCACATTTTACAACTGAATAAGGGTGCAGTTGTGATGCTCATCACAAACCTGGCCGCCCCTGTGGGGCAGTGGTCTAAGCGCTGGTTTATGATGATTCGTTCGTGAAGGGTCCGGGTTCGAATCCTGGTGAGGCATGGATGTTGTGTTTGTCTTACAGCACTGGCTCTCTCCCTTCCCTGGAACCAGTGACCCCCCAAATTAGGGACGGGCGACTGCTTATAGCCAATTGAGTTGCTCACAACGGTCATTAAACCTTCAGTCAAAAAAAAAAAATCATGAACCTGGACTATTTGTCTTCACTGAAGTGGTTGAATGAATTTGTCAATCTAATAAAGTTTACATTTGTTGTTTCACATGAGTTTATTCTTTAAAAAAAAAAAAAAAAAAAAAAAACTAACCGTCGATTCTGATGGGTTTTATCTAGTTTTTACTTAAATTTGTTTTGTGCTGTACCCAAACTGGTCCTATTCAAATATCTGGAGAACTCTCAAGACTGCCAGTAAGTAATAAATGGCTTTCACCATTGCCCTCTAAATAAATGTCTACTTCCAACGACATTTAGATCTATAATATGGGGCTGATTTTAGTTTTTGCACCCCAAAACAGCAACATTTCGGTGTTTTCCTACCAAAATGGTGAAATCTTGTTCCTTGAATGTCAAAATGTGTAAATCTAGAAGTCTGATTTTGACTGATCACTATACACTGAAGTGCCAAAAAAACTGGGATACCTCTCTAATACTGAATTGGTCTTCCTTGCAATTGGATAATAGCAGCAACATGACAGGGCATGGACTTCACAAGCTCTCTGTAGTACTGTGGAGATCGTGCACTAAAGATGAGCACGGGCCCAGGATATGAGAAAAAGCCTGGAAATGGATTCAAGCCCACCCCTGCTCTCACATTAAATCTTTGACTAAAACTCGAGCCCGTAAGAAGGGCTCAAGTTAATTTTCCCCTTCACTGTATATCTGACATCGAGGAAACAAGGATATCCAGAATTATATATATACGAGTACATAGCACAAACAACTGTAAATTGCCTTGTGAATCATTCAGTGATGTACTTGTACTGTTATATAATTTATTCCTTTAGAGCAGCCAGAGTAAAGCCAAACCACTGGATCATTACATTCCATTCTGTGTTACATGCAATTTTAGAACTTCTAACTTGCCAAAAACAGTCAAATTTAATACTTTAATGCTAAAAGCAGCTCTGTCTCAGTAGAGCTAATAATATAAATTTCCATGTAAACACTACGACCTATATATGCACATTTACTCAGTACTTAATCAGACTTAATCTGTCAGCAAAATAAGAATATGCAATTCTCATGTCATGCAGAAATGACATAGATTTTAATGAAAACAATATAATGAATTATAATGATATCCTCCGGATTTTGAAAATGCTTGTACAACAAATAAACAAAGTGATATTAAAGCAACTAAGAACACAGGTTAGAAGAAAATAAGAATTCTTCATAAACCCTCATAGCTCAGATTCATTCTGCACCAGAATTTATTTACCACTGAGATATAGGGTCATGGCCAAAAATTATTGTGCATCAATTACAGTAATTTTTTTATGAAAAAACAACACTTAAAATAAACTATTAACACAAAAAATTACAACTCCAAGAGGAGGGACAGTAGCGAACAAAAGTATTTGGCGAAACCCTTTTTTTGACCATAATATTTTTTCTGCTGGACCAAATCGGGTCATTTTGGAATATGATATGTGTTATTCAGTTGTAAACATGACCCATATGTCGATGGATCGGAAACCTTAACACAGATCAGGTACCGAGCTTAATCGCAAAGATCATACAAATTGACCAACAAAGTAGGTGTGTATCACATTCATTTAATGCAATGATAACAGAAAACAAGTAGGAGAAAATGACAAAACAACAACTAATACTTAGTGGGATAACCACGAGACTTAATAACAGCTGCACAACAGGCCGGCATCGAGTCCACTAGCTTCTCGATGGTGACCTGTGGAATTTGCACCCATTCTGCAGATAGCTGGTCGAACTTCTGGAACCTATTCCGGCAGGTTTTCTTCGCACATCGTCTCCCCAGCTCCTCCCACATGTGCTCGATAGGGTTGAGGTCTGGAGATTGGCTTGGCCGGTCTAGAAGTGTGACCTGTTGCTGCTGGAAGGCTGCTTTCGCTACTCTGGAGGTGTGCTTCAGGTCGTTGTCTTGCTGCATGATCCATCTGGGTGGCATGTTCTGGTTTGCCCATGGGAAGACATCGTTGATGAGCATGTCCGTGTAGCTCTGGCTGGTCATTATTCCATCAATCTTGATGATGGGGCCCATAGCATTGCGAGAGAAGGCGTCGTAAACCATGAGCGATCCTCCTCCGTGCTTGACAGTCGGCTAAATGAACTGGGGGTTAAATCTCTGGCCACACGAACGTCGTACGTATCGGATGCCATCACTTCCGAACAAGTTGAACTTGCTCTCGTAAGGGAAAAGCACCTTACTCCAGTTCGCCGCGGTCCAGTGTCGATGACGGCGCGCGAACGCAACTCTGGCTCGTCGATTCTCGACTCCGATGAGTGGTTTCTTGGCGGGGCGTCTTCCATTCAATCCACCAGCGATGAGACGATGAGAGATGGTCATTCGGCTGACGTTCAGGTCGTTGCTGTCGCGGAATTCAGTGGCGATGTCCACAGCAGTCAAGGTGGGATCAGCACGAGATCGATGGAGGATGCGTCTATCCTGATGCAACGTAGTGGAACGAGGCCTACCACATCACAGACTGTTCTTGACGGTCCCAGTCTTCTTATAACATTGCAGGACAGCTGAAATGGACTGGTGTCGTATCTTCAGGGCCCTCGCAATGTCGGTGACATGCATTCCGGATTCCATCATGTTCACGGCCGCCTGGCAAGCTCCAACAGGGATCTCCGCCTTTTTACCCATTTCTGAAAACCTAAGATTGACTTATTATCACACTACAAATCACAAAACCCACAAAAATCACAAGAAAAACATTAAAACATGCAGCAAACAAATGGGTAATAATTGGCGACTCTTGAATATGGCCCATTTTGAATGACAAATTCGCTCTGAGTGAAATACAAACTACACGGCATTGTAACCCACAAATCAACACATATCAGATCCCAAAATGACCCAATTTGGTCCAGCAGAAAAAAAATTATGGTCGAAAAAGTGTTTCGCCAAATACTTTTGTTCGCTACTGTATGTCAGTAACTGAAATGTGTTTTTGATCAAAAGCAAATGTCGATACAGTTGAAAATCATTGTTTAAGTTCTTTGGGTAGATGTGCATATTGCTACACTTGCAAATTGTTTTCTTGTAAAAGAAATTATTTAACAGAAGGATACATGGACTGAAAAACTATTCCCAGATGTTTGGCAAAGCACGAAAATCGCAAAGACCATTGGTTATCAATAGGCATTTTACTATCTAGGTTGCCAAATTGAGGTCCTGTTGATACAGATTTAGGAAAATAATTTGCAAATGAAAACAGAGGAAAGATGTGTTAAAATATATTTTAGAAAGTACAAAATATTTAGCTAATGTATTGGCATTTAAGGGTTACAATCAATATTTTCTTTAAATAACAGAAATTATTTGGGAGCACTAGAGCATTTAGGGAAAATCAATAGTTTTTTGGCAAATCATATATTGAAATATTCTGCAAAAGATTCTCTTAGATACCTATCGGCTAATGTTTATGATAATTTCTTGCAGTTATTCAGCACTACATAAAATTAAAACTGACAAATGAAGTACAAGCAGCAAAATATTTTTTAATTATTGTTGATAGCACTGCTGATATCAGCTATGTAAATTATTTGATTAATATAATTCATCACCCAGTGGCAGGCCTTAGCTAGCAGGGGGCTAAAGGGGCTCATCCCCGCCCTGCAAGGCAAGCAAGTCTTCCCTGTAAAATACATGTTGTTATAAGTTCTTTGAATTTTTATTTTAACTGGTCATGAAAACGTTTTTTGTACTTCATTATAAGCATAAATGCTTTACCTTATTTTGTTCCACATTACATTTTTTAAAAACAAGAACAATTGAAGTGATACAGTACAACAGGGTGTCCAGAGAATTATCAAACCTGATTTCCCTGACTTTCCCTGACCAAATTTATAAGAAATCCCTGACCTTACACAAATAGGTTTATTTGAGTTTTTCAATATATGTGCCATGATAATAAATAAAATTGAATTGAATAATTGAGAAACTTACATTATTTAAAAGTGTTTCCATTTGATGTATAAAGTTTCCCAAATAACCGATTCATTTAATTTTTTTTTTTTTTTTTTTTTTTTATCGGCCTCCGCCTTCCCCATAGCCGTCCAACTCACACCTTTTTAATTTTAAGTTTACTCTTTTTTTCATGGTTTTACATTTATTGAAGAAACACTCAAACAAACCCATACACAATATTCAGAACAGTTACTATAAAAATATTACAGTAGGAACGCAGTCACTGTTTTTATATTACACACCACTTTTCTTCTTTTCCCAATCTGAAATCTTCGCCTGCAATGCTGCTTCTTCCAACTCTACTTCCTTCCGTACTCTTTGTCTTTTTTCCTTCAATTTCTTTATTTCATGATCAATTTTTCTTTTTCCTTCAGTTTTATTTCTTCTTCGTTTTGAAGAACACTTTTTTTCTCAAGATAATCCTGATATCTTCGTTGGAGGCTCTTACAGAAAGAAGAAGCCTTCTATTGATGGCAATGTGTTACTCCTCCCACATTTTTAATGACATCAAAAACTGTTCTTTGACAAATCAGGGATTCTTCCAGGAGATTTTCCACCAGAAAAGACTTATTGACAGAAAATCCACCTTCCACTGAAGCATTTCCATGAGACATAATGAAACAAATTTTTATTACATCCCAAAGTTCACCGAATTGTTTTTGGTTGTCAAGTAGAGCACTGTAAAATTTGTCTAATCCAATGGAATCATCATGACTGTCTAAAAATTCATCAAACTGAGACTTTAAAGCACATTGAGCTTCTACACACAATGAAGCGTACTGTTTATTAGCTTTTTCAGCACAGTCATCTGAAATCCTGTTTGCACTAAGTAAAACTTCAAGCATAATTTCCACTCTCTTCCTGCCTAGACTCGGCTGCTGCACTATAATATTTGGGTCCAAACATGTTACCCCACAGACAAACCTAAATTTTAGTGGGCTTTTCTCACGAAGTTTTTCAATCATACTGGTCGCAAGTTTCCTAAATTCAAGCTTAAACTCTAATTTCTCCTTTTCTGAGCACTTCACTTCTTTTAATAGCTTTTTAAGCACTAAATCCAATATCAACTTTCTCAATTGAGAGAAGATTTTCACTTTTTGATGTATCTAAAGTTAACAGTTTTGAGACACTTTTGTCAGGCTTCAAGCTTCGTGCCATCAAATTGTTCATCAGATCCAGCAAATCAGTGTGTAAGAAAGGAATTAAAGGCTTTGGGCTCTGGAACCTTCTCAAAAAAGATTCACACTCTGAAGCTATAGTCCTAAATGCAGCCAATTTGCATTTTAACAGTAGACTTTCCATGAATTCTGCAAGAAACATGTGTTGTTTGCTGGAAACCAATGATTCTTGAACATATTTCTTGATATGATCATAGACAAGCAATGCCCTAGTCAAACAATTAACATTTTCCAACCACCTAACAGTGCAAAATTTCAAAGGAAAATCTTTACATCCAGTAATAGTATAATTTGCACGGCGAGCAGGACTATCTTTTAAAAGGTAGTACAAGTTACGCAGAAAGTGATGTATATCCCATTTCACTGCTTCAAGTCCAGTTTTCATAGCTCCACTGACCACGTGAAGACCACACATACTCCAATGTCAACTAATAATTTACCATCTGGATTTTCAATTCTAAGTTTATCTTTCAGTTTTTGAAGAAAGCTGAGATTAACGTTAGGTCCATCCATTGACACTTGTAGTATGTTATCCAAGGGAAGAGGTGCACCTTTAATGAATTTCTCTAAAAGGTGTTGCCTGTCCTAAAAACACTCTACTTAAGTATCTAGTGGAAACTTTTTGCAGATTGACATCCCAATAACGAACAAACTGATCCATTTGTCCACGCTGAGCAATTTTGTTCAGTGATTCATCAAAACAAATTACAAAGTCAGTGCACTGCTTCAGATTGTCCATTAAACACTCTTTGAAATGTGGTGCCAATCCATGGTTTATCACATAAGATGCTCTGCTTTTGCCTAAAGTAAATTTTGAAGCTATTGCACTGTCAGGAAACATTAACTGAAATGTTTTGTTAATCTGTGTACAAGAGTTCAGAGACATTCGCTTGGACAACACTTCCATGGCCCATATTATTTCTGACTTTGTTACATCATCTTTCACTACATAAGCATTAAGGTCACTGGGCTTCACATCATTTTTCACAACATAAGTATTTGAGTCATTAGACTTAATATTTTCTAGAAGTACTGATTCCACATTTCCTGAGCTTGTTGATGGCAAGAGTTTGTTATTACAAAGAGAGTTCTTTTTCACAGAGGAAGTGAAAGAAGCAAGACTGGGCTGAGACATTTTAGCACGGATGTTTTTGAAATGATTAGGGTCATTTGAGTGGCTGGAGACTGCACGATGTCCCATGTTGCTGAGCTTGAAAGTTTTAGAGCACACTTTACAAAATGCTGATTCATTGTCGCCGTTCACAGCAGCTATCCAACCAGAAAACTCAGTATATAATTGTTCATCCAACCATTGTTCATTAAACACACAACACTTTGACATTGCTGCAGTCTTAATTGCCTTTTAACAAGGTATAACTTATATCCCAAATGTTATTTTGGGAGCGGCGCCCCCACGGCCCAAGCTGACCTTGTGACAGATCAATTTTTCATTTCGTCTTGAACGATTATATAACCGAAGGGACAGCTGTTCATCCAGCTGCTGGGGGATGGCGTCCCCACGGCCCGAGCCGATATGTACTACATGTGAATTTTCACATTTTTTATGTTTTTTGTTTTTTTCACTTGACACCCTCCCGCCTCAGTTGTAGGTTGCTGAGGTTGTGGTTATGCGCCAGCTCTGGATTATAGTTTCTCGTTTTCCATCCTGTCTTCTCCATTTCATGTTCCTTTCTTTGTTCTGCCGAGCTGGTTAGCTAGACCTACCTGCACGTTTGCCGTGTGCGGTGACCCGTAAGGTGGAAAAGGGGATGCTGAAGGCTGAGGTTTTTGGTGGCCTGGGTGTTGTTGTCGCCAGTTGCCAACACTCCTCTTTGCCCCCTGCTTCACCCTAAACGGGCGGCTGGGAACTAACCCACTCCTAGTCAATGAGGTCTGTGGCCGAGTGGAGCCCAGACCTCTAACGGCTTGTCGTCTCGTACGACACGGTGAGCCTGGGGATAGGGTGGGCATGCCAAAGGGGTGTTCCCCAGGTATGGGAAAGTCTGGGTGCTCGCCGAGCGCATGTCTGCCCTATCAACTTGCTATATCCGCTTGCTATCCCTAGAGCTGTGTCCTGCGTCCACTTGGGCTTGCGGACCTCCGGCTCTCCCTCATTGGGCTCGATTGTGGGTGGGGAAGTCGGCGGATGAATTCTAAAAACTTTTTATGGCTCTAAATGATATTTCCCATGAACCTAAAACCAAAAGAGGTATTGAGGAAGGCTTAGCTCCTTCCGCTAAAAAGCATGTGCCCGATTGTTCGAATGCTCGATTCTTTTTTGTGCACTCATTGGACCCTTCAAAGTCTTTGAGTGCCAAAAGTCCATTTTGGATAAATAAAGCTCTTCAATCCATTGCAAGCTCTCCTAAGAGTGTAAAGAAGCTCCAATCTGGAGATCTTCTGGTAGAAATGTCCACTGTGGCCTACTGTTCCACACTTATTAACACCACCACGCTGCTTGAGACTCCGGTCAAAATAACACCCCATGGATACCTAAATTCATCTCGAGGTGTTGTCTCCTCTCAGGACCTCGTTGAGTGTGCTGAGGAAGAATTACTTGAAGAACTGAGGAGTCAACACGTTACGGGTGTGCGGCGTATTCTATTCAGGCGGAATGGGCAGTCCGTCCCATCCCGGAACATCATTTTAACTTTTGATAGCCCTTCCCTGCCTACGTCTATCAAGGCAGGGTATCTCCACCTAGAAGTACGCCCATACATCCCTAACCCGTTGAGATGTTTTAGGTGCCAGTCTTATGGCCATTCTCAGCAGTCATGCAGGAGCAATCCTAGGTGTGGACGCTGTGGTGCCACAGAGCATCTTTTGTCAGAATGTGTGGCCGAGGCTGAGTTTTGTGTGAACTGTAAAGGTTCACACGCAGCATCAGCCAAAGATTGTCCCAAGTGGAAGGAAGAGAAAGAAATCCAAAGGCTCAAAACGGTGGAAAATATTTCCTATCCTGAGGCCAGAAGAAGAGTGGTTCCTGTTATATCTGATCGGCGATCATACGCTTCAGTGGTGGTTGCCAAATCTACGGTTGCCATTCAGACCGACATTCAGATCCCCCCTGGATGTCCATACAATGTAAACGAAATCATTGCAGCCGGACTGGAGGCACTCCAGTCTCGAGCTAGGGGTCTGAAAGCGCCACTCATCACTTCGCCGAAGCAGACTCATCGCCCCACCAACAAGGGAACTCAGGCCACTTCTTCTAACAAAAAAAACAAAAGCTCAGGATAAGAAAAGCATTTCTTCTCCAAAATCTCAGCAAACAACTCGACATCGTGTGCCTCCCATTAAGCCACTTGGGACAAAGCATGCTCCCATCTTGGCCCCTGGTCACACGCCTCCAGATCTGGGGGAACCCCCATCAGAGGTGATGGAGCCTGACTTCGTGTGATCATTTTCATTTCACTTATAACCATGGCTTCAATCATTCAGTGGAACTGTCGAGGTTTTCGGACGAGTTTTGATGAAGTGAAACATCTGCTTTCATTTTACTCTCCGGTGTGCCTTTGTCTACAGGAGACAAAGCTTAAACCATCAGACCTGCTTTCAGTTCGAGGCTACAGTGCGTATCAGACGGATAATGCATCAGGAGACATCGCCTGTGGGGGAGTCGCAATTCTTGTCCCTCACAGTGTTCCGGTGTCTTCCGTTGTGATTTCCACAACTTTGCAGGCTGTGGCGGTGCGAATATCTGTCCCTGGGCCTCTTACTGTCGGCAGTGTATATCTGCCACCGGACGAGAACGTGAGCGTCTCTGTACTGGAGAGATTGGTTGATCAGCTGCCTTCACCCTTTCTTCTACTAGGTGACTTCAATGCCCATCATTTGTGGGGTAGTGTCAGCATCAGCACGAGAGGTCGTCGCATAGAGTCTCTTCTGTCCTCGGCCTCTTTGTGCGTTTTTAACACCGGTGCTGACACGTACTTCCATGAACCGACACGATCCTTCAGTGCAATCTATTTGACCTTGGGATCACCATCGATTATTGCTGACTGGTCGTGGGCGGTGTGTAATGACCTCCACGGGAGCGACCACTTTCCAATTGTCCTCTCGCATCATGCGAACATGCCATCTTCTGCCTCCCGCCCTCCTCGTTGGAGGATGGAGCGTGCGACATGGGAGGTCGTCACACCGTCAGCTTTGATCTCTTCTGCAAAGGTAACCCAAGAGTCAATCGACGCAGCGGTTCTTGAAGTCACAAATTGTATTCTTCAGGCAGCTGATCTTTCTATACCAAAAACATCTACGACACTCTCCAGAAGTCCGAAGCCTTGGTGGACCCCTGAATGCGCAGCGTCTAGGAGAGCTCAGCATAAGGCCTGGTCTACGTTTCGGCGTTATCCGACCGATGCTAATCACGTTACATTCAAACGAGTAAAATCCTATGCTCGGTTGGTGCGTCGACGTAGCAAGAGAGAGTCTTGGATCAAGTATGTGTCATCTCTCACTTCACGTGCCAGTTCCAAAAGTGTGTGGGAAAAGATTCGTAAGATCTGAGGTAACTACAGCTCTCACCAGATCTCCATTCTCGAGAGTAACGGCTGCACATATGCTGGGGTCGATGAGATTGCCGATTGTTTGGGGGAGGCGTTTGCCTCCGTATCGAGTGACCTGGCGTATCCTACTTCTTTTCAAAGAATAAAATCCACTGCGGAACGCCAGAGAATCTCCTTTGCGCCTTTTCTCGACACGGGATATAACTCCCCTTCAGCATGGTTGAACTCAGGGTGGCTCTGCATCGGTCTGGCGCTACATCTGTCGGTCCCGATGGAATCCACTATGACATGCTCCGTCATCTATCGCAGTTGTCTCTCGAGAATCTCTTAATCTTGTATAATCGTATTTGGTCGGAGTACAGTTTCCCGGAATCTTGGCGAAAAGCTTTTGTTCTGCCTTTTCCCAAACCTGGCAAGGATCCCAAGTCTGCCTCTAGTTATCGTCCAATTGCTCTCACTAGCTGTCTGTGTAAAGTTCTTGAACGCATGGTTAATTCCCGGTTAATTCATTTTTTAGAACATCATTAAATACTTTCACCATCACAAAGCGGCTTTCGCCGTCATCGTTTACCTCACGATCATCTCCTGCACCTTGAGACATCTGTGCGCGAGGCGTTCGTGCGTAGGCAGCACCTGGTTTCTGTATTTTTTTATATTGAAAAAGCTTATGATCGAGCATGGCGGCATGGTATTATCCGTGACCTCCACGCATGCGGATTGCGAGGAAATCTTCCAACTTTCATCTTTAATTTTCTTCGCAATCGGGTGTTCCAGGTGCGCCTGGGTACGACGCTTTCGGCACCGTTCCATCAAGAACAAGGTGTTCCTCAAGGTTGCATTTTATCTGTCACATTGTTCATCCTTCGCATTAATTGTCTCTTCACAAATCTTCCTCCTGCGGTTTCGGCTACTGTTTATGTTGATGATATACACATTTTCTGCTCGTCATCGAGTATGAATTTTATTGAAAGGCAGTTGCAGTCTGCGGTTAACCAGATCTTTAAAGCAGCGAATAGCAATGGTTTCATTCTTTCTCCCGACAAGACAGCGTGTGTCCATTTCTGCCGGAGGCGCGGCCTCCATCCTGAACCAGAGCTGTTTTTAGACCGTGCAGCCATACCAGTTTTGCCGGAGACCAAGTTCCTTGGACTGACCGTCGACCGTGGGCTTACGTTCCGTGCGCACGTTCGGCGGCTCAAGATCTCCTGTCTGCGGGCTCTATCTATTCTTAAGATCCTTTCGAGAGTCTCGTGGGGCGCAGACAGGATGTCTTTAATTCGTATTTACCATTCCTTAATACGGTCGAAACTGGATTATGGTTGTATCGTGTATGGCTCTGCTCGTCGTTCCGTTCTCCGGCCTTTGGACACTATTCACCATCACGCACTGCGTCTTTGTTCGGGAGCATTTCGAACATCTCCAATTCCCAGCCTTTACGCTGACGCGAACGAACCATCGCTTGAATTCCGCCGTCTGCAGCTGTCTATTCAATTCTATCTGAAACTTAGATCTCTTCCAGACCATCCTTTATACGATGCAGTTTTTCATCCCCAGCATGCTCGTTTATTCGGGAACTGGCCCTCGTGCATTTCAACTTTCGGTCTTCATATGGCGGCCGTAGCCCGTGATTTAGGGCTCGACTTGTCACTTGTTGGAGAGACCAGGGGCTTTGGGGATCCTCCATGGCACCCACTTGGTGTCATGGTTGATACCACCTTTACATCTTTCGATAAACCCTCAACCCCTGCGTCAGTGTACCAGCAGCTCTTCGCTGAGCACCGTGACCTCAATTCTGAATAACTCCCGTTTTCACTGATGGCTCCAAGATGCATGGAGTTGTTGGATTCGCGGCTGTCTGTGTAGATGACGTGTCAGTAGCGCGGATCCCAGCTGAGGCCACGGTGTTTTCGGCGGAGATGCATGCTGTGTATCTTGCACTGCTTCATGTTCAGTCGGGCTCTCATCAACGGGCTGCGGTGTACACTGATTCTTTGAGTGTTGTACAGTCATTGTCATCGTTAGACTGCTGTGACCACCCTTTTCTTTTTACCGTACGAAGGCTTCTTTGTTTTTTGCTCGAGGCCGGTGTCCAGATACAATTTTGTTGGATTCCCGGGCATGTTGGAATCTCGGGTAACGAGTGTGCTGATGCGGCTGCTAGATCTGCTTCCTCTTTGGTCGTCACACATTTGCCACTGTTTCACCGGGATTTCCGCTTTCTTGTTCGCGACCATATCAAGCGAACGTGGCAAGGTCTGTGGGACCAAGAGGTGGAAAATAAACTGCATCGTATTAAACCTAATCTTGAAATTTGGAAATCCACATATCGTCGGAACCATAGGGAGGAAGTGGTGCTTGCGCGTCTCCGCATTGGGCATTGTCGTTTCACTCACCGCTTTTTGCTGTGTGGCGACACTGCGCCGATGTGTGAGACATGCAATTGCCGACTCACCGTCGCTCATCTTCTGTGTACCTGTGTTCGTTTTCGTGATGTACGTTTTAATTTCTTTCATTCTCATTTGTTGACCGAGGACGCCGCTACCCTGCAGCGGCTCCTCAATGACCGCTGCAATACTGTTGCTGTTTTTTCATTTTTTAAACAAATTGACTATTTTAAACGTATCTAGATTTTAGCCTTATCATCATCCTCATTTCTCAGTTTTACTGAATCAGCTAGATTTTAATCATTGTATCATGTTTTTAATACTGTTTGTTTCATTATCTTTTTAGCCCTTCCATCGTTCTCATTTTTCAGTTTTACATGATCAGTCAGATTTTAAGCTTTTTACCACGTTTTTAATACTGTTTGCTTGTCTGTCTTGTCTCTGGCGCTCTTTGGCCAATCATGGCCCTTGCGCCATAAAAATCAAACAACCAACCAACCAACCTTATATCCCAAATTTTCTTCTACTCCTTTGACCTAAAACAAAAAGAGAAATGTTAACAAGTAATGTAACACAACTTACAATAATAGGTAGGAAATACAAGGTTACATTAGTAGGAAAGGGATGTTAGTGACTGTCTGCAACACCAAGTGCAAGTGTATTGGGCGATGAGGGCGTCACTCCCCGACGCCAGGTTAAAACTAGTTGTAGTCTAACTGTGATTGAAATTTCTCTGACTTTTTTTTTTAAATATCACTGATTCCCCCTGACTTTTACCAACATTACAGGCATTTACCTGACTTTCCCTGACCAATTTTCATTTTCCCTGACTTTCCAGAATGTGGACACCCTGTACAAACAATGAATAACTACAGAGAAATCACTTTTAAGGGTAAATCAATAGAAACAGCTGCACCAATGATTCTCTACCACATGGTGACAGAGCCTGTTGGTGATTTGGGACAGGGAAGAGAAAAATGCTTATTTTCTTGTTTTCCTTTTTCACATAGATGTCAATTTCAAAGAACATTACCTAGTCTTACCATAAACACTGTTACAAAGTATTCAATGAAATAACAAAAGAAATTTAAAGATACTTTAATATACTTTTGATATGTTGTAAGTAGTACACTTGTGAATACATGGCACCAATCACTTTTCAAAATAGCATCATTTTGCCACAATCTCTGTGGCCACTCATCAATAGCTTTGCGCAGGGTCTCCGCAGGGAAAGCTGCAACTGCCTGCACCAAAGAGTGTTTGAGACTGTCAATACTGGGGTGTCACTTTCTGCAAGTCATGTCCTCCAGTGTGGCCCACAACTTGTAGTCCAATGGGCTGAGGTCTGGGGTGCTTGAAGGCCAATCAGCTGGAGAAATGTAGTGGAAAATTTGCCTGAAGCCGCTTCTGGGTTGATGTGGCCTTGTGGGCAGGTGCAGAATCTTGCTGAAAGCTCCACTGTCAGTTTTGGAAAAGGGTGTGACTCACATCTTTTGACCACTCACTCTAAAACCCTGTCCTGGCAGACTTTGGTGGATGTTTTCACTCCTTTCTCACAGAAATGGAGCTTCATGGTACCCTTGTAGGAAACTAACCACCAAACCATGACAGAAACAGTACGATGTCTCCTCATGACCCTTGGAGCTTTCTCCTGAACTTCTCGTGATGATGATGCATACATCTTGTCATTTTGGTGGTTGAAAGCCTCTTCAAAAGTAAAAATTTGTAAATTAAACTCATCTTTGTTTTGTGGTTTCCTAGATTACTACATTCAAACTAGTTTACTTTTTTATGGGATTATCTACGTAAAGTTTTAAATTTCTGCAAATTTTCAAAAGAGAACTCCTCTCCTTTGTCAGGCAGTCATTCATTCAATCTCCGTCACCATCTTCGGTTGCGGGGTTAACCTTGATGGTTACAGTGTTTCTGCAATATATCTTGCCAGATGTTAGGCAGTGATAATCCCCTACAGTCATTTATGATGAAGTTCTGGTATTTTCCAATTTCAAATCCGTCTACTGATTCAACCCTCGTACTTTTGCCTATATAGCAGATATATGGATGACATCTTATTCATTATAAATAGCAAGAATAAAGATCTACCAGAAAAAATTCTAGGTTGCTTTAATAAATTAGACGATTCCCTAAAGTTCACTTTGGAGGTTCAAACTGAAGGAAAATTAAACTTAGATTTGACTATGTCCAGGAAGATAAGTTCCTCACAAAAATGTACAAAAAACCTTTGGATACTAATAAAATACTGGAATTTAACTCCTATCACCATACTCAATAAGACGAATATTGCAAGCCAATTTTTAGAAAAAATAATTTGGTCTCCTCAGAAAATATGAAAGCCCACATAGATGAACTGGAAGTATTGCTAACAGAAAATAACTACCCAAAAAAGGAAATAGATAAATTACTCATAACAAGATAAACAAAAAATACAAGCAAGCAGGAGTTTAAATTCGCAAGAAAAATTGCGTATCAAAAAGGTCTAGACCAGCTTTTAGGTAAAACTGAAAGGACAGTTAACTTTTCACTTTGAGAAATTGTTCCAGCAAACTTTTCCTTCAGCTCCTCTAACATTTCCTTTCCATCATCTGACTCCTGAATTGTTCTTCTGGTTTCTGTACAGGAATTAATTTTTTCTCAAGGCTTGCTTTCACTTTCTCTAATTTGGATTTTGCATAAACTGTTGAGTGTGCAACTTTTTTCTTGTCAACAGGCGACTCACCTATGTAAAAAAGAGACCTGTTCAACAACTCAAGAGAAGTATCTGCATCAATGAACGGTCCTCATTACTGGGGCCTGCCATTTCATTTTCTTCCTCAACAGAAATTTCTGTGATTTTAAACTCTGACAGTTTCTTCCTGCATTTATCACATATTTTCATTCCTGATTTTATCTCAAAAGTTTCTAAACAACACATCCATGTGGAAACTTTTCTTAAACATTTGACATTAGTTCTGTGATTTAAAAAAAAAGGATTACAGCATTTTGTAGCATATAGTGACCATTCCTTTCCTCTCTTTATAACTCATTGTGATAAAATGTATTTAACAGAAATGTTTTTAGTTTACTTGGCTGTTATTCTGTAGTCACATCAATATAAAAATGAAATAGAACCAGTTTTCAGGGAAGATAACAAACGGTATAACTTCACTAGCAAATGAAGTAAATAAAGTTTAATTGTTGAGTTAATTAGTTTACCACCTAGGTCAGATCACTAGAAAATTTCCTTAAAACAAACTAACACAATAGTACCTATCTTTGTCAAGAGATCTCAATCTCAACTGAAACGTTTTTCAAATCTGGCTGATTAGAAGACAAGAGACTTGCGATTGCATCAGAGCAAGCTGAAGTGAAAACTGAACTAAAATGCCCAAAACTAAACTGAAACCCAAACTAAAATGAAAGCCCAACCAAAACTGAAATGCAACCCAAACAAAAAGTGCTTTCTAAGGCCAACTGAGCTGTTACATGAGATCTCAATCTGAACTGAAACCTTTTTCAAATCTGACTGATTAGAAGACTAGAGACCTGTGATTGCATCAGAGCAAGCTGAAGTGAAAACTGAACCAAAACTAAAATGCACAAAAATTAACTGTAACCAAAACTAAAATGACAGCCAAACCAAAACTGAAATGCAACCCAAACAAAAAGTGCTTTCTAAGGCCAACTGAGCTGTTACATGTCCTATCCAAGAATACAGCTCCTGTTAAAAAAATAATAATAATAAATAAATTCCAATGCAGGCAGGAAGAACTAAATTTTTTTTACTATGATCCCATGATTGTCCCATCCTGAAATTTTGCACAGGTGCTTACAAAAGGTCTTTCTGTAATATATATTTTTTTGAAAATTTTCAAAAACAGTATTTTTGAGATTTTCAAATTTTTTTATAAATTTAGAATTTCTTTGTCTTTATATAGTCATGATGCATATCATAAGAAAGCTCTTAAAAAGAGCTTTAAAATGAACCCAAGATGACCTTTCTAGCTGAAATAGGTGCTGAGATATTTACATTAATATGAACCGCGATTGTGGAAAAATGGCCTAATTTTCGATTTTTCAAAAATTAATATCACGAAAATGCCATGTCCAAAAAAATCTGAAAATTTGCAGTTTTATTATGCTCTATAGGTACATCTTATATACCAAAAATCATGCTAATCTAAAACATGATGGTTCACAATTATTTTTTTATTGGTTGATTTGGCATGGAATGATCCTGCACCAAAAGCATCCACATATCTTAATACCATTGATAATTGACTTTTATTCGTAGCTAACCTCGAATATACGCCACTGGTACTAATGTATGTCAATAAATGCTATGTTGTGTTTTTCTTCTAGGTGTCAGGTGACTTTTGTCAATATAGTGTATGTCAATAAATAGAATTTACTAATTTGGGGATTTTTTTTTTTTATTTCTTATAAAACTCTGTGGTCAATCTATCCAAACCCAGGGATGTACCATCTGGTAAAGAGAACAAGGCATTTCTCATTTTTTTTTTTATTGGAGGTTTGACCACTGTGAGCAACTCAACGGGCTATTAGCAGTCTCCCGTCCCTAATTTAGGGCCACTGGTTCCAGGGAAGGGTGAGAGCCAGCGCCATAAGACAAACACAGCATCCATGCCTCACTCGGATTCAAACCCTGACGCTTTTCGTACGAATGGTCACAAGCCAGCGCTTAGACCACTGCGCCACCGGGGGACAGCAAATTTCTCACTTTGGCCGGAGTATTTGGTTTTAACAATGCGTCTACATTAGGGATGGGCGATAGTATTCGCACTATCGATACTATCGATAGTTGCAGCACTATCGACAGCCCAGTTTCGAATAGTTTAGTCTTCTGATAGTATCGCGATAGTTTTTGCAAACTATCGACTGTTCATGTTATTCGCTTGGTTATTCGTTACAAAACCGTTGCCTAAACGCTGCGCGATAGGTTTTGGAAACTATCGACCATTTAATTATCGACAGTTCATGTTATTCGTTGTAAAATCGTTGCCTAAAACGTTGAACATTTTAAAATGTATGGATAGTTCGACAATTATCTAACGAATGGTTCTACATTTCGAAAACACTGGTAGTTTTACACACTGTGAGATCAACTGTCGAATAGTTCGTAATTTTGGAAATGCTGATAATTTGTCCTGAGTGACAATGAAATCTTTTCCTTTCAAGTAATTTATTAAATGTGACAGAGCGATCGTCGAGTGTCCAAGACTACGCAATTCAAGAACACTGATGGTTTTACGATGAGATCTATTGTGGAATAGTTGCGCATTTAGAAAATAATAACGATAAATAAATAAACGATAGTTTCACACACAATGAGCCCAACTATCGAAAAAAGAATTTCCCATTTCTAAAACACGACATTTAGTATGCAGTGAAATTAGCTATCGAATGGTTCTGAATTTTGAAAACACCGATATAGTTTGCCATAAATGACCCGCAGAAATCCCTGAAACAATGCCTGCAGAAAAAAAAATACTCACTGAAAATGACACTTCTTGGTATCTGGAAAAATGCCCAAAATATCAAGTTGTAGACGTGTGTGTATGGTTTTTTTTTTATGTAAGAGGGTGGGGGGAATGATCACTGTGAGTAACTTTATGTGCTGTAAGCAGATGCCAGTCCCGAATTTAGGCTCATATTGGTTCCAGATAATGTAGAGACAATGCAGTAAGACAAGCGCAACATCCGGTGCCGCCCTGGCCCCTGGTAATGCAGTGGTCTAAGCACTGGCTTGTGGCCATTCGTCCGGCCTCAAATCCCGGTAAGACACGAGTGTGTTTTTTTAATCTTGCAGCACTAGCTCTCTGCCTTCCCTGGTGTCAGTGGCTTAAGACAAGTCCATAAGTATGGCTACAGCCTATACTACTTAACTCCAAGTAGTATAGCAATACTTTTTAGTATCTATACTACCTAAATCCAAGTAGTATAGCCATACTTTTTTTAGTATTCATACTTGAAGAAGTAATAATATGTATATATATGTGTGTGACATGGAGAAGATAGGCTCAAGACAGACAATTGTGGAAGAAACTTGAGACCTTCATCCAGCAATGGATTGATAATGCTTGATGATTATATATATATGAAGAAATTAATCGGCGTGTACAACTTACCTGCAGAGCTTTTGGGAGAAACAGTATAATTTTCAGGAGCAATAGGCCATTATGTCTTAAAAGAAAAGTGTTTGATCAATGCATCCTTCCAGTGCTAACGTATGGTGCAGAGACGTGGACCTCAACTAAAAGGGACCTACAAAGGCTGCAGACAAGTCAAAGAGGCATGGAGAGGTGCATGCTTGGTGTAACCAGGAGAGATAAGAAGAGGAACTTGTGGATCAGAAAAATGACAAGAGTGGAAGACATCATGATCAGAGTAAAATCCCTGGAATGACAATGGGCTGGATATATTGATAGAAGGACAGACCATCGATGGGCAACCGAAATTTTAAACTGGATTTCAAGGGACAGGAAAAGACCCGACCTCATGGGAGATGGGTGGATGAAATTCGAAAGTATGCGGGAGTAACATGGAAGAGACTGGCACAAGACAGACCGTTGTGGAAGAAACTTGCGAAGACCTTCGTCAAGCCGTGGATTGATAATGGTTGATGATGATATAGATCCTGATCCTGTTTGTGAGGTGGGAGTTTTGATTTCGCATGTATTTAAGATTCATTCACTTCGGGAGCTTCGTTAAAGCCGCCTCCCTTTTAATACGCCAGTTCCTAATTCCCGGCGAGAATGTTGGAAGCACGTTTTGCCTTAAACATAGTTAGTTACGTTTCTTCGAAGAACTGAGAACGTGTGACTTTGAACAATGTGCGCCGCCTCGGTGGCGCAGTGGTCTAAGGCGTTGGCCTCTGATCATTCGTCGGTAAGGGGTCCGGGTTCGAATCCCGGTCAGGCATGGATGTTGTGTTTGTCTTACGGCACTGGCTCTCTCCCTTCCCTGAAACCAGTGACCCTAAATTAGGGACGGGCGACTGCTTATAGCCCATTGAGTTGCTCACGGTGGTCGTTAAACCTCCAATCAAAAAAAAAAAAAACAATGTGCCTCTTTTGTCATTTAGGAATAAAACACGATGCCCTTTGCCCAATATTATTGGTGGCACAAAAGTGCCGTAATTTCACCGTGTCCATGTAGTTTAGAAAACTTGAAGATTACATTGCACTGGAGCAAGAATCAAACCCACGGTTCCTGTATTGGTTTCCATGCATTTGTGAAGAATTCTATCTTCAGGGAGGTTCGTTTCTCAATTATATGCAAGATAATCAATACCTAGTTTAGATTCATTCATACAGTCTCTTGTTACAGCATCTTCTTCATATGCACAGAGATTCCTTGTAACAAAACCTTCAATTAGTGCTGAATGACCATTTTAAACCTGTTCACTCGGATGAGTTCAGAAATATTCTTCTGAGCCTTTTGTGGTCTTACATTTCTTTACAAACCAATGGTGTGTTATTGATGTCTCATTTGCTGGAATTCAGGCTTACATTTTTTTTTATTGGAGGTTTAACGACCACCGTGAGGAACTCAATGGGCTATAAGCAGTCGCCCGTCCCTAATTTAGAGTAACTGGTTCCAGGGAAGGGAGAGAGCCAGTGCCGTAAGACAAACACAACATCCATGCCTGCCGGGATTCGAACCCGGACCCTTTACGGACGAATGATCAGAGGCCAGCGCCTTAGACCACTGCGCCACCGGGGCGGCAGGCTTACATTTGCATCCTTTTACTTTGCAACTTAAAAAAAGGAAGACGTATATGTTGATTTATTTTAGGCTTACATGCTATTGCCATATTAACTTGTTTGCAAATAACATTTTTTTGCCGTCTCGGTGGCGCAGTGGTCTAAGGCGTTGGCCTCTGATCATTCGTCTGAAAGGGGTCCGGGTTCGAATCCCGGTGAGGCATGGATGTTGTGTTTGTCTTACGGCACTGGCTCTCTCCCTTCCCTGGAACCAGTGACCCTAAATTAGGGACGGGCGACTGCTTAAAGCCCATTGAGTTGCTCACGGTGGTCGTTAAACCTCAAAAAAAAAAAAAAAAAAAAAAAAAAAACATTTGTGGCTGATCATATACATGCTGAACAAATATACAGTATATACATATGATTATACAATTTCAATTGCTTAATTTTTATACATGAAGATAATAATTCTTTATAAGATTTCTTTTGCCTTCAGAGGATAATGTTTGCTGGCATTGAATAGATGCCAGTGTAGTGATTAAATCCTTTTTGCTACTTTGAATGAAAGGTTTGATATTTAATGCATGGGTTCAATTAAATCATTTAATTTGCTGTCATTTTCATGGTTTTTCAGAAAATGGTGGAGAGTGTGTATAGTTTTATCATCTGTATAGTACACTTTAGATACTAATTATGATTTTTTTAGTCTGTCACCAACAGGGCAGTCATGTTTTCAGTAATTTGGTATAAATTCATTGATCTCATATTTTTTACTTGTCACAAACTGTATTTTTTTTACTTGTTGGTGTTTTGACAACCATAAGCAACTTAATGGGCTATAAGTAGTTGTCTATTCCTAATATAGGGCTACAGGTTTTAGGTAAGAGAGTGAGAGAAAGCCAGTGCTGTAAGATGAACACAACATCCATGTCTCACTGGGATTCAAACCCAAACCTATCTTCGATGAATGATCACAAGCCAGCACTTAGACCACTGCACCATCACAGCAGTGAAGTTGTTTCTATTGTGCTGCTTTTTTGTTACAGCACGGAATTGTTGGCCCCAGCCATTGAATTCCATACTGACAGTTTCTTTACAAAATTAAAAAAAAAAAAAAAAAGTTTTGCCACAGTAATTTGTATACCAATTTTTTCTTTTTGACCAATCATAGCAAAGTGATATCTTCTGCAGTGGTTATTAAGTAACCCAAAAATGTACATCGCTCTGGATCAGTCCACTTGTATCAGGCAACATTGTTTTCAATATGGATCACAAGTACAAGAAGCTGCTCTGTAAAATAAAAAATGCTTTTCAGGTGGAAATAAAAATATCTCAGATTTGTAAGTTTACCATTTGTGTGTGTGTTGTGTGACAATCACCACGAGCATATCCATTGGTTATAAGCAGTTGTCTGTTCCTAATTTAAGGCACTTGGTTCCATGGAAGGGAGAAAGAGAAAGACAAACATACTACTCATGCCTCATTCAGAACTCAAAACACAGATCCAGCAGACTAGTATACCACTAAGATGGTCATTATATTTCAAAAACCCATTTTAACACCAAATCTGCATAATAATTCCAAACACAAAACTTCTTAATATTGTACCATAGCATGAATGCTTTTTGTACTTAATCACTTTAATACATAAGATTAACATTACTGACATACATTAAAAATAGAGCAAACTGAAGTCTTTTTTTGATTTTTTTTTTTTTTTTTTTTTTTTGATTGGAGGTTTAACGACCACTGTGAGCAACTCAATGGGCTATAAGCAGTCGCCCGTCCCTAATTTAGGGTCACTGGTTCCAGGGAAGGGAGAGAGCCAGTGCCGTAAGACAAACACAACATCCATACCTGACCGGGATTCGAACCCGGACCCCTTACGGAGGAATGATCAGAGGCCATCGCTTAGACTACTGCGCCACCGGGGCGGCCAAACTGAAGTCAATCTTTTTACTTTCTGTGAACAATTATGAAGTATTCAAGATGCCATTTCAGTTTTTTAAATGAATAAAACACTTGAAAAATCTTATCTGCTGCAGAAATGTTTTTTACAGTGTCATGTTGATTTCACCAACTTCCACTTTTCAAGCTATTTTTCATTGATTATGGCATTAATGGAATCAAGCATGTTGGGAAAAAAATATTTTTGATGAGAAACAGCTGTGGCTACAGTCCATCAACCAGTGGCAGATATATCAAGGAAGGTAGCTGTTATTGTTGAGGAAATGCAAATGAGTGCTAGCGCAACATGGTATTTGCATTTCTACAATTTTTCAACTAGAACTATAAAAATTTGGATGCATGACACCCAAGTCTTCTATATTTGTTGAAACCAAAAAAAAAAAAAAAAAAAAAAAAAAAGCAGAAATTTGAAAAAACTTCCTTAACAGTTGGGAAACATATATATACACACATAGACATAGTTTTCGTTTTTTGGGTGCTTTATATTTTCTCCTAAATTTTTTTGGGGGGTGGGGAAGGTTATCTGTGGGGGTTTTTTAGTTGTTTTGAAGTAGGTTAATTTTATTTTAATTTTTTATTTGCATTTTCTGTTTATCATTTGCTGTTTTTGTAGCAGACTGGATGATGCAAAATCCACACTTGTTGGTCTTTACAGAGGTATGAGGTGTTATCTGTGCCTAGCTCTTGATGAAACCATAGATAGTATCTTGCCATAGTTCTACATTCCTCTTTCTTTTCTCCCAGTTGGTTGTTAGATCTGTTCTTTTGATTTCTCCAAATCAGTTACTACTGCTTTCAATTTTGTATGTTTTTGATTTTTCTTTTATGTAGCCTCAGGTGCTTTGGAATTTCAAAAGCTGTTTTGAAAATTTACATGTAACCTTTATTATGCTTATATATATATATTCTGTATATAGTTATTTGCTTTTTTGTCATCAGCTTACTTTATATTAATACGACCATTCTTTGAGAACCTGCTTTCCCTCTTTCTGTGACGTTCAACTACTGATCAAGGTCAAATAGTGAGTACACTTGTGCAAAGAAAATTTTCTCATTGTTTACATGATTTTATTACAAAGCAAAGCCAATGCGCACCTGCAGCAACTGTACTCATCATTATAATCAAGTAAAATGTCAATACTAGGAAGTTTTCATGTTTACTACCCTTACTTATAATTAAAAGCTAAAATGTGACAGTTCATATTTTTATTTAACAGATGAGCAGTATAATCAAAATGGATAACATACCGAATTTACAAATTTTACCTATACTGTGAAGTATAAATTTTTGCTTTCTTTTCCATTACAACACAAAATGCAGCCCGCGAGAACCACCGAAATGCCCAGCTGACACGGTCCGTGCTAGTCGGAGCAAAACGTCCCCTCGAAGACGGTAAAGGAGTATTACCGAAAGTACTCGGGTATGAATAAATATTGAAGTAAATGAGGATGCAGCAAAGGAAAAAAAAACTCATTTGGTGATGAGGCAAAATAAATTCCAACGGAAAAAAAAAAAAAGCGGACCCGTGGCCAAATGAAAAACCCCCGTGCCGCATCCACATAACGGAAATATGAATTGAAAGCCAAGCCCCACGTGCGGTAAGTGTTCATCGAACTTT
Source organism: Macrothele yani (assembly GCA_039090855.1). Taxonomy (NCBI): domain Eukaryota; kingdom Metazoa; phylum Arthropoda; class Arachnida; order Araneae; family Macrothelidae; genus Macrothele; species Macrothele yani. The sequence continues at coordinate 129,182,208 of CM076989.1, read as the reverse complement.
ACCAACTAAAAGTGAAGTTCAAAAATTCAAATGCATTAATGCACGTTAAATAATATAACCTCCAATATCGGAAGTAAATTGAAAAATATTAAAATTTTGTTTACAATCTGTACCAAACAACACTAACACTTAAAATAAACTTTAAATGTTCTCCTCAGCAGAAAGTGACCACCAATAGATAACTGAAACATCAGACTGAATACCAAAAGACAGAAGACCACATCTAAATGTTCTCCTCAGCAGAAAGGTAGCAATATGAATACACATTTTGGAGAAATTCAAATACTGTTTGCTTTAATAAAAAGGAATGAATTCTAGTTGTCACTGTACATTACATTCTGTGACCAAATATCATGTCTTCTAAAACTATGAGCAATACTATTTTAAATGTGAGTAACAGATGCAACAGTAATAAAATGTTTTTTTCACTCCCATAAATCATAACATTGCACTAAAAACATATACAATTTGTAACTGTAGTTACAAATTTTGATATAATATATAAGGAATGAAGGATCAAACTTTAGAACATGATAACAAGAGATTCAAAGCACACATTTCATCACAACATTGACTTTTTTTTTTTATATTTTAGTTACTGTACAAAAGGCATACATTGCAAATGATATGAAAAATAAGGACATTATATTTAAAAAGTTTAAAACTTTGATATCAGGAAATCAAATTTTAGAATTCAATAGTGAGATTAAATACTGCAGATTTCAACACACTTCTTCAATGAATTGACAGCCTTGTGTGGGCCCTGGCTTTTTCAATGAGCATTTTTGTGAGATTTCGTAACATTAACCCCACGTCCAACATCCCCCCCCCTCACACACACCTGGAGGACCAAGGGACAACTTCACAGGGAACCATCCACACATTCAGGTCCCCAAACACAGGGAGTCTGTGGAAAACAAAGACCAGAAAGCCGGCAAGACCGGGATTTGAACACCCGTCAGAAAGTGCCTCCCAGGCAGTGCATAGTGACTTAAGCAACTGCACTATGCTGGTGGTTCATCACAACACTGTGACAATTTATAAGATTTTTTTCAATTACAACACTAAAGGCATACAGTGTAAATTACATGAAAAGTAAGAAAATCATATTCAATTACAAACAATTTATTTACGGTTTGGATGATTGTACCAAACAAAATATATCTTTAAATAAACAACTAATTACTTATTCTCAGCAGAAAATGTAGCAATATAAAAATGCAAAATGTGGGAGAAATCAAATGCTTTGTTCATTTTAATACATAAGAAATGAAACTGTATAAGTTTCTTTTACCTATAATGAGTTCACATGAACAGAAAACGAAGTTACATATTTCCTGAGTTTGTATTCTCTATGTACCAGCATGGACTTTCATACGCATTGTGTTTCAGAGACTTTCACCGCATCTTCTTCCTACATGTTTTGAACTGTTCCTGCAGTGTCGTGTTTCACTGGTCTACTCCCTTAAGCTACTGCTGGTTCTACAGCATTCACTGTAATTATTATCATCAACCTTTGTACATACACTTCATTGTATTTACCATTTCATGTTTTATTTTCTGCCTTCCATCACACTGCCTGTGTTGCTGGCGTGACTGTGTTTCATGTATTTTTGTAACGAATAAAGCGAATTTTGAGAGTGCTCTGAAATGAAAACATTGACCATTATTATAAAAAAAGGTTATGATGTGAACAATTTATCTGAGAAATATTTTTGGGTTTTATAACACTTTTTTTCTTTTATCAAATATTAACCCTATGGTAGGTAGCAAGTTAAGAAAACTTAAAAATGCATAATCAAGAATTTTGCAAATTCAGTCTAAGAAACTTACACTGCCCACATAAGTAAAGAAATCCACAGTAGATAGTACATCTGGGAGTGAAATTATAGAAATTTACTCAAAAAGGCTTTCTTTTAGGCACACTGCCAGCAGGTAACCTTTTGAATTCAAACTTTGGAGAAAGCTGGCAAAATAGAAATAATATCAGTTAGCCATATATAATGAAAACATTTTGCTTCCCTTTCCCAAGAAAACATCATGGAGCCAGGACTTGGTCAGGGATTTAATGAAAATGGAGCTGTGGAAAGTGTGTGCCAGGATTCGTACTGACAGACAAAAATTCTGAATTTATAACTCTGATTTAGAACAACCAATTCCATAAAGTTATCGTTTCATGTGATTAAGATATGATCTCATCAAAATAATTATTCTCACTACATACATTTCCAGGGATTGTATTAACAATGAGTTTTCAATTTTTATGTAATCCTTTTAACAATTACTCTATTTACTGCAGTGGTTTAAACTATGATTAAATTTTGCATATTTCCTGAGAATTAAGAAAATACACTGAGTTTATGTCTAGTAATTCATATAAACAGCAGTTTTTGACCATGCTATGTATGGTCTTGATCACCCTCAACAGAATCAGAGGACTGGTAGCTAGATTTTAGGAGACATCCAAATAAGTGGGATTTGGTGAGGGATATCTGAATTGCAGTTTTTGGTTAGCAATATTTCAATTCAATACTTTCTTGAAAATGTGGAAATACTTTGTTCATAAAGGAGGTAATTTTTTTCCCCAAGGGGACTGCAGAAATGTCTTCAGTTAGTAATGATAATGCTGTTTTTGGAAGATCATCTGGGCACATACTGTTTATGTTCACACAGTCTTGTGTTGATGCTTCAGTACGAGTCACCAAGGTATACTGAGTCCTGAGGGGGATGAAATAGGTATGGCATAAACTTTAGGGGTGTCTAGGGATAGAACAGGATCTCTGTTTTTTTAGCAGACACTTTATAATAACAGGTTAAGAAGATGGGCCCTGGAGAGTTTACAGATCTTATAAGAAAATGAACAATGCTAAGGGACTGAACCAATAAATAGGGTTCTATTTTAGTGTTAGTGTAAGAGTTGGAAGTTTTTCATGTGGAAATCATAGAGAATTTTGTTTATTATAGATGGTGGGTATTGATGGGCTTCAGAAATTTTCTTAATTGTAGCAACTTCTTGTTTGAAGGATGATTCACTGTTGCAGACAATCCTGGCACAATTAGTATTTTAAAACAATAAATTTGTGAGTAGTGGTGGAATGGGATGCACTGGGAATATACCAAAACATCAACACAAGCCTGTGTGAGAACAAACAGGATGTGTTAAATGGTCTTTCAAAAATAGGGTTATCAGCACCAAACCTTGAAGGCATTTCTGCAGTCCCCTCCCCCTTTGGAAAGAAAAAATAAAATAAAAAAAACTCGACACCTTTATAAAGAAAGCAACTCTATGTTTTCAAGAAAGTATTGAAATATTGGTGACTACGAACTGCAATTCATGTATCGCTCACCAAATTCCATTTATGTAGATCTATCTACTAAAATCTGATAATTGTTTCTGCATCACCAATTCAAGTAGTACTTCTGGCAACCAGTGCTTTGATTCAGTTGATCGCAGGTGATCAAAACTATAGCTCAGTCAAGAGCTTCTGCTTATATGAATTTAATTACTATACAAAACTTTGTGTATTTTTACTTACTTTTCACATAGTTAATGTTGCATGATGCCTGTTGTTTCAAACTATTCTGCTTATTTGATATCATAAGAGGTTTGGCATGTTTGTATCTTTTTAAAACAACTTTGAAATTTTAGGTATTTTGCATATGTACTATTTCCCAAATTTATACGTAATATCTGTTATGTTTACTTTTCTTGCCATTCCTGATGACTACAATTTGCCATGATAACCAGCTTCTCTAGCCGTTTGGGATGAAGTCTGTTACGTTTTGCTGTCATCACATTACCAGACTTTGAGAAGAGCCTTTCAGATGGAACTGAAGTTCCAACAATGCACAAATATTTTTGTGCAAGATCATAGAGCCCAGGATATACATATTTATTCCTTTCCCAGAACAACAATGGGTTTTCATTGCAATCTATAACTGGAAGTTGCAGATATTGCCTCAAGGAAACACTTATGCCACCCATAGTGTCACTGCTTGAACAATTTGTGCTGACCAGATTGTCATGAAAAGCCCATATGCTGTCTGTGCTTTGTACAGGTGACACAGGTGTTTCAGTAGCCTTCTCATGTTCATGCAACAAAGAATTAAGGCCAGTAATTGCACGTGAGCAGAACAAAACATTCTCAAAATGCAATCGCTTAAATCTTGGATCCAAGATTGTTGCTATGGCAATGCATTTTACATTTTCAACTGCCCCAAAATGTCTAGTGAAATTTTCGAGCAATGTTTTCTTTACAATTCTGCACCATGTGCAACTGGTACATTTTGAATTGCCCCAAAATGTCTAGTGAAATTTTCGAGCAATGTTTTCTTTACAATTCTGCACCATGTGCAACTGGTACATTTTGAATTGCCTTTTGCAACAGCGCAACAAGGGAATTAAAGCACTCACAATTACATGATTTTGTGAAGATATTTCCCTTGTCACTTCTTCCACAGGCTTTAAAACTAACATGATGCTCTTTAATTCATCAATCTGGCTCTTGTGCAAGATCGGTGGTCCATCCACAACAGTTAAAACAGTTGCTATGTAGCCATATAATTGTATAAATCTCTCTAACATATAGAAAGTACTATTCCAACGGGTGCCTACTTCTTGAGTAAGTTTTAGTGTTTGCCCTTCAGCGACACCATCCTTCATTTGCTCAGCATGGAGCTTTTCTGTTGCACTTGCACTATGCTTGAAAAAAGTAACTGTCCTTTTTACTTCTCCTAATAAGTTTTTTTATAATTTCTATAGCATTCAGAGAGTCTACTGCAACTAGATTTAGCAAATGTGCCACACAGTGTAAATGCCTGTGTTGTGAAAACATCTGCTGAGCTGCTTTCACAATGTTTGCACCACCATCAGTGACACAGCAAACAACTTTCTCATTAGTGATGTGCCATTCATTCATAACCTCCCGAAGAGCACTTTCAATGTTCTCTGAGGTATGTGGTGCTTTAAGAGGCTTTACAGCCAAATCCATACTTTGAGCATTACATTTGGTAATGAAATGTGCAGTAACACCAATATAACTCTTGCTATTTATATCAGTCCATATGTCTGTTGTGAGACACAACCACTTGGATTCCTCCAGTCTCTTAGATAAACCAATTTTTATCAGCTCATATTTCTTATCCAATAATGTTGTGATGGTTTTGCGAGAGAGCACCTTGTACCTGGGATTCAGTTCCTTAACAAATGTTTTAAAACCTTCCCCAGATACTACATCCAGGGGTAAGGCATCTTTTGCTATAAAAAACAGCAAAGTATCAGTTATTCCTTGAGACCCTGCTCCAGTAGGTGTCATTGCTTGCTGCTAGGTCAAAGTTTCAAAGATTGTGGGTTGCCTTGCTGTGGAATGAGTTTCGTTAAATTGCCCAGAAACTGATGGCACTTCACTTTTTAATTGAAGATCATTCAGTACCTGAACATCGGGTGCAATACTACTGGTGTACATGCTTCTGTGCTTACGTTTAATGTGGTCCCACAAGTTTGAGGTATTTCGCGAATATGAAATTTGCTTTTCGCAAAGCTTACATTTTACCTGTGTTAAACTAACCTGCTCGAAAAATTCCCACACATTACTTTTTCTTCTTTTAGAAAACGTCGCCATCTCCGTTAATCGACAATTTAAAAAATCGAACAGGAAAAAAGCAGAAAAAGTAAAGTAAACGTGAAGAACTGTGACACAAAAACGGTAAATTTGAACTAGCGCTTTGAAAAACTGAAGGAGAAAATTATTCGTGAAAACTATTCGTGAAAACTATCGATAGTTTCGATAGTGTTACAAAAACTGTCGATTGTTTGTCGAGAGTTTTTACAAACCAGTCGATAGTTTATCGATAGTTTTATTTGGTCTATCGCACATCCCTAGTCTACATCATCAGCTTCAATCTATTTCAAATCTCCCGAGGTTTTTATTTCACTTGGGTTAGATTATTATAAAAAGCAAAGAAAGTTTAAAAAAATATGTTTCTTGTTCGGGATTAGCGACTCTAATGGGATCCTGTACATAAAATGAACCCCATTCGAACATAAACGAAACGAAATATACATTCTGTACATAAATGAAACTCAATCCTCAACTGCATTTAAATTCACTATTACGACAAACGCTAGTTTACCAGAAAAACAGCTTTTCTGGTACTGTAAATAAGAAATCAGACACCAAGTTTCGTAACACAGGAGCCTTAAAACATTTAAGCACCACAATTAACAACTTGACCAATATTCATAGCTAAACCAGCAACAGAAGCAAATAGCTACTTTGGAGTAAACATTTTATTTGCATTTTAAGTGAAATACAACGGTTTGTTTGTAATTTTCATCTTACAGAAGTATTTCATCTTTAAAATTGCTACATTACTCAATAAAAGAAAAAGTGAGAATCCTTACCTCACAAAAGCCAACGGGGAACATCCTACGCTCCTAGGAACCACACAACACACTGCGTGTGCAATCATAAAAGTTGGAGACGATTACATCACCTAGACACGTACCCTTACTTTATGACATCAGCTGATTCTTCCGTGCGGTGCCAGGATGAACGACAAACGAAACTAAAACTAACAAATTCCATAACAGTAGAATTTGTCCATCATTCGTAATAGCACTGATGAATATAGATGAATACCTCAAATTTAACGAAGTTCATAGTTAAAAATCCTTCTATTTGAACATGATCTCGAATGAGAGCAAAGAACTATATTTTCTTTGCGGACTACCTCGTCTGCTCACGATGATCGATGTGGGGGCGTGGCATTCCCGAAAGTAAACATACTGTCTATCTCGCGGTAACTATGGATATTGTCTGGCTTGTTATTGCCACGCCGATAAGGATAAATAAAGGAAACATATATGACAAGTGTCAGGGCTTTGTGCTTCTTGATTTAACACTGCTAATGAAAACGCATTAATCTTCTTTTTATCTTTTTTTAAAACTTTTCTACTAAAGGAAATTGAAAGAGAGACCGTAATATGTACGTAGAGGAGAGGAAAGAGAAAAATGATATCATTAACGTAAAGTAAAATGATTTCTGTGTCTGCCGGTATGTCCATTTTTCATTAAAGTTATTATGTCACGTAAGATTTAATAGAATTCTACCAAATCATTTACATGGGCAGCGAAAGCTTCGTGTGAGAGATTAAGTACATGAAAGGGTTGATGCTCAGATACGCCAGAGCATATTCTTTGGAGGAGGAAGCAGGAATCTCTCTCAGAGGGATTAGTTCCAAGGTTCACCTCGCGATTTCTCACAAAGAAAGATGAAAAAATCTCCCCTACCCATAGATGCCCACTTCCCGAAATTCTAATGGTTGCTGGCTGCTGAAGCCCTCAACGCAAGGGCATATTTATAGGTGGCTCCTGCCCCCTACCCCCCCCCCCCCCCGAGAGTGTTTACTTATTTCTGTTTTTTGTTAAAATGCGACTTACATTAGAAAAAACAAATTAAAACGCATCAACGCATTAAAAAATGCTTTAATTTTTACCTTCTATTTTCCATTAACTTTTATTTTGTTCTTGTGGATTTCTAAAACTTTTATTTTTCGTCGCCCACTTCCTTTCTCAAAAAAAAAAAAAAAAAATCTATGTACACCCCTGGTTTATACATATCTCATACTGATTTCTTTCAGCCTAAATAAATAGAAACAAGTTAGTAAAATCATGCAATGAATTGATTATGATACGCTTTCCAACATACCAGAAATCATTACTCAAGTTATTATTCAAGTTATGATGATAATGGCTGCACAATAAATCTCGCTCCTATGACCTGACCTTTAACCCCATCTCGATGATATTCAACAGAACCAGTAAAGTATACTTCCGGAATAACGTGATTAAGTTTTGCCTCAATCGAAGCATTTTTACCTAAGTTATAATGCATAAGGGGGGTGGAATGGATCCTGCTCATATGCCCTGACCTTTGACCCCATTTCGCCCATTTTCAATAGGGTTTGTCCCCAGGTGGTCCCTTAACACATAGTAAAATTTCATCGAAGTTATGATGATGACGACTTTTACGACTTTTGACGACTTTTACGCAAGTTATGACGCATAAGGGCAATGGAATGGATCCCGCTCCTATGCCCTGACCTTTGACCCAATTTCGCCCATTTTCAGTAGGGTTCGTACCCATGTCGTCCCTTGCCACATATTAAAATTTCATCGAACTCGAACCATTTTTACGCAAGTTACGACACATAAGAGTGGTGGAATGGATCCCGCTCCTATGTCGTGACCTTTAACCCCATTTCACCCATTTTCAACAGGGTTCGTCCCCAGTGGTCCCCTGCCACATATTAAAATTTCATCAAAATCGAGCCATTTTTACGCGAGTTATCGTGCGGACAGACGAACAAACCTGGAGAATATACGCTTCTTCAACCTACAGTAGGAAAGCGTAAAAAAAAAAACGGAGTGACCGGAAAATTTGAAACACAGTGTCGGTAAAACCGCAACTTCAATTCAGCTTTTATTACTTTTGAGTTATCGTTACTGTAAGGAGCAAAAATTATTGGGACACACAGAACTAAGGGCATTTTTTTCTTCACAGTTGAACCCGTACATAACAAAGTTGAAGGGAGAGCTAAAAACATCCGATATATGCGAACTTTGTTATAACCCAACAGATCAGAAAACGCATTTTTTTGTTGTTATTACTATTTTTTTTTTCGTATAAAAGTAAATAATAAATTTTCATGGCGCTCAAAACAATAAAAGAAATATACGGTAACCCACCACTGGACTTTCTTAAATAATATATCTTGCTGGAGACGAACGCAGAATGACTTAGTTTGTTACAAATATATTTTATATGCTAATTTTAAAAACAGGCGACATCCCCTGATGCATAGTCACGCGACTAAGCTATTTGATCAACATTTCCCAAATTATCTTCAAAACTAAGACTTGGAGTAATGCATGATTTTCACCGTTGCAGTCTTCGTAAAATGTTGTTTGAAGCGACATCTCCCCCGATAATTTTTACTTACAGAACCGCCCTTAGCATCAGCGGGGCTCCTTGCTTTTACCCTTCCCCCTATTCTGGACATAAAACATACACTAGACTTAAAACTCAGTTTATTACAGTTATATGTACAGTTTAATGAAAGGTCAAGACGTTTGAAAATTAACCAATAACAGCATTTCAAATTTTTTGAACACTACTGATATTTTGTAAATGTCTTTTAAATGATGTAGATAAAGCAAGCACATCAGCATACGTCCTACCCCCACAATCTACCTAATATGGGACAGTACTTACATTATTGAACTCACCTTATAAGAACTGGACTTTTCTTGCTTTTAGCATAGCAAAGTCAGCTATTAAATCATCAAAATTTATTTTGCTTGCTTTATCTTGTTCAATTGACAAAGTTGCCAAAGACATCAATCTTTCTTCAGACATGACAGATCTTAAATAAGATTTAATCAGCTTCAAGCGTGAAATGCTTCTTTCTACGCTTGCCACCGTTACTGGGACAGTAAGTAATATCCTGTAGGCGATGAAGGCGTTAGGGAAAGAATTCTGAATATTATTCATGTATCTTAAAGCACTGGCTGCAGTTTTGACATCAGATGGAAGTAACTCACGTAGCACAACTTTTTCGATAACTATCAGTGCACGGTGCACTTTGAAAAATATGGCTTCAATACTAATGTTTCACTAGACATAATGTTGTAGTTTGCTGCCGATATTGGGGTAAATATAAATTCAGCAATCGATATTAAAAAAAAAAAAAGATTTAAACGAGACGGAGTTTTAAAAATAAAATTAGAATAACTGAAAATAAGAAATTCGCTACCTCGCGCTCTCCATCTTCCTTTCTCATTTTCTTTCTTTTCCTCTTTTTTTCTTAGGGTGTGAGCGCGGGACCTTGTGCGACCGCACCTGTCTCACACTCCTAACTAAGGGCGGCTATGTTTACTTAAATTTGTTTTGTGCTGTACCCAAACTGCCCTTATCCAAATATCTCGAGAACTGAGACTCCCACTAATAAATGTTTTTCATCATTGCGCCCTAAATTAGTTTCTCCCTCCAATGACATGCTGCTCGATAATATGGAGCTGATTTTAGTTTTTGCACCTCAAAACAGCCCCCAATTCGGGCCCCGACGTTTCAGTATTTTCTTAACAAAATGGTGGAATCTTGTTCTTTGAATGTCAAAACGTGAAAATCCGGAAGTCTGATTTCGACCGATCATTATACTTTTTTACACTATAAATATAAGAAAGTAAAAAGGGAGAGGCGGAATGGGGCGGGGTAAGAAGGGAAGGATGTTGAAGACGTAAAGGCACCGCGCGTTCCTGTACCTTTTCAATTAGCACTACTCTCAATCGTCGAAGCCCCCCTCCTGTAAGGTGACGGATCAAGTCCCCAATAATTATTTTCATGTAGCAACGTTTTCTGTAACAATTTATCATTTCAAGTGTAATGTAATACAAATTCCAACGCACGTGGAGGACACGTGGCGCATTTCTTTTGTACGCCGTACTAGGGAGTGCCGAGCCAGGCCGTGTGCCTAGCGGCATCCGTTGACCTTGACCTGAACGACTGGGTCTGATGTATCGGCCAAAGGTCACCACTCCCAGAGAGGGACGAACTCCACGAAAACAGGATTCTAGAAGGGCGGAAGGGGGGGGGGGTATAAGGAAATTAAAAAGAGCGACATGTTCGCTCAGAACTCGCTTCTTCAATTCTTCGGTGTGCTTCAAGTCGTCGATTTGGGAAGTGTGTACCTGTGTAGTGTGTTTTATACTTCGCTGAGTGCGTCGTATTTCCTAGTTAGTGTGTGAAATCATCTACTGCGTGTTTATTTGGCCTGTGATTCGTTCCAGCCAAATTTTTGTGTTTTCGTGATTATTTGGACTGTGACTCGCTCCAGTCAAATTCGGTAGTGTTTTCTTCATTAAATTTGTGTTTCATCGCAAGTCAAGAAGAAGACGTCAGCAAGGCAAGCTTTTTGGAAAACCTTTTTGCTTTTTGCTTAATTTGTGTTTAGGAGCTAGTTACGAGTTAGACTGTTTTTCATATAGTGATAGGAATCAGTTTTGGACAGGCAGTTAATCAGGTTTTTCTCTAGCTGGTTAACTATTTCGATCTAGGAGTTAGGTTGTCATCGTAGCGTTAGGGACTAGTGCTCAGTGCAGTTGTTCTCTACATCAATTAGATAGGAGTTAGGCAGTAGTGTATCTTGTCGTAGTTCATTCTATGCCGTAGTGTTTATCTGTTTAGCGTCAGGCTTCAAATACTTGGTTTTAGAGTAGTGTTCAATCTTCTAGTTTAGAGTTAGTCCTGTTCAAAATATTTTAGCTTTTGTTAGGTTTTTTAGGTGTATTTCAGTGCTTTTATTTTCTGAATTGTGATTTCTTTTGTACTTTGCTCACATATGGCTGCTTCCCAAGACAAATCAGAGATGATGACCTCACTTGAGCGAATCTGAACTGTCTGCAGCCAGAGAGCAGCGAGTGCCCTTGCTATATGCTATCGTGAATCAAGCTAAGGACCTCCTCTCCTCCCTGGAAGAAAGCTCGGACTGCCGTGGTCTGATGAGCACCATCCTGTCTTCCCTCTGTGGTGCTATTGGACTCCTAGCAGAAGGAGTTCAGCAGAAGGGCAAGATGGCACATGCCACGAGCGAAGAGGACCTACTGTGGAATTCAGCCATTAGCTCGGAACACACTGTTCGTGAGAATGTTCAGACAACTAGCAGACCAAGTGGGTCCCAGGAGTCTCCAGAGTCGAATGATCCTGCAAGTGGCAGTGACGACTCAGAACAGGATGTCTCCCGTAATCCTGCGGAAGAGCCGAGGACTGGCAATGAAGTCCGGTGCTGGGAAGAAATGGGACAGCAAAGCCCCAAGTTTTGACTGAGCCAATCTGCTCGGTTGTTGATGCTCCTGCTAAAAATGGTGGCGTCTCCGCCACCATTTTTAGCAGGAGAGAAATGGTGGCGTCAAGAGGCCAAGGAAGGAAAGGTCTCCCTCACCCATCGAAAATGGGAAACGGGCTGACCTAACCGAGGCCGTCATTGAACACCAGTCTGATACACTATGTAGAGATGCAAAAGGTCAACTCAAGCGTCTCCGCGATCGCGGAACAAATACAGGTCACCAAAGACCCCAAGATATGTTTGCCATCTAACGCGTTTTTTTTTGTTTTTTTTTTTTTTTTGATTGGAGGTTTAACGACCACCGTGAGCAACTCAATGGGCTATAAGCAATCGCCCGTCCCTAATTTAGGGTCACTGGTTCCAGGGAAGGGAAAGAGCCAGTGCCTTAAGACAAACACAACATCCATGCCCGACCGGGATTCGAACCCGGACCCCTTACGGACGAATGATCAGAGGCCAGCGCCTTAAACCACTGCGCCACCGGGGCGGCCTAACGCGTTCAAAAGAGTGCCACCGGTGGTTTGCAAAGGAATTAGCAACTGGCCTATGATCTATGAGAGAATAGAAAAAGAGCTTGAGGAGACGGCGTCGGTAAAAATGGTGGGGGATCGTACCACCATAAAAGTGAAGACTATCGACGGTTGACATCTCTCCTTGAAAACTGCAAGGTTGAGTTTTTCACTTTCACCCTGCCGACAGGAAAACCGCTCCGTCTTGTCATTAAAGGACTGGGATTGGGTGTCCCAGTCGATAGCATCAGGGAACAGTTGCAGGATTCCTTTGCCGTCACAAAGGTGTGTCGGCTTCAAAACAGCCGCAAACAGGACCTTCCACCTGTCATGGTTCAGCTCGTTAACACTGAACAAAGTAGGAACATCTTCCGGTTGGTATCTCTCCTTGGGGTTTCAATCTTGGTTGAACCCTACCGATCTAAGGGAAGGATACAGCAGTGCTTCAACTGCCAAGGCTTTGGTCATGCCATGTCCAACTGCAGACAGAAGCCAAAATGTGTACACTGCGGCAAGGATCATTGCAGCAGGGAGTGCCCGACTGACAAGAAGACACGGCGTTTCTGTGTCAATTGCAGTGGTGAGCATGGGGCTAACTGGCGTGGTTGCCCCATTTACAAGCAGCTTGCCAACAAGCTGCCGAAAAACAACAGACAGAAACTAGAGCCGAAGCAGAAGAATATGTCAATAAAAAGTAGGGCCCCTACTAAACCTACTGCTGTTGACCCCAAACCGGTAAAGCAGAGTGCCCCAGCTGCTTCCATGCCTTCCACCTCTGTTGCAAGCTCCAAGAGGAGGAAAAGGAAAGGCAAAAAGAACAAAAACAAGACTGTTGGTCAACCAGCAAAAGTTATGCCTGCCCCTCAGGCGGTAACGAAAGTGGCTCCCCACCCGGCCACTACCGAGGTCACGGATCAAAAGCTGCTCTCAGAGCTTGTGGAGCGCATTGATCCCGCTGTCCTCAAACGGGTTCTGGTTGCCTGTCTGGCGGCTTAAGCCTGAGCTCCCGTGCCTAGTAGCACATTATGGACAGTCTTAATATAATGTTTTGGAATGCGAACGGCATTAGGAATAAACTTGCTGAACTTGCAAGCTTCCTGAAAGATCATGACATTAACGTTGCTCTTATCTGTGAGTCCAAACTCACACCTAAGATCAAGCGAGTCAGTGTTGCGAACTACTAGGTGTTCCGGCAGGACAGAGATACGACCCACTACAGGCAAGCAGCAGGAGGTAATGTCATTTTAGTCAGAAATTGTTTAAGTGCATCCATCGTACCCTTCAAGGATATTGAGGCACCGGCTGTTAAGCTAAAAACAAGCTCAGGCTTGATTAAATTACCTTCCGTTTATGACAGTCCAGGGAAGGTACTTTCTGACGATGATCTTGACATCCTCTTTGGGGACCCCATCCCCACTGTAGTGGCTGGTGACTGGAATGCTAAACATCCTGACTGGTTTTATCGTTCAACTAATAGTGCTGCGGTGGCACTGCCGCAATACATTGACAAGCTGGATCTTACAGTTGCAAGTCCGGTCTATCCTACTTGCACCCCGTCACACGAGGTTGGCGACGGATTTTGCTGTCCTCCAGTTTGTGAGGCACTTTCATCAGGTCTCTGTGGTTTCTGGGCTTTACTCTGATCATGACCCAGTCCTACTGAGACTAAACGGAGTCGCAGCCACCCGGCGAACGATGATGTATGCTGATTGGAAGTTGTTCCAGGATAGTATTGCTCAGGTTGATCCGCCTATGGTGGACACTAGTACTCGCTCGAACGTCGACAGTGCAGTGGAAGAACTCCCTCGTTGCATACAGGCAATCTTGGATCGATGTAGGAAGCCCTCCACTCCTGCCCGAGGCCCTTATGCACTTCTTCTACGTATTGTCCAGATGATCCGGGAGAAGAACAAGTGCCGGAGGATCTGGCAGCGGTCGAGATCTGCTGACGACAGGGTTCGCTGTAACTCGTGTCACGATCTCGTCAGGGCAGAAATCCGCGCGTTCAGAGAACTCCAATGGAACAAGTACTTTCTCAACGCGGGTTCGTCAGGATGATGTGTGGACCATCCTTCGAAAACTCCGGTTTAGTAAGACTGTCATACCGCCCAAAAAAGCAGTGGTAGTGGTGTTGCCCAAACCTGGAGCCAATAATCATACCTTACCTGAGAACTACTGTCCAATATCTCTCTTGCCCGTCCTGGGTAAGCTCCTGGAGAGGGTCATCCTCTCTAGGCTTCTGGAGTTCTGTGAAGCTAATGGTGTGATTTCTGACGAACAGGGTGGTTTCCGGGCGGAGCATTCTACGTCCCACCAGTTGATCAGACTTACGGAATTCATTTCTGAAGGACGAGATAAGAGCGAGTATTCCACTGCTGTCTTCCTGGACATCAGCAAGGCTTTTGACCGCGTCTGGCATGATGATCTCCTACACAAATTGCAAGGAGCGTTGATGCCCTCGCCCACAGGTTGAGCTGATTGGCTCGTACCTCAACAGCCGCAGTTTCACTGTTAAGATTAACGGTGAGCTATCTTCGGAAAAAGAGATTCGGGCTGGCGTTCCTTAGGGTTCGGTTCTTGGAGCAACGCTGTTCTCCATTTATCTGCACGATTTACCCAAACCCAAACAAGGGCAGGTCATGATGTATGTGGATGATACAGCTGTTGGCATCAGGTCCCTGACCAAAGGCAGAGCAGTGAAGCACCTCCAGGACTTTCTCTTTCAGCTGGAAACCTACTACACTGACTGGCGGATCAAGATCAATCCGTCTAACAGCAGTGCGCTGTTGTTTTTTGGATCTCTCCAAGGAGTACCGAAACTCGTTATGTTTCAAAAGACAATCCCCTGGGCTACCTCCACTAAGTACCTAGGGCTCCAACTAGATTGTCGACTTTCGTGGGTGGCGAACACCAGCTACCGCACGAATAAAGCTAGACAATGCCTTGGGCAGCTAGCTCCACTACTCCACCGGAGAAGCTTCCTTACAACACGGCACAAAGTACTGCTGTACAAGACGGTCGTCAGGCCGATGCTTACCTACGCCTCCTCCATCTGGATTGGTATTAGTAGGAATCAGCGGGAGAGAATCGAGAGGGTGCAGAGCCGAGCACTTCGAACGATCACTGGGACTCCCCCTTGGACCCTACTTCGGAAACTGAGGAACAGACTTTGAAACGAGAAGGTACATGAGTTTTCCATCAGACTCGCCAGAAAGTTCTTCAAGAAAGCGGAAACCCACCCTAATGGACTTGTTAGGGGCGCGGTTGATTACAATACCAGCGAATTCCTTAGGTATCCCAGAACTAAGGCGGCGATCGTTGATCCCCCTTGACAGAGAGAGTAAGTATGTGAACACTGGTGGGTGTTAGACAGACCATCACCCCATTCTTTTTCAGATTGGCATCGAGATGGTGAAAATGGATTCTGCTCGGGAATTTGGATTTGGTATCGTTCAGCTTCCGTAACTCCCTGGTGCATCGGCGGTCGGGTGGTGTTGTGGTTCTCTGTGATATTGTGCGAAGCTTCGTTCCTTTTGCCCTCTTCCTCCCGGACTGGTGTCACGGATCACCTCCTTTCACTACATTTTTCTGTTTGTCTTTCCTATTGAGTTCACTTACTCAGATCCCCTAGCTTCCTATTTCTAAGGGCAGTTTTAAACCTGGGGTCAGACACTTCCTTCCTAAAACTTCTTCAAATATCGTGCATCGTGCTCAGAATGCTTTTAGTGTTTCATCTTCGACGTGGTAGGACGGCATGTTTGAACAAAAAGTGTCGGTTAGACCTTTTGTGGATTAACGTTTTGGCTGACGGAATAGTCAGGGTTTTTTGGCGATCAGAGATCGACCGTAATTTGGACGGAAACACTCAAGTTAAAGGTGGCGGAGGGTCTTCTGGGATAGTTGAGCGATAGTAAAGTGTTCGCCATCTCGAAGTCTGTTGACACGTGGAGATAGCTAATCGAACTGAGTTTATTTTCTCATCTATTAAACGTTGTTACGTCTACAAAGGACTTTTTATTAGAGTTACTCGTTGTCTCAGATATTAAGTAATTGCCGACTACACGTTCCAGTATTTCAGCGATCGAGTTCAACTTGACGGCACTCAAAAGAACCTACGTCAGGCCCGTTTGAGAGATTGGTAATCAGTAAGGCCTAATGGCTGATTGAACTCAGCGCCCCACCCCCCAATTCTTCCATCGAATACTCTCTGCCCTCCAAATATTCTACCCGCCACCCCTCCCTATATTCTTTCGTCGAATTTGATGGTGCATAGAGTTAATGCACAATCAAATTCGACGGAAGAATATTACCGTTCAGCTACCTACACTCTGTATTTGGATTCGTTGATAATTTCTCTGGGAAGTAAATTCTCGAAATACTGTGACGTATATTCTACTTTAACTTTCATTTTTAGTTCCTTTTCCTATATAAATTTGAGTTTGTTCTCTTTTGCACTTTCCAAACTTCACGTGATATCTTCTCTCTCACATGAATGGATGAATGGAGGTTGACAACACAATGAGGTCCGTACATAAGTGACGTATGTATGTGATAAGAACAAGGCAATATATATAATGGCTACGCAGTAGCTGTGAGAAGGGGGATTTTGAATGTGAATGTTAATGCTCCTTTTGGATACGAGACTGCTTAATTGCCGTTAAAGTATTGTTGAAGGCTGCGTATTCTGCTTTAATGAAAGTGTTGTGTTCCGTAGTTAAGTATTATCGTGGATATTAACTCAAGTTCCTGTGTTGTGTTTCATAATTAATTGTCATTCGGGATATTAACCCACGTTTAGTTGTTCTCGCCGTGTTGAAGTGAACATGATCAAGTGCTTATTGACAGCAATAAAGGATTAGCTGTAAATAAAAACCTCTTGAACTTTATTTGAGTGACTCGCATTTCATTGTAGGTGAAGTTTTGATTTATGTATGGTGTTTTATACAGTCGAGTCACATTATTGTGACCACCTCCTACATTTGACGTCAACAGCGCGTAACCAATGAAAGAAGGCACGTGTCGTGAGCTGGCTTGGAGGGTATATAAGGTGTGCTGTGGGCATGCTGAAAACATATCACTCGTTGCTGTCATGGATCAAAGGAGCGATTTATCAGATTTGTAAAAAGGGATGATTATCGGCTTTCGGGCCAAGGGTGTAAGTATTTCTGAAACAGAGCCTAGTGGCGGATTGAATGCTTTCGCGTGCTGTGGAGTTAAAGCGTATCGTGATCGAAAAAAATGGCACCATTGCGAATATAAGCGACGTGGAAACTGCGGAGCACCACGTCACATTGATGTGAGAGGTGAACGTCGGCTGCGAAGGTGCGTGAGGACCGATCGACACGCTACAGTGGAGCAACTCACTGGCCGAATGAACCAGGGCGCTACCGGAAGTGTATCTAAAACGACAATTCAGCGAACCCTGCTGCGTATGGTGCTCCGTTGCAGACGGATGGTCACTGCACCTATGCTAACGAAGGTGCATTGGAAGAAAAGGCTTACATTTTGCACGACAGTATCGGAATTGGACCTCCGCTGTTTGGCAAAGGATTGCTTTCTCCGATGAGTGACGTTTTCTGCTTCATCGAACGGATGGACGTTGGCGTATAAGACAAGAAACATCGGAGAACAAATGCTCTTCAACCATTGCTGCAAGAACACAAGCTGGTGGGGGCAGCGTTATGGTCTGGGGAATATTTTCGTGGCATTCTCTGGGTCCACTCATACCTGTGGAAGGCACTATGGACCGAATTCGATATGAATCCATCCTTGCCGACCACGCGTACAACCATAGATGCTAATTGTCTTCCCTGGGGCGGATGAGATTTTCCAGCACGACAACGCGACGTGTCACACAGCTGAAAATGTCAGAGAGTGGTTGGAAGAGCACGATGAAGGCTTCAAAGTACTTCTCTGGCCCCCTAACCACCTCGATCGCGTTGTTCACTTTATGGATCCTCCACCACGCACCCTCCAGCAGTTGTCAGATACACTGCAGTCAGCGTGGCTCCACATACCTGTGAACGCATAAAATCTTTATGAGATTTAATCCCACCGCAGCAACAATTGCGTCCATTGCCAAGCTCAAGAACCACGGTCACTTACCTAAAGAAATTTCTGACAACATGAACCCTCCCTAGGGCTCAAGGGTCCCCGAAATGTTCGGGAAGATCAAGCTTCATAAACAAAGTAACCCTCTTCACCCTCTGGTTTCCTCTTATGCCTCCCCCACTTGTCCGCTTGAAAAAGCAATTGCAAAATTTATTTCGCCTATTTTTAATAACACCCAGTTCTCAATCAATAGCTTTCTACAGGCCGTCAGCCACCTTGAATCGTTCAGT
The DNA here is from genome assembly GCA_039090855.1 of Macrothele yani. Lineage (NCBI taxonomy): Eukaryota > Metazoa > Arthropoda > Arachnida > Araneae > Macrothelidae > Macrothele > Macrothele yani. The sequence continues at coordinate 129,163,453 of CM076989.1, read as the reverse complement.
TCCCAGAGCGTGTCGTTTATAATGGCCTCCCTGGATGTAATGTCCTTTTACCCTAGTATTCCCCTCGATGAGGCACATGGCATTATTTACGAGAAATTACACAATCTTACCCCACCCCTCCCTCCTTTGGAAATTGAGGCTGTTCTCTCGGCTTTAAAACTTGTAGCTTCTAGATCGTATTTTAAATACTATGATGTTACTTTTCAACAAAAAGAAGGCACCGCCATAGGTTCACCCCTTTCAGCGGTACTTGCCGAGGTTGTCATACAAACTCTTGAGAATGAGGTACTTAGCCTATGCCCGTTTAAACATCTCCTTTACATCCGTTATGTAGATGATATCCTTGTGCTTTGGCCACATCCATATTCTGACCTATTACATTTTCTCAGCATGTTAAACTCTAAATAGCCGCCCCGGTGGCGCAGTGGTCTAAGGCAATGGCCTCTGATCATTCGTCCGAAAGGGGTCCGGGTTCAAATCCCGGTGAGGCATGGGTGTTGTGTTTGCCTTACGGCACTGGCTCTCTCCCTTCCCTGGAACCAGTGACCCTAAATTAGGGACGGGCGACTGCTTATAGCCCATTGAGATGCTCACGGTGGTCGTTAAACCTCCAATCAAAAAAAAAAACTCTAAATACCCATCCATAAACCTCACCTTGGAGTTGGAGAATAATTTGAAACTCCCGTTCTTAGATTTACTCACAGAACGAGACCCTCAAAACCTTACATTAAAATATTTCGTGTATAGAAAATCTTCATCTCACCCAATCATAGCTCCATATAACTCGGCTAAACCCCTGTGGGTTAAGATTGCTTCCTTGCGATGCCTTGTACGAAGGGCGTTCACGCACTCTTCCTCTGTACGCCTACGACGTATCGAATTAAATCGAATTCATGCAATCGCTTGCGAGTTTGGGTACCCGAGAGAGACAGTACTCACAATTCTTCGTAGGCACCGACGCTTTGCGTTTATTACTTTGGAGCGAACTTATTCTACCACCAGGTACGTGGAATATTTGAGTTACCATCCTGGATGCTCTAGTGTCTTAAGAAATGCATGTGTCAAATTTAATTTGAACTTTGGTTTGAAAACACGCAATTTGTATACACGAACGCGACAGGGATTCCTTCGAAACCGAACACAAGTATGGTGTCTATCTTATACCCTTGAAAACTTCAAATCCTACAGAAACCGATCAAGTGTATATAGGCTCAACATTACGGACCTTAAAAATCCGCTTGTCTGAACACTTGCGTGATGTCAAAAAGGGCTCACACTCAACAGCACTAGCTGGATTGGTAGCTAGTGGCACACATATAACCTTATGGGACGATGTTAAAATCGTCACTACTCACAGCAGCAAGAGTATGACCCTTTTTACTGAAAGTCTATATATTCATCATTATAGAGGATTTGTTGTAATGATGACATACCATCTCTCCTTCCACGTGTATGGACTACTTTAATGGAACATAGTGCAAATAATAATAACTATAGTGGGATCGTTAGCACTCATCTGCTATCATCTTGATTATTCATTTCACTTTCACTGTATTTACTCGTTTTACCTCTCCGTTTCTCAACAATCTTTGTGAGCATGCGCTCTATTTATATCACCACGTCATCGAATCGTATATACACTGCTGGCCACCCAAAATTCAACACCAAGAAGGACACGAGATAGCAAACCCAGATTTACTGGACAGATAACAACAGATACAAAAATGAAACGATTGAGCTTACAGGCCCGTGCGACTTGCGGAACACGCAGAAATCAATAGTTCGTGTGGCCCCTATGGCTGGCAATAACGGCCGCTACACGCCGCGGCATCGAACGAAAGAGGCTTTGGATGTGGGCTTGGGGTATGTCGGTCGAGGCTGCTTCCACACGTTACCACAGTTCATCAGGCGTAGCCGCGGGTGGTGCTTGCCGGGCTACTCGGTTGCCGATCAGCGACCAGACGTGTTCGATAGGCAACATAACGGGAGAACAGGCGGGCCACGGCAGTAGTGACACCTGGTGGGCCGTGAAGAAATGTTGCACGATGCGTGCCACGTGCGGGCGCGCACTGTCCTGATGAAACGTGGCCGCTGGCAGGTCCTGCAGGTAAGGGAGGACTACAGGCTCCAAAACGTCGGAGATTTAGCGGTGGCTGTTGAGTGTACCGGCGATGCGTACCAGAGGGGTGCGGGTGTCATATCCAATTGCGCCCCAAACCATAACGCCAGGCGACGGACCGGTATGGCGATGCATAATGCAGGCGTCATACAGTCTTTCGCCGCGGTGCCGCTACACGCGGATTCGACCATCGATTCCCGCTAAGCCTGCAAGATTCGTCGGAGAAGACAATGTCATGCCATTCTGTAGTCCAGGTGCGGCGTTCAACGGCCCATTGCCGCCGTACTCGCCGGTGGTGTAACGTCAATGATAATCGGAGTAATGGGCGTCGCGCGACAAGTTCCCGCTCCTGCAGACGACGTCGAAAGGTACGTGCTAACACAGGTTGTTGCGCAACACACCCTAATTCCTGCCCTAACGTTCGTGATGTGGCGGTGCGAGCCGTCAATGCCCGCCGCACAACATGCCGGTCCTTTCGTTCGGTGGTGTGCCGCGGCTGCGGCAATCCCTCCTGCACACACCGAATCCATACTCGCCTCACTGTGGCTGGATGTCGTCCCACACGGGCGCCGATCGATGAACCGCTGTTGCGATAAGCCACTATTCGTCCTCTGTCGAACTCCGAAACGAGCTGGAATGACGCCGTATTCTGCGACGAGGCATCAGGAAGCTTTCCGCGCACAGGTCCGGCAGCGCAACACATTTCCACTACTTACACCCCGCCTTCTGTGCACCCTTCTTATAGTGTTTCTCGGTGGCGTGCCCGGTGCACATGATTTGCATATGCCCTGCAATGCTAATCGTTTGCATGCCCTCTCGCGGGCGACGCATGCTGCGAATTTCAGGCCAATCGGATGCTTCCTTCTTGATGTTGAATTTTGGGTGGCCAGCAGTGTATGTCGCATGTCGTTTGAGCCTTGTGCCATTGTGTGTGTAGCCTGATGAAGATCACTAGTGTGATCGAAAAATCTCGCGTTTTAACTATCGTATGCTTTTAAACTTGTACATACCTTTTTAAAATAAGATTAAATGTGTAAACTCAATGTTCCATCATTTGGTCAAACGTGGTGTAGTTCAAGTTGATTATCGTGTTTTATGTGACAGAACCTTCATCTTCATGAGTACATACATTCGAGCTGGAAAAGTTCCCTTTATGACTACGAGAGATGGCATCCCACACAAAGATCCCAGCAGTAGGATGCTACATGGATATACAGTAGAACTCCGTTTATGCGGATCAAACGGGACCGGAAATTATCTGGATAAACAAAAATCCGGTTAATTCGAAAAAATGCAAGAAAAAACAGTTTTTTAATTTTACATAGCAAAATACAGAGACCATTCCATAAAAACTGGGAGTAATTTCATTTTGAATTGGCAACAATGCGAAAAGGAAAAATAACCACGCAGACGACTAACTGAATTAAGGAAGTATCTGTGGCAACAGTTGATAGCCGTGGCAGACGATTCTGGTTTTGTTATTACGCAGTTGTTTAAGGCACGTTTGCATTTCACCCTACAGCTATGGAGGTGAGTGATTCAGAGTTAAGAAGTAAAATGCGTTGCGCGATAAAAAATTTCTATCGTTTGGGTAAAACGGCACCAGGAACAGTTGATTTAATGAAAAACGCTTAAAAAGATAAATGTTTGAGTGAGGCAACGATTTTTAGATGGTACCATGATTTCAAAACAGGGAGTTTGTCAGCAGAACTCGCTCCTAGGCCTGGTCGATCTGAAAGTGCTGTCACGGAGCGTGTTGTTAACACTGTTTGGCAATCCTGCAAGAAGATCGACGGATCACGTGTGAAGACATAGCGGCGTCAACTGATATTTCAAAAACGTCGGCATTCCGCATTCGAAGCGACAAATTACTGCTGCATTGTGTGTGTTCCAGGTGGGTACCTCATCACCTGATGAGAGAAGAATTATTAGCCAGATTTCAGGTGTGTCATGAGTGGAAGCAAATGATTGCAAAGGATCCAGAGTTCCTAAACACAGCAATAACTGCCGATCAAACATGGGTCCACTATTTCGACACCCTCACGAAGCGTGCAACGAGTGTCTGAAAACACACAGGCTCGCTTCCTCCGATAAAAGTCCGCCAAATCAAATCAACTGGGAAGGTGATGATGATAATTTTCTTTGATCATAAAAGTATAGTCTACCGCAGCATCGCGTTCGTCCACAAATTACTGTCAATGCTGAGTATTACATTTCAGTTTTGAAGCGTCTACGACGATACATATCGATTAAGCGATCGGAACTGGAGGGCAAGTGGACCCTGCACCATGATAACGCCTGCCCACAAGTGGCTGCTTGTGTTCAACAGTTTCTTACGAAATGCAGTATTGAAATCATGCCACAGCCTGCCCAGCAAAAACAGTCTTGTTGAGCCAGCACTGCCAGCAATGGCCCAGCACTATGTCGCCGCTGCCGAACCGTCAATAAAATGTCCGGGCGGCCAACAGAAGGGCCAGCAGCTGGCCAACAGTTAGCACCCCCATCAGTTGTCATATGCTACAACACGGCGATCAGTTATTCATCACAGGCAGTAGCTGTCACAAGTAGCCCTTCAGCGGCCCTGCAAGCACGTGCCATAAATGATGGCTAGCTTAATATGGTCCGCTAGTTTCCCGGTAGTGGAAGCCGGCAACCACGTGACGTAAGTGATGGCTTGCCGAATCTTGTCCGCCAATTTTCCAGTAGTAGCCATAAAAAAAATGATAATAAAAATCAAGGAGTCCGCAGTTTCCCAAAGCTACAACTTCTTTTTTCCTCTTACGAAACTTCTGAATTACAGAACTGCGCTGGGGAAATTTTCTCAACAGGTCGGAAAAAAGCCCGTTTGGATCTAGGTGGAATTGAACCAAAGACTGTCGGCGTAGGAAGCGCGCGCTCTACTAATTAGACTGAGAGCTGAGTCTCTTTCCTGAGGAATGTGTAATCGAATGGTTCTCTCTTTAATTTTATAATATTGCGAGAAATTTCTCATAAATGTCAGTTTCATATAATTCATAAATTATTTTTTTCAACGAAACGATAGTTTTTTTTTACCTTAAGGGAATTTCACTCATTTTCAAGAAGTGTACCAACTTAAAGGCGCTTTCCAAAGATTTGTGCTGTCCTTATCGTCTTGAAAGGCGATTGTTGAATTAATACATTTACCCGTTCATGTCACATTCTGTTACATTTTTAACGTTGTATCTTTCCTTTCCGCTGTCCGAAGCTACATTTGTTTTAAAGAGGAAAGATATTTTATTTTACTTCTCGTTATTTTTAGAAGCGAATTCCTCCAGTCTTGTGTATTCAACCCATGGATGGACGAGTACATTATATCCACACAGCGTTGCTTTTTTTTTTTTTTTTTTTCAAATAATTGATAAATTTTGTACGCGTATAATTCTTTTTTTTTTTTTTTCCAACAAACGTTTTTTTAATGTTTTTCCGAGACTGTTGTTTCAAGCGGTTTAGTGTATGTTAAAACGAAAGATTACACATACATTTTTTCTTCTTATTCATGGGAATGGAGTGGGTGCATTTCATGGCTGTAATCTAGTGTTTTATGGCTTAATCTGATATCTTCGGCGACGTGGTATTTCATTAGAAATTTAATTAGCCTCTCTACATATAGATTTTTTTCAGTTAACATCAACTAAACTAACACGATGGCGATAGCGTCGTCTTCAACTAACTGGTACCCCGAAAGACACAGCACGTGTTGTTTCTGCGCAGTCCCGTTGCTTCCACCTGGTGTTGGGGTTGCATTGGTTGCCAGCTACTGGCCACTAGTGGCACTTGCTTGGAGGCTCGCAATTCACGGCGATGCTGCAGGGCCGTCAATGGCTGTCAACTGATGGCGCTGCAACCAACGGACAGCTACCGAGCCATGAGCGGCAGATTTCAGTCAGCAGTGACCCATCACTGCCAGCTGGTGGCCAGCAGTTTCTCAACCCTTGTGCTTTTGCTGGGTGCCTACAGTCCTGACCTCGCCCCGTGTGATTTCTGGCTGTTTCCAACAAGTTCCGTGTCGCAACATTCAACCAGATGCTGACGTTATTCAAGCTGTACAGGGGTGGCTAAAGCAGCTTCCACAAAATGCCTTCGCCAAGTGCTTTGAAAAGTGGACAGAACGATGGGTCCGTTGCATATCATCGGAGGGAAGATACTTCGAGAAAGAATAAAATGTATAATTTGCTGTACCTATATTTCTTCATTTTGTGTGATTTTACTCTCAGTTTTTATGGAATAGCAGTGGTAGTATACATAACTTTTATTCTATTTTTTATACACACGCTATATACAGCAATAATCACGAGTAAAAAAATCTGTTTCTTTTGTGCTAATTTGGAATTTCGTTGTCGTGATGCACGATTGCGTAGGCGCTTCAATGTCAGTTCAGCTGGTGCTTCCAGCTGCCGCTCTAACTATGTCATCACTCGGTTCACCATAGACGTTGCTGCTGCACGAGTCATCCGTTCTTCACCTAGTACGGAGTCTGAATCATGACCGAAACTATTGTCATAGTCAATATTTCCTGTAGCTGAACTAATATCTTCATCTATCAGCTTCTCTTAGCCACCATCATTTTCTGTTTGCAGCCAAGAACTTACGTCATTTATTTCCACTTCTGATATTTCAATGAATTTTGAAAGACGGATTTCATCGTCTGCTTAAGGCTGTACAAATTGTGCACATTTCCGGCCATACCTTTCTCATGACTTCATAATTGTCAACTCACTGATACAGTCCCAAGCGAATGCAACCATATAAATCGTCTTTTATGTTTATCGATTTCAACAGTTCGATCACACACTCTTCTCCCACGCTTCTTCTATTAGTAACTTACTTAACGGCTGGTTTATGTATTGGCGTTTTAGGATTTCCAGTACCCCTTAATCGATCAGCTAACCTGTATAGAAAAGCCGTTACATTAGGAGATAAAAACCGCGCTGTTACTCTAAATTGCGAACATTTCTAAGATGCTTCCAGACTTTTCTGGAAGCATCTTGTAAAATAATCCAATTTCGTCAGCATTATAAATTTGATCTGGCTTCAGATTTTTCGAAAATACTATTTCGTTAAATTTCTTTTTAAAATTTTCAAAAGAATTAAAATTTTCGGAAAGACTTTCTCCAAACACCGAAAGTCGACGTACACCATGACATGCTATCAACCGGTCTAACCAACCTATAAGGCTAGCTGTAAATGAAGAATTTTCTCCGTTTGATAACATTTTGATTAGGTTAAACGCCTTTTCTTGTAAAATCGATCCTGAAATTGGATTGGTACACCATGTTCCGTCTTAACCCCAAACCATACCAATAACGTATCGTCAATGGTTTCATTTTTAGCACGTCTTTTGTAAAAAAACATCGTGCTTATGTTACCAGTTTGTACGTCCGTCCGTCCATCTGTACCCACGATATCTCTGCAGCTATTAGTTCGATTTGAAAAATTCTTTTTGAATCGGGAAGCTTAAAATATGAGAATGATGATCCTTTTTTTTTTTTTTTTTTTTTTTTTTTTAAGATGTACAATTTTGCCGCTAGAAGACGTAAATGCAAATGATGTCGAATTCAAAAATACGTTTTATTCCACATATTTGCTTCTAAACATCTGATTGAAAAAAATTGTTTTATCTTTCGATTCCATTTATGTCGAAGAGTATTTTAGATATAGTTAATTTTTCAAATTACGCATAGATTTTCCGCTAGGGGACGTAAAAGTAAATTACATTTTCTCCGATAACTCTTCTTCTAAAACTCCGATTTGAAAAAAAAATTCTTCAGCGGATACACCTCCTGATGAAAAATATTTTGCATATAATTTTACATTTTTGGTAAAGAATACTTTGGCCACCAGGGGGCATAAGTATTAATTTTTGCTTCTGATGTATTTGCCATAAAATCTGAGCTTCTGAAATATCGATTGAAAAAATTCTTTCGTGGACTGATGCCACTCGCATTGATAAACCTTTTCGGAATATTTTCTTCTTAAAATATTCCACAGTTTCTCCGCCAGGGGGCTTAGATGTATATCTTATTTTTGTGAATATCTCTACTTCTAGGAATTTGATTTGAAAAATTCCTTCTTTGTTGGATAGTGTTTTCAGTGTGACATGTTTTTCATATAATTTCAAAATTTCAAGTAATTCATAGACTTTACGCTAGGGGCGTAGAGGTAAATTACTTTCCCCCTATATCTTTGCTTCTAAATCTCCGATTTGAAAAATTATTTCTGCGCCGAATACAGCTCCTGATGGGAAATCATTTGCACATAATTTCTAATTTTTGTGAAAAAATGGTTTGGCCACCAGGGGGCGTAAATCTTAATTTCCGCGTCGATGTATTTGCAGCAAAATATGAGCTTCTAAATTCTTGATTGAAAAAAACGTCGTTTGTAGACCGATACTACTCATGTCGACAAACCTTTTAGAAACATTTTCTTCTTAAAATAATGCATGGTTTCCACGCTAGGGGGCGTAGATGTATATCTTATTTTTGTCAATATCTCTACTTCTAGGAGTCCGATTTGAAAAATTCCTTCTTTGTTGAATAGTGTTTCCGATGCGAAATGTTTTTCCTATAAATTCAAAATTTTCAAGTAAATCATAGACTATGCGCTAGGGGGCACAAAGGTAAATTGCATTTTCTGCCTCTAAAATTCCGATTTGAAAAATTCTTCCTGTATCGCATACAAGACCGGATTGAAAATATTTTTCACATAATTTCTAATGTTTGGTAAAGAATGGTTTGGCCACCAGGGGGCATAAGAGTTAATTTCTGCTTCTGATGCATTTGTAGCAAAATCTGGGATCCTGAAAACTCGACCAATTTTTTTTTCTTGGACCGATTGGGCTCATATGGAAAAACCTTTTGAGAATACTTTCTTCCTAAATTAATGCATGGTTTTCCCACCAGAGGATGTAAAATCACATCTTATTTTTGTCGATATCTCTGTTTCTAAGAGTTCGATTTGAAAAATTTTTTCTGTGTTGGAGAGCGTTTCCGGTGCGAAATATTTCTCATATAAATTCATGTTTTTCTTAACGCACACGTCTGCAACCAGAGGGCGTATGCTCACGATTCCGTTTACAGCAATATCTGGGGATTAAAAACCCGACTGAAAAACTTCTTTCTTCCGTCAGATATTATTGTTTTCCATACCGGTTCCATTGACTTTGAATATCTTTGATAAATTTATGTGCGTCAGAACGGATTCAAAAGACGTGCTTATTACACCCGAAAATTCGGTGTCATCTTTCTTGTTTGTCATTTTTATCGTTCGACGGCCCTGCAGACTGACTCTCTAAGGTAACCTTAGCTAATGACTTGACCTACTCCGTCGAAATGTCGACTCTGCAGGGATATGCTGAACTCTCTCAAAGTTGATAGTGAAGGCGTTGCGCGAGCAATCCTGCCAGGATGCAACAGTTTTTCACCCCGACAGGATCGGTACAAAATTAGAACCCTGGCTCATTAGCACGTCGCACGTAAGGGCTATGACAAAGAAGTGGGAAGTGTTGGCCCCGTGGGGGCAGCAGATTCTCTTAGGTAATCATTTTACAACAGATGTCCTAGATTTCTTTTCCAATTTTTCCCAGTCTGACACAATTTATTACCGACTCCTAACTCTGTGGCACTGGTCTTCAAGGGCTCGCCTTTGTCAATCTTTCTCAAGGCATATATAATATTGTGTTCATTGTCACAACTTTCTTCCGTTTGGATGCCATTAATAACCTACACACACATATCAAATTGTCGTCGCTAGCACCTCTCACGAGCAATGAGAGTGTCCGAGGTCACATCTCCCCAAACTGTGGTGCGCGCGCATGACTTAGGCAGCCGGGGAAGCGCAATTTCCAATCCTTAAGCAGCTGTTAACTTCGTGGTGTATTCCGTTAATACGATTTATGTATATTAAAGTAATAAAAAAATTAGAGATAGTTCAAAAGCGATCCGGATAAACGGTGTTCTACTGTATTTGAAAAATATTATGAAGCAGTGACTTCAATTATGCTACTTAAAAAAGTACAGAGCAATTTATCTTCAGAGAAGTACTTAAGAGCGAACTTCCTTATCGGGGAAGGAAATCCCTCTGAGAAACCCCCTACACACATCATTAGAGAAAAAAGACGCTCCCTCACCCCTCATCCCACTGATAACAGAAAGAGGAACAGTGTAGGGAAGCTGTCACGAACTGCCTGCACAAAAAGATACTTTATGTTGACGGGCACTTACGACTCTAATAGATCTTATTCATGTGCCTCCATAGTCAGGCATTCATACCAGCATGCCTGGAGAATCAATGTTGTACTTATTACATAGAATTACCCTTACTGCTGACAAATTTTGAAAACCTTAACATCTTGGACTATGCCATCAAATTAGAACAACAGTACGGAAAATGCGAATTTCTTTCTTAAAAGAGCGGATCAAGGGTGCAAAAATATATCAGGATAACTTAGCCTTCTACGTTTGTTTCAATTACACTCTTCTTGAGAAGGACGCCATCGCTGCAAGTCGAGACGTCAGAGATTATAGGAAAGCTTTCCTCATACATGGAGAATTCAAAGCCGAAATGAAAACAAGAACAACTTATCCAATTCTTTTTCTTGCCTCTGGAAACTATCTATTGTAGAAACTAATTAATGCACACAATTGACGTGGATTAGGAACATCAAACAGAAGTCATCGCTCTTTCCACGTTTAAAAGTGAGTCTCGGAAAAATTCTCATCGGCCGCCACCGGGAATCGGACCCAGTTCTTCCAGTTACGCGCCGGACATGCAACCACTGCACCACAGCGGCCTCAAGTTCTCCAGACTCATACCACTAACTGCCAAACCACTTGGCAGGTTGCATCTTGGAGCCCCGTACAATGCTGGGGATTCACCAAAGATGAACAGCAGCAACTGAACAAATAACTAGGAGGCGAATGAATAATCAATACACACAATTGACGTGGATTAGGAACATCAAACAGAAGTCATCGCTCTGTGGAAAGGGCGATGACTTCTGTTTGATATTGTAGGAACACTGCCAGGTTTCAACTGCCTTCAATTCGTAATGGCATGATATAGAAAATCTCCTTCGGTACAACATGTAGTGGAATATACATTCATTTTCATAAAAAACGGAACACCTGAAAGGAGTGGAGCTACGACTTATAGGATATGCTCATTAGGCAATACAGAGCAAACGATTGGCATCTTAATGTCATACGCACCGAGTGCGTCAATGTAGCTAATAATCTGTGTGCCTGTAACATCTGCGGTGCATCGAATCAAATAATGTATGATGTGTCCTGTGGAATAGCCATCCAAGCTGTATTGACCCGCGTCCAAAGTTCATCAAGAGTTGCTGGGGGACGGTTGCACCGCAGCACCTGTCTTTTGAGCACGTCCCAAAGATCTCCTATGGGTGATAAATCCGGCGATCTATGATAACAACGTTCCACGGCAAAAGTGGAACGTTGTTATCCCTGAAGAAGGCACGTGTTGTCACTGCGACATGCGGTGTGGCATTGTCCGGCTGAAATATGGCCCCGGGAATAGGCGCCGACTTGAAAAATTATTGGGGGTACCGGAAATTTTTAGTCGAATTACCCATGCATTTTTCAGAGTATTTAAGTCTAATTTAAATTTCATTCAGTCAGGTTATCTTGCAGAATAAGACGCCTGAAGTGCTAAAATGAAGCAAATTATAGTTAATTACAGAAAAATATTTTTTTCTAGATGATTATTTATTTCATTTATTTTGCTTTTGTAGGCACGACATTATTATATACAATACACAGATACTGTGAATTTCTAACTCAATTGTCTTTATAAAAGTAACAAAAACATGTAATATTTATATTAAGGTTTTCTACCAATTTTAAAAATGCCAACAATTTTTTTTAAATGATTCTTGAGTTAAAATAGGATGTTAGAACGGAGAGAGCATGGCATCAGCCGCATGCCTTGCGTTTTCCGTGGGCTCCACTTCGCATCAGCTGTGAATGCCCAGTATGCCCAACTTGGGCTGCTTCTGTACTTTTTATGAAAAATCGTCGACTTTGAAGAGGTTTTAGAGGCACTTGTCAGTCAGGAAATAATGAGACTGAAATACACATGTACATAACTACAAATTTGCAAAAAATTACAAAAATGCTGTTTAATATTTTCTAAAACAAAATTATGCTTCGTAGAGCGGAAGTGCATATTGCGCATTAGCCAATCACGGCTTTGCTAAAGCTGTGGGAGCCTTGTCGACCTTCAGGACCTGCTGCAGAGAGTAAGAGACGGCTGCTATCAACCTGTGCTACGGCACAGGTCTTCAGGACGTGACGTCTCGTCACTGAACTCCCCCCCCCCACCTTTCCGGAGAACGCAAGAAACCAGATGATCAGATTTGGTTTCACCAGCGTGCTGCTGATGCCATCTTCTCCCTCTTCTAACCTCCTTGGTCCCGACTGTCCAAAGATAGGGTGGGTCAACTGACTGTACAACATATTTCCGCCTTTATCACTATGACCTCGAATAGGCTCTCGTCTCCGAAATAAAGCTAGACTTTTGTGGGAACCCAGACAAACCAAGGAATTTTCTTTTATAACGGATTCAGTTTTAAACGCTCTTAAACAACGGTACTTCAGGTATTGTCTGTCGCGTCAAATTTGATGAGCGGGAGCAAACACTAAGCGTGGCGCAGTGGTCTAAGGCGCTGGCCTCTGATCATTCGTCCGTAAGGGGTCCGGGTTCGAATCCCGGTCAGGCATGGATGTTGTGTTTGTCTTACGGCACTGGCTCTCTCCCTTCCCTGGAACCAGTGACCCTAAATTAGGGACGGGCGACTGCTTATAGCCTATTGAGTTGCTCACGGTGGTCGTTAAACCTCCAATCAAAAAAAAAAAAAAAAACACTAATTCTTTTTTCAGGCACAATAAGCAATCTGACGGGTAAATTTCTATACACACATTCTATATATAGTAAACGGGGAATTAATAATAAAACACTTGAAGAATTGATAACGAAACACAAAATTTATACATATACCCATACATGTATTTTCCCCACGGAATTCGCATAAGAATATCAGGGGTTCCAGGAACCCACGACAAAATCATTGGGGTGTTCAAAAAGTGTCTCGAACCCACGAAGTCGGAGCCTATGGCCCCGGGGACGCCCTGCAGGTACGGAACGGCGACAGGTCGTAGAATGTCATTGACGTAACGGGCACTTATGGTGGTACGGACTGTGAAGGGAGGGGATATGCTTTCGTACCCGGTAGCACCCCATGCCATAATGCTTCGTGTTGGTGCTGTATGCCCATTGCGAATACACTCTTCCCGAAGCCTCCCCCCTGTCGCGGGCTGCGGCCATTATCTTTGCCTAAACAGAAGCGCATTTCGTCCAAGAACACGATATTGTGCCATTTGTCACGCCACACTCACTTCGTTCGATGTATCATTGCAGCCCGTTGCTGAGGTGTCAAAGGTAGCCTGAGGTGGGCCCGACAAGCCAGGAGTCCGAACTGTAATGTGACGTACTGTTACATCTGACATGGGAGAATGAGTTACAGTTCACGACCGACGCCATTCATGATGCAGAACGGTCACTCAAAAGACATCATCACGAGATGACGGCTGTCCCTCGGCGTTTTCTCTTCGTGTCATATGCCCTTCTTAGTACCATTCTCTGAAAACTCTTGCCACGATAGACCCACTGCGTCCCACACGACCAGCAACCTCTCAGAGGGACGCATAGCGATCTCTTATGCCGATAATGCAACCACTGTCGAGGTCGCTGATGTAACTGTACTACTGTCATACACGACGACGAGGCAGGCTTGCTCACTGCTGACCAAGCATTAACATGCCGACCAAGCCACGCGACGCTTATAACAGAAAAACTGCCGATTTCTGGTCTGTGACGTTGCACGGCCATATTTATTTAGATGCGGTACGCATGCACCCATGACTCCGAAATGCAAGCCGCCCCGGTGGCGCAGTGGTCTACGCGATGGCTTCTGATCATTTATCCGAGAGGGGTATGGGTTCGAATCCCTGTGATGCATGGATGTTGCGTTTGTCTTACGGCAGTGACTCTCTCCCTTCCCTGGAACCAGTGGCCCTAAATTAGGGACGGGCGACTGCTTATAGCCCACTGAGTTGCTCACGGTGGTCGTTAAACCTCAAATCAATCAATCAATCAAACCGAATTGCAAATTGTTTCTGTGATATTGCCTGATTATCGCATCCTAAAAAAACCAAAGTCGTAGCTCGATTGCTTTCAGGCGTTCTGTTTTTTATGAATATGACTGTACATTGGTGTTGAAATCATCCTATTTCATTTTGTGCAGCCGTTCCTTTAAAAGTTCTAGTTTTTCGAGAGGAAAGTTATGAATATTTATTCTATAGGTTTGAAATGGTATAATTTGTTTGCACGATAATAAGCTAAACACGAATTAGACATGATCTAGATCAGTGTAGTGAAAACAGAAAATTCCTTGAACAGCTACAACGGAGCTTCTTGATAAGCATTGCTAAGATGGATGTAAACAAAGTGTTGTTGGCTGTCCCGGTGCCGCAGGCTTCTGACCATTCATTGGAGATGTGTCCGGGTTTGAATCCCAGGTGAAGCATGGATCGTGTGTTTGTTTTACAGCACTGACTCCTTCACTTTTCCAGGGACAATGGCTCTAAATTAGGGACAGGGGACTGTTATAACGCACTGAGTTACTCACGGTGGTCGTTAAACACCCAATTAAAAAAAAAAACTTCTGTTGGCCCGCAAACACCGAAGATCCTCCCATGATGCAGTGCAAGGTGAATAATCCCCGCACGGGGATAACTGGTTTTCCAGTTATTTGGGGAGCGGCGCCCCCACGGCCCGAGCCGACCTTGTGACGGATCATTTTGTCATTTCGTCTTGAACGATTACATCACCGAAGGGACAGCTGTTCATCCAGCTGATGGGGGATGGCGTCCCCACGGCCCGAGCCAACATGTACTATATGTGATGATTTTCACATTTTTTATGTTTTTTCACTTGACATGAACCCGCCTCAGTTGTAGGTTGCTGAGGTTGTGATTATGCGCCAGCTCCGGATTTTAGTTTCTCGTTTTCTTTCCTGTCTTCTCCATTTCATGTTCCTTTCTTTGTTTTTCCGAGCTGGTTAGCTAGACCTGCCTGCACGTTTGCCGTGTGCGGTGACCCGTAAGGTGGAAAAGGGGATGCTGGAGGCTGAGGTTTCTGGAGGCCTGGGTGTTGTTGTCGCCAGTTGCCAACACTCCTCTTTGCCCCCTGCTTCACCCTAAACGGGCGGCTGGGAACTAACCCACTCCTAGTCAATGAGGTCTGTGGCCGAGTGGAGCCCAGACCTCTAACGGCTTGTCGTCTCGTACGACAGGGTGAGTCTGGGGATAGGGTGGGCATGCCAAAGGGGTGTTCCCCAGGCATGGGAAAGTCTGGGTGCTCGCCGAGCGCATGTCTGCCCTATCAACTTGCTATATCCGCTTGCTATCCCTAGAGCCGTGTCCTGCGTCCACTTGGGCTTGCGGACCTCCGGTTCTCCCTTGTTGGGCTCGATTGTGGGTGGGGAAGTCGGCGGATGAATCCTTTAAATTTTTTCATGGCTCTCAATGAAATTTCCCATGAACCCAAAACTAAAAGAAGTATGGAGGAAGGTTCAGGTCCTTCCGCCAAAAAATTTGTCGCTGATGTTTCCAATGCTAGATTCTTTTTTGTGCACTCATTGGACCCTTCAAAGCCTTTGAGTGCCAAAAGTCCATTTTGGATCCATAAAGCACTGCAATCAATTGCAAGCTCTCCTAAAAGCGTCAAGAAGCTCCAGTCTGGAGATCTTCTTGTTGAGATGTCTACTGTGGCCTACAGTTCCACACTTATCAACACCAGCATGCTGCTTGAGACTCCGGTCAAAATAACACCACACGGTTACCTAAATTCATCTCGAGGTGTTGTCTCCTCTCGGGATCTTATTGATTGCACTGAGGAGGAACTTCTCGAAGAACTTAGGAGCCAACATGTTACGGGTGTGCGGCGTATTTCTTTCAGGAGGAATGGGCAGTTTGTCCCATCCTGGAACATTATCTTGACATTCAACTGCCCTTCCCTGCCTACATCCATCAAGGCAGGGTATCTCCACCTCGAGGTACGACCGTACATTCCTAACCCGTTGAGATGTTTTAGGTGCCAGTCGTACGGCCACTCTCAGCAGTCATGTAGGAGTACTCCTAGGTGTGGACGCTGTGGTGCCACAGAGCATCTACTCTCAGAATGTGTGGCCGAGGCCGAGTTTTGTGTGAACTGCAAGGGTTCACACCCAGCATCAGCCAAAGATTGTCCCAAGTGGAAGGAGGAGAAGGAAATCCAAAGGCTCAAAACGGTGGAAAATATTTCCTATCCTGAGGCCAGAAGAAGAGTGGTTCCCGTTATATCTGATCGGCGATCATACGCTTCAGTGGTGGTTGCCAAATCTACGGTTGGCATTCAGACCGACGCTCAGATCTCCCTAACTGTCCATTCAATATGGAGGAAATCATCGCAGCCGGACTGGAGGCACTCCGGTCGCGAGCTAGGAGTCTGAAAGCGGCACCCGCCACTTCACCGAAGCAGACTCACTCCAACACCAACAAGGGCACTCAGTCCACTTCTTCTGGCAAAAACGCCATAACACTAACACCAACACCAAGGTCAATTATAAGAAGAGCATTTCTTCTCCTTCAAAGTCTCAGCCAAACAATCAACGGCGAGCAAATCCCGCCAAGACACTTGGGACAAAGCATTCACCAATCTTGGCCCCTGGTCACACACCACCAAATCTGGGGGAACGCTCACCAGAGGAAATGGAGGCTGACCAAGTTTAATCATTTCCTTTTTCATTTCATTTTTACCCATGGGTTCAATAATTCAGTGGAACTGCCGAGGTTTTCGCACCAGTTTTGATGACGTGACACATCTGCTTTATTTGTACTCTCCGGTGTGCCTTTGTCTTCAGGAGACAAGCTTAAACCACCGGACCTGCTTTCAGTTCGAGGCTACAGTGCATTTCGGACAGACCACTCGTCTGGAAATATAGCCTGTGGGGGTGTCGCTGTTCTCGTTCCTCACAGGGTTCCGGTATCTTCCGTCGCGGTTTCCACAACTGTGCAGGCCGTGGCGGTTCGTATTTCTATGCCTGTGCCTCTTACTGTTTGCAGTGTTTATCTACCACCGGATGAGGATGTTAGCGTCTCTGTTCTGGAGAGCTTGATTGATCAGCTGCCCCTCTCCCTTCCTTCTTTTGGGTGACTTTAATGCTCATCATCCTTTGTGGGGTAGTGTCAGCGCCAGCGCTAGAGGTCGTCGCATAGAGTCTCTTCTGTGCTCGGCCTCTGTGTGCCTTTTAAACACCGGTGCTGACACTTACTTCCATGAGCCGACAAGATCTTTCAGTGCGATCGATTTCACCTTGGGTTCACCATCGATCATTGCTGACTGGTCGTGGACGGTGTGTAAGGATCTCCACGGGAGCGACCACTTCCCAATCGTCCTCTGGCACCATGCAAACGTGCCATATTCTGCCTCCCGCCCACCTCGATGGAGGATGGATTGTGCCAGATGGAGGTCTTCACATCGTCCGCGGTGATATCTTCTGAAATGGTGACCCAAGAGTCAATCGACGCAGCTGTACTTAAAGTCACAACTTGTATTCTTCAGGCAGCTGATCTTTCAATTCGTAAGACATCTACGAAGCTCCCCAGAATTCCGAAACCTTGGTGGAACCCTAAATGCGCAGCGGCTCGGAGAGCTCAACACAAGGCCTGGTCTACTTTTCGGCGTTATCCAACCGAGGCTAATCTCGTTGCTTTTAAACGTGCTAAATCCTATGCTCGGTTGGTGCGTCGACGTAGCAAGAGGGAGTCTTGGATCCAGTATGTATCATCTCTTACCTCACGTGCCAATTCGAAAACTGTGTGGGAAAGGATTCGTAAGATCCGGGGGAACCTACAGTTCACACCAGATTGCCATTCTCGAGAGTAACGGCTGCACATATGCTGACGTCGGGGAGATTGCAGACTGTCTGGGGGAGGCGTTTGCCTCCGTTTCGAGTGATCTGGCGTATCCGGCCTCCTTTCATAGGATTCAGTCCTCCGCGGAACGCCAGAGAATCTCTTTTGCGCCGTATACCGACACTGGTTATAACTCCCCCTTCAGCATGTGTGAACTTCGGGTGGCTCTGCATCGGTCCGGGGCTACTTCTGTCGGTCCCGATGACATCCACTACGACATGCTCCGTCATCTCTCCCAGTCGTCTCTCGAGAACCTTTTACTCTTATACAACCGCATCTGGTTAGAACACAGTTTCCCGGAGTCTTGGCGAAAGGCTTTTGTTCTACCTTTTCCGAAGCCTGGCAAGGATCCTAAGTCTCCCTCTAGTTATCGCCCAATTGCTCTCACTAGCTGTCTGTGTAAAGTTCTCGAACGCATGGTTAACTCACGATTAATTCATTTTTTAGAACATCATCAATTACTTTCACCATCACAAAGCGGTTTTCGGCGTCATCGTTCACCTCACGATCATCTCCTGCACCTTGAGACATCTGTGCGCGAGGCGTTCGTGCGTAGGCAGCACCTGGTTTCTGTATTCTTTGACATCGAGAAAGCCTATGATCGTGCGTGGCGGCACGGGATTATCCGTGACCTCCACGCATGCGGATTACGAGGAATCTTCCGACCTTTATTGTAAATTTTCTTCGCAATCGGGTGTTCCAGGTGCGCCTGGGTACGACGCTATCTGCAACATTCCATCAAGAACAAGGTGTTCCTCAAGGTTGCATTTTATCTGTCACATTGTTCATCCTTCGCATTAATTGTCTCCTCACAAATCTTCCTCCTGCGGTTTCGGCTACTGTGTATGTCGATGACTTGCACATCTTCTGCTCGTCATCGAGCATGCGTTTCATTGAAAGGCAGTTGCAGTCTAGTATTAATCAGATTTTTAAAGCGGCAAATAGCAATGGTTTCGTTCTTTCTCCCGACAAGACAGCGTGTGTTCATTTCTGCCGGAGGCGTGGCCTCCATCCTGACCCCGAGCTGTATTTGGACCGTGCAGCCATTCCAGTTTTGCCGGAGACCAAGTTCCTTGGACTGACCGTCGACCGTGCGCTTACGTTCCGTGTGCACGTTCGGCGGCTCAAGATTTCCTGTCTGCGTGCTCTTTCTATTCTAAAAATCCTTTCGAGAGTTTCGTGGGGCGCAGACAGGATCTCTTTGTTTCGCATTTACCACTCCTTAATTCGGTCGAAACTGGATTACGGCTGTATCGTGTATGGCTCGGCTCGTCCTTCCGTTCTCCGGCCTTTGGACGCTGTTCATCATCAGGCACTGCGTCTTTGTACGGGAGCATTTCGAACATCTCCGATTCCCAGCCTTTACGCTGATGCGAACGAACCATCGCTTGAATTACGCCGTCTGCAGCTGTCTGTCCACTTTTACTTAAAACTTCGGTCTCTTCCAGACCATCCTTTGTACGGTGCAGTTTTCCATCCTCAGCATGCTCGTTTATTTGCGAACCGGCCCTCGTGCGTTCCAACCTTCGGTCTTCGTATGGCGGCCGTAGCTCGTGATGCAGGAGCTCGACTTGTCGCTTGTTGCAGCGATCAGGGGCTTTGGGGATCCTCCATGGCACCCACTTGGTGTCATGGTTGATACCACCTTTACGTCTTTCGACAAATCCTCAACCCCTGCGTCAGTGTACCAGCAGCTCTTCGCTGAGCATCGTGCCCTCAAATCTGAATACACTCCCATTTTTCACTGATGGCTCCAAGATGCATGGAGTCGTTGGATCCGCAGCTGTCTGTGTTGATGACGTGTCAGTAGCGCGGATCCCATCTGGGGCCACGGTGTTTTCGGCGGAGATGCATGCTGTGTATCTTGCACTTCTTCATGTTCAGTCGAGTTCTCATCATAGTGCTATGGTCTATACGGATTCATTAAGTGTCCTGCAGTCTTTGTCATCGCTGGACTATTGTAATCATCCTTTTCTTTTGAACGTACGAGGGCTTCTTCGTTCCTTGCTCGAGGCCGGTGTCCAGATTCAATTCGTCTGGATTCCTGGGCATGTTGGAATCTCGGGTAACGAGTGTGCTGATGCGGCCGCTAGATCTGCTTCCTCTTTGGTCGTCACACCCTTGCCACTCTTTCATCGCGATTTTCGATTTCTTGTTCGTGATCATATCAAACGAACGTGGCAGGGTCTGTGGGACCAACAGGTTGAAAATAAACTGCATCGTATAAAACCTATTCTCGAAATCTGGAACTCCTCATCTCGTCGGAACCGTAGGGAGGAAGTGGTGCTTGCGCGTCTCCGCATTGGGCATTGTCGTTTCACTCACCGCTTTTTGCTGTGTGGCGACACTGCGCCGATGTGTGAGACGTGCAACTGCCGACTCACCGTCACTCATCTTTTGTGTACCTGTGTTCGTTTTCGTGATGTACGTTTTCATTTCTTTCATTCTCATTTGTTGAACGAGGACGCCGCTACACTGCAGCGGCTCCTCAATGACCACTGCAATCCTGTTGTTGTTTTTTCATTTTTAAGCAAATTGACTATTTTAAACGTATCTAGATTTTAGCCCTATCATTATACTCATTTTTCAGTTTTACTGAATCAGCTAGATTTTAATATTTGTATCATGTTTTTAGTACTGTTTGTTTCATTATCTTTTTAGCCCTTTCATCGTTCTCATTCTTCAGTTTTATTTGATCAGCCATATTTTAAGCTTCATCGCACGTTTTTAATACTGTTTGTTTGTCTGTCTGTCTTGTAGTTTTTACCGTATTCATTTCCATCTTTCACTTTTACCGCTTCATCCTGTTTTTAGCCTTGTGTACTTATTTTATTGATTTTGTTCTCTTTTGATGTCTTTTGTTTGGCGCTCTTTGGCCAACCATGGCCCTTGCGCCAATAAAATCAATGAACCAACCAACCAACCAAGGTGAATAAGGTCTATCGGCAGATGTGTCCCCGTGAGAAAACTTCCTCCATCAGGTGCTAGAACTGAACCTTATCCCATGCAAAGCTAGCCAATTAACGAACTGAGATCAGCATATGCAGAGGATTTTAGGGAGTGCCTGACTTCAGTTCATAAACAACCCTTAGAAGTAGGAGATTTGGGCTAGAGTGCCAGACAGGGTCAGTACCCGGAGTCCGACGCAGGGAGGATATTTAGTGGTTCGAGCATTCGTACTAGTCTGGGATGAATCCTGAGACTTTTGAGAAGCAGTCAAGAACAATTAACGAACTCCCTGCGTCGAGGATCACCAACCGAACAATTCTCGAAAAAGGCAGTTGAAGTTACTAGCTAATTTTTTTTATGAGGAGATAGTTTTATATTAGGAATTAACTGATCAGTAAGTTATGTAACTAGAAACTTCGAAAATGAGCTGAAAAAAACTCTTGAAACATCTAACTGAGATAAAATTTTACGTAACATTTCCCATCTTAATTTATTTCCTTTTTAACTTTTTATGAGAAACTATCGATTCGGTGCTTGTTAATTGCAATACTATTCTTATCTATGCTGCAATTGAAAGCCATTTATTTCTGCAAAGGTGTTATCATTCGCTTCCTACCGAACATTGGAAATACGATTTTTTAAACAGCCTCACTTTTGAGTTGCGTTCTTCGTATGAAACTCGGACGTCCAACTTAGCGATATTTTACTACCTCACTTGAAAATGATCACATGTGTTACAAAGATTTCACAATGACAAATGACGTCGTAAATGTTTTTTGAATAAACAATATCACAAAAATGGCAGAGAATTAATTTTGAGATCAGCTCTTATTGGCAAAGACATTGGAGGAGAATAGACTGGCAAAGAGCATGCTACTTCCGGCATACATAGAAAGCCGCCATTGTAAGGAGTAACTAGTGTATTGACGTGTTTGCGCGAGTATTGCAGTTCTAAATCTTTTAGATTTTGATATATTTTTTAAGATTCATGTGTATGTGACGCAAAAGTTATGTGTTTAGAAGGGTTTTTTTTTTTTCTATTTTTATTTCTCTACTCCGCTTATATGGCCACATGTGATATAGCCTTTTATTTTTCTGCTTAGGCCTACTAGTCTTGTTCGTTTTTTCTCAGATATGAGCACTACTTGTTAATTACAATTTGATCTAAGAAAATTCTCGGGTCGTACACGAACCTTTCTTCTACATAATTTTTGCAGTGCATTATAAATGGAATCGAACATTCTTGCTTTCCAGTAGGCATCTGTTCACTGCCAACTTCCCCCATTCATAGATGGCGCTGCACGTTCACTTGATCGTCGTTTCAGAACCGCTAGTATTAGGTTTGCCAGTCTATGCTACTCCAATGTTATTGGTTATTCGTGATTCGTACCATACAGACTTCAGGAATCACAATGTCAGGAACACAAATTTTCTGAAAAAGGAAAAACCACTTTCTTCAGCATTTTGGGAAAGACACTTCTCGGGTTTTAAAAATGACCTTTTATTCTAAGGAAAAATGCTTATGATTATAAAAAATAAGTACATTCACATATAATTTGATAATTTTTTTTTTGTAGAAACGGCCTCATCGCCTCAGAAAAAAAAAAAAAAAGCCAGTTCTTTTAAAAATCAGTATGAGCTTGCTTGCCTTCGCGAAGATTACTTGGTATCAGATGTCTACAGCCTGTCTTATATTCAAAGAAAGCTAGCGGTTGGATTTGAAGTACAGTATAATAGTTAAAGTCATGTCTGTCACACAATTCGATTTTTCCAGACGATGATCAGCAGGATGTTAGGTAAAAATTCTGTTAGTTTTGAATAACCTTCATCAGAATATTTTTCTAATCCAAAAGCAGAGAAACTTAAATCGGAAATCCCGCGGTGTCAAGAACTCGTTGAAGGCAGTGTTTTCTTGTTCAATTGAAACACGTTCAATTCAATTTCCATGATGACTTAAGCACTTTCCAGCACCCTTCGACAGTCAGTCTTTGAAGGCTGCCACGTAACACCAACTTTTCAAGGGTTTCCGCTCCTATATCTGACCAACCAACATCCAGTTCGTAAATGTGTTTTAAGTTCAGACTTCTAACAAAATCAGCAGTGAGACCACTGCATCTGTACAGAACAAGTTTCCTGAGCTTTTCAGCTGCTGAAAGTAGTAATTTGAGATCGTGAGTAGCTGCCGGGTTATTAAAACTAAAAGACAAAAAATGAAGACTTTTCAAATCTGAAAGCCTAGCAGCAGTGCACGATTGTGCGAGAGGAGTTGGACTCGCAGCATAGTTTACACTATCATATAACTTCAGAGACTGTAACTTCGGGCAACACTCAATTAAATTTGCAACTGACAAATATGAGGCATAAGGCAATTCTAAGCTCTGAAGCTTACTTCCGCCTAATTTCAGGAACTTCTCAAAACAGTTCATCGTTATGTTGGAAATTGCCTTTATCTTTAAGTTACTTAAGCACTTAAAGCATAAAATCTTCTCGACTTCTCGGTCATTCGCCAAATAATCTATTTCTAGATCGGTGATATAGGGGCATGAGGTGACCATTACTTCTAAAGCATTATCTAATGGATAATCTGCGCTTTTTGAAGACAGACGTTTTAGTAATAACGTTTTGTACTCGCTCAGCTTACCACGTTCATGCAATGTATACAGTAATCCAACTGAATCAGAATGTAGTAAAGTCTCCAGAAGCGGACAGCCTTCTATTATGAAACGAATGGGATCTTCCTCTTCATAATACCAACTGTAGTCATCTTCATCATCGTTATCAATTTCCATAACTTGAAGAAGTGGACAATTTTTGCCTATCGCCTTACAAAATTCAACAGGCACATAACCATTAAAACTTATGCTTTTGAGATTTGGCAAGGCAGACATTAGGAGTTCACATGAAATGTCTTCCAGCTGATTAAAACTTGCTTTCAGTGACAGCACGCCCTGAAATAAGAAAAGCTATTTATTTTATTGCATAAGAGTTACCTTTTTTTACAAATGATTAGAAGAAAACAAACTGTGATGAAAGAATAAGCACATTCAAAAGTATATATTTCTTCTATGATATCTTAATTTGTCTCTGCAGAAAAATGGGGACAGATTGAAGCTTTCGAAACGCATTTCTAAAGTTAATTAAACACTTTCTTGCTTCTAGTATATGACAACTGCACACAAAAAAGTATAGGTAACGTTACGCATAGCTCCCTTGTTTTCAACGAACCTGCAGTACTGGGTCTGATATTTGTTACGCTATTTAATTGTACGCAGTCTCACCCTCTATACATGGGATCTCAATCTCATATTTTCTTGCTGTCAGTGGTAGCTCCCCCACACTCAGGGCCGGCCCTAGGCGTGGGCGACTTGGGCTTCGGCCCACGTCGGCGGTCATATGGAGGGCGGTTGGCCGTTAGACTGCCCTTATTTTGCTTTAGCTTTTTCATATAAATATATATAATATATTTATATGATCATGATCTGAAATATACTGTTTCATAAAATACATATTATTTGCCCTGTTTTCTTTGTGAATTAATTGCGTTTATTTCATCCGTATTTGCCTTTGTATTTGCATTAGTATTGTGTATTTAGAGCAAGTTTGTGTTAGGAAGGTTATTTGAATTTCTTGATTGTAGTGTGAATTTTAATACTTTGTTGTCAGCGTTGCAAGTCAGTGGTAAATTTTGAGCTAATTTAGTAAAATATTAAGTGCAGTGTGTTCGGTATTGCATTTAGAAGAAGTTATTTTGTATCAGTTAATGCTAGTGTTCTGTGCTATGAGATTTTAAGGCAAATATTCCTGTTAGTGTAGGATTGTTTACTAATGTAACTTGTGGTCATTTACAAATTCTTGCTCAGTTATTGTAATTTTAAAATTAATGTTGGCCAATGAAACTGGTTTGAGGGTGTTGTTCGTAAGGTTAAATTAAATCTGTATTCTATATTCATGAAGCTATGAATTGATAACCGAGAGGGAAAGAAATTACACTTCAGCTATCAGAACCTATCCACAATGTTAAGTCTTACTGTATCATCAGTCAAGTGTTTGTGTTTCGCAAAGCAATATTGTTTCTTTATAAATGATGTGCATTGAGCTACCCGAAAGGGACAAGTTTGATTTTTTTTTCATTAAGGAAGTGATGTACCAGTTTAAATTGAATTAAGAGATTTTCTGCTTAATGTGCAATTTTAAAATTTAAGGTAAATAATTGTTATTCGCTAGCAGAAATATATGTTCTTCCTTTTCTGAATTAGAAGTATACCAGTTGTATGTCATCTGATTTAATGGAAATAAGGACCAAGCTCAAATGTCAAAAATTTTGAAGAGGGTGTAAAGCCCTGTTTGTGTTTTTGAGCAACAGATGCTGGTTTTCTTGTTTTGTTTGAAGGTTAAGTTTTACAAATAAATTCAGGCCAAGTGGCCTTTCAAAAACCCAAACTTAGTGCAGTGAAAAATTATGTGTCAAGGTTGGATGAAATTCAACCTTGACACATAATTTTTTACTGCACTAAGTTTGAATTTCATCCCTAGGTCTCATGTATCCACCTTAGCTTGCCTAAGGGAAGGTAAGTAACTTGGAATTGGTATTTATGATTTAACCATGCATTTTGTCCTAACAAATATGACAAACCCTCACCGCTTCCAAAAGTTATTTTCACGTGTACATTGTTTACCATGAGTATTTAGTGTCACACATTGGCACACATGTAACAATAAATACCTTTTTCACACTTACAGATTCTTCAATTCAGCTAAACGCAAACAACAAGCAATAATAACTTTTGGATTTCAAAACTCAGTGCGAATTTTTTCATTTATCATGGCCTTAGATAGAAAATTTCTTTTTGTTTCCAAATGCATCCACCCATCTCCCAAATTTCAATATTTACTAAATTCAATATTTACCAAATTTCAATGTTTACCGTTATCTTAATGTTTGCTTAATTTTCTAATTATCCCATAGCCAAACGCTTCATAACGTTTGTATTTTCCTGCTTACTAGCCTTGCTTTTTTTTTTCAGATATGAGCACTACTTGTTAATTACAATTTGATCTAGAAAGTTCTCCGGTCGTACGCGAACATTCCTTCTATATAATTTCTGCAATACATTATGAATTGAATCAAACATTCTTGCTTTCCAACAGGCATCTGTTCAATGCCAACTTCCCCCATTCATAGATGGCGCTGCACGTTCAATTATTCTCCTTCGTTTCAGAACCGCAAGCATTATGTTTCAGTCTATGCTATCCAATGTCTTTGGTTGATCCTATGACACAAACTTTAGGAATAAAAATTTTCTGAAAAAGGCAAGACCACTTTCTTTTCAGCATTTTGGGAAAGTCATTTCTCAGATTTAAAAAAAAAAAAAACTTTTATTCTAATGAAAAATGCTTATGATTATAAAAAATAAGTACATTCACAGAAAATGTTTTTCGTAGAAACAGCCTCATTGCCACAGAAGAAACAAAACAGTAAAAAAAAACCAAAAAACAGTTCTTTTGAAAATCAGTATGAGCTTGCTTGCCTTTACGAAGATTGCTTGGTATCTGTACACAGATTGTCTTATATTCAAAGAAAGCTCGCAGTGGAGTTCAAAGCACATACAATAGTTAAAGTCCTGTGTGTCACACAATTCGATTTCTCCAGACGATGATCAACAAGATGTTAGGTACAAAGTCCGCTAATCTTGAGACAAAGTCCGCTAATCTTTTCGTCAGAATATTGGTCTAATCCAAAAGCAGAAAAACTTGAATCCGAAATCCGGCGGTGTTAAGAACTTGTTGAAGGCGGTGTTTCCTTGTTCAACGGAAGCACGTTCAATTAAGTTTCCATGATGAATTAGCCACTTTCCAGCAGCATTCGACGGTCAGTCTTTGAAGGCTGTCACATAACACCAACTCTTCAAGGGTTTCAGCTCCTATATCTGACCAATCAACATTCAGTTCGTAAATGTGTTTTAAGGTCAGACTTTTAAAAAAATCACTTGTGAGACCACTGCACCTGTGTAGGCTAAGTTTCCTTAACCTTTGTGCTGCGGAAAGAAGTAATCTAATATCGTGAGCAGTTGCCGGGTTATTAAAACTAAAATACAAAAAATGAAGACTTTTCAAATCTGAAAGATTAGCAGTGCACGATTGTGTGAGAGGAGTTGGACTCGCAGCATAAAGTTTACACTATCATATAACTTCAGAGACTGTAAATTCGGGCAACACTCAATTAAATTTGTGACTGAGAAACATGAGGCATAAGGCAATTCTAAGCTCTGCAGCTTACTTCCACTTAGTTTCAGGAACTTCTCAAAACAGTTCATTGTTATGTTGGAAATTATCTTTATCTTTAAGTTACTTAAACACTTAAAGCATAAAATCTTCTCGACTTCTTTCTCTCTCTCTCTCTCCAAATAATCTATTCCTAGGTCGGTGATGTAGGGGCATGCGGTGACGCATACTTCTAAGGCATTATCTAATAGATAATCTGCACCTTTTGAAGGTAGACCTTTTAGTAATAATGTTCCATTAAAACTTATGCTTTTGAGATTTTGCAAGTCGGACATTAGGAGTTCATATGAAATATCTTCTAGATCACTAAAACTTGCTTTCTTTTAGTGACAGCACGCCCTGAAACAAGAAACGTTTTTTATTTTGTTGCATACGAGTTATCTGTTCTTACAAATAATTAGAAGAAAACTATGATGAAAAAATAAGCACATTCAAAAAAACTACATTTCTTCTGTAATATCTTAATTTGTCTCTTCAGAAAAGGAGGATCGGTCTCAAGCCTTCGAAATACAGCTCTAAAGCAAATTAAAGACATTCTTGCGTGTAGTACATAACAACTGCACACACAAAAAGTATAGGAAACGTTACATACATACATGAGATTCTTTCGCGGATTCGCGTAATTCCGCTTTTTTTGTCATCATTTGGGTCATGCTCGAGATCGATGCAGAACTGAAGAGTAATGGTGGGGGGGGGATTAGGGAGGGGTCATTTTCCGCATGGGGATGGTATTTCGTCTTTCAAAAGTGAAGTTAAACGGAGTGATGATTTTTCCCGTAATCGTAATTTTGTTTTCTCACGATGTTGTCTATTCCCAATTATGTTATTAAATGTCATTTTATTGCATAAATGTTTGCATTTTAGCATGAAACTGGGCAACAATTTCCCAAAACGGAAGTTAAGATGGCGCGAAGATTTCCCTGTAGTCTTCAGGCAAAGATTCTTCCGTGGATTCGAAGAATTCCGCCATTTCCGCTATCATTTTGGGCATTCTCGAGATCGATGTACAACTGAACAGAAATTTTTGGGGGGTAATGGTAAGGGGAGAGGGATTCGTTTTTCATTTGAAAATTGGATTCCGTCTTACGAAACTTTCGAAAACGGAAGTTAGATGCAGAGAAAATTTCTCCCGTAATCTTAATTTTTTTTCTCGCGATGTTCCACTGCCCAGTATTGTTCTTAAATATCCTTTTATTCCACAAATATTGTATTTCCACCCAAAATCGAAGGAAGAAGTTTCCGAAAACGGAAGTCGCTCGGAGCAAAGATTTCTCCCGAAATCACATTTTTTTTTCTTTTTCTTCTCGCGATGCTCTCACTATCCTTTTGTTGTTGTTAAGTGTTACTTTCCCCCATAAATGTCTGCACTTAAGCTTGATAAGGGAGGGGAATTTTCCAAAAGCGTAAGTGATGGTGTTAAAAAAATTGTTGGAATTGATGCATGGTGTTCAAAAGTATTCATATTCTGACAGTCACACCATTTATCTAAAGTAGTGAAAGCTTTGATATCATGTGATATCATGTCCTCATATCATGATATCTTTGATATCATGTCCTCAGGCTGAAAGTTCTTTCAGCGTGATGGATAAATTATTGTCATCTGAGAGAATACAAGAAGAGGGGACAAAACAGTGGTGAAGAAATAAGAAGAGAATGATATCAACAGATAGAAAAACAAAGCAAAGATTGCTGTGCAGCTGCAGAGTCAACAAAAGACAAATAATAGCCATGGAACTTGCTGAGAAGAAAGCAACACAAAAGGAAAATTAAGCTGATGTTCTAGCAAGTGAAGAAAAAAAAAAATTTGTTTCAAGCAGTGTCTTTTAAAATCACTTTATTTTCTTTTAAATTCGGTAATTTTATAATGTGAATACAATGAACAATTCCATCTTGTCGCGTGTTCTGATTTTTTTCGCCCGATTAAAAAGTTCAGCTTTTTTGTTTCTTGATCAGTCTCATGCATATGCACATATCTCATATTTGGATATGTATGTTACCCTCTATATCAGTGGTGGCTCGTGGGGCAAAATTATGGTGAGGCGAAGACCCAGCCCATAACATATACACGTATTATCGGAGACAAGGAGAGTACAGAAGAGATAAAAAAATTGTAATGAAGCGATTTGATGTTCATATTAGGTGTGCAACTTAATTCTCGGCCACAGGCGCGACACGTTGACAGCAAATTATAGCAAATCGAATACGTACCTAATCAGGGAAAATAATCCCCTCCGTGTTGGATATATTTGAGGCTTTTGACCCATCGGTCAGGGAGCTGCCGAACGCCACTGCAGAAAAAAGAGGGCTGTTTCGAGTTGATAAAGTAATCAATACTTGTGAGGACCTCCTCGACAGAAGTGAAGTGCGTATCACTCAGGTGATGTTGCAAGGAGCGAAAGAGGTGATAATCCGACGGGGCGAAGTCTGAAGAATACGCCGGGTCGGACAAAATCTCCCATCCCAGGTCGGTGATCGTGTTTAAAGTCCTTCTCGCGGTGTGAGGATGCACGTTATCCTGAAGCAAAAGGACCGACCTTCTGCCCTGGTCGATGTATGGCCTTTTCGCCTCCAGTGCGTCACTTACACGAATGAGTTGCTGACAATAACGCTCAGCATTGACAGTTTCACCAGGTTTGAGCAACTCATAGTGTACGACACCGCGCTGATCCCACCACATGCACAGCAACAACCTCCTGGCATGGATATTCGGTTTGGCTGTATACTGGTGGTAGGCTGACCTGGATAAACCCACGATTTGCGCCACTTAGGATTATCGTAGAGGATCCACTTCTCATCACAGGTCAAAATCTTGGGGAGGAAATCATTCTTCTTGAATCTAGAGAGCAAGGACAGAGCAACATCGTAGCGCCCAGACTTGTTCACAGCTGTGAGTTGGTGGGGCACCCAACGGTCCTCCTTGTGAATCCGTCCAAGCTTGTGCAGGCGCGGTACAATGGCTTGCCGTGTTACTCCGAGTTCCTGGGCGAGCTCTGACTGTGTGCGACAGGGATCCGCGTCCAACAGTTGTTCCAGTTCCTCATCGTCAACTTTCTGTGGCTGCCCCGGACGTTCTGCATCACGGAGATCGAAATTTCCCTTGCTTAAACCACTGGAACCACTTCTTACACTGTACTGTAGGACACAGCAGCCTCACCCAAAGCAGCGCAGATCATTTGCTGGGCTTCCGCGGCACTTTGTTTTCAGCTGAAACGCGAACAGGAGGCAGTGCCTCAAATGTTGCTTCTCGAACGACATTGGTTTCACCGTCAACTTTCGTCCCTTCTGTCACTACAGCTGTGAGCGGTTACGGTTGCCTGGAAAGCTGTTGGATGGCGTTACAATCAGCCATTATCGCACACAGCTATTTCCATTTGCCGACATTCTATGATCGCTTGCGGTTTGGGACCAATAATTAAGTTGCACACCTAATATATACACTATCTACCAACAAGTAATTGGACACCTGTGATAGCAAAGGAAAACGAAGTTTATTCACCTTTAATCGTTGGTGGAGCCTTTGCGACCCTCCGGGGCATACTCTCAACCAGGCGTTGTACGACGGCTAGCGGTATTTTCTTCCACTCGGCTTGGAGAAGACAGGTCAGTTCTTCTCCGATTTCGGACGGTGGGGACACCCCTTAAGTCGACGCTCCAACTCGTCCCAGAGGTGCTCGATAGGGTTAAGGTCCGGGCTCTGCGCAGACCAGTCCATTCGATTAACCCCATTGTCACTATACCAAGCCCTTGGACCTCGCAACATGACAGGTGGCATTGTCATCCTGAAAGTAACATGGGTCCACCCCGTAAAATTGCCACAACGTAGGAAGCGCATGGTCATCCAAAATGGTGCAGTAGGTCTCGGAGTTGAGTCTACCAGAAATTGCGACCAAGGGTCCCGTGCCAAACCAGGAGAAACACCCCCATAGCATAATTCCACCGCCGCCGAACTTCACAGTTGGCACAATACATTCTGGCAGGAGGCGTTCTCCAGGCAGACGCCAAACCCAGACCCTGCCATCCGAACGGTAGAGGGTGAACCTTGATTCCTCGCTCCAGAGAACCTGTTTCCACTGTTCAACGGTCCACTGTCGACGTTCTTTGCACCACGTTAGCCGAGCAGCGCTATTGGACTTGGTGATCAAAGGCTTCTGGGAGGCAGCACGTCCATGATAACCGAGCACATGAGCTTCCTTACGGATGGTATTCATCGAAAGAACACTCCCGGATGCCTGTTGAAACTCCTCGCGGATGTGGCCCATCGATTTGGTGCGGTACTTCCGAATTTCTCTGGCCAGCACCCGTCGGTCTCTAACTCCCAGTTTTGTGGGTCTGCCGGGTCGGGGCACATTCCGACAGTCACCTCTCATCTTCCACTTGCCAATCACGTAGGGCACTGTCGATTTTGGGTACTTCAACTCGCTGGATATGTCATGTATGGATCGGCCATTTCTGTGATACCCGACGATTACACCTTTCTCGAAATCAGAGAGCTTCGAACTGCGTGGTATCTTGCATGCGACTGGTTGCGTTGTTGTTTCGCACACGATATTTAACGGCGGGGGCCGTGACGTGTATCAGGACCGCAGATACCGTCGATTGCAGGGGTGTCCAATTACTTGTTGGTAGATAGTGTACTAATGAATCTCTATATATTATTTGACTATAATTGAACAAAATTATAGGAAAACATGAAGCACAGTGGTGGGGGAAGACTTGAATAATTTCAAACGGTTTCAGAGGGGGAAACGCATATTTTTAATGGAATTTTTTTAAACGATTTTAGAAGGGGAAAACGCATATTTCATGGAAAAAAAAAAAAAAAAAACAGCAGAGGGAAAATGCTTCACCTGTTTTCTATTATGTTGTCCCTCCGGGTCGGAAACGCACATTTTACGCTCAATTTAGTCATCTAGCGATAATTAATGAGTGGTCATTGCATCACGAACAACATCAATCGAAAGTCCGCTCCTCAAAAACTTTAAAGTAAAAAAATTTAATAAATAAAGTACTTTCTCACTAAGTCTTTCAGGAGTCCAGAATAAAAATCACAGGTTTGTCTGCGAAAATGCATCGCGTATGTAACGCGGGTCACAAATTAATTCTCTGGCCTGTATTAAAGATGTGCAGAAGACAAGCTGGAAGTACATTTCTGTATATCTCGTAAAAACATATCAAGTAACTGAAGCATAGAAGAAATTCAGAACAGATTATCGCCGGTGCGAATTTGTTTTTTCAACCAACATTTATTTTTTATGAATCAGCTCAGTTTTAAAAATATTATATTTTTGTTGTTACAAATAAATCTAAATTTATTAGTAAGTTAATAATAAAATGGAACATTTCAGAGCATTTCTCATTTAACTAGCTACTATCGGAGATACACGTCCTAAAAAGTCAATATACAAGTAGAAAATACACTTACACTTGACGAAAAATGTTTGTGGGCATGTAGTAGTAACGTACGTACTCGCATTGCGCACTGAGGCGAATGCGTAGTCGCCTCAAAGAGCGACTTCGTCACCGGCATCAGCTCAGGTCTGTTCGTTCTCATTGGATTGCATCGTCCAATAGAAACAATAGAAACAAAGATGCCAGCTGATTTTAAGCGGCGTGGACTGTAGCTTCAGGACCACGGGGCCGCGGGTGGCCTAGTGGTCAGCGTTCGCGACTGCCATGGAGATAACCTCAGGTTCGATCCTGGGCAGGTACGAACTACTAAATACCTGCCGTGCGTCGGATGAGCTCGTTAAGCCGTCGGACCCCGGGTACGGACCCCTCGGTAATAAAGGGCGTCTTCCTCCCCCTTTCTACCTCGCTTCCGTGCCACTTTCCTATGGGGCACTCTAGCCCAAATCTCCTAGCTTCCTATTTCTAAGGGTTGTTTAAGACTTGGGGTCAGACACACCCTTCCTAAAATCCTCTACATATGATCTTATCTGATCTGCTGTCGACCTCGCTGGAAGTCATGATCTGGGAACAAGCTTAGGCTTGTACCATGTTCGCGCGGTTTGCTGCGATCACCTTTCATGCGCTCAAAGCATGCTCATTTCAACCTCTTAGTAAAAGCAGTATTCAAACTTTACAAATTTAATGCTCATAAATGGAGAATTCATTCTCCGGTGGAATCTTTTCTCAAGCAAATTCACGAATCAGAATAGAAATTTCAATGTTTCGTTGCGATGTACAATTAAAGGCGCAATATATTAGGTGTACAAATAAGTTTTAAAGCGTTTTAAGACAACGCAACATGTAATTTGAGAGAAAACAACAATACCTTTACGAATCAAAATATGCGCAGTCATTATGTATCACCTTCCGTCATCGGTCGGGCAGCTGACGGATTCCACTTCGTCGTGTGACGCGATGAAGTTGTTAACCCATTTTTGCACTTCGTCACATGTCCGCAACCGTACAGCAGACAAACCATGTTGCATCGATCGGAACAAATGATAGTCTGAAGGGGCTATGTCGCGACTATACGCCGGATGTTCCAAAACTTCCCAGCCAAACGTCAATAACGTTCCCTTGACCGATTTCGCGACATGCGGCCTAGCGTTGTCATGCAGTAATTTCAAGGGACGCAATCCTTTGCCTGTGAACGGACGTTTCCGACAGATTTCCTGGTTCAATCGCAGCAATTGTTGCTTGTAGCGATCAGCAGTAACAATTTGACCCTGTTACGATAGTTTATAATAGAGCACACCCTTCGTATCCCACCAAATGCACATCAGAACTTTTTTGGAGTGAATATTGCGTTTCGGTGTCGAAGTCGTGGCTTCACCGGGGTCTATCCAGTGATTTTTTTTGCTTGGGATTGTCGTATCATATCCACTTCTCATCACCCGTAACGATTTTACACAGGAAAGTCTTTCTGTGTTGTTTATTCAATAGATCCAAACACTTCATGGCCCGCTCATCCTTGTTTCTATGGCTCAGGTCATGTAGCACCCATTTTCCTTCCTTTTGAAACTTTCCCATTGCGCGTAAACGATTGGAAATGGTTTGTTGAGTTACTCCCAGTTGTTCAGCTAGTTCTTTTTGCGCTTGAGACGAATCTTCATCCAGCAATGCTCGCACTTCCTCATGTGCAAACTTCTGCGGGCACCGCTACGTTCTCGATCGCTAACATCAAAATTACATGCTTTAAACCGTCTAAGCCAAAACTCCCACGTGCTTTTCGATACATTTTTCTCCCCAAGAACAGAACAGATAAACGCACATGCTTTTGCAGCACTTTTTCCTTGATGAAATTCGTAATGTATGCAGTATCGCTTGCCATCTTTCACCTACAGATGTGCAAGTGCGTTTGACTGTTGGACAAACTTCTGTGTCACATGTTATACTCTGGACCAGTTACGGTCACATGACAACAACGCGGGGGAATGTCGGATATGTAAATTAGCGGTATACGTCACACAAAGAACACTTTAAACCTTTTTTTTTTTTTTATTGGATGTTTAACGACCACCGTGAGCAACTCAATGGGCTATAAGCAGTCGCCCGTCCCTAATTTAGGGCCTCTGGTTCCAGGGAAGGGAGAAAGCCAGTGCCGTAAGACAAACACAACATCCATGCCTCACCGGGATTCGAACCCGGACCCCTTCCGGACGAATGATCATAAGCCATCGCTTAAACCACTGCGCCACCAGGGCGGCCCTTATTTGTACACCCAATACGTTACAGATATAAAATTTTCTTCATGAGAAAAATTTCTGGTGAGGCGGCGCCTCGTTTGCCTCATCTGACAAGCCACTCATACCGTATATGTGGGATCTCATATTTTCTTGCAGTCAGTAGTAGCTCACCTACTACTCTGAAGATATATGCCCCAAATACTGCAGATCCACCACTACATTGTGGGGGTTGTACTATCCGCGGACACCATAACTTTTCTTTTCGGGAAGGGTCGGGGAGAGATTTAACGACCACTGTGAGCAACTTCAATGCCGGCAATATCACGGGTGCGGGAAATAGGGATCGATACCTCAGCCCGTCATATTGACGGGAGAGGTTCATAAGGGGTTAAGGGCTATAGTAGCTCATCCCTAATTTAGGGCCATTAGTTCCAGGCAAAGGATAAAGCCGATGCCGTTGAACAAGCACACCACCCATGCCATATCTGGTAGTCGAACACTGGCCCAGTCGGACGACTATCCCAAAACTGCAAATTTAGTACAAATTGTGTACGGGTATTTTACTGCGATCGGATACACGCATCGAACATTTGTCAGTTGCTGTAACAAACTTCAAGAGTTTTCCTACAAAACGGTGCATCGTGAGTGTCACTATATTAAATACACAGTCGAGTCACATTACTGTGACCACCTCCTACTTTTAACGTCAACAGCGCGTAGCCAATGAAAGAACGCAAGTGTCGTCAGCTGGCTTGGAGGGTATATAAGGTGTGCTGTAGGCAATCTGAAAACTTATCACTCATTGCTGTCATGGATAAAAGGGGCAGATTTGCAAAAAGGGATGATTATCGGCTTTCGGGCCAAGGGTGGCAGTATTTCTGAAACTGCGCAGTTTGTGAAATGTTCACGTGCTGCTGTGGTTAAAGTGAATTGTGATTGGATAAATGGCACCATTACGAATAAGCCACGTGGAAACTTGCGAGCACCACGTGTCATTGATGAGAGGTGAACGTCGGCTTTGAAGGTGCATGAGGGCTGATCGACACGCTACAGGGGAGCAACTCACTGGCCGAATGAACCAGGGAGCTACCGGAAGTGTGTCTAAAACGACAGTCCAGTTAACCCTGCTGTGTATGCTGCTCCGATGTAGACGGATGGTCACTGCACCTATGTTAACGAAGGTACATCGGAAGAAAAGGCTTACATTTGCATGGCAGTATCAGAATTGGACCTCCTCTGATTGGCAAAGGATTGCCTTCTCCGATGAGTGACGTTTCCTGCTTCATCAAACGGATCGACGTTGGCGTGCAAGGCGAGAAACATCGGAAAACAAACACTCTTCAACTATTGCTGGCAGAACACAAGCTGGTGGGGGCAGCGTTATGATCTGGGGAATGTTTTCGTGGCATTTTCTGGTTCCACTCATACCTGTGGAAGGCACTATGGACCGAATTCGTTATGAATCCATCCTTGAAGACCACGTACTCCCATACATGCTGATTGTCTTCCCTGATGCGGATGGGATCTTCCAGCACGACAATGTGACGTGTCACACAGCTAGAAATGTCCGAGAGTTGTTGGAAGAGCACGATGAACACTTCAATGTACGTACTTCCCTGGCACCCTAATTCCCCAGACTTAAACCCAAATGAACATCTGTGGGACCACGCCGTTCGTGTTGTTCGGTCTATGGATCCTCCACCACGCACCCTCCAGCAGCTGACAGATGCAGTGCAGTCAGCGTGGCTTCACATACCTGTGAACACCTTCCAGCACCTTATTGAGTCACTCCCAGCCCGTCTAGCTGCTGTCAGTGCTGCACACGGCGGTTACGCTGGTGGTCACAGTAATGTGCCTCGACTGTGTAGTTTTGGTTTTATAAAATGCTGACACTGTTTATTTCATTTGTAATAACCCTGTATAACTAACAACCCACACCTCTACATTCATAGAATACCAGTTATCTTATTTAAACTGTTTAACCTGATAAATTTATCATAGAGGTATCCTGATCTGCAGATGACGAGTGATGAAACCTGGGTCTAACAGCCATAATCTCACTATTATTAAATTAAAAGTAGAGTAAATATTTAAAAAAAGTGTACAGCAACCAAATTTAAGCCTCATTTTACTACTTCAATGATAACTAGGGGCCCTTGACAAGTAAATTAGTGGTCGGTTTTACTCAAATTACCAACAGAAAAGTCGTGAAACTAATTCAAGCTAAATTAAGCAGTCAAAGCGAAAATTTTCAATTTAGAATAGAAATAGATGTGTGCCTCAAAAAAAAAAAAAAAAAAAACTGAGAATTTTATTTATCCATCACTTCTGAAGTAACATACGAGGGGTGATCAAAAAGTACGGCGAATGGAGCCATCCATTCTGTGGGTACCAAAGGAGAGATGTCTGTCATTAACCTTCAACCCTCGCACGTGTCGCCTAGCAAAAAAACGGTTTTGCAGCAGATGACAACAGTCCTCGAGGCGGTTAAGAGGGCAGACTAATGTTTCTCGTTTGTTCAACACTAACTGGATGTCAGTTCGAGCAACGCGCAAACAAGCAATTCTGTTTCCACTTTGAATTTTCGGGGAGAGAAACGCATCAAAAACTGACAACTATTTATGGTGAAAGTGCTGTGACCCAAAGACAGTGTTTAAGTGTTTTTTCAGGTTTAAAGGTGGTGCTTCTTCCATCGAAGATGAATCCTGTCGTGGAATACCATCAACGGTGGTAACCGACGAGAACATCATGGAAATTCGCGGTATGATCAGGGATAACCGAAGCCTCACCATCAGAGAAATTGCAGCAGAGATTGGTCTGTCGTTTGATAATGTTCAAGACGTCCTCACTGACAAATTGAACATGAAACGCGTCAGTGCCATGTTCGTTCCTCGTCTTCTGATCGACGACCAGAAAAGCAATCGTGTCACAATTTCGTGAGTTGTTTCAACGTGTAACAACAGCTGCAATCACGACGGGTGATGAAACCTGTTTCTATGGTTACGGCCCTGAACCAAAGGTCCGAAGCTCTCAGGGGAATCCCCTCCCCTCCCATGAAGACAGCACGTCAGTCTCAAATGCACGTTAAAGTCCTGCTTGTGTCCTTTTTCGATATCGAAGGATTGGTGCATTGGGAATTCCTACCATGTGGCTCATGGGCGGCAGAACCCAATACTTTCAGGGGTGAAGACCAACTTATCCGAGAGTTAAAAAAAAAAAAAAAAATAATAATAATAGGAGAGAGAGAGAACCGTAGGATATACACTGTCTGAAAGAGAAAATGTCACACCATGAAAGAATGTTCGAAAACAGACCAAACTACACACACAGATAGCCAAGTAGGTCCTAAACAATTGATTTAATTGTTACATACAAACTAGTCTCCATAGTGGCCGACTATACAGAATGATCAATAAGGAGTGTGGCCCCATTTTGGGCGATATAGCGTTGAATCCGACGTGGCATCGAGACAATGAGAGTCCGAATAGAGTGCTGGGGTATCGTAGACCATGTGGTGTTGATCCGAGTCCACAATTCATCTTCATTTTGCGGTCGTGGGAGGGTACTCGAACGACGTCCAATCGTTTCCCAGAGATGCTCGATAAGTCGGGGATCGTGTTGGCCACGGAAGCATCCACACACTGTGTAAAACATTCAAGCTGATCCGAGCGGTATGCGGTCGGGCGTTATCATGTTGAAAACGGCGTTTAGGATGCCCTGCAGATATGGTAGTGCCACGGGCTGCAGCACCTCGTCAACATAGCGGTGATGAGCGGCTGTTGGCGCTGATAGCACCCCGCACCATGATTCCACGAGTCCGAGCCGTGGCCAACGGCGGATTCCTCCACAATGGCAGAGGAATCCACCCGTTGGCCACGTCGCCTCCAGACTCTCACACGGCGATCATCCGTGGTGAGACAGAACCACGATTCGTCACTGAACACCATACTGTTTTATTCGGCCCCCACGCAGCTCCAGAGCGACACCACACCAAGGGGTGACAACGATGGCCCGCTTTTAAGGGTAGCCTTCAAAACAGACGGCTGGATAGCATACCAGACGCAGCCAATCGGCGCGACACTGTCCGCGTCAATATTGGAGCATCCAAGCCTCCACGTACACTCCACAAAATGTCGCCCGTTGTGACCTGTGGGTCTGCTACGGCATGACGTCTGATGTGACGATCGGTGCGATCGGACGTCCGTCTCCGTGCTCCGGTCCCCCTACGACGTTGCACAGATCCTTCCCGAGACCACTGTCTTCAAATGCGACAGACGGTTGTGTCATCACGTTGCGGCGTTTCTACCGCAATACGGCGCAAGGACCATCCGACGGTATGAAGTCCTACGATGACACCTCTCGGTAACTCATCCGTTTGACGAAATCGCGTACGACGGCGTCTTAACGGCATTGACACCCCTTGTTTGTTCTCCAGACATAGTTACAGCTAAACCACTCACTTCTCGCGGCCGTGATAACGTTTCGACTAATGATCTCACTTCAGCAAGGGGAGTTCCTAATTTAGGTTGAGAGACCCGAACCCACAGCGCTATGCACCTTTTGGCAGGTGAAAGAGAATCTAAGAGAGTTAGGAGTAGATTGCCCTGATAGAATAGCACGAAAGAAAAGTATGAAAATATTAGCGCACAAGGAGTAAACGGTTTCCCGTTAAGTAGTGAAGTTGTAAGCTGCCCTACATACTTACCTGCAACAACAAGCCGTTCCGAGCGATATTTCTCTCCGCAGAAAAATGCCCGGTACACCGCTGACACAGATGAGTACAGGGGGAAAGGAAGGGAAGGACACGGGAAACGGGGAACCTGAAATTAAAAAAAAACATCACACACAGAATAAGTTTCCCAGTGGAATATCGACGTTCAACACCGGATAAAACAAAACTGTCCGTTTGCTCAGTGTTCCTCTCGGGTCCGCTATTTGCTTCGTTACTCATCAGCCAATGAGAGAAAACAAAATTTCCCTATTGGTTAAATTCTTTTTTCTCAGGTTTACTTTTGCTGATTCTTGCCTGACATGTCAGAGTAACCATAGCTGAGGTGGTGTGAACACAAGATTACACCGATCGAGGTTTAAGTTACTCATTTTGAGTAAACAACAGAAAAACGAAAATATAAAAACGGTCACAATCAGGCAATCAGGGTTATTACTTTTTATTCCTTATTTAAGGAGCCGGTAGTATAAGGGCCAATCATGTTTTTTTTTTCCTCGCTACTTGTCTGCTTGTTGCACATTTGTGTGCAACAGCGGAAAAAATTAAGTCCTGTTTTGTTTTTTTTAGTCAGAACTAAGGCGCAAGAAAAAAAAAATTAATATAAAAGACAAGATAAACAACACCTTGTTAATTAGGGGGAGAGATATTCAGTACAGAAAAAAAGGTAAATCTTTTATGGAACATTTTGCTCGGCTCTTAAAAGGGCCGTTTTTTCTCCCCCCCTCCCAAACTCCTGATATTCAATTCTTGCTTTCTTCCCATGTGTGAAGAATACCTTCAATCTAATCCCAGTTATTTCAAATTTTTTTGGAACTATAACTGTGAACTGGATTCTTTTCAGGAATTTTATTTAAAATAGCCTTCGGTCTTTCAAATTTGTCAGTATCATTGACAACATAATTAAGGGCCTTCCTGACAAGAGGATTGGGATGTTTCTTGGCTTTCTCGTAATACCTTTGCGCCGCCCCGGTGGCGCAGGCCTCTGATCATTCGTCCGTAAGGGGCCCGGGTTCGAATCCCGGTCAGGCATGGATGTTGTGTTTGTCTTACGGCACTGGCTCCCTCCCTTCCCTGGAACCAGTGACCCTAAATTAGGGACGGGCGACTGCTTATAGCCCATTGAGTTGCTCATGGTGGTCGTTAAACCTCCAATCAAAAAAAAAATACCTTTGCGCTAGATCATACATAGTATAATGTATAGAGTTGATATTTAGCATACTACGGATAGCATTATTGGATGTTTTTCCATCGAGTCCTACCATCATACGAAGAGTTTTATTTTGAAACGAAGTAATATTATTTTTTTGCTGCTTTCTGCAGTTACCCCAGATAGGGCAGCCATAGGTAATTCACCGGGCTCTAATGATCTCACTGGCTGGTTGACCGCTTATATCCCGCGCGCCGTTCCTGCGATTGGCCTGGAAATGCAATCATTTGCATAACTTGTACGTGTGCACCCACCCTGCAATTTGCATGGCGCTGCGTTCACGTCTTCGTGGTGTGGCATTTTCTCCGTCAGGCAGTGTATATATGCAAACACTCGTACAAATCATCGTCAACTATCACCAATCCACTGCTGAATGAAGGTATCTTCTATAACTTTCTGTCTTGAGCATATCTCTGCCATGTCACTCCAGCATGCTTTCGAACTTCAGCCACTCATCTTTCACATAGTCTTCTTCTAAGTCTTTTCCTGTGAAACGGTACTTAGTCCTTCTAGCAATATATCCAGCCCATTGGTATTTATTTGATAATTCTTTGACGATCTTTTTTAAAGTTAAAAACACAACATTAAGTTAACTTTTCAACTTATTTGTGCATAATCAATTTTCAAAGTTGTGCTTCAAGTGTTTTCCAGAAAACAGCGGAACGTGGTAATAGTCTCCTGGAAATTTTCATAAAAAACAAAAACAAACAAACAAAAAACACATAATATCCATCATCAGATCAGTTGTAGAGGATTTTAGGGGAAAGCAGTGTCTGACCCCAGATCTTAAACAACCCTTAGAAATAGGAAGCCAGAAGATTTGTGCCAGAGGGCCCGATAGGAAAGTCACACGGAAGCGAGGTAGAAAGACGCCTTTATTTACTACGGGGGAGGGGGGCAATACCGGGGTCCGACGGGTTGACGTGCCCATCCGACGCAAGGAGAATATTTAGCGGTTCGAGTGTTCGTACCTGCCAGGGATCGAACCTGAGGTTTCTCCATGGCAGTCACGAACATTGAACACTAGGCCATCTGCGGCCCATTATATCCATCATATGTGAACCACAAATTTTGCAAAGATGTTTCATTGGAAGACCCCAGCAAGGGGACAATAAAATTCCAGGGAGGTCCGGACCCCCGTGTCCCGTACCTTCCGCCGCCAGTGATGTGGCTCCACTCTTAATCCTGGAACGCCTGGGTACTGCAATCCACCGCAAGAGGCCAGAGAAGACCTGTGGATAAATGTTTCACCACGACAACGTGCCAAGTCACACTGCTTTGCCGTTCATCCAATTCTTGGCTGCAAAATCCACTCAGGTGCTCCCTCACCCTTTATTCACGGGACTTAACATCGAATGACTCTTGGTTGTTCCCGAAATTTAAGGCAGTTATGAAAAGGAAACGTTTTGACTTTGTGGAAGATATCAAGGGTAATGTAACGAGGATCTTAAAGGGCATTCCGAAACAAAACTTTTATGGATGTTTCCAACAATGGCAGAACATCTCGAATAAGTATGTGTGTGTGTGTGTGCTAAGGGGGATTATTTTGAAGGGGAATAATTTGTGTAACTCTACTATTAAATTTCTGTCTTCGGTAAAAACATTCACCTTATTTTTTGCTACACCTTGTATATATAAAAAAATACCTACTTCTGTAGAAGATTTTCTGACTTATGCTAAATGCATTTCAGCTGCCTTCAGATGAATTCTGTTTCCCGTACTTCAGTGGCCAAAACTCGCGATTACAGGCTTAAAAATGGTACTTCCCCTTTGAGCCCGGAATCTCCAGCAGTCTCATTCTAAATTCGTTGCTTCAAGAACAACTTACCTCTCCGTTACCTTGCAGTTTATCAACAAGGATCGGTAATAGTCTTCTGTCAACCTCTTGTATATCGAGTTCTTTTATGTACCGATTAATCAGTATACCAAGGTACTCTACTTTCAATTTATGTTCACTTTTCAATGTATTGAATATTTCTTCAGAGTAGCGCCGTTCTGAAATGATATGAAAAAAAAAATTTTTCAAAGAAAGACACGCAAAGCTACGAACAGAAAAGAATAAACACCTCCAAACTGCAGAAAATTATCTAAAAATCACCTCAAATTTAAAACAGCGTTTGAAATAATGCAATTGATCAGAAATAAATTGGCGCAGTGTACTGAATCGCTGAATGAGAATAACTACGAAAAAGATCTATAATGAGGGAGATTCAAAAAAAAAAAAAAGCATTAATGAAAAAAATATATGTAATCTTCCTAATAATACACTGGTCACAAAATGTTAGGGATATTGCATGAAATGAAGGATGTATGTACAAAAGCCGTTCCATAAAAAATGAGAGTAATTTTTTTGAGTTGGCAACAGTGCGAAGGGGAAAAATAACCACGCAGATGACTAACTGAATTAAGGAAGTATCTATGGCAACAGTTATTAGCCGTGGCAGACGATT
The DNA here is from genome assembly GCA_039090855.1 of Macrothele yani. NCBI lineage: Eukaryota > Metazoa > Arthropoda > Arachnida > Araneae > Macrothelidae > Macrothele > Macrothele yani. Next base: position 129,120,031 of record CM076989.1, on the reverse strand, counting down.
CTGGTTTTGTTATTGCGCAGTTGTTTAAGGTACGTCTGCATTTCACCATACAGCTATGGAGGTGAGTGATTGAGAGTTAAGAAGTGAAATGCGTTGTGCAATAAAATTTTGCTATCGTTTGGGTAAAATGGCTCCAGAAACAGTTGATTCCATGAAAAAAGCTTACAAAGATAAATGTTTGGGTGAGTCAACGATTTTTAGATGGCGTCATGATTTCAAAAAAGGGTGTTTGTCGGCAGAACTCTCTCCTAGGCCTGGTCGACCTGAAAGTGTTGCTATGGAGCGTATTGTTAACACTGTTTCGGCAATCATGCAAGAAGATTTACGAATGACGTGCGAAGACATAGAGGCGTGAACTAATATTTCAAAAACGTCGGCATTCCGCGTTCCACAGGACAAATTACTGCTGCATCGTGTGTGTTCCGGATAGGTACCTCATCACCTGACGAGAGAACAATTGTTAGCCAGAGTTCAGGTGGGTCATGAGTGGAAAAGAATGATTGCAAAGGATCCAAACTTTCTAAACCTAGTAATAACTGCTGATGAAACATGGGTCCACTATTTAAACCCCACTTACGAAGCGCGCAACAAGTGTCTGTAAACATACAGGCTCGCTTCCTCCGAAAAAAGTCCGTCAAACCAAATCAACTGGGAAGGTGATGATGATAATTTTCTTTGATCATTAAGGTGTAATCTACCAGCATGTCGTTCCACCACAAATTAGTGTCAATGCTGAGTATTACATTTCAGTCTTGAAGCGTCGCGACGACACATATCGATTAAGCGACCGGATGGTGGGCAAGTGGACTGTACAACATGATAACGTCCGCCCACATGTGGCTGCTTCTGTTCAACAGTGTCTTACGAAGTATTGAAATTATGCCACAGCCTGCCTACAGTCCTGACCTCGGCCCGTGCGATTTCTGGTTGTTTCCAAAAACGAAGAAGAAGTTCCGTGGCGCAACATTCAACACAGATGCTGACGTTATTCAAGCTGTACAGGGATCGCTAAAGCAGCTTCCACAAAATGCCTTCGCCACGTGCTTTGAAAAGTGGACTGAACGATGGGACCGTTGCATATCATCCGAGGGAAGATACTTTGGGAAAGAATAACATATATTTTGCTGTACCTATATTTCTTGATTTTGTGTGCTTTTACTTTAAGTTTTTACGGAACGGCCGTTGTATCTAACTCAAATAACACGCATTGAAATAACGTCAGTGAGGCTATGTAATATAAACGATAAAGAATGTGTTTACAAAAAGACAATTTGTTGTGAAATTTCTGTACACAACAAAGTAGCACTGCAATGTATAGACAAAATGGTAAATTCGAAGAATGTCAATACCTCCGGATTTCAGAACCCAGTAACACAACCTTTGTGTCAAAGAACCTCTCAACACCTACGAGACGTATTTGTAATGAGGTTAGTGATGAGTGTCTGGGACAGCTCCACGCGTGTTACAGGCAACACGGCACGGAGGTCTGCTAGTGTACTGGGGTATGGAATGTGGCTATCCAGACGTCGCTGTATACCGTTCCAAATGCTCTCAATAGAATTAAGGCCAGGAGACCTCGGAGGCAGCTGCCACGATTCAATCCCGTGATTTTTCAGCTCCTGAAACACGCTCAAGGCACCATGACTGTCATCTAGAAAATGGAATGCATGTCCAATAGCAAAGTGGAACAGTGGGCACAATAATCTCGTTTCGATACAGGGACTGCTGCTGGTATGGGTGGACGGACTGCACATGGTGTGTTTGCATTCGTACGCCGGATCTTCTCCACACGTGTCCTCGGCGAGTATCAGGATAAATACCGAAACGGGATTCGTCTGCGAAAAGTACATGGAGCCACCCTATTCCACGACATGTACTGTTGGACCCAGGTACATCAGCTGATGTCAGTGCTATACATCACAGCGAACTCCTTGCGCTGAGTCCGTACTCGTGAAGACTGTTTCCACCGTTTGAGTACATAGTGTGACACCAGAAGCAACTCGAAGTGATTCCCGGAGTTGGCTACTGGTTATACTACTTAGTGTTAGGTAGCGATCTTGCCTCCTGGTGATTATCCTCAGGCAACAACTCCTGAGTCGATCTGCAACAGTTCCATGCCGTAGAAATCTTGTGTGTAGCCGACGTACTACACTTTACGAAACTCCTAAGGCAGCAGCCACATCGATCAGCCACTGCCTGCAACATGCCATTAGCTCTGTTTCTGTTGTCAATGCTCAAACGTCATCTGGACATCATTTCTGGTTAATCCCACATTGAAGGCAATACATTTAGCAAACTTCTAGACCAAGCCCTGAAAAGACCCGTTTTTCACTTCTAGCATGGTGTTTTATCGGAGCTCGCACGCTACGTGGTGTTGTCATAATGCTAATTTACATATGACGTAGTTACCCACGCTGATAACCGATCGCCAGTAGCCGCTAAATTTGCATATCACGACGTTTTGCCTTAGAAACCGCAATATCCCTAATTTTTTATGACCAGTGAATAGCATGGAGAAAGTTTCATTACGCTTGGTTTTTGCTTCGAGGTTAAACGACCGCCATCAGCACCTCGTGAGGGCTATATGCAGATTCATACCTCTTATTAAGGGCAACTGCTTGTAGGGAAATGAGAGAGCCGGTAATGTAAAAGAAACTAACCAATCCTGCCTCTTCCGGCACTCGAACCCATCTCGTACGAATCGGAGATGGAAACGGGTCACCGGGTTGACAATTTCTAGCTGTTCAAGCTGGTCGGGTAAAGGCGTTTCTGACCCGACTTCAACCCGGTTTTATTTCCGTTTTATTTTTGAATAGAAAAAAATATACTCATTGTCATAAAAATCTGCGCACCAAGAAGGAGGCGTCGGATTGAAATGAGATTTTAGTAGTGAGATGGTACATACCAAGGACAGAAGTGATTACAATACCACAGCAGCAGGACGATTTCCCGTGGACACACGGTACACATTCCGGTCAGCGTTAGTACCGCGTCAGATCGCCTCGTGCTCGGATAATTGCGGTGATACGGACCGGTATGGAGTAAAAGAGATGCCGTATGTTATCCTAGGACATATTGGCCCACACTTCTTGCAACTGACGCTCTAAATCACGAACACTGAAACATGGAGAAAGCTGGCGTCCCATCTGGTCCCACGCGTGCTCGATGGGCGAGAGATTAGACGATCCAGTAGGTCACGGAAGCGTCGAAGCATTACGTAGACAGTCCCCTGGGAAACCCGAGCCGTGTGCGAATGGGCGTTATCTTGTTGGAAAATGGCTCCTGGCCGCCCCGCCAGGAAGGGCAGCACATGGGACCTCAGGATCTCTTCTACGTAGCGCTTAACGTTCCTCGGATGACTGCGAGAGAAGTCCAGTTGTCATACACGATGGCTCCTCAGACCATCACGCCGGTAGTTTGGGACGTGTGACGCGGTACAGTGAGGTTGGGATTGTAGCGCTCACCTGCGGTCCTTCACACTTTGACACGGTGGTTGTTCGTTCCCATACAGAAGCGGGATTCGTCGCTGAACACCATACGTCGCCAGTCCGTAGCATTCCACGCCGCTCGCTGCTGACACCACTGAAATCGACGCCGACGATGGTCAGGTGTTAATGACAGAAAACGTAAGGGCAATAGAGAGTGCAGATTCGTTTACGCCAGGCGACTGGAAAAGTCCCTTTGTATAGCCGCCACATGTCTCTGGATAATTAATACAAACAGATTGACTCTGTTTGATGTCTCTGTATATTGGACAAGGACGTCGTTGCATCTGAACGCGCTGCTCTCACGATCCTCTCTGCTGGTGGTGTGTCTGGGTCATCCAGAGTCAGTCCGCCGTGTCTAGGTGCCTTCTCGTGTCCATTGCTCCCAGCGTGATCGCACCGTACCAACAAGCCCAAATGGCTTACGATTCGGCGCGCCGGCCACCCTGCTTCTCTCATCCTGACGATACGGCCTCGTTCAAACTCCGTCAGTTGCCCGTACGCACATCTACGGAGGCTCCTCGGCATGTCTACCTGACTCTTACCATGCACTTCGGCACGAATGTGGTGTCCCCTGCGCGGTGCCTTATAAGCCCCAAGGATTGCAATTGCAGCGCAGGTCTTAGACGCGCGGGCATACATAATCGAACGAAGCTTTAATCATTTGCATGTCTGCCCTCCCCATAGCTATTCACAGAGTTTCGTGTTAATCGCACGAGCTTTTTCTTGGTGCGCGGATTTTTATGACAATGAGTGTACATCAACGAACGCTTCAGAGGTCTTTGAAATAATATTTCACAACTGCAGAGTAAGATCCAGGAACTTGCTGAGAAGGGTAAAGAAATGGGAATTAAAAATGAACTTTCAGAAAACAATAATGATGAACAATGCTTTTACAAGGAATGAAAATTTATCAATTGAATGAGAAAAGCTGAAGATAAACAATTCCTACATTTACCTCGGGCAGCAGATATCAAGCGACGGTCACATTATAAAACTTGGTTGGAGAGCTTGTGGAATAAACAGTACAATTTTTAAGAGCAGTATGCCATTATGTCTTAAAGGATAAGTGTTTAATCAACGCACCCTTCCAGTGCTTTCGTATGGAGAACCGACGTGGACCTTAACTAAACAAGTTAGTAAAATCATGCAATGCATTGATTATGACGCGCTTTCCAACATACCAGAAATCATTACTCCAACTACTACTCAAGTTACGAGGATAATGGCTGTAGAATAAATCTCGCTCCTATGACATGATCTTTGACCCCATTTCGATGATATTCAACATAACCGGTAAAGTATGCTTCCGGAACAACATGATAAAGTTTTGTGTTAATCGAAGCATTTTTACGTAAGTTATAACGCATAAGGGCGATGGAATGGATCCCTATCCTATGTCCTGACCTTTGACCCCATTTCACCCATTTTCAATAGTGTTCGTCCCCAGGTGGTCCCCTACCACATACTAAAATTTCATCGAAATCGAACCATTTTTACATGTGTTATGACGCATAAAGACAATGGAATGCATCCGCTCCTATGCCCTGATCTTTGACCCCACTTCACCCATTTTCAATAGGGTTCGTCCCCAGGTGGTCCCCTACGACATACTAAAATTTCATCGAAATCGAACCATTTTTACGCAAGTTATGACGCATAAGGGCAATGGAATGCATCCCGCTCCTATGTCCTGACATTTGACCCCACTTCACCCATTTTTAATAGGGTTCGTCACCGGTGGTACCCTACCACATATTAAAATTTCATTGAAATCGAACCATAGAGCTATGGAATGGATCCCGCTCCTATGTCCTGACCTTTGACCCTATTTCGTCCATTTTTAATAGGGTTCGTCCCCAGTGGTCCCCTACCACATAATAAAATTTAATCAAAATCGAACCATTTTTACGCGAGTTATCGTGCGGACAGACGGACGGAGAAATCTGGAGCATATAGGCTTCTTCAACCTACGGTTGGAAAGCGTAAAAAAGACATACAATGACAGCAGACAACTGAAAGAGGCATGGACATATATGCATGCTTGGTGTAAAGAAGAAAGGTAAAGAGAGGGACCCGTGGATAAGGGAAATAACAAGCGTGGAAGACATCATGAACAGAGAAAAATCCCTGAAATAGCAATGGGCTAGACATATTGCCAGGAGAACGGACCACCGATGAACAACCGATATTTTAGACTGGATTCCAAGGGACAGGAAAAGTCCCATAAGAAGACCACGTAGGAGATGGTTGGATGGAGGAGACTGGCCCAAGACAGTCCGTTTCGGAAGAAACTTGGGCGACCTTCATAAAGCAGTGGATTGATAATGATTGAAAATGATGATGATGATATATTCGAGTTTATACCTCAAAGCAGATTTGTTCAGATCAGGTTCAATTATACGTGACGGCCGGGTCCGGGGTCCAAAATTTTTGACCCGTTTCCAGCTCTGGTACGAATGGTCAGAAGCCATAGTCTCAGACGATTCGGGTACTGGGGCAGCTAAACTAAAGTGTTGCACTGTTACCATATACACAGTCAAGTCACACTATTGTGACCACCTCCTACTTTTGACGTCAACAGCGCGTGGCCAATGAAAGAAGGCACGTGTCATGAGCTGGCTTGCAGGGTATATAAGGTGTGCTGTACGCATTATGAAAACATATCATTTGCTGCTGTCATGGATAAAAGGAACGATTTATCAGATTTGCAAAAAGGGATGATTATCGGCTTTCGGGCCAAGGGTGGCAGTATTTCTGAAACAGCGCAGTTTGTTCACTGTTCGAGTGCTGTTGTGGTTAAAGAGTATCTTTGTTGGAGAAATGACACCATTGCGAATAAGCGACGTGAAAAATGCGGAGCACCACATGCCATTAATGTGAGAGGTGAAAGTCTGCTTCGAAGATGCGTGAGGGCTTATCGACACGCTACACTGGAGCAAGTCACTGGCCGAATGAATCAGAGGGCTACCGGAAGTGTGTCTAAAACGACAATTCAGAGAGCCCTGCTGCGTATGGACCTCCAATGCAGACGGATGGTCACTGCAGCTATGCTAACGAAGGTGTATCGGCAGAAAAGGCTTACATTTGTACGGCAGTATCGGATTTGGACCTCAGCTGATTGGCAAAGGATTGCCTTCTCCGACGAGTCACGATTTCTGCTTCATCGTACGGATGGATGTTGGCGTATAAGCGAGAAACATCGGAGAGCAAACACCCTTCAACCATTGCTGGAAGAACGCAAGCTGGTGGAGGGCAGCGTTATGGTCTGAGAAATGTTTTCGGGTCATTCTCTGGGTCCACTCACATATACCTGTGGAAGGCAGTATGGACCGAATTCGTTATGAATTCATCCTTGCAGACTACATACACCCATACGTGCTGACTGTCTTCCCTGGGGCGGATGGGATCTTTCAGCACGACAATGCGACGTGTCACGCAGCTAGAAATGCCCGAGAGTGGTTGGAAGAATACGATGAAAACTTCAAAGTACTTCCCAAGCCCTCTAATTTCCCAGACTTAAACCCAACTGAGCATCTATGGGACCACCTCGATCGTGTTGTTCGCTTTATGGATCCTCCGCCACGCATCCTCCAGCAGCTGTCAGATGCACTGAAGTCAGCATGGCTCCACATACCTGTGAACACCTTCCAGTAGCTTATTGAGGGTCCGCCCGTCTATATCCGCTGTCCGAGCAGCTAGATGAGCGGAGCCTCAATAAGGTGCTGGAAGGTGTTTTACCACTCCCAGCCAGTCTAGCTGCTGTCCGCGTTGCACAAGGTGGTTACTCTGGATTTCAGCTGGTGGTCACAATAACGTGACTCGATCGTGTATATATATATATGCTTCTTTCAGTTGTCTGCAGTCTTTGTATGTCTTTTTCAGTTAAGGTCCATGTCTCTGCTTCATATGTAAGCACTGGTAGGATGCATTGATTACACATTTTTCTTTTAAGACATAATGGCATACTGCGCTTAAAATTGCTCTGTTTGTTCCAAAAGCTCTCCATCCAAGTTTTATACGCCGATTAATTTCATCATCAATGTGACCTTCACTTGATATCTGCTGCACAAGATAAATGTAGGTATCTGTTATCTCCAGCTTTTCCCCATAAATCGATAAATCTTCGTTTCTTGTAAAAGCATTGTACATCACTTTTATCTATCTATCTATGTACAGTATATCACTATTATCATCAGTATCAACCATTATCAACCCACATCCACTGCTGGATGAAGGTCCCCCAAGTCTTTTCCACAACGGTCTGTCTTGAGCCTGTCTCCTCTATGTCACTCCAACATGCTTTAGAATTTCATCCAGCCATCTCCCATGTGGTCTTCTTCTGAGTCTTTTTTCTGTCACTCGGAACCCAGTCTAAAATTTCGGTTGTGCATATGGGTCCGTTCTTCTGGCAACATGTCCAGCCCATTTCCATTTTAGTGATTTCACTCTGGCCATGATGTCGTCTACTCTTGCCATTTTCCTTATCCACGAGTTCCTCTTTCCTGGTTACATCAAGCATACATCTCTCCATGCTTCTTATAAGGTACGATGTATTACACTGTTTGCACATAACTACGGATCCTTAGAATATAATGAACTGAAAGATGTTCTTTGCGGGGCCAAAAAACCAGAGATCTGTCTCTTTCTTTTTTTATAACAGTGTCAAAAGAAATTTCTACTATGTGCAAAACATTATGGCTTATATTCAAGAGTAAATAACTTAAGTAGTTCTACTTTTTGTAAGTCACATTTCTTAATTGTTATTTATTTATTGATTTATTTGCTTCTTATGTTCTGTATTTTAGTATAAATCAGAGGTCATTAAACATTGTCACGCGGCAGTTGCGTGTTTTGTGTGTGTGATCGTGAGACATTTCAAAGAGGCTGTCATTTGTTCTCTAAAACAGGGATCAACAACCTACAGCCAGCGATAAAATTGCTTTTTTATTTAAATTAATTTTTCACATATTTTAATTTTTTTTTTTTTTACTGAAAAAGAGAGTTGTCATTTGTCATAGCACGGCCGGACATCATAGCAACGTTGATTTAGGTTTCGCCAACCTGAAACCAAATATCGAAAAATGTAGCTAAATCATTCCAGAAACAATATTCTTCTCATTGATTTTTTTTTTTTTCAGTTTTAGATGTCATGAACAATTTGTTTATGACATAAAGTCAATTTACTAAAGACTAAACTTTAGTCTCTAGTAAGTTTAGTCTTGCATTTGTTTTAGATGTGTATAAATATCTTTAAATATTTAGTTGAAAACTTTCATGTTAAATTAGAGACCATATAAATTAGTTAGACCTTGACAAATATTAATTTATTCAAAAGATTACAATATCTGCATTGATTCTTCAGCCTATTAATTTTTTTTAATCCGGCCCCCGAGCTTTAGCCAATTTCCCATTCGGCGTTTCCCTCCAAAAGTTTGGTGACCCCTGCTCTAAAAGAATGAAATCCAAATAAATGTATTTAAAATAATTATAACATTAAATACTTTTATTTAAATAATGTAATAGTAATGAAATAAAACTAGGACACTCCGTTTAATTACAATGTGCACATTTGTGTTACTCGCAGTGAAGTGCAATAATAATTTTGGTTTTACAAAAAAAAAAAAAAAAAAAAACCTGTAAAGAATTTGAATTATTGAGACATCCATAAAATCTAGTTAATAATATGGAATTCAAGAATTTCAATAATTGAAAGCTAGTAAATTTTCGCAAAACGGCCTCGAAGATATTTTTTGCATAGTAGCTCCAACTTTTTTCGGTACGTCACTGCAAACCAGTCTTTCAGTTATGATCCTAAATGATTACACAAAGGAGGGACAGAAGCAGAGTTCGCCAAAATGCGTAATTACGCGTCTAGTACGCATCGAAATTTTACCAACGCGTAAAACTACTCATCGAAGAATTTTACCAATTCGTAAAAATACGAATCGCGACGGTATTTCGTTTTTCAGAAACGGAAGTAAACGAAATAAAGATTTTTTCCGTAATCGTAATTTCTTTTTCCTGTGGTTGCCTCTGTCCAGTATTGCTGTTACACAATATATAATTTTATTCCATAAATATTTGTATTTCAGTTTGAAAATGGAGGAAAAATTTCCGAAAACGGAAATTCGACGGCGAAAAAATTTCGCTGTATTAGACATGAGAGTGCGACGGCTTCGTGGAATTTCTCGTTTTCCGTCATAATTTGGGTTATCCTGGAGATCAATGCATAACTGAACAGAATTTTTAGGGCAATTAATTAGTAGTGGTGGAGGATGTTTTCCGCCTGAAACTTTCTAAACTTTCGAAAGCGGAAGTTTCGTCTTACAAAACTTTCAAAAACGGAAGTTAGACGTAGTGAAGATTTTTCCCGTAATCGTAATTTTATTTTTCCCGTAATCGTAATTTTATTTTTCACGTGATGCTTCCTCTGCCTACTATTGTTGTTAAACATTTTTTTTTTTTTCATAAAAATTAGTATTTCAACTTGAAAATGGATGGAAATTGTCCGAAAACCGTTATCGGACGTAGCAAAGATTTTCCCCCAAACTGTAATCACCCCCTCCCCAACGATGATCAGAGCATATATCCTGTATTCTTAAATATTTCTCCCCAAAAAAGGTTCTGCATTTCAGCTTGATAAGGGGTGAGGGGGTGTGCGAAAACGAAAGTGACGAAGATGGAAAATTTGTAAAAATTGATACATGGTGTTCAAAAGTATTTATATTTTCAAAGTTACACTATTCATCTTTTATCTAAAATAGTGAAAGCTATCATGCATTCATGATGGATAAAACTGTCATCCAAGGGCATTAAAAAAAACGACAATAAGGAAATGGGAAGGGAAACAAAGATATCAGCGAAATGAAAATTTAAGCACTGGATACTATGCAGCTGCGTTAGAAAAACAAATGTGGGCGTGGAACTTAGTGAGAAGTTTATTAGATATTTTTAGATGCCTATAAGAACCACAAAAGTGCAATGTTTTTACTTCTTGAACACATTGTTGTTCCATGTGGTCATTACAAAACATGATAAATTTAATGTTATTGTTTAAAAATACGAATATTAAATTTATTTCTAAAACAAGAAACAAAATGGATCCAAATTCTAAATACACTAAGCAGTAGTGAAATATTTTTATATGAAAAAATCTGGATTAATTTATCATAATAGCCTGGCATTTTCATAAGTATTTTATTTTATCTGTTAATTTTTTTAAATACTCCCGAATTTTGAAAATTACTCCCTAAATTTTTTCAAAGGAGTAAAAATACTCCTTTAATTTTATTTTTTTTTTTTTTTTTTTGGCAAGCTCTGGACAGAAGTATGCAGAGACTAACAACATTAATCGCTGCAATTCCTGCAACAACATCAAGTGTTGAAAGATCTTCAATTTCAAAACGAATAAAAGCGGTTGTAGATCAACACAAGGAGCAGTACGAGGCAGCACACTGTCCCGCTGTAACCCATAATATGGACCAGCCAACACAAAGGGTGAGTCGAAAGTATTGCAATATTTGCATAAAAAGCATGTGCTGCGGCGGGTATGTCACGTGTTTAACTGTTCATGTCGGGCACTGCAGTCAGTCGAAAGGGATACAAAGTGGTATAGTCGTTGCTGTGAACAGCATTGCATGCCGTCGTTCTGCTTGTGGTAGGGACGCCTAAAATACGAACAGCTACAACCGGCTAATTAGGGAACTTTTGCTTTACGAGTTTGAACTCGGCCATAACGTTGCTCACGCAACACGAAACATTTGTCATGCGAAAGGGAAAGGTTCCGTGGACCTCAGCACCGCAACCAGATGGTTCAAGACATTTCGCTCAGGTGACAGAAACCTCGACAATCAGCCACGGTCAGGTAGGCCGCGAACCGTGGATTCGGAGGCCGTGCACCAGGCCCTAGAGGCAAATCCGACAACCAGCACTCGGAGATTATCAGGCGAGCTGGGCATATCACAGACCACCGTGGTTCGTCACATTCAAGACCTCGGCAAGGTCTACAGGAGCTGCCGCATTGTCCCTCACGAACTGACGCCAGCTGAAGCAAACCGCCGAGTGGAAGTGTGCACGAAACTCTTAGAAAACCCGCGCGATGTACGTTTCATCAAGATAACTGTTACGTGCGATGAAAAGTGGGTCTATTTCCGTAATCCTGATACACAATGGCAGTGGTTGAGCCCGGTCCAGCTTCCTGAACCTTTTGCCAAACATGGGCGCTTCGAGCACAAGATGATGCTCTGTGTCTGGTGGAATTTCGAGGGGATGATCCATTACGAATTTGTTCCAGACGGTCGGGCCATCAACGCCAACCTCTACTCTGAACAGCTGGATCGGATGTATGCCGTTTTGGAGGAGACGTCCCCGGCAGTGGTGAACAGAAAGCGCGTTCTCCTACAGCGGGACAACGCTCGGCCTCATGCACGCGAACGACGCGGGCAAAATTCCAGGAACTTAAAGCCATCGAACGGATGCAACCCCCAGCATATAGTCCGGACCTTGCCCCGTCGGATTATTGCTTGTTCCCGTCCATGGCCCCACTTATTTCGCAGGCGACACTTCAACAACTAGGAGGAGGTGACCGCGGGGGTGAAAAAGTTCTTCGCCTCGCAGGACAAGAACTGGTACCGCTGCCGAATCGAAGAACTGGCAGACAGATGGCTAAAGACGGTGCAACATGATGACCTATACTTTGAATGCTAGTCAGCTTTCGTCGTAAAGGTACGTATGAAAACATAAAGTGATCCAAATATTGCAAAACGTTCGACTCACCCTCTGTATCGTCATCTCCAGCGCACCCCTCTACACACATACACATACACACACAACAGAAAAAGTATAAAAGTAAAAATTACTTAAATTACGATGCGCGACAATTCTTGAAAGCCAAGAGCTTCCAGGTTTAAAGCATTACTAGAATCAGGGTGGAGGTGCCTAGATGAGGGGGGGGTATGTTTTCATGAAGGGGGTATGTTTTCATGAAATTAAGAAAGGCTTTATTTGCCAAACATGGGCGCTTCGAGCATAAGATGATGCTCTGTGTCTGGTGGAATTTCGAGGGGATGATCCATTACGAATTTGTTCCAGACGGTCGGGCCATCAACGCCAACCTCTACTCTGAACAGCAGGATCGGATGTATGCCGTTTTGGAGGAGAAGTCCCCGGCAGTGGTAAACAGAAAGCGCGTTCTCCTACAGCGGGACAACGCTCGGCCTCATGCACGCGAACGACGCTGGCAAAACTCCAGGAACTTAAGGCCATCGAACGGATGCCACCCCCAGCATATAGTCCGGACCTTGCCCCGTCGGATTATTGCTTGTTCCCGTCCATGGCCCCACTTATTTCGCAGGCGGCACTTCAACAACTAGGAGGAGGTGACCGCGGGGGTGAAAAAGTTCTTCGCCACGCAGGACAAGAACTGGTACCGCTGCGGAATCGAAGAACTGGCAGACAGATGGCTAAAGACGGTGCAACACGATGACTTATACTTTGAATGCTAGTCAGCTTTCGTCGTAAAGGTACGTATGAAAACATAAAGTGATCCAAATATTGCAAAACGTTCGACTCACCCTCTGTATCATCATCTCCATCGCACCCCTCTACACACATACACACACACACACACACACAACAGAAAAAGTATAAAGGTAAAAATTACTTAAATTACGATGCGCGACAATTCTTGAAAGCGAAGAGCTTCCAGGTTTAAAGCATTACTAGAATCAGGGTGAAGGTGCCTAGATGAGGGGGGGGGGGGTATGTTTTCATGAAATTAAGAAAGGCTTTATTTTTTCTGTGGGCATATTTTCCTATTTTCGAAAAGTGAGCGTTATTTCTGTGGGCATTTTTTCCTATTTTCGAAAAGTGAGCGTTTTTTCTTTGGGCATTCTTTTCTCATACCCGTAAAACAAGCACCCCAATCACTCATCAGGAGTCACCAATCGTGACAGGGGCGGATCTACAGGGAAGCTCACGCGCGGGGCCACACGATGTTGTAGGGGCCTCAAAATAACCATTTTTGCTTTCTTTCTTTTTTCTTCATTTTAAAAAGAAAGAAAGAAAAGAAACGTAGAGTAAGAGATAACTACGTTAATTCGCTGTTTTGAGTTTCTGGAGCATGTTTCCGCCCGAACTCGAAGTATTTCATCTATAAGTATTAATTTATTAGGTTAAATGCAGGCTAACTAATAAAATCATTCATTTTACCAGTGAAATACGCTACTTAATACTTCACGAAACTACATCAGAGCTCAGTTTTTACGAAAATTTTGTATGGGGGCCTCTTGTTCCCGGACCCCTTCCAAAACTGTTTACGATCTAACTTAAGAGTACCATGAGATAGTATACCAAATTTGGTGGTTCTAAATTGAAAACTGTAGATTTTACGAAAATTTTGTATGGGGGCTCCTTGACGCCGACCCCTTCCAAAAACTGTCTGCGTTCTATCTTAGAATACCATGCGATCGTATACCAAAATTGGTGGTTCTAAATTGAAAACTAGATTTCACGAAAATTTTGTATGGGGGTCCCTTGATCCCGGACCCCTACCCCTTCCAAAACCGTCTACGATCTAACTTAAGAGTAGGCTACCTTGAGATAGTATACCAAATTTGGTGGTTCTAAATTGAAAACTGTAGATTTGATAGGGGACATACAAACAAACATTCAAATTTTTTATTTCCTATTGCGAGCCGCTTCAATATAACACCGGAAAGTTTCCGTAGTGTGGTACGGAAAAAGTGAGAACAGAATTTCTCTGACAATATACGAACAGAATCACGGAAAGGTGCTCTAAAATTTTAGGTTCTTTCTGAAAACACCTTCTGAAAACGGCAGTTTTCCGTAAATAAACGGAGGAAGATGTTCAGGAGCATTTCTGTCAATTCACGAACGGTAAATCCGTGAAATTCAGAGTTTTTCCGCCATTTCACGGAAAAAGTTGAATCAGAAAAATGTTTCGTTAATTCACGGAAGAAATGACGGACAATTGCCTGTGAATTAAAAAAAAAAAAAATTACAGTGCATCTATCAAAAATAAAAGAAAACTAAGATCTGAGCTACCGTCGGAGAGGTAAAGAAACAACTACAGACGACTGACAGAACACGTCGGTCTTGTACGCGATACAGGAAGAATTTTTCAAATCCGAGTTTTAGAAGCAGAAATAACGCAGAAAACGCAATTTACATTTGTGTCCCCTAGCGGAAAGTCTGTGATTTACTTGAAAATTTTGAATGTATAGGGAAAACATTTCGCATCGGAAACACTATCCAACAAAGAAGGAATTTTTCAAATCGGATTCCTTGAAGTAGAGATATTGATAAAAATAAGATATGCATCTACACCTCCCGGCGTAGAAACCATGCATTATTTCCAGAAGAAAATGTTCCTAAAAGGTTTGTCGACATGAGTACTATCGGTCTACAAACGCCAAATTTTTTCAATCGAGAATTTAGAAGCTCATATTTTGCTGCAAATACATCAGAAGCGGAAATTAAGGCTTACGCCCCCTGGTGGTCAAACCATTTTTTTTACAAAAATTAGAAATTATGTGCAAACGATTTCCCATCAGGAGCTGTATCCGGTGCAGAAAGAATTTTTCAAATCGGAGATTTAGAAGCAGAGATATAGGGGGAACGCAATTTACCTCTCCGCCCCCTAGCGGAAAATCCATGAATTACTTGAAAATTTTGAAATTATGTGAAAAACATGTCACACTGGAAACACTATCCAACAAAGAAGGAATTTTTCAAATCAGAATCCTAGAAGTATAGATATTGACAAAAATAAGATATACGTCTACGCCCCTGGCGGAGAAACTGGGGAATATTTTAAGAAGAAAATAGTCCGAAAAGGTTTATCGATGTGATCAGTCACCGAAATAATTTTTTCAATCGATATTTTAGAAGCTCAGATTTTATGGCAAATACATCAGAAACTTTTATGAGGAAATTCGTCATCTAAATAATAAAGGTAAGCAGCACTTGAAGATAATTATGGGAGATTTCAATGCAAAAATAGGGCACCGGCAACAGAATGAAACTTCAGTAGGTAAATTCGGTCACGGCAACAGAAACCAGCGTGGAAATACTCTCGTTGAGTTTGCAGAGGCAGAAGGATTTTTCATCTTGAACTCCTTTTTCAAGAAAAAGCCACACAGGAAATGGACATGGAGACATCCAATTGGGACGACAAGTGAAATTGATTTTATTATGTGTAACAAAAAATTCGTCATCGAAGACTGCAGTGTGCTGAACAAGTTCAACACAGGTAGTGACCATAGATTGGTGAGATGTAAGATGCATCTCAACACTAAACTGGAACGTGGCAAGCTCATAAGACAAACAAAATGTATTGACATAACCAACCTTAAAAAACACCATAATACTTTCAAGTTGGAACTGAAGAACAGATTCTCTGCTTTAGAAGGCCTAACATCGGAAGAAGTGGATATTTCGGAAGTTAACAGAAAAGTAACCAAAGCTCTTATGGAAACAGCAACAAAATTAGCTGGGTCTAAGAACAAGTTGCATGTGAACAAATTATCAGGAAAAACCAAAATGTTGATGCAAAAAAGAAGAGAGATGAGGACAACTAAAGAAGATGTGACTTCCAAAGTGGAATATATAGAGCTATGCAAGACAGCACGAAAAAGTATCACTGAAGACGTAAGGAAATTCAACTGTGAGCTAGTGAGGAAAGCAATTGAAAACAACCAAAGCCTTAAGATAGCAAAGGGACATCTCAGTAAGGGAAGAAAACAGATTATGGCTCTGAGAAAAGAAGATGGTTCTATAACAAGAAATAGAGGCGAAATATTGACAAGAGTAAAAGATTTCTACTCCAAATTATATGAAAGGGATGATACATGTACTCCAGACATCATGAAAGGTACCAGAGTTCTTCCAGTCCTCCCAGCAGAAGTTGCTCATGCAATCAAGAACATGAAGCGGGGGAAAGCTCCAGGAGAAGATGGAATTACTATAGACATCATACAAGAAGCAAGTGGAGAAATTGAAACAGTACTCGCCCAAATTTTCACTCGATGCCTTAATGAAGGGAAGATTCTGAGGATTGGAACAATGCTACAATGATTCTGCTACATAAAAAAGGTGACATTGAGGATCTCAGGAACTACAGACCTATCAGCCTCCTATCAGTGGTTTATAAAATCTTCACTAAAGTTCTTTCACACCGCTTGAAGGTATCACTGGATATGGCTCAACCGAGAGAACAAGCTGGATTCAGGAGTGGCTACAGCACAATAGATCATATCCACGTACTGAGAGAACTAATTGAAAGAGCGAGGGAATATGAACTTCCATTGTGCATGGCTTTTATCGATTATGAAAAAAGCCTTTGATTCGGTGAAACCATCAGCAGTTACCACGGCTCTGAAATCCTGCGGTATTGAAGATGCATACATTAATATTATTAATAACATCTATGAAAATGCAAGTGCAAAGATTCGGCTGTTTGAAAATACAACACACATAAAAATTGGAAAGGGAGTGAGACAAGGTGACACCATATCTCCGAAGCTCTTTAATGCCACATTGGAAAATGTCTTTCAATCACTGAACTGGGAAAACAAAGGGATAAAGATTAATGGAGATTATCTAACCCACCTTCGTTTTGCTGATGACGTAGTCATTTTTGCAACTACCCCATCAGAGCTGCAGAGTATGATCCAGGAACTTGCTGACAAGAGTAAAGAAGTGGGATTAAAAATGAACTTTCAGAAGACAAAAGTGATGTTCAATGCTTTTACAAGAAATGAAGATTTATCGATTGATGGAGAAAAGCTGGAGATAACAGACACGTACATTTATCTTGGACAGCAGATATCAAGTGAGGGTCACATTGATGAAGAAATTAATCGGCGTACAAAACTTGCCTGGAGAGCTTTTGGAAGAAACAGCATAATTTTCAAGAGCAATATGCCATTATGTCTTAAAAGAAAAGTGTTTGATCAATGCATCCTTCCAGTGCTTACGTATGGTGCAGAGACGTGGACCTTAACTAAAAGAGACATACAAAGGCTGCAGACAACTCAAAGAGGCATGGAGAGGTGCATGCTTGGTATAACCAGGAGAGATAAGAAGAGGAACTCGTGGATCCGAAAAATGACGAGAGTGGAAGACATCATGATCAGAGTTAAATCCCTGAAATGGCAATGGGCTGGACATACTGCCAGAAGGACAGACCATAGATGGACAGCCGAAATTTTAGATTGGATTCCAAGGGACAGGAAAAGACCCAGAAAAGACCCAGAAAAAGACCACATGGGAGATGGGTGGATGAAATTCGTAAATATGTGGGAGTGACATGGAGGAGACTGGCACAAGACAGACCGTTGTGGAGGAAACTTGGGGAGACCTTCGTCCAGCAGTGGATTGATAATGGTTGACAATGATGATGATGATGACATCAGAAACAAAAATTAACACTAACGCCCCTTGGTGGCTAAAGTATTCTTTATCAAAAATTTGAAATTATATGCAAAAGATTTTCCATAAGGAGGTGTATCCGCTGAAGATTTTTTTTTTCAAATCGGAGTTTTAGAAGAGGAGTAATCGGGAAATATGTACTCTACTTTTACGCCCCCTAGCGGAAAATCTATGCGTAATTTGAAAAAGTAACTATATCTAAAATACTCTTAGACATAAATGGAATCGAAAGATAAAATCATTTTTTCAATCGGATGTTTAGATGCAAATATGTGGAATAAACCGTATTTTTGAATTCGACATCATTTGCATTTACGCCCCCTAGCGGCGAAATTGTACATCGAAAAAAAAAACAAAAACGAAATAAAGGATCATCATTTGCATATTAAAGCTTCCCAATGCAAAAGAATTTTTCAAATCGGACTAATAGTTGCAGAGATATCGTGGGTACAGACGGACGGACGGACAAACCGGTAACATAAGCACGATCTTTTTTTACAAAAGACGTGCTAAAAATAAGAACGAAGGGCAGAATTTTCCTATAAGTAAACTCCAAGACCGAAGAAGATACGATAAAATAAAAGTGGGAAAAGTTACTTGTGAAATGTATATATTTAAGTCTGTGCTTTTTTTTTATATTATTTATACAACACAAAGATTTTTTTATTACTTACTTCTGTCATCAAAATTAAATTGCATCTTATTCCACCCTCTGCGTGATTTTTCGATATTAAATTCATCGGAAAGTTTTTAAGTATTTTTTGTTATTAAGCTGTTTATTTCAAGCAACGAGATGTACAGTGGAACCTCGATTATAAGTTTCTCAATTATACGTTTTTCTCTTTTATACGTAATTCTGCGTTAGTTCCGATATTTTCACTGCAGTTACTAACAACGCTTTTTTTAACTCGATTAAACGTTATTCATTTGTACGCTTTTTATAATTATACGTTAAAATCTGAATTTCAGATTATCAAAAAGTACACGGTTCTTTGATTCTTTTATGCGTAATCCGATATGTTACAACTTTGAGATAACAGAGACAGCATAGTTGTGTTCCTTTCTTGCTGCAGCCGAAGTTGAACTTTGATTCCATCAGATACGTGTATGTTGTTAACTTTCGGTTTGGAAGGAAAATCCGTTTCGCATTTCATGACTCACGCACATATGCGCTGTTCAAAAACTGATAATTCTCGTGCGTCGTAACGGTGTGGCTCTACGATCTTGTGGCGTAGTAGAACAGAATCCTAAACGTACCATTTAATATTCCACATTCTGGTTTCAAATGGATGCACAAAATAATAATAATAAAAAAGTTAAAATGATTATTTTTATTGCAAATAATAATAATAAAAGCTGTTAAATTACGAGGTCTATACTAAAGCACTGATGGTCTCCGATTCTTAGTTGTAAGGATTTCACTTAATCTAAAATCAGAATTTTTATAGGCAAACCAGTGGCGTAGCTACATATTTCTTAGGGAAGGGGGGGGGGTCCATGGATTTGATTCATAGGTGAAAGCCTCCCGGAAAAACATGCGCCAAGAGGCAATAAGCCCAACAAAATCTTTAAAAGTAAAAAAAAAAAAAAAAAAAACATTACTGAGAAAAAAAACTTTTTTTAATATATATCTTATAATACGCCGATTAGCCATTACGTTATGACCACCTACCTAATAAACGGTAGGACCCCCTTTAGCCCAAAAAACAGCGGCCACTCAGCGAGGCATCGATTGGATGAGGTGGCGATAGGTGCATTGGGATATCGGGTACCAGCAGGTCCTCCAGTTCCCGTACATTTCGCGGTGGTGGTGATTTAGCGCGAACCCGCTTTTCCAAACTGAACCACAAATGTTCGATTGGGTTTAGGTCAGGTGAATTTGGAGGCCAGGGAATTAAAAGAAAGTCACCAGCATGCTCCTCGAACCACTCCTTGACGATTCTGGCAGTGTGGCATGGCGCATTATCCTGTTGGTAATAGCCATCACCAGCAGGAAACGTAGTTGCTATGAATGGGTGAACTTGGTCCGCGACGACGTTCAGATACCTGACAGCGATTATGTCATTGGGATACATGGGACCTAAAGTGTTCCAAGAAAAAATCTCCCACAGCATGACACCCCCGGCCGCCGGCCTGTTTCCGTCCAACAGTGCATCCAGGTGCCATAGCCTCTGTTGGTAATCGGCATATCCGCGCTCGGCCGTATACGTGATGCACCAGGAATCTTGATTCTTCAGGCCAGGCCACTTTCTTACAATCATCCACGGTCCAATCTCGATGATCTTGGAACCATTTCATGCGTTATTGGCGATGACGTGCAGTGAGCATGGGGTCCCGGCTAGGTCTTCGTCTACGCAGGCCCATGAGCAGAAGACTGCGATGAACTGTGTGCTGTGACACATTGCCCTGATCACCAGTGTTGTAGCTGCGGTCGCTGTGAAAAATGCTCGACAGTCTCCGCTCCCCTCTGGCACCAATGAGCTGCAGACGACACACGGCTGGACGATGATTCGTCGTTTGGCCATCTGTGCACCACTTTTGATACGTAATCACATAGAGCGGCGCGTGAATAAACCAACAAGCCGCGTCGTTTTCGAGATCGTAGTTCCAAGGCGCCGCGCCATCACAATTTGTCCTTTATGAAACTCCGATACATCGGAAGATTTTCCCATTCTGACTCCGAACACTCTACTAACCGAAAGCCGATCCTCGGGTTGTATAAGTACTGCTCTGTAAACTTCACTTGCGCCACCGTTCAGTATCCAGGCGAGCTCATTTCTCTAAGGTAGGGGTGGTCCCCTTTTTGGCTACGCCTATGAGACAGACAGAACTGTCGAAAGAAGTTTGGTTTTCATTGGCTTTATGATATTTAGCTTTTTTTTTTCTTTCTCCGCCAGTTCGACTTCAAGTAAATCATTATTATGTACTCCTTTAAAGCGTAAAATTTACAATAGTACACTGGCGTGCAAAAATTAAGGACGAGACGGTTTTTCGAATCTAACGGCGTGCAGAAGTGCTCCACATTGACTCAAATCATACCATAAGAACCCCAAGACGTAAGAATATGGGACAAGTGAGCAAAACCGTCAAAACAAGGAATCTAAAGGATACAAAAGCACTTTATTGAAAAGGTAGCTTCGAGCACAACTGGACAGAAGCCAGAAACGTCCATGTGACAGGCGGTTGCCAAGAAAATTTCAGTCTTTAGTAGGGGATATGATCACCCCTGAGTGCATTACAGGATTTACAATGTCTGTCCATGCTGAGGACGATGTTGTTAAGGAGCAGTTGAGGCATCGCGGCCCATTCCTCTTGTAGCGCCAATCGCAGCTGCGGAATCGTTGCTGGCGGCTGGTGACGTGCTGCCAAGCGTCTCCCAAGAAGGTCCCATACGTGTTCGATTGGATTTACGTCCGGGGACCTTGCGGGCCAATCCATGCGTTGAATATCTTCACTCTCCAACAGCTCTGCGAGAGCCACTGTACGATGAGGTGTAGCGTTGTCGTCCATGAAGAGGAACTCAGGGCCGCCCCGGTGGCGCAGTGGTCTAAGGCGCTGGCCTCTGATCATTCGTCCGTAAGGGGTCTGGGTTCGAATCCCGGTCGGGCATGGATGTTGTGTTTGTCTTACGGCACTGGCTCTCTCCCTTCCCTGGAACCAGTGACCCTAAATTAGGGACGGGCGACTGCTTATAGCCCATTGAGTTGCTCACGGTGGTCGTTAAACCTCCAATAAAAAAAAAAAAAAAAAAAAAAGAGGAACTCAGGACCCACAGCACCTCTAAACAGACGCACGTGAGGCAGGAGAACCTCGGTACAATAGCGGACACCAGTGACTGAACCTCCTTGGAAGATGTGGAGATCAATACGGCTACCAAGCATGATACCGCCCCAAACGAGAACTCCGCCACCTCCAAACCGGTCCCTTTCGATGATGTTGGAGGTGTGATTGCGTGTTCCCTGTTCTCTCCAGATGTGTATACGTCCAGAATCGCTCGTCAGACTAAATCGGCTCTCGACCCCATTGCTGATGTGTCCAGTTCTTGTGTTCCTGGCACCACAGAAACCGCAGTCTCCGATGAGCAGGCGTTAATGGCACACACCGTACTGGTAGTCGTGCAAATAGACCACCTTTGTGCAGCCTCCTGGCCACGGTAAAACGCGATAACGGACGTCCAGTTGTCTGTTGCATGTGCCTTGCGATTTTTCCCGCTGTCTGTTCTCGCCTGTAGGAAAATATACCGGTCGTCCGCCGCCGTGGTTGCTCGTGGACGACCACTGCTAAACTCTCGGACAGCTGTTCCTGTCGTTTGAAATGCTCTCCAAGCTCGTGAAACGGTGCTGTGAGCGATCCCAAACTCCTCGGCCACACTAGTCACACTTCGACCTTCTTCCAACTTCCCAATGACGCGACCTCGGGTAAAGTCATCCAGATGTCGTCTACTGGATTGCCTGTTGGTCATATCACACGGTGGCAGCAACTCGACGTCGTTCAAAACCGATGTACACCGTGCAACAATAGCTTTCACCGAATTGCTGAGCGTACACCGCCCGTGTGCTTTATACCCTTCCGACACCCCCCTCCCCGTCATGCTGCATATATGCGGATGCCCTACCGTACCGGACCCTTGTCTATCTCCTGAGTGGTCTTTCGGTCCGTTCTGCCTGCTCGTTCCGCTGTTATGCTCATTTCTCCTCTTCGCCCTTAATTTTGGTATTTGACATTTCGAAATTTCTTTCGTATGTTTTTTAAGGCCATTGCCTAGAAAAACGTATAACCAAGGTTTCATAGTATTTAGTTTAATTGCGAACAGCCTGAATTAGTTTAACAAGAACACTTTATAAAATGTGTGGTTTATACGTAGACAAACTGTCTAAAACGATTCGCGATTTAGATAGGCTAGACAAGATATCATTATATACAGTGGAATCTCGATCATACGTTTTTCTAGGTGATGGCCTTAAAAAACGTATAAATGAAAAATAAACATATAAACGAAATCTTAAATACTATTGCAAAATTTACACCCTAAAGGAGTACAAGATGTTCCTTAATAATGATGATTTACTTAAAGTAGAATTTGCGACGAAAAAAAAAAAAAAAAAAGAAAAAGCATTGCAAATTATAATACAGTATATTTTGTCTCATTGCAAAAACCATAAAGCCTATGAAAATCAAACTTCTCTTTTGACGACTCTGCCTATAAAAATCCCAATTCTAAATTAAGTGAAATTTGAGACCAGAGCTTCAGTATGGAGTTCGTCAGTGGCGTAGCCAGACATTTCTTAAGGGAAGGGAAGGGGAGGGGGTCCATGGATTTGGTTCAGTGGTGAAAGCTTCATATATACATACAGGAGTTGGACAAAATAACGTGAACACCAAGCTCTGAACCTCAAGGTCCTGTTTAAGTGCATTTAAAGTGTCTTGTTGCAAAATCTCTTTCAGGGTGACGACGAAATGAGCGACCTAACATACTTCGAAAGAGGGCTAATAGTTAGTGGCCAGCTGGTTGGTGCCTCCGTGGCAACAGTCCCCAGGGTAGTGGGGTTATCGAGAGCTACTGTGCCTAGCATCATGACAGCATACCGTGTTCGTGGCAAAACCTCGTATGTGAAACACAAGAACGGCCTGAAAACGACCCTGACTGATAGAAACAGGAGAGCATTAAAGAGGATTGTAACCCGTAATAAGAAGACCACGGCGCCGAAAATGATTGCGGAGCTCATGACATCAATATTAAGTAAAACAGTGCTCAGGGAACTCTATAAACAAGATCTTCATGGCAGAGCTGCTATTGCAAAACCTCTGGTGACCCGGGTGAATGCACAACGGCGACGGCAGTGGTGCCTAACGTGGACTGCCGATGAATGGAAGCGTGTAATGTGGTTGGATGAATCCACATTCACACTATTCCCCACAGTAGGACGTGTTTACGTGTGAAGAACACCGTTAGAAGCGTACAACCTAGACTGTCTGCTCCCAACAGTGCAGCATGGTGGTGGTCCTGTCATGCTCTGGGCGGTCATATCGTGGTTTTCAGAAGGTCCCTGATCACCTTGAAAGGACGGATCGTATGAAACAATTTTGACCAACCAAGTCCATTCAATGGCTCAGGCATTATTTCCTGCAGGAGATGCCATCTATCAAAATGATAACGCCCCAATTCACAGAGAAAGCTTGGAATGTCCAGTCACGGTTTGAGGAACATGAGGACGAACTTTCACACCTTCCTTGGCTTCCTCGATCACCAGACTTAAACAAGCCACTGTGGTCTGTGTTGAAAAACAGGGTAAGATCCCGTCATCCATGTCTTAAGGACCTGGAGCAGTTTCTGCATGAAGAATGGTGTAACATCTCACTAACCACTATCCAGGATTTTTATGCGTCCATTCCAAGGATTAGGGCGGTTTTGAATGCCAAAGGTGGTTCCATACCCTATTAGTTACGTAAAACCTACTTTTCCTAGGTGTTCATATTATTCTGTCTGACCCCTGTATATATCGCTTTAAATTCGTACTCAATCCACCCTCCAGGGAGGTCCGGACCAGAGGACCTCCCTCCTTGGCTACGCCTATGGAGCTCGTGAATTAACAGCTTTTATTTTTTGCAAGAAAAAGATTTTTGTTTATTTTGGGCATCAATTTGAAACCTGAATGTTGAATATTAATGATACATGAAATGTTGAATATTAAATGTTGAATATTAATGTTGAATATTAATGATATATTCTGTTGTACTACGACACGAAATGGTAGAGCCACAACGTTATGATCCATAAATTTATCAATTTTTAAATAGCGCATACGTGTGTGATTCATGAAGTGCGAAACCGATTTTTCATCCAAACCGAAAGTAAACAACATTACCTTCTCTGATGGGATCGAGGCTCAACTTTGGCTGCACCAAGAAGCACTACGTACAACTCACTCCTAAGTTATGATACTCGTGGTGGATCGGGTTCTTCTCTTCCGTGGGCTCGTACAGGTTTAATGTTTAATAATATCAAGGTGTTGGGATTCCGTGAGTGGAATGGATTACCATTGATGATTAGATCAGAGGCACGTTATCTAGTATTTAAGCGAGTGCTAAGAAGTTTTTTGACGGGAAATTGAATATTGGAATTTATTGCTTTATGATTTGTAAAAGAAACGCATTGTAAAATTGCTTTCGTTGTCTTGACTGGACTTGAATATTTTGTTTTTATTTAGAGGGGATCAGGGGCTTGTCAGGCAGTATTTCAGCCTTTTCCTCCTGGTCCCTTGCTGTAAATTTAATTATTTTTAACATATAATATTTGATTCATATTGACAATTGGTAATTAGTCTATTTAATTAATATTCATTTTTAATGGAATGAGTTTTGTTGTTATGCAGAATTTGTATTTATTGTGAAAGTTTTGGTGATTTGTATTTTGTGAGTTTTATTGGTGAATTTGTTTACTTTATCTGTACAATTAGTTTGTGAATTATGATTATGGCACATATTGTATTTTTACTGAGTATTATAGTAAAAAATCTACAGAAGAAATTTCATAAAATAAATAAATAAATAAATAAAAGCACAACAACGCTGTTTCGATTCTCTCAGAGTTGTAACATACCTGGTCACTTATAAAAGAACCGTGTATTTTTGATAATCTGAAATTCAAATTTGAACGTATGATCGCAAAAAGCGTATAAATGAATTAAGTATAACCGAGTTAAAAAACCGATAGAGACTACAGTAAAATATGGGGTACAATTACATATAAAAGTGAAAAACGTATAACCGAGGTTCCACTGTATATGGGTACAGTAATTATAATCGGGGGGGGGGGCTTGCTCTTGGGGATGCCTTCCTGTTCCGAAGCATTACCAGGTCCATTAGCAAAGCCTGTTTTGCTGTTTCCAAAGTTCTACTAAAGCCGTGCAATGTGCAATACTGAAAGTGAATTCCTTAGCACTAGGTCATCTTCCTCTCATTGGCGCATCCAGGATTTCTTTATGATTGTGGGGCAAAATATTGAAGATGCGAATAAAATTACCTCGAAGAAAACATTTTCCGTAATATTAGGAGACGATTAAAATATTTCCGTAGTATTAAAGTGCGTTTCCAATTATTCGTAAACTATATATTTTAAAACATGTACTATACATTTAAAAATAAGCAGCCAATAACAAAGAATAAAAAGACCAAGTGATGTTCCATGGGGAGGGCCCAGGTCTTGGGAAACCCCTACAAACAGTGGCGGTTTTAGAAAAAAAAAAAAAAAAAAAAAATGCGGACAGGGACACAAATTTCTGCATGTGCTGGCAATTAATTAAAATTAATAAGTAATTCCAAAAAAAAAAAAGTCCGGTCGTATTTTGGGGGGTCGCCCCGGCCTAGAACCGCTACTGAGTACGCAGCTGCTTTCTCTGATGGACATATTTTTTTTTTTTGGGGGGGGGGTCCAAAAATACGTAGTAAGGAGTTTCCATAATAGTTCCAAGACCTTATATCATGCATTTTTTTTTTTTTTCGTAGTATGAAGCTCAATTTTACTCAGTTAAAAAAAATTGGACAAAAACCAGTTAAAATAATTTAACATCTAAAGTTCCTAATTTTCAAATATCAATGAACCGAATGAAATTTCAGCTCTTAAAAAAAAAAAAAAATCATCCAAGTTTTTATGGAGTGGGGCTGACGGAGAATTCGAGTTCCAGTAAGCCATTTTGAAGATGGTCAATGCTTTGACACGATTTAAATCAAACACCAGAAGATAATTCTAAATAAGGTCGTAAGGACCGCATTCAAGAAAAAAAAAAAAGGGGGGGGGGAGGATCCAGATATTACAAACATACATAGAAAAAATAATAATTATTTGCGCCTAAAATTTATTAATGTAAAAAATCCCAAAATTGTTAGAAATTAAATAATATTTTTTGAAAAAATTAATTTGCGCACAAAATAAATTAATGCAAAAAAATCACGAAACTGTTAGTAGTTAAACAATATTTTTAACACATATAACATACTTAGAAATTCCTTATGCTTCCATGGTACAGAGCTCTCGCTGTTAAGTCCAGCACAGATTTGTTCAAATTCTCGAGTGAGAACCGATAAAGAAATTTCAACAAGAGTGGGAATCATTTTCGTTCGGTTACATAGGTTGCAACAAATACCAATTTCTTTATTAAACTGTTCCTACTAAATAGAAACACACTAAACCTAACTACTTCTGAGGGGGACGAGAACAATCTAAATAGCAGAGCGATTTCCCGCGTGTACAGAAATTACTGAACTTCCCACGCAGGGTACAGCGGCGCAATCTGAATGAAAATCTATAAGGATGAGCAAGGCTGAACTGAAAACAACCTTCCGAGGCATAGTTCGAGAACATTCGTCAGCAAGGGAATTTCCCGCTCTAGCAAAATTTTCCTCAAAAGCAAAACAAAAACTATACTGTGTCGCCATCTGAAGACATAGAAACGTACTATAATCTATTATCTATATACAGGCGTAAGGATCGCACTTATACAAGAGAAAAAGAGCAAGGGCTTACCCAGGGGTGCAGTCTAGGCCAGGCTGATTTTTACTTAACGGAATCGACCTTACTTTTTTAGATTTAATTTCTTCAACACGAATAATCTTAACCAAATTTTTTTTTCTCTTTTTACCAGGGGCGCCGACTTCCTCAAATTATTGAGGGGGCAGGCGTGAAGCGATCAGACATGGGAGGAGCCTTTGTCAGGAGGAAAATAAAACTTAAAAAGGGGGGGGGGGAGCAAAAAGATAAACTACGATATTCGACGTATGTTTTAAAATGCAATTGTAATTGCTCATCAGCAAATGACCAAGGAAATAGAAATATTCTTTTGTTGAATATTAATATTTTTATAAATGAAATTCAGTTTGCGATTTTATAAAAATATCCCGAGAGATTTTGTTTCCAAACGTTTATCAAAAATATGAAAAATTAGCACTGTTACTCAAACAAAGAACGAGAAGCGCAAGAAATAAATAGATATATAAAGGCGCTAGAGATTATACTTTTGTGTATCTTTATTTATTTTATTTTTCATAATTGTTTTAAACATCACGAGAACATGTCGAACAAAACATGGGGCTGACAATCAAGTTTTTTATCAAATAAGCAATGGGGGAAAAGTTGACTTATTTTGTTATTTATTAATTTTTTGGAAATAAATCGCTTTGGCCTCATAAGGTGGAGCTTGGTTCACTTTATGAGGCTAAAGCGATTATTTAATTAAACAGGACGAAAATATTGGGTGGGCACTGCCCCCCCTACTAAAATTATTAGGGGGCAAGAATTCATCTTGCTCCCTATAGTCGGCGCCTATGCTTTCTACTTCTTCCACTTCTCTCTTTATTTTTATTTTTTTTCATGGCGGCTATGCACAAATCCGTAATCTTTTGTTTTCCGAAATCACCTCAGAAATAGCCAGTGAAATATGTACCAGACAGTATATATACATATTATCATCATTGTCAATCATTATCAATCCACTGCTGGATGAAGGTCACCCAATGTTTCTTCCACAACGGTCTGTCACGTCACTCCCGTATGCTTTCCAATTTCATTAACCTATCTCCCATGTGGTCTTCTTTTGGGTCTTTTCCTGCCCCTTGGAATCCAGTCTAGAATTTCGGTTATTCATCAGTGGTCCGTCCTTCTGGCAGTATGTCCAGCCCATCACCATTTCAGGGATTTTACTCTGATCATAATGTCTTCCACTCTTGTCATTTTCCATATCCACGAGTTCCTCTTCTTTGCCTTTCCTGGTTACACCAAACATCTCTTCTTTCAGTTGACTGCAGTCTTTGCATGTCTTTTTTAGTTAAGGTCCATGTCTCCGCTCCATATCTAAGCACTGGCAGGATGCACTGATTAAACACTTTTCTTTTAAGACATAATGGTATGTTACTCTTAAAAATTGTACTGTTCCTTCCAAAAGCTTGTCAATGAAGTTTTATACGGAGATTAACTTCTTCATCAATGTGACTCTTGCTTGATGTCTGCTGTTCAAGGTAAATGTAGGTATCGGTTATCTCCAGCTCTTCCCCATCAATCAATAAATCTTCATTTCTTGTAAAA
The DNA here is from genome assembly GCA_039090855.1 of Macrothele yani. Taxonomy (NCBI): domain Eukaryota; kingdom Metazoa; phylum Arthropoda; class Arachnida; order Araneae; family Macrothelidae; genus Macrothele; species Macrothele yani. The sequence continues at coordinate 129,091,015 of CM076989.1, read as the reverse complement.
GCATTGTACCTCAGTTTTATCTTCTGAGAATTCATTTTTAATCCCACTCCTTTCTCCTGTCAGCAAGTTCCTGGATCATACTCTGCAGCTCTAAAGGCATAATTGCAAAAATCACAACGTCATCAGCAAACGAAGGTGATTTAAATAATCTCCATTAATCTTCATCCCTTTGTTTTCTCAGTTCAATGATTGAGACATTTTGCTATGTGGTTTGGAAGATATGGTGTCACCTTGTCTCACTCCCTTTTCAATTTTTATTGGTGCTTACAGGCGATTTAAAAAGGTTTGTTGATGCCTCCCCCTCCCTCTCACGTGACTGCTGGAGTTATAACGCCTGGGCCTGTTTTCGGAGCGCCAGGTCACTTCTTCTTTCAGGATGGGTTTATCCGAAAATTTCATATTAGGAGAGGAGTGATGAAAAGTTTTTTTGGGAGAGGATGAAAGCGAATTTTAAGAAGGCTAAAAATTTTTATAGACAGATATTAAGACTTTAAGGGGAGATCTCAAGCAGTGGCGAGTTGGGCGAATAAACCAGGCCAGGAATTTTATTCTTTCGGTCAGTGTTTGTTTCAGGGACTTTTTCGTCGGGGAGGGGGAAGGGAGAAGTAATGTACATATAGTAAGTACGTACTACTTCGAACGTTTCAAAAACAAACTTTCTCCAGCTAAACGACGGGGGAGTAGGGATTCAAAATATTGCAAATTGGACTACAGCCACACAATCTCATTCTGAAAATAGTCAATCGCCAAATAAAAATATATAATCATCTAAATGCTGCCGTATAAGTGGAATCTAGGTTTAAATATGAAGTTTAATTTGCTAATTTTTCATAAAAAATATTTTGTTTTCACCAAGGAAACTTTCAGAACAGAGCAGCACTGTAAAATAACTTTGTTTTCATATGACCTGATGATTACAATTTAAAATACCCATGAAAACTGTAGAATAAAATACCCCAGCTGGGATAAGTAGTTGACAAATGGTTTAGTACTTACATTAAAAAAAAAAAAATACAGCACAGGAAATAATTTATTGTCACTGGTTCCAGGGAGGGGAGAGAGCCAGTGCCGTAAGACAAACACAACATCCATGCCTCACCGGGAACCCGGACCCCATTCGGACGAATGATCAGAGGCCATCGCTTAGACCACTTCGCCACCGGGGCGGCCTGAATGATTTGAAATTCTCATCTATTAAAATGCATTCAACGCACTCCTGATCCTGAATCGCGATTTCCTGAACATGAGCTATGGACTCGTGTACTTATTATATTTTGATGGACGGTATGTGCCTTAATACACGTTTTAAGCAAAATAAACTATAATACTTGAACAAATATTAAAAAAATATATATAATTTTAAAAAATATTTGTATCCTCAAAAGAAACGAAACTTGCTTTTTCATTATAGCCTGAATTCATTAACATTTGCCTCAGTAACATGAAATGTCTGGGAAAGGGGTAGTAGTCGTTTCCGAGGGGGGCTTCGCCCTTCGGGCTGTATGCTTGAAAGAAACATTGCTTTCGGTCCACTACATGTACTTACAAGGAAACTCCTCATAAATTCCCTTTTGAAAAAGAATCAGTTAGGTCCTAAATGAAAGAGAGAACTGTTGGAGTATGTATTGTGAAAGAAATTCAATTGTGAACAAATTTTAACAACAGTTTAACGGTGAAAGAACTTTAAAAATCCACTTATGATTGAATTTAGTATCAAAATCACGCTACATTCAACATATTTTTAAATTAATAACGCAAGGAACTGTACACCAACTATACATAAGATAGTACAGCTATACTAGTTTTCCGAATTTATTGGTGTAGATAAAATCAAGGTTTCCAAGCTTTCGCACATCAACCAGATGGCTTTTTCAAGGAAGGTAGACAGCAAACTGGATAATAGAACGTTTCAAGAATTTGAACGCGGTGACTTGACTTGACAATAAACGAAGAGATGTGAACGAAATTATTCAATAAAAACACGAGGCATCATGTTCGTTTTGCGAGCGGAATCTTTGGAGGAAAACAAAAGGCATTCATTATTTGAAGAATTGGTTCCAAATTCGTGGTAATTCTAGCGAAACGCTATCATTGCAGGCCTCATCGTTGGTAATGATCTCCAATGTTTGCCGAATGGTAGTGGATTTAGGAGTACAGTAGACAACTAATTTCATTATGTCATCCCACATAGGATCGGAGGACTTGAACTGGACTTCTCTGGATAGGGCCGTGGTTAATATGCCGTTCTTTATGTCTCTGTTATGCTCGGGCCGTGGGTGACCTAGTGGGCAACGTTCGTGACCGCCACGGAAAGGACCTGCGGTTCGATCCAGGAAGGTACGCATGCTCGATCCACTAAATATCCGCCGAGTGTCTGATGGGCACGTAAAGCCTTCGGACCCCGGTAATAAATAAGGGCGTCTTCCTCCCCTTTCTACTTCGCTTCCGTGTCACTTTCCTATCGAGCACTCTAGCCCAAATCTCCTAGCTTCCTATTTCTAAGGGTTGTTTAACACCTGGGGTCAGACACTCCCTTCCTAAAATCCTCTACATATGATCATTTGATCCTCTTATGCTCGTTGGCTCTAATTCGATTTCGAAATGAACGTTTGGTCATTCCAATGTAGTATCGCTTGGAGCCATCCTGTTATTGTAGAGGGATGGCATAAACACTTGCTTCGTTGGAAAGCGAGAGCTCGTCAGTATTTCGCTTAAGCATAGCATATAAAGATGTCGGGGATCTTATGCCGACACCCAGGTTCATTTTTCTGAGCGCATTATTGAGTTTATTGCAAACATTTGGCCGCCCCGGTGGCGCAGTGGTCTAAGGCGTTGGCCTCTGATCATTCGTCCGTATGGGGTCCGGGTTCGAATCCCGGTCAGGCATGGATGTTGTGTTTGTCTTACGGTACTGGCTCTCTCCCTTCCCTGGAACCAGTGACCCTAAATTAGGGACGGGCGACTGCTTATAGCCCATTGAGTTGCTCACGGTGGTCGTTAAACCTCAAAAAAAAAAAAAAAAAAAAAAAAAAATTGCAAACATTTGGTACGTAAGGAATAGAGCCTAGATAGCGTAGCCGCGGCATAAAAAGATCGGCATGCCTCTTTTGTTTCTTTCGATATATCTATGTACGATGTCCGGATCGTATCCTGCCTCAGTGGCTAATTCGATAACGCTTTTTAATTCACGTAGTCTAGAAGAAATATTGGAGGAGATGTCGAATGCTCTTCTTATTCGAGAACGGAAGAAAGCTGTCTTGTAATCAGCGGGGCAGAATGAGCTACGGAGCATCAGGTTGGGAGCGGAAGTGGGTTTGTAATAGACTTGTGTACGGAAGCGATTTTCAGGCGATTTACTCAGTAAAACATCCAGATAAGGCAATGCATTATTGTGTTCTAACTCCACAGTGAAATTGATCATAGGGTGTATATCATTGATTTCATCTAGGAAAAGCGGGAGTCTTCTTTCCATGAGGACATATGAAAAATACGTCGTCAGCATATCGGAGCCAAGTGGTAGGTCTTGGGGTAATACTGGTGAATATGTGCTGCTCGATTGGGCGAAGGATTGCTTCCACCAGAATTGCTGAAAGTGATGATCCCATCGGAGCGCTATTTGTTTGTTTATAGATTTTTCCTCGGAAGCTAGATAGAATTTGAGACGAAGTCCATTAATTTGAAGATGCTGCGGCAAGATTCTTGCGAATAAAGTGCTGAATTATATATGGCCTCTTTTAACGTTCTGATGGCTTCCGGCACGGGGACCGAAGGTTAAAGAGAAACCCCGTCGAATCTACCTACAATGCCACGCTGTTGGACAGAGATTTGCTTGATTTTCAAAATTTTAAGAGATTTTTAAAATTCCAGATAATTATTTTACTCTTAAAAATCTGGTTTTGACTAAAAAAAAAAAATAATAATAATTCTCCAGTATTTTGAGGGCTCACTTCATTAAGATCATTCTGAAAGTTGAGATGTGTACATGCCACACAGCAATTTTCCCATGACAGTACCTTTTATAATATTTGGTCAACAATCGCCTACTGCGCAATGGAATTTGTTTTTCCTCCTTAGGTAGACGCATTTTTAAAGTCTATGCCTTATTTTGACCGATGAACCAAAACTGTTACATAATTGAGGAGCTTGAAGCAAAAAACAAAGGGGGGGGGGGGAGGTAGCTCCCTTTTCGACGTTTTGTGGGAAATCCGAAAAAACTGTTTATAAAGCGTACGGTTTAACTTAGGTTGGCAAAAAATTCCCCATACTGTAAAGATAACATTATCTCTAATAAATACATGTATTTTCTGAATGTTTTGTCCCTAAAATGAAATAGGATAAATATAAATAAATTGGAGCTGCCCCCTTTTTGCACTTAAATGTCATAAATTTCATTAAATTTCGCATTTAGTAAAGGATAGAAACACTTGAACATATTTTCTGAGTTTTTCTTACTGTCGTTGTTTTTTGGAAGGGCGGACTTTTGTCTTTTGAACTTATAGCACTTAGCAAATCTACCACTAAAGAAAACAAAAGCGGTGCAAAAAACATTTCCGTAAGATTTAATGGTAAATCGTTAAACAACTGAGATAGTTTTATCAACAAAACATATGCATAAAAAATTCTTTTTTCAATGTATATATAAATAACTAAACTTTGTACGTTATGTTATTTAAGACAGAAAAGAAATCTTAGCTGCATGTATATCAGTTACAGCAGAAACCAGCGGGCAGAAGTAAATAATCCTTTTTTTTTTCAAAAACGCAGTAACATTTTCTTTTCTTCTGTTGCAGTGGTAAATGAACATTATATTTATGTTATTACGAGTGTTAATTCGTTTTTTCTCTGGAAAGAAATCTCAATAATGAATAAAAATAATAAAATATGAACAACTTCACAGCAACACACTAACGGCACTCACGACTTCAAATGCAGTTCAGAGCAGGGAAGCTGAGATCCTTTTTGTCACGTGACTAAATCGTTTCAGAGTTTGTTCTTTCCAATAGGCTATGACGCAATGCTTAATGACGTAGCGACGCTTTTAAAGTTCGGCGTTTTCCTCCGGTATACGTGAATAGCTATGTAAATATAACTTTTTTTTTTTTTGATTGCAGGTTTAACCACCACCGTGAGCAACTCAATGGGCTATAAGCAGTCGCCCGTCCCTAATTTTGGGTCACTGGGAAGAGAGAGAGCCAGTGCCGTAAGACAAACACAACATCCATGCCTCACCGGGATTCGAACCCGGACCCCTTTCGGACGAACGATCAGAGGCCATCGCTTAGACCACTACGCCACCGGGGCGGCATAGACTTTCGCCTCATATATAAAAAGCTAAGAGGGAAAATGTGAGTGTGCGTCCGCGAATTGTTCGACCACTTCTAAATGACCTAGAGATCTGAAAATTAGCATACTGATAGGTTTTAAGGTCTTTATACCTAAGAAACTACGAAAAGTACAGCAGCAGCAAAAAATAAAAATGGCGGTTTCGGAACATTGTCTGCTTGAATTGTTTGCAAATCATTTGACCACTTCTAAATGACCTAGAGATCTGAAAATTGGCCTGCATATAGGTCTTAAGGTCCGGATACATAGAAAAGTTCGAAAACTAAAAAAACAAAACAAAATAGCGGAATTGAAACGTCATCTGCTTGAACTTTTCGCGAATTGTTAGACCACTTCTAAACAACCTAGGGATCTAAAAATTGGCGTGATGCTAGGTCTTAAAGTCCGGATACTTGTAAATGCACGAAAAAAAAAACAGCGCTTAGAAGCATTGTTTTTTTGATTGGAGGTTTAACGACCACCGTGAGCAACTCAATGGGCTATAAGCAGTCGCCCGTCCCAAATTTAGGGTCACTGGTTCCAGGGAAGGGAGAGAGCCAGTGCCGTAAGACAAACACAACATCCATGCCTCACCGGGATTCGAACCCGGACCCCTCACGGACGAATGATCAGAGGCCAGCGCCTTAGACCACTGCGCCACCGGGGCGGCCGAGAAGAAGCATTGTCTGCTTGAATTATTCAACTACTTCTACACCTAGAAAAAGTCTGAAAGCCAAAACATTCAAAAGGGTGGCTTAGCTTTAAACATTCAAAAGGGTGGCAAGTTCGGCGTTTTCCTCCGGCATACGTGAATAGCTATGTAAATATAACTTTTTTTTTTTTTTTTTTTTTTGATTGCAGGTTTAACGACCACCGTGAGCAACTCAATGGGCTATAAGCAGTCGCCCGTCCCTAATTTTGGGTCACTGGGAAGAGAGAGAGCCAGTGCCGTAAGACAAACACAACATCCATGCCTCACCGGGATTCGAACCCGGACCCCTTTCGGACGAACGATCAGAGGCCATCGCTTAGACCACTACGCCACCGGGGCGGCATAGACTTTCGCCTCATATATGAAAAGCTAAGAGGGAAAATGTGAGTGTGCGTCCGCGAATTGTTCGACCACTTCTTTTTTTTTTTTTTTTTTTTTTTTTTTTGATTGGAGGTTTTACGACCACCGTGAGCAACTCAATGGGCTATAAGCAGTCGCCCGTCCCTAATTTAGGGTCACTGGTTCCAGGGAAGGGAGAGAGCCAGTGCCGTAAGACAAGCACAACATCCATGCCTGACCGGGATTCGAACCCGGACCCCTTATGGACGAATGATCAGTGGCCAACGCCTTAGACCACTGCGCCACCGGGGCGGCCCCGCCCACTTCTAAATGACCTAGAGATCTGAAAATTAGCATACTGATAGGTTTTAAGGTCTTTATACCTAAGAAACTACGAAAAGTACAGCAGCAGCAAAAAAAATAAAAATGGCGTTTTTTTTGTTTTGATTGGAGGTTTAACGACCGCCGTGAGCAACTCAATGGGCTATAAGCAGTCGCCCGTCCCTAATTTAGGGTTACTGGTTCCAGGGAAGGGAGAGAGCCAGTGCCGTAAGACAAACACAACATCCATGCCTGACCGGGATTCGAACCCGGACCCCTTACGGACGAATGAGCAGAGGCCAACGCCTTAGACCACTGCGCCACCGGGGCGGCTGGCGGTTTCGGAACATTGCTTGAATTTTTTTCAAATCATTTGACCACTTCTAAATGACCTAGAGATCTGAAAATTGGCCTGCATATAGGTCTTAAGGTCCGGATACATAGAAAAGTTCGAAAACTAAAAAACAAAACAAAATAGCGGAATTGAAACGTCATCTGCTTGAACTTTTCGCGAATTGTTAGACCACTTCTAAACAACCTAGGGGCCGCCCCGGTGGCGCAGTGGTCTAAGCGATGGCCTCTGATCATTCGTCCGAACGGGGTCCGGGTTCAAATCCCGGTGAGGCATGGATGTTGTGTTTGTCTTACGGCACTGATTCTCTCCCTTCCCTGGAACCAGTGACCCTAAAGAAAGGACGGGCGACTGCTTATAGCCAATTGAGTTGCTCACGGTGGTCGTTAAACCTCCAATCTAAAAAAAACAAAAAAACCCCTAGGGATCTAAAAATTGGCATGGTGGTAGGTCTTAAAGTCCGGATACTTGTAAATGCACGAAAAAAAAAAAAAAAAACAGCGCTTAGAAGCATAGTCTGCTTGAATTATTCAACTACTTCTACACCTAGAAAAAAGTCTGAAAGCCAAAACATTCAAAAGGGTGGCTTAGCTTCACTGTTTCACAATGCTGATAGATTTACAGATAATTTTGTCAGAATCACTGAAATGCTTCAACAATTTCAAATTTTGATTTAAAATTAAGGGGCGCCAAAGCCTGCTGCGTTTTACGTCAAACTGTAAGCATTGACGTCACAACGCTGTTCTAAATCGTAAAACAGTTACGAATTTTAAATCACTTTTCCCTTTCTTTAACTTTACGTTAAAAAATGATTTTATAGATTCAACGTTCGGAGAACGGGCATGATTGCTAGTCTTTGTAAAAAAAAATTAAAAAATCCAGATATCACATTATTACTATGAACCAAAAGAACGATTCAGAAAAAATTGAACAAATTCTTTTTCAAGTGTGCCACTACTCAGGGTTCGTACACTTTTAAAGAAAATAAATTCCAGGAGTTTTTCAGGTCCGTAAAAAAATTCCAGGAGCCCAAACTTTTGCTAGAATCACAGTGCGTTGTTGCCTATATTGCAAATTACGGTAAAGTTTACTACTTTTTTTTTCTTGTGTTTCACGGTTTATTGACCATCATGCGCAACTCTGAGTGCTATAAGCAGTCGCACATCTCTAATTTAGGGCCACTTGTTGCAGAGAATGGACAGAGCCAATGCCATCAGACAAATACACCACCCATACCTCATATGGGACTCAAAACCACACCCACCTCACGCGAATGGTCAGACCATTTGGCCGCCGGGGCAGCACTACACATTTACAATACATCGACTGAAAGCAGAAAAGATATATACACATTAGTAAAGATGTGAAATTCTGATTCATTAAAACCTTAAACATGCTTCCTTGCATTTCTGAAACAAACAAAATAAAATACATGCACGATACTGATGATTTTTTTCCCTGTAACACAATATTTTTTACAGTGCCTACATATCAGAAAGCAGGCACTGAGCTAAAGTAAAAGACCCCATATCACTCACAGAGCATGAATAATGTAAACCTCAATAATGACACTGTGCATCACCTAGCTTAACAGGATTCAATTTTTTTTTTTTTATCTACTTTGATACAAACCTAAAAGGCAGGATATTCCATGCTCTAGAATTCAAGAAACTAGATAGAAACAAGAACCTGAAAAGCTGGAATGCCAACCATTTGGAGAACCAGGAACAAAAAAAAAAAAAAACAGAACAGAACAGATTCTGTTTTTACTTGTATAAAAATACTCCGAACTTTCTATTTACAATATGTAACATGCCTTTATTGGATGACACACAGTGAAATACTGATGTTTCTGTATGCCTACTTAGTATGAGGGAAACATTTAAATGCATATTTTTGCAACATCTACTTTACCTTCTCTACCTGGATTTAGTGTTTCTTTTTGATATTTTTGAAAACTGGCTACTGGTTAAAAATTTTAGGTAATTTAATACATGAAAATGTTTGACCAACTTTTTGAACGCACCCTGTATATGTCTAACTATTTTTTTTTGTTTTTTTGTTTTGATTGGAGGTTTAACGACCACCGTGAGCAACTCAATGGGCTATAAGCAGTCGCCCGTCCCTAATTTAGGGTCACTGGTTCCAGGGAAGGGAGAGAGCCAGTGCCGTAAGACAAACACAACATCCATGCCTGACCGGGATTCGAACCCGGACCCCTTACGGACGAATGATCAGAGGCCAACGCCTTAGACCACTGCGCCACCGAGGCGGCACTAACTATTTTGAAAGCTACGAAAAAGTAATGTTCGGAGTGCCTAAAAATGTTTTTTGATTAATATACTTTTCCTGGAAATTTGTCATTTTATTCCGGAAATTTTCATCTGGTTTCAGCATCTTCTTCGAAACTTAATGCATGACAATACACATACAAAAGCCTTCAATTCCGTCAAAATTTTAGTTTGTTCTTAGGGACCCCGAGGAGGGGATCTTTTACTTAAAAACTCGTTGGGGAAAAATGGTGTATATCGAAGGAATGTGTTGAAAATGGCTGAAATCTGATTAATACGCAGTGTGCATGAGCTTGATCAATTCTTCCACAGATCTGCATGCTGCTAACTGCTATGAAAGACACTCGTCCGTAAGGGGTCCGGGTTCGAATCCCGGTCAGGCATGGATGTTGTGTTTGTCTTACGGCACTGGCTCTCTCCTTCCCTGGAACCAGTGACCCTAAATTAGGGACGGGTGACTGCTTATAGCCCATTGAGTTGCTCACGGTGGTCGTAAAACCTCCAAACAAAAAAAAAAAAAAAAAATTCCTTTTAAAAAAGTATACTTCTCTTTTCTAGCAGGTAAAGTTTCCACCGTTTTATGGACGCAATATAAAGTCGTATGGGAATAAAGTTCGATTGGGAATTGCTCTCCCCACTTCACAGCCACTAATGACCAAAACATAAACGAGAGGGGAAATAAAGCAGAATGGGAAAAAGCTATTACACCAAGTAAAATTACAAAGATCGCCTAAAGATGAAAATGCGATTATAGGCTCAGACAGACAACACTTATGACGAACCCGTTACGGAGTTTCGGTTTATGATGTGTAACGCTGATACCGACACAAATGCAGATCAATCGGAGAAAGAAAATGGCATCCGCTCTGCAAACATTTACATTGAAAAGATAAGAACGCTGATTGATTGCAAATTCCGAACTAGACGTTATGATGTTATTACGAATCTTTTGGAGTTTAAAACTTGTGAAACGTACAAACACATACATAGCCTTTGTTGGAAATAGTTATAAAACTATTTCAAACAAAGGCACACTTTTGTGAAATGTCACATGAAAATCAAATGTTCTCAGATATTGTTTTTTTTTTTTGAGGTTTCTCTACCACTGTGAGCAACTCAGTGGGCTCTCATAGGCGTAGCCAGGGGGTTCCTCGGGTCCGGACCCCCCCCCCCCATTGAGGGAAGATTTAGTATGAATTTAAAGCGATATGTATGTATATATGGAGCTTTCACCACTGAGCCAAACCCATGGACCCCCCCCCCCCTTAAGAAATTTCTGTCTATGCCACTGGTGGGCTATAAGCAGTTGCCCATCCCTAATTTAGGGCCTCTGGTTCCAAGGAAGAGAGAGAGTTAGTTTCGTAAGACAAACACAACATCCATGCCTCACCGTGTTTCGAACTCGAACCCATCTCAGACGAATGATCAGAAGCCATCGCTTAGATCACTCCGCCACCGGGCAGGCTCTCAGATTTTCAGTGCTGATTTTGTTACGATGGTGTTATTCCACATGTAAACATGGGAGCCCATATCGTGGACAAGAACGGACATTTGACCTCTGCTGATAATTGGACTGTGCCCTTTCTGTTGTTGGAATAACACTAATTCCGATTGCTAATTATGCTGTAAAACCTTCTGGATGCGTGTGTAAGCAGTAAAATAGATCCCTCAACCCCCCCTCCTAAAAAAAAAAAAACGTTTGAAATCTTCAGTAGAAAAACCGAAAATTTACAGTAGAAAGTAAAAATAAAATTTCCCATTGAATGTTGGAGAACAGTGCAGGGGCACATCTGGAGGGAGGCCCAAGCAACCTTGACCCCCCTCCCCCCTGAGAAAGTGTTTTATTGTTTAATGTTTTTTTATTAAAATGCGACTTACATGAGAAAAAAAAATGCTTTAATTTAATTATGATTGACATCTAGTGATTTTGCTCCCTATACTTCCAATAGATAAAATTTCGACCCTATTTCCTCAGTGAAGAAAGTTTTCCCATACATCAAAATTGGTCCACTGATAAAAACCATCCTAACTTAGAGTGTACAATCAGTGTTTTTTTGCAAAAAAAAAATTCTGAACCATATTAAAAATCAATAACTTTACTTTGATGTAATTATATTTGCTTACAGGTGGTGCCACTCTTCCTTACCACTAAATCAAAGTACAGTTATTGATTTTTAATATAGTTCAGGTAAGTTTTTTGGAAACAATACAGATTGTCCAAACTTAAAATTGTACAATCTTAAGTTTGGGCGTTTTTTTGTTTTTTTTTATCTGTGAGTTAATTTTGATGTATAGGGAAATCTTTCTTCACTGAGGAAATAGGGTCAAAAAATGTTCTATTGAAAGCAGGGCCTGATCCTAGCGCCCTGCATTTTAGGGGGCCCCAGAACCGCAATACAAAAAAAAAATATTTTTTATTAATTTATTATGAATGGTAAAAACATTTGGGGGAGGGGAGCCTTTTTTTTCCTGAAATAAAGATTAATATTGGTGTTTTTACTAGGCTCTTTCACTACCACCTCATTTCAACTGCAGCTCAGTGATGTCATGTCATGCCACTTTCATCTGAAACTTGCAGATGAAATATAAATGCGGTTTTCCCATTACTATACACCTCTCGAGAAGTTTTGCATTGCTAAGACACTTTGTAGAGACTTTGAGTATTTCATATTGTAAAGTATCAGATTTTAAAATTGCTTGGGTCTAAATTAAGTGAATTAATGAGCTGAATAATTTGCTTTTATGAGTGTGAGAATTATCCAGTTATGCATGTTTCCTCAAATCTAAGTATCATTCCTCTGTTAATAGAATTATTCTGCTACAACATTGAACCATCACACGTGATTAATTAGCTACATGGAAGTTCACTTTGCCCCCAAAAAATCAGTCTGTACCAAGTCTAATGTTCATTGGTGCAGAGCCGCCCTATACAGCCGCAGGGCTGGGTGTGAACCTAGTCACGGGGCCCCTTGATTTACCCCCCTTCCTACACTAGACATAAAACATACACTAGACTTAAAAGATAGTTTATTACAGTTATCTGTACAGTTTAATGAAAAGTCAAGACATTTGAAAATTGACCAATAACGAAAGACAGCATTTAAATATTTTTGAACATTGCTGATATTTTGTAAATGTCTGTTAAATGATGTAGATAAAACAAGCACACCAGCATACATTATTCCCTCACAGTGGCTCCGTCTCTACCTATTATGGGACAGTACTTACATTACAGAACTCACCTTATAAGAACTGGATTTTTCTTGCTTTTATCTCAGAAAAGTCAGCTATTAAATCATCAAAATTTATTTTCCTTGCTTTAACCTGTTAAATTGACGAAGTTGCTAAAGACATCTATCTTTCGTGAGACATGACATATATTAAATAAGATTTAATCAGCTTCAAGCGTGAAATGCTTCTTTCTGCTCTTGCCATCTTTACTGGGACAGTAAGTAATATCGTGTAGGAGATGAACGCATTAGGGAAAGGATTCTAAATTTCATTCATGCATCTTAAAGCACCGGCTGCAGTTTTGACATCAGATGAAAGTAACTCACGTAGAACTTTAATCTCTGTGATAAGTTCTTCTCCATTATATATCTTTATCATATACAACAGTAAGGTTTTTTTCTAGTTGGACACACCTGCTAAGAAGTTCGTCTTCCTTCACTTTTTTTAGTTCTTCGAATTTGTATAAAAACCCAAAAATGTTATTGTAGTCTCTGACTTGCTCAAATCGGCTGGTCATAGATTGCAAAGCTGTGTCTACAATGGGATAGATGTATGCTATTTTAAAACATTCTTTGGGAGATCTTGTGTCAGAAACAGGGTTGTCTTCAGATTCGTGCTCAAGTTTTTTCTTTTTTCTGTGACGCACTTCCAGATATCTCTCTCATTTTCTTTCTTTACCTTTTTTGTTCTTAGGGTGTGTGTGCATGGGGCCGAGCTGCCCTTAGGAGTGTCACACACTCCTGGACACTCCTATTCCTTGCTAACATTAAGATTTAATAAAAGTAGATATTATTTCCTATTTTTCCCAGCAAAGAGACTCACTTATTAAATCAACTTTTAAATTAATTGATAACATTTAGTGGTGGTAAATGTTCTTACTCTTTCAAGAATGTGGATGGGTGGTGGCCTAATCTTGTGCTGTGCCCAGGGCCCAATTCTATGAAAATCGTGCCCTGGGTGCTCAAGTATCTTTTCTTTAATAAAATCCCACAAGCAAACAGCATCCATCTCACTCAGTGCTTTCCATATGTATATGCATTTTAGAAAATTAGCAGTACAAAACAAAACAAATAATATAGTTGAAAACAGCAGGTTTAACACAACAATAACCACCATAGAATTAATTGAGAACACACAGAGTTACGTACAGTAATAAAATTCTTTTAAGCAGAAGCTTTTGACACAAATAAACTCTATGAGCTTTCCATGATCACATGAACATTTTTCAGTTTTCTTAAGAAACTTTGACCTGCATTTAAAACTGGGAACCACAGGGAACTATTCCTTGCAACTCAACCCTCTGTGCAGATATGACTGGAAGTACAATATTAATGTTGACATCCATTTATTACAATATTTCATTTGTTACATAAATAAGTTAAATAACAGTTCACAAAAAAAAAAAAAAACAAGGAGAAAATTAGAAAGGATGAAATAAAGAGGAAGGGAAGAAAAATTAAATGAAGTAACATGACAAGGAACACTCTCCAGCTGGTAATATAATTCAAAATAAAAGCTAAGCAGTATGCCTAGTATGTCCATGCTTAAAAATGAATAAATTTCTCATTGAAGAATGACATTGTACAGGGTGATCGAAAAGTTCCCAAATGCCAATTTGAACAATTTTTATTCGCATTATACAGATATATAAAATTTGCTTACAGCTGTGGTACATCTTCCATCAACTTTTGAGCAACTGATGTTGACCTAAAGGAGGTACTGGAAATGACCTCCGTGTTGCTGGAGGCAAAAATCCATGCAGTGCAATGTTTTTCATAATGCGTTTCAGCATAGATGCTGTGATATCCGCTATAGCCTGAATAATGTTTGTTTTAAAGGACTGCAGGTCATGTGGGTTGTTTGCATAAAAACGGTCCTTTAAATATCCCCACAGGAAAAAACAAACAAACATTATTCCGAAAAGAAAACATTATTCAATAAGCCCTTGTTGTATCGAGTAAATTTACAAAACTCACGGCAATACAGCGGGCGCTTATGCATATCAGGTGCCTTCAGTTCTTGGACAATTTTCACTTTGTATGCATGAAGCTGTAATCTTTTAGTCGTTTTCTGTACTGAGTCATAAGAAAGTTTCACTTGCTGAGATAAATGACAAAGCAATTTTGTAGGTGACTGTTGCAAACGTTTTTCAACATCGCTTATCACTTCCGGCATTAACATACTTGGCCTGCCATTTCTAGGCATATCATAAACACTTCCAGTTATCTGAAATTGTACGAGTAAACTGTGTATCGTTAATTTACTTACCACAGTATGTTACGGAATTTTTTTCCTGAAAACTGTTTGAAAGACTGCATTTGCAAATAAGCTTCAAGTAAACAAATTCTCTGCTCCCTCGTCAAACCCATGACTTTGTGTAAATGGCGACGCTAAAGTGGGCAAACTGCATAGCACACACGGAAATGGTTATTCATTTCTGGCACTCTGCCAATTTCCTTCGGCCATTCAACAAGCGCAGTATTCGATTCTGACGAGTTGCTGACTCCTGTTGCCACATCAATTGGCTTAATTTTTGCTTACAGCATACGCAATATTTTTTTAAATTCAGGGTTTGGGAACTTTATGATCACTCTGTATAAAGCCAGAATTTGACTGATTATTATATTTTACACAATCTTAAAAACACCCAAACTGAAGTGAATTTTCATCTAATAATAAATTGGAAGAATTCAACTGATGAGACGTTTCTCTTCTTTTACAGATTAAGTTCTGAAATTTAGTTAATTTAGAAAAAATGGCACACTTACTACACGAGGCATAATTCACTCAATAGACACAGGTGCACGAAGATCTAGTATAAAGCTGGGAGCAGGGGATAATGAAACCCACATTTTTTGGCTGTGCCTAACTTTTATTAAGCAGTGCGGGTTATCTGTTATGGCAGAACATCTAATTAACGTACAATAAATTTTCATTTCATTTATGAAACATTTCCTGTCCCTAAAGTCAAATGATAAGTCTTAGCAAATCAATTCAACACTTTTATTTTCTGGAAATATATATACATATATATCCACTGAGAAGCAACAATCACTGAGATACATTTATGTAGTACTGCCACAAAAGCAACAAATGTTCTACTATTCAAACAGAAGTACAAAGGGAATCAGTCCACTAAATTACTTGAAGGATTTTAAGCTATAGCACAGAACAGTCAGCAGAAATCTCAGTGTCAACAAAGACATGAGTAACACTGATCAGCTAAAGGGATGCATGTGCCTCGTGGATTATCCCAAATTTTAAAATACATGATCATTAAAAAATACCTTTAGGGTTTCAAAGAAAAACAAAACAGTTTTTTTGAAGGGGGGGGGAGATAAAAATTATGATGTCCATATTTGACTTTTCAGAACGAGGACTTTAAATGTCAACTGAGTTTTGGATGTGTGTTCTTAATTGCTTCTTCAGGATTTACTGAATGGTGGTATATACCATGATCATTGAATATTATTTTTGGGCTGCTTACAAGTGATATTCTGGTGTGATCTACAGTTCCTTCAGATATTCATCATCGCCCTGCTGATTTCTACTTTCAAAGACTTCTCCCCTGAATTGAGTGAACAAATCAAAAGTACTGCTTAAAACAATTTAAGATCCTTGCAATACTGACACACAGACAAATGGGGTGCTACTAAAGCATGACAAACTAACAATAAAATGAATATTTTTTGCAAATTCAATGCATTATCAGTGAGAAAATAGTTACATGTCATATTGACCTCACTAACAATCTAATATGGAAAAAGTGGTGCAGACACAAGGAAAAATCTCTGGCAAGGAGATTGTTTTGAAACAATCACTAAAACTCTGGAACACTGCTGTGGCATGGAGAGATTGATGTTCACCAGTAGTTTTGAGGGGATTTTGTATCACCTCTCATTGAGGACATTCTCCAGCTGCAAAGCAGCATAATATTTTTCCTGCATGTCTCATGTATGCTCAATAGGGTTCAGGTCAGGAGAGCATGCAGGCTACACTGCCCATGCAACCCATACATTCTCCAAGCATGCTGCTCACACCAGCTCACCCTATGAGAGGGTGTATTACCACTCATAAAAAGAAATGCTTCTTCAATAGCTTCAAGGCAGAGCAGAAGTATGGATTGCAGGTGTCATCTTAGTATCTGGATACAATGCTCTCAAGGATCTAATCCAGGTGCTGTAAAGGTAGGTCTGTACAAAAACCAATACTGATATATCCGCATGCAAAAAGTTCACCACTAAATTAATGTCTTTCCCGTTCAAAGGGTTGATTTTTGCACTTTTTTGTCAGTTAGGAACTTACTAGTCTACAAGCTGAATTTCAACACACACAGTGGAAGAAATATTCTTCTCATAATATGTGGCCAATACGTCATGATAATTAGCATAGCAATCAGACATCGCTGAATTGACTGTAATTGCTGTTTCTCACATAATATCAATCACATCAGAAAACTTGAAAATTTCATCACCCTGGAGCAGGAATTGAACCCGCATCTCCAGATTACTGTTCAAGATACTTGGGACTTTGTCGTCCTATACTGTTAGCATACTGGAACAGTAATCGTGAATGTAGGTTCGATTCCCGCTCCCAGAAGATGAAATTTTCAAGTTTTCTGATGTGATTGATATTATGTGAGAAACAGTAATTACAGAGTCAATTCAGCTATGACTGATTGCTGTGTTAATTATCGTGAATTTCAAGTCATAACAAACAGACTTGACAACAGCTTTTAACAGTCCCAACTGAAGAACATCAATGTTCTTTCAGTTCTGGTCCCATGAAACGAAGAACACTATCCACTGTTCTTCAGTTCACACATTGAGGGATTTCTGTTGAGGTGGGGTTAATGACATCCACACTGACTTGAAATGAAGCGAAGTGCGCATTTTGAGTGGGGAGATACATATTTTTCTGTGATTGAATACAAAGTGCACTGCTGTCCAGTAGCATTTGGCTGATGATTCTGAAGAGTCAGTAATGCCTAATACAGGTCTTGAGATATACTGTTGATGGTGTCCAACTATGATATGGTTTTCTTCACACTGTTCCAGCATACTTGAAATATATCCACAGTTTACTGAACAGCTTTGTGACACTCCCAATGCTTCTGACAATACCTGCTTATTCTCATCTTCCTATTGCACTTTTTTTTTTTTTTGATTGGAATTTTAACGACCACTGTGAGCAACTCAATGGGCTATAAGCAGTCTCCCGTCCCTAATTTAGGGTCACTGGTTCCAGGGAAGGGAGAGAGCCAGTGCCGTAAGACAAACACAACATCCATGCCTCACCGGGATTCGAACCCGGACCCCTCACGGACGAATGATCAGAGGCCAGCGCCTTAGACCACTGCGCCACCGGGGCGGCCTATTGCACTTCAAGCTGGGGATTATGGTTAAATATATCATGGAAATGTCATTTAACCACAAGAACTTTAATATTGTCAATGAATGTAGATCCCAAAGTGAGCACAATACTTACATACAGGTTGCTCCTTGCCCTGATTATGAGTAAACAAGCATGACTAGCACTCTTTTGCCTGTTCCTAGCAGCCTGCTGTTACATATGCATATATCACAATTTTCACCGCATAATCCACAGATTATCTGTTACAAAAGTCATAAATTTAAGTTCTGAAGATTACAGGCCAATGCGGCTACTATGCTGCTTCAAAAATAAAATGTTTTGGTGGCCCTTTGATTTAAAAAAATCCACATCATAACTGTCAGGAGAGACCATATATTTGGAAAATTATGAAAATGCACAAATAAAAGGGATATGTATCACAATACGTAGAGGTCTGCAAAGAGTTGGAAAGGGTTTTTTTTTTTTTTTCCATTTACAAGCATTTTGACACAAAATATAGTGAAACAAAGGTGCTATTATTTGCACTCATGGACAATCACATTCTGTGAGAAGCTCAGCATTATACACATTTGTGGGTGTAGCAGGCTTAACTATAGAACTGCAGTAATGCTGGAAAAAAAACCCTCACATTTTTGCTTTCTATGCACTTGAATAACACAAAAGTACTTAAAAATAACATTTATAATTTTAATAAGAAGACTGTTTTCGTGTGAGTTTTTCTTCCCCAGATTTTTTGGACAGCTGGGTCATCTTGTGAATCATGACTTTTCTGTATGAAAATGCAGTTTGAGTTGAACATTGCAGGTGTAGATCATAGTGTATTTTCCTCCTGAATTTCACAGTCTGCAAATAACACGCTACCGCAGATTATATGCATTTTCATTTTTTTCCTGAATTTCACAGTGTGAGGATTATATGACAACAAATAAATATGATAGATGACTACCTATAATATGGTTAATTTTGTAACTAGAAACTTCTTCCAGTATGTATGTAAAAACAACAGAACACACAGCATGGCACAACTGACTGTATACAGCATACCAAAGCAAACATTGAACTTTCTTCTGAATGGACACTGTAAATATGTAACAAGAATCCTACTGCTTTACTTCTGATGTGCGTATATAACAACAAAGTATTGGGAATGACTTTTCCTGTGGCACTGCTAATTACTTTTAGTTACACAGAAGCTATGCAATGAGTTCATCAGAAAAGTTATGAATTCATGGCACAAGGGACACATTTTCATAAAATCACAAGCATAACTGCTAAGCAACAACTACAACAGTGATGCAGGTTAGTGTCAGTGAGGAAAATATAGTGGCTCATATGCACACAACAGTGATATTACATTTCATGGAAAATGCCAACATAAAATTTTGAGAGTTGTTCAACATTCTACCATGAAGTCATTAGTATGTTACCTGACTTTGTGAGTACAGTAAACTTTCATAACCTGTCATTCTTTTCCAATGACCCTGTACTTTTTGTTTGTTTGTTTTGCCATGATCTCACACGAGAGCAATACCATAATATTAAGCAATACATCTTGGAATAAACACACATGAAAACATATTTCTTACAATAAATCACAACAATGGAGCTAACTCATGCTACTGATTATATTAGCAGACATATACCGTGTACCCACAAGTTTTCAGGGGGAAATTACCAAGTGGATGCAGTGCAGTCGGTTAATGCATGCCTTTCTACTGAGCAAAACATCATGCCGTTAAAAATCCCCATCCCCATAGGCAGTGCTGAAGTATAAGCAAACTAACTCTGTTTTAAAAATTACTTCTTTATTCGGGAGTTACTATCCAGCTTATGAAAAATATTTCAGCAATGACTTGGTATTGATGAATGTTACAATGGTCAAATTACTACTTTATTCAGCAGTCACTGTCTAGCTTATCAAAAATAATCTCAGCAGTGACTTGGCATTGACAAATGTTACAATGGTCAAATTACTACTTTATTCAATAGTCACTGTCTAGCTTATCAAAAAATAATTTCAGCGGTGACTTGGTATTGACAAATGTTACAATGGTCAAATTACTACTTTATTCAGCAGTCACAGTCTAGCTTATCAAAAATATTTCAGCAAAGACTTGGTGTTGATTAATGCTACAATGGTTAAATTACTACTTTATTCAGCAGTCACTGTCTAGTTTATCAAACATACTTCAGAAATGACATGGTATTGTTAAATATTACATGATTATATATATACGAACGTTGAAGAACAGGTTTCTGTACGCCAAATTAATGAGAAGACGATAAAAAGTGAACTCCATTTATTAGGCGTATAAACGATGAGAAAATAAACACAAACTACAAAAAACTACAAACTCACCCACATGGACAACCCCATACTGCCTGACTCAGCAGGCCCAGCTGCACGCAAATATGCATTTTTCAGGTACCAAGCTAAGCAAGCTTTCGAACTCTCATCGAACAAGGCCACATGCGAGGAGGAGATCCGTAGTCTTAGAAACCTGGCGGCTGCAGCAGGGTACGACATACTCACAATAGACCAAATAGTCAAAAGAGCAGCAACAACTGCACGCACACAGCCTCGTACCAACCCCACAGCGCAGCCCATCCGGTTCGTGGGTTCGATTCCCTACATTCCTAGGCTAACATATTTCCTGAAGAATACTCTCCAAAGACTGGGTTACGATATCGGCATGAGGGCACCTAGACCTTTGCCAGATAACCTTACAACAGACCAGCGTGTATCACCTTCTATGCTATCTGACGCCGGGGTCTATGCTATTCCTTTAGATTACCCTGACGCATCCGTTAAGTTCTACATCGGGATGACAAAAAGATTGATCCAGATCCGTATTTATGAGCACCAAAGGGACATTAAGGCTGGAAAACGTATGATGGCCCTAGCCCATGATGTTGCAACTGAGGGGGCAGTACCCAGATGGAGAGATGTTAAGAAACTAGCACATTATGATAGCGCAAGAGCTACTGCGCTTTGCAAAACCATTGAGATCATCACGCGCCAAATGCGTGCAACAAGGATGCAACCACGAGCCTTCCTTTGATATGGCACCGGCTTCTTGAAGTCATACGTGAGCACCCGGCGCTGGAATCAAACCACTCATGACATCGTGCAAGTGTCATGCTTATTTTGAATTTGCTTTACTTATAGAAGTATATTTTTTCCAGTTGTTTATGTGTTCTTAACTACTAAATGCCTGATGAAGCTACCCGGAGGTAGCAAAAGCTAGCATCTCTTTATTTTTTCATCGTTTATACACCTAATAAACGGAGTTCACTTTTTATCGTCTTCTCATTACAATGATTAAATTATTTTTTATTTAGGAGTTACTGTTGCAAAAATATTTCAGAAATGATATTGTTAAATGTTACAATGGCTAAATTACTTGTTTATCCATAAGCTATTGTCCTGTCTATCAAAAATATTTCAGAGACCTTTTGGTATTGTTAAATGTTACATTGGCTAAATTGCTTGTTTGTTTATGTGTTACTGTCCTGTCTATCCAAAATATTTCAGAGGCCTCTTAGTTAAATGTTACAATGATTACACTACTTCATGAAATTCCACCTTATGAGCTAGATTCCAGAAGGCTTTTATTCTCTCAGTAGATATACTTCTAATAAATTAATAAATAAATATGATACAATTTCTTTTACTACATCAGTGATTATACTTTTTAATTTCTTGTGTACCAAACATGAAACAGTTGGGAGGCAATTCAGTTGTCACAATGGAAATTATTCATATTAAAAAGTAACTTATTATAATTTTTCATTGGCTGTTGCACCTAAAAGTATAGCAGTTTCACAAAAATTCAAATAATATACTTCCCTGACTGTTTTGGAAGGTTGATTTTGAAATATCTGATGA
The DNA here is from genome assembly GCA_039090855.1 of Macrothele yani. Taxonomy (NCBI): domain Eukaryota; kingdom Metazoa; phylum Arthropoda; class Arachnida; order Araneae; family Macrothelidae; genus Macrothele; species Macrothele yani. The sequence continues at coordinate 129,069,185 of CM076989.1, read as the reverse complement.
ACTACCAGTCCTCATTTTATATCTACATTACTGATTTGTTCCTTTGACAAATATTTAGCTAAATTTTCAAAATCATTTGGAGTTATGCCACGACAGCCTCTGATGTTCAGTGCTTGAAAGCTGCCATGAAGCAATAGCTCTCTAAGGACATCCACTGTGATATCTGAGTGGCAAAAGTACAATTTAGGAATACTGTATAAGTTTAAGCTTTTAACCAACTCATTTGTAAAACCCTCGCATAACTCTACATCTAGCTCTTTTAAGTTTGTAGCAGCTGACAGAAGCAACTTCAGAGCATTGACATTTACTTGGAAACGAAAATTAATAGCAGATAATTCAAGACTTTCCAGTACAGGAAGACTGGCATCACAAGGAAATTCACTGCGACTCCTATTAATGGTTGCAACTCTAACCGCAAAAGAAATACAAATGTTATTGAATTTCAGTGACACTAATTTTGGACAACATTCGATTAAAGTCACCACTGATAAATATGATGCAAAAGGAAGAGTTATGCTGATAAGATTACTTCCTCTTAATTTTAGAAACTCGTTAAAATAATGTACTGTCACTCCAGATATGCATTTAAACTTCACATTTTCTAGAAGATTGAAATTTGAAACCTCCTCAAGTTCTTCATTGCTGTTCAGTTCTTCTAAAGCTAGTTTGGTCACATGTGGACACATCACTGCACACACTTTTAGGGCATCAGCTAATGGATAGTTAATATTACGATCTTTGATGTGCATGATACTTGTTAATGCATACTTCTTACAATCTTTTGAAGCACTTTTTCTTTTCTTTTCTACAGTTAGTATGTCATCTTTGTGCATTCTGTATAATAACCCAACTGTATCAAGATGTTGCAAAATCTTAAGACCTGGACAGTGTTTTAGTACAAATGAAAGCCCTGTACATTGAACATCATAACTGAACTCAGAAATGAAAACAATTTCAAGAATTTTAAGAAGTGGGCAATTCTTTCCAATTGCTCTAAACACTTTAGGTGATGGACAATCAATCAAAAATATTCTTTCTAGTTTTGGTAAGGCTGATATCAAAGGTTTTGACAACTTTCTGGAAGGAGCTTCGAGAGCCGTGACACTCTAAAAAAAGAAAAAAAAAAAAAAAAAAAAAGAACAGATTTGTTGAGCATTTAATGTTCCATAAATTATATTTAAATACACAAGGACATTACATTAAATTTGACACATTCAGAAACATGAAAAGCGTATGCATTCTATTTTTATGCAACATTTTGCATTTGAATAGAATTTGAAAGAAATGGAAACACTCCTTGCAATGCACTAAATGAATATACATTCTTAGACAAAAATTTGATGCACCTCAAAGCAACTGTCAAATTGTTATGAAATTTAGCAAATGTATTGTGGAGGAAGAGATAATGAAGTTATTAAAATATCACAATAGTAGGACTCATTTTAGTACCTTGTAAAGCCACCTATATTTAGTACCTTGTAAAGCCACCTCTGTCTGCAATGCATGATGATATACAGTGTTGCATGGAGTCAAAAAACAAAAACAAACTATGATGCTGTTCTGTGACAGACTGTACCACAAGTCTAGTAACTGCTACACAAGATCCCAGATATTCTGCAATGGATGAATGATGTCCCAGACATGTTCGATAGGAGAAAGATCCAGGGATATGGTTGGCAAAGGGAGGGTTGCAACACTCTTGGAGATTAGAAGAATTCTTGAAATCGTTATATTACGTGTAAGTTACGTTGACAAGGTGTCTACTCTATCCCTATCAACACTTCCACAGACATTACCCACTATATTGGTAGTACTTACCACAGCATAAACCTGTGTTTGATGGAACATATCGCTGATGTTAAGAAAGGCAGCCCTTTCACCTCCCTTTCAATTTTAACCATCAGCGATATGTCCACGATTCCCGATGGCAAAATGTTAAGCGGATTGCCCCGTTTAGCAATCAGCATGCCCTCAGGTACCGCGAAAGCATTGAAATCTACCTTACCCCTAACACCTGCAATACTGACACACCTTTTAACATCCCAATTATTTGGAAAGCGATTTTAAAATCTGGCAATAACTGACGCTTTTACCAAGTGTCTCATTCCATGGCTGATGAAGGTTGAAGTCACTACCGAAACGTCCCGCTTATAATTTTCAACGTAACTTATGCGTGATATGACGATTTCAAGAATTCTTCTAATGTTTTGTGTGTTATGTGTTTCCCTGCCAATTCTTCTTACTCTTGGAGAAGTGTAGAGGAAAAATTTGCATTGCTTTTAATCTTTAAGAAAAAGCTCAGACCTAATTTTTATGTTTACTCTTTTTTCTCAAAATTTTGCATTTTAAAACTGGGGTGCATCCTTGATGCCAGGAAATATGGTAATTAAAACCAACTAGTAATTCCTTGTGCATTTTCAACCTAAAAACAACCTCTGTCAAGGGAAAGCTCAAGGCAGAAATAGATAGGACGAGCCCTGCATTGGGGAAGGAGAAACATCAGGAAGTGGACTGTTGTAATATGTTGAAATAAATAGAGTCACGAAAAACATACATACATGCATACACATATGTATCAATGAGCTGTTCTCAGATTCAGAGGTTAGATCCTAAAAGCAAGATCATCAGACAAATCAAAGTTATTGGTCGTGTTATATTTTACTTGGGTATCAAACATGTCTGTTTACTGTGATCTTGGAATACAATTTGAGCCTCACTGACATCCATCACCAGTTTCAAGAACCATTATTACACCCAGTATTCCTTTATAGGGTGGCCTAAAATATTGAAGATGCAAATAAAAAATACCCCAGAGAAAACATTTCACTCCCAATATTGGAAAGCAATAAAAAATAACCCCAGAAAGTGTGTTTCCAATGATTTGTCAAATATATATTTAAAAACATTTACATATATACACTCATTGTCAAAAAAATAGTTGCACCCAGAAGGACATGTCAGATTGCAATGCTATTTAGGAGAAAGGTAAAGGTTACCAGGAATAATAAATGATTAAACATTGAGACTGATATGGGCAATATTTATCGAGCTACACGCTAACAATAGTGTCTCTCAGTATGGCATCGGGCCGCCATGTTTGCTCACACAGGATGCTAGATGTCTCGGCATGGAGTTCCACAGGTTCCTAATGTTGTTTTTTGCACTAAGCCATCCCATGCAGCTTGGATCTTCTCACACAGTTCTTGCAGATCGTGCGGTAGGGGTGGAGTGTGGATAGCGTATCCAATAGCATCCCACACATTTTCAATCAGCTATAGGTCTGGCGATGTGGCTGGCTATGACAGAGTGTCAGTGCCTTGAAGGCAAGTCCTCGAGGCAGCAGCAGCAGCATGCGGGGGCACATTGTCCTGTTGGAAAATCGCACCGGAGTGAGCATTCAGAAAAGGTAGGGCCACTGGTTGCAAGACCTCATTAATGTAACGCTGTGCTGTCAAAGTGCCTGTAATGAACACCAAAGGCGATCTGGCATTGTAGGCAATTGCACCCCACACCATGCCTTCAGGACGTGTGACGCTCGACAACAAACTGTTCATCTTGGCGCTGACCATGGTGCCTCCACATATGAATTCGTTGGTCATCTCCTCCAAGACAAAAGCGGGACTTGTCACTAAAGATCACCCGCTGCCATTCTGAGTGGCTTCTTGATAATCTGGCACAACCCCATTGCAGTCTTTGGCGACAATGCAGTGGTGTTAAGGGCAGTCATCATAATGGACTGTGTGCGTGTAGTCCTACACCATGCAGCCATCTGCCAATGGTGCTGGAACTAATCAGACGATGCATGGAGGGCATCCCTGCTCGCTGAATATCTGCAATTGTGGCTGTTGGGTCACTGTGCGCATGTCTGACAACCCGCCGGTTCTCTCTTTGTGGTTCGCCAAGGTCTCCCATGTAGAAGTTCCATCCATGGACCCCAGACAGAAATGTTATATCCTTATTTAGGGCAAAAAATCACACTTCACTCAGTTCATGAAACTGGCAACAAAATAGGTATACAAGGTTTGTCCAGAAAGTAATGAGATCATTGAGACCACTTTTCCTGGGCCAATCAGAAGGGCCGGAGGGTGGAGTCTCCGGGCGAGACGGGTGGAGGGGTATGTTAGGTAAACGACCGATGTCTCGTCAGTTATCCTGAGCTTTTACAGAGTGAGGATCACTTGCAAAGCGGACAGCTGTGTGAGTGTCGCTCAACGATCAAACTGCAGAAGAGTGTCAGACAGCGATATGCGGTAAAGTTTTGTGTTAAACTTGAAAAATCCATGACCGAGACGCTTGCTATGATACAAAAAGCCTACGGGAAGGATGCTTTATCAAAAGCACAAGTGTTTCGGTGGCATAAAACATTAACAGGGGGAAGAGCGAGCATCGAGGATGAGCCACGCTCAGGGCGTCAAGGTCTCACACTTCGGACAATGTGGAAAAGGTGAAAGTGGTTTTGAACTCTGACCAACGTTCGAGTGTTAGATTGGTAGCAGAGCACGTGGGACTAGTGAAATCGATTGTGCATGAAATCATCATGCTAGAATTGCAGATGCGAAAAGTTTGCGCCAAATTGGTTCCTAAGGCTTTGACCGATGAACAGAGGAACAACCGTGTGTCAATTTCTCGTGAGCTTGTGGACCCTGTGAGGAGTGAACCTGGTTTTTCGGAGAAAGCCATAACAGGTGATGAAACGTGGGTCTTTGAGTACCATCTGCGCTAATTTCTCATATTTTTTTATAAATGTCTGGAAATAAAATCTCTGGATATTTTTATAAAATCACAGGCTGGATTTTATTTTAAAACAAACATTCAGATTCAGCAAAAGAATATTTCTGTTTCCTTGCTCATTAGCTGATGAGCAATTACAATTGCATTTTAAATTATATGTTAAATCTCGTAGTTTATTGTTTTGCCCTTTTTTTCCCCCTCTTGGTAGTGTTAGAGGTGTGCCCCTCCCACGTCTGATCTCTTCACGCCTGCTCCCCCAATAATTTGGTGAAGTCGGTTCCCCTGTCTGAAAGTATAAAGAATTTAAGAATGAAAGTAAATGCAGAATTTTAAGCCTATATCTGGATTTTCCTCTACTACTATTTCTTTGCATGAATGAAAGTACGTTAAGAATCCATTGGCAAAATAGAACTTAAAAAGTTCAGTCAGTTTATAAACCATGTTGGCAGTGGTGGCTCGTGGTAAGCTGAGATGGGGGCTGCATCTTAATTTTGTAGATATCATAATACACTTCGAAAGCTAAGTTACTACGCCTGTGCTGATGCTGTCCGTTTAATAATAATAATAATAACAATAATATATATATATACTGATAGAAAGTGCTTTTTTTTACAAGAAATTAATATTTAGATTTTATATTTAGCGATTGATATGGAAAATGTAAAAGTACCGATACCTAAATTAGGCAACAGATATTAAGCGATAGCCACATTGCCACATTTATGAAGAAAATAATCAACCTATAAAACTTCGTTGGGTGCATTATTTTTTAGAAACTGATTAATCAGTGCATCCTTCCAGTTCTTACGCATGGAGCACAGACATGGACCTCAACTTAAAATAGACATACAGACGTTGCAGACAACTGAAAGAAGCATGTAGAGATGCATGTTTGATGTTACCAGGAAAGATACAAATAGGAACTCGTGGACCGGGAAAATAACAAGAGTGGAAGACATTGTCAAAATTCCTGAAATTGCAATGGGATGGACATATTGCTAGAAGAAAGAACCACCATCGGAGAGTTGAAATATCGAACTGGATGGCAAAGAAAAAAACAATACCCAGAAAATGACAAGAGGGAGATGGGTACATGAAATTCGAAAGCATGAAAGAAACTGACTCAAGGCAGACTGTTGTGGAAGAAGAAACTTGGAGACTTTCATCCAGCAGTGGATTGATAGTGGTTGCAAATTATATATACATGCATATACTGTACATAAATATATATATATAAGGACAAAAAAATAAAAAAATATAATGCGTGTGCCAGTGGTAGCGGAGACACACTCAAGGTCATGTACGCATTCTCAAGTGTCTCATTGTGACCCTAGAAATATGAGAATAAATATTTTTTCTTCTGATACACTCCCTTTGGAACTTCAACTTGATACCAACCACTGCAACTTGGACGGCGATGAAAAACATTTTGTGGAATTTTGAAGGGTCTGCCAGAATTTCTCGATTTGTTATTGCGATACTCACACACTGGCATTCTCTTTAATAAAAACGGGGTGCAAACATATTCAGTCCAGTTTTAATTCTGAAGTCATCATGATAACAATTTAGTGTAGAAAAATTTGTTTTCCAAAATTTACCAACTTCGTAAATTTTCTAACCAATGATATCTGATTAAATGTTTGTTTCAAAGTAATTAAGCACACTACCTCAATTAAAATGCACTGCTGATTTTTGGAAGGGAGGGGGATGCAGCAGAAAAATAAAATGTATCCAGTAGAGTGACTTCAATGATTTTTGGTGAATACAAATTTATGTGAGTTTTTAAAAGCGAAAATTTTGCTGTGCTTGACAAGTGAAGAAATCAATTTTGTGCAAGTATTTTGCTGCAGAAATTAGTATCTCTCTCTTTTTTTTTTTTTTTTTCAATTTATCCAATACTGAACTCTATTTTTAATCGCAATTTGTTCACATGCCCATTTTGACCAGAAGAGAAAATATAAGTAAACCTTTTTTTGCTAAAGTCCCGGCAACTGAGTATTTGTTATTAGATGGGAGCAACATTGTTGTTAGAATTATTACGTTGAATAAAAGCAGGAACAAACCAAAAATTGGAAGAGAAAAAAACAACCCAGGTTGAGAAATACATTCAAACGTTCTTTGTTTAATACTTTATTTCAACATTCGTCATTATTTTTAATTTATTCCCCTATTTTATGTCTTATTCGGAAGCCCAAGAACCGTATTAATCAACAAAGCACACAGGCCCGGCGATGCATTCTCACCCAACGGGAGACTGCATTCGCGAGCAACCCTGCTAGCGAGAACTGCCATGAATGCAGTCCCCAGGGAAGTTTTATTCAAAGGAAACGAACTGATGTGGGAATAGGCAGAGTTTCCCACATGAGTTGGTCTCAATAGCTATCAGGGCTGCAATAAGCGCAGTCCGTAACGTTCTTCCCGCTCCCACTGGTGTTATGCAGGGAAAACTTCCAGTTGAGTTCAGAAAACTGCAGTCATGGCATTATGCTGGGAAAACTTACAGCAGTGTTCACAAAACTTCTCTCCCTTGGTACGGCATGAAAAAAAACTGCTTTGGCTAGGGGGCTGCAGCCCCACAGCCCCATAGCAGGAGCCGCCCCTGCATGTTGGTTATAATGAAGTATTTCGTGCAGAATACATACAATAATAAAAGATTCCGTCCATGTACGATGCACCCTGAAGTCCACTTTGGGGCTATCAGTCAAGATTTATCAAAACTGAATTATTAAATTAAAAAGTTAAAAGTATGAGACCTTTCGGACTCCTGCACTGGGATCCATCATCAAATAAGTTAAAAAGAGGGAAAGTGGGCTAGACACAAGCACATATATAACATCTTATGTGACGCAATGTAAGGTCAGGTGATGCGTAACATCACAGCCTCTCCTTGACAAATGTCAACCCCGCCTTCTCGTGGTGCATCCTGTTCCCACTAAAGGGGCTCTGACGACCGCAAATAGTGGTATAACTATACCATCGGGATCAGAGGAAATGCTATCCCACACTCACCAACCCGCTTGGCCAGCGTGGTGAGTTATGGCCAAACACCTCCAAAATGACTCTACAACTTAAATCTTGGCCCTCAGTCTCCGGCAGCTGGAATGTACCTGGTCAAGGCAGCGGCCAGTGCGACATGAAGGCAGAGGGTGCTAAGAATCCCCGGAGGACCGGACTAGGCTGCCATTTGATGCTGACCTTGGCTACCTACAACGGACGCTCCCTATCTTCTGATTCAAGGCTTCTTGAATTGGAAGAGGAACTACAAAGGATCAAGTGGGACATCGTCGGGCTGAGTGAGGTAAGGAGAAAAGGAGAAGATCTCATTGAACTGAAAAGTGGACATCTCTTCTATTATCGTGGGACAGATACTGGCAGAACTAGTGGTGTTGGATTTATAATAAACAAGAAACTGAAGGATAAAGTGGTAGAAGTTGAAAGTTCCTCTGACAGAGCTGCAAGACTCGTTATCCAACTATCGAGAAGATGCCAGGTTCAGATTATTCAAACTTATGCACCCACCACAAGTCATCCTGAAGAAGAAATTGAAGAATTTTATGAGGAAATTCGTCATCTAAATAATAAAGGTAAGCAGCACTTGAAGATAATTATGGGAGATTTCAATGCAAAAATAGGGCACCGGCAACAGAATGAAACTTCAGTAGGTAAATTCGGTCACGGCAACAGAAACCAGCGTGGAAATACTCTCGTTGAGTTTGCAGAGGCAGAAGGATTTTTCATCTTGAATTCCTTTTTCAAGAAAAAGCCACACAGGAAATGGACATGGAGACATCCAATTGGGACGACAAGTGAAATTGATTTTATTATGTGTAACAAAAAATTCGTCATCGAAGACTGCAGTGTGCTAAACAAGTTCAACACAGGTAGTGACCATAGATTGGTGAGATGTAAGATGCACCTCAACACTAAACTGGAACGTGGCAAGCTCATAAGACAAACAAAATGTATTGACATAACCAACCTTAAAAAACACCATAATACTTTCAAGTTGGAACTGAAGAACAGATTCTCTGCTTTAGAAGGCCTAACATCGGAAGAAGTGGATATTTCTGAAGTTAACAGAAAAGTAACCAAAGCTCTTATGGAAACAGCAACAAAATTAGCTGGGTCTAAGAACAAGTTGCATGTAAACAAATTATCAGGAAAACCAAAATGTTGATGCAAAAAAGAAGAGAGATGAGGACAACTAAAGAAGATGTGACTTCCAAAGTGGAATATATAGAGCTATGCAAGACAGTAAGAAAAAGTATCACTGAAGACGTAAGAAAATTCAACTGTGAACTAGTAAGGAAAGCAATTGAAAACAACCAAAGCCTAAAGATAGCAAAGGGACATCTCAGTAAGGGAAGAAAACAGATTTTGGCTCTCAGAAAAGAAGATGGTTCTATAACAAGAAATAGAGGCGAAATTTTGACAAGAGTGAAAGATTTCTACTCCAAACTATATGAAAGGGATGATACATGTACTCCAGACATCATGAAAGGTACCAGAGTTCTTCCAGTCCTCCCAGCAGAAGTTGCTCATGCAATCAAGAACATGAAGCGGGGGAAAGCTCCAGGAGAAGATGGAATTACTATAGACATCATACAAGAAGCAAGTGGAGAAATTGAAACAGTACTCGCCCAAATTTTCACTCGATGCCTTAATGAAGGGAAGATTCCTGAGGATTGGAACAATGCTACAATGATCCTGCTACATAAAAAAGGTGACATTGAGGATCTCAGGAACTACAGACCTATCAGCCTCCTATCAGTGGTTTATAAAATCTTCACTAAAGTTCTTTCACACCGCTTGAAGGTAACACTGGACATGGCTCAACCGAGAGAACAAGCTGGATTCAGGAGTGGCTACAGCACAATAGATCATATCCACGTACTGAGAGAACTAATTGAAAGAGCGAGGGAATATGAACTTCCATTGTGCATGGCTTTTATCGATTATGAAAAAGCCTTTGATTCGGTGAAACCATCAGCAGTTACCACGGCTCTGAAATCCTGCGGTATTGAAGATGCATACATTAATATTATTAATAACATCTATGAAAATGCAAGTGCAAAGATTCGGCTGTTTGAAAATACAACACACATAAAAATTGGAAAGGGAGTGAGACAAGGTGACACCATATCTCCGAAGCTCTTTAATGCCACATTGGAAAATGTCTTTCAATCACTGAACTGGGAAAACAAAGGGATAAAGATTAATGGAGATTATCTAACCCACCTTCGTTTTGCTGATGACGTAGTCATTTTTGCAACTAGCCCATCAGAGCTGCAGAGTATGATCCAGGAACTTGCTGACAAGAGTAAAGAAGTGGGATTAAAAATGAACTTTCAGAAGACAAAAGTGATGTTCAATGCTTTTACAAGAAATGAAGATTTATCGATTGATGGAGAAAAACTGGAGATAACAGATACGTATGTTTATCTTGGACAGCAGATATCAAGTGAGGGTCACATTGATGAAGAAATCAATCGGCGTACAAAACTTGCCTGGAGAGCTTTTGGAAGAAACAGCATAATTTTCAAGAGCAATATGCCGTTATGTCTTAAAAGAAAAGTGTTTGATCAATGCATCCTTCCAGTGCTTACATATGGTGCAGAGACGTGGACCTTAACTAAAAGAGACATGCAAAGGCTGCAGACAACTCAAAGCAGCATGGAGAGGTGCATGCTTGGTATAACCAGGAGAGATAAGAAGAGGAACTCGTGGATCCGAAAATGACGAGAGTGGAAGACATCACGATCAGAGTTAAATCCCTGAAATGGTAATGGGCTGGACATACTGCCAGAAGGACAGACCATAGATGGACAGCCGAAATTTTAGATTGGATTCCAAGGGACAGGAAAAGACCCAGAAAAAGACCACATGGGAGATGGGTGGATGAAATTCGTAAATATGCGGGAGTGACATGGAGGAGACTGGCACAAGACAGACCGTTGTGGAGGAAACTTGGGGAGACCTTCGTCCAGCAGTGGATTGATAATGGTTGATGATGATGATGATGTGACGCAATTACAATATGTCATCTGGTGTAGAAAGATCCAAACAGATACACTTGATTATGATAGTGATTAGACTGTAACTGATTCATTTGATACATTATGAACAGTATTGCTAGTGAACAGAAAAGTCCAAGGTCTTGGAATAATATGTGGAACACAGTCCTTGCAATAGGATTATCCCTTCCATATAACAAATAAGCTTTCAGTGAAAGCTAAATGAGCTTTCTTACCTGGAGTGACTAGGATTGTCACATCCTTCCAAAGAGGGTAGTGTTATCCCGAGCTCACCAACTGAGATAGTGCGGTTGTCATGGCACCAGCACGGACATTATACACATGTCCTTTGATTCTAGTATTCAATGTGCAGGAAGGAGAACCAATATGTTCTTGATCCTCTCCTCCTGGGTCAGTTGCTTTGAACGGGATGCGATAAATGCCGAATCTATTATTCATGTCCACTAAATCCCAGTCTTTTTTTAATACTTGAAAGAATGTTCCATGTTTTAATGCCAAAACCTAGTCCATGTGGTTTGCACACATTTTTCAAAATATTAACTATCTTTGGAACATATTCGATAGTTCCAACATACTTAATTTGTGAGGTTTCTCTGGTCAGGGTGATATCACATGCATTCCATTTTTCCAGTTTTAATAAATCTTGACTGATAGCCCCAAGGTGGACTTCGGTGTACATCATGCATTGATATTATCTTTTATTATTGTAACCATGTTGGTGTCAGACTCTTGATTTGAGATGCTTTGCTTTTGCCCTTGTAATTTCAGGTCAAGTCCATTCGTGTGATGCGCGATGCCTCTGAGGAAGTCAATTAAAATCAGGATCGGATAATTTTGTAGTTATACTTAATGTGAAAATGTGATGGGTTCTCAAGAGAGTCCCGCATGGCTGTGTATGAAAGTGTAATTGTTCCTACTCTGATGCATGGCAGTGAAACCTGGGTACTACAAAAGAAACGTAGGAGTAGTTTGTGTGCTGAAGAAATGTGTCACCTACGAGGGTATTTGTGGCAAGACATGTTCTGATTGTGTGAGGAATGAAGATGTGTTGCATTTGTGTAATGTGAAGCAAAATGTTGTTAGCAAGGTGGAGACTAATATGCTTCAGTGGTTTGGCCATGTTGAAAGAATGACTGATGAGATGCTTACTAAGAAATTTTTTTAGCTCAAATGGCAGGAAGGAAAGGCAGGGGAAGGCCAAGGAAGTCATGGCAGGTTCAGATTCAGGAGTGTCTGCATGAGAAAAAGATTATGAGTATGAAGTATAGAAGATCTTGTGTATGGTGTGTGATGGATGTCAGTGAAGCCCGAGTTGTATGTAAAGATCGCTGTAAATGGATAAGTGTGATACAGCAACAGTATGTAAAAATTATCTGGTAGTTTGTATTTCTTTGTGGAGCTAACCTCTGAACCTCAGAGAACAGCTTAGTGATGTGTATGTATGAACTTAATGTGTTAGTTTTCACATGTTCATCAAGGAAGTCAACAATTTTCTTCCCTTAAAGTAGAAAATTATTTTTAAGTAGCTCCCTTTGTTTAACCATTTATCTCTGCATACAAAATCAAAGCTTCATATTCCACTTCAATTTCTGTTAGAAAAGAAAGAAACTTACAACATTTGAGTAAATGGTCTATTTCCTCCTTTAATCAGGTGCACTCACTTCATGACTGTTCTTACTACATGCTCTATGTTCAAACACATTCCGCACAGTGTTTTGCTGGTGGACAATGCGATGTAAACCTGGGCAGTCAATTCTGTTCTTAAGCAGCAATACTGTTAAGCCAGTCTGAGAATGCTCTATGCACTTAGCCCCATCTGTTACAATGGCAGAAAGTTTCTTTGCACCACCGATCTCATTTAAAACTTTTAACTGCTGCTTCATTTGTCTTTGCCAGTGGTCCTCTTATGAAATGGCTCTAGTGCAAGTAATTCTTCGTGAGAGGCACACTCCTTTGAAAAAATTTGAACTTAAAAGTTGAGCTGTATCGGTTACGCTAGTTAATTCATCTTATGCCAAGAAATAGTACACATACTTAGCAATAACACTTCTTAATGTTTTAGAAATGTGTGAACCTATTTCTTGAACTCTCCCAGTTACAGTTTATTTTGAGATAGGCAAATTTTTAAATTCATTAGCATTTTTTTCTTCTCCATGTGATTTGACCATTCATACCAATATTTTCTTAAAAATTTGGCATTAGACAAACATCTTTTTGCCATTACACTCTCAGAGCTCACAACAAATGATGTTAGGAGAGACTGTTTGACATGATGCTGATTAAGTGAAACACTGTTTCTATGCACTAACCTTTCTCTTCAGATCTGCTGCTATTGCAGCACATGTTTGTCCAACATACATTATATATTTTTTTTATCATAGTTCTGGAAGTAGTGATGGTTAAGGTCGCATTCTTTATGACACACAAGTGCTGGTAAGCACACGAGGCATTGTTGATTTTTGTGTTCATTGTTCGTAAACATAAACTTATTTTCCATCTATCCTGAAATGATCTATTTTTGTCAATAATTTCACATTTTTCACTAATGATTACAGATGCAGAAAAATTATTACAAACTTACATATGCAAAAACTGTGAAGATTCAGTAGAAGCAAACCACAAATGCCAATAAATCATAGTTCTAACCAAGTTAAAAACTTGCAACAGACTGAGAATGTGGTGACCATTTATTTCCTTCTAGCAGTAGAATAGGACCACCAGCAACCTTCAAAATGACTTTTGTGCATGCTCTTATCCCCATCACTTTGCCTAATGAAGGTAACACACACGGTAGATTGGCAACACTCTTTCTGCACCTGGGTTTGTTTTCCCCCCAACTCTTGTTGTTTCTCTTAATGCAGGGAGTCCTGACATCACCATGTAGTAAAGTGACTAATTGGGAAAGGCTTTTGGTTTCTGCCACAAATAGCCATTTGGGTGCTTTTGCAGTTCCTGTGACTTTCTGCAAAAAAGCATTAATGTTGCAGACTCTTTGTTCAGCTACTTTATTACTTTACCTATTTTGTTGCTGAATCAATTTCCCACTTCAGAGTAAATGAATAAATATCCTATGCCTGGCTGCACAAACTCACCTTGCAGGCACATGTCGCCAGTTGGTCCTTCCTAGTCTACAGCATAGGTTAATGATTCTTGTAGTAGTGGGTCTAAATTCAAATAATGGAATAAGATATGAATACTGTGTTTCTTCTTCCAGGACACACACACACACACACACACACACACACACACACACACACACACACACACACACACACACTTCTCTCTCTCTCTCTCTCTCTCTCTCACTCACTCTCTCTCGTGGAATCAGTGGCCCTACATTCAGGATGAGTGACTTGCACATAGCCTCAGATGCTCAAAGAGGTCATTACACACATATCCCCACCCGATACAGGTATGGGATGAAAATGCTAATTGCTCATTCTCTGCTACATGCAAAGAAATAACAGGCTCCCCATCATGGTGTGAACCCCCCCCCCTCACATTGCATCACCTAATGCAAACCTTTTGCTAAATGGTATCTCTCATTATAGTTCTTCTCATATGGCACATTTTATTTGGGTCTTGTTGAAGCTTTCCACTAAGGCATCAGGGTGAAAGAATCAACTTGAACTACTAGAACATGCAGGACTAAAAATGGCAAAAAGTAAAATAAAGAAATCCCAAACTGGTCACACAATTTCACTAGCAAGCGATTTCTACATTCTCATTTTGATAGTTACAATAGACAGATTATGGGAATTACTTAGGAATAAAGGACGTTAATTCTTAGCATCAAATTTTTGGGTAGTAACCCTATCCTGAAGAAGAGTAGGATTACTACCCAAAAATTTGACGCTAAGAATTAACATTCTTCATTCCTAAGTAATTTCCATAATCTGTCTATTGAAACTATCATATGATCATTTATTACTAAATTCTCGTTTTATAAACTCAGAAAATTTTAGCAAATTGGTAAATGCTATTCAGATAGGGAAAGAGGGAAGCATCTTCGTTTCATGATCATGATGTTATCTTACTAACATAGTAGACTTCAAATAATCGAATGATTTGTTATAATTGAATCACTCCAATTTTATAATAAATCATTACATTAAATCATTATTCAATTATATGATCATTATAATTGAATCATTATGCTATCTTACTAACATAGACTTCAAATAATTTACTGATATTTACATATGGCATGATAATTTTTTGATTTGAGATATAGGCAATTCATATTCATTAAAAGATCAATTTACTTTTATAAATAATCATGATAATAATCATGATGCGGAGCTGAAAACAATAGCTAACCAAAGTGAAATTTTATTAGATTCCATTGAAACATGAACTTGTTGGAAGCAGTCAATTTTCAAGATATCATGAAATGTGCATATGACAAGAAGGCCTTTTACAGCATTCTAACTTTGTGAGATGGCATTAATAGAGACTGATATTATAAAAACCAAATACAGGAACTGTTTCTTTAAGACAAGTTTGAACAGTATAACACTTCCTGAAACACCATGCAAAAAATTTCAGGGAAATTTGCCCAAAATGTCAGAAGCTCTGAGAAATTCATTTTGCTCATATTCATAAAAAGAACAGCATCAAAATGAAAAAAAAAAAAAAAAAAGACAATTAAGACCACTTAAGAATTTGATGTGTGATATTTTTAATATTACTTTATTAAGTTAAATCTTTTCTATAACCTTCATATATGAAAAAAAAATTATATGCATATTTTTGGATCAATTCTCACACATATAAAACATTGAGTTTTGCTTAGTTATGGGAGAGGGGATTGTGCACTGAATTTTGAGTAGGTTCAGAAGCCTCATGTCTACACTGCTTGGTTATAGTTGAAATTGGATATCTTTACAACAGATTATAGTGGAGAATTAATGTGGAGTTAATACATAACACATTAACAAAATAGAGCAAAAAGTTTTAAGAAGTTTCTTTAGTGGCTGGAACTCATGCAGAAATTCCAGAAACACTGTTGCGATGCATTTGTGCCACATCATGGTATGGAACACTATAGTGAAAATACTTTATTTCATAGAAACTGTGAAAAGAAACAAAGTTACTTCCTGCAAGCAAATCTACAATGCCATTCTAATATTTTGCCTTCACTTACAACTAGTGAAGTTTCATGAAATATGGCTTACTAGCATTCTCATTTTCTGGGACAGATGTATAAATACAGATACAGATTCTAATCAATATCTACAACATTCAGCATGGAATACATTGCACTCATGTGGTTACAAGTTTATGCAGCATGACTAGATGGGGTTTGAAAGTTACATTATACATACAAACTGCAAAGTTAATATGAATAATTATTAATACTAACCAGTGATTATAATCATTGGTTAGTCATATAACTCTTAACTTGTTACACATCAATAGACAGAAGCTGCACTTGACTCTTGCAGATACATAAGATTTTTTATGTTTGAGCTAAAACTGCACTACACTTTTTTTTTGAATCAGCATGTTCCTACCAACTAAAGAAATGATCTGCGGTAAGTATTAAAAACAATCACATTTAAATGCTCTTCCTGGGCTGCTTAACCCATGAATACTACTAGGCACACTAAACAGTAGAGACAAAGATGGCACTGTGAGAATCAAATAATGCATTTGCATTTCTGTTGGCCAAAGTTTTTTTAATACTGTTTTAGTAATTAGACTATAATGAAGACTGAAGTAATCAACCGTTTATCAGTGTAAGGAATCAAAAATACATTCTGCCAAGCTTTCGCTCATCAGTGGATCACTTTTTCAAGGCTAATATCATAAAACAAATTGAAATACTAGAATGTTACAATTTAAATGTGAGTATGGTTACATGAGACACATAAATAATGATTAAATATGCAGCGTGTTCTAAATTTGAAGTCATGAGATGTGTTTGTTTGGCATGTGGTGATTTGGAGGGGGGATCATTTCCCCTCTACAATTACAGTAGATTCTGGTTAATAAAGAATCAGTCAATCTGAGCAGCCATTTATTTGGGACAATTCTTCAAGAATAACACAAATTAATTCTTTTGGATAATAAGCTTAGCATAATTGGGCCAAAGTGTTCTAGCCACAATGTGTCCCAATTAACTGGAATCTACTGTACATGCTTAAAAAGCCTTACCTTCTAAGCTACCCCAGAGGCTTACTTGGCCTAAGGTGCTGGTTTCTGACCATTAATTTGAGATGGGTCCAGGTTCAAATCCCAAATGAGGCATGGATAGTGTGCTTGTCTTATGGCACTGGCTCTCTCCCCTACCTGGAAACAGTGGCCCTAAATTAGGGATAGCCACTGCTTACAGCCATTCAAGTTGCTCATGAGGGCTTTACCCCCCCCTCCCGCAAAAAAAGAAAAAGAAAAAGAAAAGAAAGTACCTTTTTTTATTTCCTTGATCATGTGCAACCTCAGTCTGAAGTTGGACACTATAGATTGCGTGGTTCAAGTGAAATTGTAAAGACTTCACACTAAAACACATATCTATGTGCACAAATGTTTTGGGGTTACTCTGAAACTAATGTCTTTGAGGAAATGTCATATAAGGAAATTACGCTGACTGAAATCTGGAGAATGAGGACACTGAATTGCAAAAAGTGAAATTCTTTCAAATATGATGAAGACAATGTGAATAGACAAAGTCATCGCTCTTTCCAAGTTTTCTTTAATTAAAACACAGCAACCGAAAAATTATTATCCGGACACCGCTGGGATCAGCATTTTGTGGGAAATGCCATTGGTTTGGACTTTTCTGAACTGTGTAACTACAATTGAGAGTGTCGTCATTCTAAAGATCTCAGTCTGTATAATTTCCTTATGTGACATTACCTCACAGACATTGGCTTCAGAGTAACTCAAACACATTTGTGCACATAGATAGGTGACTTTGTGTGAAGTCTTTGCAATTTCAATTTGGCCGCCCCGGTGGCGCAGTGGTCTAAGGCGCTGGTCTCTGATCGTTCGTCCGTAAGGGGTCCAGGTTCGAATCCCGGTCAGGCATGAATGTTGTGTTTGTCTTACGGCACTGGCTCTCTCCCTTCCCTGGAACCAGTGACCATAAATTAGGGACGGGCGACTGCTTATAGCCCATTGAGTTGCTCACGGTGGTCGTTAAACCTTCAATAAAAAAAAAAAAAATTCAATTTGAACCATACAATCTATAGTGTCCAACTTTGGACTGAGGTTGCACATTATCAAAGATATCAAAGGAGGTACTTTTTTTGTTTGCCTTTATTCTTACGTTTAATGACCCTGATGAGCAACTTGTATGGTTGTAAGCAGTGGCTATCCTGAATTTCGGGCCACTGGTTCCAGGTAGGATAGAGAGCCAGCGCCATAAGACAAGCACACTACCCATGCCTCATTCGGGACTTGAACCTGGACCCCATCTTAATGGTCAGAAACCAGTACCTCAGGCCAGTCTGCCACTATGGTACCAAAAAGGTACTTCAAGCATGCACAGTAGATTCCAGCTAATTCAAACACAGTGGCTAGAACACTTTGGACCAATTAATAGCTAACCTGGGCCCATCTGAGACAAATGGTCAGAAACCAACACCACAGGCTAGTCAGCCACTAGGGTACTAAGAAGGTACTTTAAGCATGTACAGTACATTCCAATTAATTGGGACACATTGTGGCTAGAACACTTTGGCCCAATTAAACAGCTAATCTGGGCCCATCTCAGATAAATGGTCAAAAACCAACACCTCAGGCCAGTCAGCCACTAGGATTGCAAGAAGGTATTTTAAGCATGTGTGGTAGATTGCAGTTAGTTGGGGCACATCATGACTAGAACACTTTGACCCTATTAAGTGGATAATCTGGGCCCATCTCAGATGAATGTTCAGATACCAGCACCTCAGGCCAGTCAGCCACTGAGGTAGTAGCAAACCTTTGGTCTTTATGTAAGATACATGGATGATATTATTTTCATTTTAGACAACAAAAATGTCTCTCTTCCATATGACAGCCTAGACTGATTCAACTCCCTGATGAAAATTTGAAATTCACTCTTGAACTGCAAAAAGATATTCAGCTCAATTTTTTGGACTTCTCAGTAGTAAAAGAAGAAAAAATTGAAGCATATTTATATAAGGAACCTACCAACAATAATAAAATGCTAGACTATCAGTCAAATTACATAAAAACAAATGTGGCCACTAAATTTTTTTAATTTTTTTTTATTCTTTAGAATTTCTTTAAAATGCTCAAAAGGAGAAACTTAAAAAGGTTTGGAAGACAACAATTACCCTTCTCTACTAGTCAACAAAATTATCAGTAAAAAAGAAAAGAAACAGAAGTCAAAAACTAAATTTTAGTTAACTAGAAAAATTACTTACCATAAAGAACTCTTTGAAAAACTTCAGAGGATTACTGAGAAATTACTAGTTAAACTGGCTCCAGGATTACAAAATAAAATTAGTAACTACCTTCCAAAGTTAAAGCAAAAAGAAAAAAACATCCTTTTACAGGAAGGTGTGGTCTCAGCTATGTGGGAGAAACAGGCCTACAGCTTAAAATTAGACTGGCAGGACATAAAGCTGCAATTAAAAATTTGACAAACAAAACAGGTTTAGACAGACATGTTCAAAATGCAGACATAAAGTGCTTTGGGACACTGTAGAAATTCTAAGACATCAACAGCACTTTTCAAAAATAAAGTCGTCAGAATGACAGGAAATAGAGAGAAGAGGTACAACATTAAATGATTAGAAAGGTTGAAATTTACCTCATGAATGGCAAAACATACTATAGCTGTAGTCCTAAGGAAGGGTAGGATACTACCCAAAAATCTGGCTTATAAATATCCTTTTATTCTTTAGTAAAACCCCATGATTTTGAGATATTTATAGTGTATTAAGTGTAGACATAGCCATGTCATCAATTATTAACAAGAAACAAAAGTTAAAAAAAAAGGTAACACAATTGATGAAATATAGAAAGCAGCAGTTAAAACAGAAGCTTTTAGATTTAGAATTTGATGGGAGAGACTCAGAAAGACCATCATGAGTCACATGGGTTGAAATATTACTCCAAAATAGATGCAGAAAGTTAACAGTAACTGATCTGAAGACAGGTTCTCACCCAAAACTTTGTAACAAGTTTTTAGATGTTTCTCTATGTAAAAATAGCCATTATTTAAGATTTCTCCAGGAAAAAAATTACACTGTCACCTACAACAATATGAATCCAAGAAAACTTTTCTGAGATGTACATACCTTTGTGGACCCCTTTGTTTTCCACAAACTATAAGTTCACCAGTACTGCTCAGGTAGCTGTTGTCTCTGACAACGAAACTTGCTGTCGCTTTCACTATGCCAGTCTTCAGGAATTCACTTGAATGACTTTTTTGCTTCATACATGCAAGGTGCTTTTGACTGTTTAATCATGCAAGTGACAAAATCGAAAAGATGCTGCTTGTAATAGGACTTTTACATTTGAAACTAGAGTGGCTGTAGTTGTTGGGTGCACTTTTTGATCTTGTCATAGAACCCTAAAAGCAAGTGTATGAACAGAGACAAGAATAAACAGTATAAAAGACCATTCATTTATGGAATCCCAAGTGAACTCAAGAAGACTCACATAATTAAGATAAAAAGTGAAGAGACCAACAATGGAGACAACAGTGACTTCAATATTAAAAAACCACAATTTGTAAAAATAAAAAAATACCAAGCAAACAGACACCCAAACCTTTGAACAACACTTAATGAAAAGTGAATTTGCTAATATTAATGCAAGTTGAAGAAGTATAAATAATAACCAAGGAATCTTAAATTCCTACACATTTTCAAAATTACAAGAGTTGTGATTCTGTTATACTGACCAAAATTATATAGCTGGAAAGTCATATCTAACAATCTAGGTGTCCAGAATTAGTTGACAACAATACCATAGCACTGATGAATGCAGTTTATAAGTCAGTGAAAATCGTATAAAATATTAGCACTAAAATATATTAATGAAGAACTTACTTTTCCATAAGTCTTCAGCTTACAGATAAGTTGTGGTAATAAAATTCTTTTAATTTCCATTATATTCAGCTCCTTCGTATGTTTGTTAATGAGTACATCGAGATGCTCAGCTTTTAATTTACCTTCAGAACTCAGCATGTCAAATACTGCTTCAGAGAAAAAGCGTTCTGAAATGATTTAAAAATTTTATAGGCTGAGAAAACCTCAGAACTATGAGAAATTAAAAAAAAAGAGCATAAGATGAAATTCTTTATGACATTAAAAAAATGGCATTTTTACTTCATGATATAATAGAAGACTTACGGCTGCCCATAATTTCTGTTCAACACGTTAGAAATTCACCCTCGCCTGATGTGCATGTGTCTACCCGCGAAGCTTTTTCGATAGTACCCAGCTGTCTCTATACATGTTGAATCCATTTGAGTCAACATATATAAAGACAGCGAGGTGAGAATACTTTCTGTTAATGTGTTGAACAGAAATTATATAATGGGCAGCCGTAAGTCTGCCATTATATCATGAATTAATTTATCACGTATTACATCTGTTCATATGAGAAATTACTCTCATTGAAGATGAAAATAACAGCATTTTTACTACAAAAGGAAAAAAAGGTATAAATAAAAGGCAAAGAAAGAACCTCAATTATTTGGTTATAATTAATTAACTAATGGAAAAACTAAAGTGCTTTGAGTCTGTGATTATGATTAACAGCAACAACAGCAAAAAGTACTCAGTCCTAGTTTCATGAGAAAGTAAATCATATGTTAAATAAAGTAAAATATCTTTAGAATTCCAAGGAAGATTAAAAAAATGAACTTTCAGTGTCATCATTTATCATTAAAAATTATTAGTATTACATAAACATCATGTGCCATTCTTCTTACATGTATATTATTTCTGGCACATGCTTTAACTACTGATTTTAAAGAACTGAGCTAAAACAACACAGCAGCATAAGGTTTTATATGAATGCACCTTCACATTATTGCAGTGATCGACTTGATTAGCAAACACATGACATTTGGCTGATACACCAAACATGTTTTGCATGAAGTCAATCATAAAACATGCATATTATGTCACAGTTAAAATGGGACTGAATTTTTCAAAATAACTGTTACGAGGTAACTTGGAGAATAAAATTCATGCTATTACTGATCACGACTTCTGAAGAAGGTGAATACAGGAGACATTTTTAAAAATCTGAAATTGTCACCTGACAAGTGGGAAAAGAAATCTGAAGGATAAATGGAAATTTTCTGCAACAGCAAAATTTTTCAAAATACAAGAGTCTGTCAAAAAGTAATGGATTACCTGTCATAAAAAAATTTCTACAGCAGTTACAAAAAAATGGTAGAGACAATAAGCTATCCTATTGAATGACACTTATTGTACACGTGCCATTCAACATTTCCACTTTTGCATTCAACACATTTTTTTCCACGGGTTTTTGCCAATCCACAAAAGCACATTGGTAGAAATTAAAGTTCCCACTCTTGAAACCAGTGCTTGACTTCCTTTATTAAGTGTTCATCCGAATCAAATGATTTCTCACGTAAAAACCTCTTTAATCTACCAAAATGAAAAAAAAATTCTAAAGATGGCAGGTGAGGACAACATGCAAGTAAGACATTAAAGTCTAATCAAATCTTGTAATTGTCAAAAGAATAAGATTTGCAATGTGGGTTTTTCATTATCCTGATGGAATCTCGTGTGTAAGAAGCTTTAGCATCCACCTTGAGCAATTTTTTCAACATCGAAGGGTTGAAAAGCAACTGCACAACAATTTCTTTAGACACTGAAAATTTATCCATTATATGATTTTTATTGTTCTGTCAGCTTGGATCATTTGTTCAACAAGGGCCACATTTTCACCCATTGTTACTGTTGCACCTGACATAGCCTTGTCACTCATACCAAATCACAATTTTTGAAGCACTGAGTCTATCTCTGAATGTTAATCCTATCAATAGTTACTTCACCATAAACAGTTTTCAGTTTTTCATAAATTACAGTCGCTTAAGTTTCACTGGTCCTGAAAAGGAACTAAAAGACCAACCACTGTCTTATTCCAGTGTTTACTTCAGGCTCCATATCTGATGTTTCACTGATCTTGAAAAGAAACTCGATGACCAACCGTTGTCTGATTCTGGTAAGATTCCATAACTGAAATTTCACCGGTCTTGAAAAAGAACTCGATGACCAACCATTGCTTAATTCAAGTGCTTACTTCAGGTTCCATATCTGAAATTTCGCCCATCTTAAAAGGAACTTGATGATTAACCATTGTCTGCCTCTGGTGCTTACTTCAGGTACCATATCTGAAGTTCCACCGATCTTGAAAAGGAACTCAATGACCAATCGTTGTCTGATTCTGGTGTGCAGGTTTCATATCTGAAGTTTCACCAAAAAGGATGCTGAATCTACAATTACATTTTTATAACCCATTGTGCATTACTTTTTGACAAAATCTTGTATGTCAATGGAACTTAAAACCAGGGACAAATGTTGAATAAAATTCTTAATTCTTGATCAAAAGTACTTGAAGTAAAAGAAAAAAAAAAAAAAAAAAAAAAAAAAAAAAAAAAAAAAAAAGCCTGTTTTCTATTTTCCTGAAAACTGAAATATTAACTCAGTGCTGTACATTACATGACATGTCTGTCTACGTAAAAAACAAGTTTGCAAACAAATAAAATATCTAAAGAAGAAACAACCATGCAGAATATTTGACAAAGAGGAAGTAGAGAGCAACCCAGATTTTGCAGAAATCCAACAGTGATTTTTGAGGTGTAAATTCAGCCACAGGTTTAGTGGAATTTTCCCCTGAATTTGAATTGCAAAATTTCTTTGTAATTTTTAAATACAACATGAAGCAAAAGAAATCAAAAATTTATGCATCTTCAATACGGTGAGATAAAAAAATTTGAGTTAAAGCACTAAAATTTCACAGGGTATTTACTCCATGAGATTGTGTATAAGGAATTCTGCAAAATTCTACACACAAAATGCTTTGAAAACTGTATGACTTTGAATTTATAACACTGCCATTTCAGTTCTCTCCTTTTCCTGAATTTTTACTGCTCCTAACAGTTTTTAAACATATGTAATTTCTCACTGTGGAGATTTTTTTTTTTTTTTTGAATGGAGATTTAACGACCACCGTGAGCAACTCAATGGGCTATAAGCAGTCGCCCGTCCCTAATTTAGGGTCACTGGTTCCAGGAAAGGGAGAGAGCCAGTGCCGTAAGACAAACACAACATCCATGCCTCACCGGGATTCGAACCCGGACCCCGTTCAGACGAATGATCAGAGGCCATCGCTTAGACCACTGCGCCACCGGGGCGGCCACTGTGGAGATCCTGGATATCTGAAATCAAGAATCACTGCATCACAAAGAAACTCAGAAAAAGTTTTCTTAAACATTCCAATGAATTTCTTGAAATATACACTCAAATTGGGATGCAAGGTCAGGTGATGCGTAACATCACAGCCTCTCCTTGACAAATGTCAACCCCGCCTTCTCGTGGTGCATCCTGTTCCCACTAAAGGGGCTCTGACGACCGCCCATGCGGTATAACTATACCATCGGGATCAGAGGAAATTCTATCCCACACTCACCAACCCGCTTGGCCAGTGTGGTGAGTTATGGCCAAACCCCTCCAAAATGATTCCACAACTTAAATCTTGGCCCTCAGTCTCCGGCAGCTGGAATGTACCTGGCCAAGGCAGCGGCCAGTGCGACATGAAGGCAGAGGGTGCTAAGAATCCCCGGAGGACCGGACTAGGCTGCCATCTGATGCTGACCTTGGCTACTTACAATGGACGCTCCCTATCTTCTGATTCAAGGCTTCTTGAATTGGAAGAGGAACTACAAAGGATCAAGTGGGACATCGTGGGGCTAAGTGAGGTAAGGAGAAAAGGAGAAGATCTCATCGAACTGAAAAGTGGACATCTCTTCTACTATCGTGGGACAGATACTGGCAGAACTAGTGGTGTTGGATTTATAATAAACAAGAAACTGAAGGATAAAGTTGTAGAAGTTGAAAGTTCCTCTGACAGAGCTGCACGACTTGTTATCCAACTCTCGAAAAGATACCAGGCTCAGATTATTCAAACTTATGCACCCACCACAAGTCATCCTGAAGAAGAAATTGAAGAATTTTATGAGGAAATTTGTCATCTAAATAATAAAGGTAAGCAGCACTTGAAAATAATTATGGGAGATTTCAATGCAAAAAATAGGGCAATGGCAACAGAATGAAACTTCAGTAGGTAAATTCGGTCATGGCAACAGAAACCAGCGTGGAAATACTCTCGTTGAGTTTGCAGAGGCAGAAGGGTTTTTCATCTTGAACTCCTTCTTCAAGAAAAAGCCACACAGGAAATGGACATGGAGACATCCAAATGGGACAAGTGAAATTGATTTTATTATGTGTAACAAAAAATTCGTCATAGAAGACTGCAGTGTGCTAAACAAGTTCAACACAGGTAGTGACCATAGATTGGTGAGATGTAAGATGCACCTCAACACTAAACTTGAACGTGGCAAGCTCATAAAACAAACAAAATCTATTGACATAACCAACCTTAAAAAACACCATAATACCTTCAAGTTAGAACTGAAGAACAGGTTCTCTGCTTTAGAAGGCCTAACATCGAAAGAAGTGGACATCTCTGAAGTTAACAGAAAAGTAACCAAAGCTCTTATGGAAACAGCAACAAAATTAGCTGGGTCTAAGAACAAGTTGCATGTGAACAAATTATCAGGAAAAACCAAAATGTTGATGCAAAAAGAAGAGAGATGAGGACAACTAAAGAAGATGTGACTTCCAAAGTGGAATATATAGAGCTATGCAAGACAGTAAGAAAAAGTATCACTGAAGACGTAAGGAAATTCAACTGTGAACTAGTGAGGAAAGCAATTGAAAACAACCAAAGCCTAAAGATAGCAAAGGGACATCTCAGTAAGGGAAGAAAACAGATTATGGCACTGAGAAAAGAAGATGGTTCTGTAACAAGAAATAGAGGCGAAATTTTGACAAGAGTGAAAGATTTCTACTCCAAATTATATGAAAGGGATGATATATGCACTCCAGACATCATGAAAGATACCTGTACCAGAGTTCCTCCAGTCCTTCCAGCAGAAGTTGCACATGCAATCAAGAACATGAAGCGAGGAAAAGCTCCAGGAGAAGATGGAATTACTGTAGACATCATACAAGAAGCAAGTGGAGAAATCGAAACAGTACTCGCCCAAATTTTCACTCGATGCCTTAATGAAGGAAAGATTCCTGAGGATTGGAACACCGCTACAATGATCCTGCTACATAAGAAAGGTGACATTGAGGATCTCGGAAACTACAGACCTATCAGCCTCCTATCAGTAGTTTATAAAATCTTCACTAAAGTTCTTTCACACCGCTTGAAGGTAGCACTAGACATGGCTCAACCGAGAGAACAAGCTGGATTCAGGAGTGGCTACAGCACAATAGATCATATCCACGTGCTGAAAGAACTAATTGAAAGAGCGAGGGAATATGAACTTCCATTGTGCATGGCTTTTATCGATTATGAAAAAGCCTTTGATTCGGTGAAACTATCAGCAGTTACAATGGCTCTGAAAACCTGCGGTATTGAAGATGCATACATTAATATTATTAATAACATCTATGAAAATGCAAGTGCAAAGATTAGGCTGTTTGAAAATACAACACACGTAAAAATTGGAAAGGGAGTGAGACAAGGTGACACCATATCTCCGAAGCTCTTTAATGCCACATTGGAGGGTGTTTTTCAGTCGCTGAGCTGGGAAAACAAGGGGATAAAGATTAATGGAGATTATCTAACCCACCTTCGTTTTGCTGATGACGTAGTCATTTTTGCAACTACCCCATCAGAGCTGCAGAGTATGATCCAGGAACTTGCTGACAAGAGTAAAGAAGTGGGATTAAAAATGAACTTTCAGAAGACAAAAGTGATGTTCAATGCTTTTACAAGAAATGAAGATTTATCGATTGATGGAGAAAAGCTGGAGATAACAGAACACGTACGTTTATCTTGGACAGCAGATATCAAGTGAGGGTCACATTGATGAAGAAATTAATCGGCGTACAAAACTTGCCTGGAGAGCTTTTGGAAGAAACAGCATAATTTTCAAGAGCAATATGCCATTATGTCTTAAAAGAAAAGTGTTTGATCAATGCATCCTTCCAGTGCTTACGTATGGTGCAGAGACGTGGACCTTAACTAAAAGAGACATACAAAGGCTGCAGACAACTCAAAGAGCCATGGAGAGGTGCATGCTTGGTGTAACCAGGAGAGATAAGAAGAGGAACACGTGGATCCGAAAAATGACAAGAGTGCAAGACATCATGATCAGAGTTAAATCCCTGAAATGGCAATGGGCTGGACATACTGCCAGAAGGACAGATCATCGATGGACAGCCGAAATTTTAGATTGGATTCCAAGGGACAGGAAAAGACCCAGAAGAAGACCACATAGGAGATGGGTGGATGAAATTCGAAAGTATGCAGGGGTGACATGGAGGAGACTGGCACAAGACAGACCGTTGTGGAGGAAACTTGGGGAGACCTTCGTCCAGCAGTGGATTGATAATGGTTGACAATGATGATGATGATGACACTCAAATTAATGATTTTTATTGCTATAAAAATGAAATGATCACTCGGCAATTGTTATTTGAAAAATGGCAGCCTCTACAATATTGGCTTCAAAGAATTTCACAAAAAATTGCCAAAACTGAGTCAGTTGCATGTTAGAAGTTTCAAGTCTAACACACAGTCAGATTGCACTATTTTATTGACAAATTCTCGAAACTTCCTAGCTATGTTAAACACAAAAATGTACATATATTTATACATTTGTTTTTAACAGCTTTGAGATGAAACAAAAGACTGAAATTTTAACTTTCTTAATAAAATTTAAGTAGATCCATTAAAGCAAAATTATGGTTTCAGTTATAAAAATGCAACTCAAAATTATTTTACATAAATATATAAACCAGCTTTTATTGCTTATGAAGAGAATGTATTCAGCCAAAGTGGCAGTAAAGAAAGTAGAGAAATGACAAGGATATCATGGAAGGACCAGATTCAAGTTGCATTTGTCTGCATGAGAAAAAGATTGTATGAAATAGAAAAGGTATGGTGCGAGACATGTGATGGATGTCAGTGAAGCTTGAGTTGTATGCCGAGATCGCTGTAAATGGAGACATATGGTTACATCAACCGCAAGTGAAGTCCAGCATCGCTGCCCCAGTGGCACAGTGATCTAAGTGATGGCTTTTGATCATTTGTCTGAGATCTGAGATGGGTCTGGGTTTGAATTCTGGTGAGGCATGGATGTTGATGTGTTTGTTTTACGGCGCTGGCTCTCCCTTCCATGGAATGCGTGGCCCTAAATTAGGGATGGGCAACTACTTATAGCACACTAATTTGCTCACAGTGGTTGTTAAACCACCAATAAAAAAAGCCCAGCGCCATTAGTTTCAAACTTTAATTTGACAGATGAGCTTTCTTTGAGGAATTAACCACTGAATCTCAGAGAATAGCTCAGTGATATGTATGTTGGATCCAGTTTTTACTTTTTGATATAAATGTATGGCATAGCATGGCATACCTAAATGCTGTAACTTATGCACATTACTTGCTGCATGCACTATCATCTTTTTATTGATCAAAACAATTATTTCAGTTATGAAGGCAAAATATATCGACAATTATCGGGAGTACCGATGGGATCGCCGATTTCGGGTGTGTTGGTAGAGGTGATTTTGCAGAACATTGAAAAATCTATGAGACTGAAAACAGATATACCACAACCATCAATGTTTTGCAGGTATGTGGATGACATCCTTATGGTATGGCAGCATGATGATAACCAGCTACAGATGTACATAGATGAACATAATAACTATTACGAAACAATTAATATGACCGTGGAGCGTGAAAAGGATGGAGTCTTGCCATACTTAGACATATTACTATCTCATAAACAAAATAACATCGAATTCCAAGTATACAGAAAACCTGACAACATCATTAATATCA
This sequence comes from Macrothele yani, assembly GCA_039090855.1. Taxonomy (NCBI): domain Eukaryota; kingdom Metazoa; phylum Arthropoda; class Arachnida; order Araneae; family Macrothelidae; genus Macrothele; species Macrothele yani. The sequence goes on along the minus strand of CM076989.1, from coordinate 129,040,338 downwards.
TTCCTGAGAACTCTCACCACCCAGCATCTTACAAATTTGCAGCTTTCCAATCATATATCAATAGAGCGTTTACTCATACATCTAACGCCCAACTAATAAAAAATTAATTGAACTGGATAAAGAACACGGCAATAAACTTTGGATATGATGTGAAGAAAATAAATAACCTTATTAATAGACGCAACCCTAGAAATAAACAACAAAGGAGTACACAGACTCAACAGGCAATAAAATTTTGTGGATCATTACCAAATATACCGGAGATCACAACTATTATGAAGAAAACATGTAAAAGATTTGACCTTGATTTTGGTGTACGAACGAGAGACATAACGAAATCTCTTAGTAACTATCACAGAAAGACCCCAATCTTACAAAAAGCGGGTGTCTACTCTATACCAATAATAAATAATCAAAATAAAATTATCAACCAATATATAGGCAGTACAAAAAGAAATATTAAAATCAGATTGACTGAACACATGAAGAATTGGAGCAGAAGAGAGAATAAAACAGCACTTATTTTACTTCTGTTTGGATAATCAATGTATATCCTATTGGGAAGGAATTACAATATTAAACCAGCAGAATAATATGAGAACAATACAAGTAGCAGAAGCAGTATTAATAAATAAGACCAAACCCATTTAACTGCAATAATAACAGTCCATACGACCTTTCGTACGCTTAGAGGAACCTGATCGAAACTGAGAAGAAATTGAATAGGGAGAGGAGAGAGAGAAAGAGAAAAAGGAAGGGTGAGAATGACATAGATGAAGATAAAGTTGATGTGACCTGACACTAGATGGCATTGGCAATGGGTTACATGAGGAACATGCGCACTGTGGACACGAGACTTTCAGATAGCAGACTTTGGCAGAGGGTGTGAAGTCTCCGTTGAAAATGCCAGGGTAGAGCCCAGATGAAACGCGCGTCCGGTGATTGAGAATGTGGACGGTATGAGGTGGTGTATATAACGATTTTAACTGGAATATTTTAAAGCTTTTAAATGTTTTTATGAACCTGACCTAACTTGAAGACATCCTCAGCAATTCCAAAAGAGTGCAACATTGACGAGATAGCCCTAATGGCCAAGTACGACGTGGAACTTCAAGTGATATGTAAATAGTAACTCTTAACTCAAGAATCTTTAATTATTATCTGGAAACCTTTACCCAACATTGACGAGATAGCCCTAATGGCCAAGTACGATGTGGAACTTCAAGTGATATGTAAATAGTAACTCTTAACTCAAGAATCTTTAATTATTATCTGGAAACCTTTATCCATTCAATATGATGTCGACACATCCAGAACGGAGTTAACCCTAACATCTGGACATAACCGAAGTAGGGTACAACTTATGACGAAATGGCTCTCGAACTAACCCTAACAACTGACCATATTGAAGCAAAATACAACTTTGGACAAAGAAACTTTCAATAACTACAGACGTCGGACTGAACACGCACTTCCGCGAGTAAAATTTTTAGGACTTTTAACCGATTTATATTCTAATTGAATAAGTTAATGCACCACCACAGACCGTATCCATTTTACAGAACATGTAAAACAGAACTTACAGACGTCAAAGTGTCTTCCTGAAAAACCATGTTATGTTCAACAAGGTGGGGTTTTTAGCAAAAAATTTGGCAAACCATAATATGCCAATCGCTTTGCAAAATCCGGTGGCTGTAACTTGTTCAGTCATGATATGGTACAGCTTAATCTTTGCCTGTTTGGCTGCTCTTTGACAAGTCGAATACGATTGTTCAGTCTCTTGGGATAGCCGCCGAATAGATTTTCATGGGGATGCCAATAACCGCTGCTTCACGTCTTCTATTGTATCCTCCACCATCTGGGTCATCTGCCTGTATGCAGATCCACCAAGCTTCTCGTTCTCTCCAGCTTTGCCAATTTTGAAATGGTGGCTCTGGTGGGTGGTTCACACCCACCAAATTTCTTCAGAAACTCCTTCTGATATTATTTGAAGGAACCGGTTACCCAGTACTGACGCACAATGAACACATGCTCTTCGATTGAGTACATCATCTTCATTCGACCTCCTCGCTTAGACTGTCTGCGGGGGAATACTATTCCTCCACTACTATGCATTAGTGTGGCACCACCCAGATGCTGGGGAGGCATTTTATTCACAGGAAATGCATGTTGACTGCTTCGTCAGGGAATAAAGAACAGCGCCATTCGGGTTTCACGTTTATTGTACTTGTATATTCCCCATCTCATATATTCCACATAATAAATGTTCAGTCCCGAGTGAATCACCCTGTATTTTTTAATTGTATGTAGCATGACTTAAAAACCACAAATAATACTTAATTGCCAATTTATGTAATATCAGAATTCATGACATTTTGTCATCTCACCAAGTTTTTAATTCCCACTCAATGCAAGTTTGCTGATGAAAATTGAACAGGCGCCTTAATGGAGGACATGTTGAAAAGTTTCATCATTAAGATGTTGCTGCAACACTGAGAATAAGTGAAATCCTGATAGCAAGGTCTGTTTCATATGAGGGATGGTCCTTCTTGTCATTTGGAAATAAGTGTTACTTTGGTGGTACATGACATCCTTTGTCATTGGGTATGTAGTTTACATTTTTTGTACAAAGACCAAATCTTTATCTATAACTCTTAGGTGAGCTTAAAACACATGCAAATATCAAAGTTACAAAAACAACAACACATACGACTAAGCTTTTCTCTGAAGTCAGAGGTTACCTCCTCAAAGAAAGCACATTGTGCTCTGTAGATGTGATGATGATGTTGTTGAAGCATCCACTGCATCATGAAGAGAACCCTGTTTGTTAGCTGAAGACTTTGTACACACATCTACCATCAAGGAACTCGTGTAGAAGATGACTGAAGATGCACATGCCCATGTGAAAAGCTTAAGCAAGGAGTAGGGTTAATTTGAAGGAGTGTTTTTAATTTGTAAATATTTTAATTTAATGAAGTTGAATGTTGAATTGAATGCATGGGCCCAAGTATGGCAATTTATCTGTAATTAAAAATGCTTTGGTTTCCGTGTTTTAATTAGTTTGGGTACAATAGCTGGATTACTTTCAATATACATAAGTTGAACATCCTTTCCATGATAACCACACTAACCAGAGAATGTGTTAAGTGATCAATAGAGTGATGAACATGAGGTATGTAAACAGCTTAAGTTACTGATTATATCATGCTCTAACTTTATTGTACATTCTTTTATGCTTTAGCACATTTATTTTCTTTTCTTATCTTGCGCTAGGGAGGGTAAGACAATTTCTTTTTGCCCTTGCACATAGTACAGCTGGTGAGCCTACAACAGGGAAAATCACAAAATTGTATGTGCTTTCACTATCGAACATTTCGTCACATGCAAAATTAGAGTGGTGTCTTACTCTTTGCATACACACACAAACCACTGTAGGTGTCAACCACAGGCAAAATAAAATTAGCCTCCTGCTACACAAGATTGAAAACAAAAGCCCCGCTGTGAAATGCATAAGGTCTTTTTCACACACCCTTCTTTTCCCACAAACAGGGTGTGGACTTTTACCGATTATAAGGAAGTGCTAAACAAGTACCGCAATGCAGCTACAGTGATGACTGCCGTTTAGTGTATCACTCTCTGCGCGTCTACAGCACTTTCACTTCCAACGGCTATTATATGTGAATTGCATAGTGGATTTGAGGTTTATAAAAAATAAATAAATAGTTTTCCTAACAACTTCCTTCGTTGCATCACATATTTGTTACGAAAGTCATACAATGTAAACTGATACATAATGGCGGGGGTAGGGTTGGAATAGTCTTCAAGTGAAAATTCTTTTGTGGTATGTTTATCTGTGGCTTTAAACTGGGTATGGTGTTATTTCCAATAGCAAACGAAGGAAATAAATGGAATTGTGGCATTTTTCTCCAAAAATACAGTAATACAATCAATAACCTCTTCGAATTTAAATACCACAAATAACATACACAATGTTTTGTCAGAAATACTTATGGTTTCTCCAAGTGAAAGCAGAAATCAGGATGTTATTACATAATTTGTTCTAAAAGGCAATAAATCATTTCATAATGTTGTTAATAAAAGTATGTCTCACTTAATCAAATCAGAAACTTCCTGAATTGTTTTTGATAAAAAATAATTTTTAACTTACTGAATTGTTCTTTATTTACTAGGGGCTGCGCCTCTAGGCTCGCTACGCTCCTTTCCAGAGTAGTACTCGGGCCCTGCAGCCCGATCTCCTAGTATATCACATGAAATAAAAACTGGAAAATTCACATAAATTTCAATTTTTATTGCATGTCTAAGCAAATAAGGCTTGTTATTCCGAAGTTTCAGAGTTTTGTTACTGTTGTTATTATTGGAAGGGCGGACTTTTGTCATTTGAACTTCTAGCACTTACTAAATTGACCACTAAGGAAAACAAAAGCGGTCCAAAAAGCATTTCTGTAAACCATAATGCTAAACCGTTAAGGTGGACGTCAAGTAATTTTGCTTCCTATACTTCCAATGGAAAAACTTTTGTACACATTTTCTTCACAATTAGTGTGTTCCCAAGGATGAAAATTTGAACATCGATTAAAATAACTTCATATTATAACTTGGAATACTTAATATTTCCTAAAACATAACCATAATTATATTAAAAATCAATGACTTTTCCTTTGGTGGTGTTGAAACCAGAAAAACGATGGCACGGCCTGTACTTTGATGACGTCAGTAGACAAACAAATGTTGGACTGCATAATTATGGTTATGTTTTAGAAAATATTAAGTATTCCAAGTTATAAAATGAATCTATTTTAATCGATGTTCAAATTTTCATCCTTGGGAACACATTAATTGTGAAGAAAATGTGTACAGAAGTTTTTCCATTGGAAGGATAAGAAGCAAAATTACTTGACGTCCACCTTAAACAACTGAGATAGCTTTACCAACAAAACATATGCATAACAAATTCTCTGCATCACCATGGCAGCAGGTCACGAGACCTGAACTCTGTGGTTATCGTGAAGACAGACAAGCCGTTTGTTTCTTTCTTTTGCGTCTTTAAAAAATGCTTAAAACTCAGAAAATGAGTTTTTCTTAAAAAAAAATTTGTAAAAAAGGGGTGATAGTTTTAAGTTTATGCTGTAAAAATTTCAATGTGTTATGATTTACAATTTTCTATACATCTATTTTTTAAATGGGTTTTATCGCGAAATAGAGAATTTTGTGAAATTTAGAAATTTAATATCTCGTAAAATAAATCGAAATTCAAAAAAAGGGCAACGAGGTGCAAAAATTTGGTCATGGCACTACATGCCTACAAAGTTTCGTGGTTCTGTTGCTGTTAGTGTGTCTGAAACACGACCTGATAGCACTTTTTTGCTTACCTTAACTTTGAAGTACAATAGCTCATGAAGTATCGCCAGAATCGAAAAACGGTTTATTTCAGCATGTTCTCCAAACAATTCTCTACAAACGATGAAAATTTCGCATTTTTGTGTTCAATATGTTTTGCACTACGAGCCAGGAAAGCAAGAGTGTCGCAAAATTTCTAAAACAGCGGCGGCAGTTACTTTTTTTAGAATAGAGAGATTTATATATTTTTGATTGTTTGCTTTTTTTCCATTTATTAATAACTGGTATTCATTTATTTCTATCAATTCAACTACATCTGTATAGTTTTCCTTTCAAGATACTGATCATCACTCTACTAAATTGTATTAGTTTTGCCTGCTACTTCAAATAAAGAAAAAAAAAGTTACTTACTTAGAAACTCACGAAGCTTCCACGGCACTGTGCAGTTGGGATCCTTAAATGCAACACAATGCCTGTCAAAGCTTCTAACAACTGCAGAGAAAGAAATTTCAGTTAGGGAAGGGAATTCCATTTTTGCTGGGTTGCACATCTATTCTTTACTATACTCAACAAATGACATGCTTTCTTGCTGTAAACATCAAGCAATCTGCAACTACAGGACCACACAGCATACCCAAATTTCCACAGCAGATCAGTGTTATCAGAAAATCTGCTTCAAATTCCTGTATCCAGAACTGTAAATATATATCAGCCGTGATCAGCAAACACTTTTGAGGTACACATAGTCATATTACGAATACACTAACCACAACTTATCAAAAATTATTTGTATAAAGCAGAATGAAATTAATTCAACAACTGCTTAAAAATTACATGTTTTATAAACCTGCATGGCTCATGTAACACGTTGTATAATACATGTCATAACCATTTGCAACAACTGAAGATAAATATTTGTGACATTACTGTCAGCTTTTCGTGTTTTTGGGCAGGTGCTCAGGGACTGGAAACTTGTTTCCTGGATGAAGTTATATCAGTGAATGATGTGACAACTGCACGACACAGGTTAGCTAACACGTTTAATGTTATAATCAGTCATTATATATTTATTGATTCCCATCTTTCCCTGTTTGCAGCAACAAAAGAAGCAAAAGGAAATATGTTGTTTAATTACTTATGAATCCATTTATATGATTGGCAAAGGTCATTCATGAGTGAACAAATACAACAGACATTTGTGACATAATGCTTTCCGATTCCCCAACCAAGGGTTGCTAAATGACTTAGACCATGTTTGACCATGTGACCTAAAGCAGCTCTGATGTTATGTTAGAATGCTTTGGATGAAATAATGTCACAGCATGGTGTCACAGGTGCTTTTTGAAGTGGTAGCTAGGCCAATGACAAACAAACTGGATTTCATTATTGTGGCAACAAAGCACAATATTTACTCAAGAGACGCAAATAGCGTATTAAATCCGTTTATTTTTGCGTCGTAGTAAGTATAAAGATTCGCCAAGCTTTTGCACTCCACTGGGAGGCTTTCTCAAGGCAATGGTAGACATAAAAATGCAGGGAATTGGAACACATAAGGAACAAAGACGATTTTTTGAATAACGAGGGTGACATCACGAGCGTATTATACGAACTTTCATCACGCAATTATACGGTGTGTCGTGATGTGTTTCCATCTTTTAATAATGCATGCCAAGCTCTTGGTAGTTCAGTAGAAACTAAATCATTGCACGCTTGTTTGCTGGATAGGATTTCAACTGTTTCCCTGATGCCAGTCTCTTTAAAATTCGTGTATGGGGCAATTCTTCTAATATTATTCCATTGAGGAGCAGCGGAGCAATGCATGACTTCTCTGGTGAGGGCTGTATCCTGCATGTCCTGGTTGACACTTTGCACGTGCTCTTTACACCTAGTGTCCAAGGATCGCTTTGTCATTCCGATATATATACCTTTTCCGTGTTGTCAGGGTATAGTAACGGTATAGCATACACACCTGCCTTTTCTTTCTCACACTGTATATCCTTGCAACTTGATATCATACGTGATAACGGAGTCTGGGACTTCAGTGCTATCAGTACGTTGTATTTACGTAATAAATTTTTTAACCAATATGTAAAACCTGGAACATATGTGATGAATCCTGTGAATCTCACCATCTTACTAGGGGATTTTGTTATTGCTGACATGTAATGTCAGCATTTTGTTATTGCTTGGCGAATCTTTATACTTACTACGCCGCAAAAATAAACGGATTTATTACGCTATTTGCGTCTCTTGAGTATCCACAGTGTGGTGTGTTTATAATTACAGCACAATATTTATATATGGAATTACAATGAAAATTATATATCAGAATTTTCATTTATTACCACATACACAAGCATGTGATGAGTCAAGTTAAATCTGTATGTCTACAAATTACTCGTGTGTGTGTATGTAACCATTTTTTAATACAGAATGTTTGTAATTACTATAATTTTAATAAGAAATCAATGCATTATTTTGTTTCATTCAGACAATTAAAGGTCTAAGTGCAAGAAATGTAAAGCAAAAGAAATACAGTCAAACCCCGCTATAACGAACTTCAAGGGACCGAATTTTTGGTTCACTATATCCGATCCAATAAGAAAAATGGATGATCTTGCAAAAATCATAAAAAAAATGATTAGCATTGTCACATCTACCAAAAGACATTTATAAAAATAATTCTAATTTGAAAAAAAATCATATTACAGGTTAATTACACTGATTATTATGTGCAGTTATGAAATGTTTTTTTGTTCATTTTCAGTTTCACCATACGATAATACAGTACATACACGATAAATTACATATTTAGCATAAACGTCATGGTTCAGACAATTCCCTCAAAATACATATCTCCCTCTAAAATACACATTTGTAATTATGAATGATCATTTTATGCATAAAAAATAAAAATTGACTAAAAATGAATAACGAAAAATATTGGTGAACTTACCTGGAATTTTTACTTAACGTCTCAGTACAAAAAATAATCTGTAATCTGCTGGCGTGATGAAGATTGCAGGAAAATTTTTATCCATAGCTTTGTCCAAAAATTGAAATGACTCCATCACTGTCAGTTTTATAGTTTGTGTGGACCAAACTTATTAATGACATGCACCGCTGCTTTGGCCTCCTCAATGGTGGGGAGTTTGCTTTACATGTGTTGCATTTCTTCAACTTCATCAACATCAGACAAAGAATCTTCGATGTCTGCACTTTTCAATTTAATTTCTGTCACAATATCTTCGTCACTCGGATCTTTGCATGCAACACGTCAAAAAATGAAATTCTAGAAAAAATTACAATACAAAAAAAAAAAAAAAAAATTCAGTCGAAGACATTGATTAAGTTCGTTATATCTGATTTTCATCCTTCCATAGGTTCGTTATAACTGTATAAAATAACATTATATGTATAAGAAATTGGACGGGACAAAAAATTTCGTTCATTATATGCCAGGTTCGTTTTAGCGAGGTTTGCCTGTAATAAAAAAACATATATGGAAGTAATATATATATTTTTCTGTGAAACATTTATAGATGTTAACAGTCTCTTTTCATAAAGGCTAACAAACTGCTGAGATATTTCTACTGCAGTCAGCGTGTGCAGTTTTTCATTAGCTCAATGACAGTTTACCACTAAAAAGAGAACAAATAAAAAGGCAATTCAACTTGGTAAAATTAGATACATAAGCATAGAGGTAATAAAATAAATGCAAGAAGTCAGGGGGACTGTCAGTATCCTCAACAAAATCCAATAGAATTTGATTGGTTATAGTAAAATTATTCAATTTCTGATTAGAAGATCAGAGATTGGAGAGGCGATTGAATGACTGACATGCCATAAAGTAAAAGACACTGTGAAAGCACTGAGTTACTGTTTAAACTTTATCATCCCCTAAAGGAGTCAAAATGACCACTGTGACTTGTGGTCATTCTCGTCATGGTTGGTTAATGGTGGGATCATCATCAAACAGAGGGGCTAATTAAGTGGCATGCCATAAACCCCCGGGCTGAAAGAGTGGAAAATTATTACGTCAAAGTCTGAAACAAAAAATCATGATGCGTGATCTACATATACTTCTTAATCATATACCATATAATTATAACATACAATAATTATATGGGAGTAGTTCTGTTAAATAAATTTAGAAAAATCTAACCAGAAAAAGAATTTCATCTATTGCTTCTTCTAATCATTTAACTTTCTTGTACTGTAACATTACTAGTAACTGGATAAGAAGAAATGTACAAAAGTCAACCCTCCTTCTTAATTGTTATGGCACCTGACTATTTTTTCCAGTAAATTTAAGTGGTCACCCCTAGCACACAGCCCCCCCCTCTTGGGAAATTTCTGGGTGTGCTACTGACTTGAGCTCAGAGCTTAGAACATGCCAGCCCATCCACGTCACCAAGTAAATGCACATTTCCATGTGCTCACATTACACACATTGGTAGGGGAAAAATCACATGATGATAAAGCATTAGAAAAATGTAGTAGTGATCTACATATACTTCTTAATCATATACTGAATTTAAATACTAAAAGTAATAAGCTTTTGAAATTGAAAAATTTAGGAAAGCATAGTATGTTGGGCAACAAACTACAGCCAAAAGTTGAGGGAGGACATGCTCCTATCCCCTGTGAAACTGAGTATATATGTTAATCGGACCATGAGGACACAATTTATCAAGAAAAAAATAGTTCAAATTTATGCCACCAGATGACATTTATATGGGTAAAAGTATTATGTGAATTATGACATATCTCACTATGAAAAGTCAGCAGCAACTGCAAGCGAACCATGTGTTGATGATCATCATGCTTTTGGAAAAGACCATGCACTCTTAGTGAAATTATTTTATTGGAATGGCAGCAATTTCTTAGCTGCACTTAAAGAAGATCATCACCTGAAAGGACTGCAAAAGGGACCCCTTTTGAAAAATGGGCTCAAGAAGTTAAGAAATTTGAAGAAATGGGAAATTTGAGTATGGTGCCAGGAAGGAGATAGCAGCCTATTTCAATTGATGTTGTTGACCAGGTTGCTGTTGCTGTGGCTGACATTGCAGCACATGCCCACATTATTCATCCAAGTGCAAGAGCAGTGGCATGAGAATTTTCCATCACTTGGTCCACCGTTTGCATAGTGCAGCACTGGTACCTATACACATGGCCGTAGCTATCGGGAGGGTACGGGGGGGGCTGTTGCTCTCCCAGAATGGTCATACCAGGGATGTAAATTAGTCTTCTGAGGAGTGTATAAAATGGAAATGCACGAAGTGTAAATAAATTTACTGAAAATTTCATTAAAAAAGAAAGTTATACACTTTAGTATTATAATTACTGAAGTTAATGGCATACAGTATTCTGGGCAGCTAGCCACGGTACATGGTAAACTGCTCTGTCATGTGTAGATCTCCATCATATGCAGGACGTGAATTCTCCAAAACAGCAGAGAGCGGCATGTAAAACAATATGCGGATATGCCTAACCTTCGTGACATTTCCGAATATGCTGTAGGAATGAAGAGGTAATTAGTCAACAGTGCTTTGTAGCAGAAGCCCCTTTGAAGGTTACCTAGAGCAGAATTTTTCCAAGCCCTACGTGGAAAGTCTCTTCCTGTTGTTATTTTACTGTCTAATACTCATTCATTCTATGCTAATTTATCTTTTATTGTGCATTTTTTCGGATTGCTGTGATGTTAGTGTTCACATAATTTTTGCATTTTACTTGTAAAGCTCAACAGTTACGTCAAAAAAATAAAATTACGTAAAATTTTGTCGATAACCGGTAGTGCAATTTTTGAACAATCATAATAATTTCGTATCTAGGGGAGTTATGAGAAAGTAAAAACTGCATAACTAAATGGAAGTGGGGAACTTTTGAGCTTGATGGGGCATAATTTCAAGTCTCCACTACCAGACAAGAAAAGCTTGCTCCAGCCCTGCCTGTACAAGATCCATATACACTGAAGTGCCAAAAGTCATAGAATACATACTTAGTATTGTGTAAGACCTCCTCTAGCTCGGCGAAGTGCAGCAACTTGATGTGGCATCAATTCCACAAGTGGCCGAAAGACTTCTGGAGAGATGTTGAGCCATGCTGTCTGAACAGACACCCACAGTTCCCTGGTATTTGTAGGAGCAGTATCTTGGGTGCAAATGGACCTTTCCACCACATCCCATAATTGCTCTGTTGGGTTCATATCAGCCAAATGTGGTGGCACACCATCCGTCGGAACTGTTTAGAATGCTTCTGGAACACATTTTGGACATCTTGGGCCTGATGACATGGTGCGTTGTCCGCCTGGAAAATCCCATCATTGTTGGGCTGCAAATGGTCACCCAGCAGAGCAACAAAGCAATTACCAGTTAATGACATGTTTACGAGTACCAGATGATCCAAATGGTGCCACATAAAAACACCCCACACATGTATGGAACCACCACCAGCTTGCACAGTGCCTTCTTGACAGCTTGGGTCCATGGCTTTGTAGGGTCTGCACCACACCCAAACCCTACTATCAGCTCGTAAAAACTGGTAGCATGATTCATTGGACTACATCACATGTTGTCAGTTTTCCAGGGTCCAGTTACCTTGTTGACGAGCCCAGGTGAGGTGCTGTGTCCAATGTCATGGGGTTAACAAAGGCACTCTGGTGGGTCTTCTGCTCCCATACCCCATGGATGCAAAATTATGCTGCACTGACCTAATGGATATGTCTCTTGTACCTCCTGCATTGAATGCGGAGTTATTTGAGCCAGTGTTGCTTGTCTGTTAGCATGGATAATCCTGGTCAGACATTGCTGGTTATGGTCATTCACCACACGTGGCCGGCCACTGTGCTGTCCACGATGGGTGGTAATGCCTTCCACAAGTTATTCTCGGTACACGACACCGTGGATCAAGGAATGTTGAATATGCGCACAACTTTGGAAATTGAATGTCCCATCCATCTGGCTCCCACTAGCATCCTCGTTCAAACTCCAATAATAATTCACATTGGCTTGCCATAATTCTACTTGTGGTTGTTCAGCCTGACTTACGAGATTACACCTCGCAACTGATAAAAATTGTGGGGTACGTCGAAGCCTTTACACGGTGGCAGCACCAGTTACAATTTTGCATGCTGCTCTCCCATGACTTTTGGCACTTCAGTAAACACTGAAGTGCCAGAAAAACTGGTACAGACGAGCTTATGCAAAATACATAGCAACATCACCTATGCGCATACTCGGTTGTATCCGCCAGTGCGTATATAAAGCGAGAGGCATCCTTGCCAGCTGTCAGAGCTGCAGATGGCTTAGTGGTTAGCGAGTCAGACTATCAATGCAAGGTCCTCAGGTTCGATCCTGGGCTGATCTTTCAGAGATGGTGTGATTTACTAACAATCGCTGAATATCTGCCGTGCATCGGACGAGCACGTTAAGTGAAGGCCCCCAGGCTGGACCCACTGGTTAAATGGGTATCCTTTCCTATGCCCCCCCCCGAAATTCTCTCATCCCTCTGTGTGCAACATCGTACTTGTACGGTGGCACCATCTACTGTACTCTAATCTTACTACAAACTGCTCTGTCAAAGTCGCTAGACTTGCTCTCATTCCTTCCATTTCTGTGTCCTGCCCAAAAGGCGATCTCGCTGTAGGTGGCCGGGACCTAAACTCTACTCACTGTGGATGGAAGTCCTACAAGAAAATGACAAATACTGTGTACTGTCTGCCAGCTGTCGGAGCTGTTTTCGGCATGAGAATGACAAGTAATAACGATTTAAGCGATTTTCAACGCAGTGTCATAGTTGGCGCTCATGAGATGGGCCATAGTATTTCGGAGGTAGAAACGAAGTTTGGATTTTCACGGACGACCATTGCAATGGTGTACCGTGACTACAAGAATTCTGGCAAAACCTCCAACCTATGATACCAGTGTGGCCTTAGAAAGACATTGGGTGAACGTGATCATCGTCGGCTGTCAAGAATTGTTTCACGTGATAGGCGTGTAACACTCTTACAGGTATCATTGGAATTCAATGCTGGAGCATCAACAAGCATCAGCGTCCGGACTGTGCAACATACCCTGCATGACATGGGCTTTGGGAGCAGATGCCCAACTCGAGTCCACTTGATGGGTGCCCGACACAGAGCTATGCACCTTGCATGGCAACACCGCCACTGGACACTTGATGACTGGAAACAAGTAGCCTGGTCTGACGAGTTGCGTTTCCAACTGTATCGGCAGATGAAAGGATTCGTGTGTGGCACAAACCCCATGAAGCCATGGATCCCACCTGTCAACAGGGAACTGTACCGGCTGGTGGGGGATCCGTAATGGTATGGGGTGTGTTTAGCTGGACTTCACTGGGACCCCTGGTACGTCTACAAACATCTGTGACTGGCCAACGCTGGGTGCGCATCCTTTCTGACGAGGTATCTAACTCATTTTCATTTTGCTGTTGACGTAGTCATTTTTGCAACTACCCCATCAGAGCTGCAGAGTATCATCCAGGAACTTGCTGACAAGAGTAAAGAAGTGGGACTAAAAATGAACTTTCAGAAGACAAAAGTGATGTACAATGCTTTTACAAGAAATGAAGATTTATCGATTGATGGAGAAAAGCTGAAGATAACAGATACATACGTTTATCTTGGACAGCAGATATCAAGTGAGGGTCACATTGATGAAGAAATTAATCGGCATATAAAACTCACCTGGAGAGCTTTTGGAAGAAACCGCATAATTTTCAAGAGCAATATGCCATTATTGAAGACAAAAGTAATTATTCGTACGGCACGGTAATAGATATCACAAATGCCGTCTGCGTACGATAAATGAAATCATTTAAAAGTTTGCAAAGTAAAACTAAATTTATTTACAAATTAAAATAATTTAAAAGCATGAACTTTCGGAGCTCTCATGGCCCCATCATCAGGCTAAGTGTCGTAGGAATGCAGAGTCAATCATTATAAAGTACAAGTACCCATCATTCCATCTCCTTGAGATGAACTGGTGAAATGAATTATTCCATCTCCTTGAGATGAACTGGTGAAATGAATTATGGGTACTTGTACTTTATAATGATTGACTCTGCATTCCTACGACACTTAGCCTGATGATGGGGCCATGAGAGCTCCGAAAGTTCTTGCTTTTAAATTATTTTAATTTGTAAATAAATTTGGTTTTACTTTGCAAACTTTTAATGATTTTATTTATCGTACGCAGACAGCATTTGTGATACCTATTAATATGCTATTATGTCTTAAAATAAAAGTGTTTCATCAGTGCATCCTTGCAGTGCTTACGTATGGTGCAGGGATGTGGACCTTAACTAAAAGAGACATACAAAGGCTACAAACAACTCAAAGTAGCATGGAGAGGTGCATGCTTGGTGTAACCAGGAGAGATAAGAAGAGGAACTCGTGGATCAGAAAAATGACAAGAGTGGAAGACATCACGATCAGAGTTAAATCCGTGAAATGGCAATGGGCTGGACATACTGCCAGGACAGACCATCGATGGACAACCGACATTTTAGATTGGATTCCAAGGGACAAGAAAAGACCCAGAAGAAGACCACATGGGAGATGATGGATGAAATTCGAAAGTATGCGGGAGTAACATGGAGGAGACTGGTACAAGACAGACCGTTGTGGAAAAGGTTTGGAGAGAACTTTGTCGAGCGGTGGATTGATAATGGTTGACAATGATGATGATGATTGGGTGTGATTAAATTTAGAATATTGTAGAAAAGTAGAATCTAATTTTGAAAAAACCCAGGTGGGTTTTTTCAACTGTGCCTAGCCCCATTATACTCAGAGGGTGTTTTTGAGCTGGGCCCACTTTGGTGAACCCTGGCTGAAATGGTCTATTCACAAAATACTTTCAGTAAAATTTAAGTTTTATAAATATATTTTGACATGAGAGGAATCTTGAATATATTCTAGTGTTTAACTAATGTTTTGTGCGTGTGTGTGGCATTCCGACTTATGTCAAAATATTTTTTTGTGAAAATGAAGTTTTACTGAAAATATTTTTGTGAAGATACAATTACAGTTCAAAATATTTTTGTGAAGATACCGTTTGAGATCAAAATATGTTTGTGAAGCTACTGCCCAACAGTATCAAATGCTGCCTGCATCGACTCCCGAGCTAAGCAGGTGTAGCTTAGAAGATTTGAGCTAGTTGAAGTTGATCTGGCGTTTCCTCAGAGTGTCAATACAACCATTTCTCACATCTAGGCACTGATTGGAAGGCTACGTTTTAAAAATAGCTAGCTATTTCAACAACTATATTCTTGAAAACATAGCTTGCTACAGCTACAGCTACATTTCTGAAAAGTAGTTACAATTAGCTACTTTTTCTACATTTAATCGCAAGTTAAAAGTACAAATTCTGAAGTTGATCTTTATATGTACATTCTTACATATGGCATTCATACAAAGGTAAATTTTAGTAATTTGCCTTTTAACTCAGCTCTGACCATTATATGTAACCCATTTCTGCACATTCACAGGCTTATATTCTGGGTTAGTTTAAATGCCCAGTGAATTCAAATAAAAAAATATCAATAAGTATCTACGAATTCATTTTATTTGACAAAGAGAATAAAATATTTCGTTATTAGCTGTCCTCATCAAAAACCCTTTCGTGGTCATCTTGTACACACTGTCTTCATAACTTGACTGACGTCTTCCCTGTTAACAGCCTAAATTAATGAAACTAAAATTTATGGTTAACAGTTTTGCAAACTTTCACAATGCAAGTCAAGGCAGGTAAAAGATTGTAGGTGGAACACATTTAGTCTCCCTGTTGCAGCAAATAGTGTTTCAAGAAACCTGAAATAGTCACGTGATTTTAAGAATTTTTTTCAAACCTTTTAGCAAAGCGGATGTGATGGAATCCATCAAAATACAAAGACAAAATCTCACGCTACAAATCAAGCTACTTTAAAAAAAGTAGCTTGATTTGTAGCAGATTTTCTACTATAATCTACTTTATTTTATAGCATGCTACTGCCACTAAATTTTTCTATTTGTAATGATGCTACATGCAGTGCTACTGTAAATGTAGTGTGCTACAGTAGCAGCATGCTGCTTCCAATCAATGCATCTAGGTATGGAAGTGGGAAATGGTTATACTGAAATGTGAGAAATGGTTATATTGAAATGTGAGAAATGGTTATATTGAAATGTGAGAAATGGTTGTATTGAAGTCAGAAATGGTTATATCAAAATGTGAGAAATGGCTGTATTGAAATGATGTGAAGAATGGTTGTATTGAATTGTCAGAAATGGTTGTATATACATCTATGGATGTAATAAATTATTATAAAATACAGCCCAAAGGTGCTGTATTTTAACTGTTTACTATTGCATGTGGTTTGTGAGTCAAATATTCAATAAATGCTATACATCAATACGTGGCTAATTGCATGGTATTATGCACATTGGTATACAATGTTACTTATTACTGTTTCACATGTTGTATTGTTTCATTAACTAAACTAGTTTCAACTCTTCATTTTGCGAGTCATCCTCAGTAGCGTATGATGTTTGCGTTCCCAAAGAGGTCGTTGTATCTCTGGGTCACTGATCATTCTCATTATCTGCTGTGTCCTTGTTGCGCATGCGTATTATGGTCGTGGGTTCGTTTGGACATCTTTTTCTTTTTTATTTTCTTCTTACGTTCCACCAAGAATTTCCATGCATATGGCAGGTCGTAGGGGGTGTTGTTATTACAATTTATATCACGAGTTTTCTCGATCAATACTGCCTCCGCCATTAGGATTTGTTGGTGTGTATTGTGTGTTGTTAAGATTTTCGCATTTTCCCAATCCGGGATAACATCATTCTCTAGGCAGTGTTGGATTAATGCTGTTTTCACCTCTCTCCTGCTCCAATTTTTGACATGTTCCATAAGGCGAGTTTTGAATCGTCGTTTTGTGCTGCCTATGTATATTTTATCGGAGCGATTGTTGTTTGCCTTTCTTGTAGGGATGGAGTATACACCTGCAGCTTCTAGGGTGGGTCGGTTGTTGTAGTCAGTTGTCAAAAATTTCGATATGTCTTAACAGTATCAGCAATTTCATAATTCAGTTTCTTACATTCTTTTTTAAGGATGTTACTGATTGGGTGCATATATGGGAGTTTCCCACAGTACACTTTTTCTTTCTCTTTCCTAACAACTGGCTGTTGGTTGTTGTTGTTATATTTATTATAAATTGATGTTATCAAGTTCTTACTGTACCAAATTCAGTGGCAGTGTCCTGGATCCACTTAACCTCTCTCCGTTCAGCAGCCGTATTGGATGAGTGGGATTATAGCTCTTCTGACAAAGAATTGTAATGCTGATATTTTATATTTCCGTGGGTGGTTAGATGCATATGGTATAATTGTCAGCACGTATGCCTGTTTCCTCTACATTGAATATTCCATCTTGTGTTTGCTGTTATGTATGGTTATATCTAAGAAATTGATGTGTTGATCAACCTCTTCACTAAAAAAGAATCCGACTATCAAATGCCTCTTAGCAGAGAAAGCTACACAAATTGTTATCCTAAACAATGACGAATATACCTGAAAGATGGAAACAGCAATCAATGATTTAAGATCAAAATGAATAACTAATGACCCAACTGATAACATCATTAAACAGTTAGCAAAATATAAAAACCACAGTGAGTTACCAACAAGTATAAAGATGAGAACTTTCCCACCAGTAGGAGCAACTATACCAGTAATATTTGGTATAATTAAGACACACAAACCTGACAGATCTATCAGGCAAATTGTAAATAGATGCTTTGCCCCAACTATCAACATGGAAAGGGCTATCTTCCAGTTTCTGAAGCCATTCTTTAGTAACCACCCGTACAATGTTGACATCTCCGTTGAAGTCATTAATGCGACTGCTTATAGCCCATTGAGTTGCTCACGGTGGTCGTTAAACCTCCAATCAAAAAAAAAAAAAAGTCATTAATAAGATCAAGACTATTATTAACAATACTAATTTCATAATGTATAGCATGAACATTATATCACTCTACCAAAATATCCCAGTTGTAAAATCCATTGAGCTTATAAACAACAAGCTACAATCTGAAGTTATTAACAACGCAGAACGTGGCAGCATCATCAGTGCCCTAGGTAAAAAACAGCAACTTCTTCAGATATGGAAAAACAATATACCAACAGGACTATGGTGCACCCATGGATTCACCCATTTCAGGGTTATTGGCTGAAGCCATACTGCAAGATATGGAAAACCAACTCCTCAGCAACATGAATGATGTATCCCTCATATACCTAAGATATGTCGGTGATATCCTTATCTTCTGGCACCACAGTGAACCCAAACTACAAGACTTCCTGTGCAAATTTAACAATTTCCACCTAACCATCAAAGCAACAGTAGACAAAGAGGTTGATCAACGCATCAATTTCTTAGACATAACCATACATAACAGCAAACACAAGATGGGATATTCAGTGTACAGGAAACAGGCATATGTGCTGACAATTATACCATATGCATCTAACCACCCATTGAAATATAAAATATCAGCATTACAATTCTTTGTCAGAAGAGCTATATCCCACTCATCCAATAAGGTTGCTGAACGGAGAGAGGTTAAGTGGATCCAAGACACTGCCACTGAATTTGGCTACAGTAAGAACTTGATAACATCAATTTATAATAAATATAACAACAACAACCAACAGCCAGTTGTTAGGAAAGAGAAAGAAAAAGTGTACTGTGGGAAACTCCCATATATGCACCCAATCAGTAACATCCTTAAAAAAAGAATGTAAGAAACTGAATTATGAAATTGCTGATACTGTTAAGACATATCGAAATTTTTGACAACTGACTACAACCAACCCACCCTAGAAGCTGCAGGTGTATACTCCATCCCTACAAGAAAGGCAAACAACAATCGCGCCGATAAAATATACATAGGCAGCACAAAACGACGATTCAAAACTCGCCTTATGGAACATGTCAAAAATTGGAACAGGAGAGAGGTGAAAACAGCATTAATCCAACACTGCCAAGAGAATGATGTTATCCCGGATTGGGAAAACGCGAAAATCTTAACAACACACAATACACACTAACAAATCCTAATGGCGGAGGCAGTATTGATCGAGAAAACTCGTGATATAAATTGTAATAACAACACCCCCTACGACCTGCCATATGCATGGAAATTCTTGGTGGAACGTGAGAAGAAAATAAAAAAGAAGATCTCCAAATGAACCCATGACCATAATACGCATGCGCAACAAGGACACAGCAGATAATGAGAATGATCAGTGACCCAGAGATACAACAACCTCTTTGGAAATGCAAACATCATACGCTACTGAGGATGACTCGCAAAATGAAGAGTTGAAACTAGTTTAGTTAATGAAACAATACAACGTGTGAAACAGTAATAAGTAACATTGTATACCAATGTGCATAATACCATGTTTACTATTATTTAATTTATTAGACCATGGATGAACCTCACACATTTTCTTTTTTTTTTTTTTTACGCTTTCCAACCTCCAACCGTAGGTTGAAGAAGCGTATATGCTCAAGCTTTGTCTGCCTGCCAGCACAATAACTAGTGTAAAAATGGTTCGATTTCAATGAAATTTGAATATGTGGTAGGGGACAAACCCTATTGAAAATGGGCGAAATGGGGTCAAAGGTCAGGGCACAGGAGCAGGGTCAATTCCATCGCCTTTGTGCATCATAACTTGACTAAAAAATGCTTCTATTGTGACAAATCTTTAGTATGTTGTTCCGGAGGTATACTGAACTAATTCTGTTTAATATCAACGAAATGGGGTCAAAGGTCAGGGCACAGGAGCGAGATTTATTCCACAGCCATTATCCTCACAACTTGAGTAAAAATGCTTCTATTGAGAAAAACTTTAGTATGTTGTTCCAGAGGTATACTGAATGAATCAATAGTCAGAGTAGGGAGGAGGGTTTGTACATACACATACATATCACTAAGCTGTTCTCTGAGATTCAGAGGTTAGCTCCAAAAAGAAATACAAACTACCAGATATTTTTACTTACTGTTGTCGTATCAAACTTCTCCATTTACAGTGATCTTGACATACAACTCTGGCTTCACTGATATCCATTACACGCCGTACACAAAATCTTTTATACTTCATACTCATAATCTTTTTCTCATGCAGACACTCCTGAATCTGATCCACCCATGTCTTCCTCTGCCTTTCCTTCCTGCCATTGGGCTAAAAAGATTTTCTTAGTAAGCATCTCATCACTCATTTTTTCAACATGGCCAAACCACCAAAGCATATTGGTCTCCACCTTGCTAACAACATTTTGCTTCACATCACGCAACTGCAACACATCTTCATTCCTCACACAATCAGACCGTGTCTTGCCACAAACCCCACGTAAGAAACGCATTTCTCCAGCACACAAACGACTCCTATGTTTCTTCTGCAGTACCCAGGTTTCACTGCCATACATCAGAGTAGGAACAATTACAGTTTCATACACAGCCATGCGGGACTCTCTAGAGAACCCATCATTCCTGTGAAAACCTCCCAGAGCAGCTATGACTTTCAATGAAGAATTTATTCGCCTACTAATTTTACCATCCAATTTGTTCTCTCTGTCAAACATGCTTCCTAAATAAACTCACTCACCTGATCAATCAGAGTGCCATTTATACTTACATTACATTCAGTGCTACCAGTTCCTCTCTCAAGCACCATAACTTTGGTTTTTCCCTTATTCATACTCAGTTTGAATTTCATGCAAACTTCGTGCATCCGAGACAACATACTCTGCAAATCACTTATGCTCTCTGCCAACAGGACATTGTCATCAGCATACAGCAATTTGCACACACGGATATCACCAAGACATAAACCACTATTATCTATTTTGGCATCACGCATGCATGCGTCCATAAATATATTAAACAGCCATGGGGACATTACACAACCTTGTCTAACTCCTGCACCAATAGAAAACCATTTTGATAAAATACCATTCACTCGTACACAAGCTTCACTACCAGCATGCATGGCTTTTACACTATTAAGTAGATTCTCAGTAACATCATATTCATTCAATACCTTCCATAAAAGTGTCCTATTCACATGGTCATAAGCTTTCTCTAAATCTATGAAGGCAGCAAAAACTTTCTTACCAACAGTCAGATACTTTTCAATCATCCAGCGTAATGCAAAAATTTGGCTAGTGTAGCCTTTACGAGGCATAAAACCACTCTAAACATCCCACACTTTCTCATATGTACT
This sequence comes from Macrothele yani, assembly GCA_039090855.1. Lineage (NCBI taxonomy): Eukaryota > Metazoa > Arthropoda > Arachnida > Araneae > Macrothelidae > Macrothele > Macrothele yani. The sequence continues at coordinate 129,018,686 of CM076989.1, read as the reverse complement.
TTTTCAATAACAACCTTACCACTTTCCCTGGCACACTTAGTAGGCTAATACCATGATAGTTCTTGCATTCAGTCTGATAGTTGGAAAGCGTATCATAATCAATGCGTTGCATCCTTTTACTAACTTGTTTATGTTAGTAGGCTAATACCATGATAGTTCTTGCATTCAGTCTGATAGTTGGAAAGCGTATCATAATCAATGCGTTGCATCATTTTACTAACTTGTTTATGTTCAAAGAAGTCTGAAATTCCACTATTTTTGTTAGATTGGATGAGAACTGTTCTTCTCTTATTTTTCAGTCTTTATTGGAATACTATAATTTCTACATTTTCTAGTGGCTAATTTTTTTATGAAAATATTTTCGCCGTTAGTCATACAAACTTCAATACGAAAATCTTTCAAATACGTGGAGACAATGTAAATAGATGAAGTCATTGCTCTATCCACATTTTTCTTTAACACACAGCAACCAAAAAATTGTATTTAGACACTGCTGGGATTGAAACTGAAAAATTGTATTCAACACCGCTTAGAGATCTGGGATTCGATCCCAGCTGTGTCGAAATACAATTGTTTCGGTTACTGTGTGTTAATTAAGGAAAAATGTGGATAGAGTGATGACCTTGTCTATTTACAGACTTCAATGTTTTCATCATATTTGAGATAATCTTTTTAAATTGTTTTAGTTAAATCTTTTAAATACAGAAATTTACTACATATGATTTAATTTATTAATTTTTCTGTCTTCAATATTTGTAATCATAAATAATTATTTTCCCTAAGTGAATTGTGGTATCCAAACATTTTTGCAGCATCAATGATTCACTAGATTTTTTTTTTTTTTTTTACCTAACAGGGTGGTTTAAGGCTGTCTTGGACTTTTTATTGATATTTTCCATGCTCTGTACAAATTGATAAACCACCCCCACTTCTCATCTGATGGTGTCTCCACAGCAACTACTTATCATTAATGGACAACAAATGAGAGGGTGTACAGTATATAAAAAGCTAAAACTACATATATTAAAATTTAAACTAAACAAATATGGGGATTCAATTTCTTCGGAAAGCCATTTCCCTCAGCTTTTGAATGGACAAACCAAAAACAGAAAAAACGTACCGTACAGTGAAGAAAAAAAAAACAAAAAAAAAAACATTGCTTTAGTAATTACCTGTAAAATAATTTTACCTACAACCAGACTTATTTCCTAAGTATATTCATGAGAACGATTCGTTTTAGAAAGCGAAAACACTAGGTTCTGCTTCCGCATAGTAGCAATACTGAAATTCATCCTCACCTGTTGCTTCACTAATGGGACACGACTACCAAAAAGTGCTCTATGAAAATATAAAAGTGTAACTTGACGAATGCATATCCTTAGCACTTTTTATCGGTTCCTAGCCAACCTTTCAGCGAATGAATGACAGTTGCGCGTTTTATCTACCTCCTCGTCACTCACGGGCACTTTTTCTTTTTTCCTAACTCTCTGCTTACCTCGGAGGGATTCACCTGGACGGACGGATGTTGCAAAGCGGTTGATGCTATTTCGGGTTTAGGATGCGGATCAACTGCGCGGCGGACGGATGTTGTAAAAGTGTAAAGCGGTTGATGCTATTTCGGGCATGCGGATAACTGCGGATGAGATTGGCTGCTTTGAATTAGTATTGCCACTCTTTAAAGAGTAAAATTCATTCAAACGGAAGACTCAACTAAATATCAACCAAAGTGAAGAAGTTCCTTAAAAAGGGCAGAAACCAAGCAGAAACCTTCCTTTCTTTTTTTTTTTCTCTTTAACTTTACAAAAGCGAAATAAACGATAGTAGTACCGAGGGCTGCGGTAGTACATAATTTGTGGTCTTGGCATTTTGTTTCTTTCGTTTCCATTCTCCCCCAGGTATATGTTTAAAGCATATTTTTTTTTTTTTTGGTCATCCCACCAGTTAGCAAGATGTGTGAAATGCCCAGCGGCGCAGACTCAAGTTTCCACTGAATGGAGGAAAGAGAAGGGCCTGGGAATTAAATAACTTTCTATTGCACTTTGATTTGTATTACTGACAAAGTACATAGTCGAAACAGTAAAATTTTTCTTCCAGGGAAGGCAGAGAATCAGTGCTGTATGACAAACACGACATCCATGCCACATCGGGATTCGAACCCGGACACATTGCGGACGAATGTTCACAAACCAGCGCTTAGATCACTGCGCAACCGGTGTGGTAGTGAAACAGAAATAGTTTGTTTACATATGTTTTTCTTTCTCTCTGTTTTTTTTTTTTTTTTTTTTGCTTTACGGTTTAACGACCACGGTGAGCAACTTGATGGGCTATAAACTATAAACAGTCGCTCGTCCCTAACTTAGGGCCATTGGTTACAGGGAAGGGAGAAAGCCAGTGCCGTAAGACAACTACAACATCCACGCCTAACCGGGATTTGAATCCGGACCCACCACGGACTAATGGTCAGAAGCCATTGCTTAAACTAAATGAAAGGTGGCAGATACAAATTTTATTGCTTATAACAGGACGTTGCAGGGGCTCAGAAAAATCGCAATTTTTCGTATATTTATTAACGACATGCCTAACTTTTGCTAATTGCTAACAAATGCTGTCATCCACAATTCATAGAGGAAGGAATAATTTTTTATAAGTTTCTTCTGAAAAGGCTGGAACTGTTAAAGGAATGGCTACGTAAAATAAAGCGTGATGATTTCAATCCCAGTGTGTATTCCCGAATATGTTCTGCCGACTTGAACTAGGAAGATTTTATTATTATGCAACTATAGGAATCGAAAGCAATTAAAATCTCGTAGTGTTCCGTTGATATTTAATTTCCATAAACATGGGAGAAAGGGAAAACTGATTGGATATTTGGGCGAATTAAGTTCTGCGTTCTTTTCCCAAAGTGTAAAACATATTTACTAGTGAGAAGTTTCAATTTTTTTAAAACCCAGTTTGCTTTTATATTAAGCATTTGTGAGGCACCCTAAACATTTCGTTTTTGCAAAATGAACTGTCCTAAATTTAGTTTCGCCAATGTCTGGCATGAAGAACGGAAAAATTTACTTTTCAGCGTATAAAAAATACTTCATATATACAGTATATATATTTTATTGAAGGTTTAACGACCACCGTGGGCAACTCAATGGGCTATAAGCAGTTGCCCGTCCCTAATTTAGGGCCACTGGTTCTAGGGAAGGGAGAGGAGCTAGTGCCGTAAGACAAACACAACATCCATGCCTCACCAGGATTCGGACCCGGAACCCATCTCGGATGGATGATCAGAAGCCATTCCTTAGACCACTGCGCCACCGGGGCGGCATTAAAATTTTCCCCACGGCTGGGCTGACAGCGATGTTGTCCTGGATCTCCTTGAAATAAACATCGAACACAAAGTTGTCTTGGCGCATTTTCCTATCCTTGACTTGTTCGTTGAAGACATTTTCTTCTGTTTTTTCGCCCTGTAGTTCTAATAATTCGTTGACACGTTCCAAGACTTAAAAGATTTTTAAAATTAGTCAACAGACAAGGAATCTAACAAGGACAAAACCAATGAGGTTAGAATAAGACATCTCTAGAGATACTCTTGTTAATGGAACAATACCACTTTACGTGAAGCCTATAACCGTATAACTGACAAACACAACATGCATGGATGTCTTCCCGGGATCCAATTCCAGACCCTTCTCGGACCAATGGTCATAAGCCAGCGCTCAGACCACTGCGCTCTAGACGTTATAGCTGAGAGTTGAATCACCTGTGTATCGTACACCGTGTCCATGCCTCACCGGGATTCGAACCAGTACTCTTCACGGACGAATGATCGTAAGCCAGCGCATAGACCACTGCGCCACAGGGGCGGCTCACCTTCTTTCGTCACAAATGTTTCCAATTTCGCATCATAACTTGCTGCCAATGTGTGAGAAAATGATGAATTTAAAAAATTCTTAATTATTTTGAGGCTCCATCCCATTTTTATTTTAAATTGAAATACACGAACGTTAGTGCGAATTCTAAATAATACACTGCTGTGCAAAAATTAAGGGCAAAGAGGAGAAATTAGCATAACAGCGGAACGAGTAGGCAGAACGGACCGAAAGACCACTCAGGAGATAGACTATAGGGTCCGGTACGGGAGGGCATGCGCATATATGCAGAATGACGTGGGGGGGGTCGGAAGGGTATAAAGCACACGGGCGGTGTACGCTCAGCAATTCGGTGAAAGCTATTGCACGGTGCATGTCGGTGATTTTCTGCCTCGTGCAGTGGTGAAGAGCAAAGTGCGTGGGAGAAATCTTTATCATAATTTAGCTGCATGGAGTCGAGTTGCGTCTTGCTTCATCACTGTGTAATTCCCGTATAGTTTGTCGTAGTCAAGGATTTGACTGTGAGTTTTATACACATTTTTATTTCTTGTTCTTCAAACTTCAAGTTCGAAGCTTTATTTTTGTTTTCTGGTTCCAGGCCAACCGGGGCTCCATGCCTCTGGAATGGCGAACTTTATGAACCGACCTGAAGCCATTACGGCCACCCATAATGGGAAGTATCCCAATGTTAATATTCTGAAGGAATTAGTCGACAAACTTGACTATCCAGAACATTTGCACACAGTCCAGCGACTTAACAATGGACTTTTCACAGTGCGATGGCCTCTGATCATTCGTCCAAACGGGGTCCGGGTTCGAATCCCGGTGAGGCATGGATGTTGTGTTTGTCTTACGGCACTGGCTCTCTCCCTTCCCTGGAACCAGTGACCCTAAATTAGGGACGGGCGACTGCTTATAGCCCATTGAGTTGCTCGCGGTGGTCGTTAAACCTCCAATCAAACAAACAAACAGTGCATTTCCAAACTGCTGCACAAGCACTGCAATACCTTGAGCACCCCTTGACAGCCTACAAGGACGTTGCGGTGCACATTTCACCAGTAGATGACGGCTTTCGTACCGCCTATGTCAAACTCGTGTCCATCGACATCCCTAATGAGGAGATCTCTGCGGCACTTACTGGATATAGGGAGATTGTCACCCCCATTCAGAATGAGCGGCACACGCTCAAAGATCTGGAACACGTATAAACCGGCACAAGAATTGTTCGCCTACGTATGACAAAACTAGTTCCAAATTTTCTTCAGGTGGGCTGGTGGAAGGCCATGGTTGCCTATGCTGGCATGGTACGCACATGCCGTAGATTTGATCAAGCTTGTCATATTGCTCCTCAGTGCCCGTCCCGAGCTTACCCCAACTGTAGTACGTTGGAGCACTTAGAGATCTCGTGCGAGCAAGCCTGCTTCAAGTGCGGTGCTGATTCTCACACCAAATCCAGTTGCACCCAGTCATCCTTCGCAGATGCTGTAGCCGGGCCTTCAACAGCTCCCCTTGTTTCCAATGAGGAGTTTCCAGAGCTACCCTCAACCGGTACTATTTTTGTTCCCGGGGACTCTGATGTTCCTGGTGCAGTTGTTACCATAGACATGGAACATGTTGCATCGATGGAATTACCGGTTGTCATGCCTGTCGATTCGAATACCAAGAATGTTGTGCCTTCTGTAGTTCAAGAGACCTTGGTTGCAGACGGCCAAGTCGATCCTGGAGCCTCTCCTGCTGTCTCACCAGTGCAAGATCTAGAGGTTCTTGAAACGCCATCTACAGAGGTCACCTCACTGCTTCTTGTCGTTGAACCGGCTGTTGTTATTAAATCTGAGCCTCCCATGGACGCCGACGTATGTACAGAGGTCCCTGTGCTTCATTCACCTGCTTCTCCTGACGCCTACTGTTGCATTCACCGAGGTTATTTCGGATGATGACACCATTTTCATAGATTCCGTTGAAGATGACAACATTTTCATAGATTCCGTTGATGATGTTGCATTCACCTCTCCTGTCGGAACTGTCTCCCTCCCTTCCACCTCCGGGGACAAGGTTGTACCTGTCGTCCATTCCAGAGGACCGCCATGACGTGTTCCTGTTACCATCCACGATGTTCCTCCTACCAGAGACTCTCGTCCTGCTGACCGGTCCTTCCGGCAACAACGACAGTCCTCTCCATCATCGGAGGTCCGGAATCACGGTAGCCGTTCGGCTAGTGTTTATCCTAGCCGTCGGGAAATATCTCCCGTCCAACTGGAGGCGGGGGAACTTCACCCAAGTAGTCGCCGACGGAACCGCCACCGGAACCACAACCGTTCCACCTCTGTTGGCGTCGGCAGTTCTAAGTGCCAGTCCACGTTTCTAAACGGGTGGGTTAATTTGAATCTACCCTCCTTACTGACCTTTGCTTTGTGTATCTTTGTGTTTCACTTTCTCTGCTTTACCTTCAACTTAAAGTTTCAACATTAAATATTCAGGGACTTCGGTCCCGGTCAGTCAGGCGTTGGCTCATCGGCTGAATTTTGATCCATGATATTGGTATCCAGTGTGTCCAGGAAACACATTTTCAGAGTTTTAGGCATGTTTCGGATTTTCGTCATTACACTAATGCCCCGTGCTGGTTTAGTCTTTCTTCGACTAGTCAGAGGGGCGTCTGAATTATTGTCAACCCTAACTTCAAGGGTCGACAACTGAAATTTCAATATGATGACGAGGGTCGAGTGGCTGCTGTCAGCTTCTCCCTAGCTGAGTTTAAAGTTCACGTTATTTCAATCTATGCGCCAACGGAACCCGCCCAACGGGGTAGATTCCTCAGGAGTCTTCCTTTATTTTTGGGGGTGGTGAAGATTTCCTCATTTTGGGGGTGACTATAATCTTGTAACCTAGCCTCTTGATAAACAGGGGGTACCTGGCGGAGGGACTCGTCCTGGACTGTCTTCTCCGGGTTCATGTCGGGGGCGGGGCTGCTGGACGCTTGGCGTTCTACTCACCCTGGGGTCTTCGACTGGACTTGGATGGATGGCTTGGTTCGGACCCGCCTGGACAGGATTCTTGTGGGGGGGCTGGGTATTGTGACCTTGTGTCTTTTGTTCATTGTGATGTTAATTCTGTGTTTCTCCATGTGAGTGACCATCGTGCCGTTTCTGGTGAAATCGTTCTATCAGGGGCCCGTGGAGGATGAATCTGAATCTTCTCGAAGATGACGACATCCTTAAGGGCCACCTTGAGCGGTTGCTTCGGTGCGAAATTCAGTCTCAGACTCATCACACTGGTGAGTGGTGGGAGGGGGTTAAACTTAAAGCGAAGTCTTATTACAACTTCAGGGACAACTTTCGGTTCGTCAGCGGCTTTTGGAAGGAACTCGCCTTGTCTGTAAGTTGCGTACATGCAAAGCCGGGCAGCAAATATGAGCGCAGAATGCTAGTATGATGCTGAACTTCAATCTCAGTTGACAGGTTTATATTGTAAAACCGGCCAAAGATGCACACTAGGATTCTATTTCACAAAATTTAACGAGATTTCACTTGCAAGTTTTTTTGCGAAATCTCGCAGAAACAAAATTATTCCCCAGGTCATTCCTGGCTTACAGCATAAGTCACGCTCCTTGACCTCTCAACCAGAAATTCTTTGGATTTCTCGCATTTCAGAGACATGTTTGCATCTGATGAAGTGCAGCAGTCGTCCTTCGACTCTTGGGTCGCTGACGTGACCCAACTCGACGCCGCGGATTCTGTGCTTACATCGGGTCCTGTCCGTAATTCTGAGGTAGGGCAAGCCATTGCCGGCTTGCGTAATGGTATCAGTCCGGGTACTGATGGTATCCGTGTCGAATTTTATAAACGTTTTGTTGATTTGCTTGCTGAACTTCTGTGTGATGTTTTTAATCATGTTCTGTGAACTGGGCAGTTAACCACGACGATGCGGCTTGGTCAGATCGTTTTGGTTAACAAGCGACCTGGTGGTCCTGGTCGTCATTTGGGAGAGTGGAAACCCATCACTCTTCTCAATTACGATTATAAGATTTTGGCTAAAGTCATTGCTAACCGACTGACTAGGGTTATTTCTGGCCTAGTAGGCGTGTGCCAGGTTTCTGGGATCCCGGGGAGGAGAATTTTTCAAAATTTAGTCCTCGTGCGGAACGGTATTCATTACCTCAACCGCAAGAGGTTGAAGTGCTGTATCCTTTCTTTGGATCAGAGTAAAGCCTTTGACAGGGTCTGTCACAAGTACCTTGTGACCCTGCTGGAGGCTTGCAACTTTAGCCCAGATTTTGTTCACATGGTGAAGGTCTTGTATGCTAATATCTTTAGTTTTATCCGAGTCAACGGTCAGCCTACGGACTTCTTTCCCGTCCAGAGAGGGGTCCTCCAGGGCTTCCCGTTGTCTGCTGCATTGCTCGTACTGAGCATTGAAACTCTTCTCTGGAGGATTCAATCTGCGTTGAATATCTCTGGCATCCCAGTTCCGGGTTCAACCTCTGCAACAGCTGAGCTCAAATACCTTGCGTATGCAGATGACGTTGTTCTTCTTCCTTTGGGATGAGATTTCCTTGAGAAATTTGTTTCATGTTTACGATGTTTATGCGGATAGTGCAGGCGCTGCATTGAATGTGGATGAAACTAAAGCCTTGTGTTTTGGGGATTGGTCACCTGACGTTTTGCAGTTTGTAGGCTCAACCGGCTATCCCATAAAGATCCTCGGTGTTTACTTTGATAAAAAGGTGGCTCACCGCGAGACGTGGCGCTCTGTTCAACAGAGGCTCACGTCGGAATGTGCTTGGTGGGAGGGTTGCCAATTTTCTTTTTTTAATAGGGTTAAATTGGCTATCAGTCTCTTAGTTTCCAAAATTGCTTTTTTGTGGTGCCCTACAACCCCCGACGTACAGGGTCCTTTTGGCTTTAAATTCTCTAATTTTTCGATTTCTTTGGGGAACTAGAGCTCTCCTTTCTCGGTATTGCTTGGTTCAAATAGTCCATCAGGGAGGGGGAATGGGTGTTCGGCCTATTCTTGCGTGGTGTCGCGTGTTGTTGGTTTCTAATATGGCCTACATCCTGAAGAACGATTCTCATCCTAGCTTTAATTTCGGGTGTTATTGTATTTCCTATAATCTTAGGTTATTTCCTTTTGCTTGTAACTACCTTGGGCCTAGAGCTCCGAGGCCCGGTGGACCACATGGCACTATCATTTGTGAGGCTAGATTGTTAACTAGCCAGAACATCAGGTATTCCTCTTGGCATCAATCCGGCGCCATCTACAATGTATACTTGCCATCCTTTGCTCCTCGCATTCAGCGCAGGTTTCCCGCCTTGAGGATGAACTGGAGGGTCGCATGGGCCAATCTTGCTTTTGTGGGTGTGGAAGGTCATATGCGGGACCTGCAGTGGCGCTTGGCCCATGGGTGATTTTCACCCGTGATTCCCTTTTTCGTTGGGGAGTCGCCGGCTCTCCAGGCTGTCCCCACTGCTGACAGCCGGAGTCTTTATTCCACCGATTTGTGGAATGTAATTTTGTTCGAAAAGTTTGGCAACTTTTGTCTCAATGGATTTCTGTTAATATGTGTAATTTCAAAATTATTGTATTTATGCACCCGCTACCTGTCTCCGGTCAACGTGCTTATGGTTTAAAGGTGATTCTTGCTACTGCTTGTACTGTGTTACATGATACTGCTCTGTCTGACCACGTTAGGCTTTATTCGCATAGGCCTGATGTGGTCGCTCTCTTTGTCAAGATCCGATTGCTTGTGAGGGTGATTTCCGACTTTCACCACTGGCCGGAAGACGTTTTTCGCATCCGATGGCTTTGTTCGTCTCGGCTGGTTTCCCTTCGCAATAATGCGCTCTGCTTTCGGTTCTGAATGTGTTTCTGTTCGAGCATGACGCTTACCTGACGACAGCTGCTCTTTTCACCATTTTTCCTGTTTGTTTGTCTTGATCCTGTGTTTGCATCATGAATTGTATTTACATGCTTTTCTACTGTGTATATTTTGTCTTTGTCTGTATTTGTCTATGCTTGGCCCGTGCTTTTGTTCTGTCCGTTGTCTGTGGCAAGTTTTGTACCTCTCGGACGACAGTTCAGACCACTTCCTGCGTCTTTGTCATGCCTCTCGGGCGGGGAGGGGTGTGACAAATGACTTTTCATGTTGTTTTTTTGTAGTTGGAGGTGCTTAGATGTGGGTCCACTTTTTCTCTAAGCACTTTCACCCTGTTTTCAGGAATGCTTCTTCCCTGGAAGTGTTTTTGCTTGTGTTTCGTCTTCCGAGTTAGGTAAGTTGTTTCTTTTTTTTCAGTGTGTGTATGTGAGAGTGTTTGTGTGTATGTTGCACCTCGATGATGATACTGCATTGGCTGACCCATAATATGGGTTTCAACGGAACAGTGTACAGCCTTGTGCTGTACCACAGTTCACTAACTGAGAGATTTGAACGACGTCGAGTTGCTGCCACCGTGTGATATGGTCAACAGGCAATCCAGTAGACGATATCTGGATGACTTTACCCGAGGTCGCGTCATTGGGAAGTTGGAAGATGGTCGAAGTGTGACCAGTGTGGCCGAGGAGTTCGGGATCGCTCACAACATCGTTTCACAAGCTTGGAGAGCATTTCAAACGACAGGAACAGCTGTCCGAGAGTTAAGCAGTGGTCGTCCACGAGCAACCACGGCGGCGGACGACCGATATATTGTCCTACAGGCGAGAACAGACAGACGGCAGACAGCGGGAGAAATCGCAAGGCACATGCAACAGACAACTGGACGTCCGTTATCGCGTTTTACCGTGGCCAGGAGGCTGCACAAAGGTGGTCTATTTGCACGACGACCAGTACGGTGTGTGCCATTAACGCCTGCTCATCGGAGACGGCGGTTTCTGTGGTGCCAGGAACACAAGAACTGGACACATCAGCAATGGGGTCGAGTTTTCTTTACGGATGAGAGCCGATTTAGTCTGATGAGCGATTCTGGATGTATACACATCTGGAGAGAGCAGGGAACACGCAATCACACCTCCAACGTCATCGAAAGGGACCGGTTTGGAGGTGGCGGAGTTCTCGTTTGGGGCGGCATCATGCTTGGTAGCCGTACTGACCTCCACATCTTCCAAGGAGGTTCAGTCATTTGTGTCCGCTATTATACCGAGGTGCTCCTGCCTCACGTGCGTCTGTTTAGAGGTGCTGTGCGTCCTGAGTTCCTCTTCATAGACGACAACGCTACACCTCATCGTACAGAGGTCAGGCCCGTGCTGGGTGCCTTGGGAGGGCGGTGGACAAAGGGTGATGAGGGCGCCTTCAAACTTAATTATCGTACGCAGTCAGACGCTCGTGTTTCCATTTCCATAGGCAAAACCTATATAAAATAATGGCATTCTGTTTAACGACTCTTTCTGTTTAACTGGTGATTTATGGTCTGGGCTCAATTATACCTGATGGTATTTTCCTACGACCATCTGCTTGTACTATGTATGTAGCAGAAATAAATAAAGTGATTGATTGATTGATCTTGGACAATATCTGCACCAAATATTTTTAATAATTTTTACTGCCATAAATATATTTACTGATACTAACAACAACAATTAACAAAAAAATAGTTAAGGAACGTATAAACTTTTTTATCAGGATTCAAATGATTTTGAGAAACATTAATCTACATATTAAACAAAGAACATGTTGGCATTGTTCAAAGTTCTTGAATAATGAAACGAGAAGTCGTCCCTTTTCTAGCTTAATTCTAAACTACATAATTTTTCCACCAAATTTTCAAATTAGAATAGAATAAACTTATTCACAAGAAACACTCTAAAGTTAAAACAGGCCGCCCCGGTGGCGCAGTGGTCTAAGGCGCTGGCCTCTGATCGTTCGTCCGTAAGGGGTCCGGGTTCGAATCCCGGTCAGGCATGGATGTTGTGTTTGTCTTACGGCACTGGCTCTCTCCCTTCCCTGGAACCAGTGACCCTAAATTAGGGACGGGCGACTGCTTATAGCCCATTGAGTTGCTCACGGTGGTCGTTAAACCTCCAATCAAAAAAAAAAAAAGTTAAAACAAGCTCAAAAAAGTTGATTCATTGATATAATGAACAATAAACATAATGTCGGCATTGTCCAGAGTTGTTGAATTATAGAGCGAGCAGTCGCCTCATTTCTGAACTCGATTCACACAGTTTGCTGATTATGAAATCAGGTTCGATGGTATTTAAAATATCTCTCTCAGTGTGCATCAAGACAAACGCTTCAAAGGTTTAATTGGTCTTGGATGCCCTCAGTCTAGTTTCTGTGAGCTTTAATTTGGAGAAAACTCTTTCACAGCTGACCTGCGTTAATGGAATAGTGAGTAAATACTTTTAAACCTTATAAAGTTCTGTATACGGGAGACTATACATGTTATACTCAACAATCACTCCAAATGCACATTTGATACATGTATTACGCTGATTTTTGGAATTGCATGGTGTAAAAACTATATCCTTTTCGACCTCATCCAAATTTTCTTCAGGGTGTTGGTCACACTGGTCACATTCAGTCTCTTTAAACGCATCAGTTTTGTAATTTTCATCCATGGATTTCCTACATATGCTAGGCCAAACATTTACAAAGGAAATTATCTCTTCCTTAAGTTTCTCCTTATCCAATGAAGGAATCAACTCACAAATCTTTTCCAGCGCATTTGTTGGAAGTTCGTCAGGTTTATTTTGGTTAAATTTTTTTGGATCGAACAAAGTTATGTCCAAGTACAGATTTTTGTGTTTCACAAATCTATTTTCCATTGTTTGGATAACTGTATCCACAATGCAGTTGAATACATGGACTCTAAATTCATCTTCTGGTGAAGATTGAACTTTTTCGTCATCACACACTTCCGATACCATCTTCTTGATTTTCCTTTGTCGTTTTCTTCTAAAATCAGTTCCAATGGTTATCTCTTTAAGAAAGTCTCTGTCTGAAGAATATTCAATCTTTTCTATAAACTTCAATACGAAGGTCTTGGTTGCACCCATAGTTTCATCAAGCCTGTTTCGAACAGCTTTGAATCTTGAAACAGCTGACTCAACCAACCTCCATGCCTGAGCGTAGTCCAGGTTTTTTGTTTGCAGATAGTCAGACAGTGGTGTTGTAATTTTGAAAATTTGAAGAAAAATCATAGCCGTCATTATTGTTTCAAAACTGACGAATTTCTGGAGAAGAGTTGCGGCATCATTTCTGACTTTGTCATTAAAGTCCATTGATGAAGATATCTTAAATAATGCCACTGTTAGCTCGAAGAAATCATATTTAGCTGGTTAAGACTGGGGTTTCTCTGACTGTGATGTCCAGTGGTCAATCCTTCCAAATATCTTAACACTGGCATTGCTTCGACTTCGCGAACGAGTAGCTCCAATAGCTTCCAGCTTATAAGCTGGACTTTCTTCTGTATATTTTTACTGCCTCTTTAACGATTCCTTCAAGGAAACTTATGTTTCCTGGAGCAGATTGATAAAGGATATAGTGATGGGCAGTACCTGTGCAGTATCCGAGAGTACTAAATTTAATACATGGGCGTAGCACCATGTATGGATGTGTATAATGAATAATGCTTTCTTCTAAGCTTCTTCTAATGGTTGTTGTGTTAATTATTTATATCATGAATAAACTTTCCTGCTAGTAATATAGTAATAATAATGAACAAGCTTATAGCTGGTAGTAATGTTATAGTAGTATTTAAGATGAATAAAGTCTTATTCTGGTTGTTACTAATAACACTTAATGAAATAAACCTAACAGCCAGACAGAGGTCTGACAAAACTATGAACTGAGAAAAACGTACTTACTAGAACAACTTTTTATTAGAGAAACTCTTGATATGATCCAACATACACTTCACCAGACACACAGCTATACTCAATAAAACGTAGCTCCTTGCACATGAACGAAGCTCTACTCACATAAACGAAGCTCTACCTTACACATATAACGAAGATATCTTTACACATGAACAAAGCTCTCCCTACGCACATCAACAAAAAGCTCTCTCACGTAACACAAACAAAAGATCTCTCACGTAACACAAACAAAAGCTCTCCCTGGTATCGTTGAACGCGCCTATTTATACTGGCTACCACCACGTCATGACTTACACTCATTGCCAGATCTCATTCAGCGGGAGAAATAACATCTCGTTCAGTAAGAAGATAATTTACATAGAAAAGTAAAATAACCAGAGATAGTAAAATCAAAAGGAAAGTGAATCTAGAGTATACGTTACATCATCTCCCCCTTAATTTTTTTTTCTTCTTCGAAAACCTATCAATTTTGGAGTGTAAGTCTTAAACTTCGTTGATTGACGTTTATCGTCCTCTTTTTTGTTGTTCTTTTGGTGGCAGCAGTATGTACAATATCAAACTTGGCATGACAAAATCAAGAAATCTGTATTCGTCTGTGAAACACTTTGTATACTTGAACAAAACAAACCTGCATCGGCATACCTTCCTTTTATTCTGCCTAGCAGGAATCACTTTTAATTTTAAATTACGTTCTCATATTATCGTTGAATACAAACCAACTGTATCAGCAGCGAAGATTGCCTGGAGCTGCCTAACAGTAACAATTTTTACTATTTTATCCCTAAGCACATATATATAAAAAAATTTGGATTAGTAGATGGACATAGAAGAAATATAAAAAAAAAAACACATATATACACAAAAAGAATGCATAGTCCCACACGAAAAAAGAAATTCTGACACGCCAACTGGTCGTGCAGGAAAAACAACAAACGGAGAAAAGAACCTGTCCACGAGAACTTACTTATCTCGAGGACGTATAAAAAACTCTAGTACGATAACGTTTTCCAGGCCTAATCGGACTGGTAAATTCAGGTGGCGTAGCTCTCTTCAAGGACGTGACTGGATCTGGACCATCTGTAGTCTGTCGGTCAAGAAATCCCGGCGGCTGACAGGAACGGTCAGGAACGACTGAAGTCTGTCGGTCAGGAAATCCCTGCGGCTGACAGGAACGGTCAGGAACGGCTGAAATCCGTCGGTCAGGAACGGCTGAAGTCTGTCGGTCCGGAAATCCCTGCGGCTGACAGGAACGGTCAGGAACGGCTGAAGTCTGTCGGTCCGGAAATCCCTGCGGCTGACAGGAACGGTCAGGAACGGCTGAAGTCCGTCGATCAGGAACGGCCGAAGTCCGTCGATCAGGAACGGCCGAAGTCTGTCGGTCAGGAAATCCCTGCGGCTGACAGAAACGGGCTCCCCAGGCTTTTGATATGTAGTCCCTTTGTGCTGGGGCCCGTGTTGTCCTTCCGCATTCTTTTGGAGGGACGTGGCTCCGGCCACATCGTTTGTTTTCGCTTTCTACCTCGTGGCATGAGAGTAGAAGCAGGCATCGGCCCTGTTTGCCCTGAGCGTAAGTTCCAGGGGCGAAACCCGGGCGGATGCAAGGATCTCTGCCTTCGTCGCTGTTGCGGCGAAGCAGATTGGGGAGACAAGTTACGTTTTCGACCAGCTTTTGGTGTTGCTGGACGGTTTGTAATTTGTGTCTGACGTTTGGGAATCGTCAAACTATTGCCCATAACTGATAAATCAGAAATATCTGATGACTCTGAGTCGCTGCTGTAATTTAGTGGTCGTGCAGGGCGATGTTTATTTCTGCCTATAGGAATACTCTCTGACGAGGTATTCAAGGTAGTAGGAGCTTGTGTTGGTGCAGAGTTATCAGGAAACGGTGCAGCAATAGTCTTGGCAATGGTTGGAGGAAAAGGAACGATACTAGTATTTGAAGAACTTGATTCGAGCCTTCGTCTCATGGGAGAATCAGGTTGCGTGTTTGAAAGCCCGTCTTGTGGAGGGAGGGTGAAGAAAAAATCACTGGAGATTCTTCAAAAATGTTTGTCGGTTCGTCCAAAATTTCTGGAGGTTGATCGTGAGGTATAGACTTTTGAGTCTGTGGAACAGAAGGTTGAGTAGGGTTGATGACAAAATCTATATTTCGTTCATGATACTTGCGACACTGAGCAACGTGTACGTATTGAAATTGATTGTCAGGTTTTTCAAGAATAATGTTATTTTCAAATACATTTGCCACCCGATATGGACCTTCGTAGCTGGGTGCAAATTTCTTCACTAAAGTATGAGAAACAGAAGACTGGAAGTGCGTTTCCACGAGAGTGAGATCTCCAACGACAAGATCTGGTTCCCTACGCCTAGTATTATATTATCTTGCTTGAGCCGCTTGTACTCCTAGCATTGCAACACGAGCTTTTTCTGCCATGATTCGTATTGATTGCGGAGTTGGTCGCTGGTTTAGTTCGTCGATAATCCCCGTTAAATTTTCAAAAGGGGTCTTAATTTTGCGACCCAGAAAAAGTTCTGCAGGAGTAATTTTAGTAGATTCGTGAACAGACGAGCGGAGGGCGAACGAAAACAGCTCAAGATGTTCATCCCATCGCTCGTGATGATCCATGACAAATGTAGCAATAATTTTCACTAGTGTGCGGTTTACTCGTTCCGCGGGATTACTCTGGGGATGATATGGGGAAATGAATTTATGCTTAATGTGTAGTCTCGCACACATTCTTTCAAAAATGTCAGAAATAAATTGAGGACCATTATCCGAAACTACTTTATTAGGTGCACCATATCTAGAAAATACTTCATTAACTAAGACATTACAAATAACTTCTGCCGTAGCGGCTTTAATGGGAAAAACTTCAACCCATTTAGAAAAATTATCAGTTAATACTAAAACGTAACGAGCTTTGTTTCTAACAGATAAAGGATAAGGTCCCAATAAATCTATTGAAATAATATCAAAAACATGAGAACTTGAACTAGATTTCAAGTGACCGGCCGGTCTTACATTACGGTAATTATTAATCTGACTCAAGTGACATGATTGAACGTATGCGAGCACACTTTGGTACATGCCAGGCCAATAGGCAACATCCCGCAATTTACAACGGGTCTTGCGAATACCTAAATGGCCTGCAAGAGGTTTGTCATGAAATTCGTTTAAAAGGGCCATTCTAAGGGTTCGCGGAATACATGGGCGAAACTCTGCAGTAGTAGTCCTAGATTTCGCATAGTAAAGAAGACCCTCTATGACTTCAAAATGCTGTGACCTCCCAGCCAGAGAAGGATCACTTTGCAGGGGCGAACCTGCAAGCAAAAAATTATAGATATCCCCAAAATCTGGATCATTTATTAATTCTGCCATTATCTGCTCTCTGGATGTTATATCAGCTATTAGAAGTAAAGGCTGACATCCAGGAGTAGTTTCTGTGGGGACCCCGCTAATCGGGACGCGAGACAATGCGTCCGGTAATTGATTCTTATGACCTGGTTGGTACGAAATTTTGATATTGCTCTCTTGTAACTTCAGAGCCCACTTCATAAGTCTTTGAGAAAGGTGCTTAGCAGATTTCAAATACTGAAGGGCAGAATGATCCGTAATTATGTTAACTGTCAATTCGTTAAGATAACATTGAAATTTGTCAAGAGCATACACTACAGCAAGACATTCACGTTCCGTAGCTGAATAATTGCGTTCAGCTTTGGCCAAAGTACGAGACGCAAAAGCTATCGGATGCCCAGCTTGTGACAAAACGCAACCAAGACCAACTTCGGATGCGTCAGTATAAGTATCAAATTCCTTAGTATGATACGGGAAAGCCAACACAGGAGGCTGAGTCAACGCAGACTTCAGTGTTTCAAATGCAGCGTTAGCCTCAGGTGTCCAAACAAACTTCTTGTATTTACGTTTCAAAGCATACAATGGCTCACAGATTGTAGCATAAGAGGGGACGAACTGCTGATACCATCCGGTCATTCCCAGAAAGCGTGATAGTTCTTTTGCTGTTTTAGGCCGAGGAAAGTCAACAATAGGCCTAATTTTTTCATTATCCGTAAATAAGCCGTGGGGAGTGATTTTCAACCCCAGATATACAATCTCGTCCCTCGCTATCTGGCATTTACTAGGTTTTAACGTCAAGCCAGCAGTGTATATGAGTTGGAACATCTGTTTGAGCAAAGAAAGGTGCTCGTCAAAAGTCTCGGATGTAATAATAATGTCATCCAAATATACATGCACATGGGGACCCAGAACAGGTCTGAGAACCGTATCCATAAGCTTTTGGAAAGTAGCAGGTGCAGAAGCTAGTCCAAAGGGCATACGCAGGTATTCATAAGCCCCAAAAGGAGTCACAAAGCCTGTTTTATCGACGGAGTCCTGATGTACCGCCACCTGCCAATATCCACTCGCCAAATCCAAGGTTGACATCCATTTAGTTGATGACAGGTCATGCAAAATATGCGACATGACCGGTAGTGGATAATTGATCGTTTTCGTGACTTGGTTGAGCTTGCGGAAATCTGTCACGAAACGAAATTCATTGGGGTGTTTCTTTGGAATCAAAAAAGCAGGAGCAGCCCAGGCGCTTGTTGATTCCCTTATTATGCCCTGTGTCATCATCTCAGAAATTTGACGTTGCATTTTCTGTTTTTTATGGGTATCACAAGGGTAAGGTTTCGTCGCTATCGGTTTCGAACCATCAGTGTCAGTGACGTGATAAACCACCTGTGTGAAACCAGGTTGATCAGAAAATAAACCAGGGCTTTCCTGCAAAAGTAGAGAAAGCTGGTTTCGTTGCCTCTCATTCAATTGGTTACTCAATAACAAACTCGTTATATCTATAGGATCCGTAGGAATTACTTTGACAGGTTCCGGAAAGGAAATAACATGTTGTACGAAATTCAGAGTAACTTGAAAAGTATTGATAAAGTCCATTCCCATTAGACATTTAACAGGTAGTTCGTCTATAAGCAGGAAAGAATGCGTAAAACGAGCCTTTCCCAGCCCTAGAGATAATGTGACAGTTCCTGTGATACTGAAGATTTCGTTATTTGCACCTCGCAAATACTGCGTCGCAGGCTGAACGAGTATTGCAGGAAAATTTTCAGTGCAAAACTTCGTATTTAGGGCTGATATTTCAGAACCAGTGTCGAACTTTGTCTCGACAATAATATCTTCAATTGTCAAGAACACATCAGGCAACTGAGGAGTTTGGACAGTCACTAATACTGTTTTAGGATCAGAATGCTTGGTATCAGGTAGCAGGACCGACCCTTGGTCTACTTCCTTTGGAAGTTTAAAGGATTCCTGGTTGGATTATCATGTGGTCTGAAATCTCGGCCCTGCCGGGTATCGGGAAAATTTTCACGATGAGGAAAACTGCGTGAAAACCGTTGCGGGAACTCCGCATGTCTGTTGACATTTTCATTTCTATTACTTCTTCCCTCAGCACGAGCAGAAAAATCATCATTGCCCTGAGCATGAAAACGTTCCGAATGCTGCGGATTCGAACGGGTCGAGCATACTGTGCATTTGTACGGTACCCAGAAAATTGTTCAGAAACAAGCGGTTGGTGTACCACTCTTCTATGCGGTGGAATGTATGAAGCTTGGGCGTGCACTTGTGTACGCTCGCGTTGAAAGTTATTAGGCCTATTATGCTGCTGAGGATTTTCATAATAAGCCTCGCGGGGTGCCCGAGCATGGTGAGTTGAACCATGTTTGCCGTGTCGCTCTTCATACGTTCGTATGAGGCGAAGGCATTCATGAATTGTAGCAGGGTGTCGAACCTCAAGAAAATCCTGTAGAAATGGATCGAGCTGCTGCAATAGGGTGTCCAACATGTGGACATGACTGGTATGTGGATCCCATAAGTTATACAAGCGTGTTGTTTCCAAAGCAAATGCAACAGGGCTATCGTTGGGTCCTTGCTGACGAGAAAAAGTTGTTGTGCAAGGCTAGCTCGACTGAGGCCGAAAGGAAAGACTTCCAAAAATTCTGCACGGAAATTCTCATAATGAGAATTCGGGTTCGACACTCTCCACTGCCGATACCAAGTCTTAGCGGTATCCTTCAAGCAAGTGCCTGCTATTTGCACTTTGCAGTCTTGAGGAATATTGTATAGATCAAAATCATCTTCCAAATCCTCGAGGAATTTTAAGGACCCCTCCAAACCATTGAAATTAATTGTTCCTGCATGCGGCACAAAATGGGCAAGCATTCTGCTTCGCTGAGAGGATTGAAGTCCCTCAGGTACGACCCGCGACTCAGAGTGATAGGAAGCTGGTGAATTACGAAATTGTGAAGAATACCTGGGTACTTGAAAATCATTATCAGTAAAGTGAGCCCCACAGGCTTCTTGCAGATGGTCGAAATTAATCCCATCACCATCGAAATTTGATTTAGGGTGAAAAATTGAAGTTGTCTCAGGTAAAGAAGACATGGGTAATAATTGTCAAGACCTCGTGTTCGAGAAAAGTTCGGGCGCCAATTATAATGAATAATAATTTCATCTAAGCTTCTTCTAATGGTTGTTGTGTTAATTATTTATATCATGAATAAACTTTCCCGCTAGTAATGTAGTAATAATAATGTACAAGCTTATAACTGGTAGTAATGTTGTAGTAGTAATTAAGATGAATAAAGTCTTATTCTGGTTGTTACTAATAACACTTAATGAAATAAACCTAACAGCCAGACAGAGGTCTGACAAAACTATGAACTGAGAAAAACGTACTTACTAGAACAACTTTTTATTAGAGAAACTCTTGATATGATCCAACATACACTTCACCTGACACACAGCTACTCAATAAAACGTAGCTCCTTGCACATGAACGAAGCTCTACTCACATAAACTAAGCTCTACTCACATAAACGAAGCTCTACTCACATAAACGAAGCTCTACTCACCTGGGTACTTGGAAATCATTATCATATATATATATGCATATAACGAAGATCTCTTTACACATGAACAAAGCTCTCCCTACGCACATCAACAAAAGGCTCTCTCACGTAACACAAACAAAAGCTCTCCCTGGTATCGTTGAACGAGCCTATTTATACTGGCTACCACCACGTCATGACTTACACTCATTGCCACATCTCATTCAGCGGGAGAAATAACATCTCGTTCAGTAAGAAGATAATTTACATAGAAAAATAAAATAACCAGAGATAGTAAAATCAAAAGGAAAGTGAATCTAGAGTATACGTTACATGTGATTTGGTATTATGTCTGATAGTCTGGCAGTAAGACCATTGTAGGGTCCACTGATATTTGAAGCACCATCAAAGGCATTTGCCACGCAGTCTTTGATAGGTATCTCCACTTCTTTCAGAGTATTACTTAATAAAGTTAATAGCCCCTCAGCCATAGTCGATGTGACACGCTTTAAAGATAAGTCTTTCAAATACTTCATGTCCTTCTACATAGCGGACCACAAACGCACACTGATCGTTGCCTGAAATGTCTATTGTTGTGTCCATTAATATTGAGTATTTCACTGCTTTCTTTACACTTGCTGATATTCTTTCTTTAATTTCTTTTAGAATGATTTTGATTATTTTCATTACAGTGTTATTACTAAGAAATGTAACAAAACTTCCTCTTCCCGCTACTTTGTTCTTCTTTCCAGTGTCCTTCTCTTTACTTTCTCTTGCCTGATGGAGTTGTTCACTTTTTGCTGTTATAGCGTCCAAATGCTTTTTTAACGTTGTGTCATATTTGCGGAGCAGTAATATAATTTCCAGAAAATTACTGTGATTTATTGATTCATCATCAAAAGTGTATGCCTGCTCAGTAGATTCTCGGAAAGCAAGACCTTGTTTTCCTATCACCTTCAAAACATCGACAATGACTTGTACAATATGTCTTCTTTCCCAAACTTCTTGCCTCCTCTTTTGCATTTTATTATTAAAAAACAGATCATGAGTCGATTTCTTCTGTTTTTTTGCCATGAAAAAAATAATCGATTGTATGTGAGCTTTGGAGGTTTCATACTGTTCTATACTTTGGTGAACATGTCTCAAATCTTCAAATCCTGAGCAAAAAGCTGAAATTCCACTGCTATAGACTAAACATATAAAACAATACAGTTTTGCATTTGCTTCATTGTAAGATAGCCATTGTATATTAAATAATTGGCCGTCGCTTTGTTTGATGGAAAATATTGCTTTTCTTTCTGTAAAAGGCAAATCTTTTTCTTCGGGTTGACGTGGATGGAAAGAAAAAAAATCTGATAAATCATTTTCACTGGGCCTTCTAAAGTAATCTTTTGTCTCTGCTGAGGAAACTTCTTCTTCCACAGATTCTATTTCTGATGATAGCAGAGGTGGTGGTAAAGGGTTTAGTTCGAAGAAAGGTTCCAATGTCGGCGTAGGACCTGTTGTAATAAGTTCTTCAGTTTTAGAATCAGAATCAATCGTCGAAGTTTCACGCACACTAAAATTGTGATTTTCTTTTTGATATTCATTAAATGAAGAAATTAAATCTGTGACCGTTTCTTGGCTGCTTAATTGGAGGCTATTTTCATTTTTAGGATTAGGATAAGTGCTTGAGTGCGGTTTGACATAAAAAGAGGTTATTTTAGAACAAGCTTTTGCTGATTCATGCAATTCCTTAAACTTTTATCTTTTCTAAATTCATGACCACTCTTCTTTCTTTTTATAACGTCCATGTTCCACGAAGATCTGAAAGAGAGAAACACAATAATGCAATAACCCTAAGCCTTTTGTATACTGTACTGTTTATTACAGCAAGAACAAATTTGATCCGCTTACTTTCATTAAAAAAAATAAAAATAGAAATAAAATAAAATCACAAAATGCTACTAATTATTCTTTTTCGACCATTCTTATTTTAAAAAAGAGGAAAATTTTAGTTTCAAATTTTTTGAAAAGATTAGAAACGAATAATCAAAAGTTTTGCAAATCCGATAATTTAAAATTCAAAATTAAAAATGTTATTAATTTTTAAAATATTTTAGAGATTTGAAAGTCTTTGTTGGAATGAAAATGTATTTCTATTGAAAATGTACTTCTTGAAAAAGCTCGCTCTGATATTAAATCTCAAACAAAATAAAACTTATTTATCTATATTCTCCTTTAAATAAATAAAAATAAAATAAATAAGTAAATAATCCTTTACGATTACAATTAAGAACTTAATTATTTCAAAAATAATTTTTTTTAAAAATAAAAACAAATGTGCGATTTTTAAAATATAAAAGTCTTACCTCTTTAAAGTAGCCGAAGAGTCAGATCACGATTTTCTATCCTTTCCTTTTTTTTAAGGTGTCGTTGACAAATAAGGAAATCGAAAAATTATAACGTCAAAGAGTTCCACTATATCCAGTGTGCACAAGCTTAAACACAAGAAAGTCACTAACGATATCCGAAAATATCCACTTGCAGAACGTAAATTCTTGTATCACTAAAGGCCCTTTTGAATATAACGAAGTCGGTCTTCTTCACGTTTTCAAACTACTATAAGAACTTCACGGGAAGTAAGCCGTTACAGTAACGATTCCAATAACAAAACTGAGAGAATTTTGAACCTCTCCCACTTTAACAGGACTCCGATTCTGACTACTAACTAACTGAATCAATCAATCACTGACTGAATCACAGACTGAATGAATGGCTATTTTTCCAACGACCTTTTATAATTTCAAGAACAAGGAACGTTCTGGACATACTGAACATGAAAAGTCGCGAATATTCTTTAAGATCGTCTTTTCCCGTCAACTGGGAGGAACAGAAAATATCAACGAATGATACTAGCGAAACCGAAAGTCGACTCAATGTTGCCCCTATTCAGAAATCACAGACGATTCGTCGCCCATGTGGGTGGAGTTCAGAAAATATCAACGACTGATGCTAGCAAAAGCATCAGAAATCAGAGACTATTCAGAAATCACAGACGATTCGTCGCCCATGGGGGTGGAGTTCGAAACTAAAGAATCTAATGTTAAAACTGCCTCAAAGTTAATAGATATTTAAAATATTAAACTTTGCGCATTACATTCTTCTTTCTAACAGTGCAGTAATTTTTGCTTTTCAAAAATTAGAACGCACGCTACAGAAAAAAAAATAATTTCATTAAAAAATTTTTAAACATTTCATTTTTTTACATGCTAATTAAATACTGTCACAATTTCTTTCATTAAGATCGCCAAGGGCACCTCAGGCAGAGGGCGCAGGGGGACACGTCCCCCTGTCCCCCCAGGGCAGCACGGGCCTGCCAGTAGCTGTCGCAGAGCTGTTGGAGAGTGAAGATATTCAACGCATGGATTGGCCCGCAAGGTCCCCGAACCTAAATCCAATCGAACACGTGTGGGACCTTCTGGGGAGACGTCACCAGCCGCCAGCAACGATTCCGCAGCTGCGATTGGCGCTACAAGAAGAATGGGCCGCGTTACCTCAACAGCTCCTTGACAACCACGTCCTCAGCATGGACAGACGTTATAAATCCTGCAACGCAGTCAAGGGTGATCATATCCTCTACTAAAGACTAGATTTTTCTTGACAGCCGCGCATAGCTTAGTGGTTAGCGAGTCAGACTATCAATGCAAGGTCCTCAGGTTCGATCCTGGGCTGATCTTTCAGAGATGGTGTGATTTACTAGCAATCGCTGAATATCCGCCGTGCATCGGTCGAGCACGTTAAGTGACGGCCCCCAGGCTAGATAGACCCACTGGTTAAATGGGTATACTTTCCTATGCCCCCTGAAATTCTCTCACCCCTCTATGTTCAACATCGTACTTATACGGTGGCGCCATCTACTGTACTCTAATCTCACTACAAACTGTTCTGTCAAAGTCAATAAAGTCTTCCGTTTCTGTGTCCTGCCCAAAAGGCGAACTCGCTGTAGGTGGCTGGGACCTAAACTCTACTCACTGTGGACGGAAGTCTTACAAGAAAATGACAAGCAAGTTAAAGGTCAAAGGCAGCCGCCTGTCACATGGACGCTTTTGTCCAGTTGCGCTCGAAGCTACCTTTTTAATAAAGTGCCTTTGTGTCCTTTGGATTCCTTGTTTGGACGGTTTTGCTCACTTGTCCCATATTCTTACATCTTGGGGATCTTATAGTATGATTGGAGTCGATGTGGAGCACTTCTGCACGACGTTACATTCCAAAAACCGTCCCGTCCTTAATTTTTGCACGCCAGTGTACATAACGTTAAAATTTGAAACTTCACTCATGTAAGAAGTGTAATTCATTCCATTTTGATATTAACACAGTTTCTGCACCCAAAACTAAACAACTTAACAAAACACAGTTAAAATTACACAGGTATCACGTAAACAACGTCAAATTCCACATGGAGGCTAATTTTTTTCTTTTTTCGGTTGGAGGTTTAACAACCACCGTGAGCAGCTCAATGGGCCATAAGCAAGAAATCTGGTTATAAGTAGTCGCCCGTCCCTAATTTAGGGTCACTGGTTCCAGGGAAGGAGAGAGCCAGTGCCGTAAAACAAATACAACATTCCACGGGATTCGAACCCGGACCCCTATCAGAGGCCACCGCTTAGACCACTGCACAGCCGATCTGTTGTAATATCCCTCCGCGTGTTTGGCTACTTTCAGAGCGTTGGTCACCTCGTGCAGTTAGGGATGGGCACATCGGTGGGTAACATCGATGATCGACATTGGTGGTTACTCATTTCTAAAACATCGATGATCGATAGTATCGGTGGAAATTTTCGATGTATCGGTGAAAACCAACGAGATAGTGAAAACCTCGATGTTTTTGCTAATAAGCCGAAAAAATTCGTTATTTCAATCTGCAGCAGTAAATACGCAATAGATGTGCAAAATCTCTGTTCAATATAACAGTGATTACTCACCAATAGCATCTGAGAGCATTTGTCATTTTCATGAAGGACTTCCATCCACAGGGAGTAGAGTTTAGGTCCCAGCCACCTACAGCGAGATCGCCTTTTGGGCAGGACACAGAAACAATGAGAGCAAGTCTAGCGACTTTTGACAGAACAGTTTGTAGTGAGATTAGAGTACAGTAGATGGCGCCACCGTACAAGTACGATATTGCACATAGATGGGTGAGAGAATTTCAGGGAAGACATAGGAAAGGATACCCATTTAACCAGTGGGTCCAGCCTGGGGGCCGTCACTTTACGTGCTCACAGTGTTGCCAATTTGGGGAAAAGTCGCTAAATTTAGGGACTTTTCGCTTGACGTTAGAGACAAAAATTTTGGTTTGGGATTAGAGACTTTTTTAGGGGATTTTCCCCGTTGTTTTGGGGACTTCAGCGCCTTTTTCCGTTTTTAGCTGTTTTTTTCATAAACTTTGAGACAAAATATTTTTCCAGTTTGCAAGGCTTAAATTTTATACAAACATTACGTAACCGCTAGTACATAAACTTTCATAAAAGCAACAAATGCCAATTGGTTCAGGACTAATCGTAATCGTTATCAAACTTCGCCGCCCATGTTAACATCTCATCCAACGAGATCCTTCGTAAATACCCGTTGCTGGTTTCTAATGCATTTTCCTCTCTTTTTCCCCTACTTTCTGTTTACTTATAATTCTCCCTCAGGTTAGTGTTGGGGGTGAGCATTTGGGTGTATCGTATTCTGACTTCTGTTACCAACTTAGGGGTAAAGTCGATAAATTCTGATGAGTTTGGATTGGAGTTTGTCCCAAAAATATTATTTTGGGATTACCCACATTTTTAGAGGATTTAGCTAGGTCTTTAATGATTTCAGGGCCGTTTTTCATTTATGATTTCAAGTATTTAAAATGCGGTTTCTGAAATCGGAGGAGTCTTTAATTTTCCATAGTTCCAATAACCGTAACCATGAATCGTAGCACCCCCCCCTTTTTTTGATCGGAGGTTTAACGACCACCGTGAGCAACTCAATGGGCTATAAAGCTGTCACCCGTACCTAATTTAGTACAACATCCATGCCTCACCGGGCTTCGAACCCTGACACTTCTCGGACGAATGGCCATAAGCCAGCACTTAGACCACTGCGCCACCGGGGTGGCCAATTCCCTTTTTCCTCCGTCTTATCAGGCATAGGAAGCCTGCCTATTACCGCTGAGTTTTCGTGGGATCTCTTAGGTTGTGAATACGATAGTGGTGGGATTCACTTCTGCGTTTCCATTGGCAGAAATATTACATCATTAAAACAAAAGTTATGTTTCATTTCCATCAAAATAACAGTGACATATAACTGGAAAGAAAATGTTTTTTTTTTCTTGTGCGAAAAATAATCTCACCTCCAATGCTATAATTTATTGGTCCACTATACTGCACGTACTAAGTGCGCTTAGCTAGTAATCTTGGCTATTTAAAAATTGTTGCCGTATTCTCTCCCCCTAAGTATATATATATATATATATATATATATATATATACATACTGACAAGAGTAAAGAAGTGGGATTAAAAATGAACTTTCAGAAGACAAAAGTGATGTTCAATGCTTTTACAAGAAATGAAGATTTATCGATTGATGGAGAAAAACTGGAGATAACAGATACGTACGTTTATCTTGGACAGCAGATATCAAAGTGAGGGTCACATTGATGAAGAAATTAATCGGCGTACAAAACTTGCCTGGAGAGCTTTTGGAAGAAACAGCATAATTTTCAAGAGCAATATGCCATTATGTCTTAAAAGAAAAGTGTTTGATCAATGCATCCTTCCAGTGCTTACGTATGGTGCAGAGACGTGGACCTTAACTAAAAGAGACATACAAAGGCTGCAGACAACTCAAAGAAGCATGGAGAAGTGCATGCTTGGTATAACCAAGAGAGATAAGAAGAGGAACTCGTGGATCCGAAAAATGACAAGTGTGGAAGACATCATGATCAGAGTTAAATCACTGAAATGGCAATGGGCTGGACATACTGCCAGAAGGACAGACCATAGATGGACAGCCGAAATTTTAGATTGGATTCCAAGGGACAGGAAAAGACCCAGAAAAAGACCACATGGGAGATGGGTGGATGAAATTCGTAAATATGCGGGAGTGACATGGAGGAGACTGGCACAAGACAGACCGTTGTGGAGGAAACTTGGGGAGACCTTCCTCCAGCAGTGGATTGATAATGGTTGACAATGATGATGATGATGATATATACATATGTGTGTGTGTGTATATATATATAATTTGTTTGTTTGGGGTTTTTACGACCACCGTGAGCAACTCAATGGGCTATAAGCAGTCACCCATCCCTAATTTAGGGCCACTGGTCCAGGCAAGGGGGAGAGATTGTACGACAAACACAAAATCCATGCTTCACCTAGATTCGAACCCGGACCTATCTCGGACGAATGGTCAGCAGCCAATCTTTAGACCACTGAGCCAATGGTGACGTCATACATATAATATTGAGCCATATTAAGTAATAATATCAACACATTCAGTTCTTTTTATGTTATTAATTTAAAGTGCCAAATTAATAATAATGAGTCATTAAATTTTAAATGGCGTACAAAAATTCAACATAATTAAAATCTTATTTTTAGGGACTTGTTTTCACTTTTGGAGACTTTTTATCACTGATTTGGAGACTTTTTAGAATGAGTAAGTTGGCAACACTGCGTGCTCATCCGATGCACGGCGGATATTCAGCGATTGTTAGTAAATCACACCATCTCTGAAAGATCAGCCCAGGCTAGAACCTGGGGACCCAGCATCGATAATCTGAAACACTAACCACTAAGCCATCCGCGGCTCAATCTCACCAATAGCATCAGGTAACTAATAATATATATTAAAATGCTCGATGCATTAGTAGAAACCTCAATTTTTGTTCGATGCATTGGTGTAAACCTCGATGTTTTGCTAATAAACTGAAAAACTCGCACTTTTCCACCTGCACCAGTAAATGGGCACACGATTTGTAAAATCTCTCTTTAATATAACAGTGATACTCACCTGTTCAACAACCATTAACATAATATTTGCTAAAACGCTCAATGCATCGTGAAAAACCTCGACGTTTCTTCGATGCATCGGTGGGAACCTCGATGTTTTGCTAATAAACTGAAGAATTCGCACTTTTCCATCTGCAACAATGAATGGGCGATATATTTTTAAAATCTCCGTTCAATGCAACGGTCATACTCAACAATGCAACATCTAGTAACGTAACATTTGTTAAAACGCCCGACGTATCGGTGAAAACCTCGATGTTTTTTCGATGTATCGGTGGAAACCTCGATGGTTTTTCTATGCATCGGCTCACATGCCTTCGTGGAAAAGATCTCGGTTTTCGCCGACGAATCAACTAAAAAAACCAATAGGAAAGTGAAATTTCTTTCCTCCGTATTACGCATGGAAGTAGGAAATATAGGAGACGCTTTAACCGCAGATTTCTGAAGCCGACCTGTTAACTGCTATGATATCGCTCCGCGTGCTTGGTTACTCTCTTGGTCGTGTCTGCTATAGGAAAGCATTATAATTTTGTGATTTTTAGAAGCTCATATTTTTTGTTAAAGTTGTTTACCAGCGTTGATTTTTTTGTGTGTGTTTGACAGCATACTTCAGTGTACTCCTAATTAGTTTCGATGGGATGTTGCGTGGCATTTGGCTGTGCAAATACATTTAAAAAGAAAACACCTGGTATCACTTTCCACCGGTTAGTATAATTTTATTTTATGTTTTCTAAGTATAAATTCTTAGGTTATTTCGAATTTAATCGTTTATAGCAATTGATTGTGATAGTTACTGCATAATTTGCTGCGATTTTCTCGTTTTTAGCTTTTTATGTAGTTTTCTGAATTTCTGGCAAAGTTACGAAGTTGATGTGTTTACGTACATAAGTTGTAGGGACTGTTAACGAAAGTTGTAGCAAATTTTTCGGGAATAGTGTAGGATATGTAATCAGATTCATATTCATAACTTCACGTTTTAAACGATGTTCAGTATCACTGTAGCATAAAGATAATCGTCTTTGAATTATTAGCTACACACCAAGAATCATGAATGTTCATTTCCAAAAACTTCACAATGAACAACCATAGGGGTTAGGGTTAACGTGTAGATTATGGTGCAAAATTCAGGGACGAAAAATTTCAAAAAACTGTGACGCACATCTTATTTGAAATAAAAAATGATGTAAAATAAAAAAAAAAAGTTCATTGATAGACTTATTTTTGAAAAAGTTTTACGTAAAATTTACCTCTCTATGCGGTACGCCGAAATCCAGTCAGCGGCAACGATGACGACGTGACTGCCGCTAGAGCATCTGCCACGGCTGCCCTTGTTCTTAGCGGAAGCATCCCGGCAAAACAGATTAGGCCTAGCCGTGCAGCGCGACCTCCAGCTTGGCTAACTGTGTTGACCGCGGAAGGATACTCAGCGCAGCCGTGACACACATGCAGCAGTACAGGGTGGCTCCGCTTTCACAAGCAATGGAAGAGCATGCTTTTTTTACTTTATAATATTTGCAATTCTTCAGTGTTACATTTCAGGAATTTGTAAATCGATGAGAACCATCGATGTTCCGCATATTTTCTGTCCGGCAGTGGTGTCTAAACGGGTGGGCCAAAATAAAGCAGTACATCACCAGAACAGCCAGGACCCGAATTTCCAGTTTTTCCAATAAAAATCTGTAAATTAAGAATACAATGATAGCACTTGGTATGATCAATAATAAATATGATCATACCAAGGACGTATTTAGATAGGGGCCAATGTGAAACACTTTCAGGGGATGCCCCCGCCCTTCCCAATGTGACTAATTAAAATATGCTTTAATTAAAATGTGTCAACTTTCATTAGAATTTTTTTTTAAATTAAAAAAAAACTTCCAGTTTTCGTTGCCCCCACCCCCTCTAGAAAAAAATTCTGTTCACGCTCCTGGAACATACAGTAGGGACTATTTTTCGTAACGGAGTTAGCTGTTTTCGCCAGCGACACTATCAAGGTGCAATGGCGTCTGGTTCAGGAAAGTCCGTGCTGCAGCAAAAAAAAAAAAAAAAAAAATTTCGCGCGGCGTCTTCGTGCATCGATCACCGGTACTTCTGCCCGGCCCGAAGTGCACGGCTCACGTCGGACAGTCATAGCGTCATCGTCGCCGCTGACTGGATTTCGGCATACCGCATAGAGAATTTTACGTAAAACTTTTTCAAAAATAAGTCTATCATATCAATGAACTTTTTTTTTATTTTACATCATTTTTTATTTCAAATAAGATGTACGTCACAGTTTTTTGAAATTTTTAGTCCCTGAATTTTGCACCGTAATATACACCTGGAATTAGCTGCATAAACAAAAAGTTAATCGGTCTGTTTTGTTTTCTGTTTGTTTTTGTTTTTCCTGTTTTAGGGCTCGGTCTCATAGGATGGACCAAGCTCCATCTTATGAGGCAAAAACGATTTATTTTCGAAAAATTAATAAATAACAAAATAAACTTTTCTCATATTCAGCATTGCTCATTTGTAAGAAATTGGATTGCCAGCCCTGTATTGTGTTTGACATGGTCTCGTGATATGTGATAAATGATTAAAACAATTATCAAAAATAAAATAAATAAAAATTACGGAAACTATAATATCTAGTGCCTGTATTTATCTACATGTGTTTATTTTTCATGCTTCTTGTCCTATGAGTAACCCAGCTAATTTCGCATATTTTTTTATAAACATTTAGAAATAAAATCTCTCTGAATATTTTTGTTAAATCACGGGCTAAATTTCATTTTAAAAAATATTATATAATATTCACCAAAATAATATTTCTGCTTTCTTGTTCATTTGATGATGAGCAGTTACAAATTTTGTGTTTTAAAATATACGTCAAAGCTCGTAGTTTATCTTTTGGCCATTTCCTTTTTCTTTCCTGACACAGGAAGAGATGTGCCCCTCCAATGTGTGATATCTTCACACCTGCCCCCAATAATTTGGTGAAGTCGGCACCCCTGGTGGGCATCAACTTGTAATAATATATGTTCTAATTAGCTCATTCTCTTTTGTCTTGTATAACCAGAGGTATATTGAACTCCCATTAGGAAATGGTAGCACTGATGTATTATATTTTCCACAGTTTGCAATGTACATAATTAGCATGAAATGCAGCTCACGGCTAAGCTTTTGGCTGTCAGAAATGAAAAAAAACCTGAATTCGGCTGAGGTAAAAATATAACAGCATAAAATGTGTTTATGAATATATTATTAATTACTATATATAGAAATGTATAGTTATAGAAAACCAATAAATTGAGTGAAAACTCTATTACTTAACTAATTAGATGAAAATTGCTATTGTAAGAAGTTCAAGCTTTAAAGGTCAACACTATTTGTGGAAATCAGATTTTCACACTGGAGATGTTACATGGATATCAGTGAATGAAAGATGATTCAGAATTTGATGGCAGAAAATTAGTACTTCTATATTTCCCATGAACTTCAGATTAGTTTTCTATTAATTTTTGTGGCCATAAAATGTAGGTTAAATGTGCATTAGCATATGGGCTTCTGTTAGCAATGTTCTCTGTCATTGGAGCTAAAATGAATCACCTTGTTGTGTTGATTAACTACACCTTATGTGAGCAGATTTTGCTATTCTTGAACATACGTTGTGCTAGCAACAAACTGCAGGATTTGTCCTCAATGAATTCTTTATTAATAAATATAACCTTGCTCATAAATGGTATACATATATTTCAGAAACCAAATTAAAAATCCTTATTATATACACACGTCTGTTTCGTTTATTACTTAAAAGCTATTAACTGATTACATTATGAATGTGTCTCTATTAATAGTGATGTGTATTAGAAGTATAATATTTTGAATGCAGTTGGATTTATTTTTAATCTACAGTAGGAATTATTTCTGCTGCTTTGGTAAATCTGTTTTTACCAAGACATTTTATCAACTCAAATTTCCTTTACTATCAGCAGAACTTATAAATCCTATTTCCACAAACTAATAAATTGTATATTTTCTTGCTATATTTTGAAACTGCACCCTTCTAAAAAGTTACCCCCTTCCCCACTGAAAAAATTCCTCTTCCTTTAAGGCTTAAAAGTATTTACATTTATAAGTTTTAAAATTATTTACATTTATATCTTTTGAAGCTCACCACAGTTCTAACCAAACCAGTAGGAATTTCCTACCTCCATTAGAAGAAACTAAAATGCCGCCCCGGTGGCGCAGTGGTCTAAGCGATGGCCTCTGATCATTCGTCCGAACGGAATTCGAATCCCGGTGAGGCATGGATGTTGTGTGTGTCTTACGGCACTGGTTCTCTCTCTTCCCTGGAACCAGTGACCCTAAATTAGGGACGGGCAACTGCTTATAGCCCATTGAGTTGCTCACAGTGGTCGTTAAACCTCCAATCCAATCCAAAGAAACTAAAATCTGTCAAATGCTTAAAGCAATTATAAAAAATAAAATGAAAGTACAGTAACGTCATATTTTGCATCTGTTTTTTTTTTAATTTCTTTCAACAGGTTCGCAGATTCCCCATTTTTTCATAAAGGCTTGGAAATAAAATCTAGATATTTCATGAACTTTTGCTATTTTGAGTAATGTTCAATGAGAATATCCCCCCCCCATTGTTTATTTGCTTAAGAACACTCGCAATTGCTCTTCAAGTAAAACATACGTGGAATGTTGTTGTTTACTTTAATTTTCCTCCTGACAACAGAGCAAAAGTGTTCCCTCCGTTTAAAGCGCGATCTTTAGAAAAATTCACTCATAATACAAATTAGCTGAAGTTCGACCGTTACTATTTCTATGAAAAACATTATTTTACAATAATCCGCTAAAACAGAGTAAGATTTTAAACGCTTTATAAAATTACGTTTAATCTAAACACATTTTAAATCGTCAGTTCATATACGTCTCAGTCGTTACGAAGACGCTTTTTTAGATCTATTTTCCTCCATGAAAATCTACGTGTTTGTGCTAAAATTCCTTTCGTGTAAGCTTAAGAGTTTATTAAACCTATTCCACTCCTTTTCCATTTCACTTTAAGAAAATGTAAAATCTTAAGAAAACGAACAGGGTCCCACTAATACTTTCCTACGGAAAATCGTCTGCTTTTGCATCTTGAATGTAACCACGCCAAAGCTGGCGGTACTACTTTCACCGCGGAATCTTACAAACCCGGCTTCACTTTGCTAGCACGGGAAGAGTTGGATACACCGCCTCTTCTTATTCCTACCTCCATGGTATTGTGAATGTAACAAAAAGAAATGTATTTACTTTTCGTATAAGATATTCTCTTCCAGTTCCAAACATTGGTCACGAAACCTCGATGTTTTTCCGATGTATCGGCTTCTGCAACATCGAGTTAAAAGATCGAGCATCGGTGGCAAAACATCGATGTTCAAAAACATCGAGTTTTTTGCCCATCCCTATCGTGCTCCTGTTTGCCATAGGAAAGCTTTGGAAATTTGAAGAAAATTTGTGATATTTAGGTCATTTTTTTTTGTTAAAGTGGTTTGCCAGCATAGATATTTTGCGTGTGTTTGACAGCATACTTTAGTGTACTCATAAATAATTTCAATGGGATGTTGTGTGGCATTTCGCTGTGCAAATAAATTTAAAAAGAAAATACCTGGTATCACTTTCCACCGGTTAGTATCACTTTATTTTATGTTTTCTAGGTATAAATTCTTAGATTATTTGGGATTCAACCGTTTATTGCAATTGATTGTGATAGTTACTGCATACTTTGCTGCGATTTTAGCTTATTATGTAATGTTCTGAATTTGTAGAAAAGTTAGGAAGTCGATGTGTTTACCTACATAGGTTGTAAGGAACTATTTACGAAAGTTGTAGCAAATTTTTCGGGAATAGTGTAGGTTATGTAATCGGATTCATATTCATAACTTCACTCACGTTTTAAATGATGTTCAATATCACTATAGCATAAAGATAATCATCTTTGAATTATTAGCAACACACCTAGAATCATGACTGTTCATTTCCAAAAACTTCACATCACATTGACAACGATAGGGGTTAGGAATTAGCTGCATATACCAAAAGTTCATGTGTCTGTTTTTTTCCCCTGTTTTTAGCTTGGTAAGTATGCTAGATTGTAGAATTGATCGTTGCCAATGAAAAATACTCATTATAATGTAATAGCCAAGGTGTGTTGAATAAGATCAGTTAAGTAATAGCATTGGAGCTCCTTTAATAAAAATTAAATTTCACAGTACATATACAGATTTTTTGCAGTAGCAGCGTGCATTAAAACAGTGACTTTTGCATGTCAGTCACTGCACTCACAGTTTCTTGGAATTATGTGACAGTGAAAAACCACTGTTAATATCTCCTAATTGACAACAGAGTGAAACAAAAAGTTATGTTGATACTAAAAACAGCTGATGAAAAGGTGAAACACAAAGGGGTCACAGATATTTAAAATATTAAAAAAGAATGGAAGTAATAGACAAATGAACAAGGAAACACTTGTAAAGTGACCAAACATGAGTGTTTTTATTCTTCTGGCCCCAATAGAACTAACTTTGTAAACATATTTTTGGGCATTATGATTTTGTATGTAAATATATATTGAACATGTATTAAAAACTTCTCAACATTTCATTGTACACCCCATCCCCCTCCAAGTATCTGCTGAAATTCTCAAAAATCATGTTTCTAACTTTCTTCACAGTTTATGAAATGTATTCGTATAAAGCCTTTTAATTGTTAAAATTGACTCAAGGTACTGTTTATATTTCAGTTTTTTTTTAATGTATTCACAGAACCTATCTTCCATTTCAACAAATGCTTATGAGTTTTGAATTATATTTATATACAGGTTTCCAAGCAATGAAAAGCAAAGAAGTGCATGGATACAAGCCATACGAAGAAAAGACTGGAAACCTTCAAAGTTCAGCAGAATTTGTTCAGAACATTTTGAAGAACATATGTTTCAGAGAAAAACACCTAAGGTGTGTTTGAAAGAAAATGCCATTCCAACTATATTCAAAGCATTTCCAAGTTATCTGCAACAGGTATGAAATCTTTTTTCTACTCCTTTTTATTTACTCTTTATGTGTGCAAGATAGCAATTTATTCTATATGGTGCTTGACAGGAGTTTATCCAGGAAATTAAAATGGGGGGTTGTGATGAAAGAGTCTGGGGAGATATTGGATGAAAGCAACATTATTTAAAGGCTGAAAAGTTTTGTACTAAAATATTTAGGCTTTAAACCTGTAATTAAAAATAGTAAAAATAGGAAAATCTTTAATGCTAGAATTAACTAGTCACGCAGCTAACTCCTTTTCAATTACAGATTATATTGTTACTAATAAATGTCATGATGAAAATAAAGAGTGCATATTATTTTGAATGAGCATTAAATCATGTTAATTTTATAGTATAAACCAGTACTTCATTTGTAAGATAGTGTCAGTATCCTGTTAATTATTTGAGCATCAATGAGTTTCAGTAATAAGAGATTAGTGACCTGTTTGAACCCTTTGTGATGTACATCAATCAATGAAATGATGTGTCAGTGCTGCCATAGCTGTATTACACTATTGAATGAAACTTTAAATCATGTCTCAGGTATTATACATATCTGATGGCTTAAGATTTGAGTAGGCTATTGCAGTAATTATAAAAGAAATATATCTTGAAATTTAAAAGCATGCAGGAGTGATATGGAGGTATAGGCGCAGTCGGGGTGGGTGGGGGTGGGTGTCAACAGATACAGACCCCCTTGAGGGACGATTTAGTATGAATTTAAAGTGATATATATGTATACATGGGGCTTTCACCAATGAACCAAACCCATGGATCTCCCCCCTCCGCTTTAAGAATTTTCTGGCTATGCCACTGTATTGAGGAGACTAGCGCAAGATAGACCGTTGTGGAAGAAACTTGCGGAGACCTTCATCCAGCAGTGGATTGATGATGCATGATGATGATATATATATACACTGGCTGAAAGTGAAAATAGAACACCAAGAAGGAGACGTCTGATACCAACGAAATTTATACAGCATAATAACGGAATACAGAGGATAACGGGATCAAAACATTATGGCAAAATACAGCTGTATTTGCTGGTGAACTGAAAAATAACATTTCCATGTAACATGGTTAGTACGAGGTTGAACCGCCACGAACTGCGTCACACTGTGCAATTCTGGCATGGAGTCTGTCGTACAGATGTTGGATGTAAGTTTGGGGTATTGAGTTCCAAGCATCCTCAACCTGGACGCGTAAATCGGGGATGGTCGTTGCTGGCCGTAGAGACCGGATAAGTCGTCCCATAAAATCCCACACGTGCTCAATGGGGGACAAATCCGGTGAACGTGCAGGCCATGGAAGTTGTCTCACACCCTGAAGTGCATGTTGCGTCGCACGTGCCGTGTGTGGGTGTGTGTTATCTTGCTGGAAAACACCACGATGGACCAACCTTACAAATGCCACACCAACGGGCTGAATGATGTTGTTGATGTAGGAGGTGCTGTTTAACGTACCTGGTACAAACACTAGTTGTGTACGGGAGTGATAGCTGATCGCTCCCCACACAAGGAGACGAGGTGTAGGCCCTGTGTGTCGCTGGCGGATGCAAGAAGGTTGGAGACACTCCCCTGTGCATCTGCGAACACGCATACAGCCATCGGAGGCTCCCAAGCAGAATCTGCTCTCATCGCTGAACACGACAGATCGCCATTGCGTTCTCCAGTGCAGACGTTGGCGACACCACTGCAGCCGTTCCTGACGGTAGGCTGGAGACATGCCAGAGGCACACGTGCACATAGTCCTGCATCCAGTAGATGGTTGCGGATTGTTCGCACAGTCACGTCAGGTGCAACGGCAGCTCGGATTTGCGTCGCAGTGGATGTTCTGCTTGACAATGCCGCTCTTCTTATGCTTTGTTCGGTCCGCTCATCAGTTCGTCTGTGACTCCCGGTTCCACGTCTTCTCGTGTGGGAATGTTCCTCGGACCATCTACACCACCATCGTACCACCACCGATACTTCCCGTTCAATTCGCTCCACAATACGACGATACGACCACCAGGCCTCATGGAGTCTGACTAGACGACATAGCTCAAAGTCCGATAACTGCTGAAATCGTACACGTCTTCCATGTCCAGGCATTGCAGCTTCTTCAGGGTCTTCACATGTGTCTGTACGCCGACGACTGATTACATTCACTTCGCCGCACTCCTTAAATACTGACGACGATAATTTGCATATTATGCCGTGCTGTGGCGTAAGCGCTCACCGGTTGGTCCCGAAATTAACATCACACCTACGTAAAGTCTGCCGCATTAGCATATGTAAATTTCATGATCATCAGCAAATTCCATCTTGGTGTTCTTTTTCACTTTCCGGCAGTGTATATATAGTATATACACTGACGGAAAAAAAATCCCAACACCAAGAAGGGGTTGTGTTAGATAAACGACAGTTGGTAGGCGGTGAGAGTACATCTGTAAGATGACGTCTATGCAAATTTCGCGCTCGGCGCATACATGTGGCGCTAGTAGCGCCCTCGGAACATGCAAAGCAGGTTTGCTGTAAATACGCGCTTGTAATGTTCGTGAACGTTAGTTATTGTTTAGATTTGACGTAGGGTGTAGATGTTAGTCAAGAATGCCTTTAAGAAGACGAATAAGCCATTATGAACAGCTCACGGAGTTTGAACGAGGTCGTGTAATAGGGCTACGAGAAGGTGGATTTTCTTTCCGCAATATTGCAGAAGGACTTGGCAGGAATGTTGCCACTGTGCATGATTGTTGGCAGCGGTGGTCAAGGGAAGGTACTGCCTCAAGAAGACCGGGTTCCGGCTGGCCACGTGGCACTACTAAGAGGGAAGACCGCCGTGTGCGGCGTATGGCCGTGGCGCATCGTACTGCATCTGCGGCAGCAATTCAAGCTGTAGTTGCCACCACAGTGACACAACGAACTGTTACAAATCGGTTACTTGAAGGACAGCTCCGAGCCTGACGCCCTGTAGCGTGCATTCCACTTACTCCAAACCACTGCCGTTTGCGACGTCAGTGGTGTCAAGCTAGAGCTCATTGGAGGATGGAGTGGAGATCTGTTGTGTTTTCTGATGAAAGCCGGTTCTGCCTGGGTGCCAGTGATGGCCGTGTGTTATTTAAAGGGAGGCCAGGTGAGCGCCTGCAACCAACCTGTCTGCGGCCGAGACACACTGGACCTACACCTGGAGTTGTGGTCTGGGGAGCAATTTCCTATGATAGCAGGAACACTCTCGTGGTTATCCCACGCACCCTGACTGCACAGTTGTACGTCGGTCTGGTGATTCAACCTGTTGTGCTGCCATTCATGAACAGCATTCCAGGGGATGTTTTGCAACAGGATAACGCTCGCCCACATACCACTGTTGTAACCCAACATGCTCTACAGAGTGTCGACATGTTGCCGTGGCCTGCTAGATCACCAGATCTTTCACCAATCGAGCACGTATGGGACATCATTGGATGACAACTCCAGCATCACCCCTAACCAGCATTTACCATCCCTGTATTGACCGACCAAGTGCAACAGGCATGGAACTCCATCCCACAAACTGACATCCAGCACCTGTACGACACAATGCATGAACGTTTGTGTGCTTGCATTCAACATTCTGGCGGTTACACAGGTTATTAATGTACCAGCATTTCACATTTAAAATGGCTCTTCTCGCGCTTACAATAAGCTGTGATCTTGAAACCTTAATCGATTAAATATGTTACCTATACAAATGTATTGCCGTCATTTCATTCCTCTACAACTATTTTTTCGTGGTGTTGGGATTTTTTTTTTGTCAGTGTATGTTCATATTTTATTGGTACATAACTTGTATGTCATGTACATAACACAGAAACTACTTTAAAATTAGTCTACGCATATTCATCTACAGTGTGTGCATCTGTTTTGTCTGGGCTGATGTATGTTCATTCATGTCAGTATGCATGCGTTAAGAACACTACAGAAATGCAGCCATTGGCAGATTGGTGAGGGATTCAGATACATTGCTATAGTCTGTTGTATTATATGCCATAGTATTAAATGCTACTTTTGCTTATGTGCAGAGTAGCAGAATGTAGACGTACACGCGTACACCATATGTGGATAGTTTCCAAATTATTAGTAGATTTTGCAGATAGTTTTTGCTTGTAGATTAAGAAAAAAATGTATTTACAGTAATAAAAACACTTTCTGAATATATTAATCTTTACTCTGATTAATATATTTAATTCTATTTTAACCTGAACTTTCAATTTGTTTCACATCTTTTGAGTTCTTTTGTTTCTACAGACATTTCTAGCCTCTAGATTTTATCAAAGTCTGTTCTCAATGTATAGGAACTGTATCAAAAGTTTTATTTACACAGAAGGAATTTAAACTTTGCTAGGTTCGTCTTGCATTTTCCATTAATTAAATTAAAATCTTTTCCTTATGTATTTTGTAAGTCTGCTATTTTTTGAATTAAGTTGTTGAAAATACTATTTATAAATATATAAAAACTTCCTTTAATTAGTCTCTTGTTTTTATGAGGTTTGTAGTCCAATATTTTGCCATAAAAGTTCAGTTGTAATGTACTTATTATGTCCTCACTGGAATCTGTGATGTTCTAATAATTATTTCTTTTATTAATTTTTCTTTATGCTATTTTTATCATGTGATTTGCAGGTTTGCAGCAAGTTTTCTGTTTCAGTGGTTGTGTACACAGATACATTTTATTTTTATACAACCCTGCTTATGTGTTATCTTAAATGCAAGTATGCCCTCTTTAAGAAATTTTATTTTTAATGTTATTTAAAGTTAAAGGGCTCAAAGTAATGGTGAATTCATTTATAATTGCAGTGTTGTAAGAAGGTAATATTAACTAAATATTAAATAAGTTAAATAAATCATTGGTAGCTTGATTAAATACAAAATACTGCAGTAAATATGGTGAACCATATTATGAATCACAGAATGTTCATTTAGTGTGTGTGGGTGTTTTTCTCATTATACTGGACATTTTTTTTGTATGTTAGGTTTTACTTTCTTGTTTGGAGCAACTTCATGTGTGTCCTGATCTTGTTCTTAGCTATTTTACAAAATCAAAATTTCTTCCTGCAAAAAATGCTGTTGTCTTTGAAGAGAAGCCCTCTTTCTACCTTTTCAGAGAATATTAATCTCATTCCTTTTGTGTGTATATTCATGGGAAAAATATATGTGCAACATTGTGTTAATATGAATGCCAAATTGTATAGAATAGTTTTTGTGTTATTTTGTGAAATATGGTAGATCAATAAAAACAGAAAATTATTTATTTCTTCATGTTCTGTATAATCTTTTTTTAAAGTACAAATTTCATTTCTTATTTTTCAGAAAATTCAGAGAAGGGCATATGTTCAACACGTTTCTGCTGACCAAACCTGTTCCAGGTTTCATGATAACACTCTTGGTGAAAGTCCAGTGTCCCTGGTTAGTAATCCTGATGATGGTATAATTTTAGAGAATAAACAAAGTCTTGAATTTAACAACATTCCAGTAGATGAAACTGAGCATGATTCCAGAGTCATTCAAGACAGTGAACCAGGTAATGATTCCTGCAGCAATCGCAAGTATGAAGTAGCTCGCATTCTTAATTGCATTCAAGAAAGTGAGTTAAATGGTCACAGTAGCCACACACCAGTGAAAAGATTGCATTCTGATGCTGCTAACTCCTTTGAGATTACAGAAAACACAAACCAGTCCGTTTCCCCAGCTCTGTGCAGCAGCAACACAAGGCAAAGTCCTGCTGCACAGATGCAGATATGTAACCTCAACAATTCTGATGTAAAGACTTGCAATGAGATTATGATAAAAAAGTTAGTAAAAAAAAATGAAGCCTTGAAAAAAAAGGTCCGTTGTCTTCAGCAAGGTAGGCGACGTCTGAAAAAAAAGATTTTGAATATGAATACCTTGTTAGAAAATTTAAAAGACAGCAAGACTATGACTGAAGATAATTTTGAGTTATTATCAAATGTAACTAGAGCCAGTGAGGAATCCCTCTCTCACCAGCTAGCAAAAGCAACTAATTCAGAAATGCCACGAAATTACTCGCCAGAACTCAAAGCATTTGCATTGACTCTCCACTTCCACTCACCAAATGCTTATAATTTTGTCCGGGACACATTTATAACATGTCTTCCACATCCACGAACAATAGCAAAATGGCATTCCGGCATTGATGAAAAATCAGGATAAGCTTCTTTTTCTTTTCTCGCAAACATTTTTGACTTCTGCAGGAAGTTTTACATTTGTATGGGCATCATACGTGCTATCTATGGGGGTGGCAAGGTTAAATCGCCCCTCCAATAATTTTACTGGGGGCAGTGCCCACCCAATATTTTGTATCCTGTTTAATTAAATAATCACTTTGGCCTCATAGGATAGACCAAGCTCCTTCTTATGAGGCCTAAGCGATTTATTTTTGAAAACTTAATAAATAAAATAAAATTTTCTCATATTCAGCATTGCTCATTTTTAAGAAACTGGATTGTCCAGTCTTGTATTGTGTTTGACGTGGTCTTGTGATATGTGATAAATGGTTGAAACAATTATCAAAAATAAAATAAATCAAAATACAGAAACTATAATATCTAGTGCCTTTATTTTATCTACGTTTATTTATTTTTCATGCTTCTTGTCCTTTATTTGAGTAACCCAGCTAATTTCGCATAAATTTTTATGTAAACATTTAGAAATAAAATCTCTCTCGATATTTTTGTTAAATCACAGGCT
The DNA here is from genome assembly GCA_039090855.1 of Macrothele yani. NCBI lineage: Eukaryota > Metazoa > Arthropoda > Arachnida > Araneae > Macrothelidae > Macrothele > Macrothele yani. The sequence goes on along the minus strand of CM076989.1, from coordinate 128,976,314 downwards.
AAATTTCATTTTTAAAATATTAATGTTCACCAAAATAATATTTCTGCTTCCTTGTTCATTTGATGATGATGAGCAGTTACAAATTTTGTGTTTTAAAATATATGCCAAAGCTCGTAGTTTATCTTTCGGCCCTTTCTTTTTTCCTTCCTGATAATGGAAGAGACATGCCCCTTCCATGTATGATATCTTAACACCTGTCCCCCAATAATTTGGTGAAGTCGGTACCCCTGGTGGTCATAACTTGTAATAATATTTATTCATGTTCTAATTAGCTCATTCTCTTTTGCCTTGTATAACTAGAGGTATATTAAACTTCCATTAGGAAATGATGGTACTGATGTATTATATTTTCCTTAGCTTGCAATGTTCATAATTAGCATGAAATGCAGCTCACAGCTATGCTTTTGGCTGTCAGAAATGGAGAAAAACCTAAATTCAGCTGAGGAAAAAATATAACAGCGTAAAATGTGTTTATGAATATATTATATTAATTACTATATATAGAAATGTATAGTTATAGAAAACCAATAAATTAAGTGAAAACTTTATTACCTAACAAATTAGATGAAAAATGCTGTTGTAAGAAGTTCAAACTTTAAAGGTCAGCATTATTTTTGGAAATCAGATTTTCGTACTGGAGATGCTACATGGATATCAGTGAATGAAAGGTGATTCAGAATCTGATGGCAGAAAATTAGCACTTCTATATTTCCCATGAACTTCAGATTAGTCCTCCATTAATTTTTGTGGCCATAAAATGTAGATTAAATGTGTGTTAACATATGCGTTGAATAACCACACCTTTTTTTTTTTTTTTTTTTTTTTGATTGTAGGTTTAACGACCACCATGGGCTACTCAATGGGCTATAAGCAGTTGCCTGTCCCTGATTTAGGGCCACTGGTTCCAGGGAAGGGAGAAAGCCAGTGCCGTAAGACAAACACAACGTCCATGCCTCACCAGGATTCGAACCCGGACCCTTTTTGGACGAATGATCAGAGGCCATCGCTTAGACCACTGCGCCACCGGGGCGGCTAACCACAGCTTGTGTGATCAGATTTTCCTATTCTTGATCATATATGAGCAAGTGCAGGATTTATCCTTGATGAATTATTTATTAATAGACAAATATATCCTTGCTCGTAAATGGTATACGTGTATTTCAGAAACCAAGTTAAAAGTCCCTGTCATGTACACACATCTGTACATCATTTACTACTTAAAAGCTATTAGCTTATTTCATTATGTATGTATCTCTGTTAATAGTGATAGTATTAGAAGTATGTAATATTTGTGTTAATTATTTATTTTTCACCAACAAGCAGAAACACATGTTTTTTAGTGTTTTTTGCATTATAAGTGAATCAATCAGTTTTTATGTGACTATGGAAATGTATTTGCATTATGACGATTATGGGCAAAACACGTAACAATATTAACAAAGAAAGGTGACTTGATCACGCTAGTTACGTTAACTAAAACTTTTACAAAAAGTTCGTAAGTTGGAAGCTTTTTGGTCGAAAGCTTCCAACTTACAAACTTTTTGTAAAAGTTTTAGTTAACGTAACTAGCGTGATCAAGTCACCTTTCTTTGTGTATTTGCATTTTAGTGATATAAAGGAAAACACAACACAGTATTTCTGTGCAAAGTGCTATAGAGATAAATTGACTAACCTATGCCATATCACCTTGGGAACATAGGTGGTGGAAACAAGACATACCCCCCCCCCCGTCCTCCAAATAATTTTTCTGCCGAGGAGGCACAACACACCCAATATTTTGCATCCTTTTTATTTATTTATTTTTTATGTACATCATTTTCAAATCAAAAAACTTGAATTGAAATATTTTTATAAAGAAAGTGTTACCTTCCTATTAAATAAGGCTGTGCTCTTCAGTTTTAAAATTATTTACACTCGTACCTTTGAAATCCACCCCAATTCAAAATAGTTGGAATTTCCTACCTCCATGCCTCCATTAGTCAGGGGTGGATTCAGGAGGGGGGAGGCAAGTGTTAGGAATAACCGAAGACCTTTTTGATTATTTTCCTGCAAAATGAAAAAATGTTCAGTATGTCTATAAATTCTTCCAATTAATTAATGAAAGTAATATATTATTAAGTAATACTTTCTTTTGTGAAAAAATATTCAATTCATTGTTAAAATCTATCAAATCAAAGCTTTTCCTTGGTTCTTGAGGGGACGCACACCCCCCGTCCTCGGTCTGGATCTGCCCCTGCCATTAGTAAAGAATAAAATTAGTCAATGTCAAGTGCTTAAAGCAATTAAAAAAAATAAAATGAATGAAAGTATGATTTTTTAATTAAATTATACTTTTACCAAAAATCCTTTTAACAAAAAAGCCTTTCTCCCTCTCACCCAGCCCATAAATAATATGTCACACTCCAAAAATAATAGTTTCATATAATGAAATACTATTTTTAATTCATAATAACACTAATTTTTAACACTAATTATTTTGGAATAACTTTTTTTTTTTTTTTACGGGTCTTTTAGAGGTTATTTTTAATGAAAGTTGGTTGTCAAATTTTCGAACTAAAGCCTAGTTCGTCATCAGGACTATGTCACTGGAGTAGTTGCTGCCACTCAATTGGAAGAGACCATCCGCAATTATCGTTAATTGTGGTACTTCTTCTTCTTGCTATTTCGATCCCTTCTTCTAGTTTTCTCTTTACTAAGTTTGACTGGTGGGCGATTATTTTCACTGAGTCCCAATTTATGGAGTGTCCACTTGCTTGTACATGTCTGTCTAGCCCTGTTTTGTTCCCAATGTTCCTAATAGCTGCTTGGTGTTCTTTCATTCGGACCTTAATACTTCTCCCTGTTTCTCCTATATAGCTGAGTCCGCAGTTACAGTCGATGCAGTAAATTACTCCTTCTTGCAATTGGATGCCCAATTCTTTCTGCTTTAAAGCTGGCAGGAATTTCTTTATTTTGTTATTAAGATCTGGAGCTAGCCTGATATTATATTTTGCTCCGATCCTTTTCAGTTTCTCGAAAAGTCCCTTGTGGTACATAATTTTGCTGGTGAATTTGAAGTTGGTTTTTCCTGCTTCTTTTTTGGCACTTGTTTAAATATTTTCTCAACATATGGGGAGGGGTAATTGTTTTCTGCCAACATTTCCTTTAATTCTTCTTTGTGAAGATCTTTTGAGAAGCTGAAGAGACCAGGATTTCAATTTTTTCCAAAAATTGTCTCGCTGTATTCGATTTAATATAATCAGGGTGGAATGAGCAGAAGTCTAACATCTTCCCTGTGTTGGTGGGTTTTCTAAAAAGCTGAGTGAATATTTTCCCTTCTCTTGAGGTCAAGGTTAAATCCAGGTAATTGATGCTATGGTCTTTTTCCTGTTCCAGGGTGTACTTCAAGGTATTCTCTAGTAAGTTAAATTCTTCCAGAATCTGAGAGGGTAGAGATTGGTCCACAGTATCTGTGGACCAATCTCTACCCTCTCAGATTCTGGAAGAATTTAACTTACTAGAGAATACCTTGAAGTACACCCTGGAACAGGAAAAAGACCATAGCATCAATTACCTGGATTTAACCTTGACCTCAAGAGAAGGGAAAATATTCACTCAGCTTTAGAAAACCCACCAACACAGGGAAGATGTTAGACTTCTGCTCATTCCACCCTGATTATATTAAATCGAATACAGCGAGACAATTTTTGGAAAATTGAAATCCTGGTCTCTTCAGCTTCTCAAAAAGATCTTCACAAAGAAGAATTAAAGGAAATGTTGGCAGAAAACAATTACCCCTCCCCATATGTTGAGAAAATATTTAAACAAGTGCCAAAAAAGAAGCAGGAAAAACCAACTTCAAATTCACCAGCAAAATTACGTACCACAAGGGACTTTTCGAGAAACTGAAAAGGATCGGAGCAAAATATAATATCAGGCTAGCTCCAGATCTTAATAACAAAATAAAGAAATTCCTGCCAGCTTTAAAGCAGAAAGAATTGGGCATCCAATTGCAGAAGGAGTAATTTACTGCATCGACTGTAACTGCGGACTCAGCTATATAGGAGAAACAGGGAGAAGTATTAAGGTCCGAATGAAAGAACACCAAGCAGCTATTAGGAACATTGGGAACAAAACAGGGCTAGACAGACATGTACAAGCAAGTGGACACTCCATAAATTGGGACTCAGTGAAAATAATCGCCCACCAGTCAAACTTAGTAAAGAGAAAACTAGAAGAAGGGATCGAAATAGCAAGAAGAAGAAGTACCACAATTAACGATAATTGCGGATGGTCTCTTCCAATTGAGTGGCAGCAACTACTCCAGTGACATAGTCCTGATGACGAACTAGGCTTTAGTTCGAAAATTTGACAACCAACTTTCATTAAAAATAACCTCTAAAAGACCCGTAAAAAAAAGTTATTCCACAATCACTATGAATAGAGGTGCCATAAATGCATTTACAACTAATTATTTGTTGTTTTTGCAGGGGAAAATCAATTAGAATTTTATCCTGAAATCCTGAGAAATGCCTTGTGAAACACATTTTAGTGAAGAGTGGCTGCTTTAATTGAACAGAAATAACCATATTATGAACTTGTGGTGTAGTAAGGGGAGGAATGAAACTGAAGCTTTTCGCTCATGGTGTAATGTGCAGGGTTCTCGCCAGGGTTCCAGAATCAGGCGTGAAAATGTCCCCCAGGCTTTTTTTCTGGGGGTGATTTTGAAAAATCGGGTGAATTTTAAAGAATCGTAAACTTAGGAAAAAAATACTACATTTATAGGGGGGGATGAACAAACAAAAATAATATAAATATTTTATACATATCTTCTAATTTTGTTATTAAATATTTCAGCAGCTTTGTAAAATGGAAAGCTTTCTCGTGTTACATTTGCTGCTGATATTCGAATCAAAATTTTTAAAGTTTATTCTTTCAGTCTGTTGTGAAATTTATCTTTTATTCGATTTTGTGTGCTAAAAGAACGCTCTACTGATGCAGAACTTATTGGCACAACCAAAGCAATTTCATACAACCCTGTGCTTGGATACACATCTTTATACCTGCAGATGAAAATTTCTGCAACATCTGCAAATTTAAAACTAGCATAGCTATTTTTTAGCAGAATAAATATGTGGATATGCACTCAACAGGCATTTCAAATCTTTGAAGTGGTCTAACAACTTCAAAGCAAATTTGCATGACACCGATGAGGATATTTACTTCCCATCCCAAAAGCGTTTGAGCGAATTGGCTCCTTTCACAACAATGAATAATAAAATAAACATAGGGACCTTTACAACATCGAAAACAAAAATTCACTTTAACACTGTATAAGCCGTTGCTTTTAGCCCAAAAATTAAGACAGGATTAAAAAAAATTCTCAGTGTCAATACAAGCATGAGCCAAATTTTAGAAAAGAGTTCTTCAGATGAGAAAAAACAGACCATTTATATATTGATAAAATAATGAATGGCATTAACTTACGTTTTGTAAATAACGCTGGTTTTGATGACGCCTTGCCAAATGAACAAAACATCAAAATTGTTTTATTTTCGTCGGTTTCGACTTCAAGCCAGTCGTACATTTTGCGCCATTTCTCTTGAAAGTTAAGATTTTTTAAAATTTAGTTGGAGGTACAGCAGGAACAGCCTCACTACATTTCTCAGGCAATATTTCACTGTTTAAAATCGTAGCATTCAATGCCGAACTTGCATAATCGTCAGTAGAACGCTCCCTCTTTCTAATGAGGAACTTTTCCATTGTGTTATAGTAAGAACAAATATCAGAGCTCCCAACTTTTCAAAATCAAAAACCGGAAAATCAACGCGCGTTCAGCAGCGCGTATTTACACTTTATAAATAATAAAATTATATATTATAGGTTTCTCTATTTTTTTATTACAGGTAATTATTTAATACAAATAAAGAAATATTTACAAAAAAAAATAGTATTTACAAGTAAGTATAAAATAAGATTAACAAACCTTGTTAATGAGTTTCATTTTTAGAGAGATAGACACTATTTTTTTCAGAGAGTCACCAATTTTTCTCCCCACCATAACAGGAGTCTTATCACATAAGGCAAGACAGTTCATCCACGGAATACCAAGATACTGAAATTCTTCAGACACAAGTTTGGCAATATTTTCACCTGTTGAACTGGTTTTAGGCATGGCAAAGAGAGCAGCATGCATCTCACTCGCTTGCAATGATTATCAAAGTATGTTACCACAATTGCCCCCCCAAAAAAAAAAATCCTAAATCAAGAAGATTGCTTGCAAAAATCAAGATTTACTATATAAAATCAAGAAGATTTGAGACAGTACCAGAACTGTTAATTTATTATTATCTATTATTAGGGGAGAGCGGTATTGTATGGGATGTGCTAGCAGTATGTTTGATGATACTTGTATTTAATTATTTTTCTGTATCAGTCACTCATAGATGGAGTTCAGAAATTGTGATGATTTTCAAGGTTTTGAATTTTTTTTTTTTAAATTGAATGTTGCAATTTTAGAAATAACTTGATTTCATTTAAGCAATGACAAGACAGTGAAATTTTTTTTAATGCCCTTATACATCAAGAATGCACGATAGTGCTATTTTAGATAAAGGATGAATAGTGTAACTTTGAGAATATGAATACTTTTGAACACCATGCATCAATTCTTACAAATTTTCAGCTTCTTCACTTTCGTTTCAGGAAAAAGAATTACGATTACGGGAAAAATCTTTATTCTCCCCCCCCTCTTTGTCAAGCTGAAATGCAAACCTTATTTTGGGGGTTGGGGGAATATTTAAGAATACAGGATACATGTTCAGAACATCATTGGGGGGGGGGGGATACAATTATGAGAGAAATTTTTGCTACGTCCAATTTTCGTTTTCGGACAGTTTCCTTCCATTTTCAAGTTGAAATACAAATATTTATAAAATAAAATGATACTTAACAACAATACTAGGCAGAGAAAACGTCGCATGAAAAATAAAATTACGATTATGAGAGAAATCTTTACTGCGTCTAACTTCTGTTTTCAAAAGTTTTGATAGACAAAACTTCCGTTTTCGAAAGTTTCCAGCGAAAAACATTCTCCTTCGCTACCAATTGCCCCGAAATTTCTGTTCAGTTATGCATCGATCTCGAGAAAAACTCCAATTATGACGGAAAAGGATAAATTTCTCGAAGTTGTTGCATGCTCATACCTGAAGATTACAGGGAAATTTTTGCGCCGTCGAATTTCCGTTTTCGGAAATTTTCCCTCCATTTTCCAACTGAAATACAAATATTTTTGGAATAAAGTGATGTAATAACAACAATACTGGACAGAGGCAACATCTCAAGAAAAAGAAATTACGATTATGGAAATCTTTATTTTGTTTACTTCCGTTTCTGAAAGACGAAATACCATCCCGATTCGTAATTTTACGCGTTTGGTAAAATTTTGATACGTACTAAGTGCGTAATTACGCATTTTGGCGAACTCTGCATGGCACAGAATAAAATTTTTTTCGCACTTTGGCACAATTAGCGCAGCTATTGCAACACTGAGGGAGAGCAAGTTTGAAAGGATTGGCGGGAAGGGGAGTGTGCGATCGCTCTCAGCTAGAAACATGAGATAACATAAGGTTCAATTGCTATAAGATCATAATAAAACGAAAGCAGGAGTTTACACTAAGCGACAATAACAACGGTATCAATTTCCATCAGTAAAAATAAAATTAACGATCCATTTTAGCGAAAATCCGAAAGAAACTATCTTCCGACCGTAAAACTATCCAAAACTCCATAAAACTTTCGGGAAATCTGGAATACTTGTCAGGTATATGCGGACGTCATTACACCGATATCGGCTTTTCCGAATTATTATGTAATATCACTTTGCCGTTCTTCACCCGATATCGGCTTTGCCAATGAATCCAATATCCTCTGGCCATTCTTCACCCCATATTCATCCGATATTGGCTTTGCCGATGTATCCAATATCTGAATTTCAAAGGCACTTACTAAGAAACGGGACCAATTAATAGTTTTCGCATTTGTGCGAAAAAACTATAAATATATTCGCAAAATGCGATCGCAGTTTAAACCGTGATTTTAACAAAGAAGGACACAAAATTCAGAACTTTTACGAAATACATTGAAATCCGCAGTTCTTCCAACCTGTCCGTAATTCGGTAATAATGTGGCCGAAACCGTAATGGTTGGCACCCTTAACAGTGAGTGGGCTTTTGTCTCGTTGCACTCTACACGGATTATCCCGCAATCCGTTTATATACACGACCGGAAGGGAAATACTGGGATTGTACCGTGACATTATGAAATCGGCACATGTGACTGAACAATAGGATTGTACTGCGACGTCGTGAAATCGGCACACGTGATCTGAAACGGCATCGCCTTCGTTGATTTTCCATGCTAATAGCTCACGATTGAAATCTTTCTGCGCACGCCCATCTCGCGCGTCACTATTTTTCTTGCGCAGATTTAAATTTCTTTGCGCGAAACGCGCGTCTGCGCATGCTACGGGAACCCTGAATGTGTACTTCTCATGTGCGAATAGGGAGAAAGACCATGTTTTAAAATACAGTGACACAAAAAAACATTCTACCTAGGCAAATGTAGTACATTCTACCAGCCAAAGTAAACTTTTTTGTAAATAAAGGGACAGTTGTCCGGACATCATCGAAGAACACAAATAGTGTTGCACTTAATGATTCAGATTGCCACAAAGCTGAAATTCTATGGACTTTTAAAATCATTGATTCTGATTTTTCTTTTGCTTCATGTAAGGGTTTAAAGGCTCTTTTTGTAACAATGTTTGGGGAAGTTGCTAAAATCTTCAGTCTGGACAACAAAAGTGTCATATTTAATAACTTATGGCCTCCGACCATTCATTGTACAGGAATTGACGTCAATCATTTGCAGTTCTGGTGTGTACTTTACTTTATGTGTAGATGAAACAACAACAGCCCAAGTGAAAAAGTAGTTGGATATGTACGTCCGATTTTGAAGTCTTGATGTTACCCAGCCAGTCCAATGTCGCTCCTTGTCTTCGGTGTTTTTTGGTCATGAAGATACAGAAACAATATTTACAGAGATCTGTAAACAACTTGAAATAGAAGGGCTTCATTTGTCTAAAATGATCATGCTAGCAATGGATGGTTCAAATGTAAACAAATTACTTTGGATAAAGATGGACAATGCAGTAAAATTGTCTGGTTCCCCTGGACTTATCAACATTGGGTCTTTGTAACTTTCACATTTTGCACAATGCATTTGGCAGTGGTCTCAAAGAAGTACCTTTTAATATGATTGAAGATTATGCTCACAATGTAATAAGTGGTTCAAGCAATCTGCTGCTAGGAGACAAGATTTTAAAGCGTCTTAAGAATTGTTAGCTGTATCAGATAATTACTTTTTGCAGTTTGTAAGCTGTAGATGGCTTACTCTTGCTCCAGTAATGAAGAGACCAGTCGAACAACACTAAGCTTTGCAACATTACTTTTTAAAGTTCATCATGCCAAAACATAATTCTGTGTGTGTGAATAACACTCGATGTAAGGACATTGTAGTGTGCTGAAGAACAAATTGCTCCTTCCCTTGATGCAGTTTTTGGTTCACATTAGTGAGTTGTTTTCTAAGTTCCTTTGCACTTTTCAGCGTGAACAGCCACTTGTTCATATTTTGTATGATGAGTTATGTCAACTTCTAAAGATAATGTTGAGGAAATTTGTGGAACCACATGTTGCGAAGGAGTTCTCTGGTAATCTCTCCGCAATAAATTTCACGAGAGAAAACATGTTGCCTTTGCACAAAATGGAAGTAGGAACTGAAGAAGCAAAAGCATACTGTGACATCGTCTGCAATGTTGGACAGGGATAAACTTGAGTATAACTCAGCAGTCTTATGTTTTTATAAGAAAATAGTAACTGAGCTTCTTACAACACTGCCAATCAAAAATAGGATCCTGAAAAACCTGCAATGTCTTCATGGTTTGTTGCGCACTGAGGAAGAGAGCTGTAAATCTTTTAGGCGGCTAATAACTCAGGTACTGCCTGCTCTGAATGACAGCAACAGGGACAAACTTATAGATGATGACGATCATACTCGGTAGATGATGACATTAAGGAACAATGGTTTATCCAGGAAAAAAAGAATGGTGAAGTCAAGTATCACAGAATTGATTACTATTGGACACAAGTATTCAAGATCAAATCTCTAGATGGTAAATACAGGTATCTCCTTCTGGCTAAATACATTCCTTCCCTTTTGGTACAAACACATGGTAATTCATATGTGGAAAGAGGTTTTTCTCTTAATAACACGTTAATACCATCAAAGGTGTAAGAGCCTTTGATGGCAGAAAATACCATCAAAGGTGTAAGAGCAGTAAAAGATTATTTGCGAGTTCAAGAAAAAATTGAAAACATGCCTATCACCAAAAAGATGTTAAGAGGCAACAAAGGCTTCTAATGGAAAATATAAAGCAGCCTTGGAAAAGCAAAGGCTTGAAAATTGGGAACGGAAAGAATCAAAAGTTTCAGAGAAATCTGAAGCTAAAAAAGAACAGTCTTTCTAACAAAGACACATTCAAAGAAAAGACAGCTGCTCAAAAACTATTAGGCAAAGGGAAGAAAAAGTTGCATGAAGCACTAAAAAGAAAAGATTTTAATGAAGCATCTCTAGCATCTGATATGATAGACATATCTACCAGAAGACTGCAACAAATGGATGATGCTCTCATCTCACAAAAAAAAAAAAAAAAAAAAAACCTGAAGTAATGAGATAGACTGTGGTTACCAGTAAAATACTGGTAGTAGTTTCCTTTTTGTTTTGACTTGGTATGAAAATCAAAAAGGAGTTTTGAGAAATGCACTTTATTACCTGTAACAAATAAATCATATAGTAAAATATATTGTCATTAATTATGTCTTAGATACTATTTCCTTTATAGTAAATGTTATTGTCACATATATACACTGATGGCCACCCAAAATGCAACACCAAGAAGGAAGCATCCGATTGGCCTGAAATTCTCAGCATGCATCGCCCGCGAGAGGACATGCAAACGATTAGCATTGCAGGGCATATGCAAATCATGTGTGCCCGGCACACCACCGAGAAGCACTATAAGAAGGGTGCACAGAAGGCGGGGTGTAAGTAGTGGAAGTGTGCTGTGCTGCCGGACCTGTGCGTGGGAAGCTTCCTGATGCCTCGTCGCATAATACGGCAGTCATTCCAGCACATTTCGGAGTTTGACAGAGGACGAATAGTGGCTTATCGCGACAATGGTTTATCGTACCGAGACATCGCCACCCATGTGGGGCGACATCCAGCCACAGTGAGGCGAGTATGGATTCGGTGGGTGCAGGAGGGACGGACGGACCGACGTGAGCGATTGGGGCAGCCGCTGCACACCACCGAAAGAGAAGACCGGCACGTTGTGCGGCGGGCGTTGACGGTTCACGCCACCACATCACGAACATTAGCACAGGAATTAGGGTGTGTTGCGCAACAACCTGTGTCAGCACGTACCGTTTGATGTCGTCTGCAGGAGTGGGGACTTGTCGCATGGCGGCCATTGCTCCGATTATCATTGACGTAACACCACCAGCGAGTGCGGCGGCAGTGGGCAGTTGAACGCCGCACCTGGACTACGGAATGGCACGACATTGTCTTCTCCGACAAATCCCGCTTCTGTCTGCAACACCACGATGGTCGGATCAGCGTGTGGCGGCACCACGGCGGGAGACAGTATGACGCCTGCATTATGTATCACCTACCGGTCCTTCGCCTGGCGTTATGGTTTGGGGCACAATTGGATATGACACCCGCACCCCTCTGGTACGCATCGCTGGTACACTCAACAGCCACCACTACATCTCCGACGTTTTGGAGCCTGTAGTCCTCCTTTACCTGCAAGACCTGCCAGCGGCCACATTTCAACAGGGCAATGCGCGCCCGCACGTGGCACGCATCGTGCAACAATTCTTCACGGCCCACCAGGTGTCACTGCTGCCGTGGCCCGCCTGTCCTCCCGATATGTCGCCCATCGAACACATCTGGTCGCTGATCGGCAACCGAGTGGCCCGGCCAGCACCACCCGCGGCTACGCCTGATGAACTGTGGCAACGTGGGGAAGCAGCCTGGACCGACATACCCCAAGCCCACATCCAAAGCCTCTTTCGTTCGATGCCGCGGTGTGTAGCGGCCGTTATTGCCAGCCATGGGGGCCACACAAACTATTGATGTCTGCGTGTTCCGCAAGTCGCACGGGCCTGCAAGCTCAATCGTTTCATCTTTGTATCTGTTGTTATGTGTCCAGTAAATCTGGCTTTGCTATCTTGTGTCCTTTTTGGTGTTGCATTTTGGGTGGCCAGCAGTGTATATATTAGTAAGTTCACTAGACCTACCTTTGAAATGTATTATTACATTATAGTACACATTGCATGGGGAGGGGGTGGGGGTCCGTGTGGCTTTATTATAGTAACCATCGCCATTACAATTGATCTACTTTGTTTTAAAAAAATTCCTACTTTTTTTTTACTCTAGTAGGTGGGAGCCCAGCCGGATACGGAAATTCTGGCTGTCGTCACGGTGGCGCAGTGGTCTAAGCGAAGGCCTCTGTCCGTAGAGGGTCTGGGTTCAAATCCCGGTGAGGCATGGGTGTTGTGTTTGTCTTACGGCACTGGTTCTCTCCCTTCGCTGGAACCAGTGACCCTAAATTAGGGATGGGCAACTGCTTATAGACCATTGAGTTCCTCTCGGTGATCGTTAAACCTCCAATAAAAAAGAAGTTCTGGCCAATGACAGCCAACTTTTGAAAAGCTTAGCAGCGGAGCTTTGGCGGACTCACGTGATGACAACAAACTTCGGAGTTCGGACATTCCCGAAAACTCTTGTTTCTGTTGGAAGGTAAAATTTGTGTTGATCTGGGTTTTAAAGATGAAGTAAGCAAAAGGAAGCAAAATGCTTGTGTTATTGGATTTAATGAATAATAATTTAGAAGAATTAAAAGGTCAATAGAGAACATTTAGATAATTTGCTGCATAAAGTGATTCACACCTAAATTGGGATTTCTGTAGGTAAATTGACTAGCACACTTTCCTAGGGTAACGTGGTGTTACAGTACGAGTCAGAGTGACATTTCGAATATAACAATACATAGCGGTATCAACATTTTGAGGTGGCATTACTATTCTTCAAAATTTCTTGAAAAAAATATAGTAAAAAAATAAATATATATATATTTTGGAAAAAAAATGTAGATCATATGATTAAATAGTGAACCAATAACTTTTAGTATTTGGAAAATGAAATATGGTCTGTTAATTTGGTATTTGGAAAAGAAATATATCTATACACTCCCACCTCTATTAGCTCTGATGTGTGACAGCATACAGTGTGTATTTTTTAATTGCAATGTTAAGAATTTGGAATACTTTTGTAATGCTATTCAGGTTTAAATTCTCTCTCAGGCGAACTTGGCAATTTGTTATTGCTGAACATTATTTCTAATTATTATGTCACTCTCACAACTTGATTTTCCTATAATCTTCTTCTTTCTGTTTAATAATAACAGATGAAGAGCATGGGTCGGGCCAGGAAAGTTATGGATGCCAGCTAAATTGTTAACTAAAGCTAAGTCATACAACTCTGCGGAGATCATGACATATATATATATATATATTTTTTTAAATTTTGGTGGGCTTATGACTTGCATCTATGACTTTGCAGAAACCCATTTCCAACTAGGTCTTTGTGGAAGTGAGAAAATGCAGAGTTTTTGCTGGTCCTTGATAAAGCCAAGGCTCAGTATTCTCGACACTTTCTACATTCAGTTGTTTTATTTTTTTTCTCTTCTTACTCACACCGGTAAATACATAACTTTTTCTATGTTGTACTTGGTGTGAGTCAAAATTTTTTTGCTGCGGTCTCTTCTTAATAGAATCTGAACTGTATATACATATATATACACATTTTTGTGTTTTCCTCATCACTTATAGGTGTGTAATTCTAATCATTTATGGATTGTATCATAAGTCACAGCTCACACATAAACCTCACTGCCACAGTTCAAGATTTTCTTATTGTTGCAATTTCCACAAAGAGCAGTATAAATACCTGTTTAAAAATAAATAGATTAATGTTCCTGAAGTTTTTGTTGTTTAACTTATTCTATCCATTTTATTTAACTTTATCTTTCAGGTGTGTAGACTTCATTTTTAACAAAAACATTTTTAAATTCAATTTTACTTTTACATCAAAACATAGGCAAAGGTATTTTCACAGCAACATGAAGAAATGTGTATATAGATATATAAAAAAATCATTCCAGAATTTGACATTGGATGTAAGATGTAACGTATTAGATATAACTATATGACCCTTCAAGGGAAACTATTTTTTCTCCCAAGTTCATGAATAATCTTGTAGTTTTATTTTTTTCAGCAGAAGTTGTGTATGTTTAGTATGTCTTTCAGCATTTTTCGATTTAATAGTTTGTTTTGAAGTATGTAAATGCCTTTAGTAAGGGATAACTGATAATTTTATCATTAGTTGATAAATATGGAAAAATAAAAAAAAATTCTTATTTAACCTTGAAAGGGAATTTTGAAACTAACATAGTGTTTTAAATTGTAGGGGTCCATTGTGATATATTACAAGAAGTAATAATTCAGTACATAATGAATAAAATCAATCTTTTTAAGAATTATTATTTTGACAATTATTCATGTTTATTGTTTAATGCTGAAGAATTGTCAAATGAATAATACTTGAAATATTAATTGTGGAGTCTAGCTCACCATGAAAAGGGGAAATAAAGTGGAAAAGCAGGAAAGAAATCTATTCACCATGAAAGGAAAGGGAATGATTTACAAAATTGCTTTTGAGAATTGTCTAAATAGTTTTTTTTTATGTCACAAACATTTGTACTTGGACACAGGGTTTTAATTTTGTAATTTTCATCAAATAGCAGTGAAAATGACACTATATAAAGTACAACCTTAATTCAGTTGTGATAGGGGAAAACAATCCATATGATCACAGCTTCAGCTGAACCAAACATTCTACCTCCCAAAATACGGAGTCCATGACCTACTAACATTCAAAAAAGGATGGTTAAACATGTCATTAAAAAAAAAGCACCATAGTTTTACACCTTTCTTAACTCACCTAGGACTGATCAACATTGAGCCAAAAGAGGGGCCCACCTAGACATAAATTTCAGGGCACTATCTCAAATAAACAAGTCTCACACTAGGGAAAATGAAAAAAAAAAAGCACTTGGTACCCTTAAATTTAAAATGGTAATTATAGATCTCAAAGTCAGCATTGATGACAATAGTTATCCTATGGTGAACATCTCTGATTTGCAAAGGAAAGGACCCATTCCCTTGGTTGAAAAGTGATGCCCAGACCACCATCACAGGTACATTTTAATGGCTATTTCAGGCCAGGCAGAGGTCCGATGGGGAGCTTAGACACAAAATTATGTTGGGATGTTGTCGTGGTAATTTGCATACAAGCTCTTTAAATTAAACTATCATACATTAACAGCACTATTGGCATGACATGACAACTGTGTCATCAGCAACAAAGACCCTAATTATGTCGATTTCAGTTCTTAAGTCTTTAACTCTTTTTGCATTCATATGGCATTTTTGGAAAACAAACTGACTTCTCTCTCCAAATATATTGTACAAGATCAAGAAATTCCAAATTGAAAAAAAATGAAAGGCATTATTGTTTTTTTTTAAAAAAAGGCATTATTGTTTTTCTCATTGATAGTCAACTTTGAAAGAAAAAAAAAAACATTTTGCTCATCACAAAAGCATGAACCAAATCAAAATTCAAATTAAAAAGACATTTGTTTGTAACAGTGGAAAAACAAAAACCTTATTGCAATATCACTTCAATCTTCAGAATAAAAAAAAAAACCTTGGAAGTGGCAACTATTCAATATATGTGGTACATCCACCAACTTAAAGAATTTCCTCAAAATCCACATTAATTACATTGGTAAAAATTATAATGCAACATTGACTGATAAACACCTTGTAAACATATATTAGGTTGATGCATATGAAATATCCAAAATGAGAATGACACCTACAAACCTTTTAAAATATGCAGCAGTTACTGTAGTCAAAGTAATTCCATTCTGTGGCAATACACTTCTATCAATGCGTTTTGAATCTGTGGATCCCACACCAATAAAACTTTGAAGTCTGTGAGGCAAAGAAGCTGGCAATGGCTTAACACACAGCTCAGTCATTTGGCAAGTTCTTGCCTGTCACAAAATGGTCCAGATGCTGGAAAAGGTGATAATACGTGGGAGCGTGAGGGTTCGGAATATACCGAATGTAGCAGGTTTTTGTAGTATAACCAGTGGATTTGTTGGAAGGTTCTTTGCGAGACATGTGGGCCTCAAAATTTCAGATACGGGATACTACAACAGCACACTTTTATACCAACGAAACCTTTGTGTTGTTGTAATCCCTCTTAACATTTCTCATGCTTTTCAGTGTCTGCCATCAATACTCTCACACTTAGTTAATTTCTTTTACAAGTGCTCTGTTGTGTGAAGTAACCTTCACCTTTCTCAAATCTTAAATGATTTGAGAACAACTTGGGAAAATGCATTTCCCAAGTTAAAGTGGGAAATTAGACCTTTAACCTCTCAAATAAAGAATTGGGAGATACCTATAGCCAGAAGTGGCTAAAAAAAAGGGTTAACAGAGAGACAGTTAATGCTACAACTACATTCTTGGAAAAGTAGCTGGCTACAATTACTTTTTTTGAAAAAGTAGCAACTTTTGCTACTTGGCTACTTTTTTGTCTTTAGGTTTAAGTCAGAGGAACAAATTTTAAGGAGGATCATTATATGCACATTCTTACAAATAGCATTAAAAGATAAATACAGAGGAAAGTTGCATGAATAGTTTAATTTTACATTTACCTCTTAGCTCTCTCTATTCATCGTATGTAACACATTTGAACATATTAATCCCAAAGCTGCAGGTTTCTGATGGTTAAAACAAGTAAAAATACTGATAAAAGTGTTTATATTTTGAAGTTACTTAACTAACTATATTTTGAAGTTACTTTCCACAAACCCCACTGGAAGGCTTTTCCATCGTCTGGTTTTTATAGCTTTCTGTACATTTACACACCATTCTTGTGTACTAAACTGCCTCAGTTGCTGTGTAGTCTGAGGCATAAGCATCAGGTCATTTGCCACAGATAGGACCAGGTTTAAGTCTTGAATGAGTCACGTGTCAATGGTGTGTTTGACTGATGGCACTGGTTCTCTATTTTTCCTGGAACTAGCAATGCTAAATGTGTTTGAGTGTTTCCTTATAGTCATTAAAACCCAAAACAAAAAAGAAAAACAAATTTTCTATGAACAAAAACGCTGCATTTGTTCTGTGGATATTTAGAAGGATTTTGCATTTCAATGTGTAAAGTGTATTGGAAACATATTTCTATACAAAATGTAAATGGGGAAGATAATTACTTCGTTCTCTTCCCAATAGAGGTATAATAAAACAGCACATGCTGATGTTTTGCTGCCCTGCTTGTAGGTGAAAAAATAAAATTCCTCCACATCTACTGAAAAGAATATTTTCGTCCACATTTCCACAGATGTGTTTGTGAGTGAGAGTTTCACTATTTTTGTTGTAATCTTTTTAAATGGCAAATATATATGTTCAGCAGGCAAAGGGTATAAATTTAAAAAAAAAAATGTTAACGGTTTGGTTAGATTTCACAATGTAAGTCAAGCAATGCTATTGGACACAGGGCACACCCAGCCCCTATTCAGCCAAAAAATCTGAAAATGTCGAGTGACAAGAAGAATTTTTGTAACTTTTTGTTTTTAAAGTAGCACGATTTGTAGCGTAATTTTCTGCCACAAGCTACTTTATTTTGTAGCGTGCTACTGCTACAGTTATTGTTCTATTTGTAGCAATGCTACTGTAAAAGCAGCATGCTACAGTAGCAGCGCTACTTCCAATCACTATGTAAATATAAATTCTTATCTTCCTATAGGGAAAAAAGGGCAAATCCTGTGAATTTCTTTACATAGGAGCTTTTCCTTTTAGTGATTTCTTGAAACACTGGTAAAAATCAAGAAAGCCGCCCCGGGTGGTGCAGTAGTCTAAGCCTCTGATCATTCATCCAAAAGGGGTCTCGGTTCAAATCCCGGTGAGGTATGGATGTTGTGTTTGTCTTGCGGCACTGGCTCTCTCCTTTCCCTGGAACCAGTGGCTCTAAATTAGGGACGGGCGACTGCTTATATCCCATTGAGTTGCTCACGGTGGGTTAGTTGTGTTTTTTTTGTGCTCCTCAAGTTTTCATCGGTTTGTGTTATTTTTCTTCATTGTCAGTGTTCTATTTCGTGTGTTGTGTGTGAAAGTTCAGTGATTCTTTTTATATGCCTGTCAAGCTGGTAAGGCCGCCCCGGTGGCGCAGTGGTCTAAGGCGCTGGCCTGTGATCATTCGTCCGTAAGGGGTCCGGGTTCGAATCCCGGTCGGGCATGGATGTTGTGTTTGTCTTACGGCACTGGCTCTCTACCTTCCCTGGAACCAGTGACCCTAAATTAGAGACGGGCGACTGCTTATAGCCCATTGAGTTGCTCACGGTGGTCGTTAAACCTCCAATCAAAAAAAAAAAGCTGGTAAGTGCTTATTTTGATTAGTTTATCTTATTTTTCTGCCTTGGCCAAGCTGGCTAAGGGCTAAGCTTCTCCTCGCCATTGCAAATGGCGGCTTCCGGGGAGAATGATGTCCCTTGCTGCAGGAAATGACGGTCTCCCGATAACAGCTTCTCTAAATACTACTACCAATGACGAGTCTATCTCGATAAACCACTCCTCCTTGCAACCTTCTGTTGCTGCCTTACCATCGGATATCACCTCTTCTTCCAAGTCTCCCAGCGGCGATACGATGTCCACTCCGAAAGCTAATGATGACACCATGGATGTTTCGCACTCCATGCAGGAATCGTCTCCAAAGCAATGTGCAACTGCCCTCTCATGTGCTGACGTAACCGCATCTACGTCTGGACCTTCCCAGCCTTTTTTTCTCCTGGACAATATCAGATGACGCAAAACGCCGAAGTAATTGAAGTTGTCCTTAAAGAAGACACCCCTTCTGGACTGAAATTCCTTCAAACTATGGAGAATGGTGTTGTGTGAGCCTGAGAAATACAAAACTCACTGCATATACTGCTGCTCTTCGAGAAATTGTTCCTACCTCAGCCATAACTCTCGTGGGTAGGAAGCCTTACAAAGTTGTTTACTTCCATACTCCTGCCCATTCCGTACATGCACTGACCAGGGGCATCTCAGTTGGTGATCCTCACATCCATGCCGAACCTGTTTCACAGAGTTCCGTCGTTGTAAATTTCTCACCAGTTCCACCTGAGGTTTCAGATGATCTCTTGATTGTCGCTCTTCGTCCTAATAGCCAGATCATTGGGGATGTAACTACCTACTCTTTGTTTCCAGAGGTGCCAGAAGATAGATACCTACTCGGGTTTTACCGCAATGTTCGTGTGGTCTTCCCTTCAGAAGAGAACATGCTGCGTATTCCACCCACTTTACGTGTATGCTGTTGCACGCACATTAGAGAGATATTCATCACAGTAGGCTCCGTCTGTCCGAATTGTAAAGGCACGGGACATCCCTGCGCTCTATGCCCTTCTAATGCGACCACTCTTTTCCAAGTCAACAGCATGACCTTCCCCTTTGTCACGTCAATCGGCATCCTCTTCTGGTGCTAAAAACCAGCAACAGCAGACTTCCTCAAAAAGTAGTGATACAGTCGTTGGTCAACCAACTTCTACAAAAAGCAGTGAGACAGCCGTTGGTCATCCGACGTCTACGGGTAAACCCTCGACCTCTGGTGATGCATTGGTGCCCCCACCATCTCTTCAGTCGAAAGAGGCATTAATTGTTAATCCAAAGTCTCCTATAGGGATGGTTGATGACGATTCTCGTCATGCTGCTGCACCGACCGTTGAGAGTGATTCTTCAGTTCCTTTTAGAGTGCCGGAAGTTCCAGTTCCGGTTACAGTACAAAGTCGTGGACGAGCGAAGCAACATAGAACTGCACGCGCTCAGAATAAGAAGTCTAGAATTACAACCACCCTTAGGGCAAGACGTGATCGTTCTAGTAGTCTGATGCTCACGTCTGAAGGCTCTATGGAATCTGATACAGATGATGGAACAGTTATTCCAATCTCCTGTGAAAACTTTTTACATATTCTAGAGGCATCCTCTCTTCCACAGACACCTCTGTCTGGGGGAAGGTGCATGCGTTCCTAATAAGTCCTCGTAGAGACAAACTGTCTCGTAATTTTTTGGGAGGTTACTCCCACTGTCTTATCTGAAACCATGAATCAAATGTTGGGGACACCTTCTCATTTACATACCATTCCGGGCAGAGATCTGGGTGGTCCCTTCTGGGTAAAGAAGTTCCGTAGCCATCTTGCTAAGTTACAGAAGGCAGCCGACAACATCCTCCAACCATCGTCGGACTATTCCGTTCAAGACAGTCTCACTGAATAGTAGGGGTATGTGCACTCCTTTGGCGAATGCTTTAGCGTATGAAGACGTCCACCACCTCAATGCAGATCTCCTACTTTTGCAAGAGACAAATTGTCTCTCCACTTCACCCTTCCATCGCTGGAGGAGATGGGACTATCAGTTTCACCACGCGTTTAGGGTCTCTCTTCGTGGAGGTTTAGCAATTGATGTACATAATAGATTTCGTCAAGCACTCTCCTCTGTTAAGTTCATAACCTGTGCCGAGATTTATTGCAGCGACTCACTTTCGCCCTAGATGGACAACAATATTTAGTTTTCAACATATATATTCCAAAGTAACTTGTACAAAAATCTAGCGGATAATGCTTACCTTGGCATTCTTTTCTAGCGATGGGAACATTTCACGCACGTATTTTCCGGTCTTTGTTGATGTTATTGTCCTAAAGTCCGTTGTATACGATGACTGGCTTTACTTCTCTCACTTTTCGCTGGGTATACTCATTGGATCTTTGCCTTAGGATTCAAACACATCAATTTTTACCGTTCTTTATACTCGAAATTTTCGCCCATACTCTGGGCATTCTCAAGAGCGTGGCGACTTTACCACCGATGTTCGTGGTTAACTTCGCGCTAATGGAGTCCGATACTTCTTGTTGCCATTTGTCGGATATACTTTCCTGGATATATTTCGTTATCAAGCCAGGCTGGCACCATCTATGTTTCATTAAAACAACTTTTTTTTATTTATTTATCTTTTTTTTAATTTCCTCTCCTATCCTGGTTTTCTTGTCTCTTTTGCCGGTTTTTCTTTTGTTGTTGTTTTTCATGTCTTATTAGTTCTTTCCACAGGCCCGATAATGTGCTAGGGTCGTTCTGGTTACATACCCTTGCTTTATTTTTATAGATTAATATTGCTTCTTCCCTCCTCATTTGCCTTTCCGATTTTTTATTCTTTTTTTAGCATTTTAATTTCATCGAATTTTGGGAATGTCCGGTTTTCCATGCAGAATTGCACTAAAGCAGTTTTGGCTTCTTTTTTTTTTTGCCAGTTAGATATGTGTTGTTTAAGTCTTTTTTTTTTAATCTGTTTTTCGTACTTCCAATGTACGATATTGGGGGTATGTGTGCAATTGGAATTTCGTAGGTTCCTGATTCTTCTAGCATTTTTTCCTCTGTTTTTTTGTTGACAGTCATACTTTTCACGGTGTGCTCTGAGCTTCCTAGTTGTAAGTCATATTTAGCACAGTGCCTATTGATTTCTTTACTCACTCCTTCCAAGTATGGGAAAGCTCCAATGTATTTAAATTTTTTATTCCTCATCTTCCTTTGGTTGTGCACTTCTTGGCCTTCTTTACTCTGAGTCATATGCTTTTTACTCTCATGTATCCATTTATTAATTAACTTGCTCTGGTACCCATACTCTTGTGATATTTTCAAGATAAACTCTAGCTCTTGATTTTTTAGCCTGTTGTTAGATTGTGTGTACGCTCGCCGTATCAAGTTTACTGTGCTGTTTTTTTTATGTATCACTGGATGGTGCGACGAGTATGGTATCAGTACAGGTATGTAAGTTGCTTTTCTGAACACAGAGTATTCAAAACTATTTTTGTTTTTCTTTAGTTGAATGTCCAGGAAGGATAGGCAATTATCCTCTTAAACTCAATAGTTAGCTCTATGGTGTTACAGATTTTGCTAAACTGCTGTGCTAGATCTTGTAGCTCGGCTTTGTTAAGTTTAGACATTATAATAATGTCGTCTACATATCGAGCATAAAGTATTGGTTTTTCAACAGGCTAAAAAATCAAGAGCTAGAGTTTATCTCGAAAATATCACAAAAGTATGGGTACCCGAGCAAGCTAATTAATAAATGGATACATGAGAGTAAAAGCATATGACTCAGAGTAAAGAAGGCCAAGAAGTGCACAACCAAAGGAAGATGAATAATAAAAAATTTAAATACATTGGAGCTTTTCCATACTTGGAAGGAGTGAGTAAAGAAATCAATAGACACTGTGCTAAATATGACTTACAACTAGGAAGCTCAGTGCACACCGTGAAAAGTATGACTGTCAACAAAAAAACAGAGGAAAAAATGCTAGAAGAATCAGGAACCTACGAAATTCCAATTGCACACATACCCCCAATATCGCACATTGGAAGTACGAAAAGCAGATTAAAAAAAAAGACTTAAACAACACATATCTAACTGACAAAAAAAAAAAGAAGCCAAAACTGCGAATTTTGGGAATGTCTGGAAAACCGGACATTCCCAAAATTCGATGAAATTAAAATTCTAAAAAAGAATACAAAATCGGAAAGGCAAATGAGGAGGGAAGAAGCAATATTAATCTATAAAAATAAAGAAAGGGTATGTAACCAGAACGACCCTAGCACATTATCGGGCCTGTGGAAAGAACTAATAAGACAAGAAAAACAACAACAAAAGAAAAACCGGCAAAAAAGACAAAAAAAAAAAAACAGGATAGGAGAGGAATTTAAAAAAAAAAAAGTTGTTTTAATGAAACATAGATGGCGCCAGCGGGCTTGATAACGAAATATATCCAGGAAATTATATCCGACGAATGGCAACAAGGAGTATCGGACTCCATTAGCGCGAAGTTAACCACGAACATCGGTAGTAAAGTCGCCACGCTCCTGAGGATGCCCAGAGTATGGGCGAAAATTTCGAGTATAAAGAACGGTAAAAATTGATGTGTTTGAATCCTAAGGCAAAGATCCAATGAGTATACCCAGCGAAAAGTGAGAGAAGTAAAGCCAGTCATCGCATACAACGGACTTTAGGACAATAACTTCAACAAAGACCGGAAAATACGTGCGTGAAATGTTCCCATCGCTAGAAAAGAATGCCAAGGTGAGCATTATTCGCTAGATTTTTGTACACGTTACTTTGAAATATCGCACGTAAAAGAGAATAGTATAATGATTAGAGCTATATAATAGTCAGAATTAGAACTACTAATTGGAATTGATATATATTCCATGTTCATATACACATCTAACGTTATTTTTGTCGCTCCGCACTGCACTTCAGTCAGCACTACCATCAGATCATGTGCTAATTGGAGGAGACTTTAACTGTACACTTCAACCCGAGCTCGATCGTGCCTCTTCTAGGATTGAACATTGTTCACGTCTTGTGGAGCAATTGCGAACATTAGTGTCTGATTGTGATTTACATGACGTGTTCCGCCGATTGCATCCGACATCAATTTCACATACCTGGAGAGCTGCATCTGCATTCTCCTCTTTTTCTGCCAGGTTGGATCGATTTTACGCTTCTGCTCCGTTATTGCCTATCACAACGGTTTGCATGCACTCTCCTACAGCCTCATCGGATCACTGTGCTGTCACTATCTCCTGTAGCTCTTCATCTCATCTGCACGTTAGGCCTCGGTCATGGACACTAGACACTTCTCTCCTAGCTGATGAGAATCTGTGCACCGAGATCAGAGATCTTCTTGATCATATGCGAGACGGCCTGTCCACTGCACTTTGTGCCATCAACAAATAAAGGTAACTTGATCACGCTAGTTACGTTAAATGAAAACTTTTACAAAAAAGTTCGTAAGTTGGAAGCTTTCGACCTTATCTTAGGTCTTCATCACGCCAATGATGCGAGTCATCCCATGTATACAGCATACCAAGCGGATCTCGGAGCACTCCTTGAGCATCGTGCACGTCAGGTAATTCTTCATCTGTGTCTACAACATCTATCACCAGAGGACTGCTCCTTTGAGTTTTTGTCCGCGTTAGAAGAAAAACGCCGCTGGTCGCATCAGCTTCGTCTACTTCGGCAGCCTGATGGTGAAATCACCTCTGATCCGGATGCAGTATAAGGCACTATGCAGTTGTGAAGGTCAGATGTAACAGGGAAAGAAGAACTGTGCAGTGTTGATATACATGATCTACATCCGCAATCGCGGAGCAAAACATGCAGTTAGGCGAATCAACAAGCATCATCCTGAATAATTTGGTAGGAACTGGTAACTGCCGATGAAGAAACAACCATTGGATGTTTCTTTCTGCTGGAGCAGATAGTGGCAAATTTGAAGTGGACCACACTTGTGAAAGGGCCACATTCGGAACATCTGGAATCATCAATCGTGTAGTACACAATGGATCAATGAGACAACAGCAAAGAGACGAGATAGAAAAGCTGGAGAGAGGAAGTGATGAGCCCCGAACGGAAAGAGAGATGGGAAGAGGAAGAGAGGCAGAGGGAACAAGAGCTAACCCAGCTTGAGAGGCAAGGTTAGGGAAGAGGGTAGTGATTGAAGAACGGAGGGAATCTTACAACAAAAGAGAGGTAGGGGTAGGGGGAGGAGGGGGGACAGATCAGAGAAGCATTTCCAAGAAAGATCTGGAGAAATCAGATCCTGAACAGATACTATTCTGGCGGGGAGCCAGAAAAGGTCAGTAAAGTAGGGATCATTAGGAGGATGAAGGATGGAAGAAAAGAACAAGGGCTCAGCTCATAGTTCAGTGGTGGAAGCCGGTGGAGCACGGAAGAGGGGTAAAGAACGGAGAAAGGAAAGGACCTCTTCGTAGAAAGGGGAAAGTTTAGAATGGAAAAAAGGAGATTAATCCATTAGAAGATACATGATGAAGGTGAGTCGTGGATTCCTAGGCGATATCATGACATCTCCTCTAACGAGCGTAACTGGAGACTCTGGTGTACTTAGTAGCCGCAGGAAAGAAACAACTTTATGTGCTTTATAGTAGGTGCGAACTTCCAGCAGTGAAATACCTCCATCAGTGACCCGACGACAGAGATTGGAGACCTGGATCCAATGGTACCTGTTCCATATTATCGTTGAGATGATTCGAGTGATTTCATTGAGGTGATAGATGGGCATACGTTCTGCTGACCATGCGTATAGACATGCTGAAAGAATATAAATCTGAGCTATTCTAGTTCTTGAGAAGTAAGAAGTACCAAACTGGGACCTCGCCAGAAGGCAGCAGTTCGAGTAAGGCGTGTTCTAAGAGCATTCCATGTTTCATTTTGGGCAGAAAGACGGACTCCGAGATGGACCCCAAGAAATTTGGGGGATGAAGCAGTCCATGAGGCGCCCCATGGGGTGTCAGTCCTGGAGGACCACGCTCCGCTCCATAGGCCTGCACTCTGGGATGTATTAAGTGATGCCGCTGAACATGAAGAATATTGATCGTAAATCTGGATGTCGAATTGAGCACCTGCCATTACACAAAAGGTAGCTTCATCAGCATATGCAGAGTATGTAACAGAAAAGTGCCTAGTACTTGCAGTAGGCGGTGGAAGTGCATCTATAAAATCTCGAAGAACAGACCAAAGAAACGGCTCAAATGCAATAGCAAAGAGCTGCCCAGAAAGTGGGCAAGCCTGCCGAATGTCTCACTGAAAAGGAATAGGTGCAGTCAAGAAGGCGGCCGTCTTGACATGGAAAGCAGCGTCCTGATAAAGGGCAAAAAATAGAAGTAACAAAAGCAAAAGGAAAGTCGAAAGCAATAATAACAGCGGAAAGATACGAATGTGAGATATTGTCGAAAGCAGCTCTTTGGTCAAGATTAAAGAGGGCAAGTGGTTCAGAGTTAGTACAAGCCAGATGTAGGAGATCTCGAAGGAGATTGAAATTAGAAGTGATGGACCGACCAGGGACCATGTAGGTCTGGTCGGGAGAAAGAAGAAATGGAAGAACTTGGTTGAGTCGACTGGAAAGGAGTTTAGTGAAGAGCTTATAATCTAATTTAGTAGTGAGATAGGACGCCAGTTTCCCAAGTCAAGCAGGTCGCCTTTCTTGGAAAATAAGATCATATGAGCCTCTGTGAAACACCTCGGAAGAGAAGAGGAAGAAAGAGCAACATTGGAAGCGGCGAGAAGAAACGGAAGCAAAGAAGGGAGAAAAGTACGATAGAAAAGAAGCGGAAGGCCATCTGGACCTGGGACAGCACAGGAATTTAAAGAGGCAGCAGTGGTCCGAAGTTCAGTCTGGGAAATACGTTGTAAAAGGAAATCAGAGAGACGAGAAGGAACTTGGGGAAGAGCAGAGAGTAAAGTAGCAGAAGCAGAAACAGAATGCTGAGGAGTTTCACTGTACTTGATGGTAAAATATTGACGAACCTGGTTCGGAGAGCGTTTGTTATTCAACGAGTGTAAGTCTTACACTTCGTTGAACGACGTTTCTCGACCTCTTTTTTGTTTTGTTGTTTGGTGGCAGCAGTATTTACATTATCAAACTTGGCATGACAAAAGTAAGAAATCTGTATTCGTCTGTGAAACGTGTATTGTTGAACAAAACAAACCTGCATTGGCAGACCTTCCTTTTATTCTGCCTAGCAGGAATCACTTTTTTAATTTCAAATGACGTTCTCATTATTCGATGAATACATACCAACTGTATCAGCAGCGAAGATTGCCTGGAGCTGCCTAACAGTAACAATTTTATTATTTTAATTTCAAATTACGTTCGCATTATTCGTTGAATACATACCAACTGCGTCAGCAGTGAAGATTACCTGGAGCTGCCTAACAGTAACAATTTTATTATTTTACCCCTAAGCACATAGATATATAAAAAAAAATTGGGATTAGTAGATGGACATAGAAGAAATATAAAAAAAAAACACATATATACACAAAAAAGAATGCATAGGCCCACACGAAAAAAAGAAATTCTGACACGCCAACTGGTCGTGCAGGAAAAACAACAAACTGAGAAAAGAACCTGTCCACGAGAACTTACTTATCTCGAGGACGCATAAAAAATTCTAGTGCGATAACGTTTTCCAGGCCGAATCGGACTGGTAAAATCAGGTGGCTTGGATCTTTTCAAGGACTTTAATGGATCTGGAACATCGGTCTGCTGTCGGTCAAGAAATCCCGGCGGCTGACGGGAACGGTCAGGAATGGCGGAAATCTGGCGGTCCGGAAATCCCTGCGGCTGAAAAGAACGGTCAGGAATGGCTGAAGTCTGGCGATCCGGAAATCCCTGCGGCTGAGAAGAACGGTCAGGAATGGCGGAAGTCTGGCGATCCGGAAATCCTTGCGGCTGATAGGAACGGTCTCCCCCAGGCTTTTGATATGGAGTCGCTTTGTGCTGGGGCCCGTTGTGTCCTTCCAGTAGTCTTTTGGACGGATGTGGCTCCGGCCACATCATTTGCTTTCGCTTACGCCCGCGTGGCATGCGAGTAGCAGCCGGCATCGGCCCTGTTTGCCCTGAACGTAGGTTCCAGGGGCGAAACCCGGGCGGATGCAAAGATTTCCGCCGTCGTCGCTGTTGCGGCGAAGCAGATGGGGGAGATAAGTTACGTTTACGCCCAGCTTTTGGTGGTTCTGGACGGTTTGGAAAATTGAAATTATTGTTCATAACTGATAAATCAGAAATGTCCGAAGCCTCTGAGTCGCTGCTGTAATTCAGTGGTCGTGCAGGGCGATGTGTATTTTTGCCTATAGGAATACTTTCTGACGAGGTATTCAAAGAAGTAGGAGCCTGCGTTGGTGCAGAGTTATCAGGAAACGGCGCAGCAATAGTCTTGGCAATGGTTGGAGGGAAAGGAACGATACTAGTATTCGAAGAACTTGAGTCGAGCCTTGGTCTCAAGGGAGAATCAGGTTGCGTGGTTGGAAATCCGTCTGGAGGAGGGGAGGGTGAAGAAAAAATCACCGGAGATTCTTCAAAAATGTTTGTTGATTCGTCCAAAATTTCTGGCGGTTGATCGTGAGATATAGACTCTTGAGTCTGTGGAACAGAAGGTTGAGTAGGATGAATTATGAAATCGATATTTCGTTCATGATACTTGCGACACTGATCAACGTGTACGTATTGAAATTGATTGTCAGGTTTCTCAAGAACAATATTATTTTCAAACACATTTGCCACCCGATATGGACCTTCGTAGCTGGGTGCAAATTTCTTCACTAAAGTATGCGAAACAGAAGACTGGAAGTGCGTTTCCACGAGAGTGGGATCTCCAACGACAAGATCTGGTTCCCTACGCCTAGAATTATAATACCTTGCTTGAGCCGCTTGTGCTCCTAGCATTGCAACACGAGCTTTTTCTGCCATGATGCGTACTGATTGCGGAGTTGGTCGCTGGTTTAGTTCGTCGATAATTCCCGTTAAATTTTCAAAAGGGGTTTTAATTTTGCGACCCAGAAAAAGTTCTGCAGGAGTAATTTTAGTCGATTCGTGGACAGACGAGCGGAGGGCGAACGCAAAAAGCTCCAAATGGTCATCCCATCTTTCATGATGACCCATTACAAATGTTGCAATCATTTTCACTAGCGTACGGTTAACGCGTTCCGCAGGATTACTCTGGGGATGATATGGGGAAATGAATTTATGTTTAATGTGTAGTCTCGCACACATTCTTTCAAAAATGTCAGAAATAAATTGAGGACCATTATCCGAAACTACTTTATTAGGTGCACCATATCTAGAAAATACTTCATTAACTAAGACATTACAAATAACTTCTGCCGTAGCGGCTTTAATGGGAAAAACTTCAACCCATTTAGAAAAATTATCAGTTAGTACTAAAACATATCGAGCTTTGTTTTTCACAGATAAAGGATAAGGTCCCAATAAATCTATTGAAATAATATCAAAAACATGAGAACTTGAACTAGATTTCAAGTGACCGGCCGGTCTTACATTACGGTAATTATTAATCTGACACAAGTGACATGATTGAACGTATGCGAGCACACTTTGGTACATGCCAGGCCAATAGGCAACATCCCGCAATTTACAACGGGTCTTGCGAATACCTAAATGGCCTGCAAGAGGTTTGTCATGAAATTCATTTAAAAGGGCCATTCTAAGGGTTCGCGGAATACATGGGCGAAACTCTGCCCTAGTAGTCCTAGATTTTGTATAATAAAGAAGACCCTCTATTACTTCAAAATGCTGTGACCTTCCAGCCAGAGAAGGATCACTTTGTAGGGGCGAACCCGCAAGCAAAAAATTATAGATATCCCCAAAATCTGGATCATTTATTAATTCTGCCATTATCTGCTCTCTGTATGTTATATCAGCTATTAGAAGTAAAGGCTGACATCCAGGAGTAGTTTCTGTGGGGACCCCACAAATCGGAACGCGAGACAATGCGTCCGGTAATTGATTCTTATGACCTGGCTGATATGAAATTTTAATATTGCTCTCTTGTAACTTCAGAGCCCACTTCATAAGTCTTTGAGATAGGTGCTTAGCAGAATTCAAATACTGAAGGGCAGAATGATCCGTAATTATGCTAACTGTCAATTCATTAAGATAACATTGAAATTTATTCAGCGCATACACAACAGCAAGACATTCACGTTCCGTAGCTGAATAATTGCGTTCAGCTTTGGCTAAAGTACGAGACGCAAAAGCTATTGGATGCCCAGCTTGTGACAAAACGCAACCAAGACCAACTCCGGATGCATCAGTATAAATATCAAATTCCTTAGTATGATCCGGGAAAGCCAACACCGGAGGCTGAGTCAACGCAGACTTCAGTGTTTCGAATGCAGCGTTAGCCTCAGGTGTCCAAACAAACTTCTTGTATTTACGTTTTAAAGCATACAATGGCTCACAGATAGTAGCATAAGCGGGGACGAACTGCTGATACCATCCGGTCATTCCCAGAAAGCGTGATAGTTCTTTTGCTGTTTTAGGCCGAGGAAAGTCAACAATAGGCCTAATTTTTTCATTATCAGTAAATAAGCCGTGGGGAGTGATTTTCAACCCCAGATATACAATCTCGTCCCTCGCTATCTGGCATTTACTAGGTTTTAACGTCAAGCCAGCATTGTATATGAGTTGGAACACCTGTTTGAGCAGAGAAAGGTGCTCGTCAAAAGTCTCGGATGTAATAATAATATCATCCAAATATACATGCACATGGGGACCCAGGACAGGTCTGAGAACCGTATCTATAAGCTTTTGGAAAGTAGCAGGTGCAGAAGCTAGGCCAAAGGGCATACGTAAGTATTCATAAGCTCCAAAAGGAGTCACAAAGCCAGTTTTATCGACAGAGTCCGGATGTACTGCCACCTGCCAATATCCACTCGCCAAATCCAAGGTTGACATCCATTTGGTTGACGACAGGTCATTTAAAATATGCGACATGACAGGTAGTGGATAATTGATCGTTTTTGTGACTTGGTTGAGCTTGCGGAAATCTGTCACGAAACGAAATTCATTGGGTTGTTTCTTTGCAACCAAAAAGGCAGGAGCAGCCCAGGCGCTTGTTGATTCCCTGATTATGCCCTGCTTAATCATGTCAGAAATTTGACGTTGCATTTCCTGTTTTTTATGTGGAGCACAAGGGTAAGGTTTCGTCGCAATTGGTTTCGAACCATCAGTGTCAATGACATGATAAACCACCTGTGTGAAACCAGGTTGATCAGAAAATAAACCAGGGCTTTCCTGTAAAAGGAGAGAAAGCTGGTCTCGTTGCCTCTCATTCAATTGGTTACTCAATAACAAACTCGTTATATCTACAGGAACCGTAGGAATCATTTCGACAGGTTCCGGAAAGGAAATCACATGTTGTACGAAATTCAAAGTTATTTGAAACTTATGAATAAAGTCCATTCCCATTAGACATTTCACAGGTAGCTCGTCTATAAGCAGGAAAGAATGCGTAAAACATGCGTAAAACGAGCTTTTCCCAGCCCTAAAGATAATGTGACAGTTCCTGTGATACTGAAGATTTCGTTATTTGCACCTCGCAAATACTGCGTCGCAGACTAAACTAGTATTGCAGGAAAATTGTCAGTGCAAAACTTTGTATTTAGGGCTGATACTTCAGAACCAGTGTCGAACTTTGTCTCGACAATAATATCTTCAATTGTCAAGAATACATCAGGCAACTGGGATCCAACATGTCAACATGAGTTTGAACAGTCACTAATACTGTTTTAGGGTCAGAATGCTTGGTATCAGGAAGCAGGACCGACCCTTGGTCTACTTCCTTTGGAAGTTTAAAGGAATCCTGGTTTGATTATCATGCGGTCTGAAACCTCGACCCTGCCGGGTATCGGGAGAATTTTCACGATGAGGAAAACTGCGTGAAACCTGCGTCGGGAACTCCGCGCGTCTGGTGACATTTTCATATCTAGTACGTCTGCCCTCAGCACGGGCAGAAAAATCATCATTGCCCTGAGCATGAAAACGTTCCGAATGCTGAGGATTGGAACGGGGTCGAGCATACTGTGCATTTGTACGATATCCCGAAGCTTGTTCAGAAACTCGCTGTTGGTTTGCCACTCTTCTGTGTGGTGGAACGTATGAAGCTTGGGTGTGCACTGGTGTATGCTCGCGCTGAAAGTTATTATGCCTATTATGCCGCTGAGGGTTTTCGTAATAAGCCTCGCGGGGTGCCCGAGCATGGTGAGTTGAACCATGTTTGCCATGTCGCTCTTCATACGTGCGTATGAGGCGAAGGCATTCATGAATTGTGGCAGGGTGTCGAACCTCAAGAAAATCTTGTAAGAATGGGTCGAGCTGCTGCAAGAGGGTATCCAACATGTCAACATGACTGGCATGTGGATCCCATAGGTTATATAAGCGTGTAGTTTCCAACGCAAATGCAACAGGGCTATCATTGGGACCTTGCTGACGCGAAAAAAGCTGTTGAGCAAGGTTAGCTCGACTGAGGCCGAAAGGAAAGACCTCCAAGAATTCTGCACGGAAATTCTCATAATGAGAATCCGGGTTCGACACTCTCCACTGCCGATACCAGGTCTTAGCGGTATCCCTCAAGCAAGTGCCGGCGATTTGGACTTTGCAGTCTTCAGGAATATTATATAGATCAAAATGATCTTCCAGATCTTCGAGGAACTTTAAGGACCCCTCCAAACCATTGAAATGAATTGTTCCTGCATGCGGCACGAAATGCGCAAGCATTCTGCTTCGCTGAGAGGATTGAACTCCCTCAGGTACGACCCGCGACTCAGAGTAATAGGAAGCTGGTGCATTATGAAATTGTGAAGAATGCCTGGGTGCGTGTAGATCACTTATATCAAAGTGAGCCCCACAGGCTTCTTGCAGATGGTCGAGATTAATCCCATCACCACCGAAACTTGTCTTAGGGTGGAAAATTGAAGTCGTCTCAGGTAGTGAAGACATGGGTAATAATTGTCAAGATCTCGTGTTCGAGAAAAGTTCGGGCGCCAATTATAATGAATTAGCTTTATTTTGCTTTCCGCTAAGCTAATTATAATGAATAAGCTCTTTCTACCAGCTAGCTAATGATAATAATGAAGCTTTCCTACTGAGCTTCAAATAGTGAATTCAAATGGTTGTTGTTACTAGTTAATTAAGAACATGAATATAGTCTCCTGCTAGTAGTGTAGTAATTAGAATGTATAAAGTCTTAACGCTGGTTGTTAATATTAAAAAACTAACGATATAAACCTAACAGCCAGACAGAGGTCTGACAAAAACTATTAATTGAGAAAGACGTACTTACTCAAATCTTTTATTATCAACTTCAACTGGTATCAACACACACAACTACTCAAATAACACGTAGCTCCTCTAGTATAACAACAAACGATCTTCTTATAACAACAAAATCTCTCCGTACAACACCAAACGCTCCCCATACAATAACAAACGCTCTCCGTACAATAACAAACGCTTTCCTTTCGCTATCGATGAACGCGCCTATATATACTAGCTACCACCACGTCATGACTTACACTCATTGCCAGATCTCATTCATCGGGTGAAATAATATTTCGTTCAGTAAGAAGATAATTTACATAGTAAAATAAAATAACCAGAGATAGTAAAATCAAAAGGAAAGTGAATATATAGAGTATACGTTACAGAGTCATTTTCATATTTCCATTATTTGTATTGTACCCAAAGTATATATTCTGTGTAAAAAGCAAGTTCTGTTTGTACTAATGTACTTTACTATTTGCACGGTGAAATTTACAGTTGTACCCTGTAATTGCAATTACTTATTAGTGTCTTCACTCTGCCGATGCACCTTGTGTACATACACTGGTGTGCAAAATTTAAGGACGAAGAGGAGAAATTAGCATAACAGCGGAATGAGCAGGCAGAACGGACCGAAAGATCACTCAGGAGATAGACTAGGGTCCGGTACGGTAGGGGCATGTGCATGTAGGCAGCATGGCATAAGGGAGGGGGGTCGGAAGGGTATAAAGCACACGGGCGGTGTACGCTCAGCAATTCGGTGAAAGCTATTGCACGGTGTACATCGGTTTGAATGAAGTCGAGTTGTTGCCACCGTGTGATATGGCCAACAGGCAATCCAGTAGACGACATCTGGATAACTTTACCCGAGGTTGCATCATTGGGAAGTTGGAAGAAGGTCGAAGTGTGACTAGTGTGGCCGAGGAGTTTGGGATCGCTCACAGCATCGTTTCACGAGCTTGGGGAGCATTTCAACCCAGCAAAAACACAAGTGCTGGGAAACTGCTGGCCACCAGCAGGCAGTGATGGGTCACTGGTGGCTGAAATCTGCCGCTCACGGCCCGGTAGTGGTCCGTTGGTGACAGCGCTATCAGTAGGGGAGCCATTGATGGCCCTGCATCATCGCCGTGAATTGTGGGCCTCCAAGCAAGTGCCACTAGTGGCCCGTTGCTGGCAACCAATGCAACCCCCAACAGCAGGTGGAAGCATCGGGACTGCGCATGCGCAGAAGCAACACTTGCTGTGTCTCTCATGGTACCAGTTAGATGAAGACGACGCTATCGCCATCGTGTTATTTTAGTGGATGTTAAGAAAAAATCCATATGTCGAGAGGCGAATTAATTTCCTAATGAAATTTTACGTCGACGAAGATATCAGATTAAGCCGTGAAATACTAGATTACAGCCATGAAATACACCCAGCCACCCCGGTGGCGCAGTGGTCTAAGCGATGGCCTCTGATCATTCGTCCGAGCGGGGTCCGGGTTCGAATCCTGGTGAGGCATGGATGTTGTGTTTGTCTTACGGCACTGGTTCTCTCCCTTCCCTGGAACCAGTGACCCTAAATTAGGGACGGGAGACTGCTTATAGTCCATTGAGTTGCTCACGGTGGCCATTAAACCTCCAATCAAAAAAAAAAAAAAAAAAAAAAAATACACCCACTCCATTCCCATGAATAACAATTCATGGAATGGAGTGGATGAATAACAAGAAAAAATTTGAAACCGTTTGAAACACATCCTGAAAAACCATTAAAATATTAAAATAGCGTTTGTTGGAAAAAAAAAAAGAATTATACGCGTACAAAATTTATTAATTATTTGAAAGAAAAAAAAAAAAAAAGCAACGCTATGTGGTGTACTCATCCATGGGTTGAAACCGTTGAATACACAAGACTGGGAGGAATTCGCTTCTAAAAATAACGAGAAGTAAATTAAAATATCTTTTACTCTTTAAGACAAATGTAGCTTCGGACAACGGAAAGGAAAGACACAACGTTAAAAATGTAACAGAATGTGACATGAACCCGGGTAAATATATATTTATTCAACAATCTCTTTTCAAGACGGCAAGGACAGTACAAAACTTTGGAAAGCGACTCTAAGTATGTACACGCCTTGAAAATGAGTGAAGTTCCCTTAAGGTAAAAAAAAAAACTGTCGTTACGTTGAAAAAATTAATTTATCAATTATATGAAACTGACTTTTATGAAAACTATCTCGCAATATTGTAAAATGAAAGAGGGAAGCATTTAATTACAAATTGCATACCAAACAGATAGCTTCCAGCACATATCAGAGCGTAGTGAATTAGTCCGGTCGGTTGCGAGCGCGGCTCCCACGTAAACGGCCCAGGATTGAATCTAGTCAGTTGCAAACGGGCGTTTTTCCGCTCTGTCGAGAAAATTTCCCCAGCGCAGTGCGTTAATTCATAAACTTCGTAAGGGTAGAAAAAAAAAATTTTAGCTTTAGGAAACTGCGGTTATCCTTGCTTTTTTTTTTATTATTATTATGGCTACTACTGGGAAATTGGCGGACACGATTCGGCAAGCCACCAGTTACGTTACGTGGTTGCTGGCTACCACTAGCGGACCACATTAGGCCAGCCATCATTTCTGGCACGTGCTTGCAGGGCCACTTGTGGCAACTACTGCCTGTGATGGACCACTGATGGCCCTGTTGTGGCATATGACAACTGATGGGGTGCCAACTGTTGGCCTGAACTGCTGGCCCTTCTGTTGGCCGCCCGGACATTTCATTGACGGTTCGGCAGCGGCAACATTGCTGGCTGCCAGCAATGGCCCACTGCTGGCCCAGCAAGACTGTTTTTACTGGGAAACGACAGGAAGAACTGTCCGAGAGTTTAGCAGTGGTCGTCCACGAGCAACCACTGCGGCGGATGACCGGTATATTTTCCTACAGGCGAGAAGAGACAGATGGCAGACAGCGGGAGAAATCGCAAAGCACATGCATCAGACAACTGGACGTCCGTTATCGCGTTTTACAGTGACCAGGAGGCTGCACCAAGGTGGTCTATTTGCACAACGACCAGTACAGTGTGTGCCATTAACGCCTGCTCATCGGAGATGGCGGTTTCTGTAGTGTCAGGAACACAAGAACTGGATACATCAGCAATGGGGTCAAGTTCTCTTTACGGATGAGAGCCGATTTAGTCTGACGAGCGATTCCGGTTGTATACACATCTGGAGAGAGCAGGGAACACGCAATCACACCTCCAACATCCTTGAAAAGGGTGGGTTTGGAAGTGGCGGAGTTCTCGTTTGGGGCGGTATCATGCTTGGTAGCCGTACTGACCTCCACATCTTCCAAGGAGGTTCAGTCACTGGTGTCCGCTATTGTACCGAGGTTCTCCTGCCTCACGTGCTTCTGTTTAGAGGTGCTGTGGGTCTTGAGTTTCTCTTCGTGGACGACAATGCTACATCTCATCGTACAGTGGCTGTCGCAGAGCTGTTGGAGAGTGAATATATTCAACGCATGGATTGGCCCGCCCGGACCTAAATCCAATCGAACACGTATGGGACCTTCTCGGGAGATGCTTGGCAGCACGTCACCAGGCACCAGCAACGATTCCGCAGCTGCGATTCGCGCTACAA
The DNA here is from genome assembly GCA_039090855.1 of Macrothele yani. Taxonomy (NCBI): domain Eukaryota; kingdom Metazoa; phylum Arthropoda; class Arachnida; order Araneae; family Macrothelidae; genus Macrothele; species Macrothele yani. The sequence goes on along the minus strand of CM076989.1, from coordinate 128,939,728 downwards.
GAGGAATGAGCCGCAATGCCTCAACAGCTTCTTGACAACCTCGTCCTCAACATGGACAGGCATTGTAAATCATGCAACGCAGTCAGGGGTGATCATATCCCCTACTAAAGACTGGATTTTTCTTGGCAGCCGCCTTTCACATGGACGTTTCTGTCTTCTGTCCAGTTGTGCTTGAAGCTACCTTTTCAATAAAGTGCCTTTGTTTGCCTTGTTTGGACGGTTTTGTTCACTTATCCCATATTCTTACATCTTGGGGATCTTATGGTATGATTTGAGTCGATGTGGATTCACTTCTGCACGACGTTACATTCGAAAAACCGCCTCGTCCTTAATTTTTGTACGCCAGTGTATGTTGTTGCTCATTGCAAGTCAATCTATAGTACTGTGATTGAGCCACTTGTTTAAGCCTAAGTAATAGTACTTTTTGTAATTCGAAAGCGTTTCACATTAGAGATATTGCATTTAAATTGTATAGAGTTCACACCGTAATTGTAAATAGATCCTTTATTCGCTTATCTTTCAGATACTGAAAAACATAGGCCCTCTGCTTTTTTCTTTTTTTTTTCAAGATTGCTCAAAATATACATGTTTATTTTTGCACTGTAAAATTTATAGTTATACCTCGAACTTGTGTTCACATATTAGAGATGGCACTCTGCTGATGCACATTGCTAACATATGACGTACATAAAGTAAGTCAAACCTTAAGTCTAGTATTCTCAGTGTTATAAATTCGCTTACATTGTATATAGTGCATCCACATAGTGTAAATACCTAATCGTCATTGTAAATAGGTCATCTAATTGTTTATCTTTTGGTAACTGTTAAGCACAGGCCATCTGTATCTTCCTGTCCATGTTTGCTCCAAATAATAATAAAAAAAAATTGTTGAAGCTCACGGTAGTTGTTAAACTTTAATAATAAAAAAAAAAGTGTTTTTTGTATATTCAAAGTATTATACTTTATCCAGTTTGCAGGATTTTTCTTAAATTGGCCACACAATGTATTCATAAAATTATGCCCACACACAAAATATATTCAAGTTATAAAAGTAGAAAATGATGTATCGATATTTTAACAAAGAATCAAGAAAAAATGCCTGAATCACTGGACTTAGTGAATGATTTAAGGACTTTTAAAATACCTCAAAAAGTTAAAATTTAGATTAATTGTAAAGTGATTCACACATGAATTAGACTTTATTATGTAAATTAACAAGCACACCAATCATAACATTACACTTTCTCATGTTAATGTTTTGTTGAGCATATGAGTTAGAGTGGGATTTTGAATATAAGTGTACACACTCAAGAGCCAAAAAAATAGACATCTACCAGTACTGTGTAGGCCCTCCTTTAGCCCGGATAACTGCAACCATATGGTGAGGCATGGAATTCACTACCTGCTGGAGCTACTCTGGAGGTATCGTTTCCTATGCCTGCTAAATTGCCATCCACAATTATGCCGTTTTTATGGTGAATCAACAGGTTGAAAGGATTATTTCACAGCATTCCAAATCTGTGCTCCCAAAGACAGAAGAAAGTTCATCCAACAATTTTCAGGTTGCTGTAGGCCTGTGCTGGTGTGAAGTTTTTCTTTGGAACAGGCCATCATCTCGTGGACACAAAGTCGACATGAAAGGGTGGAGATGGTCACTGAGGACAGCCATGCACCCTGTACCTGTTAAGGATGTCTCCAGGTGAACCAGTGGCCCTACTTTTACCAGTATCAGATTCTGCTGTTGGCTCAACCCAGCTAGAACCTCAACTTGTCAGATCAGGCAGGTTACACATTTTAAATCTTCTGGCAACCAGTTTCAATGTTCTTGAGCCCACAGCGAGTGCAAATCCCTGTGACATGATGTCAGCAATAGCATTCAGGTGGGCTAGCAGTGGTGCCTTTGGAAATCCAAACAGCAAGCCAGGAAAGGGGAGTGACCGTCAAGACTCTTTCCTACCTTCATACGAATGACCAATTTCAAACAATGAGTGACTTTGAGTATTTTAACATCTACTCTGAGAAAACATATAAAAGTAGCATCAGCCAATAAACCCTTTTCAAAAGCAGACAGAATGAATGAAGGTGCAAAGAAAGGAAAAGTTTTAAGTGTAGAAGATAAAGTTAATGTGTTAAAACAAATTGAAAGTGAAGGCTCATATGTGCTGCAAATCTGGTTTAGACAATGATGTTATGTTAGTGCCAAAACATAGGTGGAGGAACACATTGTGAAAACAAATGAACTGGAAGAGGACGGGAAGAAAGTTACAATAAAGAAATTAAAGCCCTGGTTTCTGTTTTAAGTGAGGATCTTGAAGCTATCACGACTGTAAATAAATGTTATGAAGCTTAATATAGTGAAATTCTAAAAAAAAAAAAGAAGAAAAATCGCATAAAATCAACATGAAGTTTCATGCTAGGTATTTGGTGTTTCATGTTGGGTGTGAGCAGGTCCTATGTAAACAATGCGGAACAATACACGCAAAATCAGGATTTACTTGAAAAGTGTTCTGATTCAAAAGTCCATTCAAAATCTTTGTTGAAAATGTTGGATACAGTTTTTGCACTAGCATTATGTAATTGATTTTTTAAGAGGAACACCAGAGAAAAAAAGTAAGTTAATTTGATATTTTGTAGGCTGCAGAACAATGTTTAACATTGACATGTAATGTGTTTAACAAGCTATGCTACTAAAATTCCAGGCCAGTGTTACAGGTTTCTGGCTAATCACATAAGGATGAGAATGGGATTATTATCCCATGACCATACAGCTCACAAATTTGCTGCTTCAAAAATTTATACAGTGAAACTTCCATTAACGGACACCTCTGAACAACAGTAATCACCGAGCATGGGCAAGTTTTGGTTGGTACCGAACAGCTTCCGTAGTATCAACATTAATGATAACATCCAAACAGTAAAACCTCTTAACAGCAATCAACGGACACCTCAGTCAGCCCCGAAGGAGATCTAACAGACACCCTGTCCCTTGAATTTTATGTAGTTCCTTTAGTACTTTAGCAAGTTTATTTCTACATTAGGTGGAGCTGCAGTTCCACGTGTTTCAATCGCCCCCTGGAGCTGCAGGGGAATTTAGTCTGTTGGGGGCAATGTTTCTTGGTTTGGTCCCCGTGGGCTCTGTCCCTGCTTTACGGCACATGACCAGATAACTGTGCAATTATGCTTTACCATCTAACATTTTCTTTTTTTCATTTCCTATAGTATACACTAACCTTAATCTCCTAGCTTGTTCTTTCTAAGGGCTGTTTCACACCAGATGCCAGACACTGTTTTCTTAAAATTCTCTACACCATGAATTATGTATTTAATTTTTATATTCAGCAGTTTGAAAAAAAGCACTGCAATATTTTCTTTATTGTGCAGAAGCTACATATATTTATTCTACCTTTGCAGAAATGCAATGGCCAAGCAATGCTAACTTAAACCTAACTTCTGAACAACGGCTCCCTCCTAAAAACAGGCACTTTTTTCCAGCCCGAACTGTGACCGTTATTCGGAGATTTCACTGTATTAATCATGCCAGGATTATCTGCAATAGCGAATCATCCTTCAAAGAAGAAGTTCTACAATTAAGAAAATTGCTGAAGCCCATCAATTCCCACCTTCTACAATAAACGAAATTCTCCACGATTCTCATATGAAAAATTTGTCAACACTTAACACCAACACTAAAAGAAAAATACCAATTCATTGGTTCCGTTCCTTTCAACAAATCCTTTTCTTATGAAGTTTACAAACACTTCAGAACTATAGGCTACACTCTCAATGCCAGACCTAATCCTCCTGCAATAAAGCACCTGCTAAGAGATAGAAATTCTGTCACACCCCTTGGGTTCATGCCATTCCTATTTCAGCCTCCTCTGGACTTTCAGTATATATTGGAAGTACATACCAAAGCACCAACACAAGACTTTATGAACACAAACAAGATGTGCCAACTGGTCTTCCAAAAGTAGCATTATCAGCACTAACCCTTGAAGAAACCTCTGCAGTTCCCTTTGGAAATAAATGAAGAAAAACTTGCCCAGTTCATAAACAAAACATCTCTACATTTTCAAAGCCCTGTAATTTGTTTACCACAAATTACAATTCAGAGATCCCTCACCAAATTCCATTTATTTGGATCTCTCTGGACTAAAATCTGGCAGCAGTTCTTGCACCTCCTGATCGCAGGTGACCAAGGTCGTAGAACAGTTGAAAGCTTCTGCTTAATGAATTTTATTACTAAATGTAACTCTGTGTGTTCTCATGTAATTCTATGTTTACTGTGGTATTGTTGCATGAATCTGCTGTTTCCAACCGTACCTCAAATATCCTTCCCAAAAGGCTTTGTGTGATGACCAGGGGCAGGCTGGGTTGGGAAATTTAGTCTTGCAGTTCACTATAGATAACACACATTTCTATATTGGAACACCTCACAAATTCCCCTTTTTTTCGTTAGATACTGGATGAAAGAAAACTATTGAAATAAGCATTTAAAATGAATTCACTTGTGAACAAAGCTCAACAATTGAATGGTAAAATAACATTAAAAATATATACTCATGAGTGAATGTAGCAAATTATATTATTTTACTGTTACCCTACTTTGCCGCCCCGGTGGCGCAGTGGTCTAAGCGATGGCCTCTGATCTTTCGTCCGAACGGGGTCCGGGTTCGAATCCCGGTGAGGCATGGATGTTGTGTTTGTCTTACGACACTGGCTCTCTCCCTTCCCTGGAACCAGTGACCCTAAATTAGGGACGGGCGACTGCTTATAGCTCATTGAGTTGCTCACGGTGGTCGTTAAACCTCGAAAAAAAAAATATTGCTCTACTTGAGGTAAAGGAATTTATCTCCAAATCACTAACACAAGTTGTACGTTTCAAGCTCTACTGAACTTGCTTGCACTCGACGGAGGCCTGAACTACATGTTACCTCAATTAGAGTAATAGTTACAAAAGTACGTTTAATATGAGGTTCACGAGTTTTATGACCATTTCCTTTGAAAACTTTGGTTTTAACAAAAAAAAAAAAAATGCACAACAAAACAAAAAAAGCAGGAGTCTCTTGTAGGTCCCATTTCTTTCTAAACCACCATGATCACTCTGAAAGTTGAAATGTGTATATGTGTGCACATGCTAAAAAGTAATTTTCCTACGCAGTTTCTATATTTATTGGCCACTGTTGCATAGTGTGCAATGGTACAGGTATCTTTCCTTTTTAGATGCCCTTTTTTAGGTCTACTCATCATTTTTAACACATGAACCACCATTTTGACCCATGAACCAGGACTGGTAAATTGTATCTTTTAAGATAAGTGTGGGCGGGACAAGGATGTCCATATGTCTCTGCAAGAGATTACTTTGTGCTCTGTCACAGTTTACACTTGGATGATAGGTCATAATAATGGGTATTAGGGTCTTCTTCAAGATTACAAAAGGAGGGTAGGGCATACCAATGATCCTGGTCTACAAGTGCAACCACATACGTCTAAAAACTATAATTCGCTTTAGTGTAATTAATTTATAACAGCAAGCTTGGTTCTCGTGGCACTTTTCTTACATAACAGCAGAGAATTTTGATATATCATTTCAGAACAAAAGCAAAACATATAGATAAGAAGAAAACTTTTGGAACTTTTTTTTTAAGGAAGTAACTTTTCAGGCAGGAAAAAAGCTTAAGTTAAAGAATTTTTCAGATATACAATTTGAGGAAGAAACAATCCTCAGAAATACATGGGAACACACTAGAATATTCAAAGCAATCAGAATTATGCACTGAAGCATATTTGATCGAGTGGAAATCAGGAGGTGCAGGCTCAATTTCTGCTCTAGGGCAATGTAATTTTCAAGTTTTCGTAGGAGTTGTTACATGGAAGACCAATAAACTACAGGCAATTCAGTACATGATTCTGATTGCTTTGAATACTTGGATCTTTCCTGTTATCTGCCAGCCACTGTTTGACTTCCGAATAAGAAAGCTTTTAAGTAGTTCCCAATTTCGAAAGTAGAACACAAAGCCCTCGGCAGCAGATGTGCAACGATCACGTGCTTCTCTATGCGTACCACCTATGCGCAGTGAGCACGCTCTTTTGATCGTTTATCTGCGTTTTGGAATTATGTGTGGTCATTCGGAAGCAGTGGCGGCGTAAGCTCTCGAAAACTGGTACGGCTATTTGCAGCAATATATCCCCCTACCCCTGAAGCAATGGGGAGATAAAGTATGCATCCCCCACGGTTTCGTTCATTTACATAAATGTGAAATTTCAGCATTCCCAATCTAATTTCTTCAGTGTTAACACGTACTTACCTTATAGAAATAAAACATTAAATAACAGAGGAAGAAAATACAGTTTGAAGTAAATGTGAAACGTGTATATAAAAGCAATATTGGAATATCATTTTCAAATATTTTAAAGAAACAAGGCAACTCTTCGTTCGTTTCATGTTGCAAAATAAAATTAAAAGCATTGCTTACCTAGAATATATGATTGCGTTTATTTCAGGAAATAAGGAGCACTTAGTATATGTACGCACATTGTTATTACTAATAAAAAAACATTCTATGCCTATGTTATTTATGGTAAAATGTTCCCAAACAGTTGTTTTTTATTTTCATTGCTATTTACAAATATTTCCATGCACTTTTGAAAATCATTGTCTTTACACAAGTCTTTATACACATGCAAAATACACACATGATTCAGCCGATTGCTAGTCATTATACTTCTGAGATACGTTTTCAAACGTCTAAGAATGGAAAAAGATCTTTCTGCTTTGGCAGTTGTTGGGGGCATAATTAACATAAGTTTTGCAAATGTAGAAACTTCTCAGAACAGAGATTTTTTTAAATGAACTACTTTGTTTAATCATGCCACTATATCTTCAAGGTCTTTAGAGTCGGAGTCACACAAATATTTAAGCATTTTTAACTGATCTGTCAGGGCATGTTCTTCTAAATCGTTTCAGAAATGAGTGCACACGCGATGTATGTCTTCTTGCAATAAATCCCCTTTTACTGCTGCAAGCAGAACTTCTTCCATTTTCTTATAAATTTTATAACCTGTTTGATCCAACCTGAAACTGGCAGCCCCAGTGGCGCAGTGGTCTAAGCGATGGCTTCTGATCATTTCGTCCGAACGGAGTCCGGGTTCGAATCCCGTGAGGCATGGATGTTGTGTTTGTCTTACGGCACTGGCTCTCTCCCTTCCCTGGAACCAGTGACCCTAAATTAGGGACGGGTGACTGCTTATAGCCCATTGAATTGCTCACGGTGGACGTTAAACCTCCAACCAAAAACAAAAAAAAACCCCAAAAAAACCTGAAACTAACGACGCCTGTTATGTTATCCAAAAGATTAAAGTATACATGCTTTAATAAGGCTGTGGGATCCGTGAATTCATACGCAGAGCATGGTTCGTACGCGTCCTGGAAAAGTCCTGGAATTTTATACATTCCGGCCTTTTTGTCCCTGCGCGGTGTTTTGTAGTTGAAGATTTTTCTACTGACATAACTTATGTCAGAAAAATTTTCCTCCCCTGAATCACATGACTAAATCGATTTCTCACATAATTCCCCCCTCTGAATCACATGACTAAATCGATTTCTCACATAATCCCCCCCCTGAATTACATGACTAAAGCTCAATTGAATCACATGACTAAATCGATTTCTCACATCTCAAAAAAAGTAGACATCAAACGTTTTTATTCTTCCTTTGCAACCCTCCAATATATGTCATCTCAAAACTTTGTAAAAGGAGCGGTTTTACTTCCATTGTTACTCAATCAGAATTCATTTTTTCCTGGGCGAACAGAAAGAACCAAGTCAGCTTAATGGAATAATCTTTTCAGCTTTAACGTTCCTTCAGTTCATGGAAAATGCCCATTGGACTCATACACATCATCACAGTTTCTTATATTTTAATCTCAAGTGGACTTTGTTCATTTTTTCATGAAATCACTTCATTGGTGTTTTTTCCAACCTCCTCTGGTAGAGTCTAACATTTTCCTCCCTTGACCGCAGCCTATGCTTACTAAAATTGAATTTTCTATCAAAACTACTGGATCACATGACAATCAATTTCTCTCACCTCATAAAAAAAAAAAAAAAAAAAAAAAAATAGACATCCAACTTTCTTATTTTTGCATTGTCCCCCGTCAGGTCCCGCCGCAGAAGCAGGAAGATCCTGGAACATGGCTCGAAGGACAAGGGGTTTGGCAACTAGTGAGCTCATGATGCGATGGATCCTTCTTGCCAGCAGGGTACTCTTCAAGCTGGTGGGGGTGGCATTCTCGTCTGGGGACTGTTTAGGTGGACTGAAATGGGACCCCTGGTACGTGTGACACCGTCCCTCACAGGTCAACGTTACCGGGATATCCTGGACGGCCATTTGCTCCCGTTTGTGCGTCTTCAACATCCCACTGGAGACCTCGTCCTGCAACAAGACAATGCACCATGCAATCGCTCCCGAGTTGTATCCGAATGGTTGGATGAACACTCCACCGACGTGACCTCGCTTCCTTGGCCAGCTAGGTCACCTGACCTCAATCCCATCGAGCACATCTGGGATGCCATCGAGAGAGATGTTCGAGGCTCTGACCCCCCTTCCATCAAATCTTCGTGAGCTGTGGGAGCTTGTTCAGGGGTCGTGGATCCGTATGGCTTCCCAACGCTTCCGGTTTCTTGTCGAGTCCATGCCGAGACGAATCGCCGACGTCATCAGAGTGAAAGGTGGTGCTACACGCTACTAGACAGGTATCTCTAATTCAATTGCTCTTCAGTGTATATTACCCACAAGAAAAAGTCCCCGCATTCAAAAATGAGAGGAAATACCCACTGTTATATTAGGTTACTCCTTGTGACTTTGTTTCTTACGAGTTGATGTGACTAAAGCTCAGAATTGAGCGGCAGGCACAATTCGCAGTACACTATACCGCACAATTCATGGTAGTGTACTGCGAAATTTACACGAAACAGTGTTCGCATCGAACAAAGTTTTTGCGTATGAATAAATGCAAAAAATACCCATACCCCTTCAAAACAAGAGGACAATTCATGAACTGTGTTTTATGAAAACGGAAAAAACCTCATCATCTAGTCTTCTACAAACACAAATCCATTTTATTTGTGAGACGTATGTTTCGGGAAAGTTGAAATCATCAAAAATATGCTGATCGTAAGTCTACCTCTTTTCTTTGCAACATTTTATTAACAAGCATAATTATTGAGAAGGAACGAGAAAGGAATTAACAGAGACTGTAAGTGATTTACATCCCCAAAACTAAAGTAGTATCGCACCAGTAAGTCAGGACAAGAATCAAAGCTGAGCAATATACACTGATGGAAAAAAAAATCCCAACACCAAGAAGCGGTTGTGTTAGATAAACGACAGTTGGTAGGCGGTGAGAGTACATCTGTAAGATGACGTCTATGCAAATTTCGCGCTCGGCGCATACGTGTGGCGCTAGTAGCGCCCTTCGGCCCATGCGAAGCAGGTTTGCTGTAAATACGCGCTGTAACGTTCGTGAGCATTAGTTATCGTTGAGATTCGACGTAGGGTGTTGATGTTAGTCAAGAATGCCTTTAAGAAGACGAAGAAGCCATTATCAACAACACACGGAGTTTGAACGAGGTCGTGTAATAGGGCTACGAGGAGGTGGATTTTCGTTCCGCAATATTGCAGAACGACTTGGCAGGAATGTAGCCACTGTGCATGATTGTTGGCAGCGGTGGTCAAGTAAAGGTACTGCCTCAAGAAGACCGGGTTCCGGCCGGCCACGTGGCACTACTGAGAGGGAAGACCGCCGTGTACGGCTTATGGCCGTGGCGCATCGTACAGCGTCTGCGGCAGCAATTCGAGCTGCAGTTGCCACCTCAGTGACACAACGAACTGTTACAAATCGGTTATTTGAAGGACAGCTCCGAGCCAGACGCCCTGTAGCGTGCATTCCAGTTACTCCAAACCACTGCCATTTGCGACGTCAGTGGTGTCAAGCTAGAGCTCATTGGAGGACGGAGTGGAGATCTGTTGTGTTTTCTGATGAAAGCCGGTTCTGCTTGAGTGCCAGTGATGGCCGTGTGTTGGTTAGAAGGAGGCCAGGCGAGCGCCGGCAACCAACCTGTCTGCGGCCGAGACACACTGGACCTACACCTGGGGTTATGGTCTGGGGAGCAATTTCGTATGACAGCAGGAGCACTCTCGTGGTTATCCCACGCACCCTGACGGCACAGTTGTACGTCGGTCTGGTGATTCAACCTGTTGTGCTGCCATTCATGAACAGCATTCCAGGGGGTGTTTTCCAACAGGATAACGCTCGCCCACATACCGCTGTTGTAACCCAACATGCTCTACAGAGTGTCAACATGTTGCCGTGGTCTGCTAAATCACCAGATCTTTCACCAATCGAGCACGTATGGGACATCATTGGACGACAACTCCAGCGTCACCCCAACCAGCATTAACCGTCCCTGTATTGACCGACCAAGTGCAACAGGCATGGAACTCCATCCCACAAACTGACATCCAGCACCTGTACGACACAATGCATGAACGTTTGCGTGCTTGCATTCAACATTCTAGCGGTTACACCGGTTATTAATGTACCAGCATTTCACATTTAAAATGGCTCTTCTCGCGCTTACATTAAGCTGTGATCTTGAAACCTTAATCGATTAAATATGTTACCTATACAAATGTATTGTCGCCATTTCATTCCTCTAGAACTATTTTTTCGTGGTGTTGGGATTTTTTTCCGTCAGTGTATTTGTACAAATACTATGGGCATTTTTGCATATTTACGAGATTTGGGCTTTCCTTCCGTGGGCACTTTTCTGTGAGTGTAATTTTTTTTGTAGTAATTTTTTTAATGATTCTTAAAATATGTGGCAAGGAGCTGGTAAATTGATATTAGCTTTTAATCTTCCTCAAGCCAGTGGTCTAAGCGATGGCTTCTGATCATTCCTCCAAAAGGGGTCCGGGTCCGAATCCCGGTGAGGCATGGATGTTGTGTTTGTCTTACGGCACTGGCTCTCTCCCTTCCCTGGAACCAATGACCCTAAATTAAGGACGGGCGTCTGTTTGTATCCCATTGATCAGATCAGATCAGATCATATGTAGAGGATTTTAGGAAGGGAGTGTCTGACCCTATAGGTCTTAAACAACCCTTAGAAATAGGAAGCTAGGAGATTTGGGCTAGCGTGCCCGATAGGAAAGTGACACGGAAGTGAGGTAGAAAAGAGGAGGAAGATGCCGTTATTTATTACCGGGGGCCAGTACCCGGGCGTAACGTGCCCATCCAACGCACGGCGGATATTTAGTGGTTCGAGCGTTCGTTCCTGCCTGGGATCGAACCCGAGGTCTTTGCTGTGGCAGTCACGAGCGTTGGCCACTAGGCCACTCGCAGCCCTAATACCCCATTGAGTTGCTCACGGTGGTCGTCAAACCTCCAACCAAAAAAAAAAAAAAAAAAAAAAATCTTCCTCAAAATTTTACAGCTTGTGCGCAGCTGAAATGTCTCTAGTGGCTTTTGAACTTTTGCTTTGCTTTTTTACTACAGAAGATTTTTTTCTATGCTGTTCTTCTACCGTTAAACTTTAACTTTCTGTTTGTTTTGCAACCCTTTTAAACCGTGCGCTGACTCTCAGCCTTGAAGCTTGAAGGGAACAGTTAAGGCTGTCTTTGAATGAGTGTTAGGGTGCATCTTCTATCCTATATCTGTTAAAATTTCTTGAAAAATATTACTTTGTAGTGTTTGAAATTTTGAGCACAAATAAAAACGACCCATAGCTTAGCTAATTTATGCCACAGTTATTATTCCGAAAAATATGCTTGATTTGTTTTATAAAATTCAGTTTATTTGATTCGAAGGCATTCTAATTTGGCGCTAGATGGCGCGATAAGTCAGTATAGCAGTGTTTCTGTCTGAAAGCAACGAAATCTCTTATTTCTGCTTGATTTTTTTAATTATCTGAGCCAAATAGAAATCAAAGGAATGAAGGCAAAAGTGAGATTGGAACCTTGCTTTCTATAGATCATCTAAAACACTACTGCACGTTCATTTTTTCAAAGAGTAAATGTATACATTAGCAAAGAACCACTGAATTTGAGCTATGGGAACTCCGCCTACCTACCCCCAAATAACGGCATTGGTTAAAACTTAAGAGCGCGTATTTTGTCTTTTCATTGTGTAGCCAACGAGAGACCGTTTCCATCCTGAATATGGTGAGTTCTACAGTGATTCGCTGACGCTAACTTCTGGGACAGTCACTCAAGACGTAAAAGCCACGTCCAAGGAGTGCTTTTCTGCGCTATTTACCGCAGAAGATGAACCTTAACACTCATTCAAAGACATCCTTAACAGTACACAGAAGAGCCTAAACATTATCAACACCTGGCTAATATGATGTTGGTCCTCCACGTGTCGCCAAAACAGCTCTTCTCCGGCGAGGCATCGACGCCACAGGATTTCTAAAGGTGTCTTGTTGTATCTGGTACCAAGATGTTACCAGCAAATTTCTTAACAACTGTAAGTTACGTGGTTGAGCCGCCGCATATCGGATTTGCTGAAACGAGAAACCACAGATTCTCGATTGAATTCATGTCTGGGGAATTTGGAGGCAAGGCAGCAGGTCTTCCAAATACCTGGAAGTCTCTCGAACAATCCGGGCATGCGCATTATGATTCTGAAAGAAGACACTACTACCAGTGGCGTATATTCGAGGCTAGCTAGGCTAGCTGCGAAGCCCAGAGAATGCACAAATAAAATTCAAATAAATACACTGAAATAAAAGTCAGATCAGATCAGATCATATGTAGAGGATTTTAGGAAGGGAGTGTCTGCCCCCAGGACTTAAACAACCCTTAGAAATAGGAAGCTAGGAGATTTGGGCTAGATTGCTTGATAAGAAAGTGACACGGAAGTCAGGTTGAAAGGAGGAGAAAGACGCCCTTATTTATTACCGGGGGGCCGGTACCCGGTGCCCGACGGCTTAACGTGTCCATCCGACGCACGGCGGATATTTAGTGGTTCTAGGGTTCGTACCTGCCTGAGATCGAACCCGAGGTCTTCTCCGTGGCAGTCACGAATAAAAGTCAATTATCGACGGTGTTAAGATATGTCGATGCTTTCGGTGCGAAAAAAAAAAAAAAAACGCGAGCGGATTCGCTTCTTTCGATTATGAGAATCAGTCTGGCGAGCGATGACCAGCGGCAGAACGCAAGCAGGTAGTCGAGTCTTCGCTGTTCTGATGCGAAGAACTTTGACACAATCGCCTGCTAGCGTTTCATGACAACATGAATCAGCGTATGGAGGTGAATGGACCATTGCTTTGCGCAACGGTTCGCTCTGAAAAGAGAAGACTTCGAACTACCCAGTTCCTCCATGCTTTCGCCTCTAACAGCGCGTGTTTCGCGAGAGTGGTTTCAGTTTGTGTGAAGTGTCAATGAATTAAAATCAGTGATATTATATCTTAAATTCGTGGCTTTGTTGGATTCAAACTGTTTTGTTAAATTTCGTGAAAACTTCCCTGAACATCTACTATCAGAGCTTAAAAAACTCTATGCTTCAAATTTTGATACAGCTCGATTAAAAAATGAACTGAAGGTGTTTTATTCCCTTGATGGATACAAAACAAATCAGTAAGAGACATTACTTGTTACATAAAGTTGAATAATTGGACATAGTGTTTATTGAGGTGTGCAAATTAGCAGATCTAATATTAAACTTTCCATCAACAACTGCAGGAAGAAGTCCTTCCGTATTACAAAGAATCAAGATATGTCTTAGAGCTACACAAGGACAGGTACATTCGAGCAACTTGGCTGGTTTGTTAATAGAGAAAAACATTATTTTTAAATATGAAAAAGTACTCGGAAGAAACATTTTTGTGAAAACGTAACACTCAAGTTCACACAAATGGAAAGAAGATTGGAGTTCATGTGCAAATAAGTGTTTAAATCCTAATCCTCATAATTATTTGGCGTCGTGTTAGCAATAGCATGTACCTAAAATTTAGAAAAACATGTTACTTCTATTGCTTAACAATTTAAAATTAAGCTTCGCAATTTTTTTAAAAAACAGTACCGTGAGGTGTGTGTGTGTGTGTGGGGGGGGGGGGGGTGAGATAGCCCAGGTCTCGGACCCAAGATACGCCACTGACTACTACGTACAGTGGAAATACTATTGCCACGAAGGGATCTACTTGGTCTGCAATGATGTTTATGTATAAGTGGCAGACGTCAGTTTCCACGAATGACTGAACGCAGGGTTTTCCCAGCAGAACATTGCCGAAAGCATTAGACTTCTTCCACCGGTTTGGTTTCATCCCAGTGTGCATCTTGGTACTAACACTTTCCCAGGTAAACGACACGCATCCGCCCGTTCACATGTGGCAAAAAGAAACGAGCTTCGTCGGATTGAACGACATTTTTTCAATCATTCAAGGACCTATTTTGATGCTGGCATGCCCATTGCAAGCACTTTCAACGGTGAACCGAGGTTAGCATTGGCCCTCTGTGGAGCGGCCTGAAGCTACGCAATCCCATTTTCAGCAGAGTTCGATTTATTTTGTGTTGTGACACATTACTCCGTGGCACGAGAGTTCAAATTACCAGCGAGTTGCGCCACAGTTTCTCTTCTGTTTGCTGGTTACCATTCGGGATAGCCTTTGTTCACTTCCAGCGTCGACGAGCCGTGCTGGTGGTCCCACACCTTGCCGGTGTTCCGTGTTTTTTTCCCTCCTCGGACCACTTTTTGAAAATACTAACCACTGCTGACCCTGATCACCCATAGGAAGCCTTGTTGTCTTGGAAATAGTCTGATCCAGTCGTTTGGCCACTACAATTTGGCCTTTGTCAAAAACTCGTTTACGTCTAATGCCTTTCCGATCTGAAGAACAAGAATAACATTAATTAACAGAGCTCGGTACCAGGTGATATTTATAACCTTTCATGACCTTCACACGCGCCGTCCTTTACCTGCAGTTGCTTCGATTTTCATAAAGACGCGCTGGTCATAATGTTTTGGATCTTAGGTGTATGTGTTCTGGTCGATTAAATTTAATTTATACTGCATTCTAATCAGGAGCTAAGCCAATGAAATTTCAAAACTTGGCATTCGGGGGCAAAAAATTGGAGGCAAATATGTGTAAAACATAAGGAAAAGTTCGTCATCCACTGCTTTTTGCAACCACTGTTACATAATATCTAAATACACGGTCGTATCAGAATAATGTGACAACCCCTGGAACCACAGTGTACTCGCCCAGGAGCGTCACAGTGTTATATACAATTATTTTAACGTTATAATCATAGGAATAATCATATGTTATAAACAAATATTTAACTCGTACCAATTCACCATAGTTATATACTTTATGAAACAATTCACCATAAATCTTCAAACGTTAATCTGTACCAACGTTACATTCTAATACAAAACACGTGTTAAAGTTATGAACAATGGAACACGTGTTGATGCTATTCATTGGAACACGTGTTACTGTCATCAATGTTAAATACAAGGTGTTAATTTTATTGTTATATTTATTATTATGAACAAATTATAGGTGCATCAGTTACAGATCATTTACCGATTAAATTTACTTTATCGTGCCTTTTTATAACTATGGGACTTTTGTTCTACAGTGATCGTATATGGACAAAAACGTGCCCCTTATATGTACTGGCATATAATAAAGCACGGCGTTGTGATTCACCTTTATCCCGTCACTGGAATGGTGGGGGAATAAAGGTGCCGCTCGTGAAAGAAATTAGAAACATAAACACATATTTTAACTTACACATACCTTAACTTATGTCTTGTGTGGTTATAAGGAAAACAAACAGGAGTCTTATGTGGAAGTAATAAAAATGGTTTAATACGTGAGATTTAGGAACACTAAGGTACCACGTGCGTGGGTGCAGCCGTTAGCAATACCTTACACATAAAATTTACTATTATTACGATTTTTCTCTATAACGTCTCCGATCATTTCTGCATACATCTATCTACATATATAAGTGCAAAGCTTAGTGATTCATTTTATTTCTAGTTCCTTTTCTCCTATGCTTTACTTAAATGTTTTACCTAGCTAACTGGGTTTTCATTGTTTGATCATGACCAATACACACGCCACGTGCTCTAAGTAGGTTTATGAATAAATTTAAGCAAGTACATGCAATAACAGGGAAAAGGAAAAATAACTTAACTGGTATTTCCATATGTCTTTCAGGTTTTCAATCCAAATCTTTATCCAATTGTCAGCGCTGGCAGTACTTCATCTCTCGTCACATCGCTCGACGATCCTCTATCCACGTCTGTGTTTCGCTGCTCCTCGAACTCAACTGTCTCTCACCTTGCCCGCTGATTCCAAGGTCACTTGACCTTCTGAGTGGTTCATCTATTCCCCCAAGGTGAATGTCACGTCGCTTCCTTCTTAGGAACTGACCGCAACGACCCTTACAATCCCCCGATATCCCCTGGGGCCTAAGTATCGTCAAAAAGCTTGGGATTGCCTCCCGTTATCACCTGGGGCTATCTATGCACGTGCATGTTGGACTAAATTTATTTTAAATAATTTTATTTCCAACAACAGAGTGCACGTGACAAGGTCGACCACACGGAGATATCAGCGGCCGGCCAGGACAGATGAGCCATAGTGCGTTACGTGAGCACAATGAGCAGAGGTAGTGATCTGACGGACGTTCAAAAAGTAATGATCATCTGCTACCGCGCCAAGGGTGGAAGCATCTCAGAAACAGCAGACTTCGTGGGCTGTTCGCAAGTTTCTACTAAGTGTGTACCAAGAATGGACCGCTGGCACATCGAGTACCCCATGACGTCATAACTGTGGAGTCCCAAAGACCATTAACCCCCGAGGAGAACGTCGCCTCCGTCGACTGGTAAAGGGCAATCCACGCACAACAATGCAGCAATTGACCACGCAAATGAAAGCTGGGGCACACAGGTACGAGTCTACGATAACAGTAGAGCGAACCCTGTTACGCATGGGTCTCCGGAGTCGACGCTGTGTCAAGGCGCCCATGCTATCCCAGGTCCATCGGCAACGACACCTGCAGCTCGCATGGGACTACCGCTATTGGACAGTGAAAGAGCGGAAAAGGGTTGCCTTCTCCAACGAATCGAGGTTTCCACTCCACAGAAGTGACGGACGGTGGCGGATACAGCGTCAGACACACGAGAACCAATACTCGGACACTCTTGTCAGTCAAGTACAGGCCGCCGGTGGCAGGATGCATGTCTGGGGGATGTTTTTCTGGTATCAACTGGGACCGCTGATACCACTGCATGGGTTCCCGTGCTCTGCTGAACGCTAATGGCTGCTTGTCCATCCTCGCTGACCACATGCATCTCTCCATGTTGGACGTTTACCCTGGTGGGGTTGGTGTCTACCAAAAGGACAATGTGCCCTGCCATGTCGCTAAGGTGGTGCGTGACTGGTTCCAGGAACACGACAGCGATGTTTCGGTACTCCCATGACCGGCGAAAATGCCCGACCTCAATCCCATAGAGCACTTATGGGACTGTTTGGATCGATAGGTTCGACGTGCCGACTTACAACCACGTCATCTCCCGTACCTCCGTGCTCTGCTGAAGTCCGAATGGTCACGTGTGCCTAGGGCAACCTTCCAGGGCCTCATTGCGTCCATGCCATGCTGTCTCGCCGTTGCCATCCGGGCCAAGGATGCTTATTCCCATTATTAGGTAGGTGGTCATATTATTCTGATACGACTGTGTATTTTGCAGCGTGATCAGAGCTGTGTAAAAAAATTCTTAATGTTTGTATTTATCTTTCATTAAATCACTGTAAAGCGGAACCACCGTTATATTCTTCTTTCATTTGTTTTTACTGCACAATTTTTGTTTCACAGTAAGGGGTTATTGATATTTCAAGAGAAGAGGTGAAGACCCGCTCATGTGCTTGTCCTGGGACCCGTAAATTGATCGTTGGACACTACATAGAACACCGAACAGCTCTGGGATGAACTGGAGCGAAGGATACGATATCTACCACAACGACCGCCTTCGTTCTCCACTCTGGCAGCAGCTTTGCGGGTCGAATGGCAAACCTGTCAAAACCCACCGGATATTGGTAGTATGCCTCTACGTGTTGCCGCTGACCTACAAACAAAAGGTGGACCGACTAACTACTAATTGCGATAACAAAGCCATTAGTCTCAAAACATTGTGGCGTCCGTGGCCGCGGGTGGCCTAGTGCACAGCGTTCGTGACTGCCACGGAAAGGACCTCATGTTCGATCCCAGCAGGTACGAATGTTCGATCCACTAAACATCCGCCGTGCGTCGAATGGGCACGTTAAGCAGTCGGATCCCGGGTACTGGCCACCCGGTAATAAATAATTGCGTCTTCCTCCCCCTTTCTACTTCGCTTCCGTGTCACTTTCCTATCGGGCACTCTAGCCCAAATCTCCTAGCTTCCTATTTCTAAGGGTTGTTTAAGACCTGGGGTCAGACACTCCCTAAAATCCTCTACATATGATCATTGTGGTGTCCGAATACTTTTGATAATATAGTGTATATACACTGAGGGGCCACTTTATTATGACCATCCCCTCAGTACTTCGTTGGGCCACCTTTTGCCTTTAATACTGCGTCGATTCTTCGTGGCACGGCCACCACAAGATGTTGATAGGTGGTTTGTGGAATCTGAAACCATGCTTGATGAATAGCACTTTCCAGGAGTGTGAGATTGCAGGGTTGTGGATCCAGCTGTCTGATGGCTCGTTCAACTTCATCCCACAAATTCTCAATGGGATTGAGATCTGGAAATTGTGAGGGCCACCTAAGCAAAGTAAACTCACCGGCATGTTCCTGTAACAAATCCTGTACAATACGAGCACTATGGCAGGACGCATTATCTTGTTAAAAGTAGCCATCGCCATTAGGATAAACCATCCACATGACAGGATGCACTTGGTCCGCAACGATGTTTAGATATGATGTGCCAGTCAGACCTTGATCAACACAAATTAAAGGGCCCAAAGCATGTCAGGAAAATATTCCCCAAACCATAACGTTGCCTCCACCAGCTTGAAGGGTTGTAGCAATGAATTTGGGGTCCATGCTTTGGTACTGTTTCCGCCAAATTCTCACTCGGCCATCGGCATGGTGCAACCGAAAACGTGATTCACCGGACCACATAATTTGTTTCCAATTATCGACTGTCCAGTCCTTGTGCTCCTGTGCGAACTGGAGACATTTTCTCTTGTTAACTGCAGACAGCAAAGGTGTTCGAACAGGCCTTCGGCTGCCATATCCCATCCGACGCAGTGTACGGCGAACAGTGCGGGCAGAGATCATTTCAGGGGATCCTTGATTAAGATGGTCTGTAATTTGCTGCACTGTTGCCCTTCTGTTGTCTGTTACTAGTTTGGACACTCTCCGTTCCGCCTGAGCAGTCACTAGTCGATGACGACCACACGTTGCACGTAGAGACCCAGTTTTTTGGCTGACAGTTCAGTCTTTAAACACTTTAACAACAGCTTCTCTGGAACATTTCACGAATGCGGCGGTTTCGTTGATACTCGCTCCATGGCTCCGAGCTCCTACAATCATCCCACGTTTAAAGTCCGTCAAATCGCATTTTTTACCCATCTCGTCACCCAAAAATCACTTCTACTACTGTCGCAAGCACTAAGCTTTCCCTTTTTATACTTAGCCTCGCCCTCTGGCGGCAACAGCGTGCAGCCATAGCTCATTTGCTTAAAACTGTCAGGTGGTCATAATAAAGTGGCCACTCAGTGTATACTCGTATATTACTGAGATACAGTAAGTCGCCATATATTAGTTCTGAAATTTCGGCAATTTTGTTCGCCGTAGGTATTTCTTCATGACGCGCATTTCATGAGCGTTTTCTTTGCTGAAATGCACTAGAGTGAAAAAAGTCACCGGACACCTAGAAGAGAAACACAACACAGCATTTATTGACATACATTAATACGGTGTCGATCCACCTTTGGCTTTAATGCATGCATTGGCCCTTCGAGACATGCTGTCGACGAGGTTTTGGAACACAGCGGTAGGTATGGGCTTCCATTCAGTACACAATGCTGCCGCTAACTGTTGCTTAATAGCAGCCCTTGGTTCTAAATTTCTTATGTAGCGCTCTAGTTCATCCCATAGGTGTTCTATGGGATTAAGGTCAGGGCTCTGTGCTGGCCAGTCCACACACGATACGGAATCATCGTCAAACCACGCCGTAACAGTCCTTGCTTTATGACTCGGTGCATTATCCTGCTGGTACCAACAAAGCTCGGTTCCATAGTATTGCCACAGAGTTGGTAGGGCATAATTGTCCAGAAAATCGAGGTACACATGGTGGTTAACAGGGTTGTCCACGATAACCAATGGGCCGGGACCATACCACGAAAAACACCCCCACACGAATACGCTGACTGCCAGCTCCAAACTTGATCGAAGGAACAGTACACTATGGTAAATAGCGTTCCCCGGCTGCCGCCATACCCACACACGGCCATCAGACTGATGGATCGTGCATCTGGATTCATCAGTCCATAGGACCCATTTCAATTGATCTACGGTTCACGATAAATGTTCTTTACACCATGCTAAACGACGAGTATAGCATTCCGAGTGGAGATGAAAGGCTTATGAGCAGCCACACGACCACGGTAACCCATGGAATGAAGTTCTCTGCAAATGGTAGGTGTACATACCAAGGTTTGAGCATTTTCGCTCACCTGTACACTGAGGTCTTGTGCAGTACTTCGTCGATTAGCTGTAACGACTCTCCTGAGGCTTCGACGTTCTCTATCACTGATTTTCCTTGGTCTGCCGGTACGTTTTGCTGCTTCAGGCACGCCATGTGTCTTCCACTTATTCACTACATCCGAAACAGTTGACATAGGTATGTGTAAACGCCTCTAGGCTTTTCTTATGGACAACCCACTAATATAACACCGAACAACCTTTCCTTTCTCAAATTCAGTTCCCTCCCGCCGCGACATTTTAACTCAACTCCACTGTACGTTAGCTGACCTAGTTTCTAATTTTGACTGGGACAAGTCGGGTATCTTCAATACAACTTGTCCAACTATAGCTACCGAAATTTTGCAAGACATTTTGAATGATTTCCTTAAGATCACAACCGTTCACAAGGTAGTTAAGACTAAATATGACATTAAGATCCAACCTTGGACGACCAATGGAATCACTAGATCAATAAAAAAAAAAAGGATAAGCTTCGTAAAAAAAGTAATAAGAATCCTTATAACAGTCACTTACGTGATAAGTATAAAAGGTATAATTATGCCCTAAGAAATGTTATTCAGCATGCGAAAGTTGCTTATTACAACCTCGCTATTTCAGATGCAGGAAATAACTCATATCAAAAATGGAAAATAATCAAATCAGCAATTAACAAACGATCCTGTGCTACTGAAACTCCGCTGACGTTAAAAGGAAATTCTGGTAAATTTAATGTTGATTCAAAATCAGTCGCTGATGAATTCAACAATTACTTCATTAACATAGGTCATAATTTAGCATCTCAGCAAAACTTGCCAACAAATACTAAAGATTATGCTTCTTTATCCAAAATTAAGGAAGTTCTTTTTTAAATGTTTCTACGCCCTTTGGATGATACTGAAACCTATAATATTATCACTTCATTGCCCCTAAAAAGAAGTGCTGGTTCAGACAATATTAATAGCAGAGTCATAAAAAACTCGCTCTCTATTTTAGTACCACTTATAACACATATTATTAAACTGAGTTTTTATTCAGGTCAGTTTCCTGACAGTCTGAAAATCGCTAAGGTTATTTCTATTTTTAAAAAAGGAGATTGGGAATCTACCTGTAATTACAGACCGATATCTTTGTTACCCGTTTTGAGTAAGATTTTTGAAAGGTCTATTCACAGCAGAATGGTTGATTTTTTACACACCCATGGTATGCTCTCTTTGGAACAGTTCGGTTTCCAAAGAAACAGATCTACTGAAATGGCTGTTGCTAAGTTGTCAAACTTCATTTCCGAAGCACTAGATGACAGTTATTATACTATTTGTGTTTTTATTGATTTCTAAAAAGCTTTCGACACGGTAAATCACGTCATTCTGTTACATAAATTACCCAAATACGGTTTTCGTGGCAAAATTCTTTCCCTCTTAATGAGCTACCTCTCTCATCGCAAACAGTATATGTCATTGTAAATAAAATAAACTCTGATCTACTTAATATTTCATGTGGAGTGCCTCAAGGTTCAGTATTGAGACCGTTACTGTTCCGGTTATATATTAATGACCTTCCTCTGTACCTGCAATCAACTCATGTTTTGCTATACGCTGATGACACTGTCATTTTTCAAAAATGTCATGATTTGCATAAGTTAGAGATAATGATCAATAATGATCTAACAAATTTATCTCATTGGTTATGCTCTAACAAATTATCACTTAATATTCTAAAAACCAACGCCGTATATTTCCGAAATGTTCATAAAAGAGAGGACATAAATAAATTTCCAGTCAGGATTAATGTTCTCCCCCTTAAAATTGTGGACAAAGTTCAGTATCTTGGCGTTTGGTTTGATGAATTCTTTAACTGGAATACGCATGTTCAGTTTGTTTTAAAAAAAGTTTCCTTACAGGTTGGCCTCCTTGGTAAAATTATGCATCTCTTCCCTATCAATGTCCTAAAAACATTTTACTATGCTTTTATTTATACCCATCTCTCCTATTGTCTGGTATCTTGGTATTCAAATATAAGTGCAAATAATAAGTTACGCTTGCTCAAATTACAGAAGAAATCTGTTCGCTATATGCTGAACACAGATTACATGTCTCATTCAAAACCATTATTTCTAAAACTAAATATTCTAAAAATTCATGAAATTTTTACCTTGAAACTAGGTATCATGTTTTTTAAAATAATGCATCTTAAACTGCCTATTTTTCAATCTGACATTAAATATCTGGATTATTCTATCTTCACCAGATCTGTTGCTAACAACAACATATGTCAGCCGTGTGTTAGATTTAATTATGGTTTAAATAGCATACTGTATAAAGCAATTATCCTATGGAATAATCTCCCAGAGAGCATCAGATCCCTGGAAAAATATCAAAAAGTTTTCCTTGTCTCTGCGAAATTACATTGTAAATCACCCTGATCTCCATAACGAATCTCAACCCTATCATTAAATTGTAGTTCCAAGCATGCTGCTAACAGTGGTGCTTCTGTTATAACCATCTTACTTGCTTTCATAAATGCCATATGTTTTATTCTTTTTCTTACATCTGATAGGGGGAATCGCCTTACAATCAATGTGTTCAGATTCCTCCTGGTGTATTGCATTTTCATATAACTGTAAGTTTTAAATGTGTGCAATAAATAATTGTATTGTATTGCATCTTAACAACCCAGCGGATCCGTTCATTCGCTTTTGAAAGGGTGTTCGGTGACTTTTGTTAATATAGTGTACATCTCAAAGGTTTAAGTTTATATTTGTGTCTGGAACGATATCTGCGCTGCTTAAGGACTATACTGAAAACAATCAGTTTTTAATCGGTGTCAGTTCTCTATGCAGAGGCGTAACAAGGGTGGGGCAGCGGCCCCGGGCACAGCTCAAGACAGGACGCAAAAACCACTTCTCACAATCCGATTAAAATTGGAACTAAAAATTTCTATCAGTTTATAACGTAATCGTCTTTCTGCTGTAACTGTAGAACTTAGTCCTTAACGTCGGTGATTATGTTATGTGTACTAAAGTCAGGGTAATACTAGAAGGTACCGATAGACATTCAAAAAAGAGGTCAATATTTGTACTTATAAATAAGTTTATTCTTCTTTCATGATGTTTACGCCACACTCATAGTTTGGCACTGGCCAACTATATATCATTATCCATTTCTCTAGAGGATTCAACATAATAGCACAGCAGCGATTTAACATCAAATCACAGTGTAACAGCAATCAACAGTACGTCTATTACCGCTACCATCAATAACACCAGTCTCCCGAAGCAAGCGCTGCATCGCATTTTTATCTAACGTTCTTATCAGTACACACATACGTCACTCTCGTTCCGACCCAGGCGACTTCTGATAGCCACAGCAACCCCCGCATTGCGGGGGGTTCACGGTAAGAGGGTCTCTAGCCTCAGCACAAACATTTTACAGAATCTTTTGGGGAAGTTTCATATGAATAAAGAAATAACCAGCAATTTTTTACGGCAGCTTTGAAAGAAGTATTAAAAAGAAATGTCATTTTTGGTTATTTTATCGCGGTTAAAATTTGTAAAAACTTAATGACGGGAAAGCAGTTATTTCAGAAGACCTGAGGCCCCTTTTCACAGTCATAGCAATAGTTCCTATACATGCATATTAACAAGAGAATGGGGAAAAAAATATCAATTCAATGAATGAAAAATGTTTACCAGTGAGGATAAGGTGTAATACACTGCTGGACAATTGCTAAGGACGGATCATAAACGGCTATATAGCGCATAAAAAAGTAAGTGTGGTTGGATGCCAAGTGAAATAAAATAATGTCAAAATGCCAGGACATTACAAGAAAGACAATTTATTGTGCTCTGAAATCCAGAAGGCTTTGGAACGTGTTCAAGGGACAAACAGGCCATTTTGTGCAGAATACGTAAATGTGAAAAAAATGCAATTACCGTCCGCAGGCGTTCCGGCGTAAGATGTCAATACGGGATATGGCCACCATGGAGGGCGATGCAAGATTCCACACGTCGTGTCATGCTTTTCAAGCAGCTGTTGGGGTAATTTATCCCATTCCTCTGTCAGTGCACGGATGAGGGTGTCCTTGCTTATTGGAGGGCATTGGCGACCAGCAAGACTCCTCCCCAAAGCATCCCACACATTTTCAATGGGATTCAAATCTGGAGAACGTGCTGGCCATACGAGGCGTTGAATATCCTCGCTCTCAAGACACTCCTGGACAGCGACTGTTCGATGACATGTTGCGTTTTCGTCCATGAAAATGAATCTATCACCGACAGCACCACGGAACATGCAAACATGAAGTAGCAGAACATCATTAATGTATCGTTGGCCAGTCATAGTCCCAGTTGGAAGCACATAGAGGGACGTACGGCCATTGATCATGATGCTAGCCCATACTATGACACTACATGTCGGATATCGGCCCCTTTCCTGTATGTTTGCTGGACAATATGCAGTACCACTATCACGCCAGATCAGTTGTCGTCGACAATCAGACGATAGACTGTATCTACTCTCATCTGAGAAGAGGACAGCAGACCAGTCGTCATCAGTCCAATTGCGATGCTGGTGGCACCATTGCAAACGGGCGGTACGGTGACGTCTGGACAATGGGATGCACACAACAGGACGGCGGGCGTAAAGTCCTCCTTCATGCAAACGTCTGGCGACAGTTTTTCGGCAGATCCGCTTGCCAGTAGCAGCCATAAACTGATTTGCTACCTCACTAGCTGTGCTGCGCCGGTGTCTTTTTGTTGATAGCACTATGTACCGATCTTCTGCAGGTGTACTGCGAACACGACTTCCCCGTAACGTTTGCCACACTCTCCATTTGTTTGAAATGATTTCCAAAGCCTTGAAACAACACTGTGGCTGACGTCAAACTTCCTGGCAACATCTGTTATTTTTAGCCCTTCTTTAATCTTGCCAATAATACGGCCACGCGTAAAATCATCTAGGTGATGTCCGGAAAACATACTGAAAATTGCAAGTTCGTCAATTGATTCTTTCCCTTTCAACTTTGCGTTTGAACAACAACGGTCAATACGCGTCAAATCCTTTATATCTCTTATCAGCGCTATGAAGTCACGAACAAGTTTGGCAATTCAAAATTTGCATACGCTCAACACGTCTTACTGTATCTCGCACTTATGCTAATTTCCACATTTTCCTGCCTTCCATTTTATGGTTGCTATCGTTGCTATTGTCATCCGTCCTTAGCAATTGTCCGGCAGTGTACATAACACAATTGTTTGCACGTAACTACGTATGCTTCAGAATGTAATGAACTGAAAGGTGTTATTCCCTGGGAGAAGCATAGACCTGTGCCATTTTTTTTATAATAGTCAAGAGAAAACTTTTTTACTATGTGCAAAATCTTGTAGCATTATGTTAAGTGTGTTTTTTATACTCAATAGTAAATAATTTAAGTACGTGTTTTTTTTGTGCCACAATTCTTAAATATTTGCTGACATATGTTCTCTATTTTTGTATAAATCGAAAAAGGTCATTACATATTGTCTGACTATCACTTGAAAGTTACATGTTTTGTATGTGTGATCATGAAACATTTCTAAGACGCTGGCCTTAGTTCTCTAAAAGAATAAAATTTGCATGATATATTCTACTTTGGCGTAATTATTTTGTAGCACTTTCTGTTGGTATAAAATTAGGGCAACTATTTCAATTACAACGTGCACATTTGTGTTACACGCAGTAAAAAGTGCAATAATTTTGGTTTTGAGCAGAATACCTCTAGGTTCCAAATCATTTTAATTATTAAAACGCCTATAAAGCCCAATAAATAATATGGAATTAAAAATTTAAGTAATTGAGTGCTGAAAGATTTTCGAAAAAGGGCCTCGAGATATGCCACTGTACCGATCTCAGATTGTTGCCAATGTCATTCTCGTTTGAAGGAAAAAGACATAACGTTAAGGTTTGAAGATGTCTAAGAGAACGAACTCAAATTTACATAGAAAAAGAAACTCAAAAGGAAAGCTAAAATAAAATATACGTTATTCGAAAAAGGGCTTCGAGATACGCCACTGTTCCGATCTCAGATTGTTGCCAATGTCATTCTCGTTTGAGGGAAATTACATAACGTTAAGGTTTGAAAATGTCTAAGAGAACGAACTCATATTTATATAGAAAAAGAAACTCAAAAGGAAAGCTAAAATAAAATATACGTTATTCGAAAAAGAGTCCCGATATACGCCACTGTTCCGACCTCAGATTGTTATCAACGTCATTCTCGTTTGAGGGAAAATACATAACGTTAAGGTTTGAAAATGTCTAAGAGAACGAACTCAAATTTACATAGAAAAAGAAACTCAAAAGGAAAGCTAAAATAAAATATACGTTACACAGTCTCAGGTGTAGTTTTTCGCCCATTAACAGAATTCCATTAAAAGTTTTTGCCAGTTTCCTCCTTGGCAGCCTAAATTCGCATTGGCAGCCTAAATTCACATTGGCAGCTCCCTTTCGTAGCCTAAATTCGCATTTGCAGCACCACTTGGCAGCCTAAATGCACATTTCTTCCTCAAAATGTTCAGTGGATGTTAATTGCTTACATTCAGAAATGAAGGTGCGGCCGTACGTACGGTGCAAGATACGGATATTGTTCACACTGTTGAAAGCTCTATGTTGGCTATTCAACCATTTATGCAAGCCATGACTTCTATTTGCATTCGGTTTCATTTGATATGGTACCGAAGATCCGAACTCCGAAGCATTCGGGAAAAGCTGTATAAACAGTCAGAGTTTTCTTGTGCCTCCCCGTACAGTTAACATTGGAGTGTAAAAATTGATTTTGTCGAGCAGTACGTATGTATATGTGGGTGTGTATAAGATAGAGGGATGTAAGGTCAGGTGATGCGTAACATCACAGCCTCTCCTTGACAAATGTCAACCCCGCCTTCTCGTGGTACATCCTGCTCCCACTAAAGGGGCTCTGACGACCGCCAATAGCGGTATAACTATACCATCGGGATTAGAGGAAATGCTATCCCACACTCACCAACCCGCTTGGCCAGCGTGGTGAGTTATGGCCAAACCCCTCCAAAATGACTCCACAACTTAAATCTTGGCCCTCAGTCTCCGGCAGCTGGAATGTACCTGGCCAAGGCAGCGGCCAGTGCGGCATAAAGGCAGAGGGTGCTAAGAATCCCCGGAGGACCGGACTAGGCTGCCATCTGATGCTGACCTTGGCTACGTACAAAGGACGCTCCCTATCTTCTGATTCAAGGCTTCTTGATTTTTTTTTTTTTATTGGAGGTTTAACGACCACCGTGAGCAACTCAATGGGCTATAAGCAGTCGCCCGTCCCTAATTTAGGGTCACTGGTTCCAGGGAAGGGAGAGAGCCACTGCCGTAAGACAAACACAACATCCGTGCCTCACCGGGATTCGAACCCGGACCCCTTTCGGACGAATGATCAGAGGCCAATGCCTTAGACCACTGCGCCACCGGGGCGGCCTTCTTGAATTGGAAGAGGAACTACAAAGGATCAAGTGGGACATCGTCGGGCTAAGTGAGGTAAGGAGAAAAGGAGAAGATCTCATTGAACTGAAAAGTGGACATCTCTTCTACTATCGTGGGACATATACTGGCAGAACTAGTGGTGTTGGATTTATAATAAACAAGAAACTGAAGGATAAAGTTGTAGAAGTTGAAAGTTCCTCTGACAGAACTGCACGATTATCCAACTCTCGAGAAGATACCAGGCTCAGATTATTCAAACTTATGCACCCACCACAAGTCATGCTGAAGAAGAAATTGAAGAATTTTATGAGGAAATTCGTGATCTAAATAATAAAGGTAAGCAGCACTTGAAGATAATTATGGGAGATTTCAATGCAAAAATAGGGCAACGGCAACAGAATGAAACTTCAGTAGGTAAATTCGGTCACGGCAACAGAAACCAGCGTGGAAATACTCTCGTAGAGTTTGCAGAGGCAGAAGGGTTTTTCATCTTGAACTCCTTTTTCAAGAAAAAGCCACACAGGAAATGGACATGGAGACATCCAAATGGGACGACAAGTGAAATTGATTTTATTATGTGTAACAAAAAATTCGTCATAGAAGACTGCAGTGTGCTAAACAAGTTCAACACAGGCAGTGACCATAGATTGGTGAGATGTAAGATGCACCTCAACACTAAACTCGAACGTAGCAAGCTCATAAGACAAACAAAATGTATTGACATAACCAACCTTAAAAAACACCATAATACCTTCAAATTGGAACTGAAGAACAGATTCTCTGCTTCAGAAGGCCTAACATCGGAAGAAGTGGATATTTCTGAAGTTAACAGAAAAGTAACCAAAGCTCTTATGGAAACAGCAACAAAATTAGCTGGGTCTAAGAACAAATTGCATGTGAACAAATTATCAGGAAAAACCAAAATGTTGATGCAAAAAAGAAGAGGGATGAGGACAACTAAAGAAGATGTGACTTCCAAAGTGGAATATATAGAGCTATGCAAGACAGTTCGAAAAAATATTACTGAAGACGTAAGGAAATTCAACTGTGAACTAGTAAGGAAAGCAATTGAAAACAACCAAAGCCTAAAGATAGCAAAGGGACATCTCAGTAAGGGGAAAAAACAGATTATGGCACTGAGAAAAGAAGATGGTTCTGTAACAAGAAATAGAGGCGAAATTTTGACAAGAGTGAAAGATTTCTACTCCAAATTATATGAAAGGGATGATACATGTACTCCAGACATCATGAAAGGTACCAGTACCAGAGTTCTTCCAGTCCTTCCAGTAGAAGTTGCACATGCAATCAAGAACATGAAGCGGGGAAAAGCTCCAGGAGAAAATGGAATTACTGTAGACATCATACAAGAAGCAAGTGGAGAAATCGAAACAGTACTCGCCCAAATTTTCACTCGATGCCTTAATGAAGGGAAAATTCCTGAGGATTGGAACAACGCTACAATGATCTTGCTACATAAAAAAGGTGACATTGAGGATCTCAGGAACTACAGACCTATCAGCCTCCTATCAGTGGTTTATAAAATCTTCACTAAAGTTCTTTCACACCGCTTGAAGGTGACACTGGACATGGCTCAACCGAGAGAACAAGCTGGATTCAGGAGTGGCTACAGCACAATAGATCATATCCACGTACTGAGAGAACTAATTGAAAGAGCGAGGGAATATGAACTTCCAGTGTGCATGGCTTTTATCGATTATGAAAAAGCTTTTGATTCGGTGAAACCATCAGCAGTTGCAATGGCTCTGAAATCCTGCGGTATTGAAGATGCATACATTAATATTATTAATAACATCTATGAAAATGCAAGTGCAAAGATTCGGCTGTTTGAAAATACAACACACATAAAAATTGGAAAAGGAGTGAGACAAGGTGACACCATATCTCCGAAGCTCTTTAATGCCACATTGGAAAATGTCTTTCAATCACTGAACTGGGAAAACAAAGGGATAAAGATTAATTTAGATTATCTAACCCACCTTCGTTTTGCTGATGACGTAGTCATTTTTGCAACTACCCCATCAGAGCTGCAGAGTATGATCCAGGAACTTGCTGACAAGAGTAAAGAAGTGGGATTAAAAATGAACTTTCAGAAGACAAAAGTGATGTTCAATGCTTTTACAAGAAATGAAGATTTATCGATTGATGGAGAAAAGCTGGAGATAACAGACACGTACGTTTATCTTGGACAGCAGATATCAAGTGAGGGTCACATTGGTGAAGAAATTAATCGGCGTACAAAACTTGCCTGGAGAGCTTTTGGAAGAAACAGCATAATTTTCAAGAGCAATATGCCATTATGTCTTAAAAGAAAAATGTTTGATCAATGCATCCTTCCAGTGCTTACGTATGGTGCAGAGACGTGGACCTTAGCTTATAGAGACATACAAAGGCTGCAGACAACTCAAAGTAGCTTGGAGAGGTGCATGCTTGGTGTAACCAGGAGAGATAAGAAGAGGAACACGTGGATCCGAAAAATGACAAGAGTGGAAGACATCATGATCAGAGTTAAATCCCTGAAATGGCAATGGGCTGGACATACTGCCAGAAGAACAGACCATCGATGGACAGCCGAAATTTTAGATTGGATTCCAAGGGACAGGAAAAGACCCAGAAGAAGACCACATGGAAGATGGGTGGATGAAATTCGAAAGTATGCGGGAGTGACATGGAGGAGACTGGCACAAGACAGACCGTTGTGGAGGAAACTTGGGGAGACCTTCGTCCAGCAGTGGATTGATAATGGTTGACAATGATGATGATGATGATGATGATGATAAGATAGAAAGATAAAAGGGGGCGCAAAATTTTGTGCTCGTCCCGGGCGCAGAAATGCCTAGTTACGCCTCTGTCTCTATGAGAAGTGTTTAGTCAGTTATATTTAATCCTTATAAGAATGCAGTTTAATAGTAATCAGATCTGTATTTCATATTATCAGATTTTCTTTTGCATCAAAAGATGTCTAGACTCCACTCGGAAATTTGGTGGTATTGCTTCAGTTTTACATCTGAATAGAACGAATTATCGATATAAAATGCGTAAATACAAATTATAATGCAACGAATAAATGAAAACGACTTTAAAAGAGAAATGCTTTTATGAGGTTTCTCTTTTTCATACAGATTGCATCATAGTAGCGCAATTCTTTCATCTAACTAATTGCATGTCGAAAGCTAATGATTAACGTGTGCACACCATCTTTTAAGGTATGTGAAATGCTCACAAAGCTTCCGAAGCACCATCTGCCAGATAGAGCTATAGAAAAGGTCCAGATGCTTTCGCTGAATGAAAGAGGTTAAGGATAATTATAAAACATGTGCTTGTGAATCATTCCTCATATTGTTTTTGTTTTCCTGTCCTATATAACCATGTACTATGGCCTGATGAGTATTGACTGCAAACTGAACGCCTGAGGTGCTTCTGATTAGTCGTAACAGTTGGAAACATGAGAGTCCAAACCTTTCTAACATCTCTGCTGGTGCTGTCTGCCATTGCGTTTGCGGTGAGTATATGTTCTGTTCTTCCACGTTTAACTACTTTAAAACACATGCATAATTTGCCAATAAACGCACTCAGTAGACAAAATATTAGAGATATTGATGATGGGAAGTTGATATGGGGCACCCCTCATGTAGAGTGGAACATAGAGATCTGCACGGATTTTATTTATAGTGAGCCCGGCCCAGCTCAAGCCAGTGGGTTTAAGGCACAGCCCGACCCGTCAACTGCAGTTATTATTTAGGCCCTGCCCTGCCCTGCCCGGCCCGTCGATTTAAGCTATTTTTAGTCCCGGCTCGTGATGTGCCATTTTGTATTATTTTGCCTTTCTATTGCATTTTATTAAATTGTAAAAACTAAATAATAAAACGAGATATTATTGGAAATACACTACTATTTGTGAAAATTGCAACACCAAGAAGCAAACATGATATTTGAATGAAATTTGTACCACACATTACCGATATGACTGTACATAAGGGATTTAATTTTCAGAACAATACAACAATTTTTACCAGCGGAAACCAGTATCTTGTGAAGCCTCCGCGAGCTGCAATAAGAGTTTCTAGACGGCGTGGCATTGAATCAAAAAGGCGTTGGATGGTATCCTGGGTAATTGCTTGTCAGGCGGCATGTATGCGAGTCCATGCACAGATCATTGGTACTGACTGCTGGGGGACTATCCAAGACATATTTCATAGGCGACATGTACGGCGAACGTGCAGGCAAGAGAAGAAACGATATCTGCTGTGCTGCGAAGAGGGCTTGAACATTTCAGACAACATGTGGCCGGGCATTGTCCTGCTGGAATATAGCGCCAGGAGTGATCTGACGGAAGGGTATGAGGGGAATACGAGACAAATTCGCACTGATTATACCAATGTATATGAACTCACGCTGTCTGAGTACGATGTAAAAACCTAAAATTGTTACAAATAATATTTTGTTTTGCAACACCCTAAAACACAATTTAGTTCTTAGACTTAGGGAAGACCATTCAGTTCCTATAGGCTTAGGAAGACCTTGGGAGTACCGCAGGGTTCAATTCTGGGTCCATTACTTGTTTTAATTTATGTTAATGGTATTTTTAACATTGAACTTAAAAAGGATTTAATTTTGCTTGCGGATGTTGCCACAGTTATGATTACGGGTGCAGATCTAAATGAGGCAAAAATAAAATGTAATAAAATAATTGAAAAATTGATGGAAGGGATAGATGCAAATTTTCTGTGTTTAAATATTTAAAAAACAACAATCAAAATTATGATTTTTAAAAAGTGAGATAGACACATTGTTAAACCACCATCTTGATATATACTTCGAAATGTGCATTATTTTGTAAAAATCTTACTGTCTACTATAAATAACTTCAAAAAATGAAACGAAATTGTTAATTCTAAAGTTAACTAACCTTTTAATGACTTCGTTGTGACTGGTTTTTGTTGGAAAGCATTTGAACGGAGGTCCACACTTTCAGCTGATCCTCTTGATGGGTATCCTTCATTTGCGACCTTAAGGGCATGTTGATTTGGGTTAGGTAGGAGAATGTAGATTCGCAGCAATAACTGGTTGAAAAGCAAGAAAGCATTTTTCATGCATGTTGCCAAAGGCGTGGGTATTCTACTGCATTTTTCCATATTTCAACTGGATCTTTCTTAGTGTCAAATAAGGACTTTAAAATGTCATCTTCTGAGAGGTCAATCAATTCCATCTGCAGTTCTTTAGGAGCCATAGAACAAAATCATGAGCGTAGCAGGTGTCAAAATAGCCCTTATGACTTACTAATGCTTTAATTGTAGCAGTCAGCCCGGGGAGCATTATTTCGTTGAATCTTCTTTACTCTTAGGTATTTTAAATACGGTCATTTTAACATTAAAATAAAAATAATAAATGACGAACAAAAACACAATAAAAATAAAAGGATTTGTTCTTCAAAATTTGGATTCACTCCTTTCTTATATTGACCGTAAATTACCGTTTTCAAGATGTATTAACGGAAAATTCTGAACTTTCAGAAACCTTTCCGCAATTCCTTTCTTATATTGACGGTAAATTACTGTTTTCAAGATGTATTAACGGAAAATTCTGAACTTTCAGAAACCTTTCTGCAATTCCTTTCTTATGAATACTGATAAACTCCGTTCTCACTTTTTCAGTATATGACGAAAAATTTCCGGTAATGGGAGAGATTCACTGGAATACTTGGGGGATTGATTAACTGTTAAATTTTGATAGTCTGTCGATGAATTTGATTTTGAAGTTCTATAGCGAGATCGGATACTGTGGATAGTATATCGCACAAATATTGGTTATTGTGGTACAGAATATTTCTTCTCCTCTTCGCCATTTTGTGCATCAGATATTATACACTATATTGACAAAAGTCACCGGACACCCATTCAAAAGCAAATTAACAGATCCGCTGCGTTTTTAAGATGCGCTGTACAGCTGCAAACGGTATGAAAACAAGCCTGCAGCTGACCGCGATCATGTCGCACTGTGGGGTTGAGTGAAAATGTCGCGGCTGGAGAGAACTGATTTTGAGATAGGAAAGATTATTGGGTGTTATATTAGTGTGTTGTCCATTAGAGAAACCGAGAGGCGTTTAAACATACTCAAGTCAACTACTTTGGATGTACTGAATAAGTGGAAGACGTATCGTGTGTCTGAAGCAGCAAAACGTACCGGCATACCAAAGAAAATTAGTTATAGAGGACGTCGAAGCCTCAGGAGAGTCGTTACAGCTAATCGACGGAGTACTGCACAATAACTCAGTGTACAGGAGAGTAAATATGCTGGAACCTCGGTATGTACACGTACCATTCGCAGAGAACTTCATTCCATGGGTTACCGTGGTCGTGCGTCTGCTCATAAGCCTTTCATCTCCACTTGGAATGCTACTCGTCGTTTAGCACGATGTAAAGAACATTTATCGTAGACCGTAAATCAATTGAAATGGGTCCTACGGAATGATGAATCCAGATACAAGATCCACCAGTCTGATGGCCGTGTGTGAGTATGGCGGCAGCCGGAGGAACGCTATTTACCACAGTGTACTGTTCCTACGGTCAAGTTTGGAGCTGGCAGTCAGCGTATTCGTGTGGGGGTGTTTTTCGTGGTATGGTCCCGGCCCGTTGGTTATCGTGGACAACCCTGTAAACCACCATGTCTACCTTGATATTCTGGACAATTATGTCCAGAAAATCGAGGTAGACATGGTGGAACCGAGCCTTGTTGGTACCAGCAGGATAATACACCGAGTCATAAAGCAAGGACTGTTACGGCGTGGTTTGACGATAACTCCGTATCACGTGTTAACTGGCCAGCGCAAAGCCCTGATCGTAATCCCATAGAGCACCTATGGGATGAATTAGAGCGCCGCATAAGACGTTTGGAGCCAAGGCCTACTACTAAGCAACAGTTAGCGGCAGCATTATGTACTGAATGGAAGCGCATACCTATTGCTGTGTTCCAAAACTTTGTTGGAAGCATGTCTCGAAGGGTTAGTGCATGCATTAAGGCCAAAGGTGGGCCGACACCGTACTAATGTAGGTCAATAAATCCTATGTTGTGTTTCTCTTCTAGGTGTCCGCTGACTTTTGTTAATATAGTGTATATTGTGTTACCGTAAGAAACCGGGTACTTTATTTATTGTACAGGTGATTGTACGATTCCTGCTGTATCAGTCCGTGGAGTCCTTAAAGCAAAAGCTATATAGCTATCAAGAGTAAATTTTATATTCAGAAGCTTTGTGAAATAATGTTATGGAACAGTGCACTGCACCTATAATTGAAAGTTATAATTGAAAGTTATTGTCAGTTGAAAAAAGATTTCAAACTCCAAATAATTCTGTTGCTTCGAAAAATCACGATGAAATAAATACGTGATTTGTAACAAGACCTCCAACAGAAAAAAATAAAATTATTTCAAAGGTATTCAAAAAATAATAAGTTCCATTAGAAAAGAAAATGATTATAATCACTCGCATTAATGAAACAAAAATTCATCGCCCAATACAGAAGATGAGTCGAAAGTTTTCCAATATTTGCATAAACGCATGTGCTGCGACGGGAATGTCACCTACTTCAAGTCGCGCACTGCAGTAGGTCGAAAAGGGATATACAGTGTGTAACGTACCAGGAGATGTGACGTACCTGCCCGAAGGACGCACACGACATAAAGGCAGATAGGAATCAGAATAAAACGTCCGCGTAGCTCAATTGGTAAAGCAACTTATTCCGGAATGAGGGGACCCGGGTTCGAATCCTGGCGCGGATAAAAATGACGGAGAAATTAACTTCGTTATAATGGCGCCCGAACTATCCGGATGACCCGACCGTTCAAAATCTCGCATTGGTGTGATGTTATTTCCACACCGCGAGATAGGAAAAATAAGAGAATCCTTTCTCCAGAACTTCGAAAAAAAAAAAAGGGGGGGGGGAGATGATGTAACGTACCAGGAGATGTGACGTACCTGCCCGAAGGACGCACACGACATAAAGGCAGATAGGAATCAGAATAAAACGTCCGCGTAGCTCAATTGGTAAAGCAACTTATTCCGGAATGAGGGGACCCGGGTTCGAATCCTGGCGCGGATAAAAATGACGGAGAAATTAACTTCGTTATAATGGCGCCCGAACTATCCGGATGACCCGACCGTTCAAAATCTCGCATTGGTGTGATGTTATTTCCACACCGCGAGATAGGAAAAATAAGAGAATCCTTTCTCCAGAACTTCGAAAAAAAAAAGGGGGGGGGGAGATGATGTAACGTACCAGGAGATGTGACGTACCTGCCCGAAGGACGCACACGACATAAAGGCAGATAGGAATCAGAATAAAACGTCCGCGTAGCTCAATTGGTAAAGCAACTTATTCCGGAATGAGGGGACCCGGGTTCGAATCCTGGCGCGGATAAAAATGACGGAGAAATTAACTTCGTTATAATGGCGCCCGAACTATCCGGATGACCCGACCGTTCAAAATCTCGCATTGGTGTGATGTTATTTCCACACCGCGAGATAGGAAAAATAAGAGAATCCTTTCTCCAGAACTTCGAAAAAAAAAAAGGGGGGGAGATGATGTAACGTACCAGGAGATGTGACGTACCTGCCCGAAGGACGCACACGACATAAAGGCAGATAGGAATCAGAATAAAACGTCCGCGTAGCTCAATTGGTAAAGCAACTTATTCCGGAATGAGGGGACCCGGGTTCGAATCCTGGCGCGGATAAAAATGACGGAGAAATTAACTTCGTTATAATGGCGCCCGAACTATCCGGATGACCCGACCGTTCAAAATCTCGCATTGGTGTGATGTTATTTCCACACCGCGAGATAGGAAAAATAAGAGAATCCTTTCTCCAGAACTTCGAAAAAAATAAAATAAAATAAAATAAGGGGGAGATGATGTAACGTACCAGGAGATGTGACGTACCTGCCCGAAGGACGCACACGACATAAAGGCAGATAGGAATCAGAATAAAACGTCCGCGTAGCTCAATTGGTAAAGCAACTTATTCCGGAATGAGGGGACCCGGGTTCGAATCCTGGCGCGGATAAAAATGACGGAGAAATTAACTTCGTTATAATGGCGCCCGAACTATCCGGATGACCCGACCGTTCAAAATCTCGCATTGGTGTGATGTTATTTCCACACCGCGAGATAGGAAAAATAAGAGAATCCTTTCTCCAGAACTTCGAAAAAAAAAAGGGGGGGGGGGGAGATGATGTAACGTACCAGGAGATGTGACGTACCTGCCCGAAGGACGCACACGACATAAAGGCAGATAGGAATCAGAATAAAACGTCCGCGTAGCTCAATTGGTAAAGCAACTTATTCCGGAATGAGGGGACCCGGGTTCGAATCCTGGCGCGGATAAAAATGACGGAGAAATTAACTTCGTTATAATGGCGCCCGAACTATCCGGATGACCCGACCGTTCAAAATCTCGCATTGGTGTGATGTTATTTCCACACCGCGAGATAGGAAAAATAAGAGAATCCTTTCTCCAGAACTTCGAAAAAAAAAAGGGGGGGGGGAGATGATGTAACGTACCAGGAGATGTGACGTACCTGCCCGAAGGACGCACACGACATAAAGGCAGATAGGAATCAGAATAAAACGTCCGCGTAGCTCAATTGGTAAAGCAACTTATTCCGGAATGAGGGGACCCGGGTTCGAATCCTGGCGCGGATAAAAATGACGGAGAAATTAACTTCGTTATAATGGCGCCCGAACTATCCGGATGACCCGACCGTTCAAAATCTCGCATTGGTGTGATGTTATTTCCACACCGCGAGATAGGAAAAATAAGAGAATCCTTTCTCCAGAACTTCGAAAAAAAAAAGGGGGGGGGGGAGATGATGTAACGTACCAGGAGATGTGACGTACCTGCCCGAAGGACGCACACGACATAAAGGCAGATAGGAATCAGAATAAAACGTCCGCGTAGCTCAATTGGTAAAGCAACTTATTCCGGAATGAGGGGACCCGGGTTCGAATCCTGGCGCGGATAAAAATGACGGAGAAATTAACTTCGTTATAATGGCGCCCGAACTATCCGGATGACCCGACCGTTCAAAATCTCGCATTGGTGTGATGTTATTTCCACACCGCGAGATAGGAAAAATAAGAGAATCCTTTCTCCAGAACTTCGAAAAAAAAAGGGGGGGGGGAGATGATGTAACGTACCAGGAGATGTGACGTACCTGCCCGAAGGACGCACACGACATAAAGGCAGATAGGAATCAGAATAAAACGTCCGCGTAGCTCAATTGGTAAAGCAACTTATTCCGGAATGAGGGGACCCGGGTTCGAATCCTGGCGCGGATAAAAATGACGGAGAAATTAACTTCGTTATAATGGCGCCCGAACTATCCGGATGACCCGACCGTTCAAAATCTCGCATTGGTGTGATGTTATTTCCACACCGCGAGATAGGAAAAATAAGAGAATCCTTTCTCCAGAACTTCGAAAAAAAAAAGGGGGGGGGGAGATGATGTAACGTACCAGGAGATGTGACGTACCTGCCCGAAGGACGCACACGACATAAAGGCAGATAGGAATCAGAATAAAACGTCCGCGTAGCTCAATTGGTAAAGCAACTTATTCCGGAATGAGGGGACCCGGGTTCGAATCCTGGCGCGGATAAAAATGACGGAGAAATTAACTTCGTTATAATGGCGCCCGAACTATCCGGATGACCCGACCGTTCAAAATCTCGCATTGGTGTGATGTTATTTCCACACCGCGAGATAGGAAAAATAAGAGAATCCTTTCTCCAGAACTTCGAAAAAAAAAAGGGGGGGGGGGAGATGATGTAACGTACCAGGAGATGTGACGTACCTGCCCGAAGGACGCACACGACATAAAGGCAGATAGGAATCAGAATAAAACGTCCGCGTAGCTCAATTGGTAAAGCAACTTATTCCGGAATGAGGGGACCCGGGTTCGAATCCTGGCGCGGATAAAAATGACGGAGAAATTAACTTCGTTATAATGGCGCCCGAACTATCCGGATGACCCGACCGTTCAAAATCTCGCATTGGTGTGATGTTATTTCCACACCGCGAGATAGGAAAAATAAGAGAATCCTTTCTCCAGAACTTCGAAAAAAAAAAAAGGGGGGGGGGAGATGATGTAACGTACCAGGAGATGTGACGTACCTGCCCGAAGGACGCACACGACATAAAGGCAGATAGGAATCAGAATAAAACGTCCGCGTAGCTCAATTGGTAAAGCAACTTATTCCGGAATGAGGGGACCCGGGTTCGAATCCTGGCGCGGATAAAAATGACGGAGAAATTAACTTCGTTATAATGGCGCCCGAACTATCCGGATGACCCGACCGTTCAAAATCTCGCATTGGTGTGATGTTATTTCCACACCGCGAGATAGGAAAAATAAGAGAATCCTTTCTCCAGAACTTCGAAAAAAAAAAGGGGGGGGGGGGAGATGATGTGACGTACCTGCCCGAAGGACGCACACGACATAAAGGCAGATAGGAATCAGAATAAAACGTCCGCGTAGCTCAATTGGTAAAGCAACTTATTCCGGAATGAGGGGACCCGGGTTCGAATCCTGGCGCGGATAAAAATGACGGAGAAATTAACTTCGTTATAATGGCGCCCGAACTATCCGGATGACCCGACCGTTCAAAATCTCGCATTGGTGTGATGTTATTTCCACACCGCGAGATAGGAAAAATAAGAGAATCCTTTCTCCAGAACTTCGAAAAAAAAAAAAAGGGGGGGGGAGATGATGTAACGTACCAGGAGATGTGACGTACCTGCCCGAAGGACGCACACGACATAAAGGCAGATAGGAATCAGAATAAAACGTCCGCGTAGCTCAATTGGTAAAGCAACTTATTCCGGAATGAGGGGACCCGGGTTCGAATATTGGCGCGGATAAAAATGACGGAGAAATTAACTTCGTTATAATGGCGCCCGAACTATCCGGATGACCCGACCGTTCAAAATCTCGCATTGGTGTGATGTTATTTCCACACCGCGAGATAGGAAAAATAAGAGAATCCTTTCTCCAGAACTTCGAAAAAAAAAAGGGGGGGGGGAGATGATGTAACGTACCAGGAGATGTGACGTACCTGCCCGAAGGACGCACACGACATAAAGGCAGATAGGAATCAGAATAAAACGTCCGCGTAGCTCAATTGGTAAAGCAACTTATTCCGGAATGAGGGGACCCGGGTTCGAATCCTGGCGCGGATAAAAATGACGGAGAAATTAACTTCGTTATAATGGCGCCCGAACTATCTGGATGACCCGACCGTTCAAAATCTCGCATTGGTGTGATGTTATTTCCACACCGCGAGATAGGAAAAATAAGAGAATCCTTTCTCCAGAACTTCGAAAAAAAAAAGGGGGGGGGAGATGATGTAACGTACCAGGAGATGTGACGTACCTGCCCGAAGGACGCACACGACATAAAGGCAGATAGGAATCAGAATAAAACGTCCGCGTAGCTCAATTGGTAAAGCAACTTATTCCGGAATGAGGGGACCCGGGTTCGAATCCTGGCGCGGATAAAAATGACGGAGAAATTAACTTCGTTATAATGGCGCCCGAACTATCCGGATGACCCGACCGTTCAAAATCTCGCATTGGTGTGATGTTATTTCCACACCGCGAGATAGGAAAAATAAGAGAATCCTTTCTCCAGAACTTCGAAAAAAAAAAGGGGGGGGGGGAGATGATGTAACGTACCAGGAGATGTGACGTACCTGCCCGAAGGACGCACACGACATAAAGGCAGATAGGAATCAGAATAAAACGTCCGCGTAGCTCAATTGGTAAAGCAACTTATTCCGGAATGAGGGGACCCGGGTTCGAATCCTGGCGCGGATAAAAATGACGGAGAAATTAACTTCGTTATAATGGCGCCCGAACTATCCGGATGACCCGACCGTTCAAAATCTCGCATTGGTGTGATGTTATTTCCACACCGCGAGATAGGAAAAATAAGAGAATCCTTTCTTCAGAACTTCGAAAAAAAAAAAGGGGGGGGAGATGATGTAACGTACCAGGAGATGTGACGTACCTGCCCGAAGGACGCACACGACATAAAGGCAGATAGGAATCAGAATAAAACGTCCGCGTAGCTCAATTGGTAAAGCAACTTATTCCGGAATGAGGGGACCCGGGTTCGAATCCTGGCGCGGATAAAAATGACGGAGAAATTAACTTCGTTATAATGGCGCCCGAACTATCCGGATGACCCGACCGTTCAAAATCTCGCATTGGTGTGATGTTATTTCCACACCGCGAGATAGGAAAAATAAGAGAATCCTTTCTCCAGAACTTCGAAAAAAAAAAGGGGGGGGGGAGATGATGTAACGTACCAGGAGATGTGACGTACCTGCCCGAAGGACGCACACGACATAAAGGCAGATAGGAATCAGAATAAAACGTCCGCGTAGCTCAATTGGTAAAGCAACTTATTCCGGAATGAGGGGACCCGGGTTCGAATCCTGGCGCGGATAAAAATGACGGAGAAATTAACTTCGTTATAATGGCGCCCGAACTATCCGGATGACCCGACCGTTCAAAATCTCGCATTGGTGTGATGTTATTTCCACACCGCGAGATAGGAAAAATAAGAGAATCCTTTCTCCAGAACTTCGAAAAAAAAAGGGGGGGGGAGATGATGTAACGTACCAGGAGATGTGACGTACCTGCCCGAAGGACGCACACGACATAAAGGCAGATAGGAATCAGAATAAAACGTCCGCGTAGCTCAATTGGTAAAGCAACTTATTCCGGAATGAGGGGACCCGGGTTCGAATCCTGGCGCGGATAAAAATGACGGAGAAATTAACTTCGTTATAATGGCGCCCGAACTATCCGGATGACCCGACCGTTCAAAATCTCGCATTGGTGTGATGTTATTTCCACACCGCGAGATAGGAAAAATAAGAGAATCCTTTCTCCAGAACTTCGAAAAAAAAAAGGGGGGGGAGATGATGTAACGTACCAGGAGATGTGACGTACCTGCCCGAAGGACGCACACGACATAAAGGCAGATAGGAATCAGAATAAAACGTCCGCGTAGCTCAATTGGTAAAGCAACTTATTCCGGAATGAGGGGACCCGGGTTCGAATATTGGCGCGGATAAAAATGACGGAGAAATTAACTTCGTTATAATGGCGCCCGAACTATCCGGATGACCCGACCGTTCAAAATCTCGCATTGGTGTGATGTTATTTCCACACCGCGAGATAGGAAAAATAAGAGAATCCTTTCTCCAGAACTTCGAAAAAAAAAAGGGGGGGGGGGAGATGATGTAACGTACCAGGAGATGTGACGTACCTGCCCGAAGGACGCACACGACATAAAGGCAGATAGGAATCAGAATAAAACGTCCGCGTAGCTCAATTGGTAAAGCAACTTATTCCGGAATGAGGGGACCCGGGTTCGAATCCTGGCGCGGATAAAAATGACGGAGAAATTAACTTCGTTATAATGGCGCCCGAACTATCCGGATGACCCGACCGTTCAAAATCTCGCATTGGTGTGATGTTATTTCCACACCGCGAGATAGGAAAAATAAGAGAATCCTTTCTCCAGAACTTCGAAAAAAAAAAAAGGGGGGGGGGGAGATGATGTAACGTACCAGGAGATGTGACGTACCTGCCCGAAGGACGCACACGACATAAAGGCAGATAGGAATCAGAATAAAACGTCCGCGTAGCTCAATTGGTAAAGCAACTTATTCCGGAATGAGGGGACCCGGGTTCGAATCCTGGCGCGGATAAAAATGACGGAGAAATTAACTTCGTTATAATGGCGCCCGAACTATCCGGATGACCCGACCGTTCAAAATCTCGCATTGGTGTGATGTTATTTCCACACCGCGAGATAGGAAAAATAAGAGAATCCTTTCTCCAGAACTTCGAAAAAAAAAAGGGGGGGGGGAGATGATGTAACGTACCAGGAGATGTGACGTACCTGCCCGAAGGACGCACACGACATAAAGGCAGATAGGAATCAGAATAAAACGTCCGCGTAGCTCAATTGGTAAAGCAACTTATTCCGGAATGAGGGGACCCGGGTTCGAATCCTGGCGCGGATAAAAATGACGGAGAAATTAACTTCGTTATAATGGCGCCCGAACTATCCGGATGACCCGACCGTTCAAAATCTCGCATTGGTGTGATGTTATTTCCACACCGCGAGATAGGAAAAATAAGAGAATCCTTTCTTCAGAACTTCGAAAAAAAAAAGGGGGGGGAGATGATGTAACGTACCAGGAGATGTGACGTACCTGCCCGAAGGACGCACACGACATAAAGGCAGATAGGAATCAGAATAAAACGTCCGCGTAGCTCAATTGGTAAAGCAACTTATTCCGGAATGAGGGGACCCGGGTTCGAATCCTGGCGCGGATAAAAATGACGGAGAAATTAACTTCGTTATAATGGCGCCCGAACTATCCGGATGACCCGACCGTTCAAAATCTCGCATTGGTGTGATGTTATTTCCACACCGCGAGATAGGAAAAATAAGAGAATCCTTTCTCCAGAACTTCGAAAAAAAAAGGGGGGGGGGGGAGATGATGTAACGTACCAGGAGATGTGACGTACCTGCCCGAAGGACGCACACGACATAAAGGCAGATAGGAATCAGAATAAAACGTCCGCGTAGCTCAATTGGTAAAGCAACTTATTCCGGAATGAGGGGACCCGGGTTCGAATCCTGGCGCGGATAAAAATGACGGAGAAATTAACTTCGTTATAATGGCGCCCGAACTATCCGGATGACCCGACCGTTCAAAATCTCGCATTGGTGTGATGTTATTTCCACACCGCGAGATAGGAAAAATAAGAGAATCCTTTCTCCAGAACTTCGAAAAAAAAAAAAAGGGGGGGGAGATGATGTAACGTACCAGGAGATGTGACGTACCTGCCCGAAGGACGCACACGACATAAAGGCAGATAGGAATCAGAATAAAACGTCCGCGTAGCTCAATTGGTAAAGCAACTTATTCCGGAATGAGGGGACCCGGGTTCGAATCCTGGCGCGGATAAAAATGACGGAGAAATTAACTTCGTTATAATGGCGCCCGAACTATCCGGATGACCCGACCGTTCAAAATCTCGCATTGGTGTGATGTTATTTCCACACCGCGAGATAGGAAAAATAAGAGAATCCTTTCTCCAGAACTTCGAAAAAAAAAGGGGGGGGGGGAGATGATGTAACGTACCAGGAGATGTGACGTACCTGCCCGAAGGACGCACACGACATAAAGGCAGATAGGAATCAGAATAAAACGTCCGCGTAGCTCAATTGGTAAAGCAACTTATTCCGGAATGAGGGGACCCGGGTTCGAATCCTGGCGCGGATAAAAATGACGGAGAAATTAACTTCGTTATAATGGCGCCCGAACTATCC
Organism: Macrothele yani; assembly: GCA_039090855.1. NCBI lineage: Eukaryota > Metazoa > Arthropoda > Arachnida > Araneae > Macrothelidae > Macrothele > Macrothele yani. The sequence continues at coordinate 128,895,072 of CM076989.1, read as the reverse complement.
GGATGACCCGACCGTTCAAAATCTCGCATTGGTGTGATGTTATTTCCACACCGCGAGATAGGAAAAATAAGAGAATCCTTTCTCCAGAACTTCGAAAAAAAAAGGGGGGGGGAGATGATGTAACGTACCAGGAGATGTGACGTACCTGCCCGAAGGACGCACACGACATAAAGGCAGATAGGAATCAGAATAAAACGTCCGCGTAGCTCAATTGGTAGAGCAACTTATTCCGGAATGAGGGGACCCGGGATCGAATCCTGGCGCGGATAAAAATGACGGAGAAATTAACTTCGTTATAATGGCGCCCGAACTATCCGGATGACCCGACCGTTCAAAATCTCGCATTGGTGTGATGTTATTTCCACACCGCGAGATAGGAAAAATAAGAGAATCCTTTCTCCAGAACTTCGAAAAAAAAAAGGGGGGGGGGGAGATGATGTAACGTACCAGGAGATGTGACGTACCTGCCAGAAGGACGCACACGACATAAAGGCAGATAGGAATCAGAATAAAACGTCCGCGTAGCTCAATTGGTAGAGCAACTTATTCCGGAATGAGGGGACCCGGGATCGAATCCTGGCGCGGATAAAAATGACGGAGAAATTAACTTCGTTATAATGGCGCCCGAACTATCCGGATGACCCGACCGTTCAAAATCTCGCATTGGTGTGATGTTATTTCCACACCGCGAGATAGGAAAAATAAGAGAATCCTTTCTCCAGAACTTCGAAAAAAAAAAGGGGGGGAGATGATGTAACGTACCAGGAGATGTGACGTACCTGCCAGAAGGACGCACACGACATAAAGGCAGATAGGAATCAGAATAAAACGTCCGCGTAGCTCAATTGGTAGAGCAACTTATTCCGGAATGAGGGGACCCGGGATCGAATCCTGGCGCGGATAAAAATGACGGAGAAATTAACTTCGTTATAATGGCGCCCGAACTATACGGATGACCCGACCGTTCAAAATCTCGCATTGGTGTGATGTTATTTCCACACCGCGAGATAGGAAAAATAAGAGAATCCTTTCTCCAGAACTTCGAAAAAAAAAAAAAGGGGGGGAGATGATGTAACGTACCAGGAGATGTGACGTACCTGCCCGAAGGACGCACACGACATAAAGGCAGATAGGAATCAGAATAAAACGTCCGCGTAGCTCAATTGGTAGAGCAACTTATTCCGGAGTGAGGGGATCCGGATTCGAGCCCCGGCGCGGATAAAAATGACGGAGAAATTTACTTCGTTATAATGGCGCCCGAACTATCCGGATGACCCGACCGTTCAAAATCTCGCATTGGTGTGATGTTCTTTCCACACCGCGAGATAGGAAAAATAAGAGAATCCTTTCTCCAGCACTTCGAAAAAAAAAAAAAAAATAAGGGGGAGATGATGTAACGTACCAGGAAATGTGACGTACCTGCCCGAAGGACGCACACGACATAAAGGCAGATAGGAATCAGAATAAAACGTCCGCGTAGCTCAATTGGTAGAGCAACTTATTCCGGAATGAGGGGACCCGGGATCGAATCCTGGCGCGGATAAAAATGACGGAGAAATTAACTTCGTTATAATGGCGCCCGAACTATCCGGATGACCCGACCGTTCAAAATCTCGCATTGGTGTGATGTTATTTCCACACCGCGAGATAGGAAAAATAAGAGAATCCTTTCTCCAGAACTTCGAAAAAAAAAAAAAGGGGGGGGGGGAGATGATGTAACGTACCAGGAGATGTGACGTACCTGCCCGAAGGACGCACACGACATAAAGGCAGATAGGAATCAGAATAAAACGTCCGCGTAGCTCAATTGGTAGAGCAACTTATTCCGGAATGAGGGGACCCGGGATCGAATCCTGGCGCGGATAAAAATGACGGAGAAATTAACTTCGTTATAATGGCGCCCGAACTATCCGGATGACCCGACCGTTCAAAATCTCGCATTGGTGTGATGTTCTTTCCACACCGCGAGATAGGAAAAATAAGAGAATCCTTTCTCCAGAACTTCGAAAAAAAAAAAAGGGGGGAGATGATGTAACGTACCAGGAGATGTGACGTACCTGCCCGAAGGACGCACACGACATAAAGGCAGATAGGAATCAGAATAAAACGTCCGCGTAGCTCAATTGGTAGAGCAACTTATTCCGGAATGAGGGGACCCGGGTTCGAATCCCGGCGCGGATAAAAATGACGGAGAAATTTACTTCGTTATAATGGCGCCCGAACTATCCGGATGACCCGACCGTTCAAAATCTCGCATTGGTGTGATGTTCTTTCCACACCGCGAGATAGGAAAAATAAGAGAATCCTTTCTCCAGCACTTCGAAAAAAATAAAATAAAATAAAATAAGGGGGAGATGATGTAACGTACCAGGAAATGTGACGTACCTGCCAGAAGGACGCACACGACATAAAGGCAGATAGGAATCAGAATAAAACGTCCGCTTAGCTCAATTGGTAGAGCAACTTATTCCGGAGTGAGGGGATCCGGATTCGAGCCGCGGCGCGGATAAAAATGACGGAGAAATTTACTTCGTTATAATGGCGCCCGAACTATCCGGATGACCCGACCGTTCAAAATCTCGCATTGGTGTGATGTTCTTTCCACACCGCGAGATAGGAAAAATAAGAGAATCCTTTCTCCAGCACTTCGAAAAAAAATAAAATAAAATAAAATAAGGGGGAGATGATGTAACGTACCAGGAAATGTGACGTACCTGCCCGAAGGACGCACACGACATAAAGGCAGATAGGAATCAGAATAAAACGTCCGCGTAGCTCAATTGGTAGCGCAATTTATTCCGGCGTGAGGGGATCCGGATTCGAGCCCCTGGCGCGGATAAAAATGACGGATGAATTTACTTCGTTATAAGTGGTAGTCGTTGATGTGAACAGCATTGCATGTCGTCGTTCTGTCTGTGGTTGGGAATCCTAAAAGATTAACAGCCACAACCGGCTAATTAGGGAACTCTTGCTTTACGAGCTTGAACTGCTCAAGCAACAGGAAGCATTTGTCATGCGAAAAGGGAAGGTTCCGAGGACCACAGCACCGCAACCAGATGGTTCAAGAAATTTCGCTCAGGTGACAAAAACCTCGACGATCAGCAAAGGTCAGGTAGACCGCGAACCGTGGATTCGGAGGTCGTGCCCCAGGCCATAGAGGCAAATCCGACAACCAGCACTCTGAGATTATCAGGCAAGCTCGGGCATATCACAGACCACCGTGGTTCGTTACTTTCAGGACCTCAGCAAGGTCTACAGGAGCTGCCGCATTGTCTCTCATGAACTGACGCCTGCTGAAGCAAACCGCGGAGTGGAAGTGTGCACGAAACTCTTAGAAAACCCGCGCGATGTACGTTTCATCAAGAGAATTGTTACGTGCAATGAAAAGTGGGTCTATACCCGTAATCCTAACACACAATGGAAGTGGTTGAGCCCGGGCCATCTTCCTGAACCTGTTGCCAAATGTGAGCGCTTCGAGCACAAGATGATGCTCTGCGTCTGGTGGAATTTCGAGGGGATAATCCATTACGAATTTGTTCCAGACGGTCAGACCATCAAAGAAAACCTCTACTTTGAACAGCTGGAGCGGATGTATGCTGTTTTGGAGGAGAAGTACCCGGCATTGGTGAACAGAAAGCGCTCTCTTCTGCAGCAGGATAACGCTCGGCCTCATACCGTGCGAACGACCCGGGCAAATCTCCAGGAACTTTGGGACATCGAACAGATGCCACACCCAGCATGTAGTCCGAATCTTGTCCCGTCGGATTATTACTTGTTCCGGTCCGTGGCTCACTTCCTTCGCAGGCGGTATACTTCAACAACCAGGAGAAGGTGGCAACTGGGGTGCAGAAGTTCTTCGCCTCGAAGGACAAGAACTGGTACACCCGCGGAGTCGAAGAACTGCCAGACAGATGGCTAAAGACTGTGCAACACGATGGCCTATACTTTGAATGCTAGTCAGCTTTCTTCGTAAAGGTACGTATGAAGACATAAAGTGATCCAAATATTGCAAAACTTTCGACTCACTCTCTGTAGAATCGAGGAACTGGCAGACAGGTGGTTAAAGACGGTGCAACACGATGACCTATACTTTGAATGCTAGTCAGCTTTCGTCGTAGAGGTACGTATGAAGACATAAAGTGATCCAAATATTACAAAACTTTCGACTCACTCTCTGTAGAATCGAAGAACTGGTAGACAGGTGGCTAAAGACAGTGCAACACGATGACCTATACTTTAAATGCTGGTCAGCTTTCGTCGTAAAGGTACGTATGAAGACATAAAGGCCACCCCGGTGGCGCAGTGGTCTAAGCGATGGCCTCTGATCATTCGTCCGAACGGGGTCCGGGTTCGAATCCCGGTGAGGCATGGATGTTGTGTTTGTCTTACGGCACTGGCTCTCTCCCTTCCCTGGAACCAGTGACCCTAAATTAGGGACGGGCGACTGCTTATAGCCCATTGAGTTGCTCACGGTGGTCGTTAAATCTCCAACCAAATAAAAAAATAAAAAGAAGACATAAAGGGATCCAAATATTGCAAAACTTTCGACTCACCCTCTGTAGAATCGAGGAACTGGCAGACAGATGGCTAAAGACGGTGCAACACGATGGCCTATACTTTGAATGCTAGTCAGCTTTCGTCGTAAAGGTACGTATGAAGACATAAAGTGATCCAAATATTGCAAAACTTTCGACGCACCCTCTGTAGAATCGAGGAACTGGCAGACAGATGGCTAAAGACGGTGCAACACGATGGCCTATACTTTGAATGCTAGTCAGCTTTCGTCGTAAAGGTACGGTACGTATGAAGACATAAAGTGATCCAAATATTGCAAAACTTTCGACTCACCCTCTGTAGAATCGAGGAACTGGCAGACAGATGGCTAAAGACGGTGCAACACGATGGCCTATACTTTGAATGCTAGTCAGCTTTCGTCGTAAAGGTACGTATGAAGACATAAAGTGATCCAAATATTGCAAAACTTTCCGACTCACCCTCTGTAGAATCGAAGAACTGGCAGACAGATGGTTAAAGACGGTGCAACACGATGGCCTATACTTTGAATGCTAGTCAGCTTTCGTCGTAAAGTTACGTATGAAGACATAAAGTGATCCAAATATTGCAAAACTTTCGACTCACCCTCTGTAGAATCGAGGAACTGGCAGACAGATGGCTAAAGACGGTGCAACACGATGGCCTATACTTTGAATGCTAGTCAGCTTTCGTCGTAAAGTTACGTATGAAGACATAAAGTGATCCAAATATTGCAAAACTTTCGACTCACCCTCTGTAGAATCGAGGAACTGGCAGACAGATGGCTAAAGACGGTGCAACACGATGGCCTATACTTTGAATGCTAGTCAGCTTTCGTCGTAAAGTTACGTATGAAGACATAAAGTGATCCAAATATTGCAAAACTTTCGACTCACCCTCTGTAGAATCGAGGAACTGGCAGACAGATGGCTAAAGACGGTGCAACACGATGGCCAATACTTTGAATGCTAGTCAGCTTTCGTCGTAAAGGTCCGTATGAAGACATAAAGTGATCCAAATATTGCAAAACTTTCGACTCACCCTCTGTAGAATCGAGGAACTGGCAGACAGATGGCTAAAGACGGTGCAACACGATGGCCAATACTTTGAATGCTAGTCAGCTTTCGTCGTAAAGGTCCGTATGAAGACATAAAGTGATCCAAATATTGCAAAACTTTCGACTCACCCTCTGTAGAATCGAGGAACTGGCAGACAGATGGCTAAAGACGGTGCAACACGATGGCCAATACTTTGAATGCTAGTCAGCTTTCGTCGTAAAGGTCCGTATGAAGACATAAAGTGATCCAAATATTGCAAAACTTTCGACTCACTCTCTGTAGAATCGAATAACTGGCAGACAGATGGCTAAAGACGGTGCAACACGATGGCCTATACTTTGAATGCTAGTCAGCTGTCGTCGTAAAGGTACGTTTGAAGACATAAAGTGATCCAAATATAGCAAAACTTTTGACTCTCCCTCTGTAGTTCCACCTCGTGAATCTGATTCCTGTGACTTTCTGGCTCAGTTGTTAAGACGCGCGGCTTCAACCCAAACGACCTGAATTCTATCAGGATTCTCTCGCGTAAGGACTGAGCTATTCAGCATTTTGGATTTTGCAAAATTTCTGTATAAATGCGGAAAATCTTTAAACGGACGTTTCGTATATAAACGGAATTACTGACTACGGAAAATCTGTGAAAATGCGGATAAAAAAGAAACAAACTGGAATTCCGTTAAATGGCAGAAACTTTGGGCAACTTTGCTGCACATTATTTTTAGAAGTTTTCCGTGAATTTACAGAACTACAGGCAACTTTGCTGCACATTATTTTTAGAAGTTTTCCGTGAATTCACAGAGCTTATTTTTCGACTATACTGAATAAGAATTAATCAGGTAGATATTAGATACGAAATTTTTTATGCGTCGTTATAGGGTTTTCTTTAAAACCCTTTAACAACGCATAAAAAGTTTCATAAAGCAGATTAACATGAACGCAAAATCACTCCGTCTCTATTTTCAGATTGAACACGAGTTGAGGATGGACGAGGATATCAAAGGTACTGCTCATGAGGAAGAAAACGTCTTCAAGTCGGCTATAGATAGTGTCGAAGTGCCAGCCGAAAGACAAACAACAGTAATTTGCATTTGGATGCCAACTTTACCAATATGCCAGACGCTAAACAGAAGTACGTAAACTGTTCGTAACAATTTTGCATCATGGCATAATAATTCATTCGAAGGACGCTGCTTGTTTTCTTTTATTTCGATAAAGATTCTGATGTTACTATCCATTATTATGTATTTTTTTCTGTTCATATATAAATTTGAAGTTATTCGGTTATTCGGCAAATTTGAAGTTATTCGGCCGTCTAGGTGAGCAGAGCTGGAAACGGGTTACGGGACAACGGGTCACCGGGTCGACAATTTTTGGCGGGTCAAACGGGTCCTGTTCAGGTGTTCCTGACCCGATTTCGACCCGATTTTATTTCTGTTTTATTTTTGAATGGAAAACAAAATATTTCAAAGAACTCTTCAGAGGTCTTTCAAATAATACTTCAGAGCTGCAGAGTATGATCAAAGAACTTTCTGAGAAGGGTAAAGTAATGGGGATTAAAAATGAACTTTCAGAATCTAAAACTGATGTACGAAGATTTGGAAGTGAATATTTATCAATGGATGGGGAAAAGCTGCAGATAATCAATCTCTACATTTACCTTGGACACCAGATATCAAGCGAGGGTCACATTGGTGAAGAAATTAATTCGCGTATAAAACTTGATTGGAGAGTTTTTGGAAGAAACAGTACAATTTTGAAGTGCAATATGGCATTATGCCTTAAAAGAAAAGTGTTTAATCAATGCAAACTTCCAGTAATAAATAAACAGGAACCGTACAACAACTATACTCAAAACAGTACAACTATACTATATAGTAATCAGAATTTCATGGTGTAGATTAGAAAATCAATTTCCAAGCTTGCTGTCTACCTTCCTTTAAAAAGCCATCTGGTTGATATGCGAAAGCTTCGAAACTGATTTTCTAATCTACACCAAGAAATTCGGATTACTAGTATAGATATACTACACAGTCGAGTCACATTATTGTGACCACCTCCTACTTTTGACGTCAACAGCGCGTAGCCAATGAAAGAAGGCACGTGTTGTGAGCTGGCTTGGAGGGTATATAAGGTGTGCTGTAGGCAATCTGAAAACATATGCCGCGGGTGGCCTAGTGGGCAACTTTCGTTACTGCCACGGAAAGGACCTCGGGTTTGATCCCAGGCAGGTACGAACGCTCGATCCACTAAATATCCGCAGTGCGTCGGATGGGCACGTTGAGCCGTCGGACCCCGGGTACTGCCCCCCCCCCAGTAATAAACAAGGGCGTCTTCTTCCCCCTTTCTACTTCGCTTCCGTGCCACTTTCCTATCGGGCACTCTAGCCCAAATCTCCTAGCTTCCTATTTCTAAGGGTTGTTTAAGACCTGGGGTCAGACACTCCCTTCCTAAAATCCTCTACATATGATCAGATCAGATCTGAAAACATATCACTCGTTGCTGTCATGGATAAAAGGAGCGACTTATCATATTTGCAAAAATGGATAATTATCGGCTTTCGGGCCAAGGATGGCAGTATTTCTGAAACAACGCAGTTTGTGAACTGTTCTCGTGCTGCCGTGGTTAAAGTGTATCGTGATTAGAGAAATGGCACCGTTGCGAATAAGCGACGTGGAAACTGCGAAGCACCACGTGCCGTTGATGTGAGAGGTGAACGTGGGCTTCGAAGGTGCGCGAGGGCCGATCGACACGCTACAGTGGAGCAACTCATTGGCCGAATGAACCAGGGGCTACCGGAAGTGTGTCTAAAACGACAGTTCAGCAAACCCTGTAGCGTATGGGGCTCCGATACAGACGGATGGTCACTGCACCTATGCTAACGAAGGTGCATCCTCAGAAAAGGCTCATATTTGCAAGGCAGTATAAGAATTGGACCTCCGCTGATTGGCAAAGGATTCCCTTCTCCGATGAGTCACGTTTTCTGCTTCATCAAATGGATGGACATTGATGTATAAGGCGAGAAACATCGGAGAACAAACACTCTTCAACCATTGATGGAAGAACACAAGCTGGTGGGGGCAGCGTTATGGTCTGGGGAATGTTTTCGTGGCATTCTCTGGGTCCACTCATACCTGTGGAAGGCACTATGGACCGAATTCGTTATGAATCCAACCTTGCAGACCACGTACTCCCATACATGCTGATTGTCTTCCCTGAGGCGGATGAGATCTTCCAGCACGACAATGTGACGTGTCACACAGCTAGAAATGTCCGAGAGTTGTTGGAAGAGCACGATGAACACTTCAATGTACGTACTTCCCTGGCACCCTAATTCCCCAGACTTAAACCCAAATGAACATCTGTGGGACCACCTCGTTCGTGTTGTTCGGTCTATGGATCCTCCACCACGCACCCTCCAGCAGCTGACAGATGCAGTGCAGTCAGCGTGGCTTCACATACCTGTGAACACCTTCCAGCACCTTATTGAGTCACTCCCAGCCCGTCTAGCTGCTGTCCGCGCTGCACACGGCGGTGACTTTGAATATTAGCTGGTGGTCACAATAATGTGATTCCAACGTGTATAAGCCCTTTTTGCTGATGATGGGATTCGAACTCACATTTGCTATCTCGAGGAGTCGATTGTTTTACCAATTAAACTACACTGATTTTGGCTTATAGCTGCAACTTTCCATTTTGACTCTTGCTTCAGGTCAGTAGTGTATCATAAGTAGGCTATGAGCATACGCCCGTCCCTAATTTAGGGCTACTGATTTCAGAGAAGGGAGAGCACCAGTGCTTAGAGCAGGGCCTCCCAAACGTTTAGAGACCGCACCGCCCTTCATGTGCAACATTTGCCGTGCGACGCTCCTAAGATTTCATAAATTCAAGTCCGTGGCATTTTTTAAAAAGAAAATAATCGTTTACATTACTTGCTTGTATTCTTTTCAATGCTCGAAATAGGCCGGTATACGCCGGTATGGTATACCGGCACTTCTTTTTTTCTCTACTATTTCATACCAGCACTTTTTTCACTCGGAATTTACATATCGGTACTAATTTTAGTAGCGGAACTGCAGAAATGAATTTTTTTTTGTTTCTGACTTAAGAGCGCGCATTCTTAAAATAGAAACCTCCAGTGCCTTGTGTCCTTGAGAAATAGCTGTTTTAAAACCGTAAAGGATAGGAGAGAGGTGTACACTTGACTTTTACACCGATGAATCATTCCATTACCACCCCCAGTGTAGAGAAATGAGCGCGCCTGGAGACCGAACGGTGGCGCAGGTGAAGTTGACAGAACAGTATATATACAACCCGAGTACCACCTTTCGGTTAGTAAAGTGTTCGGGGTCAGAATGGGAAAAGCTTCCAATTTATCGGAGTTTGATAAAAGATAAATTGTGATGGCTCGGCGCCCTCGGAACTACGATCTCGAAAACGGCGCGGCTTGTGGGTTGTTCACGTGACACTGTAGTGAGTACGTACCAAAAGTGGCGCACAGATGGCCAAACGACGAACCGTAGTTCAGCCGTGTGCTGTCCGCAGATCATTAATGCCAGGGTGGAGCGGAGACTGTCGCGCATTGTTCGCAGCGACCGCAGGGGCACAATGCGACAAACCGTCCACACGCAGATACAACAGTGATGATCAGGGCAATTTGCCACAGCACACAGTTCATCGCAGCCTCCTGCGCATGGGCCTGCGTAGCCGAAGACCCAGCCGGGTCCCTATTCTCACTGCACGTCATCTCTAACAGCGCATGAAAGGGGCCCAAGATCATCGAGTTTGGACCGTGGATGATTGGAAGAAAGTGGGCTGGTCTGACGAATCATGATTTCTGGGGCATCACGTAGACGGCCGAGCGCGGATACGACGATTACCAACAGAGGCTGTGGTACGTTGATGCACTGTTGGATGAAACAGGCCGGCGGCGGCGGTGTTATGCTGTGGGCGATGTTTCCTTGGAACACTTTAGTCCCCATTATCCCAATAGCACAATCCCTGACAGTTGTCAGGTATCTGAACATCGTTGCAGACCAACTTCACCCATTCATTGCAACTGTGTTCCCTGCTGGTGATGGCCATTACCAACAGGATAATGTGCCATGCCACACTGCCAGAATAGTCGAGGAGTGGTTCGGGGAACATGCTGGTGACTTTCTGCTAATTCCATGGCCTCCAAATTCACCTGACATGAACCGAATCGAGCATTTGTGGCTCGACTTAGAAAAGCGGGTTCGCGCTAAATCACCACCACCCCGAAATGTACGGGAACTGGAGGACCTACTTTTGACATTATGGTACCAGATATCCCAGGATACTTATGGCCTCTTCATCGAATCGATGCCTCACCGAGTTGTCGCTGTTTTGCTGGCTAAAGGTGATCGTACAGCTTATTAGGTAGGTTGCCATAATGTAATGGCTCTTCGGTGTAAGTTCAAATGTTCAAAGAATGGGATGGCGCGTGATCACATCTTGCTCAAGCCCCAGATCATCTCAGTAAAGATGTCTGTAATTTTTGTTATATCATTACATTTGATGTATTCAATTTGAAGAGTTTCCTCATAGAATGAAGAATTGGGAGTAATAGATTAAGCTCAAATTTTAGTTTTGCAGCAATAAGTATTACCTTTACCCACTTCGAACCGTTTTTTTTTTTTGTAGGTTGGTGAGATTGCTATTAATTTTAGATTGAGTATTCATTCGGATTGTGCGGAGATCCTAATTGCCCGACTTTCTACTTCATGAAAGTCCCTATCGAAAGGAAGCTGTCTTCTCGACCGGAGACCTCAAAAGTTCCGCAGTGGAGCAGCTCAGTGGCCGAATGAACCAGCTGAATCGGTGATGATTTGCCGAGGTTCGGAAGCCCCGTTAGTCCGTTGGTCCCGGGGTATATAGACTCCTCGTTCTAAACAAGTCTAACCCCAGCCCTCGGTGTAGCATAAGTAGTGCTCGCTGGATCCACAAATCAACCAACTGAACTCGACCGCCATCGTTTCTGACTTATAGTGCAATAGTACTCCACGGAATTGTCATCTACATTTTCACACAAATGAGTTTTTCTTTCAGGGACTTTAAAAAGAATGTTCAGTTTTGGATATTTTCTAGAGAAGATATTTTTTCCAAATGATTTTTAGATAAATATGAGCATACCGGCACTTCAAAATTTCCATTTCGAACACTGATTCTTTTTAATGTAAAGATACAAAATTAGAATAAAATTGCAGAACTGAATTAGAAGAAATTGATGAAATAGGCATATTTTTACAATGGTAACACTCTTCATTTGGCTTTCACATTTTTACAGAAATTTTAGAAACTACCTAACAGAGGTATTTGCGTCTTAATGAAAGGGGGGAATTTGTTTCGCGTCACACAATACATCGAATCTGGGGACAATGTTCGATACAGCTACGCGGATCTCCTTCTCAATGTTAACTTTGCGGATTTTATTACTGCCAGAGCTGAAAATCGTGCCTCGCATATTTAGGATGTGGCAAAAAGGAGAATTACTCTCACGGGTTTTTTTTTACTCAATTCTGGGTACTCCATTGCCACTCTGTTCCAAACCTGTGGCGGCAGAGTTCCGGAAAAGAATGTCATTTTCAGTGTGGAGTCTGAAGAAATGTCTATTAACTGTTCCTGCTCAGCAGTAGTGAAGGTTGATGGTGCATCTCCTGTAAACGGGTCTGTAACCCACTTGGGTTCATCTGTTTGTGGAGGAAAATATTTGTCAAATTGAACGTTGAGTTGAGATGTATATGTATATATTACGACGCTCTTTGTCTGCATATGAGTTTCGACCCTGAAACTTTGAATAAAGATACAAACTACAGTCATTTGCAAAAGTTTAAGACCACCTGTTGGTATTAGGAGATTTCTGCCGATTGCGTCAGCTACTGTCTGTATTACTCACCGTCCTGTCAGTGTTGCATCATCCTACAGCGGCAGCTGTTGATAGAGTTGGGGAAAGCGTGCGAGCGTCAGTTTGCTTCTAATTTTCATGCTGAGAGGTTTCGTACGTATTTTCTATATAGCGGAAAATGGGCGAAAAAGCGTCATTAAGCGTTACTCAGAGGGCACAAATAGTGACTTTATATCATGAAGGATACTCCGAAAGTGACATAAGAAGAAAGGTGAATGTGAGCAAGACTGCTATTCATAATGCGATCCTGTAATATCGAGATGCAGGTGAATTTAGCGACAGAAAGAGAAGTAAACGTCCAAGGAAATGAACCCCACGTGATGACAATTCCATAAGGCGAATAGCTTTGCGCTCTCTGAGAAGTTCGTGCAAGAAAATCAAGGCCTTTCTACATTCAAATAGGTCTGATAGTAGCATCAGCAATGTTTCTCGACGTCTCAGTAAAGATTTTGGATTAAAGTCTTATAAACCTGCACATAAACCTAGACTAACCTTTATCATGATTCATGGAAAAAGAAGAGACTCCAATTTGCGAAGCGTCATGAATCGTGGACTGCTCAAAATTGGAGCCAAGTTCTTTTTTCCGATGAATCGAATATGCTTCAATTTGAATCACATGTTCCATGACCAAAAGGCAAAAGTTTTGATGAAAAATACACCGTTAGCACCGTGAGACATCCGCCTAGTCAGATGATATGGGGTGCTATGACAGCATCCGGCACTGCTTCATTATCCTTTTTTTTTTTTTTTTTTTTTTTTTTTGATTGCAGGTTTAACGACCACCGTGAGCAACTCAATGGGCTATAAGCAGTCGCCCGTCCCTAATTTCGGGTCACTGGCTCCAGGGAAGGGAGAGAGCCAGTGCCGTAAGACAAACACAACATCCATGCCTCACGGGATTCGAACCCGGACACCTTTCGGACGAAAGATCAGAGGCAATCGCTTAGACCACTGCGCCACCGGGGTGGCTTATCCTTTTGCCGACAAGCGCTACCGTGACTGGTCCATTTTATGTGGAAATATTACGTGAGAAGCTGTTAACTCATATGCAATTCACAAATGCACAATCTTTATGCATGATGGTGCTCCATGTCACAGGTCAAAGATAATAACGAATTACCTGCAAAGGAAAACATAACTGTCCTTGACTGGCCCGGTAAGAGTCCGGACCCCCATCGAAAATTTTTAAAGCACAAGGTAGCGGAAAAACAGGCAAATTCCCAAGGTTTGATTGACGCGATAAAGTGCGTGTGGTGCAAATGCATTTTAAGTGATTACTGCAAATCCCCCATTGAGAGTATGCCACATCGGATTCTGTCCGTTATAAAAAACATAGGTGACCACACAAAGTACTGATTTCCGCCTTTTCGTGTTCTAAAGAATGTAAGTATTCATCTGTGGTGTCATTTCTTCAAATATCTCTGACTAGTAATTAGTTGTTTCTTTAAAAATCTTAATTTTCAATAAATTGACAGGTGGTTTAAAATTTTTGTAAATGAATGTAAAATCAGACCACAGACGTGGCTTTGTTTGCCAATATTTGATATCACGGCGCTACATTTTGCTTGCTGAGACCCCTAAAGTAGTATTGCTGGGATCTCTAGAATATATATTTCATTCTTACAGGGTGCTAATTTCAGATCTTCCCCAAAATTAACTTCAGTTATGTTCATGGCGCACTTAATCAAAGGTGCATATATTCTTTACACGACAGAATTCACAACTATTGTTTTTTCGATGGATTTTCTAGTAACTAATTGCTCTACCTTTTGACTCATACATATACACTGAAAAGCAATTGAATTAGAGATACCTGTCTAGTAACGTGTAGCACCTCCTTTCACCCTGATGATGGCGGCGATTCGTCTCGGCATGGACTCGACAAGACACCGGAAGCGTTGGGAAGCCATACGGATCCACGACCCCTGAACAAGCTCCCACAGTTCACGAAGATTTAATGGAGGGTGGTCTGAGCCTCGAACATCTCTCTCGATGGCATCCCAGATGTGCTCGATGGGATTGAGGTCTGGTGACCTAGCTGGCCAAGGAAGCGAGGTCACGTCGGTGGAGTGTTCATCCAACCATTCGGATACAATTCGAGAGCGATGGCACGCTGCCTTGTCTTGTAGCAGGATGAGGTCCCCAGTGGGATGTTGAAGACGCACAAACGGGAGCACATGGTCGTTCAGGATATCTCGGTAACGTTGACCTGTGAGGGACGATGTCACACGCACCAGGTGTCCCGTTTCAGTCCACGTAAACAGTCCCCAGACGAGAATGCCACACCCACCATCTCGAAGAGTACCCTACTGGCAAGAAGGATCCATCGCTTCGTGTGGTTTGCGCCGTACTCGTATCCTGCCATCCAAATGTACCAACGTGAATCTCGACTCATCAGTCCAGGCAACATTTTTTCACATGTCTAGGGTCCAGTGGCGATGTTCCCGCGTCCATGCTAATCTTTGCACCTCGTGATGTGCGGTCAACAGCAGTACCCTCGTGGGACGATGGCTTGTGTACCCCGTAGCGAGGAGATGGTTATGGATGGTGTGGCAGCTTCCACGTTTTTGTGCACCTGCGTTAAATTACCGAGTGATTTCTTGCACTGACTGTGGCCCGTCTATCCGCTGTTACAATACGAGCTAGCCGACGATGACCCCTCTCATCCACACGCTGTTGTCCACGCCAGTTGGGATGGTTTTACCGAATTCGATGTATTCACGATGCACCCGTAGCACAGTGGCTCATGAAAATCCCAGTGTCTGCACGACTTCCGAGATGGAGTGACGCATTCGTCGGGACCCGACAATTTGTCCACGATCAAATGCGCTTAGATCCTTCGTCTTACTCATACTGCGTCCGACTCTTACTGATTCCCGTCGCATCACTCCTTATATTGTCGGATCGCTGCATACGACATGTCGTTTCCGTTTACAGGGCCTCCCACAGCGCCACATTTGCATAACGCCAGCTGTCTCTAATTTAATTGCTCGTCAGTGTAATGCGGATAAAAGGTGTGTTGTGACTATTCTGTACTTCATTTTTCTGCTCCTGCATTTTTTTTTCCAAAAATTACGTGAAAAAGTCTTCATCACAGATACGCGTATTAATCTTAACATTAATTCATGCAAAATTTTGAATGCCGCCCCGGTGGCGCAGTGGTCTAAGGCGCTGGACTCTGATCATTCGTCCGTAAGGAGTCCGGGTTCGAATCCCGGTCAGGCATGGATGTTGTGTTTGTCTTACGGCACTGGCTCTCTCCCTTCCCTGGAACCAGTGACCCTAAATTAGGGACGGGCGACTGCTTATAGCCCATTGAGTTGCTCACGGTGGTCGTTAAACCTCCAACCAAAAAAAAAAAAAAAAAAATTTTGAATGCGAATGGAGTTTATTTAATATATACATCAACTTAATTTCTCCATTTTCCTTCTTTGTTTAGGTGTGAAATAGGCACGACTTCAACTACAGACGGTAGATGGATGCAGTTCTGCAGTCTCTGATTGTATAACCCTTCTATGCAAATATATTGCATGACTTCAAAATTTAATGTTTTTAAATAAAATGCATACATGAATATTCTGCATGTAAGTAAAAGCGAAATAAAGTTGTTTTCATACTGTGATGAAAAGTGATTTTCTGTGATTTACATCGGTCAGAAGGATGATTCTGCTCTCATGTGTAGGTCATTTATCCAAAGTCTCAAACTTAGTACAATAAAAATGTTTCAAAGGATTTTTTCAATGCGCGGTCAGTAGTTTCCCAACAAAAAGTCGAATTCTTTACTGAATTAGAAGGGAAAATGTTGATTATTGAAGTTATGAAATTCATCTCGAGAAGCAGTGGTGTGTCGTAAACTTATTCTGTAGACATGAAAAAAAGCGTACCTCATTTGTTGCGAGCCTGCACCTTGTGATACTGTTTCGTTTAATTCTTCTACTTTTTACTTTTTCATGAAATGTAAGCTTCGACATTAAATTCTTCGATATAACTTTTACGACTGTCATTGGAAAAGTTCGGACAATCTGTCTTGCCCTTGCGCACTGCGTGAATAAGAGTAGGGTTTCATTCACACAATTTTATAGCACAACGTATTTAGTCATCTCAAGCATTTAGTCAAATCAGGTTTTTCCGAAGCTTTGAACAATTTGCGGTGTTTTATTGTTTAACTCAGGGAAAGACTAAGTAATAATTAACTTTTAACATAGCGATATCAAAGCAAATCAGGCATGTTTCTTTGACTGAATTCAAAATCTCTTTGAGAAACTGGACGCTCTTTATGTAATAACTTTTTGAACCCATGCACTTTCTACATAGGAAAGTTATGAGGGATGATTATGATCTGAAAATTACCAGGGAGAAGGAATTTACTCTCTTAGGGGATACAGAATAGTGAAGATTAAGGTACAGTTTAAAATAGGTGCATAAAAATATACATTATATGCACTTGAACCACGTTTTGTATTTAGCATTTTATTTTAGAAACGGGTAAACAGTTTCTCAGTTAGAGAGTTAGAGAGAGAGAGAGAGAGAGAGAGAGAGAGAGAGAGAGAGAGAGTATTTATTTTAGTATTTTATTTCAGAAAAGAGTTAGCAGTTTCTCAGTTTAAGCAGTTAGAGAGAGAAAGAGAGACAGACAGAGACAAAGAGACAGAAACAGACAGACAGAGAGTGAAAGAGTGAGAGAGACACAGACAGACAGATCGAGAGAGACAGACAGAGACAGAAAGAGACAGAGAGCGAAAGAGTGGGAGAGAGACAATTACAGAGAGATAGAAACAGGCAGAGAGAGAGACAGACAGACAGAGAGTGAGAGAGTGGGAGACAGAGACAGAGAGACAGAAACAGACAGAGAGGGAGAGAGACGGAGACAAACAGAGAGCGAGAGAGTGGGTGACCGACAGAGAGAGAGAGAGAGAGAGAGAGAGAGAGAGAGAGAGAGAGAGAGAGTGGGTGACAGAGAGAGAGAGAGAGAGTGTGGGAGACAGACAGAGAGCGATAAGGAGAGACAGAGACACGCACAGTGAGAGAGAGAGTCTAAAATCCACGATTTTTTTTCAGGGGAGAGAGAGAAGGGGTTTTGGTTGCATGGTGATTTTTTAAAAAAACTTTCTCACAAAATGATAAAAAGATAACTTTAACTAATCTGCGTACCGAATATTTTCCATTACAAACATTTTTGTCTAGCGAATAGTAAAGGATCCCTCTTAAATAAATTTGATTGTATATATATATACAGTATTTATATACACTATCTACCAACAAGTAATTGGACACCTGTGATAGCAAATGCAAACGAAGTTTATTCACCTTCAATAGTTGGTGGAGACTCCACGAGCGGCGTTTACAGCTGCGACCCTCCGGGGCATACTCTCAACCAGGCGTTGTACGACGGCTAGCGGTATTTTCTTCCACTCGGCTTGGAGAAGACAGGTCAGTTCCTTCACCGATTTGGGACGGTGGGGGCACCCCTTAAGTCGACGCTCCAACTCCTCCCAGAGGTGCTCGATGGGATTAAGGTCCGGGCTCTGCGCAGGCCAGTCCATTCAATTAACCCCATTGTCACCATACCAAGCCATGGTGGACCTCACAACATGACAGGTGGCATTGTCATCCTGAAAGTAACATGGGTCCACCCCGTAAAACTGCCACAACGTAGGAAGCACATGGTCATCCTGAAAGTAACATGGGTCCACCCCGTAAAACTGCCACAACGTAGGAAGCACATGGTCATCCAAAATGGTGCAGTAGGTCTCGGCGTTGAGTCTACCAGGAATTGCGACCAAGGGTCCCGTGCCATACCAGGAGAAACACCCCCATAGCATAATTCCACCGCCGCCGAACTTCACAGTTGGCACAATACATTTCGGCAGAGGCGTTCTCCAAGCAGACGCCAAGCACAGACCCTGCCATCCAAACGGTAGAGGGTGAACCTTGATTCCTCGCTCCATAGAACCTGTTTCCACTGTTCAACGGTCCACTGTCGACGTTCTTTGCACCACGTTAGCCGAGCAGCGCTATTGGACTTGGTGATCAAAGGCTTGTGGGCGGCAGCACGTCCACTATAACCAAGCAGATGGGCTTCCTTACGGATGGTATTCATCGAAAGAACACTCCCGGATGCCTGTTGAAACTCCTCGCGGATGTGGCCCATCGATTTGGTGCGGTTCTTCCGAATTTCTCTGGCCAGCACCCTTCGGTCTCTAACTCCCAGTTTTGTGGGTCTGCAGGGTCGGGGCACATTCCGACAGTCACCTCTCATCTTCCACTTGACAATCACGTAGGCCACTGTCGATTTTGGGTACTTCAACTCGCTGGATATGTCACGTATGGATCGGCCATTTCTGTGATACCCGACGATTACACCTTTCTCGAAATCAGAGAGCTCCGAACTGCGTGGCATCTTGCATGCGACTCGTTGCGTTGTTGTTTCCCACACGATATTTAACGGCGGCGGCCGTGACGTGTATCAGGACCGCAGATATCGTCGATTGCAGGGGTGTCGAATTACTTGTTAGTAGATAGGGTATATACATAATGTAAAATTGATTTTTTATGCAAAGTGGAACAACTGACAAATTAATGAATTTTTTTGCCTTTTATACTCGCTCATGTATGAAAATTGCTTTTTTTTAAATTTCCAGTATTGTTTTTAAAGTCACTGAACAATTGGCTTCCATATGTAGATCCAAAGAAGTTTTGATGTTGTTCTTCTTATTATTTTAAAGTTCAGTATCTGATTTACACACAAATTGTTGAGCATATAGTAAAGAGTTACAAAATGTTATTAAATTTAATATGCTATTTCACGAATGTGGAAAAATTTAAGATTTCAAAAAGTAATGGGGGGGGGGGGGCATTGTACACTAACAAATTATTGAAATACCTTTTGAGCTTCGCGCCCCAAAACTTAAAAAGATATAGCAATAAAGATAGATACTTCTGGCAAAAACGATTTTGTTATTACTTTCTCAACTGCGGGGCCCGGGTCTACCGCCCCGGTTGCCCCTACGGTCCAGTCGGTCCTGTTCGTTTTTTACACAGGCATTCGAATTCTGTAAAACTTAGGAAATCGAAAAACTTGATTTTGCAACGCCGTAATCCGCTTCCGTATTTTACTTTTGAACTGGTAGTTTGCTTAAGTTATTTAGAAGACATCTAGAGCTTCACAAAAGAAAGGAATACAAAAAGTAGCCATAAAATTTTCCAATTCTGTCAGCAAATATGAATCTGAAGTTTCGCTCTGGACGGCAATTCAAAGACACAGTCACGGTCAAAAGAAGTCCTGCTTTTCATTGGTTGATACAACAGGCTCCTTTGCATTTCTATACGTTTTTCCAAGGCAGTTAACGAAGCTGTATCCGAGGTGGGAATAAACAGGCGTCACAAAGCGAAGGGCATCTGGCTTCTGCAATTGGTCGACTGCCGGATGGTTAACGGAACTAGAAATTTCGCATATGTTGTTGCCTCTTCTCTGCCAGTCCTACTCGCTTCCTCGTCACAGTACAGCCTCATATAGATTTGACGATGCAAAAACAACTGACGTATTTACGCAGGTACAATTTTTTTCGTAGAATTCTTCATTTTTTCCGCAGAGTAAATTTCTGCACGTAACAGGGCATGCAATGCATAAGTTGCATACAGCGATCGCACGCTACTGGGAAGAGCCTACGTAAAGCGTAAAATGGAAATTCTGTAAATCGTGCTCACCTCCCCAAAAAACGAAGATCTATTATCCATCCTTTCACATTTGGAATGCAAAAGATCTGTAGATAATTATTTAAAACTTTACACCGTTTATAAACTAAAACACTTCCTTTTAACGGCATAAAACTAACACATAATTTAAGCCGAGCTTTCGTGCTTCACCGGGAGGCTTCGTCTAGGCAAAGCTTTCGAAGCCTTCTTAGAGATAGCACTTGTTGTTATCTCTAAATAGGCTTTGAGATAGAAATAGAGATAGCAGAAACAAGTTGCTATCTCTAAGAAGGCTTTGAATACTTGGCCCAGACGAAGCCTCCAGGTGGAGCACGAAAGCTCGGCTTAAATTGTGTATTAGTTTTACTCCATTAAAACGAAGTGTTTTAGTTTGTTTGTAGATAATGCTGAGAGATCTTTAAGCTAGCCAATATTGAAAGTATTTTTCCAATAAGAATGTCAGAAGGAGAGATATCGTCGAACTAGACGTGGGAATTTAAGAATCCTTAGTGAAAATTTTGCTAAAGAAAACCCAAAAAATTCGTGAAAAATTGTGCCCATAGTACCAGTAGTCGTACCGAAAGGGAGTTCAGAAAAACGATTTCTTAGAATTGCCAATATATTGACGAGTAACTTAGGTATGTAAGGTCAGGTGATGCGTAACATCACAGCCTGACCGTGGTGCATCCTGTTCCCGCTAAAGGGGCTCTGACGACCACCAATAGCGGCATAACTGTACCATCGGAATTAGAGGAAGTGCTATCCCACACTCACCAACCCGCTTGGCCAGCGTAGTGAGTTATGGCCAAACCCCTCCAAAATGACTCCACAACTTAAATCTTGGCCCTCAGTCTCCGGCAGCTGGAATGTACCTGGCCAAGGCAACGGCCAGTGCGACATGAAGGCAGAGGGTGCTAAGAATCCCCGGAGGACCGGACTAGGCTGCCATCTGATGCTGACCTTGGCTACGTACAACGGACGCTCCCTATCTTCTGATTCAAGGCTTCTTGAATTGGAAGAGGAACTACAAAGGATCAAGTGGGACATCGTCGGGCTAAGTGAGGTAAGGAGAAAAGGAGAAGATCTCATTGAACTGAAAAGTGGACATGTCTTCTACTATCGTGGGACAGATACTGGCAGAAATAGTGGTGTTGGATTTATAATAAACAAGAAACTAAAGGATAAAGTTGTAGAAGTTGAAAGTTCCTCTGACAGAGCTGCACGACTCGTTATCCAACACTCGAGAAGATACCAGGCTCAGATTATTCAAACTTATGCACCCACCACAAGTCATCCTGAAGAAGAAATTGAAGAATTTTATGAGGAAATTCGTCATCTAAATAATAAAGGTAAGCAGCACTTGAAGATAATTATGGGAGATTTCAATGCAAAAATAGGGCAACGGCAACAGAATGAAAGTTCAGTAGGTAAATTTGGTCACGGCAATAGAAACAAGCGTGGAAATACGCTCGTAGAGTTTGCAGAGGGAGAAGGGTTTTTCATCATGAACTCCTTTTTCAAGAAAAAGCCACACAGGAAATGGACATGGAGACATCCAAATGGGACGACAAGTGAAATTGATTTTATTATGTGTAACAAAAAATTCGTCATAGAAGACTGCAGTGTGCTAAACAAGCTCAACACAGGTAGTGACCATAGATTGGTGAGATGTAAGATGCACCTCAACACTAAATTCGAACGTGGCAAGCTCATAAGACAAACAAAATATATTGACATAACCAACCTTAAAAAACACCATAATACCTTCAAGTTGGAACTGAAGAACAGATTCTCTGCTTTAGAAGGTCTAACATCGGAAGAAGTGGATATTTCTGAAGTTAACAGAAAAGTAACCAAAGCTCTTATGGAAACAGCAACAAAATTAGCTGGGTCTAAGAACAAGTTGCATGTGAACAAATTATCAGGAAAAACCAAAATGAATATTGATGCAAAAAAAAAAAAAAAAAAAAAAAAGAGAGATGACGACAACTAAAGAAGATGTGACTTCCAAAGTGGAATATATAGAGCTATGCAAGACAGTACGAAAAAGTATCATTGGAGACGTAAGGGCATTCAACTGTGAACTAGTGAGGAAAGCAATTGAAAGCAACCAAAGCCTAAAGATAGCAAAGGGACATCTCAGCAAGGGAAGAAAACAGATTATGGCACTGAGAAAAGAAGATGGTTCTGTAACAAGAAATAGAGGCGAAATTTTGACAAGAGTGAAAGATTTCTACTCCAAATTATATGAAAGGGATGATACATGTACTCCAGACATCATGAAAGATACCAATACCAGAGTTCTTCCGGTCCTTCCAGCAGAAGTTGCACATGCAATCAAGATCATGAAGCGGGGACATCATACAAGAAGCAAGTGGAGAAATCGAAACAGTACTCGCCCAAATTTTCACTCGATGCCTTAATGAAAGGAAGATTCCTGAGGATTGGAGCAACGCTACAATGATCCTGCTACATAAAAAAGGTGACATTGAAGATCTCAGGAACTACAGACCTATCAGCCTGCTATCAGTGGTTTATAAAATCTTCACTAAAGTTCTTTCACACCGTTTGAAGGTAACACTGGACATGACTCAACCGAGAGAACAAGCTGGATTCAGGAGTGGCTACAGCACAATACATCATATCCACGTACTGAGAGAACTAATTGAAAGAGCGAGGGAATATGAACTTCGATTGTGCATGGCTTTTATCGATTATGAAAAAGCCTTTGATTTGGTAAAACCATCAGCAGTTACAATGGCTCTGAAATCCTGCGGTATTGAAGATGCATACATTAATATTATTAATAACATCTATGAAAATGCAAGTGCAAAGATTCGGCTGTTTGAAAATACAACACACATAAAAATTGGAAAGGGAGTGAGACAAAGTGACACCATATCTCCGAAGCTCTTTAATGCCCTATTGGAAAATGTGTTTCAATCACTGAACTGGGAAAACAAAGGGATAAAGATTAATGGAGATTTATCTAACCCACCTTCGTTTTGCTGATGACGTAATCATTTTTGCAACTACCCCATCAGAGTTGCAGATTATGATCCAGGAACTTGCTGACAAGAGTAAAGATGTGGGATTAAAAATGAACTTTCAGAAGACAAAAGTGATGTTCAATGCTTTTACAAGAAATGAAGATTTATCGATTGATGGAGAAAAACTGGAGATAACAGACACGTACGTTTTTCTTGGACAGCAGATATCAAGTGAGGGTCACATTGATGAAGAAATTAATCGGCGTACAAAACTTGCCTGGAGAGCTTTAGGAAGAAACAGCATAATTTTCAAGAGCAATATGCCATTATGTCTTAAAAGAAAAGTGTTTGATCAATGCATCCTTCCAGTGCTTACGTATGGTGCAGAGACGTGGACCTTAACTAAAAGAGACATACAAAGGCTGCAGACAACTCAAAGAGCATGGAGAGGTGCATGCTTGGGGTAACCAGGAGAGATAAGAAGAGGAACTCGTGGATCCGAAAAATGACAAGAGTGGAAGACATCATGATCAGAGTTAAATCCCTGTAGTGGCAATGGGCTGGACATACTGCCAGAAGGACAGATCATCGATGGACAGCCGAAATTTTAGATTGGATTCCAAGGGACAGGAAAAGACCCAGAAGAAGACCACATGGGAGGTGGGTGGATGAAATTCGAAAGTATGCGGGAGTGACATGGAGGAGACTGGCACAAGACAGACCGTTGTGGAGGAAACTTGGGGAGACCTTCATCCAGCAATGGATTGATAATGGTTGACAATGATGATGATGATGATGATGAACTTAGGTATTGCTGGAGGTAAAATTGCATTTTTCGGAATAAAAAAAAAAAAAAAGAAAAGAAAAGAAAACAAGAAAGATGACACCGAATTTTCGGTTGGAATGAACACATCTTTTGATTCCTTTCTAACGTGAATAAAATTTATCAAAGTTATTCATTGTCAAACGAACCGGTTAGAAAAAATAATTAATCGACAGCGTGTCTACAATCGATGATACATCCAGAAATAGAAACAGCTACTTACTTCCACCAGCGTCTAGAAAGTATGTTATGAAATTAACAAATGGTGCAGAAAAAATGTTTTATAGCAGAAGAAAGGTATCAGAGAAAAAGCGATTTTCAAATCGAACAGTTAAAAGAAGAAATACAGAAAGAAACAGGATATAACTCTACGCCTCCTGTCGAAAGAATTTTGTATAATGAAAAAATTGAAAATAGTCAAAAAATATTCTTCGTGGCAAAAGCTATGCTAAGGTAAAAAAAAAAGAATTTTTCAAATACGTCTCCCGGAAGCAGAGATAGCAGAAAAAAAAAAAAAAAAAAAATAGGGTTTTGACCTTTTCGCCCCCTAACGAGAAAGCTGTGCGTTATTTAAAGAGGATAATGTTCCCCATCTTTATTGTAGCGAATGGCATACAGTAAAAAAAGAAAATTCTTCTCACGGTTTTTAGAAGCGGAGATACAGCGGCAAACAGAAGTAAATAAACACCACCTAGCGACAAAACAGAGAACTACTGAAAAAAAAACTCCTTAAGTACAAACCTAAAGTGTTCCACAAGAAAAATGCCATCCGATTTTAAAATAATTTTTTCAATCGGATATTTAGAACCAAATATATGGAATAAAATGCATTTTGAATTTGATAGCATTTGCATTTACGCCCCAAAAAAAACATTTCACATCAGAAACACTATCCAACAAAGAAGAAATTTTTCAAATCGGATTCCTAAAAGTAGAGATATTGACAAAAAGAAGATATACATCTACGCCCCCTGGCGTAGAAACCATGCATTATTTTAGGAAGAAAATGTCTCTAAAAGATTTGTCGACATGAGTAGTATCGGTCTACAAACGACGTTTTTTTTCAATCGAGAAGAAATTACGTGCAAACGATTTACCATCAGGAGCTGTATCCGGTACAGAAAGAATTTTTCA
Organism: Macrothele yani; assembly: GCA_039090855.1. Classification (NCBI taxonomy): domain Eukaryota; kingdom Metazoa; phylum Arthropoda; class Arachnida; order Araneae; family Macrothelidae; genus Macrothele; species Macrothele yani. The sequence goes on along the minus strand of CM076989.1, from coordinate 128,869,917 downwards.
AATCGGAGATTTAGAAACAGAGATAAAGGGGGAAACGCAATAGTCCCCTACGCCCCCTAGCGAAAAGTCTATGAATTACTTGAAAATTTTGAAATTATATGAAAAACATGTCACACTGAAAACACTATCTAACAAAGAAGGAATTTTTCAAATCGGACTCCTAGATGTAGAGATATTGACAAAAATAAGATATATATCTACGCCCCCTGGCGGAGAAACGGTGGAATATTTTAAGAAGAAAATATTGCGTAAAGGTTTATCGATGTGAGTGGCATCAGTCCACGAAATAATTTCTTCAATCGATATTTTAGAAGCTCAGATTTTATGGCAAATACATCAGAAGCAAAAATTAACACTTACGCCCCATGGTGGCCAAAGTATTCTTTACCAAAAAATTAGAATTATATACAAAATATTTTCCATCAGAAGGTGTATCCGCTGAAGAAAACATTTTTCAAATCAGAGTTTTAGAAGATGAGTTATCGGGAAAAATATAATTTACTTTATGTCCCCTAGCGGGAAATCTATGCGTAATTTGAAAAAGTAACTATATATAAAATACTCTTCTACATAAATAGAATCGAAAGGTAAAATAATGTTTTCAATCGGATGTTTAGAAGTAAATATGTGGAATAAAACGTATTTTTGAATTCAACAACATCTGCATTTACGCCCTCTAGCGGCGAAATTGCACATCGTAAAAAAAAAGAACGAAATGAAGGATCATCATTCTCACATTTCAAGTTTCCCAATGCAAAAATAATTTTTCAAATCGGACTAATAGATGCAGAGATATCGTGGGTACAGACGGACGGACGGACAAACCGGTAACATAAGCACGATCTTTTTTTACAAAAGACGTGCAAAAAATGCTTTCAAGAAACTCTTCACATTCTCGCTTTCTTGCCCTGACTGATGAAATTCTTACTGTCCAGCTTTCTTGGTCCATGGCGTTCGTCTATACCATGGACGACTGAATCTCTTCGATTTAGGGATTTGTTCGACACTGGAAAACTTCTCCACGGAAAGACATCCACCCTTCTTAAGTGAAGCACTGAGCACAAATTGCATTTTACACGAATTTTCTAATGTGGAGGACTTTTCCAGTTGCCAATGTCTTCAAGTATTTTATTTGTGCTTGATACCATGCTCGTTGCCTGTACTAATTTGCTCATAATGTAAAAACAAGATGATTTACCAAAGTTCAGGTAATAGAAAAAGAACGTTTTGTAAATGAAATGCATCCGAATTTTATGACAAATACGCAACGTACTGATAAATTCAGAGAAACTCCATTTTCAGCTCCCTTAGCGTTAAATTTGCCAAGTACAGTCAAAACTCGGTTTTCGTATGCTCTGGTTTTCGCACGATTCAGTTTTCGACGACTTTTCTCGTCGAAATTTTGTCCCAGTTTTCGTACATCCGCTCGGTTTTCGTACAGTTGAAAATGAACTCGTCTGCCTGCCCGCGTGACTCAGCCGCTCCTTTTCCGCGCCGGAAGCAGCGAGCGCCCACACAAAGCATCTCATGCGTTCGTGACTCTCAGTCTGCCTCTGTTTCTCGTTGAGTGAGCATCACCCCCGCGCGTTCATCCCAAACATTTCGTAAACGTAATCCATTGTTTTTTGTGCTTGTTTATTGAGTGCGACTGCTAAATAAGTCACCATAGGGCCAAAGAAAGTTCCGAGTACCAGCCCTTTGATAAAGAAGGCGAGAAACACGATAGAATTCAAGAAATAACTCGTAGCAAAGTACGAAAGTGGCGTACGAGTGGCCGATCTCGCCAGGATGTACGGGAAGTCCGCATCAACGATCAGTTCCATCCTGGTGAAGAAAAAATAATTCAAGGAAGCTGATGTTGCGAAGGGGGTAAATGTGCTAACGAAACAGAGATCGCAAACAACCGAAGATGTTGAGAAGTTGTTGTTGGTGTGGATCAACGAAAAACAGTTAGCGGGAGATAGTGTTTCAGAGACGATAATTTGCGAAACGGCAAGGCTGTTGCATGCGGATCTCACAAAGAAAATGCCTGGAAGGAGTGCTGCGGTTAGTGAATTTAAGGCCAGCAGAGGCTGGTTCGACAAATTTAAGAAGCGAACTGGCATACACAGTGTGGTAAGGCATGGCGAGGCTGCAAGTTCAGACAAACGTGGGGCCGAAGAATTCGTTGATGAATTCAAGGAGTACGTAGAGGATGAAGGATTCCTCCCCCAACAAGTCTTCAATTGTGACGAAACAGGCCTCTTTTGGAAGAAAATGCCAAAGAGGACCTACATCATGCAGGAGGTAAAGGCACTGCCAGGACACAAGCCTATGAAGGATAGGCTAACTCTTTTGTTCTGTGGTAACACTATAGTGGGGATTTCAAAGTGAAGCCTTTACTGGTGTATCACTCTGAAAATCCCCGAGTGTTCAAGAAAAACAATGTCATCAAGAGTAAATAAATTGTGTGTGATGTGGAATTCTAACACTAAGGCATGGATCACGAGGCGAATTTTCATTGAGTGGGTCAATGAAGTGTTTGACCCGAGTGTGAAGAAATACCTCCTGGAAAATCAATTGCCACTCAAGTGCCTCCTGGTAATGGACAATGCTCCTGCTCATCCACCAGGCTTGGAAGACCAATTGTTGGAGGAGTTTAGTTTCATCACAGTGAAGTTCTTGCCCCCTAATACCACTCTTCTTATCCAGCCCATGGACCAGCAGGTCATTTCAAACTTCAAAAAACTTTACACCAAATCGCTGTTTCAAATGTGCTTTGAAGTGACCTCGGACACGGAATTGACCCTAAGAGAGTTCTGGAGGAATCACTTCAGTATCTTCAATTGCATACGCCTTATAGATAAGGCTTGGCTGGGAGTGACTTCCAGGACGATGAACTCTGCTTGGAGAAAATTGTGGCCAGGATGTGTCCTCCAGAAGGATTTTGAAGGGTTTGAGGCTGACTCTGACGACCATACGCATGTTGTAGAATCTATTGTGTCTTTGGGGAAGTCTACGGGGTTAGATGTGAGTGGCCAGGATGTGGAAGACTTGGTGGACGACCACAGGGAAGAGCTAACCACTGAAGAGCTGCAAGACCTTCAACTGGAACAGCAACAGATGGCAGCTTAGGAAATTGCTTCAGAGGAGGAGGAAGAGAGAGGGGAGAATGTGCCTTCTTCAGTCATTAAGGACATGTGTGCAAAGTGGAGTGAGTTGCAAAGTTTTGTGGAGAAATATCACCCTAACAAAGCTGTTGCAAGCCGTGTCTGCAACATGTTTAATGACAATGTCTTGTTCCATTTTAGGCAAATCTTAAAGAGACGCCAGAAACAGACCTCTGTGGACAGAGTTTTTGTGCGACAGGGGTCCAGTGACTCTCAAGCTGGTCCTAGTGCCAGTAACAGACAAAGAAGGGAAGACAAGGCCTTGATACCAGAAGTCCTTATTGAGGGAGATTGCCCTTCCAAACAATAAATTCTCCCCTCCTCGCCGTCTTCCATACGCCGACAAGAGTCTTCAATAACGGTAAAAGGATGTTAAATGTTCATTTATCTATTTCAGTAGTAATTTATATATATTTCTCATTGTTTTCTGTATGTAAAAATATAGTTATTCTCTATAAAATGTTTTTTTTAAAAATACTTTTGGGTGTCTGGAACGGATTAATTGGATTTACATTGTTTCTTATGGGAAATATTGCTTCAGTTTTCGTACATTCGGTTTTCGTCAGACTTTTTCGAGCGGAATAATCATGAAAACCGAGGTTCCAGTGTACTTTGCAAATGAAAAGCTGTTAAAGCAATCGGTTTTGTCTAACCAAATTCGAAAAGAACTTTTGCTGGAACTGAAATGGTATCATCGTAGCGTAAAACTAAAATTTATTAAATTTCCACTTTGAGAACTCCTAGCGGGAAATTTATGAACAAGGAGTGAAATTTTACCACCGGCATAGGGCAGTTGGCTAAAGTGGGAGGCGAAAGTTTCTGATGGGTGTTCGAGCACGGTCCTGCCGGCCATCAAGTCTGCTGTTTATACGCGGTTTTCCGCAGACTCCTCAGGTGTGGGGTCGCGAATGGGTGGATGGTTCCTTCTGAAGTCGGTCCCGGATGCACTTAGTCCCTGGTTTCCCTTCCCTGACAGGGTTTACCAGATGAGTGTCGATGCGCTGCTAGTAAAAATACAAGGGGATTGCAATGTGCTGCCATCTGGTGGCAGGCTCCTACGGGCATTTGTCCCATGCTTGTTGATGATGTGTGAAATTTGAAATGGGCAAAATTTAATGAATGTTAATGTTCTATCATTCGCAAAAATAATGTTTCAAACATCTGTGAAAACCAAATTCTTTGGACTTGGCGCCTCTAGCAGGAAATTAATGAACTAACTGGAAAATTTAAATATTTGATTAGGAATAGTTAAGCCTAATATGAGAGGCATAGAAATATTTTTTCCTTGTAAGTTGAATAGTTTCTTCACAATAGAAGTTTAATTTTTTGAATTTCCGACTTTGACAGCCCTTAGCGGTAAACTCATGAAGTACATGTATATGGATATTTAAAGTGCCAATCTTAATGTCATTTGATCCTATGAGCCGCAGAATTAGTTTTTAAAATATATCTAAAAACAAAAAGTTCGATGTCCACGGACAGACAAAATGATTAATTACACTAGCACTGTTTCTTACAGAACGTTCTAATAATAGGAAGATAGAATGCCATTCTGAAAAAGCATAAAAAACTTTTTACCTTTCCGGCGGCGCAGTGGTCTAAGCGATGGCTTCTGTCCATTCGTCCGAATGGGGTCCGGGTTTGAATCCCGGTGAGGCATGGCTGTTGTGTTTGGCTTACGGCACTGGCTCTCTCCCTTCCTTGGAGTCAGTGAGCCTGAATTAGGGACGAGCGACTACTTATAGCCCATTGAGTTGCTCACGGTGGTCGTTAAACCTACAATAGAAAAAAAAACTTTTCTTGACTCCCCCTTTTTTTTGTTAATATGACGGATGAAAATTTCTGAAGCGATAAGGGGTAGGGAGCCCCTGAACCTTTTGGCGCCTAGGACCACAAAAGATCTAAAATCGCCTCTGACTGGTTCCAGAAGAAGGAGAGATCCAGGGCCGAATGATAAGCACAACACCAATGCCTCATCTGGGTCTCGAACTCGGGCCTACTCAGACGAATGATCCGAAGCTCGCGTTTAGATCACTGCGCCTAGGGGGGGGATAGGACGAGTACTGCATAAGTAGCACACCAGGGCGCGCATGATCGGTGATGACAAGTTACTACGATGTAGAAGAGCCTTACAGCGGATTAGTGACGCTAAGGCACTTTTTCTGTAGACTTAGTGGCGCTAAGGCACTTTTTCTGTAGGCTTAGCGGCGCTAAGGCACTTTTTCTGTAGGCTTAGCGGCGCTAAGGCACTTTTTCTGTAGGCTTAGCGGCGCTAAGGTACTTTTTCTGTAGGCTTAGCGACGCTAAGGTACTTTTTCTGTAGGCTTAGCGACGCTAAGGTACTTTTTCTGTAGGCTTAGCGACGCTAAGGTACTTTTTCTGTAGGCTTAGCGGCGCTAAGGTACTTTTTCTGTAGGCTTAGCGGCGCTAAGGCACTTTTCGAGGTTAGTTCGGAAGAAAAGCAGAGCTAAGAAATGTTTTTGGGTCATCATGTAAAAGGAACACTCATTTATATGAAAGCATACCGCAACACTTAACAGAACGTTCGTATTGCAAGGGCGATACTAAACAATCGCATGACGCAGATATGCGTGATCAACCTTACGACAAGTGGCCGTTACTTTGGTGAAGGCTGCTTACTCACCGTTCATCCGAGTCCCAGTCGAGGCATAGGCAGTGTACTTGTTTTGTAACACTGCTTTTTGCCCTTCCCTGTATTCAGTGACCCGAAATTAAGGACGAACGACTGCTGATATCCTTTCGTAACCCCCTCCCTTTCCTTCAAAGGTCAGTGTTTTATATATGGTTGAGAAGGGCATTTCAGTTAAACTCACCACTGGCTCCAACAAAAGTTATCATCTGAGACCATTTTGTGATGAGTAACGCAAAAGGACGCACCGGAGGTTTGAGTGGTCAGAGGCACTGGCTTCTGGCCCCAGATCCGAGGGAAGCATAGGCGGTGCGCTGGCCATTCTTGGAACCAATGGCACCCGAATCAAGGGTCGGCGACTGTAGCTCTACATGATCGCGGTGGTCGTTATGTCCGAAAAGAAACAAAAGGCAATACAAAAAATATATCCCCCTTTGTTTCTCCTAACCTGTTCACCGCTAGAGCACTTGCTTTCTTAGAACTACATCATTGGCGCTAAGGCTTAGCGGCCCTAAGGAACTTTTCGTTTTTTTTTTCTTCTAGGCTTAGTGGCCCTAAGGCACTTTTGGTTGCTGGATAGTAAGAGAAGATGGGCAAGGAAATTATTTTAGGTGATCAGGTATGCGAAAATAGAAAATGGTGTTTTTCGTGGACTGGGCAGCAGGGATACCGGCAGAACTCAGTGGGAGCCGTTATGTTTTGGGCTGGTAGAAGTTACGCTAACTAAAAAAAAAAAAAAAAAGAAGAAGAAGAAAAACATTAACATACAAGGGTTGTCCCAAAAAACAGAATGTTTTTATTAAAAAACATATGCGTACCTTAGTTATCAAGGAAGTGGTCATCTTCTTCGAAATACATTCCATTGCATCGAATACAGATGTCCCAGCGATCCTCCCACTTTTTAAATGTCTTCTGGAATTCGTCTTCTGAAATGCTGTTGAAGCATCCCTGCGCAACTGCAATAAGTTGTTGATCAATATCTAATCGTCATCCCCGCAACGTCTTTTTTTAAAATGGGGAACAAGCAGAAGTCACATGGTGACAAGTCTGGACTATATGTAGGTTGGGGCATTAACTTGCCGTATTTTTTTTTTCCGTGTATAAGACGATATTTTTTTCCAAAATTTTTAGACCAAAAATTGGGAGTCGTCTTATCCACGGGAGGTAACCGGTTGAGAGAACCCTGCAGTTACAGCGGCAAAACTGCCAGTACCTTTTATCCCCTCTCCATTCTAAGAGTTACAAGCAGTTATGGACTTACAGGTCAGCTACAGCATCTAGATGTTTCCAGCAACAAGCCCTTTAAAGCCCTGATGAAAGAAGAACGGAATAAATTGATGCAAAAAAACAGGCAATAACTTGACACCGACAGAGAGAGTGAAAAAACCCAACGATTATTTAGGTCAGCAACTGGGTCCTAAACTCATGAAATGGAGTCAAGCAAGAGGTGGTTATGAAATCCTTCAAGAAATGTGGAATTAGCAACGCCATGGATGGAACTGAGGATGATCTGATATGTATAGACAGAGACAGTGACTCAGACGACAGAAGTGATGCAGTTGAGGTTGAAAAAAAAGTGATATGTCTGGAACTAATAATGCTGAAAAAAGTGATGCATAATTTCATAGTTTGTATCTTAAAAATATTACCTAATTTCCAAATAATATAAATTTCCAAACTTCCTTTTTTTTATCTACACTGCTGGCCACCCAAAATGCAACACCAAGAAGGAAGCATCCGATTGGCCTGAAATTCGCAGCATGCGTTACCCGCGAGAGGACATGCAAAACGATTAGCATTGCAGGGCATATGCAAATCATGTGCGTCCGGCACGCCATCGAGAAGCACTATAAGAAAGGTGCACAGAAGGCGGGGTGTAAGTAGTGGAAATGGGTGTTGTGCTGCCGGACCTGTGCGTGGGAAGCTTCCTGATGCCTCGTCGCAGAATACGGCAGTCATTCCAGCACGTTTCGGAGTTCGACAAAGGACGAATAGTGGCTTATCGCGACAGCGGTTTATCGTACCGAGACATCGGCGCCCGTGTGGGACGACATCCAGCCACAGTGAGGCGAGTATGGATTCTGTGGGTGCAGGAGGGACGGACGGACCGACGTGAGCGATTTCCGCAGCCGCGGTACACCACCAAACGTGAGAACCGGCATGTTGTGCAGCGGGCATTGCCGGCTCGCACCGCCACATCACGAACGTTAGCGCAGGAATTAGGGTGTATTGCGCAACAACCTGTGTCAGCACGTACCGTTCGACGTCGTCTGCAGGAGCGGGGACTTGTCGCACGGCTCCCATTGCTCCGATTACCATTGACGTTACACCACCGGCGAGTACAGCGGCAGTGGGTCGTTGAACGCCGCACCTGGACTACGGAATGGCACGACATTGCCTTCTCCGACGAATCCCGCTTCTGCCTGCAACACTACGATTTTCGGATCCGCGTGTGGCGGCACCGCGGCGAGAGACTGTATGACGCCTGCATTATACATCGCCATACCGGTCCGTTGCCTGGCGTTATGGTTTGGGGCGCAATTGGATATGACACCCGCACCCCTCTGGTACGCATCGCCGGTGCACTCAGCAGCCACCACACCATCTCCGACGTTTCGGAGCCTGTAGTCCTCCTCTATCAGCAGGACCTGCCAGCGGCTACGTTTCAACAGGACAATGCGCGTCCGCACGTGGCACGAATCGTGCAACAATTCTTCACGGACCACCAGGTGTCACTGCTGCCGTGGCCCGCCTGTTCTTCCGATATGTCGCCCATCGAACACGCCTGGTCGCTGATCGGCAACCGAGTGGCCCTGCAAGCACCACCCGCGGCTACGCCTGATGAACTGCATGTGGTAACGTGTGAAAGCAGCCTGGACCGACATACCCCAAGCCCACATCCAACGCCTATTTCGTTCGATGCCGCTGCGTGTAGCGGCCGTTATTGCCAGCCATGGGGGTCACGCGAACTATTGATGCCTGCGTGTTCCGCAAGTCTCACGGGCCTGTAAGCTCAATCGTTTCATCTTTGTATCTGTTGTTATGTGTGCAGTAAATCTGGCTTTGCTATCTCGTGTCCTTCTTGGTGTTGCATTTTGGGTGGCCAGCAGTGTATTACTACAGACTTTTCTGTGATATTACCTAATTTCTAAGTGTATTTTAATGATATTACCCAATTTTAAAATAATATCAAATGTATCCTATTTTGTCATAAAAATACTGATTTCCTAATTTTTGGTTCTAAAAACTAGGGGCCGTCTGATACACGGGAAAATGCAGTAATATTCATTTTCTCCAGGTCAGAAACGACAGAACTGGCCATGTGCGGCATTGCATTATCGTGGTGTTACATCCAATTCTTTTTCAGATGTGGTCGTTTTGTTGTCACATGTTCTGCAGATTCTGTAGCGCTGTTTTGTAGCAGTCGTCATTTATCGTAGTTTTTGGAGGAACAATGTGTTGATATATCATACCTTGACAATCAAAGAACACAACCAACATGACCTTCCTCGCCTGATTTTGATTGACGAACTTTTTCTGCTTTAGGCGACGACGGCGATTTCCAAACACAGCTTTGTGCTTTGGTGTGTGAATCAAAATAAAGTAAGGTTTCATCTTCTGCAATAACTCGTTGCATGACTTCTGGATCTTCATGTATCATTTGTTTTAATTGTTAACAAACCTCACATCGACGATCCGCCATTTGTTCCTTTGCCAAGAAGTGGGGAACCCAAGTTGAACAAACTGGTTTCATGCCCAAGTGCTCGGTTAAAATTCTGTGAATTGATGATTTTGAAATGTGAACCGTATCTTCGATATCTCTAATTGATAGGTGTCTGTCTTCCTGTGTAATAACACCTATTGTATTGATGTTTACCTCTGTAATACTCGTTGAAGGTCTTCCTCCATGCGCGATTAAAGCCGCCGACTCACGACCATCCATAAATTCTTTATGCCATCTGTAAATTGTAGATTTTCCTAGACATTCATCTTTATAAGCCTCTGGCATAAGACGGAAAGTCTCTCCGACAGACTTCTTAAGTCGACAGCAAACTTTAATGGCGCATCTTTGTTCCTCTTTCACATCCATTTTTTCGAAAAATCACAGCACAAAAACAAAAACTACGATAAATGACGACTGTTCACAAAACAACGCTTATTAAACTGCCGACGACGCATGCGTAATAAAAACGTGTGACCTGTTGCTATGGTTACTACAACGACTACCGTTTTTTCTAGACTCGTGCCAAGGTCGAACGCAGTATTGCACAATTTTTATAAAATCATTCTCAGTTGCTATGTGTGTGACAAGCTGTGTACTTGCACTTCAATATTCTTGTAGAAGAAACCTAAGTTATACTAAAAGCAACTTGTGGGCTTCAGAAAAAAAAAAAAATCCTTCGCAGCAAATGCTCTATTGAGCCAAACACTGTTTTTAATACACGCCTTCCCAGTTTTTTCGACTTTTAAATTTAAGTCCCGTCCCTTTGAGCTGATATCCTCTACACGTCAGTCCGTTTTTGCCAATTGCATTTGCAGTTAAAACGAAATTTATTGTATACGTTAATTCTGAGATTCAGCCTAAGCAAAATTTTCGGGTTGCTGTTTTTTATACGCATATATGCCTTTATTATTATTATTATTATTATTTTATCGAGATTTGATTTACTGCTCTTTGGGCCTCACGATTACAGGAATTCTTGAAATACAGTTCCTTCTCTCTCTCTCTTTTTTTTTTTTTTTTTTTTAAATTGGGATTAAAGATTTAACTACCGCCGTGAGCAACTCAATGGGCTATAAGCAGTCGCCTTGCATAGCTGGAAAGTCTCTTTCAGCTACAGCAAAAATACTTTTTTTTTCAATTTGAAAGTAAAGAATGCAAAAATTAAAATTTTGCATTCTTTAATTTCTCTTACTTTTTTCAATTTGCACCGAATTTATTGCAATTTTGGGCATTTTCAGGTCTTCCAGATTTTTTTCGTAACTATTTTATTAATGATATGTAAGTCTTGAAAAAGAAATTATTTTTTTGGCTTATTCTGATTTCCGTTTTCCCTAAAAGCGAAGAAACTATACATATTACAAATTCTGAATTCAGTTATCGCAATAAAATTAATAACAATGCAATAAAGTACTCGGCAATTTCTCTCAAAGAACACTTCTTGTTCGTTGTTTCTCAGCAGCGGAAGTAATTTTGTTCTTACATTAAATTATTCTCAGGGTTTGGGCTTTTGTTAGCTTCGGACTGATGGTACGTGTCTCCACGATTCTCTCACCGACGTAAATCATGGCCTAACCCCTGCAGAGAGATCAGGCGAAGAGATCACCCCAACTAGAGTAATGTTATCTTAATGCTGTTGCTGTGACACCTGACCCCCTCATCGGAATAAAAAAGGAATCGAAGGTAGATGTTTTTTTGCTTTGATAACAAAATATTTAAGAAAATTCCCATCCGCCTTTTTTTTTTTTTTTTTTTTAAATTGGGAGGACTTCGCGCTGCTTTCGGGAGGGGCGGGGCGGGGGGGCTTGAGCCCCGAAAAATTGGTCTAACGACGCCACTTGAATCAGTGGTAGCAAGAAAATGTAAAAATGGATGATTAAAAAATCGATACCAGTCCAATTCTAATATAATCCCTGCCCCGGGGTTCATCTTGTTGAAATTATATCAAAGTAGTGGGCAAAATAATATGATGGCATAAATATCATGATTCAAACAAATTCTTAATGCATGAAATTTCCGCCAATTAGAGATGTGTGCAAAAAACATCTGTAATGCCTTCGAAAGATTTCAGGATAGACTGTGGGCAACTATATTTCGGACTCTTCCTAAAAAAGCGGAAAGAAATGAAATTTTTTTTTCACACGACAGTTTTTTTATAGTTTTTGCTGTGCTGTCTGCAAAAAAAAAAAAAAAAAAAAAAAGGAAAAAAACCCTGTAAAACTCTGTCAATTCTTCAAGCATCCGGAATAATTCTGGGTTCCTTTGAAAATCCTGGGCCCCGGCCCCCCAAGCCCATTCTTCATAAGTGGCTCACTCGAAAGTGTTTCTTTTCTTTGTTAAAATGAAACTTACATTACTATTATTATTTTGGTTGAGGTTTAATCGACCACCGTGAGCAACTCAGTGAGCTATAAGCAGTCGCCCGTCCCAAATTTAGGGCCACTGGTTCCAGGGAAGGGAGAGAGCTTGCACCGTAAGACAAACACAACATCCATGTCTAACTCGGGATTCGAACCCGGACCCATCTCGGACGAATGGTCAGAAGCCATCGCTTAGACCACCGCATATTGGTGCGGCGACTTACATTAGAAAAACACTTTAATTTAATAAAAATACATCAACTTAGAATAGAAAATAATGCTTGAACTTTTTCTTCTATTTTTCATAAGCTCTTATTTTGTCCTGGTGGATTTCAAAAACTTTGATACTCGGTCGGACCCCACGAAAAGAAAATTCTACATACGACCCTGAATTGCACGATCGGTGTTTTTTGCAAAAGATTTACTTGAACTGTATTAGAAAACAATAACTTTACTTCGATGCATTGGCAAGGAAGAATGGAGCCACCTGTAAGCAAGTACTATTAAATCCATCGAAGTAAATTTTTTTTTTTTTTTTTTATAAAGTCCATAATAGGTTTTTGCACAAAACACCAAATGTACAATCTAACTTAGGATATTTTTCTTATGAGTGAACCAATTTTGATGTATGGGAAATTTTTCTTCCCTGAACAAATAGGGTCGAATTTTTTTCCATTGGAAGTATGAAGAGCAAAACCACCGACGATCTTCTTAAGATTGTACTACTCGAAGATAAAAATTAAACAACCGTGAAGGCTGAGTAACAAGTGTTTAACGGTACTACAGGCCATATCCACTGGCAATCTGCTGTAATAAAAGTAATTCTTTGAGACTCCCCGATTCCTTTTGGGTAACACAAAAGAGTGGACGACTGCTTATAGCCCATTGAGTTGCTCACGGTGGTCGTTAAACCTCCAATAAAAAAAAAAAAAAAAAAAAAAAAAAAAAAGAAATCAAAAGAGCGGGATTTGAACCCACGACCGCGTAACCACAGGGAAAACGACATATTTGGCCATATCTACCATGGAACTATGTCAGCTGCGTCTGTTCAGTATAACAAATACATATTATTATTAATAAAGGAATAGTGTAAGACGACATAGAGGCATGTAAATCAAAATATGATATTCGTGTCGTATGACTCTTACATAACATTCTTTCTTTTATTAAAAATTGCTCAAACTAAGAAATGTTCATGTAAATTGATAAAAGTAATTAGCAATGAAAAGTTTAATAAGAAATACTAAATAATACAAATAGCAAATCTGATTTTAAAGAGGTATTAAACATTTTGAGGGTACTTTTCAATTTTTTTTGTTCCTAATCCGTGTTCACCGCTGAGGCCCTTTTTCATTTAGAACTACATCACTGAGAGCAACCACTTAAAACACGGCTATAGTAATTTTTTCTCTCATTAAAACCGAAGGGCAAACGGAGGTAAACGCCGAAAGCCGTAGGCTTTCTCCTTCCCTTCTAAAAGAAGTTAAATGATTACGGTAATCTAACATAGTAAAGCAGATTAATGCGTCATTCACACTGATATAAAATCAAATAGAAAAGAACGATTTTAAGTTGTGCTGGCAGATTGGTATAGTGGTTACAGCGTTCTTTTGTCACGCCGCGGTCGTTTGTTCAAATCCCGCTATTTCAAGTTTTGTGTTTTTTACGCTTTCCAACCGTAGGTTCTCCAGCTTTGTCCGTCCGTCCGTCTGTCCGCACGATAACTCACGTGAAAATGGATCGATTTCAATGAAATTTTAGTATGTGGTAGGGGGACGAACCCTATTGAAAATGGGCGAAACAGGGTCAAAGGTCAGGACATAGGAGCGGGATCCATTCCATTGACTTTATGCATCATAACTTGCGTAAAAATGGTTCGATTTCAATGAAATTTTAGTATGGGGTAAAGAACCACCTGGGAACGAACCCTGTTGAAAATGGGCGGAATGGGGTCAAAGGTCAGGACATAAAAGCGGGATCCATTTCATTGCCTTTATGCGTCATAACATACGTAAATATGGTTCGATTTCGATGAAATTTTAGTATGTGGTAGGGAACCACCTGGGCACGAACCCTATTGAAAATTGGCGAAATGGGGTCAAAGGTCAGGCAGGGCGTAAGAGCGGGCTTTATTCCATTGCTCTTATGCGTCATAACTTGCGTAAAAATGGTTCGATTTCGATGAAATTTTGGTATGTGGTAAGGAACAACCTGGGAACGAAACCTATTGAAAATGGGAGGAATGGGGTCAAAGGTCAGGACATAAAAGCGGGATCCATTTCATTGTCTTTATGCGTCATAACATGCTTAAATATGGTTCGATTTCGATGAAATTTTAGTTTATGGTAGGGAGCCACTGGGGACGAACCCTATTGAAAATGGGCGAAATGGGGTCAAAGGTCAGGGCATAAAAGCGGGATCCATTCCATTGCTTTTATGCGTCATAACATGCGTAAATATGGTTCGATTCCGATGAAATTTTAGCATGTGGTAGGGAGCCACTGGAGACGAACCCTATTGAAAATGGGCGAAATGGGGTCAAAGGTCAGGACACTGGAGTGGGATCCATTCCATTGCCCTTGTGCATCATAACTTACCTAAAAATGTTTCGATTGCGACAAAACGTTATCATGTTGTTCCGGAGGTATAGTGAACCAGTTCAGTTGAATATCAACGAAATGGGGTGAAAGATCATTGCACAAAAAGCAAGATTTATTCCACAGCCAGTATTCTCATAACTTGCGTAAAACTACTTCCATTGCGACAAAACTTTAGTATGTTATTCTTGAGGTATACTGAACCGGTTCTGTTGAATATCATCGAAATGGGGTCAAAGGTCAGGCCACAGGAGCGAGATTTATTCCGCAGCCATTATCCTCATAACTTGAGTAATAATTTCTGGTATGTTGGAAAGCGTATCATAATCAATGCAATGCATGATTTTACTAACTTGTTTATCTTTCAATCTCCTATCAGCTGGAAACAGCTCCCCTTGGTAAGAGATTAGTGTTCAAAAATACCGATGAAGCAGTATATTCTTATCCCCCTCCCAAAGGGGTTAAATGATTTATGCTAATATTTGATCGGCTGGTAAAACTGCTTCATCGGTAATGTGAATATACTGTTTCATCGGTAATGGGAAAATACCGATGAAGCAGTTTCACAAAAGGGAAAACCGCAATGAACGCATGCCGGCGATGTCGCCTCACCGGTACAGTGGTTACGCCACCAGTTTACCACGCTGGGGGCCCGGGTTCGAATCCCGGATAAGACATTGTTGTATTCTTATCCCCCTCCCAAAGGGGTTAAATGATTTATGCTAATATTTGATCGGCTGGTAAAACTGCTTCATCGGTAATGTGAATATACTGTTTCATCGGTAATGGGAAAATACCGATGAAGCAGTTTCACAAAAGGGAAAACCGCAATGAACGCATGCCGGCGATGTCGCCTCACCGGTACAGTGGTTACGCCACCAGTTTACCACGCTGGGGGCCCGGGTTCGAATCCCGGATAAGACATTGTTGTTATTTATTTGTCGTTTCATGCTCCGTGGATAACTTCTCTTGTATTCAGTTCATCGACCCCTATCGAATGGATACTTGCCATGACTGCTCATAAAGGTCAGTACGTTCCTGTCATTTAGTTTTAGCACCGGTGAAGCACTATTTCCTGATATATAGTGATTTTCGTGCCTACCCTCCAAGCCTGCCAGGGGTGACCCCAACCGCGGCACAGCCGCAGAAACTCGCTGACTTACCGTCAGAATCTGAACTTAATCGGCTCACCGAGTGCGATCCAGTTAACTTTTTACTGCATACTCCCTCCAATGCATATGCGCACCTGAAAAAAAAAAAAAAATGATGAGCAGCAACGCTGAAAACTCCCCAATGGAAATCTCCATTGACGAGAACAATGAAGCAACGGCCAGGCCTACTCTGGAAGAGCCAGCGACAATTTCAACAGCCACAGCGGCAGCAGAAACTCGTCGAGCAGGCTCTCACAGCAGCAGAAGCCGAAGCCTCGCGCTCATTGGACAACACACCCGCCCCAGAAGCTGCGCGCTCATTGGCTGGCGCTCCCCACTCGACTCCCGTCGAGACAACGGAACAGACGTCAGCTAATGCTCCCTCCCAAGCCTCGCGCGTCGAAGATACGGCACGCAACGATGTAAACAAACCCAGCGCCGCGGCAGCGGACAGCAAGAGTTCCCCGACTCAGCCCAAGACGTTCGCTGCAGCAGTAACTGGCAACCACAGCACCAGCACTCCCGCCTTCCATCTCAACAACAATGTCACTAGAAGGGACAACGTGCTGAGAGTCACAATCCCAGAAAATTCTCTGGCTGCACAGTCCTACCTCAACAAGCGCCGACTGGGAGTGTGCTTCGAATCACTAAGAGACACCCCCCTCAAGCGCTACTCCACAGCTCTCAAGAAATCTGTTCCTGGTGCTGCCATCACCCACATGGCACGCAGGAACAGAGAAGTGATTGCTTACCTCGACACTGAGACCAACGTTGCTAACGTGCTCCGCCACGGCATCACCATCGGCACCCGACATCTCGAAGCCGGCTCCATGGCGGAGCGCCCTATCCTCATCAGCCTCTACCCCGTGCCACCAGAAGTGCCAGATTCTGCACTAATGATAGCACTCGCACACTGCGGCCGAATCGTGGGTAACATCTCCACCCTGTCCGCGGCCCCCAACGACTCCGAGGACAAGCACATCAAAGGTCTGAGGAGACAAGCCAAGATCATTTTCCCCTCTACCGAGGCTCTGCAGTCCTGCCCCAACAAGCTAGAAGTAGCAATTGGGAGGAATATCGTCGTAATTGATATGCTGACCTCGGAGCATTGTTATCACTGCAGGGAATTCGGGCATCAGAAGACGGTATGCCCTCAGCTCTCACAGCCCTCCACCGAACCCTCGACCAACTCAAGAAAGCCCATGAAGGAAGACACCACTACACCGGAGCAACCCGAGATAGAAGCGGAGACTGACCCCATACAGTCAGCAAAGCAATCCCCGCTGAGCCCCCAACTGCCACGGCACCACAGCCAACCAAAACGCCAGCCCCCACAAGGGACCCTGCACAAGCCTCCTCCCCTTTGGCGTTAATACCCCCAACCAACCAAGAAGGAACGAGCGAAGCCACCTCGAAAGAAGAGACGAGCGTCAACGCCAAGGGAATGCCCCCTCCCAGTGAACGCTCCCGCCTCCCGAGGAGAAGATCGACCTCGAGCCACCGTTCCGACCCCAGCCCCTCCCCCAGGGATGGATCAGAGTCGGAGGACGAATCCTATGCCAGCACCTTCAACAACCTGCTATCCCTCAACCAGAAATCCACCAGCTCCCAGTGGTTCAAAATCTCCACGCTTCCGAGGCAACCGCAGTGCAAGAAAATGAGGAGACACCAAGAGCACCGACTGGAGTTCCCCCTCACCGCCTCAGAGCTGATACAGAAGCTTGAGTCTGCCGAAAACATCGACGGACCTGTTCCTCGAACAGAACTAGCCTGCCTCCTTACTTTCCCACAACACAGACAATTTGACCATAAACACGTCCTCCGAGTACACCGCCAACACATCATAGAAGCAGTCTCACAAATCACCACTTTCACCGCCTGGGCCCAACACGAATTTTCCACCTCCCCACACTACCAACCCTGGCTCCGCTCCCTCAAAAATAGATTACACTACCTCACCAAATTGAGCTCCGAGAAAGACATCCACCCCATTCAAGACAAACACTATTAAAATTGCCACCCTCAACTGCAGAGGAATGGCCAACCCCTTAGCCAACTCCCTTGCATTCGAGGACCTCCACAACCTAAACGCCGACGTCCTCCTTTTACAAGAAACCAACTGCACACCCAACACCAGATACACCCAGTGGCGGCCTTGGCCATACACCCTTCACCACGCACACAGTCTCACCCAACGCGGAGGCATCGCCATCGCCCTCCACCACC
Organism: Macrothele yani; assembly: GCA_039090855.1. Taxonomy (NCBI): domain Eukaryota; kingdom Metazoa; phylum Arthropoda; class Arachnida; order Araneae; family Macrothelidae; genus Macrothele; species Macrothele yani. Next base: position 128,852,063 of record CM076989.1, on the reverse strand, counting down.
ACCTCCAAGCTCACCTCACCTCTATCTCTGTCACCAATCTGTACAGAGATCTACTGCAACACCTCGTCCTCACCATCCAACAAACCACTTTCCACATTTTGAACATCTACGTCCCCCACCAGACCAACCTGGTCGGACCTCTCTTTCAACACCTCCACACTGCCATTAACACCCTGCCCTCCAACTCCACTATCATTCTAGGAGGAGATTTCAATTGCGTGCTCAACGCCGCAATTGATCGCTCCTCCGAGACTGACCGCAACACCTCCACGGCTAACCATCTTACCACCGTAGTCAACAACTCCACCCTTCACGACGCATACAGAGAGCTCTTCCCCACTCTCCGCTCCTACGTGGAGGTCCCCGTCAGCAGCATCTTCCTCCGCCGCTCGACTCGACAGATTTTATATCTCTGGAGACCTCCTCCCCACCCTCGCTGCAGTAGAACACACCCCCACTGCCTCTTCGGACCACTGCTCTGTCCTCATCACCCTCTGCCTTTCTTCCACCCCAACCCGCAGCATCAGACACTGGACCTATGATCCAGAACTCCTCAACGACACAACATACTGCACTACAGTCACCAACATTCTCCAAGATGCCATCGCCGCCCTTCCCTCAACAGACTGCCCCATACAACACTGGCTCGACACGAAAGCCAACATTCGCCTCCTCTCCAAACAAACTTCCTTCACTAACAGAACCCTCCTCCGCATGCACACAGACAACCTCAGAGCCCTTCTGAACATCACCGACATCACCTCCCCATCCTACCTCACACACCAACTTGCCCTTCAGAAAGCACTTGAACCCCTCGCCCACCAAGCTATCCTGCGGATGAAACTCCTCCACCTCAGCACAGTCGAACATCCGCAAGAACACTTCCTTAACATTGAAAAAACACACCGTACCTCCTCCTCTCTCCACTCCATCACTCTCCCCAACGGCAACACCACTGATGATCCCCAAGACATCTGCACCCACGTTCACCAACACTTCACCGACCTTTTCACTACTTACTCTGCTCCCCTTACGCTCTTGACAACATCCTTCATTCCTTACCTCAAGTCCCTCACCACCTTCACCCTTCACTTTCAACCTCTTTCAACCACCAGGAGATTCTCTCTTCACTTTTCAACCTTAACCAGTCAGGTTCCCCAGGGCCTGATGGTCTAACCGCAATCTTCTACAGGAAATTTTCCTCCCTCATTCTACCTCTCCTCCTGGCGTGCTTCAACTCTATCTTCTCCTCCACCTCCATCCCGGCGGAATTCACCACCGCCCACATCATTCTACTCCCCAAGAAAGGCTCGCTTCTTGACCTGAACAACTGGCGCCCTATCAGCCTTCTGAACCTGGACTACAAAATTCTCACCAAAACCCTCTCCACGAGGCTTAACCTAGTACTACCAGCCTTGGTTCACCCCGACCAGTCCTACACCATCCCGTCCAGGTCCATCCATGAGAATATCCACATTCTCCGGGATATCACCCACCTTGCCCATACCAATGATGAACCCCTCGCCCTTCTAAATCTTGACCAGAGGAAAGCATTTGACAATGTGTCCCATCGCTACCTCGCCGAAGTCCTCCACAACTTCGGTTTCCCTGCCCCCTTCTCCTCCATCATCCTCACCCTTTACAGCAACGCAGTCGTTCACGTCAGGACGCGAGCCTTCCTCACTGCCCCCATCCCCTTCCAAAATGGTATCCGCCAAGGATGCCCCTCTCTGGCCAACTCTTCGCTCTCTGCTTTGAACCTTTTCTCCGCTCTGTTCGCACCGCCTTTGCCTTCTCCCACCCCACCGAGCTCGCCAGCCATCGGCACCATGCCATCTATGTCTCTGCTTACGCCGATGATGCAACCTTCATCATCAGGCAAAACAATCAATTCCCCTCCTCCTCTCCCTTTTTGACGAGTACGCCAACCTCTCCGGTGCTTCCCTCAACCTCAACAAAAGCACCGGATTGTGGTGCGGATCCTGGGCTTCCCGGACAGACACCCCCTGCGCCGCCCAGTGGTCCTCCGACAGTCAGCACCTCCTTGGTGTCCACATCGGAAAGCGACTCGTCACTGATGCTGCCACCTGGCTCCCTCTTATTCGAAAACTCAAGCAGACGGCAGGCTGGTGGGCTCAAGCCAAATTCTGCACCTCCTTCCACAGTCGCGCTGCCATCGCTAACAGCCTATTCATGTCCCAGGTGTACTACTCCTGGACAAACACTCCCGTCCTCCCACATCCATCTCGACATCTCCAGAGTCCTCACCAACTTCATTTGGTCCAAACACCATTGGACCACTGCTGAAACCCTCACTAGGCCCATCTCCCATGGAGGACTCGCTCTCTTCGACGTCCCCATTAGGTACAAGGCATTTAGACTCGTCTCATTCTTCTCTGCCCTGACCTCTTCCAACCCTGCTGTCTCCACCCTTCTTAACGTAATCTCTTCTCCGCGGAACCCCTCTCTCACTCTCCACACTTTCCTCCTCATGGACCAATACCCCGAGTTCCTACTCGCCTCTCTCCCACCTACCATGAGGCTATCACCCTCTTTCGCTCTCTTCCCACCACCCGGATCTCTCCAACCTCCACCCTCGAACTTCTCTCTGAACCTCTTTTCTTCTCCTGCACCCTTCACCCCCCTCACCTTCCATTCTTTCACTTTCCCACATGGCTCCGAGCAGAGGTGGTCACGGTACGCCAGCTCGTACACACCAACCTCGCCTGGAAACATGTCTCCGAGCTCTCTCCCACCCTCCCTGGATCCACCTCAAACAATCATAAGTTCACCCTCATTAAAGAAGCTCTTCGCCTCCTCTTCCCCTCCCTCACCTCCCCCAATGGGATCCGCTCTGTCCAGGCAGCGCCAATCCCCCTCCCCTTCATTCTCAATACTCCCTCTGCTGCTCTTCACATACACTCTATCAGTGTAAAACAACTATACTACTTCCTCAAGAACTCTACCCTCACTCCTTACCCTACTCATTCACTCACTCCCTCCCAATCCACCACAGCCTGGTCCACACTCACCACACTCACCAACCACCCACACGAAATCAACATTCAGTGGCAATTCCTCCACTCACGTCTGCCAGTTCCAAACACCCTACACCAGATGAAGATTCTATCTTCCCCCTCTGCCCCCTCTGCGCAGAGCCTGGCTCCATACAACACACATACATCCACTGCCCAGCCCTTCTCCCGATGTTCCATCTGATGTTCTCCCTTGCCTCCAAAGTCTGCCCTATCACACACAAGATGGAACACTACCAATTCCTCAACACTACACCCACCACACCACACATTTCAAGCACATGCGCATACTTCTTCGTCCTGGCGAAGTATGTCATTTACCAACTTTACTTACAACACACCAACAACACACCACTCACAGACCCACCAGCAAGCACCAGCCTGCTCCACCACTTCAGGAACAGGGTCGTCGCCCGCCTCCAGGCAGACTACACAGAAGCACACAGGACGGCGACCCTCAGCGAGTTCTGGAAGCGGTGGAACCCACACATCAGCTGGTTCACCATCACCAGCGACGACCAGGTCCGTCTCAACTAAAAGCAGCTCAAGAAACTACAGCAAAACCCCACGCTGTGCACCACCCCAAAGAGCCACCTGCCAGCACCTGCACCAAACAACTGGAAGCAACCCTGCAAACCAGGATTGGAACTATGACACCGACTGTAAAAAGCATCTTTCCTTCTGTCAACAATTTGCACCGTCTTTTTCAGATCTCACCCAAAAAGACTCTGGACTCACCAACCAACGCACCACTCCCAACTCTAACAACAACTAAATCATCCTCTGTAAATTTTGTATGTTCATCTGTCAAACTGCACCTCAACACACCTATTCTCATGTTATAGCTCAGCCAACGTACACACATGCTGCTCAAATGAGCAAAACAACTGTAAAAACTCACCACATTTGTAAATATTCACCTTACTCTTACCATCATCAATTTCCTGAGGAGTGAAAGCTCTCTCGCCTTGTCAGCCACAAATGTAATTCATCTTTAAATTGTAAATAAAGTTTGTTTTGAAAGCTTGTTATTTTTCTCTTTCAATCCCCTACATACCAGCTGGAAGCGGCGGTTATGGATTGAGTTTCTTCAACTTCAGTACTGAATTCCACTTAACAGAGTGCATGTGGGAATCAATCTCACATTTCTTTGAATGATGGTATCAGCATGTATACAGTTGCTGTTCGACGTTACCAATATGCCAAGTACCGTTTGACGTTACCAATATGCAAATAAAAGTCATTTGACGTTATCATTGATATGAGATGTGTTTGATGGTATCAATATGTAAACAATCAGTATGTAAATAATTGTTATCTGACATTACAAATGTGTAAATAAAAGCCGTGTAACTACGTATGTAAAAGCAGTTTGTAAATAAAAGACACTTTTTACTTACCATAGTAAAGTAAATGTCGTTAAAAGACTACTTTTACTTACGATAGTATATCATCATCATCATCATTGTCAATCATTATCAATCCACTGCTGGACGAAGGTCTCCCCAAGTTTCCTCCACAACGGTCTGTCTTGTGCCAGTCTCCTCCATGTCACTCCCGCATACTTTCGAATTTCATCCACCCATCTCCCATGTGGTCTTCTTCTGGGTCTTTTCCTGTCCCTTGGAATCCAATCTAAAATTTCGCCTGTCCATCGATGGTCTGTTCTTCTGGCAGTATGTCCAGCCCATTGCCATTTCAGGGATTTAACTCTGATCATGATGTCTTCCACTCTTGTCATTTTTCGGATCCACGTGTTCCTCTTCTTATCTCTCCTGGTTACACCAAGCATGCACCTCTCCATGCTTGTTTGAGTTGTCTGCAGCCTTTGTATGTCTCTTTTAGCTAAGGTCCACGTCTCTGCACCATACGTAAACACTGGAAGGATGCATTGATCAAACACTTTTCTTTTAAGACATAATGGCGTATTGCTCTTGAAAATTATGCTGTTTCTTCCAAAATCTCTCCAGGCAAGTTTTGTACGCCGATTAATTTCTTCATGAATGTGACCCTCACTTGATATCTGCTGTCCAAGATAAACGTACGTGTCTGTTATCTCCAGTTTTTCTCCATCAATCGATAAATCTTCATTTCGTGTACGTGCCTGTTTTCTCCAGCTTTTCTCCATCAATCGATAAATCTTCATTTCCTCAGTTCCAATTTGAAGGTATTATCATGCATTTTAAGGTTGGTCATGTCAATACACTTTGTTTGTTTTATGAGCTTGACAAGTTCGAGTTTAGTGTTGAGGTGCATCACCAATCTATGGTCACTACCTGTGTTGAACTTGTTTAGCACACTGCAGTCTTCTATGACGAATTTTTTGTTACACATAATAAAATCAATTTCACTTGTCGTCCCATTTGGATGTCTCCATGTCCATTCCCTGCGCGGCTTTTTCTTGAAAAACGAGTTCAAGATGAAAAATCTTTCTGCCTCTGCAAACTCAACGAGAGTATTTCCATGCTGGTTTCTGTTGCCGTGACCGAATTTACCTACTGAAGTTTCATTCTGTTGCCTTTGCCCTATTTTTGCATTGAAATCTCCCATAATTATCTTCAAGTGCTGCTTACCTTTATTATTTAGATGACGAATTTCCTCATAAAATTCTTCAATTTCTTCTTCAGGATGACTTGTGGTGGGTGCATAAGTTTGAATAATCTGAGCCTGGTATCTTCTCGAGAGTTGGATAACGAGTTGTGCAGCTCTGTCAGAGGAACTTTCAACTTCTACAACTTTATCCTTCAGTTTCTTGTATATTATAAATCCAACACCACTAGTTCTGCCAGTATCTGTCCCACGATAGTAGAAGAGATGTCCACTTTTCAGTTCAATTAGATCTTCTCCTTTTCTCCTTACCTCACTTAGCCCGACGATATCCCCCTTGATCCTTTGTAGTTCCTCTTCCAATTCAAGAAGCCTTGAATCAGAAGATAGGGAGCGTCCATTATACGTAGCCAAGGTCAGCATCAGATGGCAGCCTAGTCCGGTCCTCCGGGGATTCTTAGCACCCTCTGCCTTCATGTCGCACTGGCCGCTGCCTTGGCCAGGTACATTCCAGCTGCCGAAGACTGAGGGCCAAGATTTAAGTTGTGGAGTCATTTTGGAGGGGTTGGCCTTAACTCACCACGCTGGCCAAGCGGGTTGGTGAGTGTGGGATAACATTTCCTCTAATCCCGATGGTATAGTTATACCGCTATTGGCGGTCGTCAGAGCCCCTTTAGTAGGAACAGGATGCACCACGAGAAGGCGCGGTTGACATTTGTCAAGGAGAGGATGTGATGTTACGCATCACCTGACCTTACATTCCCATATTATATATATTTGTATATAAATATGTAAGCATGCCGAAGTAACCTGGAGGAGACAGGCTCAAGACAGACAGTTGTGGAAGAAACTTTGGGAGACATTCATCCAGCAGTGGATTGATAATGGTTGGCAATGACCAAGGTTAATAGACAGTAAGGTTTGCTCATCCTGCCCCCTCGCCGCGGAAGTGCCGGTCCCTTACGTAGTGACGTCAGTGTACCACACGACGCAGCCAGCAGGACGGATAGATTGTGAATACAATTGAAGCACTCGCGGGAGAAATGTCAACAACTTTTTACTCAAATACGCTCTGAATCTGAAAGCTTGCAACCAAGATGTAATGCAAAAGCACATCTGTAATATAATCAGGAAAAACGGACATCCATGTGAATATTTTATTTAGAGTAAACCGAGAATGTGAAGAAACTTATTATGCATTCCTTTCATTTTTTTTTAATCTGTTTAATCTAAATATCTAAATAGGATATTGACATGGCACTAAGGAAAAGTGCAGGGACAGTGATTATACCTTCTAATTTATTTATATGCAACTGTAATACTGTCTTTAAATAAATTCAAAAGAAGGAAAAAAAAAACCTTATAAGATTATGCTGTCAGAACCTCATGAAGAAATCCTTTTATGCGGAACAAATAAAAACTTGAGTAGCATTCCACTAACTTACTTAATTAAAAAGTTGGAAATTAATTTCACTAAATGCTCTGTTATTATTTGTAACTAATCGCTGAACAGAGAAGTTAAAATCACGGATCTTTGCGATTTTTTTTTGTTTCTTTCTTTAGTCATATTTTTTTCGCTAAATTTTGAGAACTTTAAGAATCGGGACATTATTTAACGTAAAGAAATTGTAGGGCGTTTTTCTTCTAACAATGGTAGGGCGTTTTTACTTCCAACAACGCGCATCTGCGAAAAAGTGTTGTAAGCCTCATTCAGAAGTCGAAATTGCTGTTGTTTGTTACCTAAAGCACATCGGAATGGTTTGTCTGAGAATGGTTGCCTCGAATTCATTGTATCAAAAAATCTGTCAACAAGAAGAATAAAATTTGCTGCTTCATCATCTTCGGGAAATAAATATTTGATGGCATTTCCAACACGCTCCGAAAGCAACTGTACAGCATAACGTACAATCTGCCTATTTGCTCCTTTAACACGTATGTGTGTTTCACTCATATTATACGCTATTTTTAATTCCTTACTGTCCTCTAATAGCTTTTCAAATAGGGAGCAATTTATCACTATATTTCTTATTTTTATGCCACTGTCCAAAATATGGTTTCGCAATAACTTTACCATATGCGGAATGTCAGCAAATACATTTATATGTCTGTTTTTGTCGAAAGAATTTTCAAAGAACGGACTCTCAGGCGATATAGTCAATTCTTTCCATAATTTCTGGTTTAAAGCTCCCAGATCTGAAGTAAGAGCAAATACAGGAAACATGATATTTTCTACGGCACAAATTACTTTCATTAATATTTCTCTGAGACTGGAATCACTAACGTCAAAATCGTAAAATACTGGTTGTTTCCAGGGATTGACAAGTCCTCTTGCCATGAATACCAGTACGTACCTACACGGTCCTATAACTTCATCTGTTTCAATATTATAGCACATTTTGCTGGAAACTTTCATTTCATCTATAGAAATTACACATGTTCTTTCGGCTTCAGTCATTTGCATTCCTTGGCTCTGCATCAGTTTTAAAGTTGTGGCTTGAATTCCAGGTGAACATTTAATTGTAGCTACCCATCGGCGCAGCGTTGACAAAGCAGGAAGCGGAATATTCACTTTATTTCTCAAGTAGTGATATGCTCTCCTGGAAACAGTTCTTAATGTTATTGCAGCTGCAATATCAGTAGAATTCCAAACAATCCGTTTTTGGCCTAACAAAACCCTTATCTGTCCTGGAGTAAACACTGTAGAAAGCAAATTTTTTATGCACATTTCTCTGTCTTTTTTCTCATCTTTCTGCAACCTTCGCAATTCTAATAATTCTTTCTGCATTTGATTCTGTTTTACTTTGAGGACTTTTACACGTAAAGTTAGACTATGGTTTGAAGAGCTCAAATATAATATTTGTTTTTTCAGTTTTTCATTTTCCTTCATCAAAATATAATTTTCCTTCAATATAATTTTATTTTCTGTTTTCAGGTCTTTCATACATTCAATTTCAGTATTTTCATCATTGGCACTCCACATGTCTTCCAAAATTTCCTCTGCATTATCAGAGTTTATCAAATCGCCAACAAGATCAGTTCGTTTCCTTTTCTCCTGTCTGTTCTTTCTCTCTGAATTAGAATTTACATTAAAGTTTCCCAGGAGGTTTAAACTTGGTACAGCTGTGTCCTTTAGCATTTTGCGGATAGGCAAACCTAGAAGTTCATTCCTTAAATCGCGTTCGTAGTCTTCCTCAGGAAAATGTTCCGAACAAATAGCTGAATTCATTTCGTTGAAACTGTCAGCTCGTTTGCATCTCAATTTCCATGTTTTACGCAAAACTTCATTTTTCGGAAACCTATGGTAATGAATGCCATTCCTTCTGGTTTTCGAATAATAATTTTGACACGTTGCTATTGCGCACGAACCAGGCATGTTCAGTATGACCAAGGAAAAGATAATTTGTTTGCTACAAATACCTAGCTTCAAATGAGACAATGTAGCTTTCAGACCCTGAACCAGAAAAACGAGAGCAAGCAGCTTTAGGCGGATGGGGTGTGCAGATCTCCGGGACTGTGACGTCACGAAGGCGACCCTTGAGACAGTGCTCAGCGGAAGTGTCGGATAAGCATAACCTTGGAGTCTACTAACCTTGGGCAATGACGATGGTGCTACAAATATGTAAGTAAAAGTCCTATGGCTTTTATTTAAATAAAGACCGGCAGTAAGGACGTACAACAAAACAAATTGCGATTGACGTTGAAACATGAAAATTGCATTAATCTGAAACATAAGAGGCATTTAAAGTATATAGAAATGCAGTGGGTTTTGTTTGTTTTTTGTTCTGAGCCATGTTTTTCATTAAAAAATTCTATGACTCCTGTTTTACAGGAGTCGTAGAATCTTTAAACTGATTTTTCACATTAATCCAGGTTTAGAAAAGAATCGCGTTTCCAGTTAATATTCTTTTGAATTAATTTAAGTTTTCTTATTGCTGGCTACAATTAGAAGAAATATTTTAGCATACTTTTTTTTTTTTTGCGATAATATTGAGTCAGAAATACATATCTCAAAATATATAAATTTTTCGCTTCTTAAAATATAAGTGAACTATCATTTATTTGTATTTTATCATAGTAAATGAATAACGGTTGTCACGATAAGCAGACATTTTATTCAACTGTCCTTATTATAACAGCTAAACACAACTTCATTTTTTTTGCGCTTTCCAGCCGTAGGTTGAAGATGCGTATATGCTCCGGCTTTGTCCGTCCGTCCGCACGATAACTGGCGTAAAAATGGTTCGATTTCGATGAAATTTTAGTATGTGGTAGGGGACCACCATGGGACGAACCTTATTGAAAATGGGACAAATGGGGTCAAAGGTCACGACGTAGGAGCGGGATCATTACATTGACCTTATGCATCATAACTTGCGTAAATATGGTTCGATTTCAATTAAATTTTAGTATGTGGTAGGGGACCGCCTGGGGACGAATCTTATTCAAAATGGGTGAAGTGGGGTCAAAGGTTGGGACATAAGAGCGGGATGCATTCCATTGCCCTTATGCATCATAACGTGGGTAAAAATGGCTTGATTCCGATGAAATTTCAGTATGTTATAGGGGACCACCTGGGGACGAACCCTATTGAATGTGGACGAAATGGGGTCAAAGGTCAGGACATAGGAATGTGATCCATTCCATCGCTCTTATCCCATATTATTAAGGTGGACGTCAAGTAATTTGGCTTATTGTACTTCCAATGGAAAAACTTTTGTACACATTTCCTTCACAATTAATGTGTTCCCAAGGATGAAAAATTTGAACATCGATTAAAATAACTTTATTACAACTTGGAATACTTAATATTTTCTAAAACATAACCATAATTACATTAAAAATCAATAACTTTTCCTTTGGTTGTGTTGAAACCAGAAAAAGGATGGCGCGACCTGTGCTTTGATGACGTCAGTACACAAACAAATGTTGGATTGCATAATTATGGTTATGTTTTAGAAAATATTAAGTATTCCAAGTTATAAAATGAAACTGTTTTAATCGATGTTCAAATTTTCATCCTTGTGAATGCATAAATTGTCCAGAAAAAAGATGGCGCGACCTGTATTTTCATGACGTCAGCAGACGAAAAAATGTTGGATTGCATACTTATGGTTATGTTTTAGAAAATATTAAGTATTCCAAGTTATAAAATGAAGATATGTTAATCGATGTTCAAATTTTCATCCTTGGGAACGCATTAATTGGGAAGAAAATGTGTACAGAAATTTTTCCATTCGAAGTACAGGAAGCAAAATTACTTGACGTTCACCTTAAAGGAGCAATTCTTGTATGTATGTAAATTTCATTTTGAAAACGGCTCTGAGGATTTTGATGAAAGTCGTTAACCTACCGTTTTCTGGTACTAGAAATCGATTTAGCTTGATCTCGACTTTAAGAAAATTTGTATAGTGGGTTAAATAACCACCCCGAATTACCAAGTTGTAGTGCGGTGTCATGGCGTCGCCCCTTTAGATGTTGGCGCGCGGTCATGCCATCTATCTCATTACGTCACGCGTTGTTTGCGGATCCTATTAAAGTTTTATGACGTCACACCTTGCTATCAGATGGTCGCGATTCCCATCTGCCTCATTACGTCACGCGTTGTGTGCGTATGTTCGTCCGCACGATAACTTGCGTAAAAATCGCTCGATTTCGATGAAATTTTAGTATGTGGTAGGGGAACACCTGGGAAGGAACCCTATTGAAAGTGAACGAAATGGGGTCAAAGGTCAGGACATAAGAGCGGGATCATTTCCACTGCTCTTATGCGTCATAACTAAGTAAAAAAGGTTCGATTTCGATTAAATTTTAGTATGTGGTAGGAGACCACCTGGGGACAAACCCTGTTGAAAATTGGCGAAATGGGGTCAAAGGTCAGGACATAGGAGCGGAATCACTTCCATCGCCATTATGAGTCATAACTTAGGTAAAAATGTTTCGATTTGGATGAAATGTTGGTATGTTGTAGGGACCTTCATGGGGACGAATCCTTTTGAAATGGGCGAAATGGGGTAAAAGGTTAGGACACAGGAGCGATATCTATTCCATAGCGCTTATGCATCATAACTTACGTAAAATTGCTTCGATTACGACAAAACTTTATCATGTTATTTCGGAGATATACTGAACCAGCTCTGTTGAATATAATCCAAATGGATCAAAGGTCAGGGCACAGGGGTGAGATTTATTCCACAGCCATTTTTCTCATAACTTGAGTAATAGCTTGAGTAATGATTTCTAGTATATTGGAAAGTGTATCATAATCAATGCATTTCATGATTTTACCAACTTGTTTCATTTAATTACAGTAAATAAATAAATAAGTGTTCGTTTAATGCAACAGATAAGTAATCATTTACTTATATAAAAAACTAAGGAAGCCGTTATAAAGCGATAAAACGTGTTCATTAATTTTACTTTATTGCAGAAATGAGCTTCTATAACTGTTGCAACGTACTTAAGAGCAAAACTGAAGACTAAGGAAAAAATTTTAGAATTTAAAACGAAGGGCGTGGCCGACTGGTGAGGAATGCTATTTCTGACGGATTTTCCGAAAGGTCTAAAAATAATATTTTTTGAATAAATATAATTTTTCATAGTGCTGGTTAGAATTCGAAACTCAAACTTGAATCCAAAAGTTCTCAGATTTCAGTTTCGAATGAAATAAAAATATTTTCTGAAATTTAATTTTTTTTTTTTCTGTTCTGTCTCTTTCTGAAGCTGGAATAGTACATTTCATCTTTAAATTTACATCAAATTTTAATAGTTATGAAAAACTTCAACGGAAATCTGCATTTATTGCTATAACTTTACAAAAATAAATACTGTACATCAATTATTTACGATCTTGGCCATTTAAAAAGGAAAAGTCTTTTTTTTTCGGGGGGGGGGGGGTATTCCCCCGCTCAATCCGCTAGTGAGATGATTGAGCTTAAATAATTATAGGCCCCGGAACTAGATTTAAGACCGCCTGCATCTGACCTCTATCGAATAATATTTGTTCTGGTCGTCCGTGGAGAGCCACGAACTTTCTAGTGTCGCCAAACGAACGTTCTAACCTTAGCTAAGCAACAGCTAAAAAAATGAATGAATGAAAGAAAGAAAGAAAGAAAGAAAAATATCGTAAAAAATTTGTTTTTGTTTTTTTTGTTTATTGGAGGTTTAACGACCACCGTGAGGAACTCAATGGGCTATAAGCAGTCGCCCGTCCCTAATTTAGGGTTACTGGTTCCAGGGAAGGGAGAGAACCAGTGCCGTAAGACAAACACAACATCCATGTCTCACCGGGATTCAACACCCGGACCCCGTTCGGACGAATGATCAGAGGCCATCGCTTAGACCACTGCGCCACCGGGGGGGGGGGGGCGGCTGTGAAAAATGATACGCCTTTTAAAATGGTTTCCTGCATAAATGGAAATTTCCAAAATTGAATTTTGGAAAAGAAGATCAGAGAAAAGGAAATGTGTATTTACGCCTCTTCGCGGAGCAACTGGGCGTTGTTTAAAATGCGCGGTGGCGCAGCATTCTCTGTTCTACATAACAAACACAGCTGATTAAATAGAAAAAAATAATCATTTGCTACTTTATTTCTAGAATTAGTAAAAAAATTACAAATAGAAATTACTTATAATCCTATTAGAGACAGAATTATTATCTGCGACGAAAAGTCACAAATTATACGCCAAATGTTTCTGATAACGAAGGCATCAATGGCAATTTTTAAAATCAAGCAATCAGAAGCAAAGGTGTGGGGAAAACGCAATATAACTCTGCGCCTCCTAGCGGGAAAATTGTACATTATTGGAAGAAGAAAATGAGCGCAAATTATTCGTTCAAGTCTCCGATTAAAAAATAAGTTTTTCCATCTGAGTTTTAAAAAAGATAGTTTTGTAAATGAAAACACCAACTGACGCTCCCAAGTGGCGAAATTGTGCACCGTAAAAAAAAAAAAAAAAAAAAAAAAAGGAAAATATATGCAAAACATTCTTCATAGTGAGAGATCTGCGACGGAGAATGGATTTTTAAGAATTGACTTTTAGAATCAGAGACAGAAAGAAAGCAGTTTTCATATTTGCGCCTTTAGCGTGAAAGTTGTATAGTATTTAAAGTCAATACTGTTTCATACCAAAATACATTCTTGCGCTTATTTTAAGCTTAAAATGTGTGTAAAATATTTTCTGTGGGTAGTGATATCTGATCAAAAATGAATTTTCTCAATCGGATCTTTTTGGTAGATACGGCTGCGGAAATCGGTTCAGAAATATGTACTTACGCTCCATAGAGGCAATATTGTAAATTATGAAAAATTAAGAGTTACATGAAAGAGCAAGATAATCTCCTTTATGAACTCTAACCGATGCGAGCCCCCCCCCCCCCTCCTTTTTTTAAAAATCGGACCATTAGAAGCAGAGATACAGGGAAGATAGTTTGGAGTTTATGCTCACTTACGAACTCATATAAAATAAACACATAAACTGTAGATCTTTTCAACCACATTCCTGATACAGGGGTTTCATGTGCAGCTTCATTACTGAGTTTTCTTGTCGCTTTTTTTAAAATCCAGGTTTTAGTCTTTTCCCTGATATCTGCTGCATAAATAAATTAATATCTATAAGATCTATTGTTCATTCAGGACTAGGCCTACAGACCACAGTTTTGACCGCTCCCGTTGCCTTTATGAAATAACAGAACGTGCATGCATTTTTTAAAATTGGTAACTGAATTTAATTATGTCCGGAAGTATGCCGGAACGATTGAAAGAAATAGTAACAGTTTTTCTGTCTTCACAATTTACACATCATGTTTGAAAGAAAAGTAATGTGCTGCTATCTAACGGTAGCATCTGTTTTGAAAGGTTAAGTTTCAGTGTCCTAACGGAAATTGCCCTGCCAAAAATAATTAAAATTTTAAAAACTGGATTTCTAAAAAAAAAAAAAAAGAAAAAAGGAGTACTACGTGATAACACACATAATTCAGTAGTTGCCGCAAGTGCTCCTGTCTTCTCTTCTTCCTTGCCTATCGGCACCCACTGCAGGAGCATAGGCCGGTCTTTATCAACTTCCTCGATCTTTCGTCTCAGTCCACCATTTAGCACCTCTAAATTATGAAGGTCATCTCTCCATCTTTTGCTCTAGCTCCCACTTCGTCTCTTTCGATCTCTCGGTTGCCATTCTGTTACTATTGGTGTCTATCTTTCATTTTTCCAACATGTCCGTCCCATTTCCACTTTGATCCTTTTATAATTTATCTACTCCTATTATTCCTGTTCTTTCTATCATAAGTTCATTTCTAACTCTGTCTCTTCTTGTTATTTCCAAGATTCTTCTCTTCAACTTTCTTACCAATACTCTTATTTTTTCACAATGTCGTTCGGTGATACTCCACGTTTCACTTCCATAAGTAAACACGGGATTAAAAAAAAATAAGAGTATCTGTAAGAAAGTTTGTAAGAAAGTTTAATTCATGCATTGAAGATTTTTCTTTTTAAACTCAAATGAAGATTACTTGTTAAATAGTCTTTAAGTTTCCAAAAGGCTCTATTACCTTGGATAATTCTTCTATTGATTTCTCCTTCTTGTCGCTCTTTAAAACTGATTACTTGGCATAAATAAATGTATTCATACGCACTTTTTCGGTTTTTTTCCCTCCTATCAAATTGTTATCTGTATTATTTTCTGTATTGTTCATGTATTTAGTTTTTGCTGTGTTTGCTTTTTAAACTTTCCACCGATTGTGCATCTTCTAATTTTGAAGTTGATCTTTTTAATATTATTTTGTGCAAAGTTTATACACTTGTGACAAAATGCTCACAGGTCTGTAGTTGTTAATATAATTTTTGTTTCCTTTTTTATAAATAAGACTTATAACTGCAGTATTAGATTGTTCAGGAATTTCTTCTTTTTTGTCACTTCGTTAAATAAAGCTGTCAGGGATTTCCATAAAATTTCTTCTCCTTCTTTTAAAGTGTTCTGCTATTGTTCCATCTTGTCCAGTACTTTTACTTTTTCTCTAGTTCTGAAATAGCCTTTTCTATTTCATCTATTGCTATTTTTGGAATATCTTCTAAATTTTCTTCCAGATGTTCTTCCGAATCATCAGTCTGTATAGCTCTATAAAGGGTGGTATAGAACTCCTCAGAGATGTTCATTATTTCTTCTCTATCATATATCAGTTCACTATATGCTCCTGTCAGTTTGTGTCAAACATCAAACCACAACTTTCAGTAGTGTTTTTTCTCTTTTTTTTTTATGTAAGCGATTAAAAAGGCACGCAAAGGGACAGCCAAATGTTTCTGATAACGAAGGCTATACATTTTCATCACGAATCACGCTGATACACAGTGGAACCGCTCCCCCACCCCAATCATTTTGTAGATGGTTTTTTTTTTCTTTTAATGTGAGCGATTAAAAAGGCACACAAAGGGACAGTCAGTAAGTCTTACTATACATTTTCATCACGAATCACGCTGATACAGAGTGGAACCGCCCCCCCCCGAAACATTTTGTAGATTTTTTTGAGGTAAAACAAGTGTTCTAAGCACAAAAAAAAAAAATGTCGCATCCAACGAAAAAAAAAAAAAAAAAAAAGGCATCCGGGGCTAAGCCCTGCATGAAAACGAGAGAAATAAAAAGTTTTTTTTTTTTTTAATTGGAAAAATTCCGAAAGGAAATCCGTATTAGTAACCACCTCCCATATTTTCTGAACACAAATGTGAGCCACTACAATAATTAAGTAACTGGGTAACACGTTACAGCCTTCCACGTCTGTTCACTACAGCCCAAAGAAAACCGCTTGGTGGTAGAGGACACACCAGTCAAGTGGTCTTCTTGGCGAAGCTTCAGCAGAGGCAGATGTTCAACTAGGCACAGCAGGCGCGCACCCAGGGTGACAGAGCTTGAGAGGCCCCGAAAACGTATAATTCGGTTGCCAGTTTTGTTTTGGTTTTCACGGACTGAAACAATTCAATCCATAAAGCGACCGCTTTATTTGTATTGTCAATTGATATTTTACTTTCTCATATTAGTAATATATATTTTTCCTTGCTGTTATTGATACTCCAAATTTTCGAGTTCTTATGGATGTCCTTGTTCTGACAAGAATAGTTAAAATCATTTAGCCTTCCGTTTAGTGGTGGGAAAAGGAAGAATTCATGCTTCCAACATTTTTCATTGTCTAGGGCGAATACTTAACTGGCCTGCTGTTCATGCTACTTCCAGACAGGAACGTCGACTTCACCAAAACTATTGGGAGGGAGGGGGACAGGAGTGAAGAAATCAGACGTGGGAGGGGCACGTCTCTTACCATTGAGGAAATTAAAAAGGTGGGGGGGGGGGATAAACTACGGGATTCGAGGTATATTTAAAAGAAAGCAATGCTAATTGCTTATTAGCAAATGAACAAGGAAACAGAAAATTTTTTTTGCAGAATAATAATATTTGTTAAAATAAAATTCAGCCTGTGATTTTATAAAAACATCCATAGAGATGTTATTTCCAGACGTTTATAAAAAAAATTAAAAATTAGCTGGGTTACTTAAAAAAAGAGCAAGAAGCGCAAATATATATATATATATATAGATAGATAGATAAAAGGGATGTAAGGTCAGGTGATGCGTAACATCACAGCCTCTCCTTGACAAATGTCAACCCCGCCTTCTCGTGGTACATCCTGTTCCCACTAAAGGGGCTATGACGACCGCCCATAGCGGTATAACTATACCATCGGGATTAGAGGAAATGCTATCCCACACTCACCAACCCGCTTGGCCAGCGTGGTGAGTTATGGCCAAACCCCTCCAAAATGACTCCACAACTTAAATCTTGGCCCTCAGTCTCTGGCAGCTGGAATGTACCTGGCCAAGGCAGCGGCCAGTGCGACATGAAGGCAGAGGGTGCTAAGAATCCCCGGAGGACCGGACTAGGCTGCCATCTGATGCTGACCTTGGCTACTTACAATGGACGCTCCCTATCTTCTGATTCAAGGCTTCTTGAATTGGAAGAGGAACTACAAAGGATCAAGTGGGACATCGTGGGGCTAAGTGAGGTAAGGAGAAAAGGAGAAGATCTCATCGAACTGAAAAGTGGACATCTCTTCTACTATCGTGGGACAGATACTGGCAGAACTAGTGGTGTTGGATTTATAATAAACAAGAAACTGAAGGATAAAGTTGTAGAAGTTGAAAGTTCCTCTGACAGAGCTGCACGACTTGTTATCCAACTCTCGAAAAGATACCAGGCTCAGATTATTCAAACTTATGCACCCACCACAAGTCATCCTGAAGAAGAAATTGAAGAATTTTATGAGGAAATTTGTCATCTAAATAATAAAGGTAAGCAGCACTTGAAAATAATTATGGGAGATTTCAATGCAAAAATAGGGCAACGGCAACAGAATGAAACTTCAGTAGGTAAATTCGGTCATGGCAACAGAAACCAGCGTGGAAATACTCTCGTTGAGTTTGCAGAGGCAGAAGGGTTTTTCATCTTGAACTCCTTCTTCAAGAAAAAGCCACACAGGAAATGGACATGGAGACATCCAAATGGGACGACAAGTGAAATTGATTTTATTATGTGTAACAAAAAATTCGTCATAGAAGACTGCAGTGTGCTAAACAAGTTCAACACAGGTAGTGACCATAGATTGGTGAGATGTAAGATGCACCTCAACACTAAACTTGAACGTGGCAAGCTCATAAGACAAACAAAATCTATTGACATAACCAACCTTAAAAAACACCATAATACCTTCAAGTTAGAACTGAAGAACAGGTTCTCTGCTTTAGAAGGCCTAACATCGGAAGAAGTGGACATCTCTGAAGTTAACAGAAAAGTAACCAAAGCTCTTATGGAAACAGCAACAAAATTAGCTGGGTCTAAGAACAAGTTGCATGTGAACAAATTATCAAGGAAAACCAAAATGTTGATGCAAAAAAGAAGAGAGATGAGGACAACTAAAGAAGATGTGACTTCCAAAGTGGAATATATAGAGCTATGCAAGACAGTAAGAAAAAGTATCACTGAAAACGTAAGGAAATTCAACTGTGAACTAGTGAGGAAAGCAATTGAAAACAACCAAAGCCTAAAGATAGCAAAGGGACATCTCAGTAAGGGAAGAAAACAGATTATGGCACTGAGAAAAGAAGATGGTGCTGTAACAAGAAATAGAGGCGAAATTTTGACAAGAGTGAAAGATTTCTACTCCAAATTATATGAAAGGGATGATATATGCACTCCAGACATCATGAAAGATACCAGTACCAGAGTTCCTCCAGTCCTTCCAGCAGAAGTTGCACATGCAATCAAGAACATGAAGCGAGGAAAAGCTCCAGGAGAAGATGGAATTACTGTAGACATCATACAAGAAGCAAGTGGAGAAATCGAAACAGTACTCGCCCAAATTTTCACTCGATGCCTTAATGAAGGAAAGATTCCTGAGGATTGGAACACCGCTACAATGATCCTGCTACATAAGAAAGGTGACATTGAGGATCTCGGAAACTACAGACCTATCAGCCTCCTATCAGTAGTTTATAAAATCTTCACTAAAGTTCTTTCACACCGCTTGAAGGTAGCACTAGACATGGCTCAACCGAGAGAACAAGCTGGATTCAGGAGTGGCTACAGCACAATAGATCATATCCACGTGCTGAGAGAACAAATTGAAAGAGCGAGGGAATATGAACTTCCATTGTGCATGGCTTTTATCGATTATGAAAAAGCCTTCGATTCGGTGAAACCATCAGCAGTTACAATGGCTCTGAAAACCTGCGGTATTGAAGATGCATACATTAATATTATTAATAACATCTATGAAAATGCAAGTGCAAAGATTAGGCTGTTTGAAAATACAACACACGTAAAAATTGGAAAGGAGTGAGACAAGGTGACACCATATCTCCGAAGCTCTTTAATGCCACATTGGAGGGTGTTTTTCAGTCGCTGAGCTGGGAAAACAAGGGGATAAAGATTAATGGAGATTATCTAACCCACCTTCGTTTTGCTGATGACGTAGTCATTTTTGCAACTACCCCATCAGAGCTGCAGAGTATGATCCAGGAACTTGCTGACAAGAGTAAAGAAGTGGGATTAAAAATGAACTTTCAGAAGACAAAAGTGATGTTCAATGCTTTTACAAGAAATGAAGATTTATCGATTGATGGAGAAAAGCTGGAGATAACAGACACGTACGTTTATCTTGGACAGCAGATATCAAGTGAGGGTCACATTGATGACGAAATTAATCGGCGTACAAAACTTGCCTGGAGAGCTTTTGGAAGAAACAGCATAATTTTCAAGAGCAATATGCCATTATGTCTTAAAAGAAAAGTGTTTGATCAATGCATCCTTCCAGTGCTTACGTATGGTGCAGAGACGTGGACCTTAACTAAAAGAGACATACAAAGGCTGCAGACAACTCAAAGAAGCATGGAGAGGTGCATGCTTGGTGTAACCAGGAGAGATAAGAAGAGGAACTCGTGGATCCGAAAAATGACAAGAGTGGAAGATATCATGATCAAAGTTAAATCCCTGAAATGGCAATGGGCTGGACATACTGCCAGAAGGACAGATCATCGATGGACAGCCGAAGTTTTAGATTGGATTCCAAGGGACAGGAAAAGACCCAGAAGAAGACCACATAGGAGATGGGTGGATGAAATTCGAAAGTATGCAGGGGTGACATGGAGGAGACTGGCACAAGACAGACCGTTGTGGAGGAAACTTGGGGAGACCTTCGTCCAGCAGTGGATTGATAATGGTTGACAATGATGATGATGATGAGATAGATAAAAAGCCTTTGATTCGGTGAAACCATCAGCAGTTACAATAGCTCTGAAAACCTGCGGTATTGAAGATGCATACATTAATATTATTAATAACATCTATGAAAATGCAAGTGCAAAGATTCGGCTGTTTGAAAATACAACACACGTAAAAATTGGAAAGGGAGTGAAACAAGGTGACACCATATCTCCGAAGCTCTTTAATGCCACATTGGAAAATGTCTTTCAATCACTGAACTGGGAAAACAAAGGGATAAAGATTAATGGAGATTATCTAACCCACCTTCGTTTTGCTGATGACGTAGTCATTTTTGCAACTACCCCATCAGAGCTGCAGAGTATGATCCAGGAACTTGCTGACAAGAGTAAAGAAGTGGGATTAAAAATGAACTTTCAGAAGACAAAAGTGATGTTCAATGCTTTTACAAGAAATGAAGATTTATCGATTGATGGAGAAAAGCTGGAGATAACAGACACGTACGTTTATCTTGGACAGCAGATATCAAGTGAGGGTCACATTGATGAAGAAATTAATCGGCGTACAAAACTTGTCTGGAGAGCTTTTGGAAGAAACAGCATAATTTTCTAGAGCAATATGCCATTATGTCTTAAAAGAAAAGTGTTTGATCAATGCATCCTTCCAGTGCTTACGTATGGTGCAGAGACGTGGACCTTAACTAAAAGAGACATACAAAGGCTGCAGACAACTCAAAGAAGCATGGAGAGGTGCATACTTGGTGTAACCAGGAGAGATAAGAAGAGGAACTCGTGGATCCGAAAAATGACAAGAGTGGAAGACATCATGATCAGAGTTAAATCCCTGAAATGGCAATGGGCTGGACATACTGCCAGAAGGACAGATCATCGATGGACAGCCGAAATTTTAGATTGGATTCCAAGGGACAGGAAAAGACCCAGAAGAAGACCACATGGGAGATGGGTGGATGAAATTCGAAAGTATGCAGGGGTGACATGGAGGAGACTGGCACAAGACAGACCGTTGTGGAGGAAACTTGGGGAGACCTTCGTCCAGCAGTGGATTGATAATGGTTGACAATGATGATGATGATGAGATAGATAGATAGATAAATAAAGGCGCTAGAGATGATACGTTTCTGTAATTTTATTTATTTTGTTTTTGAAAATTGTTTTTATCATTTACCACATGTCACGAGAACGTGTCAAACACAATAGATCCTAGCAATCCTATTTCTTATCGAATCAGCAATGCTGAATGTGGGGTGAAAGTTCATTTTGTTATTTATTAATCATTTGAAAGTAAATCGCTTTGGCCTCATAAGATGGAGCATGGTCCACCTTATGAGGTTAAAGCGTTTATTTAGTTAAAGAAGACAAAAAATATTGGGTGGGCACTGCCCTCCCCGCCCCCCTTCCCGCCGTAAAATTATTGGATGGGCAAAATTCGCCTTGCCTCCTCATACACGGCGCCCGTGCTTCCAAGCAAAGGAAAACATCAGTGTTGGAACCTCCTACACCCTGAATTGCGATGAGGAGTGATTGTAGAAACTGTCTTGATGATCGGGCGTGTTTCCTGTTTATCTTCCACTTGGGGTAGGGCAATCAAGTTCTTTCTGAGCCCTAAGTCCCTTAAACCAGGCTAAATCAAAAGAGCTAATATTTAGACTGAAAAATGAAAGAAATTCCAAAATGTCACCCTACTTACCTTTTCCTTATTTAACAGTGTTAAAAAAAATTTCTATTGTGCAACAACATTTTCTCATTACTTTCTCCTCTCCTGGTTTGATGCTGATAATTAACAAGTATTCCCACCTTTTCTATTAATTAAATCGACATAAAACTAACTTTTGAAAAAGCAATAAAAGTTTCAATGATACTCTTACTCGAAAGCTGTGGTTCCCACTTTTTCATTTTCAAACCGGATCTTTAGAATTTAATCCTTGTGCTTCCGTTTCTGATAACTGCAGTGCAGCTAAAAAAAAAAAAAATCTCACGCGACTTTTTACTCAAATTTCTGATGAAAACAATAAGAAAAAATGCTTTAAAGAACTCTTCACATTCTCGTTTTCCTTTACTGACTGATGAAATCCTTACTGTCCACACTTCTTGGTCCATGACATTCGTCTATCTATGCCATGGACGGCTGAATCTCTCCGATTTAGGGAAGTGTTCGTCACAGGAATACTCCACGAAAAGTTTTTCACCCTTTCCAAGTGAAGTATTGTGCAAAAATTGCATTTCCCCCGTATCTTCTAATGTGGAGGACTTTTCCGGTTGCCAATGTCTTCAAGTATTTTATTTCTGCTGGATACCACGCTTGTTGACTACTAATTTGCTCATAACGTAAAAAAACAAGAAGATTTTCCAAAGCTGAAGCAACGGGAAAAGCACGTTTTGCAATTGAAATGCATTGCAAAGTAACGACTATTTACACGCAATGTGCTGATGAATTTAGAGAAATTCAATTTTCAGTGCCTTTAGCGTTAAATTTCCCAAGCAACTTGCAACTGAGAATGTGCTGAAATAATCAGTTTTGTCGAACGTATCAAACTTTAAACTAAATTTTGCTGGAACTGAAATAGTCTCTTCGTAGCGTAAAGCTAAAACTTACAAAATTTTCACTTTGAGAACTCCTTGAGAGAAATTTATGAAGTAGGGGTGAAATTTAAAGTGGGAAAATTTTAATGAATTTTTAAGTCCTATCATTCGCAGAAATAATTTTTGAGAAATCTGTGAAAATCAAATTTTTTGGCTTTCAGCGCCTCTAGCAGGAAATTAACGAACTAATTGGAGGATTTAAATATTTGAGAAGTAACACTACAGCGTAACCTGTGAAACACAAAGCTATTTTTTCCTTTAAATTGAATAGTTTTTTTACAAGAGAACTTTAATTTCTTGAAGTTTCGACAATGACACCATAAGTGGTAAATTCATGAAGTATATGGAATATTTAAGGTGCCAAATTCAATATCCTTTGATTTCCTATCAGTCGCAAAAGTGATTTTTCAAATATCGATAAAAACAAAAAGTTCGATGTGCACAGACAGATAAAGTGATTACACTAGCACTGTTTCTAACAAAAAGTTCCAATAATTAATAGGAAGACAGAATGGCCTTTTAAAAAGCGTAAATACTTTTTCTGGACTTTATACTTTCTTTTTTTGGTAATCTGACGGATGGAAATTTTTGCGGCGATAAGAAGGGAAAGTGGGCTCCTGAATCTTTTAGCGCCTAGGCTCCGAAAGAATCTAAAATCGCGTCTGAGCGAAGAAACTACTACAAAAGCCTGAATTCACTTATCGCACTGAAATGAATGAAAATGGAATAAAGTTTCTCTCAGAGAACGTTATTTGTTTGTTTCTCAGCAGCTGAAGTAAGTTTGTTTTTACATTAAACTGTGCTATGGATTGTGGTCCAAGAAAATAGTTAAAATGTTATTAATTATTGCCTCAATTTGTGTGGAATAGATGATTAAACAGTAAAAGGTAATGCTGACATATCATTTTTTTTTTTTTTTTTGAAGGATGGGATCTCGATAATATTCTCCAAAAGTGGGCTGCACAAAACAGCTTCCATTGCCGTTCACAGATCGCCATGCAGTCCGTCACTGTTTGAATGCAAACATACTCGTATGAGGGCCATAGCTAGCAGGGGGCTGAAGGGGACTCAGCCCCCATGGAAAAAGGACATTGCTGTAAATTCTCTGAACTTTTATTTTCAGTGGTTTATAAAAAATATGCTTGTGTTTCATCATAAGCATAAATACCTTATTTATTCATGTATTGAGCTTTTTTTTTTTTTTGAAAAAGCAAAATTCAGATGATGCAGCACGAACGATGAATGATAAAATAACAAACAAACGAACAAACAAAAAATAACTTCTTGCGGTGAATCTGCTGGAACAGTTGTGACAGTGATTCTCAATGGATAACGATGGCTCCCTTCTCAACCACACAGGGGCATTGCTTGTTGCCGTTCAGTGTCAGGGACGAAAGAAATTCCCCGTTTTTGTCAAAGAAACGTAAAATATGGAAGAACGTTACCCCGCCTTTCCGAAAAGGAAGAAAGGAAAAGGCAGAAGCGGAGGTAGATGCGTATAGTTTCGCAGAAGGGTAAAACTCTTCATTACTTGATAGGTGACTATGCGATGCAAATCTGCTGTTAAGAAACTGTGACGTATATTCTAAACTAACTTTCATTTTTAGTTCCTTTTTCTATATGTAAATTTGAGTTTGTTCTCTTTTGCACTTTCCAAACTTAACGTGATATCTTCTCTCTCACATGAATGAGGTTAGCAACACCTTTGAGGTCAGAAAGAGCGACGTATGAATGTGATAAGAACGATAGATAAAAAGGACAATACAGTAGTTTCTTAGTGGGTATGTGTGTGTGTGTGGAGATGTTCGATCATTGTTAAGCCAGATTATACGACACATATTTGATAATTAAGATATTATGTGCGAAGTATAAAAATAGCAGTGCTATATTGTGGATTTCATCTACTGTGCTAGACCAATAAAAGGTTATCGTAAGTTTGACTTCTGTATATGTTTCATTTGGCCGTAAAAGCTTAAATGGAACGATTGCATCGTATTTTCATTTAGTTCAACATTTCCTTAGTCATGGTTTTAGACATAGCGTAACACCAATCGCGCACATGTATTCCTCTAGGCAATGCGAAAGAGAGAGAGAGAGAGAGAGAGAGAGAGAGAGAGAGAGAGAGAGAGAGAGAGAGAGAGAGAGAGAGAGAGAGAGAGAGAGAGCATTCAACTTCTTTCTATTAATTGCTCTAGGGTCAGTAGGATCGGTTATACGATGAGTGTGGGAGAAAAATAGTTGGAGTGCAGTGCATCTGAGGAGGTCTTGATTCTTGAGTGGGAAAAGGAGGGTGTTTTTGCTGTTCACCACCGTAAGAAGAAGCTATCACTGAGCACCAGCAAAGGAAAACGAGTGACAAAAGACGGAGAAAAAAAGCGGAACCAAAGAAGGAGAGTAGAAACAGTCAAAACATAACATCAGCAACTCCTCGATGGTGTTACGCTGATCCACAGAAAGGACCACGATAGAAAACTGCAAAATTAAGTAGCTTATTTAAAAATAAGGAGACTGCAATTAAACCACAAGTAAATTCAGAGAATGTGATTTGTTTCCTTTATATTTCAAGAAAGATCAGTTTTCTCCCAGCGTCCTCTTTGTACTTTATTTTATTGTCTTAACTTTTC
Source organism: Macrothele yani (assembly GCA_039090855.1). Taxonomy (NCBI): domain Eukaryota; kingdom Metazoa; phylum Arthropoda; class Arachnida; order Araneae; family Macrothelidae; genus Macrothele; species Macrothele yani. Next base: position 128,826,501 of record CM076989.1, on the reverse strand, counting down.
GGCTTGAAAAAATTATTCGCTGTAGAAGTAAATTAACAAAGGCAGCGAACAAAGAAAAAGAAAATTGTGTCTGTATTCGTGCAAATCATTAGTTTGTAGTTTAACACCAAGCCCTCTCAGATGACCCTTCAGCCCCCCCCTGTCTGAGACCTAGCTACGGCCCTGACTAGTACCTTAACAATATATTCTACTACAAAGATTGCCGCACTAGTGGTGAAGTCCGAGCTGGTTCCTAACTCGAGGCATGGGTGCTATGTTTGATGACGCAATATCTCTCTTTTCCCTAGGACCACTGCCCCAAAATAAGGGACGGCCGACTGCTTTTAGCCCTACAAGTTGCTCGTGGTGGTCCTTAAACCCAGGAAAAAAAAACAAAACCGTATAGATGATACGCTGCAGATGAATCACGCAGTACGGTATTTTACGAATTTTAAGTATTATAGTACAAAGGGAATGTGAACTTCTTTGTCTTGACGGCAGTCAAATTAAGTTGCGGGAGGTAGTTTCTCCGCGGGGTAACGGTGGATGTCCAGTGGTTTTGCACCCTACACTTCCAATGGAAAAAATCTCGACACTTTTTGCTCAGCAAAGAAAGATTTCCCATATATCAAAATTGGCCATCTTAACTTAAAAAGAACATCCTAACTAAAATTGAATCAGGGGCGTATTTAGTTAGGATGTTCTTTTAAGGAGACGGGGTTCAGGGGGCTGGACAGTATTTTGGGGCCCCAGTATTAGTGGCACATCTAGGATTTCACTATGAGTGGATGAGGAGAAAACATTCCCAAAATGTGATGAGGAAGCCATAAAAATATCCCGGCCGTATTGAAGTGTGTATCATATGATTCATGGACGAATCAGCGGTAGCAAGAAAATGTAAAAATGCATGGTTGAAAAATGGATACCAGTTCAGTTCTATTTTAATCCCTCTCCAAAGGTTCAGCTTGTTGAAATGATACCAAAGTAGTGGGCAAAATAGTATTTTGGGGCCCCAGTATTAGTGGCACATCTAGGATTTCACTATGAGTGGATGAGGAGAAAACATTCCCAAAATGTGATGAGGAAGCCATAAAAATATCCCGGCCGTATTGAAGTGTGTATCATATGATTCATGGACGAATCAGCGGTAGCAAGAAAATGTAAAAATGCATTTTTGAAAAATGGATACCAGTTCAGTTCTATTTTAATCCCTCTCCAAAGGTTCAGCTTGTTGAAATGATACCAAAGTAGTGGGCAAAATAATATGATGGTACAAATATCACGATTCAAACGAGTTCTTAATGTATGAAATTTCCGCCAATTACAGATGTGTGCAAAAAACATCTGTAACTTTTTTTTTTTTTTTTTGATTGGAGGTTTAACGACTACCGTGAGCAACTCAATGGGCTATATATAAGCAGTCGCCCGTCCCTAATTTAGGGTCACCGGTTCCAGGGAAGGGAGAGAGCCAGTGCCATAAGACAAACACAACATCCATGCCTGACCGGGATTCGAACCCGGACCCCTTACGGACGAATGATCATAGGCCAGCGCCTTAGACCACTGCGCCACCGGGGCGGCCATCTGTAATGCCTTCGAAAGATTTGAGGATGAACTGCGGGCGTCTATATTTTTCTGCAGACTCTTCCTCAAAAAGCAGAAAGAAATTGAATATTTATTTTCACAAGGCAGTCACTTACAGTTTTTGGTGTGCTGTTCGCAAGAAAGAAAAAAAAAAAAGAAAAAAGAAAAAAGAAAAGAAAAAAGACCCCCCTCCCCAAAAAAAATAAACCTGTAAAATTTTGTCAATTCTTCAAGCATCCGGTATAATTCTGGGTCCCCTTGAAAATCCGGGACCCGAGTCCTCCTAGCCCTCCCTCTTAAATGGGTTCTGCTTGGCCCACTCGAAAGTGTTTCCTTTCTTTGTTAAAATGAAACTTACATTATTATTATTATTATTATTATTTTGATTGGAGGTTTAACGACCACCGTGAACAACACAGTGGGCAATAAGCAGTCGCCCACCCTTAATTTAGGGCCACTGGTTCCAGGGAAGGGAGAGAGAGCTTGCACCGTAAGACAAACACAACATCCATGCCTAACCTGGGATTCGAACCCGGAACCATCTCGGACGAATGGTCATAAGCCATCGCTTAGACCACCGCACTAATGGGGCGGCGACTTACATTTTTTTAGAAAAACACTTTAATTTAATAAAAATGCATCAACACTTTAATTTAATAAAAATGCATCAACACTTTAATTTAATAAAAATGCATCAACACTTTAATTTAATAAAAATGCATCAATTTACAATAGAAAATAAAACTTAAATTTTTTCTTCTATTTTTCATTAACTTTTATTTTGTCCTGCTGGATTTCAAAAACTTTGATTCTCGGTCGGACTTCACGAAAATAAAATTCTATGTACGACCCTGAATTGCACAATCGGTGTTTTTTACAAACGATTTTCCTGAACTGTAGTTGAAATCAATAACTTTACTTCGATGCATTGGCAAGGAAGAATGGCGCCACCTGTAAGCAAGTATTATTAAATCCATCGAAGTAAAGTTTTTTTTTTTTATGAAGTCCAGGATAGGTTTTTGCAGAAAACACCAACTGCACAATCTAAGTTAGGTTATTTTTTTTATGAGTGAGCCAATTTTGATGTATGGGAAATTTTTCTTCGCTGAGCAAATAGAGTCGAAATTTTTTCCATTGGAAGTATGAAGAGCAAAACCACTAGACGATCATCCTAGCATTGTACTACTCGAAGAGAAAAATTAAACAACCGTGAAGGCTGAGTGACAAGTGTTTAACGGTATTACAGGCCATATCCAGTAAACTGCTAGCCACTGGCTATCATCTGCTGTAATAAAAGTGCTGCCGTACCGGTGGCGCAGTGGTCTAAGCGATGGCCTCTGATCATTCGAAAGTGGTCCGGGTTCGAATCCCAGTGAAGCATGATGTTGTGTTTGTCTTAGGGCACTGGTTTTCTCCCTTCACTGGAGCTAGTGACCCTAAATTAGGGACGGGCGACTGCTTGTAGCCCACTGAGTTGCTCACGGTGGTCGTTAAAATTCCAATAAAAAAAAACGACCACCGTGAGCAATTCAGTGGGCTATAAGCAGTCGCCCGTCCCTAATTTAGGGTCACTAGCTCCAGTGAAGGGAGAAAACCAGTGCCGTAAGACAAACACAACATCATGCTTCACCGGGATTCAAACCCGGACCCCTTACGGACGAATGATCAAAGGCCATCGCTTAGACCACTGCGCCACCAAGGCGGCCGGTGGTCGTTAAACCTCAAATAAAGAAAAAAAAAGTACTTCTTTGAGACACCCCGATTCCTTTTGGGTAACACAAAAGAGATCTACACGCACCTCATAGCCACAGGAAAAACGACATATTTGGCCATATCTACTCATGGAACTATGTCAGCTGCGTCTGTTCAGTGTAACAACTCCATATTTTTATTAAAAAAGGAATAGTGTAAGACGACATAGAGGTATGTAAATAAAAATATGATATTCGTGTCGTATGACTCTTATACAACATTCTTTCTTTTATTAAAAATTGCTCAAATTAAGAAATGTTCATGTAAATTGATAAAAGTAATTAGCAATGAAAAGTTTAAAAAGAAATACTAAATAATACAAATAGCAAATCTGATTTTAAAGAGGTATTGAAAATTTTGAGGGTACTTTTCCTGCTTTTTCTGTTTCTAATCCGTGTTCACGGTCGAGGCCCTTTTTAATTTAGAACAACATCACTGAGACCAACCACTTAAAACACGGCTATTGCAATTTTTTCTCTCTCATAAAACCGAAGGGAAAACGGAGGTAAACGCCGAAAGTCACAGGTTTTCCCCTTCTCTCCTAAAAGAAATTAAATGATTATGGTAATCTTTCAGAACGTAGTAAAGCAGCTTGATACGTGATTCACACTGACATAAAATGAAATAGAAAAGAACGGTTCCAAGCAGCAATTCCAGATTGGTATAGTGGTTACGGTGTTCGCTTCCCCGCCGCGGGCGTCAGTTCAAATCCTACTACATCAAGATTTGTGTTTTTTATCTTTTAATCTCCTATCAGCTGGAAGCAGCTCCCCTTGGTAAGAGATTAATGTACAAAAATACGGATGAAGCAGTAATTTGTATCCCCCTACCAAAGGTGTTAAATGATTTATGCTAACATTTGGTCAGCTGGTAAAACTGCTTCATCGGTAAAGTGAATACACTGTTTCATCGGTAATTTCCCCATTACTTCCCCATTACCGATGAAGCAAAAAGGGAAAACCGCAATGAACGCATGCTGATGATGTCACTTCACCGGTATAGTGGTTACGCAACTAGTTTACCACGCCGGCGGCCCGGGTTCGAATCCCGGATAAGAGATGGTTGTTATTTATATGTTTGTCATTTTTCTCTTTCAATCCCCTACATACTAGCTGGAAGCGGCGGTTATGGATTGAGTTTCTTCAACTTCAGTACTGAATTCAATGCACTTAATAGAGTGCATGTGGGAATCAATCTCAAAGTTGTTTGATTGATGGTATCAGCACGTATACAGTTGTTGTTTGACGTTACCAATATGCCGATTGACGCTGTTTGACATTACCAATATCCAAATAAAAGTCAATTTGACGTTATGATTGATATGAGATGTGTTGATGGTATCAATATGTAAATAATTGTTATCTGACATTACAAATGTGTAAATAAAAGCCGTGTAACTATGTTTGTAAATAAAAGACACTTTTTACTTACCATAGTAAAGTAAATGTCGTTAAAAGACTACTTTTACTTACTAGAATATATAAATATGCATGTTTATATTTATAATGTATAAATATATAGTATATATAAATTTACGTTACTATATGTAAATATGTACATTAAATACATTACATTATATTATATTTATATATAAATATGTAAGCATGCCGGAGTTACCTCGGAGGAGATACGCTCAAGATAGACAGTTGTGGAAGAAATTTGGGGAGATATTCATCTAGCTGTGGATTGATAATGGTTGGTTTTGATGATATAAACATGCAAACAAAAGTCCTTTGGCTTTTATTTAAATGAAAACCGGCAGTAAGGACATACAGCAAAACAAATTGCGAATGACGTTGAAACATGAAAATTGCATTAATCAGAAACGTAACAAGCATTTAGCTTGTAGAAATCCGGTGGGTTTTTTCCTTTTTTTTTGTTTGTTTGATTTTTTTGTTTTCGCAGCTGTTGCCTATACAAGTTTTTCAAGTACATCATCAACAAAAATCAGAGCCATGTTTTTCATTAAAAAATAGGAGAGCCTAAGAGGTACGTTTTATAGGAGTCATAGAATCTCTAAACTGTTTTTTCACATTAATCTAGGTCTACAAAAGAATCGCGTTCCCAGTTAATATTCTTTTGAATGAATTTAACATTTTATATTGCTGGCTACAGTTAAAAGAAATATTTCAGCATGCTTTTTTCTGTGAGAATATTGAGTCAGAAATACGTACCTGAAAATATATAAATTTTTCGCATCTTAAAATAAAGCAGTAATTCGTATCCAATTTAGAGACGCGGGTTCGAGTCCCGCTCCAGGACAATGAAAATTTTCAAGTTTTCGGATATTATCTGACTTACCATCCTTGTCACATTTACGCCAAAAATCGGATTGTCATCTTCAAAATTTGTATTATATGGCGTAATCCCGTATTTCTTTCATGATTTCTTTCATGAACTCTCACTTATTTTTATTTTATCATATTAAATGAATAACGGATATCACGATAAGCAGTCAATTTATTTAACTACCCTTATTTGACCACCTAAACACAATTTCATTTTTTTTATTTAATTATTGTAAACAAATAAATAAGTGCTCGTTTACGGCAACAGATAAGTAATCATTTAGTTATAAAAAAACTAAGGAAGCTGTTATAAAAGCAATAAAACGTGTTCATTAATTTTATTGTAAGAAATGATCATCTACAACTGCTGCAACGTGGCAGACTGATCAGTAGTGTGATTTCTGACGGATTGTCAGAAAGGTGTAAAAATAATTTTCTTTGAATAAATTTAATTTTTCATACTGCTTGCTGGCTAGAATTACAAACTGAAACCTGAATCCAAAAGTTCCCAGGTTTCAGTTTCGAATGAGGCAGGTGGAGTTCGATTGGTCTGTAGATTCCCTTTTCTGAAATTATTGGTCTTCAACTGGGGATGGGCAACTTTTTTTAGCGGAATCGTTTAATCTAAATAAAATTAAAAAAAAAAAGAAAGAAAGAAAGGAAGGAAGAGAGTGAGAGAAAGCGGTTACACAAACATATTGCTTTATTACTTTTAATTAATAAGTGATAAATCAATTTTTAATGAGGAAATAAAGAAATCCATCATTCATAACGGTTACAGTATGATTACGCATTCGTTATTGCAAATAATATAGCTTTTAATATAATGAGATTATTCAGTGGCAGATCCAGAGCGTTTGGTAGGGGCCATTGCGCTGGCCTAATAAAATAAGAATAGAATGACTTTGTGTGTGTGTGTGTGTGTGTGTGTGTGTGTGTGTGTGTGTTCGTCTCTCTCGACTCTCTCTCTGTCACACTTACACACTTCCTGTCTTTCTGAAATTCAATTTTTCTTTATTTCTGTTCTGTCTCTTTTTCACAAGCTAGAACAGAACATTTAATTCTCTAAACTTACATCAAATTTAATAGTTATGAAAAACTTTTACGGATATCTGCATTTATTACTATAACTACAAAAATAAATACATCAATTGTTTACGATCTTGACCATTTAAAAAGGAAAAGTCTTTTTTCTGGGAGGGGGGCATCCGCTAGTGAAATAATTGTGCCTAAATAATTCCAGGTCCAGGATCTAGATTTAAGACTGCCTGCATCTGACCTTTATGGGATAATGATTGTTCTGGTCGTCCATGAAGAGCCGCGAATTTTTCAGTGTCGCTAAATGAACGCTATAACCTTACCTAAACAAGATGTAAACACGGAAAAAAAAAATGCAACTTTTAGATAAGTCGATGCTGTGAGCTCCGTTTTGCCTCTTGGTTAGTTGTCGTGCTTGGACGGTTTCAGTGTCTACTCAGTTAAATGAAAGAAAGAAAAAACCGTAAAATTCTCGGGTAAAATGATACGCCTTTTAAAACGGTTTCCTACATAACCGGAAATTTCCAAAATGGAATCTTGGAAAAGAAGGTCGGAAAAAAAGAAATTTGTATTTACGCCTTTTCGCGGAACAACTGGGTGTTCTTTAAATTGCGCGGTGGCGTAGCATTCTTTGTTCTACATAAAGAACACAACTAAATAAACAGAAAAAAAAGAAAAAAAAAGGCAACTTGATTTCTAGAATAAGTAAACAAATTACAAATAGAAATGACTTATAAGCCTACTAGAGGTAGAATTATGTGTGACGAAGAGTCACAAATTATATGCCAAATGTTTCTGATAACGAAGACATCGATGGCAATTTTTCAAATCGAACGATCAGAAGCAAAGGTATGGGGAAAACGCAATATAACTCTGCGCCTCCTAGCTGGAAAATTTTACATTATTCGACGCAGAAAATCGGCGCTAATTATTCTTCGAAGTCTCCGATTAAGAAAGAATTGTTTCCATCTGATTTTTAGAAAAGATATTTTTGTAAATAAAAACACTCATTGACGCTTCCAAGTGGTGAAATTGTGCATCGCAAACAAAAAAATAAAATAAGAAACAAAAATTGAAAATATATGCAGAACATTCTTCATAGTGAGAGCTATGAGTCGGAGAATGGATTTTTAAGAATTGCCTATTGAAATCAGAGACGGCAAGAAAACAGTTTTCGCATTTGCGCCTGTAGCGTGAAAGCTGTATAGTATTTAAAGTCGATACTTTTCCCCACCAAAATACACACTTGAGCCACCTAGTGGCAGAAAACTACATTACGAAAAATTAAAAATCTATACAAAATATTTCTGTAGAGAATTGTAACCGATGCAAGAATTTTTCAAATCGGACTTTAAAAGGAAATGACGCCACCCCGGTGGTGCAGTGGTCTAAGCGCTGGCTATTATTGTGAATTACCTGGTGCTTTCTTTTTTTTTTTTTGGCTTTCTGTGGTAGACGGAGAATGTTAAATTGATCTCGTTTCTGTGTTCTGTCATTGTAATTTCGCAATACTGTATGTTTGTTGAGTCTTTTTGTCTTCCGTGTAAAATATGCCAAAATGGCAAGTGTTCCCGGTGAACTTACTGTAAATATTGTTTATATGGTTTTATGGCAATAAAGATATTTTGAAGTTCTGACCATTCATCCGTGGAGTGTCTGGGTTCAAATCCTGGTAAGGCATGGATGTTGTGTTTGTCTTACGGCACTGGTTCTCTCCCTTCCCTGGAGCCAGTGACCCTAATTTAGGTACGGGCGACTGCTTGTAGCCCATTTAGTTGCTCATGATGGTCGTTAAACCTTCACTCAAAAAGAAAAAAGGAAAGGATATCGAGAAATTTTTTTACATATACATTTGCGTTCCCTTGCGGGGAAACTGTATGTTATTTTGTGCTGAAAACATGGTCAAAATATTCTCCGTATTGAGGGATTCTGACAAAAAGAAAATTCTTTCGAGTGGATTTTTAGTAGCGTATGGCTGTAAATACAGTATATTACAAAGAGAAGAGCACGTTTTGCAATTGAAATGTATGCACTTACTCCTACTAATCGAAAGAGTGTTGATAAAGAAAAGGTGGCTTAAGCGTGTACTCAGAGAAAAGTTATGTCGCGCATGATCACAGTGCGTATCTTCGCGTCGTCTGAATTTTCTATACTTATCAAAAAGCAATCTCCCCCTTCCTCCGCAGATTTAATTGTAATATCTTCCAATATAAAATAAATACATAAACTATAAATCTTTTCAACCACATTTCTGATAGACAGTTTTAATGAGAAGCTTTATTACTGAGCTTTCTGTCTCTTTTTTAAATCCAGGTTACATCCTCTTCTCTGATATCGGCTGCATAAATAAATTAATATTTATAAGATCTATTGTTCAATTCAGGATTATACACCACAGTTACGACCCGCTCACAGCTCCCGTTGTCTTTAGGGAATAACAGGATTTACATACAATGTCAAATTGGGATATGCATTTAAATGTGTCCTGAAATATGCCGAAAACAACGGTAATAAATACTAACAGGCTTGTATCTCATCTCAATTTAAGCATCATTTTGCAAAAATAGTAATGTGCTGCCATCTAACGGTTTCTTTTGTTCTGAAAGGTTAAGTTGTCAGTCTTCCTACGGAAATTACGGAAAAAATAATAAAGATTTTAAAATCTGAATTTAAAAAAAATAAAAAAATAATGATGACAATAAAAAAAAAGAAAAAAAAAGAAATAAATAAATAAAAAAGGGCTACTACGTGAGAACACGCATAATTCTGTTGGCGCAGTGCTCCTGTCTTTAGCCTATTAGTACCCTGCAGCAGGTATTATTAGGAAGAACAATGAAGTGTTAGCAAGGAGAGCTGCACGACGACGAAAACGCACGTGTGAAACAATGCACACGTGATTTCTTGCCACGAACGAAGTCTCCAATATACAGCCTAGGCTCAGACAGAATTTCTTTGAATAATGATTAAATTTGGTTTAAGTTTAGAAAACTTTGATGGATTCCTTTCGAGACCTGTCTCTTTGTTATTCATTCACCTCCCCTCCCTTGATCAGCAGATCTTAATATAACAAAGCTGAGGGAGCAGAGCGCCTGTTTGACCAATTATTATAAATTATTGTTTATCTAAGTAACAGGAACCTTGACCTACTGTCTGTGGGGTGCGTGCTCCGGTGAACGAGCTTTGATTACAGAGCCTTGCAGGACTTTGGATTAGATAAGGCAGGTGCACTACGTTCGCCCCTACACCATAGATGGCTGAATCTCCCCGATTTAGGGAAGTGTTCGTCAAAGGTCAACTCCAGGAAATTTTTTTCACCCTTTCTAAGAAAAGTATTGTCCACAAATTGCACCCCCCCCCCCGTATTTTCTAATGTCGAGGACTTTTCCGGTTGCCAATGCCTTCAAGTATTTTATTTGTGCTGCATACCACGCTCATTGCCTACTAATTTGCTCATAACTTAAAAAAAAAAAAAAAGATGATTTTCCAAAGCTGAACCAATGGAAGAGCACGTTTTGCAATTGAAATGCATTCCAGTTTAACGACTATTTACACGCAATGTACTGATAAATTTAGCGAAATTTCATTTTCAGCGCCTTTAGCGTTAAATTTTCCAAGCAATTTGCAACTGAGAAATAGCTGAAATAATCAGTTTTGTCGAACGTATCAATTCAAAAATAAAAAATAAATTTTGCTGTAATTGAAATAGTATCTTCGTAGCGTAAAGCTAAAATTTATTAAATTTTCAATTTTAGAACTCCTTCCGGGAAATTTATGAAGTAGTAGTGAAATTTGAAATGGGAAAATTTTAATGAATTTTTAAGTGTACCATTCGCAGAAATATTTTTTGAAAAATCTGTTAAAACCAAATTTTTTGGCCTTCAGAGCCTCTAGTAGGAAATTAGCGAACTAATTGGGGGATTTAAATATTTGAGAAGGAACACTTCAGCCTAACCTGAGAAGCCGAAAAATATTTTTTCTGTTAAATTAAATAATTTCTTCACAACCGAACTTTAATTTCTTGAAGTTTCAACATTGACACCCTAAGCGGTCAGTCAATTCATGAAGTATATGGAATATTTAAAGCGCCGATTTCAATATACTTTGATTTCGTATCAGCCGCAAAAGTAATTTCTGAAATATCGCTAAAAACAAAAAGTTCGATGTGCACGGACATATAAACTGGTTTACACTAGCACTGTTTCTTACAAAACGTTCCAAAAGGAAGACAGAATAGCAGTTTAAAAAGCGTAAAACCTTTTTCTGCACTTTACACTGTTTTTTTTTTTTTTTTGGTAATTTGCGGCGATCAGATGGGGAAGATTGCCTCTGAATCTTTTAGCTTCTAGGCAACCATAAAATCTAAAATCTCGTCTATTAAAAATTCTGAATTCACTTATCGCAATAAAATTAATAAAAAAAGAATAAAGTACTCCCACTTTCTCTCAGAGAACGTTATTTGTTTGCTTTTTAGCAGCGGAAGTAATTTTGTTCTTACATTGAATTGTACTGCGGATTGCGGTCCAAGAAAATAGTTAAAATGTTGTTAATTATTGCATCAACTTGTGTCGAAAATGTGATTAAACAGTAAAAGGTAATGCTGGCATAGCGTTTTTTTTTTTTTTTTTTTTTGTGAAGAATGGGATCTCGATGGTTTTCTCCAAAAGTGGGCTGCACAAAACAGCTTCCAGGGCCGTTCATAGATCCCCAGTACGTCACTGTTTGAAGGCAAACATACTCGTATGAGGGCCATAGCTAGCAGGAAGCTGGAGAAGGCTCAGCACTCTTGGAAAAATGACTTTGCTGTAAATTCTCTAAACTTTTATTTCCAGTGGTTTATAAAAAAATTCTCTTGTGTTTCATTACAAGCATAAATACCTTATTTATTCATGTACTGAGCTTTTTTTTAAAAAAAAAAAAATCAAAATTGGTTTGGTACAGCACGAACGATGAATGAAACAAAAAACTTCTTGCGGTGTTTCTGTACGAACAGTTGCGACAGTGATTCTCAACCACACAGGGGCATTGCTTGTAGGTTTTCAGTGTCAGGGATGAGAGAAATTCCCCATTTTTGTCGAAGAAACGTAAAATATGGAAGAACGGTACTCCGCCTTCTCTAACAAGAAAAGGCAGAAGCGGAGGTAGATGCGTAGTTTCGCAGAAGGGTAAAGCTCTTCATAACTTGATAAATGATTATGCGATGCAAATCTGCTGTTAAGAGACTTCCATGTAGTTAATTGCCTGCAAAGAAGTAATGCCGAGTGGAGCGAGTTGTGGGTGGAAGCTGAATATGTATCCCTCTAGGCAATGCAAAAGAGTGAAAGAGAGAGCATTCAACTTCTTCCATTGCTTTAGGGTCAGTAGGATCGGTTATACGATGTGTGTGGGAGAAAAATAGTTTGTTGGGGTGCACATCTCAAGGGTCTTGACTTTTGAGAGGGAAAAGGAGGATGTTTTTGCTGTTCACCACCGTAGGAATAAGCTATCCCGAGCACCAGCGAAGGAGAACGAGTTGCAGAAGATGGAGAAAAAAGCGGAACCAAAGAAGGAGAGTACAAACAGTCAAAATATAACATCAGTAACTCCTCGATGCCGTTACGCTGGTCCACAGAAAGGACCACGATAGAAAACTAAAAAATTAAATGGTTTATTTAAAAATAAATATGAAAACAACTAAACCACAATCAAGTAAATTCAGATAATGTCATGTGTTTCCTTATATTTCAAGAAAGTTCAGTTTTCTCCCAGCATCCTCTTTTTCAATATTTTGTACTTTATTTTATTTTCTTTACTTTTCGGCATGGGGAAATTATTCGCTGCAGAAGTAAATTAACAAAGGCAGCGAACAAACAAAGAGAAACTTGCGTCTGCATTCGTAAAAAACATTAGTTTGTAGTTTCACACCGAGCCCCCTCAGATGACCCTTCATCCCCCCCTGGTCTGGGATTACGGCCCTGAGTAGTACCTTAACAAAATATTCTACTACAAGGATTGCCGCGCTAGTGGTGAAGTCCGTGCTGGTTCCTGGCTCGAGGCATGGGTGCTATGGTTGATGACGCAATATCTGTCTCTTCCCTAGGACCACTGCCCTGTGACAGCGCCCAAACTTGAGCGCTGCACATTTAGTCGAGAACCCATTCCCTAGTTTATTTATTTATTTAATTATTATTTTATTTATTCATTTATTTATTTATTTATTAATTTATTCATTTTTATTAATTCATGTATTTTTTGAAGAAAGAGTACATTTTATTTTGCCATATACTTTCGGGTGAATCTTTTCTTGTTTTTTCTCTCAGTCCCCCCTCTCCCAGCACAAGGCTATTATCGCTCGGGTTCCTAATTGGGTTCACCCGGCGTAATATTGGGAGCCAAGGGGGTGTCGAGTGAATTGTGATTCTGCGATTCCCTGATTTAGGGCTGACGCAGAATCACAATCCACTCGACACCCCCTTGGCTCCCAATATTACGCCGGGTGAACCCAATTAGGAACCCGAGCGATAATAGCCCCAAAATAAGGGACGGCCGACTGCTTTTAGCCCTACAAGTTGCTCGTGGTGGTCCTTAAACCCAGGAAAAAAAAAAAAAAAAAAAAGAGCCCGTATAGATGAGACGCTGCAGATGAATCACGCAGTACGGTATTTTACGAATTTTAAGTATTATAGTACAAAGGGAATGTGAACTTCTTTGTCTTGATGGCAGTCAAATTAAAGTTGCTGGAGGTAGTTTCTCCGCTGAGTTACGGTGGATGTCCAGTGGTTTTGCTCCCTACACTTTCAATGGAAAAAAATCGACACTTTTTGCTCAGCAGAGAAAGATTTCCCATACATTAAAATTGGCCATCTTAACTTAAAAAGAACATCTTAATTTAAATTGAATCAGGGGCGTATTTAGAGGGGGCCAACGAGGCCTCTCTAAATACGCTCCCTGGTTCAATTTAGTTAGGATGTTCTTTTAAGGAGACGGGGTGTTTAGAGGCTGGGCAGTATTTTGTGGCCGCAGTATTAGTGCCACTTCTAGGATTTCACTATGAGTGTATGAGTAAATACATCCAAGGGAATACATTCCCAAAATGTGATGAGGAAGCCATAAAAATATCCCAGCCGTATTGAAGTGTGTATCCCATGATTCATGGACGAATCAGCGGTAGCAAGAAAATGTAAAAATGCAGGGTTGAAAAATGGATACCAGTTCAGTTCTATTTTAATCCCTCTCCAAGGGTTCAGCTTGTTTAAATTATACCAAATTAGTGGACAAAATAATATGATGGTACACATATCATGATTCAAACGAATTCTTGATGTATGAAATTTCCGGCAATTACAGATGTGTGCAAAGAGCATCTGTAATGCCTTCGAAAGATTTGAGAATGAACTGAGGGCGTCTACATTTTTTGCGGACTCTTCCTAAAAAAGCGGATAGAAATGGAATATTTTTATTCACAAGAAGTCTCTCTTACAATTTTTGCTGTGCTGTTTGCAAAAAAGCAAAAAAAAAAAAAATCCCTGTAAAATTTTGTCAATTTTTCAAGCATCCGTCATAATTCTAGGTCCCCTTGAAACTCCGGGGCCCGAGTCCTCCCTACCCCTCCCTCTTAAATGGGTTCTGCTTGGCCCACTCGAAAGTATTTCTTTTCTTTGTTAAAATGAAACTTACATTATTTTTATTTTGATTAGAGGTTTAACGACCACCGTGAACAACTCAGTGGGCTGTAAGCAGTCGCCCACCCTTAATTTAGGGCCACTGGTTCCAGGGAAGGGAGAGAGAGCTTGCACCCTAAGACAAACACAACATCCATGCCTAACTCGGGATTCGAACCCGGCCCCATCTCGGACGAATGGTCATAAGCCATCGCTTAGACCACCACACTACTGGAGGCGGCGACTTACATTTTTTCAGAAAAACACTTTAATTTATTAAAAATGCATCAACTTACAATAGAAAACAATGCTTAAATATTTTCTTCTATTTTTCATTAGCTTTTATTTTGTCCTGGTGGATTTCAAAAACTTTGATTCTCGGTCGGACCCCACGAAAATAAAATTTTTATGTACGACCCTGAATTGCACAATCGGTGTCTTTTGCAAAAGATTTTCATGAACTGTATTAGAAATCAATAACTTTACTTCGATGCATTGGCAAGGAAGAATGGCGCCACCTGTAAGCAGGTATTATTAAATCCATCGAAGTAAAGTTTTTTTTTTTTTTTTTTTTTTTATAAAGTCCAGGATAGGTTCTTGCACAAAACACCAAATGTACAATCTAAGTTAGGATATTTTTCTTATGAGTGAGCCAATTTTGATGTATGGGAAATTTTTCTTCCCTGAGCAAATAGGGTCGAAATTTTTTCCCTTGGAAATCTGAAAGCAAAACCACCGACGATCATCTTAAGATTTTACTACTCGAAGAGAAAAATTAAACAACCGTGAAGGCTGAGTGACAAGTGTTTAACGGTACTACAGGCCATGTCCACTAAACTGCTAGCCACTGGCAATCTGCTGTAATAAAAGTAATTCTTCGAGACTCACCCATTCCTTTTGGGTAACACAAAAGAGATCTACATGCACCTCACAACCACAGGTAAAACGACATATTTGGCCATATCTACTCATGGAACTATGTCAGTTGCGTCTCTTCAGTATAACAAATACATATTATTATTAAAATAGGTAAGACGACATAGAGGCATGTAAATAAAAGTATGATATTCGTGTCGTATGACTCTTACACAACATTCTTTCTTTTATTAAAAAGTGCTCAAATTAAGAAATGTTCATGTAAATTGATAAAAGTAATTAGCAATGAAAAGTTTAATAAGAAATACTAAATAGTACAAATAGCAAATCTGATTTTAAAGAAGTATTAAACATTTTGAGGGTACTTTTCCTTTTTTTTTGTTTCCAATCCGTGTTCACCGCTGAGGCCCTTTTTCATTTAGAACAACATCACTGAGAGCAACCACTTAAAACACGGCTATAGTAATTTTTTCTCTCATTAAAACCGAAGGGCAAACGGAGGTAAACGCCGAAAGTCATAGGCTTTCTCCTTCCCTTCTAAAAGAAGTTAAATGATTACGGTAATCTAACATAGTAAAGCAGATTAATGCGTCATTCACACTACTGACATAAAATCAAATAGAAAAGAACGATTTTAAATAGAAAAGAACGACCCTATTTGCTCAGGGAAGAAAATTTTCCCATGCATCAAGAAATACTAAATAATACAAATAGCAAATCTGATTTTAAAGAGGTATTAAACATTTTGAGGGTACTTTTCCTTTTTTTTGTTCCTAATCCGTGTTCACCGCTGAAGCCCTTTTTCATTTAGAACTACATCACTGAGAGCAACCACTTAGTTAGTTAGTTAGTTAATTGATTTTAGTGGCGCAAGGGCCAGGCTTGGCCAAAGAGCGCCAGACACAGAACTATCAGCTAAAGATTTTAAAAAGCGGGGTGAAATGATTAAGAGCAGACAGGCTTGGTAAAAGTTAGAAAAGAGGGTGATGAAAGATGTTGTGAAGACTAGTTAGTTTATTAGGTTTATATATAACTTTATTAATTTACCATTATAATATAACTTTTTTTTTTTTAAATAAGTTTTAAAACGTTAATCTGTTTTAAAAAGGAAAATACTGCGAAAGTGTCGCAGTGGTCGCCCAAAAGCTTTTGAAGCGTAGCTGCGTCCTCGTCCAGCAGATGAGACTGAAAATAGTGAAACCGATGATGACGAAAACGAACACAACTGCACAAAACATGAGAGACGGTGAGTAAACAGTCGCACGCCTCACACATTGGGGCAGCGTCGCCACACAGCAAATAGCTATGCGTGAAGCGACAATGCCCAATGCGGAGACGCGCAAGAACAACTTCTTCCCTACGGTTCCGGCGACACGATGATTTCCAGACTCCAAGGATGGGTTTAACACGGTGCAGTTTATTCTCCACCTGTTGGTCCCACAGACTTCGCCACGTTCGTCTGATATGATCGTGAACAAGAAAGCGAAAATCACGGTGGAACAGTGGCAAGGGTGTGACGACCAAAGAAGAGGCAGATCTAGCAGCAGCGTCAGCAGACTCGTTCCCTGGGATCCCAACATGCCCAGGAATCCAGCAGAACCGAATCTGGACATCAGCCTCGAGCAAAGAACGAAGAAGTCTCCGTACGGTAAAAAGAAGTGGGTGGCCAGAGAAATCCAAAGATGACAATGATTGCACAACACTCAACGAATCAGTGTACACAATAGCACGCTGATGAGAGCTCGACTGCACGTGAACAAGTGCAAGATACACAGCATGCATCTCCGCCGAAAACACCGTGGCCTCGGCAGGAGTGCGGGCAACAGAAACTTCGTCAATGCAGACGGCGGCGCATCCAACGACACCAGCCGCCTTAGATCCATCTGTGAAAACAGGAATAAAGTCTGCATTGACGTAACGGTGTTCGGCGAAGAGCTGCTGGTACACTGACGCAGGGGTTGAGGACTTGTCAAAAGATGTAAAGCTGGTATCAACCATGACACCAAGAGGGTGCCATGGGGGATCCTCAAAGCCCCTGGTCTCTCCAACGAGTGACAAGTCGAGCCCTGCATCACGAGCTACGGCCGCCATACGAAGACCGAAGGTTCGAATGCACGAGGGACGGGTCTCGAACAAACGAGCATGCTGGGGATGAAAAACTGCATCGTGTAAAGTATGTTCTGAGAGAGATCTAAGTTTCAGGTAAAATTGAAGAGACAGCTGCAGACGGCGTAAATGAAGCGACGGTTCGTTCGCGTCGGCACAAAGGCTGGGAATGGGTGACGTGCGAAATGCTCCCGTACAAAGACACAGCGCTTGATGGTGGATGGTATCCAACGGCCGGAGAACGGAAGGACGCGCAGAGCCATACACCATACAGCCATAATCCAGTTTAGACCGAATGAGAGAATGGTACATACGGAACAAGGAAGTTCTGTCTGCACCCCAGGAGACTGAGGCGAGGATCTTGAGGATGGACAAAGCTCTCAGACAGGAAGTGCGAAGTCGTCGAACGTGCGAGCGAAAGGTGAGCGCACGGTCGACGGTCAAACCAAGGAACTTGGTTTCCGGCAAAACTGGAATGGCTGCATGGTCCAAATAGAGTTCTGGATCGGGGTGGAGGCCACGCCTCCGGCAGAAATGGACACACGCTGTCTTTTCAGCAGAAAGAACGAAACCATTGTTGTTAGCCGCTTTAACTATCTGGTTAATTGCAGACTGCAGCTGCCTTTCAATGAAATGCATGCTTGATGACGAGCAGAAGATGTGAAGGTCGTCAACATAAATGGTAGTCGAAACCGTAGGAGGAAGATTTTTAAGCAAACAATTAATGCGGAGGATGAACAGAGTCACCGAAAGAATGCTGCCTTGAGGAACACCTTGTTCTTGATGGAAGAAGGCAGAGAGCGTTGTACCCAGGCGCACCTGGAACACACGGTTACGAAGGAAGTTGGCAATGAAGGTTGGCAGGTTTCCCCGCAACCCACTCTCGTGGAGGTCACGGAGGATACCGTGACGCCACGCTCTATCGTAAGCTTTTTCGATGTCAAAAAAGACAGACACCAGGTGCTGCCTACGCACGAATGCCTCTCGAACAGACGTCTCAAGGAGCAGGAGATGGTCAGGAGCTGAACGATGACGACGGAAGCCGCTTTGTGATGGCGACAGAATTTGATGTTCTTCTAGGAAGTAAATTAGCCTAGAATTAACCATGCGTTCAAGGATTTTGCACAGACAGCTAGTGAGGGCAATTGGCCGATAACTAGAGGGAGACTTGGGGTCTTTGCCAGGCTTGGGAAAAGGTAAAACAAAAGCTTTTCGCCAGGAGTCCGGGAAACTGTGCTCCAACCAAATGCGGTTGAAAAGCACTAACAGATTCTCGAGAGACGACTGCGAGAGATGACGGATCATGTCATAGTGGATGCCATCGGGACCTACAGATGTTGCACCGGACCGATGCAGAGCCACTCGGAGTTCAACCATGCTGAAGGGGGAGTTATACTCGGTGTTATGAAAAGGCGCAAAGGAGAGTCTTTGGCGCTCAGCAGCTGGTCTAGTCCTCTGAAAGGAGAGAGGGTACGCCTCAGAACTGGAAACAGAGGCAAACGCCCTACCCAAACAATCCACTATCTCCCCGACTTCAGCATACGTGCAGCCGTTACTCTCGAGAATAGAGATCTGATGGGAACCACAGTTTCCCCGAATCCTACGAATGTTTTCCCAAACAGTTTTTGAACTGGCACGTGAATTGATCGATGAAACGTACTTCATCCAAGACTCCCTCTTGCTTCGTCGACGCACCAACCGAGCGTAAGATTTTGCTCTTTTAAATTCAACGAGATTAGCATCGGTTGGATAACGCCGAAATGTACACCAGGCCTTATGTTGAGCTCTCCTAGCCGCTGTGCAATCAGAGGTCCACCAAGGTTTCGGACGTCTTGGGAGCGTCGTTGAGGTCTTTGGGATAGAGAGATCCGCTGCCTGAATGATACACGTGGTGACATCAGTAACAGCTGCATCGATTGACCCTCGGGTCACCATGACAGAAGGTATCACTGCGGACGATGTGAAGACCTCCCACTTGGCACGATCCATCCTCCATCGAGGAGGGCGGGAAGCAGAAGATGGCACGCTCTCATTATAGCCAAGTACAATTGGGAAGTGGTCGCTCCCATGGAGGTCGTTGCACACCGTCCACGACCAGTCAGCAATAACTGATGGTGAACCCAAAGATAAATCGATCGCACTGAAACTTCGTGTAGGCTCGTGGAAATAAGTGTCAGCTCCGGTGTTAAAAAGGCACAGGGAGGTCGAGGACAGAAGAGATTCGATCCTACGGCCTCGTACGTCTGTTCTGACACTACCCCACAATGGATTATGAGCGTTGAAGTCACCCAGAAGAAGAGCAGGTGACAGCAGCTGTTCAACTAAGCTCTCAAGAGCAGACACGCTAACGTCCTCATCCGGCGGCAGATAGACGCTGCAAACAGTTAGAGGCACAGGCATGGAGATACGCACCGCAACGGCTTGTAAAGATGTTGAGACCGCAACGGGAGAAACTGGAACACTGTGGGGGACAAGAATGGCAACTCCCCCGCAAGCTATATCTCCTGAAACATTATCTTTCCGAAATGCACTGTAGCCTCGAACTGAGAGCAGGTCTGATGGTTTAAGTTTTGTCTCCTGGAGGCAAAGGCACACCGGAGAGTACGACGAAAGCAGATGTTTGACGTCGTCATATTTTGTCCGAAAACCTCGACAGTTCCATTGAACGACTGAAACCATGATTTGAGGGGTAGATAGAAAGAAAGAAACGTGGGTCAAATGAACTGAAGAGGCCTAGAAGGCCTCGGAGTCCATGAATTCCTCAGTCTGGTCTGCAGTGTCCCTCGGCAGCGTGGTAACCGGGGGAAGGACTGGGGGGTGTCTGGAGGATGAAGACCGGGACTGATTCGTTCCGGCTTGAACCTTTGTTTGAGATTTAGTGGCTGAGGATTGTTTGGCCTTGCCTTTGTGTCTAGCAGGCGAGGGATCAGGGCTCGTAGAACGCGAAACCTGTTCTGCAACAGCGCGCTTGGGCGAGGATGCAGGACCCCGAGCATTGGTCTGTGGTGGCAAAGATAGACTGTCAGTGGTGGAAAGTCGAAGGGCCTTCAGCCCAGCAGCATAAATATCCTCGAGAGAGAAAGGGCAGTCTTTTGGTATAGTGATGTCTGTCTGAGTGGCAATGGATGTTTTAGGAGCTACAACGGAAGAGTAGGTGCGTGCGCTTGGAGCAGCGGGAACGACCTTCCGTCGAGCTTCAGGGTAGGACAGGTGTTCAAGTGTCTTAACCTCCTGAATCTTCCGCTCCTCAATCCACTTCGGACAGTTCTTGGCATTGGCAGCATGGTCGCCTTTGCAGTTCACACAATGGGCAGCTGCAGCAGAGCAGTCAGATTGAAGATGGTCGTGTGAACCGCAACGATTGCAAGTAGCAGCACCACGGCAAGACTGCTGGGAGTGCCCGTACACTTGGCATCGGTAGCAACGAAGGGGGTTAGGAATGTACGGGCGCACAGAGCAGTTCAAATAGCCCGCATGGATGGAAGATGGAAGAGTCGGGCGATCAAAGGTCAGTATCACTGTTCTGGAGTTGACCAGCTCCCCGTTTCGGCGGAACTTGATCCGACGAGCCGCTGTGACACCTTGGTTGGCAAGCTCCTCAAGAAATTCTTCCTCTGAAACATCCACGAGGTCGCGCTCGGAGATGACACCTCTGGATGAATTCAGGGACTGATGAGGTTTGATGTCCACAGGGACACCACCCAAGTTGGAGACGCCCAAGAGCAATGAACCATGGCGTGGACTTGACATTTCCACCAATATATCTCCCGATTTTAACTTCTTCACACTGGTTGGTGACGCAACCGCTCCTTGCAGGGCTTTTTGAATCCAGAAGGGAGATTTGGAGCCAAGCTTGTGAGATTCTTCCCGTGCATGGATGATAAAAAATCGGGCAGTGTCCGGCGGCAAAGTACGCAGTTTCTTATTGGTGGGGTTAGGATCAGTGTCCAAAGATTTCTTTAGTTTGACAGAAGGGGGAATATTTAAAGAATCCATATATAAAGCGAAAAAATTCATCCGCCAGCTTCCCCGCCCACTACCGAGCCCAACAGGGGAGAGCCGGAGGTCCGCAGGCCAACATGGGCGCAGGACACGGCCCTAGGGTTAGGCGGCGGATATAGCATGTTGATCGTGCAGACATGCGCTCAGCGAGTACCTCGACTTTCCCGGGTCTTGGTAATACCCCTTTGGCAGGCCCACACTATCCCCAAAATCACCCCGTCGTACGAAATGACAAGCCGATTGACTAGGAGTAGGTTAGTTCCTAGCCTCCCGTTTAGGGTGAAGCAGGGGCAAAGAGGAGTGTTGGCGACTGGTGACAACTATAGCCTGGCCCCCAGTAACCTCAGCCTCCAGCATCCCCTTTTCCATCTGTACGGGTCACCGCACACGGCAAACGTGCAGGTAGGTCTAGCTAACCAGCCCGAAGAAACGAAGAAGGAACAGAAAATGAAAAAGAAAGGGAAGAGGAGTAGAAAATAGAGAAAAAGGAAGAACAGGGAGTGGAGAAGAAAGCAAAAACAGGAAAGAGAGAGGAAAGGGCTGGCGCATAATTACAACCTCAGCAACCAACAGGACTGAGGCGGGAGCGTGGCGAGATAACAACAACAACAACCACAAATGGAAAAAGATTTTAAACACTACTGTCGGCTCGGGCCGTGGGGTCGCCACTCCCCATCAGCTGGATGAACAGCTGTCCCTTCGGTCATCGTTTCAAGACGAAATGACAAAAATGATCCGTCACAAGGTCAGCTCGGGCCGTGGGGGCGCCGCTCCCCAAATAACTGGAAAACCAGTTATCCCCGTGCGGGGAGCAACCACTTAAAACACGGCTATAGTAACTTTTTCTCTCATTAAAACCGAAGGGCAAACGGAGGTAAACGCAGAAAGCCGTAGGCTTTCTCCTTCATTTCTAAAAGAAGTTAAATGATTACGGTAATCTAACATAATAAAGCAGATTAATGCATTATTCACACTGACATAAAATCAAATAGAAAAGAACGAGTGTAAGTTGTGTGGCAGTTTGGTATAGTGGTTACAGCGTTCGCTTGTCACGCCGCAGTCGTCGGTTCAAATCCCGTTAATTCGAGATTTTTGTTTTTTTATCTTTCAATCTCCTATCAGCTGGAAGCAGCTCCCATTGGTAAGAGATTAGTGTACAAAAATACCGATGAGGCAGTTATTCTTATCCCCCTCGCAAAGGGGCTAAATGATTTATGCTGATATTTGATAAGCTGGTAAACCTGGTCCATCGGTAATGTGAATATACTGTTTCATCGGTAATTTCCCCTTTACTGATGAAGCAAAAAGGGAAAACCGCAATGAACGCACTCCGGCGATGTCGCCTCACCGGTGTAGTGGTTACGCAACTAGTGTACCACGCCGGCGGCCCGGGTTCGAATCCCGGATAAGACATGGTTGTTATTTATTTGTTTGTAATTTTTCTCTTTCAATCCCCTACATACCAGCTGGAAGCGGCGGTTATGGATTGAGTTTCTTCAACTTCAGTACTGAACTGCACTTAACAGAGTGCATGTGGGAATCAATCTCACATTTCTTCGATTGATGGTACGGTTGCTGTTTGACGTTGCCAATTACCGTTTGACGTTACCAATATGCCAATTGACGCTGCTTGACATTACCAATATGCAAATTAAAATCATTTGACGTTATGATTGATATGAGATGTGTTTGATGGTATCAATATGTAAACCATCAGTACGTAAATAATTGTTATCTGACATTACGAATGTGTAAATAAAAGCCGTGTAACTATGTATGTAAAAGCAGTTTGTAAATAAAAGACACTTTTTACTTACCATAGTAAAGTAAATGTCGTTAAAAGACTACTTTTACTTACGATAGAATACAAAAATATGTGTATATTTATAATGTATAAATATAAAGTATATATAAATATACGATACTATATGTAAATATGTACATTATATTATATTATATATAAATAGGTAAGCATGCCGGAGTGACCTCGGAGGAGGCAAGCTCAGGATAGACAGTTGTGGAACAAACTTGGGGAGATATTCATCTAGCTGTGGATTGATAATGGTTGGTGATGATGATATAAATATGCAAACAAAAGTCCTTTGGTTTTTATTTAAATGAAGACCGGCAGTAAGGACATACAGCAAAACAAATCGCGAATGTCGTTGAAACATGAAAATTGCATTAATCAGAAACGTAACAAGCATTTAGCTTGTAGAAATCCGGTGGGTTTTTTTTTTGTTTGTTTGTGTGTTTGATTTTTTTTGTTTTCGCAGCTGTTACCTATACAAGTTTTTCAAGTACATCGTCAACAAAAATCAGAGCCATGTTTTTCATTAAAGAAAAGGAGAGCCTAAGAGGTACGTTTTATAGGAGTGATAGAATCTCATTAAAAGAAGGAGAGCCTAAGAGGTACGTTTTATAGGAGTCATAGAAACTCTGAACTGTTTTTTCACATTAATCTAGGTTTACAAAAAAATCGCCTTTCCAGTTAATATTCTTTTGAATGAATTTAACATTTTATATTGCTGGCTACAGTTAAAAGAAATATTTTAGCATGCTTTTTTCTGTGAGAATATTGAGTCAGAAATACGTACCTGAAAATATATAAATTTTTCGCATCTTAAAATAAAGCAGTAATTCGTATCCAATTTAGAGACGCGGGTTCGAGTCCCGCTCCAGGACAATGAAAATTTTCAAGTTTTCGGATATTATCTGACTTACCATCCTTGTCACATTTACGCCAAAAATCGGATTGTCATCTTCAAAATTTGTATTATATGGCATAATCCCGTATTTCTTTCATGATTTC
The DNA here is from genome assembly GCA_039090855.1 of Macrothele yani. NCBI lineage: Eukaryota > Metazoa > Arthropoda > Arachnida > Araneae > Macrothelidae > Macrothele > Macrothele yani. Next base: position 128,802,427 of record CM076989.1, on the reverse strand, counting down.
TTTCATGAACTCTCACTTATTTTTATTTTATCATATTAAATGAATAACGGATATCACGATAAGCAGTCAATTTATTTAACTACCCTTATTTGACCACCTAAACACAATTTCATTTTTTAAAATTTAATTATTGTAAACAAATAAATAAGTGCTCGTTTACGGCAACAGATAAGTAATCATTTAGTTATAAAAAAACTAAGGAAGCTGTTATAAAAGCAATAAAACGTGTTCATTAATTTTATTGTAAGAAATGATCATCTACAACTGCTGCAACGTGGCAGAGTGATCAGTAGTGTGATTTCTGGCGGATTGTCCGAAAGGTGTAAAAATAATTTTCTTTGAATAAATTTAATTTTTCATACTGCTGGCTAGAATTACAAACTGAAACCTGAATCCAAAAGTTCTCAGGTTTCAGTTTCGAATGAGGCAGGTGGAGTTCGATTGGTCTGTAGATTCCCTTTTCTGAAATTATTGGTCTTCAACTGGGGATGGGCAACTTCTTTTAGCGGAATCGTTTAATCTAAATAAAATTAAAAAAAAAAAAAAAAAGAAAGAAAGAAAGGAAGGAAGAGAGTGAGAGAAAGCGGTTACACAAACATATTGCTTTATTACTTTTAATTAATAAGTGATAAATCAATTTTTAATGAGGAAATAAAGAAATCCATCATTCATAACGGTTACAGTATGATTACGTATTCGTTTTTGCAAATAATATGGATTTTAATATAATGAGATTATTCAGTGGCAGATCCAGAGCGTTTGGGAGGGGCCATTGCGCTGGCCTAATAAAATAAGAATAGAATGACTTAGTGTGTGTGTGTGTGTGTATGTGTGCGTGTGTATGTCCGTCTCTCTCAACTCTCTCTGTCACACTTACACACTTCCTGTCTTTCTGAAATTCAATTTTTCTTTATTTCTGTTCTGTCTCTTTTTCACAAGCTAGAACAGAACATTTAATCTCTAAACTTACATCAAATTTAATAGTTATGAAAAACTTTTACGGATATCTGCATTTATTGCTATAACTACAAAAATAAATACATCAATTGTTTACGATCTTGGCCATTTAAAAAGGAAAAGTCTTTTATCTGGGAGGGGGCATCCGCTAGTGAAATAATTGTGCCTAAATAATTCCAGGTCCAGGATCTAGATTTAAGACTGCCTGCATCTGACCTTTATGGGATAATGATTGTTCTGGTCTTCCATGAAGAGCCACGAATTTTTCAGTGTCGCTAAATGAACGCTATAACCTTCCCTAAACAAGAGCTAAATACGAAAAAAAAAAAAAAAAAAAAGAAAAAAATGCAACTTTTAGCTTTGTCGATGCTGTGAGCTCCGTTTTGCCTCTTGGTTAGTTGTCGTGCTTGGACGGTTTCAGTGTCTCCTCAGTTAAATGAAAGAAAGAAAAACCGTAAAATTCTCGGGTAAAATGATACGCCTTTTAAAACGGTTTCCTACATAACCGGAAATTTCCAAAATGGAATCTTGGAAAAGAAAGTCGGAAAAAAAGAAATGTGTATTACCGCCTTTTCGCGGAACAACTGGGCGTTCTTTAAAATGCGCGGTGGCGTAGCAATCTTTGTTCTACATAAAGAACACAACTAAATAAACAGAAAAAAAAAAAAAAAAAGGCAACTTGATTTCTAGAATAAGTAAACAAATTACAAATAGAAATGACTTATAAGCCTACTAGAGGTAGAATTATCTGTGACGAAGAGTCACAAATTATATGCCAAATGTTTCTGATAACGAAAACATCGATGGCAATTTTTCAAATCGAACGATCAGAAGCAAAGGTATGGGGAAAACGCAATATAACTCTGCACCTCCTAGCTGGAAATTTTACATTATTCGACGCAGAAAATCGGCGCTAATTATTCTTCGAAGTCTCCGATTAAGAAAGAATTTTTTCCATCTGATTTTTAGAAAAGATATTTTTGTAAATAAAAACACTCATTGACGCTTCCAAGTGGTGAAATTGTGCATCGCAAACAAAAAAATAAAATAAGAAACAAAAATTGAAAATATATGCAGAACATTCTTCATAGTGAGAGCTATGAGTCGGAGAATGGATTTTTAAGAATTGCCTTTTGAAATCAGAGACGGCAAGAAAACAGTTTTCGCATTTTCGCCTGTAGCGTGAAAGCTGTATAGTATTTAAAGTCGATACTTTTCCTCGCCAAAATACACACTTGCGCCACCTAGTGGCAGAAAACTGCATTACGAAAAATTAAAAATCTAAACAAAATATTTCTGTAGAGAATTGAAACCGATGTAAGAATTTTTCAAATCGGACTTTAAAAGGAAATGCCGCCACCCCGGTGGTGCAGTGGTCTAAGCGCTGGCTTCTGACCATTCATCCGTGGAGTGTCTGGGTTCGAATCCCTGTAAGGCATGGATGTTGTGTTTGTCTTACGGCACTGGTTCTCTCCCTTCCCTGAAGCCAGTGACCCTAATTTAGGTACGGGCGACTGCTTGTAGCCCATTGAGTTGCTCACGATGGTCGTTAAACCTTCACTCAAAAAGAAAAAAGGAAAGGATATCGAGAAAATTTTTTACATATACATTTGCGTTCCCTTGCGGGAAAACTGTATGTTATTTTGTGCTGAAAACATGGTCAAAATATTCTCCGTATTGAGGGATTCTGACAAAAAGAAAATTCTTTCGATTGGATTTTTAGTAGCGTATGGCTGTAAATACAGTATATTACAAAGAGAAGTATGCACTTACTTCTACTAATCGAAAGAGCGTTGATAAAGAAAAGGTGGCTTAAGCGTGTACTCAGAGAAAAGTTATGTCGCGCATGATCACAGTGCGTGGCTTCGCGTCGTCTCAATTTTCTATACTTATCAAAAAGCAATCTCCCCTTCCCCCGCAGATTTAATTGGAATCTCTTCCAATATAAAATAAATACATAAACTGGGATGTAAGGTCAGGTGATGCGTAACATCACAGCCTCTCCTTGACAAATGTCAACCCCGCCTTCTCGTGGTGCATCCTGTTCCCACTAAAGGGGCTCTGACGACCGCCAATAGCGGTATAACTATACCATCGGGATCAGAGGAATGCTATCATACACTCACCAACCCGCTTGGCCAGCGTGGTGAGTTATGGCCAAACACCTCCAAAATGACTCTACAACTTAAATCTTGGCCCTCAGTCTCCGGCAGCTGGAATGTACCTGGCCAAGGCAGCGGCCAGTGCGACATGAAGGCAGAGGGTGCTAAGAATCCCCGGAGGACCGGACTAGGCTGCCATTTGATGCTGACCTTGGCTACCTATAACGGACGCTCCCTATCTTCTGATTCAAGGCTTCTTGAATTGGAAGAGGAACTACAAAGGATCAAGTGGGACATCGTCGGGCTAAGTGAGGTAAGGAGAAAAGGAGAAGATCTCATTGAACTGAAAAGTGGACATCTCTTCTATTATCGTGGGACAGATACTGGCAGAACTAGTGGTGTTGGATTTATAATAAACAAGAAACTGAAGGATAAAGTGGTAGAAGTTGAAAGTTCCTCTGACAGAGCTGCACGACTCGTTATCCAACTATCGAGAAGATACCAGGCTCAGATTATTCAAACTTATGCACCCACCACAAGTCATCCTGAAGAAGAAATTGAAGAATTTTATGAGGAAATTCGTCATCTAAATAATAAAGGTAAGCAGCACTTGAAGATAATTATGGGAGATTTCAATGCAAAAATAGGGCAACGGCAACAGAATGAAACTTCAGTAGGTAAATTCGGTCACGGCAACAGAAACCAGCATGGAAATACTCTCGTTGAGTTTGCAGAGGCAGAAGGATTTTTTCATCTTGAACTCCTTTTTCAAGAAAAAGCCACACAGGAAAGGGACATGGAGACATCCAATTGGGACGACAAGTGAAATTGATTTTATTATGTGTAACAAAAAATTCGTCATCCAAGACTGCAGTGTGCTGAACAAGTTCAACACAGGTAGTGACCATAGATTGGTGAGATGTAAGATGCACCTCAACACTAAACTGGAACGTGGCAAGCTCATAAGACAAACAAAATGTATTGACATAACCAACCTTAAAAAACACCATAATACTTTCAAGTTGGAACTGAAGAACAGATTCTCTGCTTTAGAAGGCCTAACATCGGAAGAAGTGGATATTTCGGAAGTTAACAGAAAAGTAACCAAAGCTCTAATGGAAACAGCAACAAAATTAGCTGGGTCTAAGAACAAGTTGCACGTGAACAAATTATCAGGAAAAACCAAAATGTTGATGCAAAAAAGAAGAGAGATGAGGACAACTAAAGAAGATATGACTTCCAAAGTGGAATATATAGAGCTATGCAAGACAACACGAAAAAGTATCACTGAAGACGTAAGGAAATTCAACTGTGAGCTAGTGAGGAAAGCAATTGAAAACAACCAAAGCCTTAAGATAGCAAAGGGACATCTCAGTAAGGGAAGAAAACAGATTATGGCTCTGAGAAAAGAAGATGGTTCTATAACAAGAAATAGAGGCGAAATTTTGACAAGAGTAAAAGATTTCTACTCCAAATTATATGAAAGGGATGATACATGTACTCCAGACATCATGAAAGGTACCAGAGTTCTTCCAGTCCTCCCAGCAGAAGTTGCTCATGCAATCAAGAACATGAAGCGGGGGAAAGCTCCAGGAGAAGATGGAATTACTATAGACATCATACAAGAAGCAAGTGGAGAAATTGAAACAGTACTCGCCCAAATTTTCACTCGATGCCTTAATGAAGGGAAGATTCCTGAGGATTGGAACAATGCTACAATGATCCTGCTACATAAAAAAGGTGACATTGAGGATCTCAGGAACTACAGACCTATCAGCCTCCTATCAGTGGTTTATAAAATCTTCACTAAAGTTCTTTCACACCGCTTGAAGGTAACACTGGACATGGCTCAACCGAGAGAACAAGCTGGATTCAGGAGTGGCTACAGCACAATAGATCATATCCACGTACTGAGAGGACTAATTGAAAGAGCGAGGGAATATGAACTTCCATTGTGCATGGCTTTTATCGATTATGAAAAAGCCTTTGATTCGGTGAAACCATCAGCAGTTATCACGGCTCTGAAATCCTGCGGTATTGAAGATGCATACATTAATATTATTAATAACATCTATGAAAATGCAAGTGCAAAGATTCGGCTGTTTGAAAATACAACACGCATAAAAATTGGAAAGGGAGTGAGACAAGGTGACACTATATCTCCGAAGCTCTTTAATGCGACATTGGAAAATGTCTTTCAATCACTGAACTGGGAAAACAAAGGGATAAAGATTAATGGAAATTATCTAACCCACCTTCGTTTTGCTGATGACGTAGTCATTTTTGCAACTACCCCATCAGAGCTGCAGAGTATGATCCAGGAACTTGCTGACAAGAGTAAAGAAGTGGGATTAAAAATGAACTTTCAGAAGACAAAAGTGATGTTCAATGCTTTTACAAGAAATGAAGATTTATCGATTGATAGAGAAAAACTGGAGATAACAGATACATATGTTTATCTTGGACAGCAGATATCAAGTGAGGGTCACATTGATGAAGAAATTAATCTTCGTACAAAACTTGCCTGGAGAGCTTTTGGAAGAAACAGCATAATTTTCAAGAGCAATATGCCATTATGTCTTAAAAGAAAGTGTTTGATCAATGCATCCTTCCAGTGCTTACGTATGGTGCAGAGACGTGGACCTTAACTAAAAGAGACATACAAAGGCTGCAGACAACTCAAAGCAGCATGGAGAGGTGCATGCTTGGTATAACCAGGAGAGATAAGAAGAGGAACTCGTGGATCCGAAAAATGACGAGAGTGGAAGACATCATGATCAGAGTTAAATCCCTGAAATGGCAATGGGCTGGACATACTGCCAGAAGGACAGACCATAGATGCACAGCCGAAATTTTAGATTGGATTCCAAGGGACAGGAAAAGACCCAGAAAAAGACCACATGGGAGATGGGTGGATGAAATTCGTAAATATGCGGGAGTGACATGGAGGAGACTGGCACAAGACAGACCGTTGTGGAGGAAACTTGGGGAGACCTTCGTCCAGCAGTGGATTGATAATGGTTGACAATGATGATGATGATGACATAAACTATAAATCTTTTCAACCACATTTCTGATAGACAGTTTTAATGAGAAGCTTTATTACTGAGCTTTCTGTCCCTTTTTTAAATCCAGGTTACATCCTCTTCCCTGATATCGGCTGCATAAATAAATTAATATTTATAAGATCTATTGTTCAATTCAGGATTATACACCACAGTTACGACCCGCTCACAGCTCCCGTTGTCTTTAGGAAATAACAGGATTTACATACAATATCAGATTGGGATATGCATTTAAATGTGTCCTGAAATATGCCGAAACAAAGGTAATAAATACTAACAGGCTTGTATCTCATCTCAATTTAAGCATCATTTTGCAAAAATAGTAATGTACTGCCATCTAACGGTTTCTTTTGTTCTGAAAGGTTAAGTTGTCAGTCTTCCTACGGAAATTACGGCAAAAATAATAAAGATTTTAAAATCTGAATTTCAAAAAAAATAAAAAAAATAAATGATAACAATAAAAAAAAAGAAAAAAAAAGAAAGAAAGAAAGAAAGAAAAAGGGCTACTACGTGAGAACACGCATAATTCTGTTGGCGCAGTGCTCCTGTCTTTAGCCTATTAGTACCCTGCAGCAGGTATTATTAGGAAGAACAATGAAGTGTTAGCAAGGAGAGCTGCACGACGACGAAAACGCACGTGTGAAACAATGCGCACGTGATTTCTTGCCACGAACGAAGTCTCCGATATACAGCCTAGGCTCAGACAGCATTTCTTTGAATAATGATTAAATTTGGTTTAAGTTTAGAAAACTTTGATGGATTCCTTTCGAGACCTGTCTCTTTGTTATTCATTCACCTCCAATCCCTTGATCAGCAGATCTTAATATAACAAAGCTGATGGAGCAGAGCGCCTGTTTGACCAATTATTATAAATTATTGGTTATCTAAGTAACAGGAACCTTGAACTATTGTCTGTGGGGTGCGTGCTCCGGTGAACGAGCTTTGATTACAGAGCCTTGCAGGACTTTGGATTAGATAAGGCAGGTGCATTACGTTCGCCCCTAACCATAGATGGCTGAATCTCCCCGATTTAGGGAAGTGTTCGTCAAAGGTCAACTCCAGGAATTTTTTTTTCACCCTTTCCAAGTGAAGTATTATCCACAAATTGCACCCCCCCCCCCCCCCGTATTTTCTAATGTCGAGGACTTTTCCGGTTGCCAATGCCTTCAAGTATTTTATTTCTGCTGCATACCACGCTCATTGCCTACCAATTTGCTCATAACTTAAAAAAAAAAAAGATGATTTTCCAAAGCTGAAACAATGGAAGAGCACGTTTTGCAATTGAAATGCATTCCAGTTTAACGACTATTTACACGCAATGTACTGATAAATTTAGCGAAATTTCATTTTCAGCGCCTTTAGCGTTAAATTTTCCAAGCAACTTGCAACTGAGAAATAGCTGAAATAATCAGTTTTGTCTAACGTATCAATTCAAAAATAAATTTTGCTGTAATTGAAATAGTATCTTCGTAGCGTAAAGCTAAAATTTATTAAATTTTCAATTTTAGAACTCCTTCCGGGAAATTTATGAAGTAGTAGTGAAATTTGAAATGGGAAAATTTTAATGAATTTTTAAGTATACCATTCGCAGAAATATTTTTTGAAAGATCTGTGAAAACCAAATTTTTTGGCCTTCAGCGCCTCTAGTAGGAAATTAGCGAACTAATTGGGGGATTTAAATATTTGAGAAGGAACACTTCAGCCTAACCTGAGAAGCAGCAAAATATTTTTTCTGTTAAATTAAATAATTTCTTCACAACTGAACTTTAATTTCTTGAAGTTTCAACATTGACACCCTAAGCGGTCAATTCATGAAGTATATGGAATATTTAAAGCGCCGATTTCAATATACTTTGATTTCGTATCAGCCCCAAAAGTAATTTTTGAAATATCGCTAAAAACAAAAAGTTCGATGTGCACGGACATATAAACTGGTTTACACTAGCATTGTTTCTTACAAAACGTTCCAAAAGGAAGACAGAATAGCCTTTTAAAAAGCGTAAAAACTTTTTCTGGACTTAACACTGTTTATTATTATTATTTTTCTTTTTGGTAATCTGCGGCGATCAGATGTGGAAGATTGCCTCTGATTCTTTTAGCTTCTAGGCCCCCCAAAAATCTAAAATCTCGTCTATTAAAAATTCTGAATTCACTTATCGCAATAAAATTAATAAAAAAAGAATAAAGTACTCCTACTTCCTCTCAGAGAACGTTATTTGTTTGCTTTTTAGCAGCGGAAGTAATTTTGTTCTTACATTGAATTGTACTGCGGATTGCGGTTCAAGAAAATAGTTAAAATGTTGTTAATTATTGCATCAACTTGTGTCAAAAATGTGATTAAACAGTAAAAGGTAATGCTGACATAGCGGTTTTTTTTTTTTTTTTTTTTTTTTTTTTTTGTGAAGAATGGGATCTCGATGGTTTTCTCCAAAAGTGGGCTGCACAAAACAGCTTCCAGGGCCGTTCATAGATCCCCAGTACGTCACTGTTTGAAGGCAAACATACTCGTATGAGGGTGCTGAGCCTTCTCCAGCAGGAAGCTGGAGAAGGCTCAGCACTCTTGGAAAAATGACTTTGCTGTAAATTCTCTAAACTTTTATTTCCAGTGGTTTATAAAAAATTCTCTTGTGTTTCATTACAAGCATAAATACCTTATTTGTTCATGTACTGAGCTTTTTGTAAAAAAAAAAAAAATCAAAACTGGGATGGTACAGCACGAACGATGAATGAAACAAAAAACTTCTTACGGTGTTTCTGTACGAACAGTTGCGACAGTGATTCTCAACCACACAGGGGCATTGCTCGTAGGTTTTCAGTGTCAGGGATGAGAGAAATTCCCCATTTTTGTCGAAGAAAGGTAAAATATGGAAGAACGGTGCTCCGCCTTCTCTAACAGGAAAAGGCAGAAGCGGAGGTAGATGTGTAGTTTCGCAGAAGGGTAAAGCTCTTCATAACTTGATAAATGACCATGCGATGCAAATCTGCTGTTAAGAGACTTCCATGTAGTTAATTGCCTGCAAAGAAGTAATGCCGAGTGGAGGAGTTGTGGGTGGAAGCTGAATATGTATCCCTCTAGGCAATGCAAAAGAGGGAAAGAGAGAGAACATTCAACTTCTTCCTATTCATTGCTTTAGGGTCAGTAGGATCGGTTATACGATGTGTGTGGGAGAAAAATAGTTTGTTGGGGTGCACATCTCAAGGATCTTGACTTTTGAGTGGGAAAAGGAGGATGTTTTTGCTGTTCACCACCGTAGGAATAAGCTATCCCGAGCACCAGCGAAGGAGAACGAGTTGCAGAAGATGGAGAAAAAAAGCGGAACCAAAGAAGAAGAGTACAAACAGTCAAAATATAACATCAGTAACTCCTCGATGCTGTTACGCTGGTCCACAGAAAGGACCACGATAGGAAACCAAAAAAAATAAATATGAAAACAACTAAACCACAATCAAGTAAATTTAGATAATGTCATGTGTTTCCTTATATTTCAAGAAAGTTCAGTTTTCTCCCAGCATCCTCTTTTTCAATATTTTGTACTTTATTTTATTTTCTTTACTTTTCGGCATGGGGAAATTATTCTCTGCAGAAGTAAATTAACAAAGGCAGCGAACAAACAAAGAGAAACTTGCGTCTGCATTCGTGAAAAAACATTAGTTTGTAGTTTCACACCGAGCCCCTCAGATGACTCTTCATGCCCCCTGGTCGGGGACTACGGCCCTGAGTAGTACCTTAATACGGCCCTGAGTAGTACCTTAACAAAATATTCTACTACAAAGATTGCCGCGCTAGTAGTGAAGTCCGTGCTGGTTCCTGACTCGAGGCATGGGTGCTATGTTTGATGACGCAATATCTGTCTCTTCCCTAGGACCACTGATCTGTGACAGCGCCCAAACTTGAGCGCTGCACATTTAGTCGAGAACCCATTCCCTAGTTTATTTATTTATTTAATTATTGTTTTATTTATTCATTCATTTATTTATTTATTCATTTTTATTAATTTATGTATTTTTTGAAGAAAGAGTACGTTTTATTTTGCCATATACTTTCGGGTGAATCTTTTCTTGTTTTTTCTCTCCGTCCTCCCCCTCCTCCCAGCAGAAAGCTATTATCGCTCTGGTTCCTAATTGGGTTCACCCGGCGTAATATTGGAAGCCAAGGGGGTGTCGAGTGGATTGTGATTCTGCGATTTCCTGATTTAGGGCTGACGCAGAATCACAATCCACTCGACACCCCCTTGGCTCCAAATATTACGCCGGGTGAACCCAATTAGGAACCCGAGCGATAATATCCCCAAAATAAGGGACGGCCGACTGCTTTTAGCCCTACAAGTTGCTCGTGGTGGTCCTTAAACCCAGGAAAAAAAAAAAGCCCGTATAGATGAGACGCTGCAGATGAATCACGCAGTTCGGTATTTTACGAATTTTAAGTATTATAGTACAAAGGGAATGTGAACTTCTTTGTCTTGACGGCAGTCAAATTAAAGTTGTGGGAGGTAGTTTCTCCGCTGGGTTACGGTGCATGTCCAGTGGTTTTGCTCCCTACACTTTCAATGGAAAAAAAAATCGACACTTTTTGCTCAGCAGAGAAAGATTTCCCATACATTAAAATTGGATATCTTAACTTAAAAAGAGCATCCTTACTTAAATTGAATGAGGGGCGTATTTAGAGGGGGCCAACGAGGCCCCTCTAAATACGTTCCCTGATTCAATTTATTTAGGATGTTCTTTTAAGGAGACGGGGTGTTTATGAGGCTGGGCAGTATTTTGTGGCCGCAGTATTAGTGCCACTTCTAGGATTTCACTATGAGTGTATGAGTAAATACATCCAAGGGAATACATTCCCAAAATGTGATGAGGAAGCCACAAAAATATCCCAGCCGTATAGAAGTGTGTATCCCATGATTCATGGACGAATCAGCGGTAGCAAGAAAATGTAAAAATGCAGGGTTGAAAAACCGATACCAGTTCAGTTCTATTTTCATCCCTCTCCAAGGGTTCAGCTTGTTTAAATTATACCAAAGTAGTGGACAAAATAATATGATGGTACAAATATCATGATTCAAACGAATTCTTGATGTATGAAATTTCCGGCAATTACAGATGTGTGCAAAGAGCATCTGTAACAAAGAATATCTAAACTGATAAGAAGGTAAGGCTCAGCGAGACGTAACTAGCGCCACTATATTATGCGGCAAAGAATTACTACACAGAAGCCAACATTACAGGCTGATGCCGCAGGATGCCGAGCAGACTGAGTTAGACTGAGCATGCGTGTTTGTGTTCAAAGAATATAAACGCTTGTTTGTGTTGGCGTTTTGTTCAAAGGTTTTGTTGTTCTCATCTAGATCTGCGTTTATATTACAGCCATGAAATACACCCACTCCATTCCGATGAATAACAATTCATGGAATGGAGTGGATGAATAACAAGAACAAATTTGAAACCGTTTGAAACAAATATCCTGGAAAACCATTAAAACAACGTTTGCTGAAAAAAAAGCTATCGTTACGTTGAAAAAATTAATTTATCAATTATATGAAACTGACTTTTATGAAAAATACCTCGTAATATTGTAAAATGAAAGAGGGAAGCATTCGATTACACAATGCATAACAAACAGACAACTTTAAGCATACACTCAATCGTGGCGAGTTAGTCCGGTCGGTAGAGAGCTCAGCTATCACGCCAGCGGCCTAGGTTCGAACCTACTCAGATACGAACGGATGTTTTTCCGATCTGTTGAGAAAATTTCTCCAGCGCAGTGCGTTTAATTTACAAACTTCGGAAGGGTAGAAAAAAAATTGCAGCTTTGGGAAACTGCGGTTGTCTTTGCTTTTTTTTTTTTTTTTTTTTTATTATTATGGCTGCTACTGGGAAACCAGCCTCAGCATTTTTGACATTTAAGGTATATTGTAAATATGAAATTCATGCCAAGCAACCTGGTATTACTACGGTGCTTAAAGTGAGAATAAAACTGCTAAAATTTCCTTAAAATAATATTAATTGCTAATGTATATATTTGTTTCACCAAAAGAAGGGACAGGAGGGATACTCAGAAAAGAACAACAAAAAAAAAAATGCTTTAGTAGACCGAATGAGACCGAAGGAAACAGTCGCAGATCAAAGCTTAGCTTCCTTTCCGTGAAATAGGCTTCCCGTCCCGTGTCTCCTACGCTTTTGCGCCTGAATGTTAACTTTCCCGCAGAGCATCTGCTGCCGCATTACATGGTGGCGCTGCTGTCGCCTGTTTTACATTATCTCTCTACGAGAGTTGAGCTTCTTCACGCGAAGCGTTTATATTCTTTGGTCGTGGGTTCAATCGGAGATCACCGAAGTTAAGCAGCTTAGTGTGCACGTGTCGTTCCATGCTCCGTGGATAACATCACTTTTCTTCAGTTCATCGACCCTTATCGGATGGATACTTACCATGACTGCTCATAAAGGTCAGTACGTTCCTGTCTTTTAGTTTAAGCACCGGTGAAGCACTATTTCTTGAAATATAGTGATTTTCGTGCCTACCCTCCAAGCCTGTCAGGGGGTGACCCCAACCGCGGCACAGCCGCAAGAACTTGCTGACTCACCGTCAGAATCTGAACTTAATCGGCTCACCGAGTGCGATCCAGTGAACGTTTTACTGTGTACTCCCTCCAATGCATACGCGCACCTGAAAAATGATGAGCAGTAACGCTGAAAACTCCCCAATGGAAATCTCCATTGAGGAGAACAATGAAGCAACGGCCAGGCTTACTCTGGAAGAGCCAGCGACAAATTCAAGAGCCATTCTTTGCCACAGCGGTAGCAGAACCCGTCGAGCAAGCTATCCCAGCAGCAGAAGCCGAAGCCTCGCGCTCATTAGACAACACACCCGCCCCAGCAGCTGCGCGCTCATTGGCTGGCGCTCCCCACTCGACTCCCGTCGAGACAACGGAACAGACGTCAGCTAATGCTCCCTCCCAAGCCTTGCGCGTCGAAGCGACGGAACGCAACGATGTAAACAAACCCAGCGCCGCGGCAGCGGACAGCAAGAGTTCCCCGACTCAGCCCAAGACGTTCGCTGCAGCAGTAACTGGCAACCACAGCACCAGCACTCCTGCCTCCCATCTCAACAACAATGTCACTAGAAGGGACAACGTGCTGAGAGTCACAATCCCAGAAAATTCTCTGGCTGCACAGTCCTACCTCAACAAGCGCCGACTGGGAGTGTGCTTCGAATCTCTAAGAGACACCCCCTCAAGCGCTACTCCACAGCTCTCAAGAAATCTGTTCCTGGCGCTGCCATCACCCACATGGCACGCAGGAACAGAGAAGTGATTGCTTACCTCGACACTGAGACCAACGTTGCTAATGTGCTTCGCCACGGCATCACCATCGGTACCCGCCATCTCGAAGCCGGCTCCATGGCGGAGCGCCCTATCCTAATCAGCCTCTACCCCGTGCCACCAGAAGTGCCGGATTCTGCACTAATGATAGCACTCGCACACTGCGGCCGGATCGTGGGTAACAACATCTCCACCCTGTCCGCGGCCCCCTACGACTCCGAGGACAAGCACATCAAAGGTCTGAGGAGACAAGCCAAGATCATTTTCCCCTCTACCGAGGCTTTGCAGTCCTGCCCCAACAAGCTAGAGGTAGCAATTGGGAGGAATATCGTCGTAATTGATATGCTGACCTCGGAGCATTGTTATCACTGCAGGGAATTCGGGCATCAGAAGACGGTATGCCCTCAGCTCTCACAGCCCTCCACCCAACCCTCGACCAACTCAAGAAAGCCCATGAAGGAAGACACCACTACACCGGAGCAACCCGAGATAGAAACGGAGACTGACTCCCAGACAGCCAGCAAAGCAATCCCCGCTGAGCCCCCAGCTGCCACGGCACCACAGCCAACCAAAACGCCAACCCCCACAAGGGACCCTGCACAAGCCTCCTCCCCTTTGGCGTTAATATCCCCAACCAACCAAGAAGGAACGAGCGAAGCCACCTCGAAAGAAGAGACGAGCGTCATCGCCAAGGGAATGCCCCCTCCCAGTGAACGCTCCCGCCTCCCGAGGAGAAGATCGACCTCGAGCCACCGTTCCGACCCCAGCCCCTCCTCCAGGGATGGATCAGAGTCGGAGGACGAATCCTATGCCAGCACCTTCAACAACCTGCTATCCCTCAACCAGAAATCCACCAGCTCCCAGTGGTTCAAAATCTCCACGCTTCCGAGGCAACCGCAGTTCAAGAAAATGAGGAGACACCAAGAGTACCGACTGGAGTTCCCCTCCGCCTCAGAGCTGATACAGAGGCTTGAGTCTGCCGAAAACATCGATGGACCTGTTCCTCGAACAGAACTAGCCTGCCTCCTTACTTTCCCACAACACAGACAATTTGACCATAATCACGTCCTCCGAGTACACCGCCAACACATCATAGAAGCAGTCTCACAAATCACCACTTTCACCGCCTGGGCCCAACACGAATTTTCCACCTCCCCACACTACCAACCCTGGCTCCGCTCCCTCAAAAGTAGATTACACTATCTCACCAAATTGAGCTCCGAGAAAGACATCCACCCCGTTCAAGACAAACACTATTAAAATTGCCACCCTCAACTGCAGGGGAATGGCCAGCCCCTTAGCCAACTCCCTTTCATTTGAGGACCTCCACAACCTAAACGCCGACGTCCTCCTTTTACAAGAAACCAACTGCTCACCCAACACCAGATACACCCAGTGGCGGCCTTGGCCATATACTCTTCACCACGCACACAGTCTCACCCAACGCGGAGGCATCGCCATCGCCCTCCACCACCACCTCCAAGCTCACCTCACCTCTATCTCTGTCACCAATCTGTACAGAGATCTACTGCAGCACCTCGTTCTCACCATCCAACACACCACTTTCCACATTTTTAACATCTACGTCCCCCACCAGACCAACCTGGTCGGACCTCTCTTTCAACACCTCCACACTGCCATTAACACCCTGCCCTCCAACTCCACTATCATTCTGGGAGGAGTTTTCAATTGCGTGCTCAACGCCGCAATTGATCGCTCCTCTGAGACTGACCGCAACATCTCCACGGCTAACCATCTTACCACCGTAGTCAACAACTCCACCATTCACGACGCATACAGTGAGCTCTAGAGCTCTTCCCCACTCTCCGCTCCTACACGTGGAGGTCCCCGTCAGCAGCATCTTCTGCCGCTGCTCGACTCGACAGATTTTATATCTCTTGAGACCTCCCCACCCTTGCTGCAGTAGAACACACGCCCACTGCCTCTTTTGACCACTGCTCTGTCCTCATCACCCTCTGCCTTTCTTCCACCCCAACCCGCAGCATCAGACACTGGACCTATGATCCAGAACTCCTCAACGACACAACATACTGCACTACCGTCACCAACATTCTCCAAGATGCCATCGCCGCCCTTCCCTCAACAGACTGCCCCATACAACACTGGCTCGACACGAAAGCCAACATTCGCCTCCTCTCCCAAACTTCCTTCACTAACAGAACCCTCCTCCTCATGCACACAGACAACCTCAGAGCCCTTCTCAACATCACCGACATCACCTCCCCATCCTTCCTCACACACCAACTTGCCCTTCAGAAAGCACTTGAACCCCTCGCCCACCAAGCTATCCTGCGGATGAAACTCCTCCACCTTAGCACAGTTGAACATCCGCAGGAACACTTCCTTAACATTGAAAAAACACACTGAACCTCCTCCTCTCTCCACTCCATCACTCTCCCCAACGGCAACACCACTGATGATCCCCAAGACATCTGCACCCACGTTCACCAGCACTTCACCGACCTTTTCACTCCTTACTCTGCTCCCATTTACGCTCTTGACAACATCCTTCATTCCTTACCTCAAGTCCCTCACCACCTTCACCCTTCGCTTTCAACCACCAGGAGATTCTCTCTTCACTTTTCATACTTAACCAGTCAGGTTCCCCAGGGCCTGATGGTCTAACCGCAATCTTCTACAGGAAATTTTCCTCCCTCATTCTACCTCTCCTCCTGGCGTGCTTCAACTCTATCTTCTCCTCCACCTTCATCCCGGCGGAATTCACCACCGCCCACATCATTCTACTCCCCAAGAAAGGCTCGCTTCTTGACCTGAACAACTGGCGCCCTATCAGCCTCCTGAACCTGGACTACAAAATTCTCACCAAAACCCTCTCCACGAGGCTTAACCTAGTACTACCAGCCTTGGTTCACCCCGACCAGTCCTACACCATCCCGTCCAGGTCCATCCACGAGAATATTCACATTCTCCGGGACATCACCCACCTTGCCCACACCAATGATGAACCCCTCGCCCTTCTAAACCTTGACCAGAGGAAAGCATTTGACAACGTGTCCCATCGCTACCTCGCCGAAGTCCTCCACAACTTCGGTTTCCCTGCCCCCTTCTCCTCCATCATCCTCACCCTTTACAGCAACGCAGTCGTTCACGTCAGGATGCGAGCCTTCCTCACTGCCCCCATCCCCTTCCAAAATGGTATCCGCCAAGGATGCCCCCTCTCTGGCCAACTCTTCGCTCTCTGCTTTGAACCTTTTCTCCGCTCTGTTCGCACCGCCTTTGCCTTCTCCCACCCCACCGAGCTCGCCAGCCATCGGCACCATGCCATCTATGTCTCTGCTTATGCCGATGATGCAACCTTCATCATCAGGCAAAACAATCAATTCCCCCTCCTCCTCTCCCTTTTCGACGAGTACGCCAACCTCTCCGGTGCTTCCCTCAACCTCAACAAAAGCACCGGATTGTGGTGCGGATCCTGGGCTTCCCGGACAGACACCCCCTGCGCCGCCCAGTGGTCCTCCGACAGTCAGCACCTCCTTGGTGTCCACATCGGAAAGCGACTCGTCACTGATGCTGCCACCTGGCTCCCTCTCATTCGAAAACTCAAGCAGACGGCAGGCTGGTGGGCTCAAGCCAAATTCTGCACCTCCTTCCACAGTCGCGCTGCCATCGCTAACAGCCTATTCATGTCCCAGGTGTACTACTCCTGGACAAACACTCCCGTCCCCTCCCACATCCATCTCGACGTCTCCAGAGTCCTCACCAACTTCATTTGGTCCAAGCACCATTGGACCACTGCTGAAACCCTCACTAGGCCCATCTCCCATGGAGGACTCGCTCTTTTCGACGTCCCCATTAGGTACAAGGCATTTAGACTCGTCTCTTTCTTCTCTGCCCTGACCTCTTCCAACCCTGCCACCTCCACCCATCTAAACGTAATCTCTTCTCCGCGGAACCCCTCTCTCACTCTCCACACTTTCCTCCTCATGGACCAATACCCCCGAGTTCCTACTCGCCTCTCTCCCACCTACCATGACGCTATCACCCTTTTTCGCTCTCTTCCCACCACCCGGATCTCTCCAACCTCTACCCTCTAACTTCTCTCTGAACCTCTTTTCTTCTCCTCTACCCTTCACCCTTCTCACCTTCCTTTCTTTCACTTCCCCACATGGCTCCGAGCGGGGGTGGTCACGGTATGCCAGCTCGTACACACCAACCTCGCCTGGAAACATGTCTCCGAGCTCTCTCCCACCCTCCCTGGATCCACCTCGAACAATCATAAGTTCACCCTCATTAAAGAAGCTCTTCGCCTCCTCTTCCCCTCCCTCACCTCCCCCAATGGGATTCGCACTGTCCAGGCAGCGCCAACCCCCTCCCTTTCACTCTCAATACTCCCTCTGCTGCTCTTCACATACACTCTATCAGTGTAAAACAACTTTACCACTTCCTCAGGAATTCTACCCTCACACCTTACCCTACTCATTCACTCACTCCCTCCCAATCCACCCCAGTCTGGTCCACACTCACCACACTCACCAACCACCCACACGAAATCAACATTCAGTGGCAATTCCTCCACTCGCGTCTGCCAGTTCCAAACACTCTACACCAGATGAAGATTCTATCTTCCCCCTCTGCCCCCTCTGCGCAGAGCCTGGCTCCATACAACACACATACATCCACTGCCCAGCCCTTCTCCCGATGTTCCATCTGATGTTCTCCCTTGCCTCCAAAGTCTGCCCTATCACACACAAGATGGAACACTACCAATTCCTCAACACTGCACCCACCACACCACACATTTCAAGCACATGCACATACTTCTTCGTCCTGGCGAAAGTATGTCATTTACCAACTTTACTTACAACACACCAACAACACACCACTCACAGACCCACCAGCAAGCACCAGCCTGCTCCACCACTTCAGGAACAGGGTCGTCGCCCGCCTCCAGGCAGACTACACAGAAGCACACAGGACGGCGACCCTCAGCGAGTTCTGGAAGCGGTGGAACCCACACATCAGCTGGTTCACCATCACCAGCGACGACCAGGTCCGTCTCGACTAAAAGCAGCTCAAGAAACTACAGCAAAACCCCACGCTGTGCACCACTCCAAAGAGCCATCTGCCAGCACCTGCACCAAACAATTGGAAGCAACACTGCAAGCCAGGTTTGGAACTATGACTGCATTCAACCGACTGTAAAAAGCATCTTTCCTTCTGTTAACAATTTGCACCATCTCTTTCAGATCTCACCCAACCTGTAAAAAAGACTCTGGACTCACCAACCAATGCACCACTTCCAACTCTAACAACAGCGAAATCATCCTCTGTAAATAATATATGTTCACCTGTGAAACTGCACCTCAACACACCTATTCTCATGTTATATCTCAGCCAACATACACACATGCTGCTCAAATGAGCAAAACAACTGTAAATACTCACTGCATATGTAAATATTCACCTAACTCTTACCATCATCAATTTCCTGAGGAGCGAAAGCTCTCTCGCCTTGTCAGCCACGAATGTATTTCATCTTTAAATTGTAAATAAAGTTTGTTTTGAAAAGGTTCAAATCCCGTTATCTCGAGGTTTTTGTTTTTTTATCTTTCAATCTCTTATCAGCTGGAAGCAGCTCCCCTTGGTAAGAGATTAGTGTACAAAAATACCGATGAAGCAGTTATTCTTATCCGCTCGCAAAGGGGTTAAATGATTTATGCTGATATTTGATAAGCTGGTAAAACTGGTTCATCGGTAATGTGAATATACTGTTTCATCGGTAATTTCCCCATTACCGATGAAGCAAAAAGGGAAAACCACAAGGTTCATCGGTAATGTGAATATACTGTTTTATCGGTAATTTCCCCATTACCGATGAAGCAAAAAGGGAAAACCGCAATGAACGCATTCCGGCGATGTCGCCTCACCGGTATAGTGGTTACGCAACTAATGTAACACGCCGGCGGCCCGGGTTCGAATCCCGGATAAGACATGGTTGTTATTTATTTGTTTGTCATTTTTCTCTTCAATCCCCTACATACCAGCTGGAAGTGGCGGTTATGGATTGAGTTTCTTCAACTTCAGTACTGAACTGCACTTAACAGAGTGCATGTGGGAATCAATCTCACATTTCTTTGATTGATGGTATCAGCATGAATACGGTTGCTGTTTGACGTTACCGATATGCCAATTGACGCTGCTTGACATTGCCAATATGCAAATTAAAGTCATTTGACGTTATGATTGATATGAGATGTGTTTGATGGTATCAATATGTAAACAATCAGTACGTAAATAATTGTTATCTGACATTACAAATGTGTAAATAAAAGCTGTGTAACTATGAATGTAAAAGCAGTTTGTAAATAAAAGACACTTTTTACTTACCTTAGTAAAGTAAATGTCGTTAAAAGACTACTTTTACTTACGATATAATACAAAAATATGTGTATTTATATTTATAATGTATAAATATAAAGTATACAAAAATATACGATACTGTATGTAAATATGTACATTATTATATTATATTATATATAAATAGGTAAGCATGCCGGAGTGACCTCGGAGGAGGCAGTCTCAAGATAGACAGATGTGGAACAAACTTGGGGAGATATTCATCTAGCTGTGGATTGATAATGGTTGGTGATGATGATATAAATATGCAAACAAAAGTCCTTTGGTTTTTATTTAAATGAAGACCGGCAGTAAGGACATACAGCAAAACAAATCGCGAATGTCGTTGAAACATGAAAATTGCATTAATCAGAAACGTAACAAGCATTTAGCTTGTAGAAATCCGGTGGGTTTTTTTTTTGTTTGTTTGTGTGTTTGATTTTTTTGTTTTCGCAGCTGTTACCTATACAAGTTTTTCAAGTACATCGTCAACAAAAATGAGAGCCATGTTTTTCATTAAAAAAAGGAGAGCCTAAGAGGTACGTTTTATAGGAGTGATAGAATTTCATTAAAAGAAGGAGAGCCTAAGAGGTATGTTTTATAGGAGTCATAGAAACTCTAAACTGATTTTTCACATTAATCTAGGTTTACAAAAAAATCGCCTTTCCAGTTAATATTCTTTTGAATGAATTTAACATTTTATATTGCAGTTAAAAGAAATATTTTAGCATGCTTTTTTCTGTGAGAATATTGTGTCAGAAATACGTACCTGAAAATATATGAATTTTTCGCATCTTAAAATATAAATGAACTCTCACTTATTTTTATTTTATCATATTAAATGAATTACGGATATCACGATAAACAGTCAATTTATTTAACTATCCTTATTTTACCACCTAAACACAATTTCATTTTTTAAAATTTAATTATAGTAAACAAATAAATAAGTGCTCGGTTACGGCAACAGATAAGTAATAATTTAGTTATAAAAAAAACTAAGGAAGCTGTTATAAAAGCAATAAAACGTGTTCATTAATTTTATTGTAAGAAATGATCATCTACAAGTGCTGCATTGTGGCAGAGTGATCAGTAGTGTGATTTCTGACGGATTGTCCGAAAGGTGTAAAAATAATTTTTTTTTAATAAATTTAATTTTTCATACTGCTGGCTAGAATTACAAACTGAAACCTGAATCCCAAAGTACTCAGGTTTCAGTTTCGAATGAGGCAGGTGGAGTTCGATTGGTCTGTAGATTCACTTTTCTGAAATTATTGGTCTTCAACTGGGGATGGGCAACTTCTTTTAGCGGAATCGTTTAATCTAAATAAAATAAGAAAAAAAAAAGAAAGAAAGAAAGGAAGGATTAGAGTGAGAGAAAGCTGTTACACAAAAATATTGCTTTATTACTTTTAATTAATAAGTGATAAATCCATTTTTAATGAGGAAATAAAGAAATCCATCATTCATAACGGTTACAGTATGATTACGTATTCGTTTTTGCAAATAATATGGATTTTAATATAATGAGATTATTCAGTGGCAGATCCAGAGCGTTTGGGAGGGGCCATTGCGCTGGCCTAATAAAATAAGAATAGAATGACTTTGTGTGTGTGTGTATGTCCGTCTCTCTCAACTCTCTCTGTCACACTTACACACTTCCTGTCTTTCTGAAATTCAATTTTTCTTTATTTCTGTTCTGTCTCTTTTTCACAAGCTAGAACAGAATATTTAATCTCTACACTTACATCAAATTTTATAGTTATGAAAAACTTTCACGGAGATCTGCATTTATAGCTATAACTACAAAAATAAATACATCAATTCTTTACGATCTTGGCCATTTAAAAAGGAAAAGCCTTTTTTCTGGGAGGGGGGCATCCGCTAGTGAGATGATTGTGCCTAAATAATTCCAGGTCCAGGAACTAGATTTAAGACCGCCTGCATTTGACCTTTATGGAATAATGATTGTTCTGGTCTTCCATGGAGAGCCACGAACTTTTCAGTGTCGCTAAATGAACCTTAGCTAAACAAGAGCTAAAAAAGAAAAAAATGCAACCTTTTAGCTTTGTGGATGATGTGAGCTCCGTTCTGCTTCTTGGTTAGTTATCGTGCTTTGACGGATTAAGTGTCTCCTCAGTTAAATGAAAGAAAGGAAAAACCGTAAAATTCTCGGGTGAAATGATACGCCTTTTAAAACGGTTTCCCACATAACCGGAAATTTCCAAAATGGAATCTTGGAAAAGAAGATCGGAGAAAAGGAAATGTGTATTTACGCCTTTTCGCGGAACAACTGGGCATTCTTTAAAATGTGCGGTGGCGTAGCATTCTTTGTTCTAAATAAAGAACACAACTGAATAAACAGAAAAAAAAATCATTTGCAACATGACTTCTAGAATTTGTAAAAAATTACCAATAGAAATTACCTATAAGCCTACTAGAGGTAGAATTATCTGTGACGAAAAGTCACAAATTATATGCCAAATGTTTGTGATAACAAAGTCATCAACGGCAATTTTTCAAATCGAACGATCAGAAGCAAAGGTGTGGGGAAAACGCAATATAATTCTGCACTTCCTAACTGGAAAATTTTATAGTATTCAAAGAAGATAATCGACGAAAATTATTCTTCAAAGTCTCCAGTTAAGAAAGAATTTTTTCATCTGATTTTTAAAAAAGATATTTTTGTAAATAAAAACATCCATTGACGCTTCCAAGTGGTGAAATTGTGCATCGCAAACAAAAAAATAAAATAAAAAACAAAAATGGAAAATATATGCAGAACATTCTTCATAGTGAGAGCTATAGTCGGAGAAGGAATTTTTAAGAATTTCTTTTTGGAATCAGAGACAGCAAAAAAACAGTTTTCGCAGCCTCTAGCATGAAAGCTGTATAGTATTTAAAGTCGATGGTTTTCCCCACCAAAATACACGCTTGCGCCACCTAGTGGCAGAAAACTGCATTATGAAAAATTAAAAATCTATACAAAATATTTCCGTAGAGAATTGTAACTGATCTAAGAATTTTTGAAATTGGGCTTTTAAAGAAAATGACGCCGCCCCGGTGGTATGGTGGTCTAAGCGCTGGCTTCTGACCATTCATCCGTGAATTATCTGGGTCCGAATCCCGGTAAGGCATGGATGTTGTGCTTGTCTTACGGCACTGATTCTCTCCCTTCCCTGGAGCCAGCGACCCTAATTTAGGTACGGGCGACTGCTTATAGCCCATTGAGTTGCTCAAGGTGGTCGTTAAACCTTCACTCAAAAAGAAAAAAAGATAAAGGAAAGGATATCGAGAAAATTTTATACATATACATTTGCGTTCTCTTGCGGGAAAACTGTATGTTATTTTGTGCGGAAAACATGCATAAAATATTCTCCGTATTGAGGGATTCTAACAAAAAGAGAATTCTTTCGATCGAATTTTTACTAGCGTATGGCTGTAAATACATTACAAAGAGAAGTATGCACTTACTCCTATTAATCGAAAAAGTGTTGATCAAGGAAAGGTGGTTTAAGCGTGTACTCAGAGCAAAGTTACGTCGCGCATGATCACAGTGCCTGGCTTCACGTCGTCCGAATTTTCTATACTTATCAAAAAGCAATCTCCCCCCCCTCCCCTGGAAAATTTAATTGGAATCTCTTCCAATATAAAATAAATACATAAACTATAAATATTTTGAACCACATTTCTGATACACAGTTTTAATGAAAAGCTTTATTACTGAGTTTTCTGTCGCTTTTTAAAATCCAGGTTACATGCTCTTCCCTGATATCGGCTGCATAAATAAATTAATATTTATAAGATCTATTGTTCAATTCAGGATTACGCACCACAGTTACACCCCGCTCACAGCGCTCCCGTTGTCTTTAGGGAATAACAGGATTTACACACAATATCAAATTAGGATATGCATTTAATTGTGTTCTGAAATATGCCGAAACAAACTTAATAAATAGTAACAGGCTCGTATCTCATCACAATTTAAGCATCAATTTGCAAGAATAGTAATGTGCTGCCATCTAACGGTTTCTTTTGTTCGGAAAGGATAGGTTGTCAGTGTTCTTACGGAAATTACCTCAAAAATAATTAAGATTTTGAAATCTGAATTTCGAAAAAAAAAAAATAATAATAAATAAAAAAAAGTAAAGAAGAAAGTAAGAAAGAAAAAAGGTCTACTACGTGAGAACACACATAATTCGTTTGGCGCAAGTGCTCCTGTCTTCTTAGCCTGTTGGTACCCACTGCAGGGGGTATAGGCCTCCTCCAGTATTTTCCAACTTCCTCGATCCTTCCTCTCAGTCCACCATTTAGCACCCCTAAATTGTGAAGGTCATCTCTCCATCTTTTTTTCTAGCTCGCGCACTTCGTCTCTTTCGATCTCTCGGTTGCCGTTCTTTTTTAATCGGGTCCGTCTTTCATGTTTCGCTGGAGGAAATGCCATGGACATGTTTCGCCAACATGTCCATGGCATTTCCTCTTTGATTCTTTTATTGTTTTTATAATATCTACTCTTATTATTCCTGTTCGTAGTGACCGCTCCTTACTTTCCTTGACACGAGTTTGTCACATACGGAATTTTCGGCTACATGCTTTTCCCGGGTTTTCGTCTTTTCAGGAAATCGACGGGACTCTTAAGGGAATGTGAGTTTTTCCTAAGGTATTTACGATATACTTGCTTTTGAAAATACTCGAGAAGCTAAGTGAAGCGATTGTACCCCGGTTTAGTGTGTGTGTGTGTGAAAATTCGGAACAATGAATGTCTTGTTCTTTGCCCCATCTGGTTACCAACACTCGTTCCCCGCGAATTGCAACAACAACAAAAAAATTCAAGATGTTTTATGGCTTGAACTTTTCCGAAGACGCTGTAATTTTTGGGGCGAAGAGAAAAATAATTTGAAGTCCTTGCTCGATTTTAACTATAATTAATTATTGATAAAATACGTTTTTCTTCGTTTTTTTTATATAAAAAAAGTTCGAATCTGCATATCGCTTATTTGCTAAAATTAAAATTTAAGTTAAATGTTGCCGGAATACTGAGAACTTCGAGGTAGCACATGAAAAAGGGAATTCTGAAGATTGTTCAGATGACAAAACTTGTGACGTAACTTTAAGGTGACGTAAGAGTCAAAACGACAAGTTGCAGTGATAAGCATTGTTGGCATAATTTAGTCGGGAGAATATCCCTCTCCGGAGACATGGGTTCGAATTTTACCAGCAGCAGCGGTGGGCTCCTTCGCTGTACACTGACTTCTAAATAAATATGCAGGAATATCAACGGTGTTACGCAGGGCCGTAGCTACCGGGAGGGCAAGGAGAGCATACCAGGGGTAATTTCATACTCTGAGGAGCGTAATAAACAGAAATGAACAGAGCGCGAATAAATTTTTTGAATATTTTTACTCAAGAACAATGTAATCTTTTGTAAATACACTGCAGTATAATCTTTGTAAATACTTTAGTTAGCCGCGTACACTATTACGCGCAGCTGACAAACGTATAGAATGAACACCTTCCCCAAATCACTCTGGCTATGAACACCGTCCCCAAATCCCTCTGCTACCGTGGTTATGAACACCTTCCCCAAATCACTCTTCTACCAATCATTACGCACAGTTCATCCGTCACTTTTGTCACCCATCCTCCTTTCCAGAACAATTGCGGGTTACTAATACATCCGTAGCGAGACTGTATGATCAGTTCAATTGTTCACTGAGTATAAGTAAGTGCGTTGTCTATAATTGTGATTCTTTTCAAGTAGTTTTTTTATTTAATGTTTAACATAGTGTCAGTGTTTTTAAGCGTGTCAGTTATGGACCAGTGGTTGAAAACAGGAACGGTTAAAGAACCGAAACTTTATGTGGATCATAACTCGTCAACAAGTATTTCTCAACAAGTGTCCGCAGCTACGAGTATTTTTAAAACAAGGAGTACAATTTATAGAAATATTTTTAAAAGGGGTACACAAGTGGAAAGGGTTGGGAACCTCTGGTCTAAGTGATGGCTTCTGACCACTCGTCTGCGATGGTCTCGGGTTCGAATCCCGATGAGGCATGGAGGTCGTATTTGTCTCACGACACTGGCTCTCTCCCTTCCCTGGAACTAGTTGCCATAAATCAAGGACAGACGACCGCTTTTAGCCCATCGAGTTGCTCACGGTAATCATTAAAACTTCAATCAAAAAAAAAAAAAAAAATACCAACCCTAACTTTTCTATGTATAACGAAGGTGTGAGAAAGCAAGAACTGCTTACTCTTTATCTTAATGGAAGTAAGGAACTTTTGAACTGAAAGGGGCGTAATTTCAAGGCTCGTCCTCTCAGATAAGAAACTCTTGCTACGTTCCTGGTGTTAAGGTTATTGTTATGATGAGCGTGCAAAACCTTTCTAATGTTCATTTATTCTTTACTTCACTTAAACACTACCTTCGTACTATAGGTAATTGTTCTCGTAGCACTGTAACTTCTTAAGCTTTCAGCTGATACACAAAATCCTTAATTGTACACTGACAAAGGGACCTTACGACGTTCCCCTCAGAGATTTCAGTAATACTGTTTGTGTGGATAAACCTTTGTATAAACCTTTACTGTGCAAAGGGAGAAAGCTCGCTTCTGAAACGTCTTGGAGAAAATTCTAAGTTAAAAACTCCGGAGTAAATTATGAGTACGTTTTGCGGAGTGCTTCCCTGAAGACTGAGTGGTTCGGCGGCAGCGTGCCTGACTCATTCAATCGAAGTAGCTGGTTCGACTCTGGGAGAGGGAACTTCTTGTTTTATTTTTCAAATCATAATGCAATTTGAACATAAAAATAATTGTAAATCACATAGGTTTATACATCTTGTCTATTTATTTTCTATTAAAAACGCGCATTTTCCCTTTTTCACCCACTGCTTTGAAAATTCGTTTTCGGCATTGCTATCTATCAGAGGCGTAACTAGGCGTTTCTGCGCCCGGGGCTAACCACGAAACATCGCGCCCTCATCTGCCTTTCTATTACACACACACACACACTCACATTTGTACAGATTTTCGCATAGTTTGGACCTTCAGTATCACATTAAATGGGCCAAATCCAGCTGGCATTCGTGACTCGCAGCCACAATACTCATCGAATAACCCCCAGAGAACCTTCAACAAAGTGAATGACATATCCTTTTATCTATCTAACTAAAAAAAAAGCGACATCCTTATATACATCGAACTAAAGAAAAACAAAATCCTTATGTTGTCCATCCAACTAAAGAAAATTCATCCCACTAAAGGAAAGTGACATCCTTATCCACCCAACTAAAGAAAAACAGCATCCTTAACCATTCGGCAAAAGAAAAGCGACATCCTTATCCATTCCACAAAAGAAGGACATCCTTATCCATCCAAAAAAAGAAAAGCGACATTCTTATCCATCCCACCTGAAGGACATACTTATCCGACATCCTTATCCATCCCACTAAAGAAGGACATCTTTATCCATCCAACAAAAGAAAAGGGACATCCGTATCCATTCCACTAAAGAAAGACATCCTTATCCATCCAGAAAATGAAAAACGACTTCCTTATCCATCCCACTAAAGAAAGACATTCTTATCCATCCAAAAGAAAAAAATGAAAAGAAAAGTGACATCCTTATCCGTCCCACAAAAGAAAAGCGACATTCTTATCCATCCCACTAAAGAAGGTTATCCATCCCACTAAAGAAGGACATCCTTATCCATCCTAAAAAGAAAAGCGACATTCTTATCCATCCCACCTGAAGGACATACTTATCCATCCAAAAAAAGAAAAGCGACATCCTTATCCATCTCACTAAAGAAGGACATCCTTATCCATCCAACAAAAGAAAAGAAACATCCTTATGAATTCCGCTGAAGAAAGACATCCTTATCCTCCATCCATAAAAGAAAAACGTCTTCCTTGTCCATCGCACTAAAGAAAGACATTCTTATCTATTAAAAAAAAATGAAAAGAAAAGCGACATCCTTATCCATCTCACTAAAGAAGGACATCCTTATCCATCCAAAAAGAAAAGCGACAACCTTAACCATCTCACTAAAGAAGGACATTCTTATCCATCCAAAAAAAGAAAAGTGACATTCTTATCCATCCCACCTGAAGGACATACTTATCCATCCAAAAAATGAAAAGCGACATCCTTATCCGTCCCACTAAAGAAGGACATCCTTATCCATCCCACTAAAGGACATCCTTATCCATCCAAAAAAGAAAAGCGACATCCTTATCCATCCAACAAAAGAAAATAGACATCCTTTTCAATCACACTGAAGAAGGACAGCCTTATCCATCCCACTAAAGAAGGATATCCTTATCCATCCCACTAAAGAAGGACATCCTTATACATCCAACAAAAGAAAAGCCATATCCTTATCCATCCAGCTAAAGAAAATTGACATCCTTATTCCTCCAACTAAAGGAAAACTGCGGGCCCCATTGTTGTCGATGAAGGCCGTGGTTATTCTTTAGTTGGTCGGACTATAACTACACAACTGCGCGTTCATTTCTGAATGTAAGCAGCTAGCATACTCTAAACATCTGGAGGAGGAAATTTGAAATTTAAATGTGCCAGAAATTGGTGTAAAAGTTTCAATTCCAATTTTAAGCTGACTGCAAGCAGTGATTTTTGCGCCCTCTTTTGAGCTGCGCCCTGGGTTGTCGCCCCGTATGCAGCTTTCTAGTTACGCCTCATCTATCTATTGAAAATAAATTTAATTAAAGATTTTTTTTTCGAAAAATTAACTAATTCGGACCGGTGATTAACATATAAAACACAAATAAATAAAAAAATATATACAGTATATATTTTGCGTTCTTTTTCAATAAGAAGTGAACAATTTCGATGGCGCTTGATATTTTTTTTACTTGTCTATATATAAACCCATGTGATTTACAGTTGTTTCATGAAAAAATTGCATTCTGATTTAAAAAATGAAACAAAAAGTTCACTTATGGAGAGTCGAACTAGCGATCTCGCGAATAAAAGTTAGGCACGCTGCAGCCAAGCCAGGCAGCCTTCGGTGAAATGCCCTGCAAAACTTACTCATAAGTCTCTCGGAATTATTTAACTAAAATTTTCTAGAAGACGTTTTAGAAGCACGCTTTCTCCCTTTACTCAATAAAGGTTCATACCAAGTCTTATCCACACAAACAATATTATTGAAATCCCTGAGGGAAATGACGTAACACAGGAACGTCGCTAGGCTCAGAAATCAGGATGGGCGAGCATTAGTTTTGGCGGGACAAGCTGGATATCAACTTTTTTTACGAAACAAAGAAAAAACAAATTTTTAATACCTTTTTTTTTCAATGGAAGGTTTAACTACCACTGTAAGCAACGCACTGGGCTATAAGCAGTTGCCAGTCCCTAATTTAAGGTAACTGGTTCCAGGAAAGGGAGAGAGCCCGTTCCGTAAGACAAACACAACATCCGTGTCTCACCGGGATTCGAGCTCTGACCCTTCTCAAACGAATGGTCATAAGCCAGCGCTTAGACCACTGGCCCACATGGGCAGCTTTAATGCTTTTCACTACCTGCTACAAAGGAACTCGTCCAATCCCCACCCCTACACTGGGCACTCATACATACACGGATATGACTAGTTACCCCACCGGTGTATTAGGTGTGCAACTTAATTCTCGGCCTCTAACTGCAAGCGATCATAGGACGTCGGCAAATGCAAATAGCTGTGTGCGAAAATGGCTGATTGCAGCGCCATCCAACAGCTTTCCAGGCAACCGTAACCGCTCACAGCTGTAGTGAGAAAAGGGACGAAAGTTGACGGTGAAAGCAATCTCATTCGAGAAGCAACATTTGAGGCACTGTCTCCAGTTCGCGTTTTAGCCGGGAAAAAGTCCCGCGAAAGCCCAGCAAAGGATCTGTGCTGCTTTGGGTGAGGCTGCTGTGTCCAACAGTACGTGTAAGAAGTGGTTCCAGCGGTTTGAGCAGGGAAATGCCGATCTCCGGAATGCAGAATGCCCGTGACAGCCACAGAAAGTTGACGATGAGGAACTGGAACAACTGTTGGACGCGGATACCTGTCGCACACAGTCAGAGCTCGTCCAGGAACTCGGAGTAACACGGCAAGCCATTGCAAAGCGCCTTCACAAGCTTGGACGGATTCAAAAGGAGGGCCGTTGGATGCCCCACCAACTCACAGATGCGAACAAGTCTAGGCGCTACGATGTTACTGTGTCCTTGCTTTCCAGATTCAAGAAGAAGGATTTCCTCCACAAGATTTTGACCTGTGATGAGAAGTGGATCCTCTACGATAATCTTATGCGGTGCAAATCGTGGGTTTATCCAGGTCAGCCTACCACCAGTACCGCCAAACCGAATATCCATGCTAAGAAGTTGTTGCTGTGCAAAAGGTAGGATTAGCGCGGTGTCGTACACTATGAGTTGCTCAAACCTGGTGAAACGACCAATGATGAGCGTTATTGTCAGCAACTCATTCGTGTGAGTGACGCCATGGAGGCGAAAAGGCCATACTCTGGCAAGGGCAGAAGGTCGGTCCTGTTGCTTCAGAATAATACGCGTCCTCACACCGCGAAAATGACTTTAAACACGATCACCGACCTGGGATGAGAGATTTTGCCCACCCGGCGTATTCTCCAGACTTCGCTCTGTTGGATTATCACCTCTTTCGCTCCCTGCAACATCACCTGAGTGATACGCACTTCACTTCTGTCGAGGAAGTCCACACAAGTATTGATGACTTTATAAACTCGAAACAGCCTTCTTTTTTCCGCAGTGGCATTCGGCAGCTCCCTGACCGATGGTTCAAATGTATCCAACACGACGGGAATTAT
The DNA here is from genome assembly GCA_039090855.1 of Macrothele yani. NCBI lineage: Eukaryota > Metazoa > Arthropoda > Arachnida > Araneae > Macrothelidae > Macrothele > Macrothele yani. The sequence continues at coordinate 128,771,790 of CM076989.1, read as the reverse complement.
TTCCCTGATTAGGTACTATTCGATTTGCTATAATTTGCTGTCAACGCATGGTGCCTGTGGCCAAGAATTAAGTTGCACACCTAATAAGGTACAAGTATTGGTAGAATGCCACTTCAACTTTTTGCTTGCTCTGAATGCATTGTCTTAAATTGCTTTCCAAAATTTTGCATCTATGCTTACGACAATAGTACTGTACTTAAACAATTTATTTTAAAGAAAACGTTTTGTTTATCTAAATCAAATTTTGACATCGTGCCACGCAGACACAATACCTCACCCTTCCTTTTTAACACCCTTCGTTCAAGCCAATGACTTTGCCTTGCACTCCGCTCCTACAAAGCAGTCGTCAGCCACTTTCTGCAATTTCACTATCCCGGGACAGTCTTAAGAGCGGACCTCAACCCTAATTCACTATCCCGGGGCAGTCTTAAGAGCGCTAGTGTAGCTTTAGACTCCCCTGTCCATGATGGAATCCCCTGTTTTGTAAAGAAAACGAACAGAGCAATTAGAAGTGACCCCCTAAGTGAATTCTTATCCACCCTCCTCATTAGCCCCTTGGCCATACACACATAAAAAGACTCTTAATCCAAGGAATTGAAAGAGTGGAGAACAATTCATGTAATTTTCATGGACCTCCGGATGCTATTTTGATAATTTTTTTGAAGACGTAAACAACACACTTCCTATGGGGCTACATGAAATATTGGGTGATGAATAAGTTCATGCCGCTTTTTTTCACCGCACTACATGAATGTATTACATCAGAAGGGAAAACTGAATCAATCAACTATGTATTCCTCCCCCCCATTGTTTACGATGGTGTCCCAACGTCTGGATAGGTCTGCAATGCCATTCTTGAAAAGAAAAACGTGCAGGTTATGGCTGCATAATTGAGAAATCATCATGGAAATTCTGAAGATCAACATCATTGTTGAACGTTCTGCCACGGAGTGCATTTGACAGAGATCGGAATAGGTGATAGTCTGAAGGGGCGATGTCTGGGGAATAGGCCGAATGTGGAAGGATCTCCCATTTCATATTCTGAATGGCCATTTTGGTCAAGTTTGCACTGTGAAGGCGTGCGTTATCATGTTGGAGTGCCGTTGTGGCCGTTTCTGCTGAATGGCTTCCTCCATACGGCGGAGTTGCTCACAATAAAGTGCAGCGTTGATGGTCCGATTCCTCGGCAGCATTTCCCAGTGAATAATTCCTTTTATGCCCCACTAGACACACAACATGATCTTCGCAGAGCGAAGGTCATATTTTGGACGTGGTGTGGGCATCTTGTTCGGGCTTAACCATTCCCCCTGGCGCCTGAAAGTCGTGTTCAGGCACCGCTTTTCATCTCCAGTAACAATACGTGACCGAAAGGGTTTGTGTTCCTGAGAACATTCGCGATAACAGGCGAGCAAGGAACCGTATATGGCAACACGCTGATTCTTGTTGTCCTCGGTGAGAATGTGAGGCACCCAAGACCCCGATTTCTGGACCTATCCCATACGTCCTAGGTGTCACACCACTGTGGCCTGATCACAGTCCATCTCAGTGGCCAATTCGCGTGTGGTTTGGCGCGGATCCAAGTGGATGAGATGGTTCAAACGATCCTCATCCAAGTGAGATAGACGACCTAAGCGTGGAGAGTCGTTGAGGTCAAAATTGCCACCTCGGAACCGCTCAAACCATTTGCGGGCTGTCCTCGGAGCAATAGCATCCTCCCCATACACAACACAAATTTGTCGAGTTTCCTTGGCAGCTGTGGATCCCTTGTTAAACTCGTAGAGGAGCAGATGTCGGAAATGTTCATTCCTCTCATAACGTAATTGGTCTTTCAGCTGTAACTTAGTGCATATGTCAGTAATTACGTCATGTGGGCTAAAGTCAATGTAATATTAGGAGGTACCCATACGCATCACAAGAAAGAGGTCAATTGTAGTACTCACAAATACGTTTATTTTGCTTGCATAGTTTGTACTCAACACTCACGTCCGGTTTATTGGTGTACTCAATACAGTATCAGTGATTTAACATCCAATCACAGTATAACAGCACGTCTATCATCAATAACATCATTCCCCTAAGACAACCGCTGCATTGACTTTTTATCTATCGTTCTTATCCGGCTACACATACGTCACTTTTGTTCCGACCTCAGTGTGTTGCCAACATCATTCTCGCTTGAGGGAAAAGACGTTAAGGTTTGAAAATGTCTAAGAGAACGTACTCAAATTTACATAGAAAAATAAACTCAAAAAGAAAGTTAAAATAGAATATACGTTACACTTTCTACTTGATACTCCATACTTCCGGACCTGAAAACCAAAAAAACCATTAGCCACAATCACACAACGCAATATGATTTAGTTAGATACACGATATTACTGGTTACATTTTGATATACAACTGGCCGTCTGCACGGTCACTACTGACCTGGGAAACAGTCGTGAAATAAATGGCATGAACTTATGCATCAACCCAGTAAAAACCTTTATACTACTGGCATCAAACCTTTATATTACTGGCATCAAACCTTTATACTACTGGCATCAAACCTTTATACTACTGGCATCAAACCTTCATACTACTGGAATCAAATCTTTATACTACTGACATCAACTTATATACTACTGACTACTGACATCAACATAAAACCTTTATACTACGACATCATCAACCCAGTAAAAACCTTTATACTACTACATTTTGATATACTACTGACCTGGAAAACACTCGTGAAATAAAACGGCATGGACTTATGCATCAACCCAGGAAAACCTTTATACTACTGACATCAACATATATACTACTGACTACTGACATCAACATAAAACTTTTATACTACTGACATCATCAACCCAATAAAAGACTTTATACTACTGATATCAACATAAAACCTTTTTACTACGGACATCATGAATCCAGTAAAAACCTTTAAAATACTGACATCATGAATCCAGAAAAAACCTTTAAAATACTGACATCAAACCTTTATTATACTGACATCAACTTATATACTACTGACTACTGACATCAACATAAAACCTTTATACTACTGACATCATCAACCCAGTAAAAACCTTTATACTACTACATTTTGGTATACTATTTACCTGGGAAACGCTCGTGAAATAAAACGGCATGAACTTATGCATCAACCCAATAAAAGAATTTATACTACTGACATCAACATAAAACCTTTATACTACTGACATCATCAACCCAGTAAAAACCTTTATACTACTGACACCAACACTTTGTAATACTGACATCAACTTATAGACTACTGACAACAACATAAAAACTTTATACTACTGACATCATCAACCCAGTAAAAACCTTTATACTACTACATTTTGATATACTATTTACCTGGGAAACGCTCGTGAAATAAAACGATGATGCGTAGCATCACAGCCTCTCCTTGACAAATGTCAACCCCGCTTTCTCGTGGTGCATCCTGTTCCCACTAAACGGGCTCTGACGACCGCCAATAGCGGTATAACTATACCATCGGGAATAGAGGAAATGCTATCCCACACTCACCAAACCGCTTGGCCAGTGTGGTGAGTTATGGCCAAACCCCTCAAAAATGACTCCACAACTTAACTCTTGGCCCTCAGTCTCCGGCAGCTGGAATGTACCAGGCCAAGGCAGCTGCCAGTGTGACATGAGGGCAGAGGGTGCTAAGAATCCCCGGAGGACCGGACTAGGCTGCCATCTGATGCTGACCTTGGTTACGTATAATGGACGCTCCCTATCTTCTAATTCAAGGCTTCTTGAATTGGAAGAGGAACTACAAATGATCAAGTGGGACATCGTCGGGCTATGTGAGGTAAGGAGAAAAGGAGAAGATCTCATTGAACTGAAAAGTGGACATCTCTTCTACTATCGTGGGACAGATACTAACAGAACTAGTGGTGTAGGATTTATAATAAACAAGAAACTGAAGGATAAAGTTGTAGAAGTTGAAAGTTCCTCTGAGAGAGCTGCACGACTCGTTATCCAACTCTCGAGAAGATACCAGGCTCAGATTATTCAAACTTATGCACCCACCACAAGTCATCCTGAAGAAGAAATTGAAGAATTTTATGAAGAAATTCGTCATCTAAATAATAAAGGTAAGCAGCACTTGAAGATAATTATGGGAGATTTCGATGCAAAAATAGGGCAACAGCAACAGAATGAAACTTCAGTAGATAAATTCGGTCACGGCAACAGAAACCAGCGTGGAAATACTCTCGTTGAGTTTGCAGAGGCAGAAGGGTTTTTCATCTTGAACTCCTTCTTCAAGAAAAAGCCACACAGGAAATGGACATGGAGACATCCAAATGGGACGACAAGTGAAATTGATTTTATTATGTGTACCAAAAAATTCGTCATAGAAGACTGCAGTGTGCTAAACAAGTTCAACACAGGTAGTGACCATAGATTGGTGAGATGTAAGATGCACCTCAACACTAAACTTGAACGTGGCAAGCTCATAAGACAAACAAAATGTATTGACATAACCAACCTTAAAAAACACCATAATACCTTCAAGTTGGAACTGAAGAACAGATTCTCTGCTTTAGAAGGCCTAACATCGGAAGAAGTGGATATTTCTGAAGTTAACAGAAGAGTAACCAAAGCTCTTATGGAAACAGCAACAGAATTAGCTGGGTCTAAGAACAAGTTGCATGTGAACAAATTATCAGGGAAAACCAAAATGTTGATGCAAAGAAGAAGAGTGATGAGGACAACTAAAGAAGATGTGACTTCCAAAGTGGAATACATAGAGCTGTGCAAGACAGTACGAAAAAGTATCACTGAAGACGTAAGGAAATTCAACTGTGAACTAGTGAGGAAAGCAATTGAAACAACCAAAGCCTAAATATAGCAAAGGGACATCTCAGTAAGGGAAGAAAACAGATTATGGCACTGAGAAAAGAAGATGGTTCTGTAACAAGAAATAGAAGCGAAATTTTGACAAGAGTGAAAGATTTCTACTCCAAGTTATATGAAAGGGATGATGCATGTACTCCAGACATCATGGAAGGTACCAGTACAAGAGTTCTTCCAGTCCTCCCAGCAGAAGTTGCACATGCAATCAAGAACATGAAGCGGGGAAAAGCTCCAGAAGAAGATGGAATTACTGTAGACATCATACAAGAAGCAAGTGGAGAAATCGAAACAGTACTCGCCCAAATTTTCACTCCATGCCTTAATGAAGGGAAGATTCCTGAGGATTGGAACAACGCTACAATGATCTTGCTACATAAAAAAGGTGACATTGAGGATCTCGGGAACTACAGACCTATCAGCCTCCTATCAGTGGTTTATAAAATCTTTACTAAAGTTCTTTCACACCGCCTGAAGATAACACTGGACATGGCTCAACCGAGAGAACAAGCTGAATTCAGGAGTGGCTACAGCACAATAGATCATATCCATGTACTGAGAGAACTAATTGAAAGAGCGAGGGAATATGAACTTCCATTGTGCATGGCTTTTATCGATTATGAAAAAGCCTTTGATTTGGTGAAACCATCAGCAGTTACAATGGCTTTGAAATCCTGCGGTATTGAAGATGCATACATTAATATTATTAATAACATCTATGAAAATGCAAGTGCAAAGATTCGGCTGTTTGAAAATTAATGCCACATTGGAGTGTATCTTTCACTCGCTGAGGTGGGAAAACAAAGGGATAAAGATTAATGGAGATTATCTAACCCACCTTCGTTTTGCTGATGACGTAGTCATTTTTGCAACTACCCCATCAGAGCTGCAGGGTATGATCCAGGAACTTGCTGACAAGAGTAAAGAGGTGGAATTAAAAATGAACTTTCAGAAGACAAAAGGGATGTTCAATGCTTTTACAAGAAATGAAGATTTATCGATTGATGGAGAAAAGCTGAAGATAACAGACACGTACGTTTATCTTGGACAGCAGATATCAAGTGAGGGTCACATTGATGAAGAAATTAATCGGCGTACAAAACTTGCCTGGAGAGCTTTTGGAAGAAACAGCATAATTTTCAAGAGCAATATGCCATTATGTCTTAAAAGAAAAGTGTTTGATCAATGCATCCTTCCAGTGCTTACGTATGGTGCAGAGACGTGGACCTTAACTAAAAGAGACATACAAAGGCTGCAGACAACTCAAAGAGGCATGGAGAGGTGCATGCTTGGTGTAACCAGGAGAGATAAGAAGAGGAACTCGTGGATCCGAAAAATGACAAGAGTGGAAGACATCATGATCAGAGTTAAATCCCTGAAATGGCAATGGGCTGGACATACTGCCAGAAGGACAGACCATCGATGGACAGCCGAAATTTTAGATTGGATTCCAAGGGACAGGAAAAGACTCAGAAGAAGACCACATGGGAGATGGGTGGATTTAATTCGAAAGTATGTGGGAGTGACATGGAGGAGACTGGCACAAGACGGACCGTTGTGGAGGAAACTTGGGAAGACCTTCGCCCAGCAGTGGATTGATAATGGTTGACAATGATGATGATGATACTACTGACATCAACATAAAACCTTTATACTACTGACATCATCAACCCAGTAAAAACCTTTATACTACTGACATCAACTTATAGACTACTGACATCAACATAAAACCTTTATACTACTGACATCATTAACCCAGTAAAAACCGTTGTACTACTGACATCAACATAAAACCTTTATACTACTGACATCATCAACCCAGTAAAAACTTTTATACTACTGACATGAAACCTTTATACTACTGACATTAACTTATATACTACTGGCTACTGACACCAACATAAAACCTTTATACTACTGACATCAACTTATGTATCAACCCAGTAAAACCTTTATACTACTGACATCAACTTATGTATGAACCCAGTAAAACCTTTATACTACTGACATCATCAACCCAGTAAAAACCTTTGTACTACTACATTTTGATATACCACTGACCTGGCAAACACTCGTGAAATAAAACGGCATGAACTTCTGCATCAACCCAGTAAAGTACATAAGGCTAAATGAAATAAAATACAATACTTATTATCTGGCAAAGTTCAAATTATATTTTAACGTTAAACATACTGAAAAATGGCACATTTCGAACTGGGTGGTTGGCAGGATGGGCAAGACAAATTTCAGGGTAGGATCAAGCCCACCATCGCATCCCCTTGGCGACGTTCGTGTCGTAAGGTCCCCTTGTGAGCTAAATTAGACGAGTTAACGGCTAGAAGAAAGAAGACTTCAATTACTCACATAAATCGTCTTTTATTGGAATCCAGGAACAGCATAACTACGCTACAAGGTATTCAGTGGTCTCAGCAATCTGAACCTCTGTGACATTAGGTTTAATGTGCATACATCTCAATATAACTTTTGTTCAGAATCAGGGACGCGCGAAGCGGGGGATCAACAGGTGCAGAGCACCCGGGCGCCAGGTTTCGGGGGCGGCAGGACGCCTCAATCAAAATTTTACGGTTAATAAATTTATATCAGTGGCGTGGGAGAAGTTAAGAAAACGTTTTACTCTGAGAAATCGTAATGCTACGTGCACGTTTATTTTTTTGAGCAAAATAATTCATTATATAATTCAACAGAAAACGACTGCAAATCACAAGGCACGTTCAGCTGTCGTGCCCCGGGTATTGGCCCCTCCGTAATAAATAAGGGGCGTCTTCCACCCCCTTTCTACCTCGCTTCCGCGTCATGCACTTTCCTATCGGGCACTCAGCCCAAATCTCCTAGCTACCTATTTCTAAGGGTTGTTTAAGACCTTATGGGGTCAGACACTCCCTTCCTAAAATTCTCTACATATGATCTGATCTGACTACAAAACCCTGAATAATTTTCATTGTTTTATTCAGCAACAGATACCGCGGGCAATGGACTAAAAATGATTATTCTAAATTTTTTTAAATCTTGAAGATTTCAGAATTCATGATATGCGTGGCCAGCAGCGCTACGACAAATGGGCCAATATGAAGGAAAAACACAAGTTCGGAAAACGTAATTTTTCGACCTAAAACCCTTATGCATTTTATGTACATTGAGGTGCTCATACTTTGAATCTGGTAGTAAATAGCGACGAAAAAATTTCTGTCGGGAGAGTGAATACTTTCATCATTGTTAAAGAAACACATGCTTTCTTTTGTTTGTGAATTACCTTACCGTTGGAAACTTCTAACAGCGTTGAATGTAAAACCGTGCTGTTAAACAAGGTGAGAAAATAGGATCGATGCAATAATGGTAACGAGGACTGGGATACAATTTTGATGCAATCAACCATGTATTAGCGCTTTAACGAATATTTTAGAGACAGTGATACACGAAATTTAACCAATCTTTCTTAGAAAACAAAAAAACAAAAAACAAAAAAAAACATGCAAGTTTATTTGTTCCAGAAAGATTTGGAGCACTCTTTCTTCAAAAATCAATGTTGGTAGTAAATTAATGCCAAAATCTGTTGAAGTTATACCAACCGTAATGGAAATGTTAAAACAAGTAATTGGCTGTTTAAAAGAATGATGTCAGTAGTATACATGGGGGTTTTAAAGACATGTTAGCTGAAGATAAAACAATTGCCGAGAAAATAGATTGCGAAACAGACTTTCCAACTGTTGAACTTATTAGACCATGTAAGAAAAAAAAAAGCAAGAAAAAAGAAAAAGAAAAAAGGAATAAAAAAACAAACAATAAAGATGACACCGAATTTTCGGGTGTAATAAGCACGTCTTTTGAATCCGTTCTGATGCAAATTAAATTTATCAAAGTTATTCAAAGTCAATGGAACCGGTATGGAAAACAATAGTATCTGACGGAAGAAAGAAGTTTTTCAATCGGGTCTTTAATCCCTCAGATATTGGTGTAAACGGAATCTTGAGCTTAAGAACTCTTAGAAACAGAGTTATCGACAAAAATAAGATGTGATTTTACGTCCCCTGGTGGGAAAACCATGCATTATTTTAGGAAGAAAGTATTCTCAAAAGGTTTATCCACATGAGCGGTATCGGTCCAAGAAAAAAAAATTTAGTCGAGTTTTCAGGAGCCCAGATTTTGCTACAAATACATCAGAAGCAGAAATTAACACTTATGACCCCTGGTGGCCAAACCATTCTTTACAAAACATTAGAAATTAAGTGAAAAATATTTTTCATCAGGTCTTGTATGCGATACAGGAAGAATTTTTCAAATCGGAGTTTTAGGAGCAGAAAACGCAATTTACCTTTATGCGCCCTAGCGGAAAGTCTTAAATGATTTACGTGAAAATTTTGAATTTATAGGAAAAACATTTCGCATCGGAAACAGTATCCAACAACGAAGTAATTTTTCAAATTGGACTTTTAGAAGTAGAGATATTGACAAAACTTATAGGAAAAACATGTCACACTAGAAACACTATCCAACAAAGAAAGAATTTTTTAAATCGGACTCCTAGAAGTCGAGATATTGACAAAAATAAGATATACATCTACGCCCCCTGGCGCAGAAACCATGCACTATTTTAAGAAGAAAATGTTTCTAAAAGGTTCGTCGACACGAGTAGTATCGGTCTACAAACGACGTTTTTTTCAATCGAGAATTTAGAAGCTCATATTTTGCTGCAAATGCATCAGAAGCGGAAATTAAGGTTTACGCCCCCTGGTGGCCAAACCATTTTTTTTTTTTTTACAAAAATTAGAAATTATGTGCAAACGATTTCCCATCAGGAGCTGTATCCGGTGCAGAAAGAATTTTTCAAATCGGAGATTTAGAAGCAGAGATATAGGGTGAAACGCAATTTACCTTTACGCATTAGCGGAAAGTCTATGAATTACTTGAAAATTTTGAAATTATATGAAAAACATGTCACACGGAAAACACCATAACAAAGAAGGAATTTTTCAAATCGGACTCCTAGAAGTGGAGATATTGACAAAAATAAGATATACATCTACGCCCCTGGCGAAGAAACAGTGGGATATTTTAGGAAGAAAATATTTTTCATTTTCATTTCATTTCATTTTAATTTATTGCATTTTAGTTGTTACAGACATGGTATTACGTAATCATAAATATATAACACAAATTATATATTCCGAAAAGGTTTATCGATGTGAGTGACATCAGTCCACGAAAGAATTTTTTCAATCGATATTTTAGAAGCTCAGATTTTATGGCAAATACATCACAAGCAAAAATTAACACTTACGCCCCCTAGTGGCCAAAGTATTCTTTACCAAAAATTCGAAATTATATGCAAAAGATTTTCCATTAGGAGATGTATTCGCTGAAAAAAATATTTTTCAAATCGGAGTTTTAGGAGAAGAGTTATCGAAAAAAAAATTACTTTTACGCCCCCTAGCGGAAAATCTATGCGTAATTTGAAAAGGAAACTATATCTAAAACACTCTTCGACATAAATGGAATCGAGAGATAAAATAATTTTTTCAATCGGATGTTTAAAAGCAAATATGTGGATTGAAACGTAATTTTGAATTCGACATGATCTGCATTTACGCCCCCTAGCGGTAAAATTGTACCTCGTAAAAAAAACCGAAATAAAGGATCATCATTCGCATATTTCAAGCTTCCGAATGCAAAAATAATTTTTCAAATCGGACTAATAGTTGCAGAGATACCGTGGGTACAGGCGGACGGACGGACGGACAAACCGATAACAGAAGCACGACCTTTTTTTACAAAAGACGTGCTAAAAACTTTTCTATTTTGTGATACAAATAAGAACGGCTGGAACACCTGAACATGAATAACGAGACTTTTCATTTTTTAAATGACCTTTATTCTTTAGGAAGGCGTAATATGTTTATCATCGTACATACCGAAATTTTTTACCCTTAAAGCGGACTTTTGCGTTAATTGACAGACAGGAAGCTGACTTCTTGGATTATTCGCTGCGTCATCTGAACCAGTTTTCCAGATTTTCTTTCCTTCAATTTTACATGAGACAATTGTGTTTTATGAAAACTTAATTTATGGGAAATATAAAATGATGTTGCTAAAGGTATTTATTTCATGTAAAAAGGAATAAAAATGGAAAAATATTCTTGTAAAAGGGGCGGCAAATCTGGGCTGGCACCCAGGCGGCAAATGCCATTAGCGCACCCCTGTCCAGAATATACGTACCTAGTCTACAAATTACAACACAATATTGCAGTAATATAACTACACACCTTTCGCTGCGTGCTCTATACATTATATAGTGCGTTCTTATCATTTCAACACACACACGTCACTCACTCTGACCTCGAGACTGCTGCCACAGAGCATTGATTGAGTGAGAATAAAACAACGCTAAGGTTGAAACGCATGAAGAAAATGAACTCAAAATTAAACACAGAAATAAACTAAAAATGAAAGTTAAATGAAAGTATACGTCATACCTTCCTAAAGTGTGTGGCTTAGTTTGGTGGAACGCCATGGACTCCTTTTAAGAAAACTATGTGTTGGAGAACAGGACTCATTCTCCACAAACCCAAAGACGGACTCCACCGACAAAGATCTCCGAAGGACCTGGACTCTCTTGTTTCCAGTAACAGCGAACAATCAAAAACACCTCAAGCAGACAGATTCCTGGATGTTCCGAGTAAGCCGCAATATGTGGTTATGTTGAAAGACAGACAGAAATAGCATAGAGATTGATTGACAAGCGCTTCTGTTCTTATTTTCGGAGACTTCTGCATCCGTTCTGGAACTTCCGCTTTGCGTCAATAAGGAAATGGTGATCTGGAAGTGTTGCGCCTATCTTTACGTAGCTTATCATCTGGATCACCCACGCACTGTCACGGAAAGATCATTTTTAGACATGCAATTATTTCGATGAAAGAATTACGCCTACACGGGAACACATGTATGAAAGAGTATCCATGTTCATTAAAACATTTTTCTATAAATATAATTCTTCTCATTCACTGCATTTTAAATTTCGCTTACGTACATTTTATGGCAAAAATTCATTCTATATGCAAGTAAGAAATGAAATACCAACAAATATTCGGGTGAAATTTGAGCGTCTTTTGACGTAAAACAAAGGATGATGATAAGTAACATAGAAGTGATTAAAATTAGCTGGCATTTGATATCCAGCAAATAAGGAGTTAAGATAACTAACTACTATTTATTATAGGGCATGGAGGCAGATGCATGAAAGAATTTTTAATGACCCTTAAGCAGCGGAAATTCCATTGCAAACAAAAATATATATCTATGTCTTTTGAATGTATTACTAATTTCAGAAACTGAGATAGGGTGACGCGCATTAACGCCCTGTTATAGAAACATACGCATCCTTAAAAGTTGCAAAATTTACACAATTGATACAGAAAATGGTGTCCAATGAAAAAAAATCACACTACATTTTAGAGAGGAAGTTATGGCGTCAAATCGAAATCTGCAACCTCACGACAGAATTACGAAAAATTAAAAATTGCACACAAAATATTTTACCTAGTGGAAGATAGCTAATGCAAGAACAGTTTTCCAAACAAGTAATTTAGGAATAGTGACGGCGTGGAAAATATAATATACTCAATGGACAAAACATTAGAGGTGCCTACCTAACAGCGTGTTGGTCCTCCTCTAGCGTGAATAACAGCCTGTACACGCCGAGGCATCGACTCCACAAGATGTCGTAGTGTTTCCAGAGGTAATGTCAGCCATGCCTGCTGAAGCATTGCGTGCAACTCCGCCCGAGACGTCGGTTCAGGATCATTGGATCAGATGTTCCAATCCATGACATTCCAGAGAGCTTCCACAATCCACAGGGTGTAAATCCGGAGACTCTGAGGGGCCACTTGATGTTTCCATAATCATATGAGTGTTTCTCGAGTCATGTCTGGGTGGTTGCGGCCGTGTGGGGCGGTTCATTGTCCAGCTGGAACAGCCCATCAGCCGTAGGATACGAGAAGGCCATGAAAATGTGTAGGCAGGGCCGGTCTTACTGCTTCGGTGGCCCTAGGCAATGATTTACTTCGGAGGCTCCTAATAGTATGTACAGTATGTACTACATACTGCATTTAAATGAAACGTGAGAAAAAAAGTACATACAAAAATATACCGCCAGTATGAAATATGGCAGAAGTACATAATTAATTACAATGATTAATATCTTGTCGCGTATCCTTTAGATTTTATAATTTCTTTCAATCTATTAGGCATAGATTTTATCAGTTTTCTATAGCGCGTCGCATAAATATAGAGACAGAACAAATTCTCGAATAAAAAAGAAACAACAACGAGCTGAAATGTACACCTCATATTTATAGCAAAAACAGCATAGGACACGCAGCTGCACAATAGTTTGACGGAAACATAACAATTCCAACGCCAAGTACAAGAAAAAAAAAAAAAACAGAAATACGCTGTCTCAAAAATATAAAGACTTACTAGTTATGAGCACCGCCGGTACGAATAGTGGAGCCGTTGTTCCGAATAACAGTGAAAACCGGATTGGGCATGCTGTCCACCAAGTGATATAAGTGTTCTGGATGGAGTGCGTACCAGCTTCGTTCAATCTGCTCTTTCAATGCCACCGCACTTGAGAACTGCCGTCCATTCGCATACACATCACGAGCTAGGATACCCCAGAGGTTCTCGATAGGGTTCAGATCTAGACTGAGTGCTGGCCAATCCATCACTGTCACATGATGAGTGTTAAACCAGCTTTTCGTTGATGCAGACTGATGGATAGAGGCAAACGGTAGAAGGTGGCTGCTGAGTATGCCCTGATGCGTTTCGGAGTTTTGCCTGCCTTGCAAAAAAGTGATATCCGTTGTCCCATTGAACGCAAAAGCTCCCTAGACCATCACAGATCCCTCTCCTTTCTGTCTGCTGAAGAAGGCGCGTGGCTCGCGTCGTAAATCATGCAAATAGCAGTTCCAACCGTCAGAGCCGTCCAGGTTGAACTTTTTCTCATCGGAGAAAATAGTTGTGATCCACTCGTCCGTCCAGTGCATGTGGCTGCTTGCCCAAAACAATCTAGCTTCCTTGTGGCGCCGCGTGAGGCGTGGCAGACAGAGCATTTTACGGAGCACAATGTTGCGACTTTCCTTGATTCGTCGATGAACTGTGTCCTTTGAGACGGTGACAACAACAGTCCGAGAAACTTGACGTAGTGATAACCTTTGGGATGAAACTAAACGCATGATGGCACGATCATCTCATTTGGTTGTTATTCAGGCAGCTGGAATGTACCAGGCCAAGGCAGCTGCCAGTGTGACATGAGGGCAGAGGGTGTTAAGAATCCCCGGAGGACCGGACTAGGCTGCCATCTGATGCTGACCTTGGTTACGTATAATGGACGCTCCCTATCTTCTAATTCAAGGCTTCTTGAATTGGAAGAGGAACTACAAATGATCAAGTGGGACATCGTCGGGCTATGTGAGGTAAGGAGAAAAGGAGAAGATCTCATTGAACTGAAAAGTGGACATCTCTTCTACTATCGTGGGACAGATACTAACAGAACTAGTGGTGTAGGATTTATAATAAACAAGAAACTGAAGGATAAAGTTGTAGAAGTTGAAAGTTCCTCTGAGAGAGCTGCACGACTCGTTATCCAACTCTCGAGAAGATACCAGGCTCAGATTATTCAAACTTATGCACCCACCACAAGTCATCCTGAAGAAGAAATTGAAGAATTTTATGAAGAAATTCGTCATCTAAATAATAAAGGTAAGCAGCACTTGAAGATAATTATGGGAGATTTCGATGCAAAAATAGGGCAACAGCAACAGAATGAAACTTCAGTAGATAAATTCGGTCACGGCAACAGAAACCAGCGTGGAAATACTCTCGTTGAGTTTGCAGAGGCAGAAGGGTTTTTCATCTTGAACTCCTTCTTCAAGAAAAAGCCACACAGGAAATGGACATGGAGACATCCAAATGGGACGACAAGTGAAATTGATTTTATTATGTGTACCAAAAAATTCGTCATAGAAGACTGCAGTGTGCTAAACAAGTTCAACACAGGTAGTGACCATAGATTGGTGAGATGTAAGATGCACCTCAACACTAAACTTGAACGTGGCAAGCTCATAAGACAAACAAAATGTATTGACATAACCAACCTTAAAAAACACCATAATACCTTCAAGTTGGAACTGAAGAACAGATTCTCTGCTTTAGAAGGCCTAACATCGGAAGAAGTGGATATTTCTGAAGTTAACAGAAGAGTAACCAAAGCTCTTATGGAAACAGCAACAGAATTAGCTGGGTCTAAGAACAAGTTGCATGTGAACAAATTATCAGGGAAAACCAAAATGTTGATGCAAAGAAGAAGAGTGATGAGGACAACTAAAGAAGATGTGACTTCCAAAGTGGAATACATAGAGCTGTGCAAGACAGTACGAAAAAGTATCACTGAAGACGTAAGGAAATTCAACTGTGAACTAGTGAGGAAAGCAATTGAAACAACCAAAGCCTAAATATAGCAAAGGGACATCTCAGTAAGGGAAGAAAACAGATTATGGCACTGAGAAAAGAAGATGGTTCTGTAACAAGAAATAGAAGCGAAATTTTGACAAGAGTGAAAGATTTCTACTCCAAGTTATATGAAAGGGATGATGCATGTACTCCAGACATCATGGAAGGTACCAGTACAAGAGTTCTTCCAGTCCTCCCAGCAGAAGTTGCACATGCAATCAAGAACATGAAGCGGGGAAAAGCTCCAGAAGAAGATGGAATTACTGTAGACATCATACAAGAAGCAAGTGGAGAAATCGAAACAGTACTCGCCCAAATTTTCACTCCATGCCTTAATGAAGGGAAGATTCCTGAGGATTGGAACAACGCTACAATGATCTTGCTACATAAAAAAGGTGACATTGA
The DNA here is from genome assembly GCA_039090855.1 of Macrothele yani. Taxonomy (NCBI): domain Eukaryota; kingdom Metazoa; phylum Arthropoda; class Arachnida; order Araneae; family Macrothelidae; genus Macrothele; species Macrothele yani. The sequence continues at coordinate 128,755,986 of CM076989.1, read as the reverse complement.
GGATCTCGGGAACTACAGACCTATCAGCCTCCTATCAGTGGTTTATAAAATCTTTACTAAAGTTCTTTCACACCGCCTGAAGATAACACTGGACATGGCTCAACCGAGAGAACAAGCTGAATTCAGGAGTGGCTACAGCACAATAGATCATATCCATGTACTGAGAGAACTAATTGAAAGAGCGAGGGAATATGAACTTCCATTGTGCATGGCTTTTATCGATTATGAAAAAGCCTTTGATTTGGTGAAACCATCAGCAGTTACAATGGCTTTGAAATCCTGCGGTATTGAAGATGCATACATTAATATTATTAATAACATCTATGAAAATGCAAGTGCAAAGATTCGGCTGTTTGAAAATTAATGCCACATTGGAGTGTATCTTTCACTCGCTGAGGTGGGAAAACAAAGGGATAAAGATTAATGGAGATTATCTAACCCACCTTCGTTTTGCTGATGACGTAGTCATTTTTGCAACTACCCCATCAGAGCTGCAGGGTATGATCCAGGAACTTGCTGACAAGAGTAAAGAGGTGGAATTAAAAATGAACTTTCAGAAGACAAAAGGGATGTTCAATGCTTTTACAAGAAATGAAGATTTATCGATTGATGGAGAAAAGCTGAAGATAACAGACACGTACGTTTATCTTGGACAGCAGATATCAAGTGAGGGTCACATTGATGAAGAAATTAATCGGCGTACAAAACTTGCCTGGAGAGCTTTTGGAAGAAACAGCATAATTTTCAAGAGCAATATGCCATTATGTCTTAAAAGAAAAGTGTTTGATCAATGCATCCTTCCAGTGCTTACGTATGGTGCAGAGACGTGGACCTTAACTAAAAGAGACATACAAAGGCTGCAGACAACTCAAAGAGGCATGGAGAGGTGCATGCTTGGTGTAACCAGGAGAGATAAGAAGAGGAACTCGTGGATCCGAAAAATGACAAGAGTGGAAGACATCATGATCAGAGTTAAATCCCTGAAATGGCAATGGGCTGGACATACTGCCAGAAGGACAGACCATCGATGGACAGCCGAAATTTTAGATTGGATTCCAAGGGACAGGAAAAGACTCAGAAGAAGACCACATGGGAGATGGGTGGATTTAATTCGAAAGTATGTGGGAGTGACATGGAGGAGACTGGCACAAGACGGACCGTTGTGGAGGAAACTTGGGAAGACCTTCGCCCAGCAGTGGATTGATAATGGTTGACAATGATGATGATGATACTTCTGACATCAACATAAAACCTTTATACTACTGACATCATCAACCCAGTAAAAACCTTTATACTACTGACATCAACTTATAGACTACTGACATCAACATAAAACCTTTATACTACTGACATCATTAACCCAGTAAAAACCGTTGTACTACTGACATCAACATAAAACCTTTATACTACTGACATCATCAACCCAGTAAAAACTTTTATACTACTGACATGAAACCTTTATACTACTGACATTAACTTATATACTACTGGCTACTGACACCAACATAAAACCTTTATACTACTGACATCAACTTATGTATCAACCCAGTAAAACCTTTATACTACTGACATCAACTTATGTATGAACCCAGTAAAACCTTTATACTACTGACATCATCAACCCAGTAAAAACCTTTGTACTACTACATTTTGATATACCACTGACCTGGCAAACACTCGTGAAATAAAACGGCATGAACTTCTGCATCAACCCAGTAAAGTACATAAGGCTAAATGAAATAAAATACAATACTTATTATCTGGCAAAGTTCAAATTATATTTTAACGTTAAACATACTGAAAAATGGCACATTTCGAACTGGGTGGTTGGCAGGATGGGCAAGACAAATTTCAGGGTAGGATCAAGCCCACCATCGCATCCCCTTGGCGACGTTCGTGTCGTAAGGTCCCCTTGTGAGCTAAATTAGACGAGTTAACGGCTAGAAGAAAGAAGACTTCAATTACTCACATAAATCGTCTTTTATTGGAATCCAGGAACAGCATAACTACGCTACAAGGTATTCAGTGGTCTCAGCAATCTGAACCTCTGTGACATTAGGTTTAATGTGCATACATCTCAATATAACTTTTGTTCAGAATCAGGGACGCGCGAAGCGGGGGATCAACAGGTGCAGAGCACCCGGGCGCCAGGTTTCGGGGGCGGCAGGACGCCTCAATCAAAATTTTACGGTTAATAAATTTATATCAGTGGCGTGGGAGAAGTTAAGAAAACGTTTTACTCTGAGAAATCGTAATGCTACGTGCACGTTTATTTTTTTGAGCAAAATAATTCATTATATAATTCAACAGAAAACGACTGCAAATCACAAGGCACGTTCAGCTGTCGTGCCCCGGGTATTGGCCCCTCCGTAATAAATAAGGGGCGTCTTCCACCCCCTTTCTACCTCGCTTCCGCGTCATGCACTTTCCTATCGGGCACTCAGCCCAAATCTCCTAGCTACCTATTTCTAAGGGTTGTTTAAGACCTTATGGGGTCAGACACTCCCTTCCTAAAATTCTCTACATATGATCTGATCTGACTACAAAACCCTGAATAATTTTCATTGTTTTATTCAGCAACAGATACCGCGGGCAATGGACTAAAAATGATTATTCTAAATTTTTTTAAATCTTGAAGATTTCAGAATTCATGATATGCGTGGCCAGCAGCGCTACGACAAATGGGCCAATATGAAGGAAAAACACAAGTTCGGAAAACGTAATTTTTCGACCTAAAACCCTTATGCATTTTATGTACATTGAGGTGCTCATACTTTGAATCTGGTAGTAAATAGCGACGAAAAAATTTCTGTCGGGAGAGTGAATACTTTCATCATTGTTAAAGAAACACATGCTTTCTTTTGTTTGTGAATTACCTTACCGTTGGAAACTTCTAACAGCGTTGAATGTAAAACCGTGCTGTTAAACAAGGTGAGAAAATAGGATCGATGCAATAATGGTAACGAGGACTGGGATACAATTTTGATGCAATCAACCATGTATTAGCGCTTTAACGAATATTTTAGAGACAGTGATACACGAAATTTAACCAATCTTTCTTAGAAAACAAAAAAACAAAAAACAAAAAAAAACATGCAAGTTTATTTGTTCCAGAAAGATTTGGAGCACTCTTTCTTCAAAAATCAATGTTGGTAGTAAATTAATGCCAAAATCTGTTGAAGTTATACCAACCGTAATGGAAATGTTAAAACAAGTAATTGGCTGTTTAAAAGAATGATGTCAGTAGTATACATGGGGGTTTTAAAGACATGTTAGCTGAAGATAAAACAATTGCCGAGAAAATAGATTGCGAAACAGACTTTCCAACTGTTGAACTTATTAGACCATGTAAGAAAAAAAGCAAGAAAAAAGAAAAAGAAAAAAGGAATAAAAAACAAACAATAAAGATGACACCGAATTTTCGGGTGTAATAAGCACGTCTTTTGAATCCGTTCTGATGCAAATTAAATTTATCAAAGTTATTCAAAGTCAATGGAACCGGTATGGAAAACAATAGTATCTGACGGAAGAAAGAAGTTTTTCAATCGGGTCTTTAATCCCTCAGATATTGGTGTAAACGGAATCTTGAGCTTAAGAACTCTTAGAAACAGAGTTATCGACAAAAATAAGATGTGATTTTACGTCCCCTGGTGGGAAAACCATGCATTATTTTAGGAAGAAAGTATTCTCAAAAGGTTTATCCACATGAGCGGTATCGGTCCAAGAAAAAAATTTAGTCGAGTTTTCAGGAGCCCAGATTTTGCTACAAATACATCAGAAGCAGAAATTAACACTTATGACCCCTGGTGGCCAAACCATTCTTTACAAAACATTAGAAATTAAGTGAAAAATATTTTTCATCAGGTCTTGTATGCGATACAGGAAGAATTTTTCAAATCGGAGTTTTAGGAGCAGAAAACGCAATTTACCTTTATGCGCCCTAGCGGAAAGTCTTAAATGATTTACGTGAAAATTTTGAATTTATAGGAAAAACATTTCGCATCGGAAACAGTATCCAACAACGAAGTAATTTTTCAAATTGGACTTTTAGAAGTAGAGATATTGACAAAACTTATAGGAAAAACATGTCACACTAGAAACACTATCCAACAAAGAAAGAATTTTTTAAATCGGACTCCTAGAAGTCGAGATATTGACAAAAATAAGATATACATCTACGCCCCTGGCGCAGAAACCATGCACTATTTTAAGAAGAAAATGTTTCTAAAAGGTTCGTCGACACGAGTAGTATCGGTCTACAAACGACGTTTTTTTCAATCGAGAATTTAGAAGCTCATATTTTGCTGCAAATGCATCAGAAGCGGAAATTAAGGTTTACGCCCCCTGGTGGCCAAACCATTTTTTTTTTTTTTACAAAAATTAGAAATTATGTGCAAACGATTTCCCATCAGGAGCTGTATCCGGTGCAGAAAGAATTTTTCAAATCGGAGATTTAGAAGCAGAGATATAGGGTGAAACGCAATTTACCTTTACGCATTAGCGGAAAGTCTATGAATTACTTGAAAATTTTGAAATTATATGAAAAACATGTCACACGGAAAACACCATAACAAAGAAGGAATTTTTCAAATCGGACTCCTAGAAGTGGAGATATTGACAAAAATAAGATATACATCTACGCCCCTGGCGAAGAAACAGTGGGATATTTTAGGAAGAAAATATTTTTCATTTTCATTTCATTTCATTTTAATTTATTGCATTTTAGTTGTTACAGACATGGTATTACGTAATCATAAATATATAACACAAATTATATATTCCGAAAAGGTTTATCGATGTGAGTGACATCAGTCCACGAAAGAATTTTTTCAATCGATATTTTAGAAGCTCAGATTTTATGGCAAATACATCACAAGCAAAAATTAACACTTACGCCCCCTAGTGGCCAAAGTATTCTTTACCAAAAATTCGAAATTATATGCAAAAGATTTTCCATTAGGAGATGTATTCGCTGAAAAAAATATTTTTCAAATCGGAGTTTTAGGAGAAGAGTTATCGAAAAAAAAAATTACTTTTACGCCCCCTAGCGGAAAATCTATGCGTAATTTGAAAAGGAAACTATATCTAAAACACTCTTCGACATAAATGGAATCGAGAGATAAAATAATTTTTTCAATCGGATGTTTAAAAGCAAATATGTGGATTGAAACGTAATTTTGAATTCGACATGATCTGCATTTACGCCCCCTAGCGGTAAAATTGTACCTCGTAAAAAAAACCGAAATAAAGGATCATCATTCGCATATTTCAAGCTTCCGAATGCAAAAATAATTTTTCAAATCGGACTAATAGTTGCAGAGATACCGTGGGTACAGGCGGACGGACGGACGGACAAACCGATAACAGAAGCACGACCTTTTTTTACAAAAGACGTGCTAAAAACTTTTCTATTTTGTGATACAAATAAGAACGGCTGGAACACCTGAACATGAATAACGAGACTTTTCATTTTTTAAATGACCTTTATTCTTTAGGAAGGCGTAATATGTTTATCATCGTACATACCGAAATTTTTTTACCCTTAAAGCGGACTTTTGCGTTAATTGACAGACAGGAAGCTGACTTCTTGGATTATTCGCTGCGTCATCTGAACCAGTTTTCCAGATTTTCTTTCCTTCAATTTTACATGAGACAATTGTGTTTTATGAAAACTTAATTTATGGGAAATATAAAATGATGTTGCTAAAGGTATTTATTTCATGTAAAAAGGAATAAAAATGGAAAAATATTCTTGTAAAAGGGGCGGCAAATCTGGGCTGGCACCCAGGCGGCAAATGCCATTAGCGCACCCCTGTCCAGAATATACGTACCTAGTCTACAAATTACAACACAATATTGCAGTAATATAACTACACACCTTTCGCTGCGTGCTCTATACATTATATAGTGCGTTCTTATCATTTCAACACACACACGTCACTCACTCTGACCTCGAGACTGCTGCCACAGAGCATTGATTGAGTGAGAATAAAACAACGCTAAGGTTGAAACGCATGAAGAAAATGAACTCAAAATTAAACACAGAAATAAACTAAAAATGAAAGTTAAATGAAAGTATACGTCATACCTTCCTAAAGTGTGTGGCTTAGTTTGGTGGAACGCCATGGACTCCTTTTAAGAAAACTATGTGTTGGAGAACAGGACTCATTCTCCACAAACCCAAAGACGGACTCCACCGACAAAGATCTCCGAAGGACCTGGACTCTCTTGTTTCCAGTAACAGCGAACAATCAAAAACACCTCAAGCAGACAGATTCCTGGATGTTCCGAGTAAGCCGCAATATGTGGTTATGTTGAAAGACAGACAGAAATAGCATAGAGATTGATTGACAAGCGCTTCTGTTCTTATTTTCGGAGACTTCTGCATCCGTTCTGGAACTTCCGCTTTGCGTCAATAAGGAAATGGTGATCTGGAAGTGTTGCGCCTATCTTTACGTAGCTTATCATCTGGATCACCCACGCACTGTCACGGAAAGATCATTTTTAGACATGCAATTATTTCGATGAAAGAATTACGCCTACACGGGAACACATGTATGAAAGAGTATCCATGTTCATTAAAACATTTTTCTATAAATATAATTCTTCTCATTCACTGCATTTTAAATTTCGCTTACGTACATTTTATGGCAAAAATTCATTCTATATGCAAGTAAGAAATGAAATACCAACAAATATTCGGGTGAAATTTGAGCGTCTTTTGACGTAAAACAAAGGATGATGATAAGTAACATAGAAGTGATTAAAATTAGCTGGCATTTGATATCCAGCAAATAAGGAGTTAAGATAACTAACTACTATTTATTATAGGGCATGGAGGCAGATGCATGAAAGAATTTTTAATGACCCTTAAGCAGCGGAAATTCCATTGCAAACAAAAATATATATCTATGTCTTTTGAATGTATTACTAATTTCAGAAACTGAGATAGGGTGACGCGCATTAACGCCCTGTTATAGAAACATACGCATCCTTAAAAGTTGCAAAATTTACACAATTGATACAGAAAATGGTGTCCAATGAAAAAAAAATCACACTACATTTTAGAGAGGAAGTTATGGCGTCAAATCGAAATCTGCAACCTCACGACAGAATTACGAAAAATTAAAAATTGCACACAAAATATTTTACCTAGTGGAAGATAGCTAATGCAAGAACAGTTTTCCAAACAAGTAATTTAGGAATAGTGACGGCGTGGAAAATATAATATACTCAATGGACAAAACATTAGAGGTGCCTACCTAACAGCGTGTTGGTCCTCCTCTAGCGTGAATAACAGCCTGTACACGCCGAGGCATCGACTCCACAAGATGTCGTAGTGTTTCCAGAGGTAATGTCAGCCATGCCTGCTGAAGCATTGCGTGCAACTCCGCCCGAGACGTCGGTTCAGGATCATTGGATCAGATGTTCCAATCCATGACATTCCAGAGAGCTTCCACAATCCACAGGGTGTAAATCCGGAGACTCTGAGGGGCCACTTGATGTTTCCATAATCATATGAGTGTTTCTCGAGTCATGTCTGGGTGGTTGCGGCCGTGTGGGGCGGTTCATTGTCCAGCTGGAACAGCCCATCAGCCGTAGGATACGAGAAGGCCATGAAAATGTGTAGGCAGGGCCGGTCTTACTGCTTCGGTGGCCCTAGGCAATGATTTACTTCGGAGGCTCCTAATAGTATGTACAGTATGTACTACATACTGCATTTAAATGAAACGTGAGAAAAAAAGTACATACAAAAATATACCGCCAGTATGAAATATGGCAGAAGTACATAATTAATTACAATGATTAATATCTTGTCGCGTATCCTTTAGATTTTATAATTTCTTTCAATCTATTAGGCATAGATTTTATCAGTTTTCTATAGCGCGTCGCATAAATATAGAGACAGAACAAATTCTCGAATAAAAAAGAAACAACAACGAGCTGAAATGTACACCTCATATTTATAGCAAAAACAGCATAGGACACGCAGCTGCACAATAGTTTGACGGAAACATAACAATTCCAACGCCAAGTACAAGAAAAAAAAAAAACAGAAATACGCTGTCTCAAAAATATAAAGACTTACTAGTTATGAGCACCGCCGGTACGAATAGTGGAGCCGTTGTTCCGAATAACAGTGAAAACCGGATTGGGCATGCTGTCCACCAAGTGATATAAGTGTTCTGGATGGAGTGCGTACCAGCTTCGTTCAATCTGCTCTTTCAATGCCACCGCACTTGAGAACTGCCGTCCATTCGCATACACATCACGAGCTAGGATACCCCAGAGGTTCTCGATAGGGTTCAGATCTAGACTGAGTGCTGGCCAATCCATCACTGTCACATGATGAGTGTTAAACCAGCTTTTCGTTGATGCAGACTGATGGATAGAGGCAAACGGTAGAAGGTGGCTGCTGAGTATGCCCTGATGCGTTTCGGAGTTTTGCCTGCCTTGCAAAAAAGTGATATCCGTTGTCCCATTGAACGCAAAAAGCTCCCTAGACCATCACAGATCCCTCTCCTTTCTGTCTGCTGAAGAAGGCGCGTGGCTCGCGTCGTAAATCATGCAAATAGCAGTTCCAACCGTCAGAGCCGTCCAGGTTGAACTTTTTCTCATCGGAGAAAATAGTTGTGATCCACTCGTCCGTCCAGTGCATGTGGCTGCTTGCCCAAAACAATCTAGCTTCCTTGTGGCGCCGCGTGAGGCGTGGCAGACAGAGCATTTTACGGAGCACAATGTTGCGACTTTCCTTGATTCGTCGATGAACTGTGTCCTTTGAGACGGTGACAACAACAGTCCGAGAAACTTGACGTAGTGATAACCTTTGGGATGAAACTAAACGCATGATGGCACGATCATCTCATTTGGTTGTTATTCAGGCAGCTGGAATGTACCAGGCCAAGGCAGCTGCCAGTGTGACATGAGGGCAGAGGGTGTTAAGAATCCCCGGAGGACCGGACTAGGCTGCCATCTGATGCTGACCTTGGTTACGTATAATGGACGCTCCCTATCTTCTAATTCAAGGCTTCTTGAATTGGAAGAGGAACTACAAATGATCAAGTGGGACATCGTCGGGCTATGTGAGGTAAGGAGAAAAGGAGAAGATCTCATTGAACTGAAAAGTGGACATCTCTTCTACTATCGTGGGACAGATACTAACAGAACTAGTGGTGTAGGATTTATAATAAACAAGAAACTGAAGGATAAAGTTGTAGAAGTTGAAAGTTCCTCTGAGAGAGCTGCACGACTCGTTATCCAACTCTCGAGAAGATACCAGGCTCAGATTATTCAAACTTATGCACCCACCACAAGTCATCCTGAAGAAGAAATTGAAGAATTTTATGAAGAAATTCGTCATCTAAATAATAAAGGTAAGCAGCACTTGAAGATAATTATGGGAGATTTCGATGCAAAAATAGGGCAACAGCAACAGAATGAAACTTCAGTAGATAAATTCGGTCACGGCAACAGAAACCAGCGTGGAAATACTCTCGTTGAGTTTGCAGAGGCAGAAGGGTTTTTCATCTTGAACTCCTTCTTCAAGAAAAAGCCACACAGGAAATGGACATGGAGACATCCAAATGGGACGACAAGTGAAATTGATTTTATTATGTGTACCAAAAAATTCGTCATAGAAGACTGCAGTGTGCTAAACAAGTTCAACACAGGTAGTGACCATAGATTGGTGAGATGTAAGATGCACCTCAACACTAAACTTGAACGTGGCAAGCTCATAAGACAAACAAAATGTATTGACATAACCAACCTTAAAAAACACCATAATACCTTCAAGTTGGAACTGAAGAACAGATTCTCTGCTTTAGAAGGCCTAACATCGGAAGAAGTGGATATTTCTGAAGTTAACAGAAGAGTAACCAAAGCTCTTATGGAAACAGCAACAGAATTAGCTGGGTCTAAGAACAAGTTGCATGTGAACAAATTATCAGGGAAAACCAAAATGTTGATGCAAAGAAGAAGAGTGATGAGGACAACTAAAGAAGATGTGACTTCCAAAGTGGAATACATAGAGCTGTGCAAGACAGTACGAAAAAGTATCACTGAAGACGTAAGGAAATTCAACTGTGAACTAGTGAGGAAAGCAATTGAAACAACCAAAGCCTAAATATAGCAAAGGGACATCTCAGTAAGGGAAGAAAACAGATTATGGCACTGAGAAAAGAAGATGGTTCTGTAACAAGAAATAGAAGCGAAATTTTGACAAGAGTGAAAGATTTCTACTCCAAGTTATATGAAAGGGATGATGCATGTACTCCAGACATCATGGAAGGTACCAGTACAAGAGTTCTTCCAGTCCTCCCAGCAGAAGTTGCACATGCAATCAAGAACATGAAGCGGGGAAAAGCTCCAGAAGAAGATGGAATTACTGTAGACATCATACAAGAAGCAAGTGGAGAAATCGAAACAGTACTCGCCCAAATTTTCACTCCATGCCTTAATGAAGGGAAGATTCCTGAGGATTGGAACAACGCTACAATGATCTTGCTACATAAAAAAGGTGACATTGAGGATCTCGGGAACTACAGACCTATCAGCCTCCTATCAGTGGTTTATAAAATCTTTACTAAAGTTCTTTCACACCGCCTGAAGATAACACTGGACATGGCTCAACCGAGAGAACAAGCTGAATTCAGGAGTGGCTACAGCACAATAGATCATATCCATGTACTGAGAGAACTAATTGAAAGAGCGAGGGAATATGAACTTCCATTGTGCATGGCTTTTATCGATTATGAAAAAGCCTTTGATTTGGTGAAACCATCAGCAGTTACAATGGCTTTGAAATCCTGCGGTATTGAAGATGCATACATTAATATTATTAATAACATCTATGAAAATGCAAGTGCAAAGATTCGGCTGTTTGAAAATTAATGCCACATTGGAGTGTATCTTTCACTCGCTGAGGTGGGAAAACAAAGGGATAAAGATTAATGGAGATTATCTAACCCACCTTCGTTTTGCTGATGACGTAGTCATTTTTGCAACTACCCCATCAGAGCTGCAGGGTATGATCCAGGAACTTGCTGACAAGAGTAAAGAGGTGGAATTAAAAATGAACTTTCAGAAGACAAAAGGGATGTTCAATGCTTTTACAAGAAATGAAGATTTATCGATTGATGGAGAAAAGCTGAAGATAACAGACACGTACGTTTATCTTGGACAGCAGATATCAAGTGAGGGTCACATTGATGAAGAAATTAATCGGCGTACAAAACTTGCCTGGAGAGCTTTTGGAAGAAACAGCATAATTTTCAAGAGCAATATGCCATTATGTCTTAAAAGAAAAGTGTTTGATCAATGCATCCTTCCAGTGCTTACGTATGGTGCAGAGACGTGGACCTTAACTAAAAGAGACATACAAAGGCTGCAGACAACTCAAAGAGGCATGGAGAGGTGCATGCTTGGTGTAACCAGGAGAGATAAGAAGAGGAACTCGTGGATCCGAAAAATGACAAGAGTGGAAGACATCATGATCAGAGTTAAATCCCTGAAATGGCAATGGGCTGGACATACTGCCAGAAGGACAGACCATCGATGGACAGCCGAAATTTTAGATTGGATTCCAAGGGACAGGAAAAGACTCAGAAGAAGACCACATGGGAGATGGGTGGATTTAATTCGAAAGTATGTGGGAGTGACATGGAGGAGACTGGCACAAGACGGACCGTTGTGGAGGAAACTTGGGAAGACCTTCGCCCAGCAGTGGATTGATAATGGTTGACAATGATGATGATGATACTTCTGACATCAACATAAAACCTTTATACTACTGACATCATCAACCCAGTAAAAACCTTTATACTACTGACATCAACTTATAGACTACTGACATCAACATAAAACCTTTATACTACTGACATCATTAACCCAGTAAAAACCGTTGTACTACTGACATCAACATAAAACCTTTATACTACTGACATCATCAACCCAGTAAAAACTTTTATACTACTGACATGAAACCTTTATACTACTGACATTAACTTATATACTACTGGCTACTGACACCAACATAAAACCTTTATACTACTGACATCAACTTATGTATCAACCCAGTAAAACCTTTATACTACTGACATCAACTTATGTATGAACCCAGTAAAACCTTTATACTACTGACATCATCAACCCAGTAAAAACCTTTGTACTACTACATTTTGATATACCACTGACCTGGCAAACACTCGTGAAATAAAACGGCATGAACTTCTGCATCAACCCAGTAAAGTACATAAGGCTAAATGAAATAAAATACAATACTTATTATCTGGCAAAGTTCAAATTATATTTTAACGTTAAACATACTGAAAAATGGCACATTTCGAACTGGGTGGTTGGCAGGATGGGCAAGACAAATTTCAGGGTAGGATCAAGCCCACCATCGCATCCCCTTGGCGACGTTCGTGTCGTAAGGTCCCCTTGTGAGCTAAATTAGACGAGTTAACGGCTAGAAGAAAGAAGACTTCAATTACTCACATAAATCGTCTTTTATTGGAATCCAGGAACAGCATAACTACGCTACAAGGTATTCAGTGGTCTCAGCAATCTGAACCTCTGTGACATTAGGTTTAATGTGCATACATCTCAATATAACTTTTGTTCAGAATCAGGGACGCGCGAAGCGGGGATCAACAGGTGCAGAGCACCCGGGCGCCAGGTTTCGGGGGCGGCAGGACGCCTCAATCAAAATTTTACGGTTAATAAATTTATATCAGTGGCGTGGGAGAAGTTAAGAAAACGTTTTACTCTGAGAAATCGTAATGCTACGTGCACGTTTATTTTTTGAGCAAAATAATTCATTATATAATTCAACAGAAAACGACTGCAAATCACAAGGCACGTTCAGCTGTCGTGCCCCGGGTATTGGCCCCTCCGTAATAAATAAGGGGCGTCTTCCACCCCCTTTCTACCTCGCTTCCGCGTCATGCACTTTCCTATCGGGCACTCAGCCCAAATCTCCTAGCTACCTATTTCTAAGGGTTGTTTAAGACCTTATGGGGTCAGACACTCCCTTCCTAAAATTCTCTACATATGATCTGATCTGACTACAAAACCCTGAATAATTTTCATTGTTTTATTCAGCAACAGATACCGCGGGCAATGGACTAAAAATGATTATTCTAAATTTTTTTAAATCTTGAAGATTTCAGAATTCATGATATGCGTGGCCAGCAGCGCTACGACAAATGGGCCAATATGAAGGAAAAACACAAGTTCGGAAAACGTAATTTTTCGACCTAAAACCCTTATGCATTTTATGTACATTGAGGTGCTCATACTTTGAATCTGGTAGTAAATAGCGACGAAAAAATTTCTGTCGGGAGAGTGAATACTTTCATCATTGTTAAAGAAACACATGCTTTCTTTTGTTTGTGAATTACCTTACCGTTGGAAACTTCTAACAGCGTTGAATGTAAAACCGTGCTGTTAAACAAGGTGAGAAAATAGGATCGATGCAATAATGGTAACGAGGACTGGGATACAATTTTGATGCAATCAACCATGTATTAGCGCTTTAACGAATATTTTAGAGACAGTGATACACGAAATTTAACCAATCTTTCTTAGAAAACAAAAAAACAAAAAACAAAAAAAAACATGCAAGTTTATTTGTTCCAGAAAGATTTGGAGCACTCTTTCTTCAAAAATCAATGTTGGTAGTAAATTAATGCCAAAATCTGTTGAAGTTATACCAACCGTAATGGAAATGTTAAAACAAGTAATTGGCTGTTTAAAAGAATGATGTCAGTAGTATACATGGGGGTTTTAAAGACATGTTAGCTGAAGATAAAACAATTGCCGAGAAAATAGATTGCGAAACAGACTTTCCAACTGTTGAACTTATTAGACCATGTAAGAAAAAAAGCAAGAAAAAAGAAAAAGAAAAAAGGAATAAAAAAAACAAACAATAAAGATGACACCGAATTTTCGGGTGTAATAAGCACGTCTTTTGAATCCGTTCTGATGCAAATTAAATTTATCAAAGTTATTCAAAGTCAATGGAACCGGTATGGAAAACAATAGTATCTGACGGAAGAAAGAAGTTTTTCAATCGGGTCTTTAATCCCTCAGATATTGGTGTAAACGGAATCTTGAGCTTAAGAACTCTTAGAAACAGAGTTATCGACAAAAATAAGATGTGATTTTACGTCCCCTGGTGGGAAAACCATGCATTATTTTAGGAAGAAAGTATTCTCAAAAGGTTTATCCACATGAGCGGTATCGGTCCAAGAAAAAAATTTAGTCGAGTTTTCAGGAGCCCAGATTTTGCTACAAATACATCAGAAGCAGAAATTAACACTTATGACCCCTGGTGGCCAAACCATTCTTTACAAAACATTAGAAATTAAGTGAAAAATATTTTTCATCAGGTCTTGTATGCGATACAGGAAGAATTTTTCAAATCGGAGTTTTAGGAGCAGAAAACGCAATTTACCTTTATGCGCCCTAGCGGAAAGTCTTAAATGATTTACGTGAAAATTTTGAATTTATAGGAAAAACATTTCGCATCGGAAACAGTATCCAACAACGAAGTAATTTTTCAAATTGGACTTTTAGAAGTAGAGATATTGACAAAACTTATAGGAAAAACATGTCACACTAGAAACACTATCCAACAAAGAAAGAATTTTTTAAATCGGACTCCTAGAAGTCGAGATATTGACAAAAATAAGATATACATCTACGCCCCCTGGCGCAGAAACCATGCACTATTTTAAGAAGAAAATGTTTCTAAAAGGTTCGTCGACACGAGTAGTATCGGTCTACAAACGACGTTTTTTTCAATCGAGAATTTAGAAGCTCATATTTTGCTGCAAATGCATCAGAAGCGGAAATTAAGGTTTACGCCCCCTGGTGGCCAAACCATTTTTTTTTTACAAAAATTAGAAATTATGTGCAAACGATTTCCCATCAGGAGCTGTATCCGGTGCAGAAAGAATTTTTCAAATCGGAGATTTAGAAGCAGAGATATAGGGTGAAACGCAATTTACCTTTACGCATTAGCGGAAAGTCTATGAATTACTTGAAAATTTTGAAATTATATGAAAAACATGTCACACGGAAAACACCATAACAAAGAAGGAATTTTTCAAATCGGACTCCTAGAAGTGGAGATATTGACAAAAATAAGATATACATCTACGCCCCTGGCGAAGAAACAGTGGGATATTTTAGGAAGAAAATATTTTTCATTTTCATTTCATTTCATTTTAATTTATTGCATTTTAGTTGTTACAGACATGGTATTACGTAATCATAAATATATAACACAAATTATATATTCCGAAAAGGTTTATCGATGTGAGTGACATCAGTCCACGAAAGAATTTTTTCAATCGATATTTTAGAAGCTCAGATTTTATGGCAAATACATCACAAGCAAAAATTAACACTTACGCCCCCTAGTGGCCAAAGTATTCTTTACCAAAAATTCGAAATTATATGCAAAAGATTTTCCATTAGGAGATGTATTCGCTGAAAAAAATATTTTTCAAATCGGAGTTTTAGGAGAAGAGTTATCGAAAAAAATTACTTTTACGCCCCCTAGCGGAAAATCTATGCGTAATTTGAAAAGGAAACTATATCTAAAACACTCTTCGACATAAATGGAATCGAGAGATAAAATAATTTTTTCAATCGGATGTTTAAAAGCAAATATGTGGATTGAAACGTAATTTTGAATTCGACATGATCTGCATTTACGCCCCTAGCGGTAAAATTGTACCTCGTAAAAAAAACCGAAATAAAGGATCATCATTCGCATATTTCAAGCTTCCGAATGCAAAAATAATTTTTCAAATCGGACTAATAGTTGCAGAGATACCGTGGGTACAGGCGGACGGACGGACGGACAAACCGATAACAGAAGCACGACCTTTTTTTACAAAAGACGTGCTAAAAACTTTTCTATTTTGTGATACAAATAAGAACGGCTGGAACACCTGAACATGAATAACGAGACTTTTCATTTTTTAAATGACCTTTATTCTTTAGGAAGGCGTAATATGTTTATCATCGTACATACCGAAATTTTTTTTACCCTTAAAGCGGACTTTTGCGTTAATTGACAGACAGGAAGCTGACTTCTTGGATTATTCGCTGCGTCATCTGAACCAGTTTTCCAGATTTTCTTTCCTTCAATTTTACATGAGACAATTGTGTTTTATGAAAACTTAATTTATGGGAAATATAAAATGATGTTGCTAAAGGTATTTATTTCATGTAAAAAGGAATAAAAATGGAAAAATATTCTTGTAAAAGGGGCGGCAAATCTGGGCTGGCACCCAGGCGGCAAATGCCATTAGCGCACCCCTGTCCAGAATATACGTACCTAGTCTACAAATTACAACACAATATTGCAGTAATATAACTACACACCTTTCGCTGCGTGCTCTATACATTATATAGTGCGTTCTTATCATTTCAACACACACACGTCACTCACTCTGACCTCGAGACTGCTGCCACAGAGCATTGATTGAGTGAGAATAAAACAACGCTAAGGTTGAAACGCATGAAGAAAATGAACTCAAAATTAAACACAGAAATAAACTAAAAATGAAAGTTAAATGAAAGTATACGTCATACCTTCCTAAAGTGTGTGGCTTAGTTTGGTGGAACGCCATGGACTCCTTTTAAGAAAACTATGTGTTGGAGAACAGGACTCATTCTCCACAAACCCAAAGACGGACTCCACCGACAAAGATCTCCGAAGGACCTGGACTCTCTTGTTTCCAGTAACAGCGAACAATCAAAAACACCTCAAGCAGACAGATTCCTGGATGTTCCGAGTAAGCCGCAATATGTGGTTATGTTGAAAGACAGACAGAAATAGCATAGAGATTGATTGACAAGCGCTTCTGTTCTTATTTTCGGAGACTTCTGCATCCGTTCTGGAACTTCCGCTTTGCGTCAATAAGGAAATGGTGATCTGGAAGTGTTGCGCCTATCTTTACGTAGCTTATCATCTGGATCACCCACGCACTGTCACGGAAAGATCATTTTTAGACATGCAATTATTTCGATGAAAGAATTACGCCTACACGGGAACACATGTATGAAAGAGTATCCATGTTCATTAAAACATTTTTCTATAAATATAATTCTTCTCATTCACTGCATTTTAAATTTCGCTTACGTACATTTTATGGCAAAAATTCATTCTATATGCAAGTAAGAAATGAAATACCAACAAATATTCGGGTGAAATTTGAGCGTCTTTTGACGTAAAACAAAGGATGATGATAAGTAACATAGAAGTGATTAAAATTAGCTGGCATTTGATATCCAGCAAATAAGGAGTTAAGATAACTAACTACTATTTATTATAGGACATGGAGGCAGATGCATGAAAGAATTTTTAATGACCCTTAAGCAGCGGAAATACCATTGCAAACAAAAATATATATCTATGTCTTTTGAATGTATTACTAATTTCAGAAACTGAGATAGGGTGACGCGCATTAACGCCCTGTTATAGAAACATACGCATCCTTAAAAGTTGCAAAATTTACACAATTGATACAGCAAATGGTGTACAATGAAAAAAAAAATCACACGACATTTTAGAGAGGAAGTTATGGCGTCAAATAGAAATCTGCAACCTCACGACAGAATTATGAAAAATTAAAAATTGCACACAAAATATTTTACCTAGTGGAAGATAGCTAATGCAAGAACAGTTTTCCAAACAAGTAATTTAGGAATAGTGACAGCGTGGAAAATATAATATACTCAATGGACAAAACATTAGAGGTACCTACCTAACAGCGTGTTGGTCCTCCTCTAGCGTGAATAACAGCCTGTACACGCCGAGGCATCGACTCCACAAGATGTCGTAGTGTTTCCAGAGGTAATGTCAGCCATGCATGCTGAAGCATTGCGTGCAACTCCGCCCGAGACGTCGGGTCAGGATCATTGGATCAGATGTTCCAATCCATGACATTCCAGAGAGCTTCCACAATCCACAGGGTGTAAATCCGGAGACTCTGAGGGGCCACTTGATGTTTCCATAATCAGATGAGTGTTTCTCGAGTCATGTCTGGGTGGTTGCGGCCGTGTGGGGCGGTTCATTGTCCAGCTGGAACAGCCCATCGACCGCAGGATACGAGAAGGCCATGAAAATGTGTAGGCAGGGCCGGCCTTACTGCTTCGGTGGCCCTAGGCAATGATTTACTTCGGAGGCTCCTAATAGTATGTACAGTATGTACTACATACTGTATTTAAATGAAACGTGAGAAAAAAAGTACATACAAAAATATACCGCCAGTATGAAATATGGCAGAAGTACATAATTAATTACAATGATTAATATCTTGTCGCGTATCCTTTAGATTTTATAATTTCTTTCAATCTATTAGGCATAGATTTTATCAGTTTTCTATAGCGCGTCGCATAAATATAGAGACAGAACAAATTCTCGAATAAAAAAGGGAACAACAACGAGCTGAAATGTACACCTCATATTTATAGCAAAAACAGCATAGGACACGCAGCTGCACAATAGTTTGACGGAAACATAACAATTCCAACGCCAAGTATAAGAAAAAAAAAAACAGAAATACGCTGTCTCAAAAATATAAAGACTTACTAGTTATGAGCACCGCCGGTACGAATAGTGGAGCCGTTGTTCCGAATAACAGTGAAAACCGGATTGGGCATGCTGTCCACCAAGTGATATAAGTGTTCTGGATGGAGTGCGTACCAGCTTCGTTCAATCTGCTCTTTCAATGCCACCGCACTTGAGAACTGCCGTCCATTCGCATACACATCACGAGCTAGGATACCCCAGAGGTTCTCGATAGGGTTCAGATCTAGACTGAGTGCTGGCCAATCCATCACTGTCACATGATGAGTGTTAAACCAGCTTTTCGTTGTTGCAGACTGATGGATAGAGGCATTGTCTTGCTGGAACAGATTTTCAACACCCGCTAGAGTTTCGGCAAACGGTAGAAGGTGGCTGCTGAGTATGCCCTGATGCGTTTCGGAGTTTTGCCTGCCTTGCAAAAAAGTGATATCCGTTGTCCCATTGAACGCAAAAGCTCCCTAGACCATCACAGATCCCTCTCCTTTCTGTCTGCTGAAGAAGGTGCGTGGCTCGCGTCGTAAATCATGCAAATAGCAGTTCCAACCGTCAGAGCCGTCCAGGTTGAACTTTTTCTCATCGGAGAAAATAGTTGTGATCCACTCGTCCGTCCAGTGCATGTGGCTGCTTGCCCATAACAATCTAGCTTCCTTGTGGCGCCGCTTGAGGCGTGGAAGACAGAGCATTTTACGGAGCACAATGTTGCGACTTTCCTTGATTCGTCGATGAATTGTGTCCTTTGAGACGGTGACACCAACAGTCCGAGAAACTTGACGTAGTGATAACCTTTGGGATGAAACTAAACGCATGATGGCACGATCATCTCGTTTGGTTGTTATTCGAGACCTTCCAGGCCGTTTTTTGGCAGTTAACGCACCGCGTTTCGATAAAGTTTTATAAATGACTGCCCTACTCCTCCCCATGGCTTTACAAATTTTCACTACAGGCAATCCATTTGCTCTCAGTCTCCAAATCTTCTGCACCTCCTCACCAGAAAGTTGACTGATGCGTGGTATTTCGGTAAATGAATATCTGACGGCAGGTCCGCTGTCTTTTGTAGACTGGACCAAATTACGGCCCATGCGCGTGTGTACAACATGCTATTTTGTACATCTCATTTGCATGTGGATACTTTACATAGCTGTCTTTATATTTATGAGACACCTAAAATTACGCCATTTTACTTTGTGGTGTTCTTTTCACACAATCAGGTCATCTCGACGAACCGAAACGTTTGTTGTACGGTTATGTCTAATTAGGTACCACTTCAGCTTCTTACCTATATTCGCATTGCGTTCACGACGCAAAGTCGACTGTCTCTATATTTATGCGAAGCACCTTAGGTAAATCGGGGCTTATTTTGAGATGTGCACATTGTTGCCTTCATTTAGCCCTTCATGATGGTGTAGAAGTGTATGTTTAGCTGAACCTCGAATAAAGTCTATTTGTACTTCATTGTGTTCTGGAGCATCGCTTTTTGCCTGAAGATCGGTAATGTCTCTTTCCTTTTTCGTAGAACACGTTGCTTCATCTGTACGTAGATTCATCTTGAAAAGCTTCAATAACGAACCTTACCGTCTCTCTATTAACTGTTCAGCTTCTTTTTTCTATTCTTCTTTTCTGCACCACTGTCGAACGTAGACTATAATGAATAAAATTCGCCGGCTGGAGGTGTAGTGCAGGAAAGCTTACGTTAAGTCACGTTAGGGTTATTGAAAGGTTACTTGACGTAGCTAAAGTGTGCTTAATCTTCAAAGTGCTAGAGTTGTTTAGGTAAGACACGCACGTGCAATAAATTCCAAGAATATGGAATTTATTTTTACTCAGCGTTCCTCATTATGTTGAATATCAGTAATATAACTTCGGTTTTAGTACATTAGTACCTTGAAGGCTCCTTATTAGAGCGGTAAACACAATATTCCCTGAACTTAACGTAAACACTCAATGAAATAGACTTAACGGCCAGACAGAGGTCTGACAATAAAATGAACTAAGTAAATGTACTCACTTTTAACCTTTTATTTGGGATCTCCTGGTATTACTCAAATACACACTCCAAAATAACACAACTACTAATAGCCCGAACTTTCGTACTATCGTAATATCGTAGAAAAGTAGGTAAATCGCATATCAATAATCAGGAAGAACCTATCACATATAAAACGAAGCTCTCCGGTATCCTTGAGCGCGCCTATATATACTGCATACCACCACGTCATGACTTACACTGGTTGCCACATATAATTCAGCGGGAGAAACAATATCTCGTTAAGTGAGAAGATAATTTGCATAGGAAAATAAAATAACAAGAGATAGTAAAATCAAAAAGAAACTGAATCTAGAGTATACGTTACAAGACCCTCTATCTCCAGACATATTTAGATACAAATGCAACTACAGTGGGAAATATCCCTTCGTAGGAAAACAAATCACTAAAAATATTCAGGTCTCGTAACGTTTCCATTGAATGAATGAACAGAAGGCTTTTTTAAGTTTTGAAACGAGCGACACGACACCGACAACTGGCAATGTTTATCTACTTCACGCTTACCCTGACCGTCCCTCACGAAATAAATAAACAAATAGGACAAAAACAGCTTTTCCGGCTGGAAGCAGACGAGACGAAATATCTAATATACTTCGGCTAATTGGTATTTCAATTTATGGCCCTTCCCCGCGAATCCCTCAGCGGAACTACAAGCTTTTAATCGCCAGAGGGTATTTTAACTCCCACGAATGGAACATGATCCGCTCCGAAGTTTGCTGGAAATTTGTAACAGCAGCTTGAGAGGACAAAAGAGCCCGCTATCTTCCCATGACAATTGACAAATGAATTAGGGTCATTTTCCACCACCAGAAATTTCTCTCTTCTGCCCTGCGGCCGGCTTAGTCTTTTTTACGCTTTCCAATCGTAAGTTCAAGAAGCGTATATGCTCCAGCTTTGTTCGTCCGTCTGTTTCTATGTCTGCCTGTCCGCACGGTAACTAGCGTAAAATGGCTCGATTTTGATGGAATTGTAGTATGTGGTAAGGGATAACCTAGGAACGAATCCTATTGAAAATGGGCGAAATGGAGTCAAAGGTCAGGGCATAGGAGCGGGATCCATTTCATCGCCGTTATACGTCATAAATTACGTAAAAATGCTTCGATTGCGACAAAACTTTATCATGTTGTCCCGGAGGTATACTGAACCAGTTCTGTTGAATATCATAGAAACGGGGTCAAAGATAAGGGCACAGGAGCGAGATTTATTTTAATTTTAAGACGACATACTTGTTTTCTGGCCGCATCATAAAAACAAAATTGAAGAGTTTGCTAAAGAGCTCTCAAAACATTACAGTTCCATAAATTTTACCATTGAGCATGAAAATGATAATACTCTTCCATTCTTGGACATATTACTAAAAAGACACCCACATACCAATTGTTTATCCTATTCAGTGTACAGAAAGCCTGAAACACAATCTGCTATTATTCCGCATAATTCATCGCATCCAAGAAAACAAAAACTAGGAGCTATAGAGTACATGGTCCGAAGAGCCTTCACCCACTCCTCCATAATCCAGGCTAGAAGAAATGAGTTAAATCATATCCAGATGATTACGATGGCGCATGGCTACCATAAAACGATCGTTGAAAAAATTGCTCGATCAGTGAAATGTCTAGACAAAAGTACCTTACAAAGGGAAACCAGAATTACAAAATATGTTGGCACTATGGACTATATACCTGAAGTCACTACAATACTAAAGAACATTTGCAAAAAACACCACTTTGCGTTTGGTGAAAGTACGAAAAGTATTCGAGCCATCGTGCAAAAAGACCGTGACCAAGTTTCCACACTCAAAAGACATGGGGTTTACAAAATACCCTTAATTCCTATTGACCCAGAAGATCCAGCAATTGCATATATAGGATCCACTGCACGCCCATTGCGAACAAGAATATATGAGCACAAGTACTCAATTACTAATAACTCTGATGCTACCTCTCTTGCACGATTAGTTAATAGAGGTATCTACCGACCAGACTGGACCAATGCCAGTGTGCTGAGCTCAAATCGTACAAAGCGATCTCTTCGATTCGCTGAAAGTTTATGCATATTATCGCACAACTCTGACTGCTGTAATGAAGAAACTCCACGTTTCGTTCCAGTGCCTTGGGCCATGTTAATGCGGCCAGAACAGCATACTCCTATCCAGCAACACTTAACTCCTAATAATTCATTTACAGTTTGACGAATAATGTCAACTTATTAATTATCCTCTGTGTATATATTTTCTTCGCATATGTAATAGCAATTCATAGTATCATTTGTTGAAACCCTTTAACGCATGACAAAACTTCTACTATATTTAATGTAAACCTCGTTATTGTTATCACGTGCTCGCGTAATTTGAAAATGCTTCTTGCTTTTATCCGTTGTTTTGTTTATGTATATTGAAATACCTGACGATGGAGCACTTGGTGCTTTGAAAGATCTTGTAAGTTGTTGTGCCTTATAAATGTCTATTTTTTAGTATAGACTGTACTATTAAATATATCTTATCGTGCTGAAAGGCTTTTCGAATTAAAATATAGCGAGATTTATTCCACAGCCATTATCCTCATAACTTGAGTAATGTTTTCTGGTATGTTGGAAAGCGTATCACAATCAATGCATTGCATGATTTTACTATCTTGTTAAGCTTTACGTCTGCTTTTCCGTAAAGAGTGCGGTATTTTCGTGTGCATAGTCTGCCCCGCAGATAATCCAAGGAAAAAAGTACGTATTGAAAACGACAAAATTCCCCAGATAGTCCGCACCCACAGATAGTCCGCACTTCCAAACTTTAAACAAAGTAAGTAACTTAAATTTGTGACTTACCCGGTTTTCTCTTTCATTTCACCAACCTTTATTCCCTGAATTCTAGTAAAAATGCAGGATACTGGCAAAGAATTTGCCAAGACATATGGTACCGTATCTGTCTCTAGGGATGTAAGGTCAGGTGATGCGTAACATCACAGCCTCTCCTTGACAAATGTCAACCCCGCCTTCTCGTGGTGTATCCTGTTCCCACTAAAGGGGCTCTGACGAACGCCAATAGCGGTATAACTATACCATCGGGATTAGAGGAAATGCTATCCCACACTCACCAACCCGCTTGGCCAGCGTGGTGAGTTATAGCCAAACCCCTCCAAAATGATTCTGTAACGTACGAGGAGATGTGACGTACCTGCCAGAAGGACGCACACGACATAAAGGCAGATAGGAATCAGAATAAAATGTCCGCGTAGCTTAATTGGTAGAGCAACTTATTCCGGAATGAGTGGACCCGGGTTCGAACCCCGGCGCGGATAAAAATGACGGAGAAATTTACTTCGTTATAATGGCGCCCGAACTATCCGGATGACCCGACCGTTCAAAATCTCGCATTGGTGTGATGTTATTTCCACACCGCGAGATAGGAAAAATATGAGCAGCACTTCGAAAGAAAAAAGAAAAATAAGGGGGAGATGATGTAACGTACGAGGAGATGTGACGTACCTGCCAGAAGGACGCACACGCATAAAGGCAGATAGGAATCAGAATAAAATGTCCGCGTAGCTTAATTGGTAGAGCAACTTATTCCGGAATGAGTGGACCCGGGTTCGAACCCCGGCGCGGATAAAAATGACGGAGAAATTTACTTCGTTATAATTCCACAACTTAAATCTTGGCCCTCAGTCTCCGGCAGCTGGAATGTACCTGGCCAAGGCAGCGGCCAGTGCGACATGAAGGCAGAGGTTGCTAAGATTCCCCGGAGGACCGGACTAGGCTGCCATCTGATGCTGACCTTGGCTACGTATAATGGACGGTCCCTATCTTCTGATTCAAAGCTTCTTGAATTGGAAGAGGAACTACAAAGGATCAAGTGGGGCTATGTGAGGTAAGGAGAAAAGGAGAAGATCTCATTGAACTGAAAAGTGGACATCTCTTCTACTATCGTGGGACAGATACTGGCAGAACTAGTGGTGTAGGATTTATAATAAACAAGAAAATGAAGGATAAAGTTGTAGAAGTTGAAAGTTCCTCTGACAGAGCTGCACGACTCGTTATCCAACTCTCGAGAAGATACCAGGCTCAGATTATTCAAACTTATGCACCCACCACAAGTCATCCTGAAGAAGAAATTGAAGAATTTTATGAGGAAATTCGTCATCTAAATAATAAAGGTAAGTAGCACTGGAAGATAATTATGGGAGATTTCAATGCAAAAATAGGGCAACGGCAACAGAATGAAACTTCAGTAGGTAAATTCGGTCACGGCAACAGAAACCAGCGTGGAAATACTCTCGTTGAGTTTGCAGAGGCAGAAGGGTTTTTCATCTTGAACTCCTTTTTCAAGAAAAAGCCACACAGGAAATGGACATGGAGACATCCAAATGGGACGACAGGTGAAATTGATTTTATTATGTGTAAAAAAATTCGTCATCGAAGACTGCAGTGTGCTGAACAAGTTCAACACAGGTAGTGACCATAGATTGGTGAGATGTAAGATGCACCTCAACACTAAACTCGAACGTGGCAAGCTCATAAGACAAACAAAATATATTGACATAACCAACCTTAAAAAACACCATAATACCTTCAAGTTGGAACTGAAGAACAGATTCTCTGCTTTAGAAGGCCTAACATCGGAAGAAGTGGATATTTCGGAAGTTAACAGAAAAGTAACCAAAGCTCTTATGGAAACAGCAACAAAATTAGCTGGGTCTAAGAACAAGTTGCACGTGAACAAATTATCAGGAAAAACGAAAATGTTGATGCAAAAAATTAGAGAGATGAGGACAACTAAAGAAGATGTGACTTCCAAAGTGGAATATATAGAGCTATGCAAGACAGTACGAAAAAGTATCACTGAAGACGTAAGGAAATTCAACTGTGAACAAGTGAGGAAAGCAATTGAAAACAACCAAAGCCTAAAGATAGCAAAGGGACATCTCAGTAAGGGAAGAAAACAGATTATGGCACTGAGAAAAGAAGATGGTTCTGTAACAAGAAATAGAGGCGAAATTTTGACAAGAGTGAAAGATTTCTACTCCAAATTATATGAAAGGGATGATATATGTACTCCAGACATCATGAAAGGTACCAGTACCAGAGTTCTTCCAGTCCTCCCAGCAGAAGTTGCACATGCAATCAAGAACATGAAGCGGGGAAAAGCTCCAGGAGAAGATGGAATTACTGTAGACATCATACAAGAAGCAAGTGGAGAAATCGAAACAGTACTCGCCCAAATTTTCACTCGATGCCTTAATGAAGAGAAGATTCCTGAGGATTGGAACAACGCTAAAATGATCCTACTACATAAAAAAGGGGACATTGAGGATCTCAGGAACTACAGACCTATCAGCCTCCTCTAAGTGGTTTATAAAATCTTCACTAAAGTTCTTTAACACCGCCTGAAGATAACACTGGACATGGCTCAACCGAGAGAACAAGCTGGATTCAGGAGTGGCTACAGCACAATAGATCATATCCATGTGCTGAGAGAACTAATTGAAAGAGCGAGGGAATATGAACTTCCATTGTGCATGGCTTTTATCAATTATGAAAAAGCCTTTGATTTGGTGAAATCATCAGCAGTTACAATGGCTCTGAAATCCTGCGGTATTGAAGATGCATACATTAATATTATTAATAACATCTATGAAAATGCAAGTGCAAAGATTCGGCTGTTTGGAAATACAACACACATAAAAATTGGAAAGGGAGTGAGACAAGGTGACACCATATCTCCGAAGCTCTTTAATGCCACATTGGAAAATGTCTTTCAATCACTGAACTGGGAAAACAAAGGGATAAAGATTAATGGAGATTATCTAACCCACCTTCGTTTTGCTGATGACGTAGTCATTTTTGCAACCACCCCATCAGAGCTGCAGAGTATGATCCAGGAACTTGCTGACAAGAGTAAAGAAGTGGGATTAAAAATGAACTTTCAGAAGACAAAAGTGATGTTCAATGCTTTTACAAGAAATGAAGATTTATCGATTGATGGAGAAAAGCTGAAGATAACAGACACGTACCTTTATCTTGGACAGCAAATATCAAGTGAGGGTCACATTGATGAAGAAATTAATCGGCGTACAAAACTTGCCTGGAGAGCTTTTGGAAGAAACAGCATAATTTTCAAGAGTAATATGCCATTATGCCTTAAAAGAAAAGTGTTTGATCAATGCATCCTTCCAGTGCTTACATATGGTGCAGAGACGTGGACCTTAACTAAAAGAGACATACAAAAACTGCTGACAACTCAAAGCAGCATGGAGAGGTGCATGCTTGGTATAACCAGGAGAGATAAGAAGAGGAACTCATGGATCCTAAAAATGACGAGAGTGGAAGGCATCATGATCAGAGTTAAATCTCTGAAATGGCAATGGGCTGGACATACTGCCAGAAGGACAGACCATCGATGGACAGCCCAAATTTTAGATTGGATTCCAAGGGACAGGAAAAGACCCAGAAGAAGACCACATGGGAGATGGGTGGATGAAATTCGAAAGTATGCGGGAGCGACATGGAGGAGACTGGCACAAGACAGACCGTTGTGGAGGAAACTTGGGGAGACCTTCGTCCAGCAGTGGATTGACAATGGTTGACAATGATGATGATGATGAGATGTCTTTAGAATTTAGCCAATAAAAACAGCATACAGTTCCAAATTACAAATTTAATATGCACAATACATGTACAAAACGATAGATAAACATTTTTTTAATTAAAAAAAAAAAAAAAGAGAGAGATTCTTAATCGTCGATTTCCGTATCGCTGTCACAGTGAAAAAGATTGGAATACTCAGCCAAGGGTTCCCCGCCATCAATTTCATTATCAGATTGCTCTTCGGCTTGGGATGAATTTTCATTGTCGCTTTGAACGGCGCTTTCAAAGACCCGCTGGAATCCATTCTAGATGACAGATGCAGGGACAGAATTCCAGACATCCACAATCCAAGTGCACACATCGTCATATAGACCAGATCGTATCATATGTAGAAGATTTTAGGAAGGGTGCGTCTGACCCCAGGTCTTAAACAACCCTTAGAAATAGGAAGCTAAGAGATTTGGGCTAGAGTGCCCGATAAGAAAGTGACAAGGAAGCAAGGTAGAAAGGGGGAGGAAAGCTCCCTTATTTATTACCGGAGGGGGGAGTACCCGGGGTCCGACGGCTTAACGTGCCCATCCGAAGCACGGTGGGTATTTAGCGGTTTGGGCGTTCGTACCTGCCTAAGATCGAACCTGAGGTCATCTCCATGGCAGTCACGAACGTTGACCACTAGGTCACTCGCGGCCAAGGTCGGTCTTAGTGCTTACGGTATCTCTCTCCCTGTTTCACAAAGAGAGATAAGCCCAACGTAGGAAATACGTCCGTTTTCTTTAATTTTAATTCCTTTAATCCTTTGACGAATTGGCTGAAAATCTTGCATTTCAACGAAAGACTTAGAAGATCACACTCATCATGAATGTCAGGGTCATAGGGGTTAAAACTCCTAAACTTAATTCCCTAAAGCAGGGTGTCAAACATGTACCGGTATGCTGAGGAGGAGAAAGGTTAGTGTGTGTGTGTGTGTGTGGGGGGGGGGTAGATGGGGGACCATACTAAGCTGTTACATTATAAATGGCAGTCCTTTGAGATGGACAGGCAGCTCAGTGCACTTTTTCCCCCCTTAATGATCGGTATTTCTAAAAAAAAAAAAAGCTGATAGTTCGCAGTCTCGTATAGTCCGTACCTGCCTCTTATGCTGGGAAAATTCACAGTTAGTCCGCGGACTATACGCGCGAAATACGGTAACAAGATAAACGACACTGCTTGCATTAAAAAATACAAACTTCAGCTGCAGCTGTTTTCAAATCCGTTTTCAGTGCAGCCATAAGAGGCACCTGAAGATTTCCAATTAGAATTGATCGACATGCAATGCAATGGTGAAATGAAATCATCATTTACGAATTTTGATCTTCTAAACTTTTACAAGCAGTTGCCAGAAATATTTCCTATGCTGAAGTACAACGCTTGATTTTGTGTAAGTATGTTTGGAAGCACATATGCATGCGAGCAGGCTTTCCCGATTATGAACTTAAACACGTGCAAAGTGATTAATCGTATTACAGACTAGAACTTAAAAAATATATTGATTGTATCCACGTCTAACATCGCTCCAAACATAAAAAAATTGCTTACCGGCGTACAGTCCCAGCCATCACATTGAGTCCGGTCCTTGATAAGTTAATTTTTTTTTTCATTTGGCCCTTTCGTAGAAAAGGTTGTGCTTCCCTGATATACACTGAAGAGCAATTGAATTAGAGATACCTGTCTAGTAACGTGTAGCACCACCTTTCGCCCTGATGACGGCGGCGATTCGTCTCGGCATGGACTCGACAAGACACCGGAAGCGTTGGGAAGCCATACGGATCTACGACCCCTGAACAAGCTCCCACAGTTCACGAAGATTTGATGGAGGGGGCAGAGCCTACAACATCTCTCTCGATGGCATCCCAGATCTGCTCGATGTGATTGAAGTGAGGTGACCAAGCTGGCCAAGGAAGCGATGTCACGTCGGTGGAGTGTTCATCCAACCATTCGGATACAATTCGGGAGCTGCATTGTCTTGTTGCAGGATGAGGTCCCCAGTGGGATGTTGAAGACGCACAAATGGGAGCAAATGGTCGTCCAGGATATCTGGGTAACGTTGACCTGTGAGGGACGATGTCACACGCACCAGGGGTCCCATTTCAGTCCACGTAAACAGTCCCCGGACGAGAATGCCACCCCCACCAGCTTGAAGGGTACCCTACTGGCAAGAAGGATCCATCACTTCGTGTGGTTTGCGCCGTACTCGTATCCTGCCATCCAAATGTACCAACGTGAATCTCGACTCATCAATCCAGGCAACATTTTCCCACATGTCCAGGGTCCAGTGGCGATGTTCCCGCGTCCATGCTGATCTTTGCACCCTGTGATGTGCGGTCAGCAGCAGTACCCTCGTGGGACGATGGCTTGTGTATCCCATAGCGAGAAGATGGTTCTGGATGGTGTGGCTGCTTACACGTTTTTGTGCACCAGCGTTAAATTCCCGAGTGATTCCTTACACTGTGGCCCGTCTATCCGCCGTTACAATGCGAGCTAGCCGACGATGAACCCGCTCATCCACACGCTGTTGTCTACGGCAGTTGGCCCTTGCAGGGATGGTTTTACCGGATTCGATGTACTCACGGTGCACCCGTGACACAGTGGCTCATGAAAATTCCAGTGCCTGCACGACTTCCGAGATGGAGTGATCCATTGTCGGGCCCCTACAATTTGCCCACGATTAAATGCGCTTAGATCATTTGTCTTACCCATACTGCGTCAGACTCTTACTGATTCCCGTCGCATCACTCCTTATATTGTCAGATCGCTGCATACGTCATGTCGTTTCCGTTCATAGGGTCGCCCACAGCACCACATCTGCATAACGCCAGCTGTCTCTAATTCAATTGCTCATCAGTGTATACTGTATGTACACTGTTTCACTTATTGCGTGTAGCACAAATGTACAAGTTGTAATTAAAACGGACGCCCTAATTTTATACCAATACAAAGCATTACGAAACACTTACGCCAAATTTAATCACAGCATGCAAATTTTGTTCCTTTGGAGAACTAAGGGCAGCCTCTGACATGCGTCACGATCACACACATAAAAGACGTAACAGTCGTGGGGCGTTGCCTAATGACCTTTTTCAATTTATACGAAAATACAGAACACAAGTAAGCAAATTTAAAAGTAGGAAGAATGGTAGCACAAAAATATAAAAATTACTTAAAAATTTTTTAATATAAGAAAGCACACTTAACATAACATCACAATATTTTGCCCATAATAAATGTCTTTTTTTTTTTACTCTGTTAAAAAATGACACAGGTCTTGTTTTTCGTTACCGTGAAGAATACATTTTAGCTCATTATACAGGGTGATTGTAAATTCCTTCAACAAAACAAGAGGGGTTACTCAACTTACGGACTTTGACAGAGGCCTGATCATCGGGCTGACAACCGCAGGGTGGTTCTCGCGCCGTATAGCTCGCCACGTGGATCGTTCTGACCATACCGTTCGACTGCGTTGGGAGCAGTGGACACCCGACGGCACTGCCACACGGCGGAGCGGCTCCGGATGGACCAGGAGGAGTAGAGGGTATCGACGTATCGTGCGCCAGACACGAACGGATCCCACAGGGACCCGGTCAGGCAGATGCAGCGACTCCTGTGTGCCCACGAACCATTTCCCGACGCCTCGCCGAAGCGAATCTATACGATCCCAGCGCTCCTTACGTGTGCTTCCATTAACACCGGAACATCACTGGCTACGTTTACAGTGGTGCCAGACCAGAGCGACGTGAAACGCCATAGACTGCGACGTGTGGGGTTTAGCGATGAGTGCCACTTCATTTTGGGGAGAGATGATCATCGTCTCCGGGTGTGGATGTCCCGGGTCAACGGCACAATCCCAACCTAGATTTCGAGCGCCCCCGTCTCCACTGCAGGCATTATGGTCTGGAGAGTCATTGCCTACGATAGACGATCGACTCTAGTAGTGGCACGTGGATCATTGACGGGCTAGCGGTATATGGATGAGATCCTACGGTCCCATGTGCTCCCATTCTTGGCCGGGATTCCAGGTGCGCTATACCAGCAGGAAAACGCCCGCCCGTACACGACTCGGGTTACCCAGGACTGGTTGCATCATATCCAGACACACCCATAGCCTGCCTGCTCCTTGGACATTCTCCCAATCCATTGGCGCCAACTACGGGGATGCTCAGGGGCTTGAGCCCCCTTGAAATCATTTGTTGGGGGGGGCAGAATTTTTGTTATATGTACTGGATTCATACTTAAATATTTAGTTCCACTTTACATAAAATTAAATAAGATAATCGGAATACAGCGCAAACAATCGGTCTCTATAAAAAAAAAAATCAATATCTTCAAAAAAATCGTGTTTTAACTACCGATACCGAATAAACACTGAAGAAATAAGACAGCCAAGCAAGTGTGAAATCGGGAGTATGGGATGTGGTTTGTACCCTACTTTCCTAATTGTTTAAAGCTACCGATTTTATTTTATTTTTCCCAATCACGTTCCTATCACATCAGTAAGTTGTCAGCAGCTCACCATGCACGCAATGAGCTTCCGTAGGGTCATAAAGCCATAAATGTAAGGGCGGGAGTAATGAATGACCGACCGAGAGCAGAAGACACACAGCAAGACTGCGACAGATTGGGAGTGAAGCGGAATGATACCGCTCTTTTAATCCCCACCGGACCGGGAGGCATAAGGCTGAGCAGTCATTTCCTTTTACTTGGAAAAAAAGAACTAGTTGTTGGCGGCAGTTTTCGATCCTGAGTCGGAAACATCTGTTTCAATTCAATGTTGGGTTTCTTTGCTGCAATCGGTTTTTGTTAATTAATTAAAGTGGTCGACATTTTCGTTAATGGGAATGGGATCAGAGAGAGATCTTTACTTTGAGGTTTATGTTTGAGTGGATGTGAGGAAGAATATTTTTTCAGGAGGGGAGGCAGTGAGTTGGATCTAAAGTGTCCTACGATCTTCCCAGTCCGGTGTTGTAGGGGCAAAGGGAGACGATGGGGATATTTTAATGAAAACAGAGGGCCAGCCATTGACGGGTATTGAAAGTAACAAAGTAGTGAACGTTTAGAAGCCAGCAAAGAGAACCCTCTAGGCTCTAGCTCCGCCCTGTTTCTTTGCCAAGGCATGCCAAGTAAAACCACTGATGATGCGATTGATATGTAGGTTTTTGAGTACGTCATTCGTCTATTCTATTAGGTTCCTTACTTTTCAGTTCTTAGTTTGGACAGCTGTTTCTTTTTTTAAGCATTATTCTGATTACCGATCTACGGACTACGGTTACAATGGAGAAATTCCTTATTCGATTAAAAGCACCGCCACATAATTCCGAAGACAACAAACTTACTAGTTCATCTTCTGCGTCTGCCGTCCAATCTCAGCCGTTTTCAACAGGTTTGGTTTTCTGGTAGTAGTCCCCAACAAAATGCTAAAATTTTGTCCAAAAGAAAAAAATTATAGGAGCTCTTGTGCGCACATTATCGAAAATTAAATCGGAAGAATTAAAACGGGGTTCAAGAATTTGGTTGCTATAAAAAAAAATTAATATCTTTTTCATTAAATCGTGTATCGGTTTGTTTGCTTTTATACTGAAGACAAGGTCCATTTAAACATCTAAAATTTCAACATTGGAAACGGTACCTGCCTTTTAAATTTCAGCACCCCCTTGAAATCTTCAGAAGCCGACGCCTATGCCCCAATCGAGCATGTGTGGGATCAGTTGAAACGCCGGATGCCGCCGTGCTGCACTTTCCTGGATTTGGAGCACAGCGTCCAACATGTGTGGGCCAGTCTGCCGCAGGACAACATCAGGCGTCTGTTCGCCTCCATGTTGGACCGTATTGCAGCATGTATCGACGCGCTATTGAACATGACCGGACTGCGTGCCACAGATCCCTCTGTAATTGTCCTGCAGGTTTGTTTTTGCCATCATGTGTATCATTCATCTGCATCATTACGCCCGTTAAATTTTGGTTCAATCCACTGCTTCCTTCTTGGTGCTCAAATTTCATTGTCCGTGAGTGTAGTGGCATGGGAGACTGAAAAATTCATTCCCTTTACCGACCTGTCACGAAAAACGATTTTTTCTCTACTAGAATTGATTTTTCGACTTCTATCACCAGCACGAGAGAACAATAAATGCGTACTAATCTGTAGCGAGTTCTTTCCAGAATGCAATTGCAATGTCCTCCAAAAAGAAAGCTGTTGATATTGTGCAGCGTCAAGAGCTTTAAGGATTGATTGTCTGTCATTACTCCAAACGTGAGAACAGTGCTTCAGAGGGGGGGGGGCGAACTTGCGACATATACAGGGCAGAAAGGGATCGCTGTAGAAAACTTTTAAGGCAAAAAATATTTTTTCATATCTATCAGCACATTTGACTCTTTCTGACTGTCAGCAAGAGTTCGAATGTTTGCTTCTAGGACGTACCGGCTCTACGTAGTAAACTAAACAAAAATCCAAAAGTGCCGTGTAGCTTTAAAAAGCTTCAGTTACATTATTTCGGGCAATTAAGTGTCGGTACTTAATTGCTTTTTCGCTCACTATTCTCTATGTAACATCTAATCAGAAAACTTTAAATTTACATCTCCCGAGAGCGTGCATCGAACCAGCAAGTCCCGATTTCCCAGTGTAAAGGAACTTCCAAACAGCTGAAGTTAAGAAATTGTACCTTAGAAAAAGAGTCTTAACTAGGCTTTTCTACGCCCGGGGCTATTCACAAAATATTGGGTCCATACCTTGCTACTTTCCTAGTTATATCCACAGTGGAGTCTCACTATTGTGATCATCCTCCTACTTTTGACGTCAACAGCGCGTAGCTAATGAAAGAAGGTACACGTCGTGAGCTGGCTTGGAGGGTATATAAGGTGTGTTGTACGCATTCTGAAAACATAGGGCCGCGGGTGGCCTAGTGGGCAACGTTCGTGACTGTCACGAAAAGGACCTCAGGTGTGATCCCAGGCAGGTACGAACGCTCGAACCACTAAATATCCGCCGTGCGTCGGATGGGCACGTTCAGCCGTCGGATCCCGGGTACTGGCCCCCTAGTAATAAATAAGGGCGTCTTCCTCCCCCTTTCTACTTCGCTTCCGTGTCACTTTCCTATGGGTCGCTCTAGCCCAAATCTCCTAGTTTCCTATTTCTAAGGGTTGTTTAAGACCTGGGGTCAGACACTCCCTTCCTAAAATCCTCTACATATGATCATCTCTGATCAGCTGAAAACATACCACTCGTTGCTGTCCTGGATAAAAGGAGCGATTTATCAGATTTGCAAAAAGTTATGATTACCGGCTTTCGAGACAAAGGTGGCAGTATTTCTGATACAGCGCAGTTTGTAAACCGTTTGCGTGCTGCTGTGGTTAAAGTGAATTGTGATTGGAGAAATGGCACCATTGCAAATAAACAACGTGCAAACTGCTGAACATCACGTGCCATTGATGTGAGAGGTGAACGTCGGCTTCGAAGGTGCGTGAGGGCTGATTGACACGCTACAGTGGAGCAACTCACTACCCGACTGAACCAGGGGGCTACCGGAAGTGTGTCTAAAACGACAGTTCAGCGGACCCTGCTGCGTATGGGGCTCCGATGCAGACGGATGGTCACTGCACTTATGCTAACGAAGGTTCATCGGCAGAAAAGGCTTACATTTGCACGACAGTATCGGAATTGGGCCTTCTCTGATTGACAAAGGATTGCCTTCTGCGATGAGTCAGGCTTTCTGTTTCATCGAACGGATGGACGTTGGTGTATAAGGCCAGAAACATCGGAGAACAAACAATCTTTAACCATTGCTGGAAGAACACAAACTGGTGGGGGACGCATTATGGTCTGCGGAATGTTTTCGTGGCATTCTCTGGTTCTACTCATACCTGTCAAAGGTACTATGGACCGAATTCGTAATGAATCAATCCTTGCGGACCACGTACACCCATACATGCGGATTGTGTTCCCTGTGGCGGATGGGATCTTCCAGCACGACAATGCGACGTGTTACACAACTTGAAATGTCCGAGAGTGATTGGAAGAGCACCGCTAGAAATGTCCTAGAGTGGTTGAAGACTTCAAAATACTTGCATGACCCCGTAATTCCCCAGTCTTAAACCCAATCGAGCATCTGTGGGACCACCTCAATCGTGTTGTACGCTTTATGCATCCTCCACTACGCACCCTACAGCAGCTGTTAGATGCACTGTAGTCAGCATGGCTGCACATACCTGTGAACACTTTTCAGCACCTTACTGAGTCACTCCCAGCCCGTATAGCTACTGACTGCGCTGACACGGCGATTACTCTGGATGTTAGCTGGTGTCACAATAATGTGACTCCACCGTGTATAACTAATTTAATATAATAGTTACATATGTATATATATATATATATTGTATTAAATAACCGATGTACACTATATTGACAAAAGTCACCGGACACCCCTTCAAAAGCAAATGAACGAATCCGCTGCGTTGTCAAGATGCGCGGTACAGCTGCAAACGGTATAAAAACAAGCCTGCAGTTGACCTAGATCATACCGCACTGTGAGGTTGAGTGAAACTGTCGCGGCGGGAGACAACTAACTTTGAGAAAGGAAGGATTGCTGGGTGTTATATTAGTGGGTTGTCCATAAGAGAAACCAAGGGGCGTTTAAAGATATCAAAGTCAACTGTTTTGGATGTACTGAATAAGTGGTAGACACATGACGTGCCTGAAGCAGAAAAACGTACCGGCAGACCAAAGAAAATCAGTGACAGAGGACGTCGAAGCCTCAGGAGAATCGTTACAGCTAATCGACAGAGTACTGCACAAGACCCCAGTGTACAGGTGAGTAAAAATGCTGGAATCTCGGTAAGTACACGTACCATTCGCAGAGAACTTCAATCCATGGGTTACCTTGGTCGGGCGGCTGCTCATAAGCCTTTTATCTCCACTCGGAATGCTACTCGTCGTTTAGCATGGTGTAAAGAACATTTATCCTGGACCGTAGATCAATGGAAACGGGTCCTATGGACTGATGAACCCAGATACACGATCCATCAGTCTGATGGCCGTGTGTAGGTATGGCGGCAGCAGGGGAACGCTATTTGCTACAGTGTACTGTTCCTACGTTCAAGGTTGGACCTAGCAGTGCACTCGTGTGGGGGTGTTTTTCGTGGTACGGTCCCGGCCCATTGGTTATCTTGGACAAACCTGTTAATCAGCGCGTCTACCTCAGTATTCTGGACAATTATGCTCCCTACCAGCTCTGCGGCAATACTATGGAACCGAGCCTTCTTGGTACCAGCAGGATATTGTGTCGAGCCGTAAAGCACGGACTGTTACGGCGGGGTTTGACGATAGTTCAGTATCGTGTGTGGACTGGCCAACACAGAGCCCTGATCTTAATCCCATAGATCACCTATGGGATGAATTAGTGCGCCGTATAAGAAGTTTGGAACAAAGGCCTACTGCTAAACAACAGTTAGCGGCAGCATTATGTACTGAATGGAAGCACACACCTATCGCTATGTTCCAAAACCTTGTCGAAAGCATGTCTCAAAGTCACTGGGTTTTGTTACAGAATCCTTAGGTTGAATGACCAACTGTAACTGTCAGCTGTGGGTTAATCCCCCACATTCATGCACCTACCTGATTAAAAAGACAAAACAAAATGTTAAAAATGATTCAAGTGTGGGATATGGTAGACCTACCACACTTGAGAAGGACGGTCCACCACTGAATAGAGCTGGAATTTCTAAAAGGCGCATGAGAAAGAGATCACGGCTCAGTGAGTGTAAGATTGGTGTATGGAATTCTAGAGGTATAAATGGCAAGGTGAATGAGGTGCTTGAAGAAATGAATAAGTATAAATTGGATGTGCTGTGTGTAAGTGAAACAAAAAAGAATAAAATTGGGATAGAAGAAGTGAATGGCGCGGTGAGTGTGTGGTCTGGAGTATTAGTTTATGCTAGGAGAAAGGCTGGTGTAGGTGTGATTTTAAGTGAAAAGATGAAAAACAACTTGATCCATTACAGCTGCATTAGTGAGAGAATTCTTCGGATGCGTCTGAAAGTGAAACTTCGGAGAAATAGTAATTGTTGTAGTGTATGCTCCTTGTGACTCGGAGCCTACTGATAAGAAGGAAGATTTCTGGAATGAGCTAAAAGCTGTTTTGAGTCCGTTTGGTGCTAAAGAGAAAGTTATAATAGCAGGAGATTTCAGTGTTCGAGTAGGTGAGCAGAATGCGATTTCTGACAATGTTCTGGGTAAGTTTAATGATCCTTGTGTAAATGATAATGATGAAAGATTAATTGAAGTCTGCATTGAGAATGGTTTGTGTGTATCTAAAACGTTTTTCAACTACTAGTATATCCACACATATACTTGGGAAAATCGTACTCTTGGTCAAAAGAATATTATAGATTTGGTGTCTACGATCAGCGTCTGAAACACTTAGTTGTTGACACTCCTGTGATGAAAGGTGCGGATGTTGGCTCTGATCATTACTTGGTAGTGTCACGAGTGAAACTGAATGTCGGTTGCAGGAAAAGGAATAGGAAGAGGCTTAGGATGGACGGAGTAAAAGTTAAAAAGCTCCATGAAGATCATCAGCGTTATGCCAACTTACTCAGAAGACGACTGGAGGAGTTAAAGTCATGTGCAAGGGATGTAGAAAAGAAGTGGAAATGTTTTAAGAACTGTGTTGTCCCTGCTGCTGAAGAGGTCTGTGGCCCCACAATAGTGGGTAACAATAGAGGTGATACTTGGTGGAACAGTGAGATTAAAGAGGCAGTAAAGATAAAGAAGGAAGCATATTTGGGGATGTTGCACGGCAGAGTTTCTGTGGATGAATACCGCTGTAAGAAGCGTGAAGCAGCTAAGCTGGTTTACCAGAGTAAGGAAAAGGATAGGAAGGAGAAGGTGGAACGGCATGAATTGGCTTTTTTGAAAAATAGAAAGACTTTCTGGAAGTACATGAGAGACAGGGAAAATAGGGGAAACAAAGTTGTAAGTTGTGTGAAGAATATGATTGGGGATATGATATGGGAGCCCAATGAGTTAAGTGAAAGATGGGGTGAATACTTCCGTGCGTTATTAGATCAGGAAAACAAAGGTGATCTGAGGCAGAAGAAGATGATGTTACAGTGAAGGAGGGAAGCACATTAGGGATATTAAGAGAAGAGGTGTGTAAAGCTCTAAAATCTCTTCAGAATTGTAAGGCTCCGTGAGGTGATGGCATAACTGCTGAGATGTTGAAATATGGTGGTGACTGTAATTGACTGCTTAATTGAAACTTGCCAGTTGTGCTGGGAGCTAAGAATGGTCCCTCGGGATCGGAAGGATGCTGTCATTGTTCCCTTGTATAAGGGAAAAGGTGATCAGACTAACTGGAAGAACTATCGTGGTATTAGGCTACTGAGCGTGACAGGGAAAGTGTTTGGTAAGGTCATTATTGAAAAAGCACGGAGTCTGACATCAGTGAAAGTGTAGGATATTCAGAGTGGTTTCATGCCTGGTAAAGGCTGCACGAACATAATTTTTGCATTACTCATGCTGATTAAAAAGTATCTGTCTGTTGGTAAGAAAGTTTTTGCTGCCTTCATAGATTTAGAGAAAGCTTACGACCGAGTAAATAGGACACTTCTGTGAAAGGTATTGGATGAATATTGTGTTACTGGGAATCTACTTAATAGTGTAAAAGCCATGTATGCTGGCAATAGAACTTCTGTTCAAGTGAATGGTGTTTTATCAAAATGGTTTTCTATTGGTGCATTAGTCAGACAGGGTTGTGTAATGTCACCTTGGCTGTTTAACATATTTATGGATGCATCCATGCGTGATACCAAAATAGATAATATTGGTTTATGTCTTGGTGATATCCGTGTGTGCAGATTGCTGTATGCTGATGACACTGTCCTGTTGGTAGAGAGCAAACGTGAGTTGCAGAATATGTTGTCCCGGATGTATGAAGCTTCCATGAAATTCAAACTGAGTATTAACAAGGGAAAAACCAAAGTTATGATTTTTGAGCGAGAAACTGGTAGTACGCATGTAATATAAGTCTAAATGACACTGTGACTGACCAGTTGAATGTGTTTGTGTATTTAGGAAACATGTTTGACAGAGAGAACAAATTGGATGGTGAAAGTAGAAGGCAAGTGAATTCTTCATTGAAAGTCATAGCTGCCTTGGGAGGTGTTGACAGGAACGATGGGTTCTCAAGAGAGTCCCGCATGGCTGTGTATGAAAGTGTAAGCGCTCCTACTCTGATGTATGGAAGTGAAAGCTGGGTACTACAGAAGAAACATAGGAGTCGTTTGTGCACTGGAGAAATGCGTCACTTACGAGGGGTTTGTGGCAAGACACTTTCTGATCGTGTGAGGAATGAAGATGTGTTGGATTTGTGTAATGTGAAGCAAAATGTTGTTAGCAAGGTGGTGACTAATATGCTTTGGTTGTTCGGCCATGTTGAAAAAAGGAGTGATGAGATGCTTACTAAGAAAAAAGGTTTCAGCCCAAGTGGTAGGAAGGAAAGGCAGAGGGAGGCCAAGGGAGTCATGGGAGGATCAGATTCAGGAGTGTCTGCATGAGAAAAAGATCATGAGTATGAAGTATAGAAGATCCTGTGTGTGTTGTGTGATGGATGTCAGTGAAGCCTGAGTTGTATGTCAAGATCGTTGTAAATGGAGAAGTTTGATACGGCAATCGTAAGTATGTAATCAGTTAAAAATTATCTGTTTTTTCTTTCTGGAGTTAACCTCTGAATCCAAGAGAGCAGCTTAGTGATATGTATGTATGTATTAAAAGTATTATACATCATTTAAATATCACTGAAAGAGAAGTTCGCTTCTTACGTATTTTGTTATGAGCACTAGCTTAATTTGAATGTTTCATTCGAAAGGCTTCCCCGATTTAGCGAATTCCGCGACTTTACACACAAGTCTGTTGGTCCCTTGAAATTCATTAAATCGAGGTTCGACTATATTACCATTAATTATTAATTGAATTGAAATTCTACAAAGTGCAGTACACTTCGTTGAATTTCAGTTATCTTATCTCACCCCTTGTTAAAATGGGATGTGTGACTTTTAAATGCTGATTTTTTTTTAATTTTTGTGAATAATCTAGGAAAGTGCTATATTTTGTAATTGTGCTTTACGCAAATTTTTCTGGTAGTTTGTATTTCTTTGTGGAGCTTACCTCTGAACCTCAGAGAACAGCTTCGTGATATGTATGTATGTATTAAAATTTCTATGCAGATTTGTAATCAGAATCTTGATTTCTTGGAACAAATATTTCAGCAAGTAATTCATGAGCACACAATGAAACTATTTTATTTCAATTTGAGTTGTTGCCGGTACATAGATATAATTCATATTACACATAAACATATTACGTTTCCACGCATGTGCGCAGTGTAGAGTTCGGTTTCACAATAAAAGACGCATTTTTGGTACCGTAATAAAAAAATTTCATTCAACGACCAGAGACGGCAGTAACCGTTAATATTCCAGAAGTCTTGCCTAGTCTTTACTGGCAACGATTGGATCCCTGAAAATGGAGTTAGATAAAGATAAATATTTAATACACTTTATCTCATTTACATTTCCAATATTTCATATGTTCATGCTCAAATCTATTACCATAATTTTCGAAAGTGATGCACATATTTGCAGCATAGATATCGCTACACAACACGCAAATAAAGATTGTACAAATTATGTACACTAGCCCGTGGTATATGCGCAAAAAGCACATTCAACTAATGTGCAGCAAAATTAATAGCGAAAGATTTCATATTTCTGTTCCCGCAGATAATATCCAAGTGTAGGGAATTAATATGGAAGAATTCCTAAGAAGTCATGCTGAGATCAACGCAAAACGCAGTTGCAAATCTGACATGCCGCCCAGGTGGCGCAGTGGGCCAAGCGATGGCTTCTGAACATTCGTCTGGAAGGTATCCGGGTTCGAATCCCGGTGAGACATGGATGTTGCTTTTGTCTTACGGCACTAGGTCTCTCCTTCCCTGGAAGCAGTGGCCCTAAATTAGGGGCGAGCGACTGCTTATAGCCCACTGAGTTGCTCACGGTGGTCGTTAAACCCCTAATAAAAAAAAATCCGACATGTTTCGAAAATGTGGATCTTGCTGCTATTTTATAACTGTCAATAATTGTTATCATTATTCAGTAACCTGTAACAGCAGAAATAATAAAATGAAATGAAATGAAAATTACTGTTTTCTCCGTTTTAAGTGTTTTGTTGCCTGCATGCGCACGTTACGAAGTAAATATTGCGTGATGCATTTTTTCTCTGTCGGGACAATTTAGGAGCAAAATGGTTTAGTTGTGAAACCACTTTTTGGGATTTTAACTACAGCAGAGAGCAACTCATTGGGCCATACGCAGACGCCCTTCCCCAATTTGAAGTCTCTGGTTCCAAGAAAGGTAGAGAGCCAGTTCCGTAAGACAAACACAATATCCATGACTCACCGGTATTCTAACCCGGACCCCTTTGGCACAAATGGCCAGAAGCCAGCGCTTAGACCACTGCTTACCGGGGCGGTACCAGCGATCTGTATTTGTCCATTATTTTGACCATGTTGCATTGTGACGTCTTTGTTGAAGAGTAGAATTTCGGGGTTTCTAATTCTTAGTCATTAATTCGTATCCTCGCGAAGATTTTCTTTTCTTAAATCAGAACTGACATCCATACAATCGTTTATAAATGAGAGTCTTATTAAATTTTCATACTCAGAAATATACAGTTAAGAATCCGTCTGAGTTTGTGTTTTACCAGATATTGGAAAGGAGAAGTTTTGCTTTGTTTGCTCCTCCTAATTTTTTACTTGCTTCCTTAAACGAGATCGCAAATTTCGTTTCGTGCTGGCCGCCATGGTGGCGCAGTGCTCGAAGCGTTGGCTTATGACCACTCGTCCGAAATGGGTCGGGGTTCGAATCCCTGTAAGACACGGATGTTATGCTTGTCTTATGGCATTCGTTCTCTTTCTTCCCTGGAACCAGTCACCCTAAATAAAAAACAGTCGACTGCTTACAGACCAGGGGTGGCCAACCCACAGCTCGCCACGTGCCACTTTTGATGTAGATAATCTTGACTGTGCCACTCCACCTTAACCTAAACCCTCCCTCTCCACGGTTGCTAGAATGAATACAAAAATTATGTATCTCTGTATGCTTCAAACAAAATAGTACTGAAGAATAGAAAAATATTGTTAAATCAATACTATTGTAACAGAACACTAATAATTATTCAAGAACTAGTTTACTAGTAGTTTTAATATACTAGTAAACTAGTATTGATGTAGCAATAACCAGAAGATTTTCGAGATGATGATCAGTGAGTGCCAAACGGTACTTATTTTTTACAAGTTCATGACAGAAAAAGTATTTTCAGATATGCATGTCGACCCAAACCTGCAACAATGTCGCCGGGCCATGTCTTGTAGTGCAGGAAACTGAGAGGGGGAAGATATTTCCAGAAAGTGGAAAATTCCTGGTTGGCTGTACTTGCAAGCACCTCCTTGAACTTGCTATGAATTGCAGTGTTATTCTGAAGCTCCAAAATTTCAGTCTGCACATCAGTAGTATAGTGAATGATGTCCTCAATATAAAGGGGGAAGGGATTTATGAAAAGGAGAAGATTTTGTTTTTCGTTTGGGAAATCTTAAAACCTGGCTTCAAAGGAGTTTTTGAAATCAGAAATATGTTGCTGATATTTAGAAAAGATTGGAGTCCCACAGAACGCACAGTCAGTTTGTGACAGTTTTTTCATTCGAGGAAAATGTGCGAGATCATGCCGAGAAAGATGCAATCCAAGAAGAACAAGGTTTGCTTTAAATGCCTCAACTAAGTTGAATAACACTGGGAAAAGATTGTTTTTGCGTTTGATTTAAGTTGTCAAGGTGGCCTACGATGCTCGTCACAAATGCTAAATCCCATAGTCAAATTCCATCCTTTAAAAGCATGCCCTCATGAGGAAGTTCGTCGTTTTCTTCGAAAGACTTCAGCACGTTATCTTTTAGTTCCCAAAATCTTTTGAGTGCAGTTCCCCGTGACAGCCAACGGACAATGCAATAAACCAGAATTTCTCCTTGGTGTTCATCCGCTTCCAGGAGTTTGCGGAATTTCCTCCTGTTGAGTGCTCGTGCGCAGATTTTATTGATACATCAAACCACTGGGTCCATTACGGAAGAAAGGTTCATGTCTTTCGCACACAGGGCATCCTTATGAATAATGAAGTGGTATTTAAAAATCTTGAGTTGCAAATAATTTTCCAATACAACCACAAAACCTTTTACTTTGTAAATCATAACAGGAGCTACAACTGGGCACACACTATCTAGTTTTCCCCAGTCTACTCCTTGAGAACTATCTTCCCC
The DNA here is from genome assembly GCA_039090855.1 of Macrothele yani. NCBI lineage: Eukaryota > Metazoa > Arthropoda > Arachnida > Araneae > Macrothelidae > Macrothele > Macrothele yani. The sequence continues at coordinate 128,712,368 of CM076989.1, read as the reverse complement.
TCTAGTAGAAAACAGCCTACGCAAGTCGAGAAGCTCCTCTGACACATGAAATTGTTCGCTGATACAACGCACATACACACTGAGCTGAGCTGTGTCAATTATATCACAACTCTCATCTACAGCGAAGGAAAAATATTTGCATATTTGCACGTGCTGATGCACGACAATATTTGTCTGGTAACTTCCTTGGACATCTCATCGAACCACCTCATAACAGCGTTTCTTGAAAGAGCAACGTCATCCACCATTTTAAAGGCGTTCGAATCTTCAGTAGCTTTTGCGAAGGTCATGAGACTCGACTTTATTATTACTTCTCCATCAGAGTACGTTTTTTTCCTGACAATTATGAGGGCAATTTCAGATGATGCTTTCACCATTGTCGTCCATTAATCACTTTTTTCTTAAAAATTGTTTGTTGTCTCCTCAGAGAGTTTTTATTCTTATTTAAAAATTCTATTCTCATTACTGAACCAATCGGATGGTGTGAGCTTATATTTGCATTCATGTGTTTGAAGTGCCGCTCTAAATTAAATTCTTTCGAAACTGCAACACACGCTCCACTAATAAGTCACCCAGGCTTTGACGAATTTCCCTTCGTAAAAAAAAATACTGTTCTTCCCATTCAGATTTGAACTCTCGCAGGACAATAACATCTTTACACTTCCTTTTTGAACTACACGGCTTGCTCAGAGCCATATTCATAAAAAAGCAGACACCACAGTTAAAAGAAGACTGAGGGTGAGAACTAAAGCTGAATAAAGAAGAAGCGTATCGTCATTCCTGCGGCTGCCCAAACAAAAAAAAAGCTCGCGAGCGTTGTAATCGCCTGACATCTGTCGTCTCGACCTTGCAGGGAATGCGAGAGGGTGGATGAGTGTTTTCGAGTGAAAACGGTGTAACGGCTAGGCGCGTTCAAGTAACAACAATAGTGTTGACGTGCCGGTTAGCTGGTTTGTTTAATAAATTGCTAAAATTATAAAAAGTGATTTTGCGCATTCGTGCCGCTAAGAAAGCTTCCCTGCGCCACTTGTGGCACGCGTGCCGCGGATTGGCCACCCTTGTTGTAGACCATCGAGTTGCTTACGATGGTAGTTAAACCCCTAACAAAAAAAGCTACTGTCGTCGTCTCAAACCAATTAATAACGAGGAATTATCGGCAGCTTTGACGTGTTTTCCCTTTACCCCTCAATCCCCGTGCCAGAAGCCATCAGAACATTAAAGGAGGCTATATCTAATACGCAATTTTATACCCAGGAGTCATGCCTCAGCATCTTCAAGTTAATAGATTTGGTCTCAAATACTAGTTTCTACAGTTTCTAAGGACAAATCCATAAACAGCCTAATGGCGATCCAATAGGTACGTCACCTTCAGAAGTCCTTGCAAAAGCAATACTTCGCCCAACTGAGCAGAATGTATTCTCCAGCATCACCCCACGGCCCTCCACCTGGCTGCGTTATGCGGTCAACATATTTTTTGTATGGCCTTACGGAAAGGAGACTCCCTCAATGTTCATCGATAAAAGCAATGATATACATCCTACGATCAATTATACCACGAAGCTTGAACCTTATCTGGATGTTTTATTGAGCAAATCCCCTGAAAACCGCCTCTGGTCACAAGCCCACTATAAACCCACATCCGTCCCCAAAGTGGTGCTCCGCAGCTCGTTCTGTACTGCAGAATACAAAACAGCTATTTTTCGTTCTCGAATTAGAAGAGCCTTCGCCGTCTCCTCCAATGTCCCTTTTAGACAACATGAAACTGAAATAGTCACCGAATTGGCCAAGTATACCGGATACTCATTGAATCAGATACATAACTTTATCCAAAAAGCCGAAGTCAAATTTTCTAAACTTGCTATGCCGCAACTTCTCTATATGGGCTCCATTCCCTTCATACCAAATGTGTCTTACAAACTCAAAAACACCCTGAAGATGAACTGCGGTATTGGCGTAAGGTCTTCATCTTTATATACTATACTAAAGACAAATACTGACAAACCCCCTCTTTCCAGCAAGGCAGGTGTTTATGCGATCCTTCTACAATATCCGGACGGCTCCGGACGATACATTGGAATGACCAAGCGTTCATTTAGAATCAGAGTCAACGAGTATAAAAGGGACACAAAATACGGTAAAGTAACCATGGCCCTATCCAGAGAAGCCAAATTCAAGTCCGCTACTCCTATATGTGATGGTATATAGTAAAGAAATTAGCTACCTACTCTACCCCTAAGTGTACAGCCATTCGAGAAACCTTGGTGATCATGACCAACAGTGATACTTGCAATGATAGCGTCTCACTGGAGTTACCACGAATTTGGAGCCAGTTCTTCAACTAAAACCTTCTTCCTACCAGGATGCCGCGCGCACAACCAACGTGATACCTTGTGCCTTTAAATAAATATTACTTCGTGTTTACTGACAAGTCAAGTTACCGCGTTCAAATTGTAAAAGTGTTCCATTATTCAAGTTGCAGTTTCTGCCTATCTTCCTTGAAAAAAGCCATCCGGTTGATGTGCGAAAGCTTGTAAAAGTGATTTTTATACTGCGACTGTAAATTCGGATTACTAGTACAGGTATACTATTTTCTCCTGTCGTCGCCATTTATTCAACTCTGTATTCGAAGCGTTATGGTGAAATGTTGATCCAGAGACGGGGAATTTTATCTTCGTGTTCACTCAGACTGGATTGTAGAAGATTCGGTCTTCTAATGTTCTGCACTTTACCATCACCATATTACTTTCTACCACCACCATAGGTGTTACTTTGCACTCTACCACCACCATAAGTGTCGCTTTGCACTCTACCACCACCTTAAATGTCGCTTTGCATTCCACCAACACCATAAGTGTTGCTTTGCACTCTACCAACGTCTTAAGTGTCGCTTTGTACTCTAATAATAACATAAGTGTCGCTTTGCACTCTACCAACATCTTAAGTGTCACTTTGCACTCTACCAACATCTTAAGTGTCACTTTGCACTCTACCAACGCAAGAAGTGTCGCCTAAGTGTGCCAAAACTTTAAGTGTCTCTTCAGTGTAAGCGTACAAAAACCATGAGTGTCTCTTTCAGGGGTCATCGTAAAGGAGCTACGCCACTAGGGCGGTACAGCTAATTTTATGTTGAAGCTCATTTGCATAAACTAATCCCATCGTAACTGATCTGCAAGCGATACCATGACTCGGCATTACATTTCACGTCATTACACCGAAGTTTCGTCCATTTCCAACTGATCTGCATATTACACATTGACTCCGCATTACACTTCACGTCATTACACTAAGTTTCGTGCATTTGCAACTCATCAGTATACGATAATCTCACTGCGCATTAGATTTCACGTCATTACACCTAAGTCTCGTGCATTTCCGACTCATCTGCAAACGATAGCCTTACTCCGTATAACATTTCACGACATTATACCTAAGTTTCGTGCATTTCCAATTTTTCGCTCACACATAATCGAGATTTTTCTGGTTTATGTCCCTATACGCAAACTAGTGTAGTACTGAGAGCTTCTAAATGCGTCGCTTTCTTCACTCACAGTGTATGCAGCTGTAGTGACGTGTGACAGGGGATGACATATCATACATCTCTGCATGAGATCATATACTGATACTGATAAATTGTCCACATGAGTATATTTTAATGGCAATACGTACAACTGTAGCAACTGGTAAAATTAGTTACTGCACTCTACACAGTAGCATATAATCGTCTCGCAGAGAGGCACAGAGAGATTGACCTGCTATTTCCGTGTCAAATCAGTTAAACACAAGTGTAAAGTGTTGCATTGTTTAGCAGACGAAATATTGTTTGCGCCTGCTGAGAATCTTATTGTTGAAGCTGCTGAGAGTCTTACTGTTGAAGCTGCTGAGAGTCTTACTGTTGAAGCTGCTGAGAGTCTTACTGTTGAAGCTGCTGACTTGTGAGAAGTGTAATGCTGAGTTGGCGGAATCTGTGATTTTTGCAATAAGAGACGTTTCGCAAAAGACCAAAAAGTGCACCTGGAAAATAACCCATCGAACTAAGATTTTGATTTTGGATATATGAAAAAACATTACTTACGCAATTAAGTCCCTCTGCACACGGGCATAACCCAAACAGTCCACAAGTTTGTCCTGTAAAGTACAAAACAATTATTTTTTCTTCTTATAAGTTGAACAAGAGCATATTTTTGTGACATGAAGAATATCTGGGGAGAGTTACTGTTCCGTTGAATTAATGTCTAGTGCAGTAATAATGAACAAATACTTCAGACTTTTTTTGTTTTCGAGATCATGCGACATACCTAATTGGTTAGTTAGTTTTTTCGTATTTTCGAAGCGCAAGAGTCACATTTGGTTATAAAGCTCAAGGTATATAACGATGATCTATTACATTATGACCTCCTACCTAATAAGGTGTAGGAGCCCCTTTAGCCCGTAAAACAGCAGCCACTCGGCAAGACATCGATTCGATGAGGTGGCGATAGGTATTCAGAGGTATGTGGTACATAATGTCAACAGCAGGTCTTATAGTTCCGGTACATTTCGGGGCCATGATGTTTTAGCGTGATACCGCTTTTCCAAACTGAACCACAAATGTTCGATTGGGTTCATGTCAGGTGAATTCGGAGGCCAGGGCATTAACAGAAAGGCACCAGAAGGTTACCCGAACCATTCCTTGACGATTGTGGCAGTGTGGCATGGTGCATTATCCTATTGGTCGTGGCCATCACCCGCAGGGAACACAGTTGCCATGAATAGGTGAAGTTGGTCCACAAGGATGTTAAGATACCTGATGGCTGTCAGGGATTGTGCTATTGGCATAATGGGGCCTAAAGTGAACCAAGAAATCATCGCCCACAGCATAACACCGCCAACGTCGGCCTGTTTCCGCACAACAGTGCATCCAAGTGCCATAGCCTACGTTAGAAATCGGCGAATCCGCGTTAGGCCGTCTACATGATACACCAGGAATCTTGATGCGTCAGAACAGGCCATTTTCTTCCAAATATCCACGGTCCAATCTCGATGATCATGGGCCCATTTCATGCGTTGTTGGCGATGACGTGAAATGAGCATGGTGACCCGGCTGGGTCTTTGACTATGCAGGCACATGCGTAGAAGGATGCGATGAACTGTGTTCTGTGGCACATTGCCCTGATCACCACTGTTGAAGCTGCGGGTGATTTGTCTCACTGTGGACCTGCTGTCTCTGTGAACAATGCGCGACAGTCTCCACTCCCCTTTGGTATCAACGAACGGCGGACGACCCACGGCTGGACGACGGTTCGTCGTTTCGCAATTTGTGCACCACGTTTTAATACGTAATCACTACAGCGGAACGTGAACAACCCACTAACCGCGCCGTTTCCGAGATCGTAGGTTCCGAGGCACCGTGACATCACAATTTCTCTTTTATCAAACTCAAATCAATCTGAATTTTTTCCATTCGGACTCCAAACACTCTACTAACCGAAAGCCGGTTCTCGGGTTGCATATATACTGCTCTCTGAAATTCTCCTGAGCCATCGGTCTCCAGGCTCGCTCATTTCTCTAAGTTGGGGTGGTCATAATGGAATGGTTCATCGTCGTATCTTTGCAACTTTTAGTCCGATTTGAAAAATTCTGTTTGCATTGGACAACTTAAAATGTGTAAACAATGATCTTTGCTTTCCGATTTTTCCCAATGCATAACTTCGCCGCAAGAGGGCGTAAATTCAGATGCTATGGAATTCAAAATACATTTTATTCCATGTATTTGCTTCTACAAATCCGACAAAAAAATTATTTCTTCCCTTCGATGCCATTTATAACGAATACTATTTGGAATACAGTTTTTTAAATGATGTATAGACCTTCGCTTAAGGGGTGCAAAGTTAAATTGCGATTCCCCCGATATCTCTGCTTCTAAAAGTTCTATTTGAAAAACACTTTCTGTATCTAATAGAGCTTCTACACTCGGGGCAAACTTAACCTGGCAATAGAAGGAAGGCTACAGAGTGTATACTTCCACTACATAAAATAGTTCTGGTCTGAAAGCTCGTACTCTAGCTTCAACTGGCACTTAAAAAGTACACAGATGTTCGCGTTGTGTGCATGTGCACCCAGGGGATATTGATGCTGTGATGGTGCGGGAGCCATTAGCGGAGGGATGAGGGCGAGAAAAGTGTTTCCGAGGGCATTCCAAGTTTCTCCTTCTTGATTGTTGTTTTAAAACACTCTTCTGTCTTTTCGTTTTTTTACAATGGCATCTGCCGGTCACTCGAGTGTATTTCATCCGCATAAAGCTGGGAAACATTACGAAGCTCTGCGAAGGTGATCGTTATGAATGTTTTCCCTAAATTGATGGAAAAACATTCGCCGAATAAATCGGAAAATGAAATAACATCTTTTACGGCAGAACTCGCTGGTGCTCCAAGTCGCAGTATTGCGAGAATGAAGGTTGAATTTTGACGCAACGGTGCGTTTTCTACTCCAGGGAAAAATCGTTTGTTAAGGGCAAAAACCCAAACACGGCTGGAACGGCCCGACGAATTTACTTCAACCGCAGTTCGTCAGAAAGTACACAGTTTTGTCTTCCGGAATGAAATTTCAACACCAATCAAATTTATGTCGGCTGTTAATGAAGATGATGAGCTGTCTACAGTTTGTGTTAGAACTTCGACGAATATTATCAAAGACTTGGGATTTAAGTACAGCAAAAGGGAACGGATATCAACGTTGATCGAGCGTGACGATATCCAGGAATGGCGTCGGAGATATATAAGAGAAATTCGGTATCATCGTTCTCAGGGTAGGTCCATATATTACACCGATGAAACTTGGGTAAATTTTGGGCACACGAAAAACACAGTTTGGCAATACACAACTGTTAAATCCAGCAAAAAGGCATTTCTCCGCGGCATTTCACCTGGCTTAAAAGCTCCTTCTGGAAAAAGAGGAACCGGCGGGGAAGGTGTCAGTACGGGTAGCGTGAATGAATTATGCTTCAAGAATTCAATATCAAGAAGAGGAAATATGTACATGAAAATGCAATTCTTTTTAATATTTTGCTCATTTTTCAAACTTTAATTACCAGCAGTACAACGAATAGTTTAAAAAAATTACTCAGACTATACTTTACATGTACTTAAATAATATTCGTACAGTGGATTTCATTTATTCACAAAAATGATTTAAAACTAAAAATTAGCTAAAATATGGTTGCCGGTAATTTGCCTCCCAGGAACACTGCCACACAAAATTCAGCAACTCGCAAAATTGCCACACGGGAAAACTGCCACACAAGAAAATTGCCATATGTTTTTCATTAATGGGCAGAGCACAAATTGTTGTTTCTCCAAGAAAAACATTGAATGTGTGGCAGTTTTCCAAGATGCCTAACGACGGAAAGGAGCTCTTTTTTGTTTGTCGGATTTTCATGCCGGTTCATACAAGTTTAGGGCAACTGGCCACAAAAGTTCAAGGGTGACCAGGGGCTATAAAGATTGCCGTTTCTTGGGCTATATTGAGAACTGAATTGGGAATTCCAAACAGATTTCGAGAAAACGTTCCATGTAAGCCAAGCAAGAATTGACCGAGGGATCCGATGTGCTTTCGTTGGAGGGACTCTACCCCCAACTTCCGTAATTTTATATTCTGGACTGCTAGAGTCGGTCAGTGTATCCAGTGTGTTCCCCTTAAAGCTTCCGCGAACTTTTGGCGGGCTTCCCCTCAAAATGGAAAAATGGACGTAGAGCTATTAACATTGGTACCATGCTTTATGTAATGATTTTGTATACGACCACGGATTTTCAGGAGGGTGGGGTGAATTTCCTCCCCCCCCATGTTTCTAAGAGCGCTTCAGGGTGAACATCCGGGAAACACTGACCGACTCTAGCGGTCCAGAATGTAAAATTACGTATGATGGGGGTAGAGCCTCGCAACCCAAACACCTCGGATCTCTTTTACAGGCTTCACCAAATTTCTGGGGGAAGAGCGTACCCACAAGTAGAGTCTAACACTCAACAGAACATGAAGAACGGAAACTGTAAGCAAATAACTTACATTGAACACCTTGTGTCCGCTCTTAGAAATGAGTGGGGGGGGGGGAGTTAATTCACTGCACCCTTCGGAAAATTCGTGGTCGAGTACAGAATCATTATATAAAGCATGGTGCAAATGTTTACAGCTCTACGTCCATTTTTACATTTTGTGGGCAAGCCCTCCCTCAAAGCTTACGAACATCGTGGAAGCTTGAAGGGGAACATCCTGGATATACTGAGAGACTCCAGTGTTCCAGAATATAAAATTACGGAAGTTGGAGGTAGCGCCTCCCTCCCCAACCCAAGTACCTCGGATACCTCGGCAATTTATTTCTTCAGATTAAAATACAATTGTCGTTTTGCTTACATAGAACGTTTTCTCGAAATTAGTTTGGAGTTCCCAATACACTTCTCAATATAGGCCAAGAAACGGCTATCTTTAGGGACCTTCTTCCCTTTGAACTGTTGTGGGCCGTTGCCTTAAACGCATCTGAACCGGCATAATAATTCAGACAAACAAGAGTTCCTTCCCGTCGTTAGGCACTTTGGAAAACTGCCACACATAATTCGGAAACCTGGAAAACTGCCACACATAATTCGGAAACTGGAAAACTGTCACATATTCAAAGTATTCCTCGGAGGAACAGCAATTTGTGCCCTGTCGATCAATGAAAAACAGGTGGCAGTTTTCCTGTGCGGCAATTTTTCAATGTTTGGCAATTTTCCAAGTTGCTGAAGGATGTGTGGCAGTTTACAGTGAACCCTAAAATATCATTAATCACAGAGACCAGCTATTGTCCAGTACTTATGACAACACAGGGTAGTTAAAAATGCATACACATTCAACGGGTATCTGTTATAATAAAATTCTAATCAATGTAAAATTTTGGGAAGAACGAAATTTTAGGCATAACTGATGACATGGTAAAAATACTTTTAATTAAATCCCACAGTTGGTAGTCTCCAAGCAGTAAGTATAATAAATGATATATATAAAAAAAATAGAGAGAAATAAATTGCTTGCCTACCGGCCTGCAACTGCAACGTGCGGGGTTGGGGGGGTACTGGAGACATGGTATTAAAATAGAGGATAGAGGGGTTCGGTATCCTGTCACGGTGACAGTCAGCCAGCCCTGAGGTCTTGTGGGAGAAGTTCCCTCGCAAAATGTCCGAGTGAAGATTAATTAAACACCATTATTGCGGAGTAATGCTGGGAGTGAAAAGGAAACCGTAGCTGTGGCCTCATTGCAAGTATAGCTTTGCACCGAGTATAGAGTGAAATGTGCTTCTTATAATTTCTAATTTTGGGTAAAAAATGGTTTGACCACCAGGAAGCGTAAGTACCTTTTTCTGTTTCAGATGTTTTTGTAGGAAAATCCGCGCTTCTGAAAATTCGATATAAAACATTCTTTTGTGGATCGATGCCGCTCATCCCGGGAAACCTTTTCAAAACAATTTTTTCTTAAAATAAGGATTACTTCTTCCGACACAGGGTGAAGATGTACATCATATTTTTGTGATATCCCCTTATCCACAAACTGACACGGAGCATAAAGCGATTACTTCGCAGTGATATTCCGAAATCTGATTCCCGTTCATATTTATCTTGAAAGAAACCACGATTTTCTAGTACTGGTTCATTGGTCAAAATAATATGTACAAAGATGGAAACCGGTCACGGTTTATCGGGTAACCGGGTCACCCGGTCGAGAGTTTCTTGCGGGCCAAACAGGTCGGGTGAAGGTGTTCCGACCCGATTTCGAACGGGTTTTATTTTCGTTTTATTTTTTAATAGAGAAAAAATATATTTCAAGAAACCCTTCAGGGGCCTTTGAAATAATACTTCAGAGCTGTAGAGTATGATCCAGGAACTTGCTGAGAAGTATAAAGAAATGGGGATTGAAAATGAACTTTCAGAAGACAAAACTGATGTACAATGCTTTCACATGGAATGAAGATATATCAATTGATGGAGATAAACAATTCCTACATTTACCTTGGGCAGAAGAAATTAAGCGAGGGTTATTTTGATGAAAAAATTAATTGGGGTATAAAACTTGGTTGGAGAGCTTTCGGAAGAAACAGTACAATTTTTAAGAGCATTATGCCATTATGTCTTAAAAAGAAGTGTTTAATCAATGCATCCTTTCCAATGCTTACGTACTCAGCAGAGACGTGGACCTTAAATAAAAAAGACATACAAAGACTGCAGTCAACTGTAACTAGCATGGAGAAATGCATGCTTGGTGTAACCAAGAAAGGTAAAAAGAGGAACTCGTTGATAAGGAAAATAACAAAAGTGGAGGACATCACGATCAGAGTAAAATCCCTAAGATGGCAGCAGGCTGGACATATTGCCAGGAGAACGGGCCACCGATGAACAACCGAAATGTTAGACTGGATTCCAAGGCACAGGAAAAGACCCAGAAGAAGACCACGTGGGAGACGGGTGGATGGATTTGACTGCCCAAGACATACCGTTGTGGAAGAAACTTCGTGAGACCTTCATCCAGCAGTGGATTGATAATGATTGACAATGATGATGATAATATATTCGAGTTTATAGCTCAAAGCAGATTTGTCCGGGTCAGATCCGAGTCGGGTCCAATTATATGACGGCCAGATCCGGGTCAAAAAGTTTCGCCCCGTTTCCAACTCTGAATGAGTAGGCTCCAAAAAAAAAAAAAAAAGGAGAGGAATGTCAAGGAAGCCATGAGAGGATCAGGTTCAGGAATGTCTGCATGAGAAAAACATTATGAGTGTGAAGTATAGAAGATCTCGTGTACGTCGTGTGATGGATGCCAGTGAAGCCCGAGTATTGCGTCAAGACCGCTGTAAATGGAGAAGTTTGATACGGCAACAGTAAGTAAATAATCCGTTAAAAATTTATCTGGTAGTTTGTATTTCTTTGTGGAGATAGCCTCTGCATCTCCGAGAATAGCTTAGTGATATGACATGAATATGATACAAAAAGCAGCTGATTTTAAAAATTTTCTTTCACTGCTAAATTGTTAAAAAAATTTTCACGGCGGAATTCGTCTTACAATGTACACCTTATTGACAAACGTCATCGGACGCCTAGAAGAATAATACAGCATAGCATTTATTGACATACATTAGTACGGTGTCGGTCCACCTTTGGCCTTCATGCATGCGCTGACCTTTCGAGACATGCTTTCGACAAGGATTTGGAACACAGTAATAGGTATGCGCTTCCATTCGGTACATAATGCTGCCGCTGAATGTTGCTTAGTAGTAAGCCTTGGTTCCAAACTTCTTATAAAGCGCTCTAATTCACCCCATAAGTGTTCTATGGGATAAAGATGAGGGCTCTGTTCTGGCCAGTCAACACACCATACGGGATTATTGTCAAACAACGCCGTCACAGTGTCCTTGCTTTATGGCTCGGTGTATTATCCTGCTACTACTAACAAAGCTCGGTTCCATAGCATTGCCACAGAGTTGGTGGTGCATTATTGTCCAGAATATGGAGGTAGACGTGTTGGTTAACAGGTTTGTCCAAAATAACCAATAGGCTGGGACCATACCACGAAAAACACCCCCACACGAGTACACTGCCAGCTCCAAACGTGATCGTAGGGACAGTGTACTGTGGTAAATAGCTTTCCCTGGGTGCCGCCATACCCACACACGGCCATTAGACTGTTGGATCGTTTATCTGGATTAATCAGTCCATAGGACCAGTTTCCATTGATCTACAGTCCACGATAAATGTTCTTTACACCATGCTAAACGACGAGTAGCATTTCAAGTGGAGATGAAAGGTTTATGAGCAGCCGCACGACCACGGTAACCCATGGAATGAAGTTCTCTGTAAATGGTACGTGTACATACCGAGGTTCCAGCATTTTCACTCACCTGTACACTGAGGTCTTGTGCAGTACTCCGTTGATTAGATGTAGCGATTCTCCTGAGGATTCGACGTCTTCTATCACTGATTTTCTTTGGTCTGCCGGTACGTTTGGCTGCTCCAGGTGCACCATATGTCTTCCACTCATTCAGTACATCCAAAACATTTGACTTGGGTATGTTTATACGCCCCTCGGTTTATCTTATGGATAACCCACTAATATGACACATAACAATCTTTCCTTCCTCAAATTAAGTTCTCTCCCGCCGTGACATTTTCACTACACCTCACAGTGCGATATGATCTCGGTCAGCTGCGGGCTTGTTTTCATACCGCTTGCAGCTGTACCGCGCATCTTAACAGCAAAGCGGATCCGTTCATTTGTTTTTGAAGGAGTGTCCGGTGACTTTTGTCAATATAGTGTATATTTCACCAGCTCTCTTGCACCCATCATCTAATAGAATATTTTTCATAAGAGAATTTATGAGGTGTTCTGCTGTATGTGCGTGTATTTTTGTAGCTGACTCGATGACTAAAACTCCCGACTTGGTTTGGTTTTCCCAATCTGCTCCTGCCTGAGAGTTACATCACAAAAGGAGGGAACCCATCTCTGTATTGTCATGGGGTCCTCCCTACTACAGGGTCCTGCAAGAATACGAAATATATTATTCCGAACAAACAATCATCTTGAGTAATAAAAATAGGAAGACACGTTTGATGACGTACCGCTTTGAAGACGTTGGTCACAACGCCAAGTGAAAGGGAAAATATATACGCAGCACTGATTGGCACTACAGGTATTGGATCCACATTGTGTCTGAACAGTATCGATGGACAATGCGACGTCATCTTTTCCCTCAAGAGCGTTTCCATTGATGTCCTCGTTCATATGCAAGTCCTGTCCAATCTGGAAATAATTTTTTTTTACTAATATCTTAAAATATATTTATTTTCAGTTCAAACGAATTTTATTTAGTTACAGGAAAATAAACGGCATATGCATAGATGCTGCATGAATTTTTTTTTTAATCCTAAGGAAAACTGGGAGAATTTCACAATTTCTTAAATTGCGCACAGTGAAAAAAGTAGGAAATAAAAGGAAATTATTAAGTGCTGGTGACAAATGTACTGATCGAAATATCAGGTACAACATATTATGAAATAATAGTATACAACGGCCGTTCCATAAAAACTGAGAGTAAAATCACACAAAATAAAGAAATACACTCCTTTGCAAAAGTTTAAGACTACCTGTCAATTTATTGAAAATCAAGATTTTCAAAGAGACAACTGATTAATAGTCAGATATATTTGAAACAATAGCACCACAGATAAATACTTACATTCTTTAGAACACAAAAAGACGAAAATCAGTACTTGTGTGACAAGCTTTGTTTATTATAACGGACAGAATACGATGTGGCATACTCTCAATGAGGGAGTTGCAGTAATCACTTGAAATGTCTTCGCACCACGTGTACTTTATCGCGTCAATCAAAGCTTGGGAATCTGATGACTGTTTCTCTGCTACCGTGTGTTTTTTAATGGTCTACAAATTTTCGATGGAATTAAAGTCGGGACTATTACCGGGCCAGTTAAGCACAGTTATATTTTTTCCCTCTGCAGGAAGTCCTTTAATGTCTTTGATCTGTGGCATGGAGCACCATCATCCGTAAAGATTGTGCATCTGTGCACTTGCATACAGTATATATGAGATAGCAGCTTTTCATGTAACATTTCCACTTAAAAAGGACCAGTCATGGTAGTGCTTGTCTGCAAAAGGATCCTTCGCCTTTTGGTCGTCGAACATGTGCATCACGGAGTTGAAATTGACGCACAGTTGATTCATCGGAAAAAAGGAGCTTGGCTTCAATTTTCAGCAGTCCACGATTGATGACGCTTTGCAAACTCGAGTCTCTTTTTTTCATGCCAGAGGTTAGTCTAGGTTTATGTGCAGGTTTATAAGACTTTAATCAAAAATCTTTGGTAAGACGTTAGGAAACACTACTAATACTAATATCAGACCCTTTTGAATGTGGAAAGACCTTGAGTTTCTTGTACGAACTCCTCGGACAGCGCATAACTATTCGCCTTACGTTATCACGTCTGGTTGTTTACCTTGGACGTCCATTTCTCTTTCGGTCGCTAAATTCATGTGTATCTCGATAATTCATGATCGTATTATGAATAGCAGTCTTGTTCACATACACCTTTCTGCTTATGTCACGTTTGGAGTAACCTCCATGATATAAAGTCACTATTTGTGCCCTCTTAATAACACTTAATGACGCTTTTTTACCAATTTTTTGCTATATAAGAAATACGTACGAAACCTCTCAGCATGAAAACCAGAAGCAAACTGACGCTCGCACGCTTCCCCCAACTCTATCAACAGGTGCCGTTGTAGAATGATGCAACACCGACAGAAAGTTGAATAATACAGACAGTAGCTGAAGCAATTGGCAGAGATCTCCTAATACCAACAGTTAGTCTTACCCTTTTGCAAATGACTGTATAGTTACAGCAAAGTATATGTTATTCTTTCTCAAAGTATTTTCCTTCCGATGATATGCAACGGTCCCATCGTTCAGTCCACTTTTCAAAGCAGGTGGCTAAGGCATTTTGTGGAAGCTGCTTTAGTGACCGCTGTACAGGTAGAATAACGTCAGCATCTGTGTTGAATATTGCGTCACGGAACTTCTTCATTGTTAGAAACAATCAGAAATCACCCGGGGCGAGATCAGGACTGTAGGCAGGCTGTGGCATGATTTCAATACTGCATTTCGTAAGAAACAGTTGAAAACAAGCAGCCACATGTGTGCAGGCGTTATCACAGTGTAGGGTCTACGTCGGAGATGCTTCAACACTGAAATGTAATACTCAGCATTGAACGTAATTTGTGGAGAAACGGCATTCTGGTATAATACACCTTTATGATAAAAGAAAATTATCATTATCGCCTTCCCAGCTGATTTGATATAGTGGACGTTTTTCGGAGGAGGTGAGCCTGCGTGTTTACAGACACTCGTTGCGCGCTCCGTGATGGGGTCGAAATAGTGGACCCATATTTCATCGGCAGTTCTTAGTGTGTTAGAAAGTTCCGATCCTTTGCAATCATTCGTTTCCACTCATGACATGCCTGAACTCTGGCTAACAATTGTTCTCTCGTCAGGTGATGAGGTACCCATCTGGAAAACACACGATGCAGCAGTAATTTGTCGTGTAGAATGCGGAATGCCGACGTTTTTGAAATAGAAAATGACGCAGCTATGTCTTCAGACGACATTCGTCGATCGTCTTGCAGGATTGCCCAAACAGTGTTAACAAAACGCTCTTTAACAACATTTTCAGATCGACCAGGCTTAGCAGTGAGTTCTGCCGACAAACGCCATTCTTTGAAATCATGGTGCCATCTAAAAATCGTTGACTCACCTAAACATTCGTCTTTGTAAGCTTTTTTCATTAAATCAACTGTTTCTTGGGCCGTTTTACCCTAAAGATATCAAAATTGTATCGCACAACGTATTTCACTTCTTAACTCTGAATCACTCACCTCCGTAACTCTACGGCGAAGTGTAGACGTACTTTAAACAACTGAGCAATAACAAACCAGAATCGTCTGCCACGGATAATAACTGTCGCCATAGAAACTTCCTTAACTCAGTTATTTCTTTTCGTGGTTATTTCCCCCCTTTGCATTGCTGCCAACGCAAAAATAATGCAGAAAACCTTCAGATTCTGGCTCACCGGACAAGTTGCTGCAACGATGATATTCCTAACTATATTCCTGATGCTTGGATAATACCTTATACATGACACCGTGCTTTAAATATTGTAATAATTATTACTGACTCCTGACTACCTGTTCTTTCTATGTCTCTCTGCGCACTCGTCTGACTTGACACGTCATGTTGTACATATATGCTGACCGTTGCTGCTTAGAACTGGTAGTCACACCTGAGGAAGTGACCGATGGCGGTCATGAAAGTACTAGTGTGTTTTTAACTGTATGTATGTATGTCCTCCTATAGTGCGAGGTTCATAATTTTTTATATTAAACGTGTTTAGTT
This sequence comes from Macrothele yani, assembly GCA_039090855.1. Classification (NCBI taxonomy): domain Eukaryota; kingdom Metazoa; phylum Arthropoda; class Arachnida; order Araneae; family Macrothelidae; genus Macrothele; species Macrothele yani. The sequence continues at coordinate 128,696,412 of CM076989.1, read as the reverse complement.
TTAACTTGTAACACGTATCTTCATCAATTTTATTGGTTTTAATAATACTCTCAGTTTTTGTGGAACAGCCTCTGTATATGCAATTTCTTCTTGTTGCAAGAATGGCAAAATCTTGCTAAAGATACCAAAGCAACAATTGATGGACTTACTGAAGACCAGCAAAGTAGTATACTCGCGAGGTACTACTGACAAAATATTAAACAAATGCAAAACATTAGAGTCTCGGGTGATGGGCATTTAACATGCGCATCTCCCGCGCAGAGTGAAACAGCCTCACACCGAACACAGGATGATAAATAAGCTGACAGTTGGGCTTCCGAATAGTGTATAGGAATCGACGAACATGAGTAAACTTGGTGATGTGAGAGACTATGATCGTGGGCGTATTGTCAGCGCAAGGCAGATGGGGGTCATTCTATCGCCCACGTTGTAAGAACCCTTGAATTCCCAAGAGAACCATACCAAGGGTGTACCACGAGTATTTCATCAAATGATGTACCAGCATCCATAGAGCAACCTGTGGCGAACCACACGCTAGAGATGACCGGGTCGACGTAGAATATCCAGGCTGGTACACGCAGAACACTTAGCAAAGGTTGCGCAAGTCACATCCAATTTAAATACCGGTGGCCCAAACGGCGTTAGCGAGCGAAGCGAACGATAATGCGCTCTCTGCATACAATGGGCTACAGGAGCCGACGAATTTGTTCCAGCCGGTCGACCCATCAAAGTCAACCTCTACTCTGAAGAGCTGGAGTGGCTGTATGTCGTTTTGGAGATGTCCCCTGCACTAGTGAACAGAAACCGCCCTCTCCTGCAGCAGAACAACGCTCGTCCTCATAACGGTCGAACGACCCGGTATCCTCATTAGTATAAAATTTCCGCTCACTAAAGTAATATTTTTTTCACATTCTTTTGTTAACATACCTGCATAGAAACTATTACAAGGACTGAATTTGAGGCCCTTTGAAACAGCAAGGACTACAATAAAGGTCCTCAAGTTCTTTTGAATAGCTGCTTTCTCGTCATCCAGCCTTTATGAACAAAAGCAGCGAAAGTGATTCCTAAAAATTTTACGTATTAATATTTCCTGAGAAGAAAAATGCTTTTCTCCTTAAAACTTCAAAGCTGCTTTATTTCTTGGCTATTTCTTTAACCAGTTTCATACGAAGTTTTGTAAAATATTTTTCTCAGGCTAAAAGCGCCTTCCAAAGAAGAAGTCCCCCCTCCCACACACACACACAAACTGCCGAGATTGCGGGGGATATCAGTATGCCCCTGTTGACATGGCCTTCCGATATCGTGGTGGCCACGGCCATACCCATGGGAGTGTTGTATAAACTTCCTGAAAATGTGACTGAAAACTGCCTAATGTGTAAAATAGCGATGGCATAAAGCATTCTTTCTTGGGAGTTTATTCAAAAGAGTCATTCGCGAATGATTATTCAAAGGAATGATCAAATTTTCAGCTTCTCACTGAGTAAATCATTTTTTGCAGGTAACTCGTGTTCACGACCAAAGCGCATTCAAGGCCACAGATGTTTTTCGTAGATTTACGTCTAACTCCGCGGAGAGTATGGAGCGACTTAGGGCCGACCGCCTGTGACAAAAATAGGTTCCAATTGAAAGCATTATAGCGTTAAAAAAAACAAAAAAACGTGCCGCACACTAATTGTGTTAGCATATTCCTAAACAGCATGGAATCCTATTCATGTACTGCGCAATAAATCGTGCGTGCAACTCTCCCCTCGTTTCCTGTACGCAGGGGAGATGGCGCAATATTTCTAGGTTTGCCGCCGCGTTTGACTAAATCTATCACGGCAACCGTAAGCGCAATACGACTGTGCGTGGTATCGCTTTAAAGCTCTCGACGAGATCTATTTAGATATACGGCATTTCGCAGTGGTTTGAACTGAACTTTTTAAGAATTGTTTTTCAGTGAACCGGCGAACAACACATTTGACAATATCGCGGTTTATCTGGACAACCATGAGTGCAAAACGACGGTGCGTGGTATCGTTCTAAGGCTGTCAACGAGATCTATTCAAATATGTGAAGAACTAAAATGAAAAAAAATCTTTTCGTGTGAACGAATTAACATTTTCGATAATGCCGCGAAATTTGCAGAATAAACGCAAGCAAAAGTGGAGAAAATTAAAACGAGAGCAAGAGCAAGTGATGAGGAAAGTAAAAAGCCCAAGACGACGGAGCACCACGTTCGATAATTCGTGTATCGATCTTTGTGTTTGCAATGTATCCAGCATTATTTGTAAAATTTATGTAAGCTACATTTCATATCATACACCTGTTTTGGCTATAACAAATTAAATAAACGCTTTGAAACCATTTACTTGACTAGCTCATTTCAACTTTCTGATCTTCAGGTCATAGTCCTACGTTCTAAACTGACGGCTCAATCAGAACTGAGCCTAACTGTTTTTTTAACAAATTGCCCAAACGACTGCGAGCTCGTCATCGTTCGCCATGAATGATTTTCCATGAGCTGGATAGTGGTAAATGATGGGAATGACAATTGAGAAAGACTCGCATGCAGTGGTCTTAGCGCTGACTTATGACTATCCATCCGAGAAGGGTCCGGGTTCGAATCTCAGTGAGCCATGGATGTCGTGTTTGTCTTACGGCATTGGCTCTCTAACTTCCTCAGAACCAGTGGCCCTAAACTAGGGACGGGCGACTGCTTATATCCCATTGTGTTGCCCCCGGTGGTCGTTAAACCTTCAACCAAGAAAAAAAAAAAAAAAACGCCTGGTGCAAAGATTATGCATGTTGGAAGTCGGATGACTGAAAAATAGTGTGCTTGTCCCAAGATTCGCGTTTTTCACTCCACTTCTTGCGCAAACAGCATGAGGCACTCGATCCAACCTGCATGGCCTCTACAGTACAAGCCAGTAGAGACGGTTGTATGGTGTGGGGCATGTTTACCTAGCCGGAACTTAGACCCCTGTTGTATGTGAAACAACGCATGACTGGTGTCTACTGTCGTGAATTGCTTGATGACTCTCTACACCCAACAACATTGTACTTTTTACCGAATCGTGACGACACATCTATCACCTCCATACCTGCATTGAAGGCCACATTATACACTACTTGATTCGCTATACCTCCCAACTGCTTCCGGCAACTTATTGAATCGATGCCACGTCCAACAGCTGCTGTATTGAGGGCGAAAGGAGGACCTACGAAGTATTAGGTAGGTGGTCATAATTCAGTGATCACTCAATGTATAATAATAATAATAATAAGTTTGTTGTTTTAGCTGTTACATTATACCTTCATCAAGATTGTATTTACATTTGAGTGTAAAAAGTAATTATTATAACAGCCAGGGAAATCAGAGAAAAGGTCATTTACATGACCTGACTAAAGCCCTCATCTCCCTATGTAATAGATCCAAGTCATATAAAAATTGTCAAAGAATGAAGGTAAGTAGAAGGTGGGTCATGCAGTAGATCAGGTAGTTGTTAGTAGATATTAGTAGCAATTAAAAAAGGATTAGAATGTTATATATTAATTTAAGTTTTTTTTTATAAGTTGAGCAAACATGTTTTTAGTCTTTTTTTAAAACAAGTTATAATTGTTAATGTATTTTAGTTCTTCAGGTAAAAGATTCCAAAAAGTTGGTTCCTTGATAGTTGATACTTTGTTTCATTTGTTGTGTCCCAGGCAAGCATGGCTTTATCTGAAATCTATTTCTAGTTTCATAGTTATGGATATCAATATTTATATCTGTGATATCTATATTGATATTTGTTGAATCCTTTTAAACATATTTATTCCCAAAAAATATTGATATGATTGTTTTATATTCAAAATGTTCTGTTAATTAGCATCTACTCGCAAGTAATTATAAATACTTGAATAAGGTATTAGTGTGTAGTTTAAATTCTAATAATCAAATAAATTTATTCTGGAGTACTTGGAGTTTTTTTAGATTAGTTTGTGTTGTTTGTCCCCAACAGGGTACACAATAGTTAAAGTGTGAATGCACGAGAGTGTGGTATAACCATTTAAGGGTTTTTAGATTAATAAGCACTCGGCTAACTACTCTTATGTTTCCGATGTTCCTAGAGATTTTATTAATAGTATGTTCTATATGCCGATCCCATTTTAAGTTATGCTGTAGTGTTACACCCAAATAGGCAAAATAATTCACTATGACAATTTTATTATTATTATAATAAATAGTTACATCTTGATATTGGTTTAGGTTCTGTCTTGTAGAAAACATAGCCTTAGTTTTAACTGTATTTACAATAAGTTCATTGGAGGTCAGCCAGTCGTAATATTTGCTTATTTGGTTATTATAAAGGTTGATCATTTGTGTGATATCACGTCCTGTGAACAAAATTGTAATGCCGTCAGCATAAAATGTTAGGTGCATGTTTTTTGATACTGTAAAAATAACATTAATGTAAATGTTGAAAAGTATGGGTCCAAGTATAGAGCCGCGTGGTACTCCCATGATAACTTTTCCATTGGTGATTTATAGTGGTTAATTTGCGTGACCTGTAACCTATTAGTTAGATAATTTTTAATTAGTTTTGCTGAAATCCCCTTTATGCCTATGTTATGTAGTTTTGTTATGAGATTATTGTTTAGACAATCAAAGGCCTTTGTAAGATCCAGAAAAAGTGCAAGTGTAAGTTGTTACAATGCTTACAATGCTGAGTTCGTAGTTGTATCCCATCAAAATGGCACAGAATTATGAAGTATCTATGTAGCAACAGATGTAAAGGATCATAACTTGTTAGAAGTGTGACGTTGAAATTACTGTTTTTCACGTTATATAAATCTTGAATGGACGTGTTACCCCAAAACAAGGACAACATACGGTAGTTAACATGAGAAGACATTTTGTTAATATAACAATTCACTGAATGTTTTATTAACAAAATTTCTTCTCATGCTAACTACCGAATGTTGTCATTGTTTTGGGGTAAGCTGTCCATTCAAAATTTGTACACTGGCGTATGCAAAATTTAAGGACCGTTCGGTTTTTTCGCCGTAGCTTTGCAAAGAAGCAGCCTGGATAGATAAATGTCATACCACAGAGACTTCAGTATGTACCAAACGGGGGAATGAACAAACACATGTGTAAAAAATGTATACAAAAGTGTACACTGGGACTTTACTAAGAAACGACCGTAAAGCAGTACACACTCTGGTAACCATCGTTTCCACAGATGGATTACAGAAAAGATGTGATCTTCAGTAAGGCATATGATGTCCCCTAACAGCAATGGCTGCGTTGCAGCGTACGGCCATACTTAACACGAGGCTGTCGATGAGTTCTTGGGACAACTTTCCCCATTCCTCTTGTAGTGCACGTTTCGACTGATGGACATTTTCCAGCGGATGTGGGGGTGCGGTAAGACGTCTCCCCAGAGTGTCCCCACACATGTTCTATGGGATTTAGATCTGGGGAGTACGCAGGCCAATTCATACGAGTGATATCCTCACTTTCGAACAGCTCATCTACTGCACGTGTACGATGGGGTCTCATGTTATCGTCCACAAACACGAACTCGGAACCAATGGCACCTCGGAATAGGTGTACATGGAGAAACAGCACCTCATCGCACTAGCAGTTTGCGGGTACGTAACATCCTTCGAAAATGTTGAGATCAGTACGACCATTCAGCGTATTGCCTCCCCAGACGAGCACACTTACGCCGTCATGCCGATCTTTTTTGGCAATGTTAGCCGGTCGATAGCGTGTTCCCACCTCTCTCCAGATCAGCTGACCTCCAGAATTGCTCGTGGTACTGAAACAACTCTCATCTGTAAAGAGTACCGTACCCCATTGCTCTATGGTCCAATCCTTGTGGTCTTTTCACCATTGCAATCGATGTCTCCGATAGGAAGGCTTTAATAGGATGTAACGTTCAGGTCGTCGGGCAAATAGCCCACCTTTATGTAGACGTCTGGCAACGGTACCGCGATACGGTTCCCGTGGTCATCTGCAGTTGCTTCGCGATATTGCCTGCTGTCTGGCGTCGATCATGTTCGGCTTGTAGGACCATATATCGGTCATCTCAACCTGTTATTTTCCGTCTCCGGCTTCCACCAACCTTTCTAACAGCTGTTTCAGTCGTTTGGAAGGTTTTCCACGCAAGTGAAATAGTGCTATGAGTCACGCCGAACTCGTCGGCGACACTCGTTATGGTTCATCCCTCCTCGAGCTTTCCGATTATTCGACCACGTCTAAAGTCATCTAAATGTATCTTCGTGGACATTTTCTCGTCTGCGACACGCTAACAAACCACTCGAAGCTCTTTCCAACGCCGCACACTTTCGCTTTCCGTTTCCTGCCTTCCTGAGAGATGATCCTTATATCCATTTCAGGCCTATCATGTGACCTGCGACATCACATTTCGGAAATTTGCATACACATCGTCTTTCTACTGATCTGCTTGTGTTATGTAAATTGCCTCAAGCTGATGTGTTCCACTGTGCGGCTATAATCTACGGCACTAGTGTCCGTCCTTAAGTATCGCACGCCAGCTTATAAACGTGAAAAACAATCATTTCAATGTCAGACTTCTAACAAGTTATGAATACATAGGCCACGTAATATGAATGCTGAAACAACTTTTAACTCGAACTAGCTGATATAAATGTAAAGAATTTTTCAAGTTTTGTGTGTCCAGGTACAATGTTACAACAACAGCTTCAATGAATAAGAAATAGCTAGAGTCCTTTGGAACTATAGTCTGAATATATTGAATTACTGAAAATATGTTTTGTACAAGAGATCTGTGTGATGTTAGGGAAATCGTCCGTGGAAAATTTAATGATTTTTAAATGAACCTAAAATTAAACACTAAGACGAATCAAATGGAGCTTTTTATAAGCGGTAAACCCTTACTGATTTCTGAATGGCAAATTTTTAAAAGTGTTATGAGGTAGGTAGGTAGATGCCACTAAAGAGATATTGTTTAAAGAGAGTTAAATGTTGGAGAACATAATATGTGTACTTACCGCAAAAGCAATGATGGAAACTACCAGAAGGTAACTCAGAAAGGTTTGGGCTCTCATTTTTACGATAGCTGGAACTGGGAAGAAGTACTTCAGGTACACAGTTTGCAGGCGGTACTGAGCGGGTTGTAAAAGGAGGTTATATACAAAGAAATACGCGGAAAAAGTCGAGAACAAAAAATGGCGTCTGTTGTAATTATCAATCAGTCCCTTGTCAGGCATGTGCAGTACTCTGAAAGTTGATGAATTTCGCTGTTAAGGAAAGGTCACCGAAAGTGTTGGGTGCATTTCCGTATTATTGTGTAACTCCCATGCAAGTGCATTTAGTTTGATGGCTTGATGACAGAATATGACGGCAGTAGAAAAACAGGTGTGATACAATAATTATCGACAAACGTTATTTTTATGCATTGTTTTCTTCAAAAGTCCCAGTTAGTTATTTTGTGTCAGTAATTAGTTCTTACATGAGATTTATAGTTTACATTTCTGTCCATCACGGCACATTACAGCTTCTGGAGAAAAAAATTCACGATATCTTAAATTGATGACGATTGATTTTATATAATGTATTTCTCCAACATGATCAAAACCATCTAAGAGAAATAAATTTAACTGAAATCAAAATATTTTTCTTATGTGTAACGAACGAAATGGCCCATAATCAGCCACTTCTTCTTTAAGTGAAGTTCTCAATAAAAAAATGCAAAATTATTTTTTTCTACAAGTTAAAGGACGAACAGAACTTAATGAAACAAAGAAGCTTTTAGGATTCTTTTCTTAAGAGTAATGAACAACGTCTTGCTTGGGGGGACCGGAAGGTAATGTCGTTTTTGGAAAAGAAGTGAAACACTGTGAGTAACAGAAGAAATTAATTTCTTAATCAATCATATAATCGCCATCATTATCGATCACACTTGCCCATCGTGAAACCAAAATTTCAATGTAGTCTTTATAAAAAGACGTTGGTTGTGACGCAAAGAAATTCCAGAACCCCGTTTTGACATCATCAGTATTGTGGAATGTTTTCCCATTAAGAAAGTGCTTCAGAGATAGGAACAAATAGTAATCAGATGGTGCAATGTCAGCGGAATAAGGGAGATGGGGCAGAACTTTCCAGCCAAAATCTCTGATCGTCTGTTGGGTCGGCCTTGCCGTGTGAGGCCTTGCGTTGTCATGCTGGAGGAAGACACCTTTCTGTTGAGCAGTTATCGTCTGTCAGGGGTCCAAGAGGTCAGAGTGAGCTATGCCAGCGGTAGTTCACCAAACACAAAGCAAAACCTTTTCAGGGCATAAGGGTAGTTTTGGGGTAGAAACTGGTTTCTGACCTGGAGAAAGCCATTGTTTTTTTACGTTTGTTGTTCATGTAAAGAACCCACTTTTCATCTCCAGTGACAATTCGATGAAGAAATGGATCCTTCTTCTGACGGCTGAGAAAAGATTTGCAGATGGTGGAATGATGGACTTTGTTGTCAGGTGAAAGCTAATGTGAAACACAAACTCCTAGTCTATAGATCTTTCCTATCTTTTGCAGGGGGTCTTGAACAGCAGAACATGATGCATTAAGATATTGGGACAATTCATCAATGGTTTGAGGAGGTTCTGCTGCAACGGCTGCACGCAGCAAGTCATTGTCCAGCACCATGGGCCTTCCTGCACCAGGTGCATCCGAGAGGACCAGCTTGCCCGACCTGGCACTTCCGGACATTTAACGAATCGGATAAACAGCGCAAATGGTATTGGTGGCCACAGTTGCATTGTTCTCCTTGTGAAATTCATGCAGCATACAATGACGAACATGGCTGTTCCCGGATCTTATGTCACTCATTTTGTTCTGCAAATCTGGAAGACAAAAACACCTTCATAAATTAAAGGCGAATAGTTCATACACTTGTACATACGTACACTTTCTTTAGGTTGAACGTACATAAACACCTCACAACTGCCTCCGAAACTTAGGGCCATCCTAAAAAAAACAACACATTACTTTCTGGTCCTTCCATACTTCTTCAACACATCTTCGTTTCGTCACATGATCGGAACGTCTCTTGGCACCAGAACCCCCTTCCCGTAAGTAGCGCATTTCTCCAGCACAAAAACGAATCTTCTGTCTCTTTTGCAGTACCCGGGTTTCAACTGCCGTGCATCAGAGTAGGAAAAATTAAACTCTCCTACACAGTCATTTAGGATTTTCTTTTTGAAAGCTCATCATCCCTGTGAAATCCTCGTAAAGCAGCTATTACTTTCAAAGATGAATCACTCGCCTATTAATTTCACCGTCTAAAGCAGCTATGACTTTCAATTGGCAAATCACTCGCATATAATTTTACGATCTAATTACACTCATGTTCAAAAACTAAAGATCACTTATATTTTCACAGCAAAGTTTTATTCCAACGGGACATGGAAGAAAGTATTTTAATACGAATTAAGCAAAAATGAAAAGGATATGTGCACACATAAGTGAACATTAATTTGTGCTTATTAATAATGAAAATATACAAAAGAACAAAACATATGTGACGTATACTCTAATTTAACTTTCCTTTTTAGTTTCTTTCTCTATGTGCATTTGTGTTCGTTCTCTTTAGCAATTTTCAAACTTAGGGTGATATCTTCTTTCTTGCAAGATTATGGTTGGCAACACCCTGCGTTAAAACGAATGACGTGCTTTTCTAAGATAAGAACTGAACGATTTATCTAATGTTCTGAGAAGCAGCAGTTGTGTTGGAGGTGGAAGTTAATGCTATTTGTAAAAGAGACGTTTTTAAGTTCAAGTTGTGTCTATTGAAAGGCTGCGTGTTGTGCTGATATTGATATAGTTCTCATTAAGAGTTCTACCAGTTAACATTGTTTAGTTCTGACGTTTACTACTACTCGGATAAGTTTAGTGTTCGACGATTAAGTGTTCTGTTCTATTGATATGTTACTGCTCAAGGATCAGTTGGCAGAGAATAAAGGAATCAACCAATCTGTAAGTAACCTTTTGTGAAGTTATTTGAGTGACTCCTGATTTGGTTAAAAGTGAAGTTATTAATACCTGAATTGTGTAGTGTTCAGACTGATATATTCTGCAAACACTACACTCATAATTTTCTGATAATGGCTCACAAATCTAAAATTGATAGAAAAAAAAGTTTTCATGGATCATTTTAAAAGGGTATATGCCAACCCTTGTGTGCAATAATTGGCATCTGTGGGCCATGCCTTTCAGGAGATTGTCCAGAAGATCCTGAGGGAGGCTTCTCCATTGTCCTTTTAGCACCATCATCTGGTCCTTTTTGCGCCAGCTGTGGGATCATCTTCAATAACGCGGCTCCGCTGATCACCTCAAGTATTTTCGATTGGATTCAGTTCGGGGGCGTAAGCATCCACTCCCTTCGGTTCATCCCCTCAGTCTCCAGCAACCCATCCACACATGATGATTGATGAGAACGGACGTTATCGCTTATAAAACCCCCAAAACAGCCTTACATGTTTTAAAATGACATTATGACAAAACTGCAGGGCATTTATTGATCCTTTCGGAGCTCTGTACTCCTATTGTTTCATAATCCCAGATCATGTGACGTATAGAATAATATAACCTTCCCTTTTAGTTACTTTCTCTATGTAAATTTGAGCTCATTCTCCTTTAGCATTTTTCAAATTTAACGTTAAATCTTTTCTCTCGCAAGAGTACGGTTGGCAACACCTTAAAGATGGAAAGAATGACGTGTGTATGTGTCCAATGAGAACTGGAAGACATATAACGTTTGAGCAACAGGAAAGGTATGGAGATGGTGGATGTTATAATGCGATAATCGTGGAAGCGGCTTGGTTTAGTTGTGGTTTGATCTAGTCGAAGGCTGGGTTTTATATCTTTAGTGTTTTTCCTTAATGAAGCGTTTGATTGTTAACTCACATTAGTTGGATTAAGTTAATTAAATTGTAGTTGTGCCTCATTGAAAGTGCCAAAGAAGTGTTGGCTGAATAAAGAGTAACCGTAAGTAACCCCTTATTGAAGTTTCTTGGGTGATTCCTGTTTCACTGCGGCGGAAATATTTAAGAACTGATTTATGTAGTGTTCCGTTAGCTATATATACACGAACATTATAATCAGACCATTACTCCACTACCCTTGTAATGGTCAATTTGTACAATGTTTCAGGTTAAATAATCAGTGCAGAGTTCTCGCTAGATGTATTGCCGCCTAAAGTCAGACGATAAACAAAATCGGCTTTCGACTACGAACAAAAAATTGGCTCATTGCTCTTCGCTCCATGTGGAGTTTTCACGACACCATAAATAGCGGGTTGTTTTGCTTGCTTGGGTCACAAAACAAATTGCAAAGGCTTTCAGGCATACAATCAGAAATTATTCAACCGACTTGCCACGTTTCACGTTATAGTTTGGTGCCCGTACTTGATTTCAGTTGTTTTGCTAACTTGTTAGCATTTATTCGGCGAGATCTTTTAGCCGTTACAACAATACAACGATCTTGTGATGGAGCAGTTTTGCATGGTCTACCATTACGTAAACGTCTGGTACTGTTAGGCATAATCGATTGAATTGAAAAATAGAAGGCTGTAATCGAGAAATCTGACAAATCGAGATATTGGTTTCGAAATATTCATTTCAATGATTTTTAGTTTTAGAATTCACCAGTGGATGGGGCTATACCCTAAGTGCTGTATTATGCGTTTGATAAATCGAGATATTCATTCGAAATGATCATTCGAATGATTTCTAATTTTACAATTTACCGGTAGATTTCCTCTCCTACCGAAGTAAGGAATCCTAGATGTAAATGAATGACAAATACACGTTTTTTTTATTTAGCTTAACAAATGTCAAAGCAGCACAAAGTTAGTAGCTACTACATACCAAAACTTCATCGAAATCGAACCGTTTTTACGCGAGTTATCGTGCGGACAGACAGACAAACCTGGAGCATATACGCTTCTCCAACCTACGAGGTGAAAAGCGCAAACAAATTAGTAAAATCATGCAATGCATTGATTATGATACACTTTCCAACATACCAGAAATCATTACTCAAGTTATGAGGATAATGGCTGTGGAATAAATCTCACTCCTGTGGCCTGACCTTTGATCCAATTTCGACGATATTAAATAAAATTGGTTCAGTGTACCTCCGGAACAACATACTAAAGTTTTGTCGCAAAAGAAGCATTTTTAGTCAGGTCATGAGGATAATGGCTGTGGAATAAATCTCGCTCATGTGTCCTGAGCTTTGACCCCATTTCGATTATAATAAACAGAACCGGTTCAGTACAACTGCAGTGCAACATGGTAAAGTTTTGTCGCAATAGAAGCATTTTTACGTAAGTTAGGACGCATAAAGGCGATGGAATGGATCTAGCTCCTGTGTCCTGACCTTTAACCCAATTTCGCCCATTTTCAGTAGGTTTCCTCCCCAGGTTGTCTCGTACCACATACTAAACTTTCATTGAAATCGAACCATTCTTACGTGAGTTATCGTACGAGCAGACAGACAGATGGACAAAGTTCGAGCATTTACGCTTCTTCACCATACGGGTGGAAAGCGTAAAAAAGTGGGCACTCAAATTCCAAAAATTGTGGATTTTTGTACTAAGAAATTGTAACATAATAACGGAATAATCTTTCTTTTACACCTTTTTTTTGCGCGAAGCTTTATTTATTTATTTTTCTGTTTACAAAGAATGAGTCCAAAGTTTTGCAATATTGGATCACTTTTTGCTTTCATACGTACATTTACGATGAAAACTGACTAGCATTCAAAGTATAGGTCATCGTGTTGCACCGTCTTTAGCCATCTGTCTGCCAGTTCTTCGATTCCGCGGCGGTACCAGTTCTTGTCCTTCGAGACGAAGAATTCCTTCATCCTAGCTACCACCTCCTCATGGTTGTTCAAGTGCCGCCCGCGAAGGAAGTGGGCCATGGACCGGAACAAGTAATAATCCGACGGGCCAGGGTCCGTGCTATATGGTGGATGTGGCATCAGTTCGATCCCCTCAAGTTCCCGGAGTTTTGCTCGGGTCGTTTGCGTGGCATGAGGCCGAGCGTTGTCCTTTGTAGGAGAGCGCGCTTTCTGTTTACCAGTACCTGATACTTCTCCTCGACAACGCTATACATCCGCCCAGCTGTTCAGAGTAGAAGTTGGCGTTGATGGTCCGACCGTCTGGAACAAATTCATAATGGATTATCCTCTTGAAATTCCACAAGCGCAGAGCATCACATTATGCTCGAAGCGTCCACGCATGGCAACAGGTTCAGGAAGGTGTCACGGGCTCAACCACTGACGTTGTGTGCTAGGAATACGGAAAAAGACCCGCTTTTCATCACACGTAACAATTCACTTGATGAAACGTACTTAGCGCGATTTTTCTTCCACTCGGCGATTTGCTTCATCTGGCGTCAGTTCGTGAGGGACAAAGCGGCAGCTTCTGTAGACCTTGCCGAGGTACTGAAGGTGACGAACCCAGAGTTGGAAACGGGTCAAACATTTCGTACCCAGACCGCACCCGGACGTCCTGTAACTGGACCCGACCCGATCCGGACCCGTTACTGACCCGGAAAAATCTGCTTTTGAACTATAAATTCGAAACTCAATTTATATATATATATATACATATATATATATATATATATATAAACGCATTATATATATTCACCCCAATAACTGCTTGATATTTAATAACTGAAATATTTTTTTAATAATGAAATTTGGTTACTTTCTAAATTTTAGTGCCATTTTTAGTGCCACTATTTTGCGTAATCCAGAAGTAATGGCTGACTAAGAACGTGACCATGGAATATATTACAAATGGGAATCATTATTTACGATTACACAAATGTATTTTTTTTAAATGTATTTAGATTGCTCATTCTTTCCACGCTTTGATGGAGGTGCACGTACTTTCATATGATCCGTTAGATTTTTGGTTCCATAATCTTTTATTACACCGTCGACATCTTTCTTTGCAATGATACACTTTCCACATTTTGAACAACTAGCAAGAGCAAACAACACAGAATTATTCACCGGTTCCTTAATGAGACGAAGCAATTTCGAGCATTCACTCTTCCCTTGTGGTTTTCAACAAGCACATGATTGTTGGTCCCGACGCCTTTCTTAACCTCCTTAATATTAAATCCATTCATATTAACAAATAAGGAGTTAATATCGACATGACATGCCATGGGAACGGGATGTTAGCACATCAATTAAAAATATCTGAATGCTCAATGTAAAAGATTGATGTGAAAAGTAACTCTTAGTCATACAGTGAACTTCTCACGGAGAGAGTAATTCAATTGAGAAGCAGGCGAATGGCATTTGCTTGTACCTTGCCCTGGACAATCGCACTGTAAAATAACGCAAAGGAAGTGTCCATTTACGATATGGTGTCGGTGTGTCTGACTTCGGTCGGTGGAAATCTTCGTTGCTTTAAGAAAGAGACGACAATATTTTTGCATGGCAAATCATTATTTCACTCCGTGGGCACCAGTATCGACTACATAATTCCACAACGCACATTTTTCCTTGGAACATATTTTTCTCTTTTGAAAAATAAAACGGAAATAAAACCGGGTCAAAATCTGGTGAGGAACACCTTGACCCGACACGTTGGAACTGCAAGAAATTGTCGACCCGTTGACCCGTGACCCGTTTCCATCTCTGGACGAACCACGGTGCTCTGTGATGTACGTTGTTCGCCTGATAATTTCCGAGTGCTGGGTGTTGGATTTGTCTCTGCGGCCCGGCGCACGGCCTCCGAATCCTCGGTTCGCGGCCTACCTGTGCTTGGCTGATCGTCGAGGATTCTGTCATTTGAGCGAAATTTCTTGAACCATCTGGTTGCGGTGCTGTGGTCCACGGAAGCTTCCCGTTTTACATAACAAATGTTCCGTGTTGCTTGAGCAGCGTTATGACCGAGTTCAAACTCGGAAAACAAAAGTTCCCTAATTAGCCGGTTGTGGCTGTTCATCTTTTAGGCGTCTCAACCACAGACAGAACGACGACATGCCATGCTGTTCACAGCAACAACTACCACTTGATATCCCTTTCGACTGACTGCCGTGCGCGACTTGAACTAATTTAAACACGTCACATACCAGCCACATCACATGCATTTATGAAAATATTGCAAAACTTTCGACCCATCCTCTGTATTTGCTTGCGAGATTTAAAGACCACTCTGGCTAACTCAATAGGCTATAAGCAGTCCGTTGTCCCTAATTTGTTTCACTAGTGTTAGTGAAGGAAGAAAGCCAGTGCCGTAAGATAAAACCACCGCCCTTTCCTTATCAGGGTTCGAACCCGGACCTACCTCGGGTGAATGGTCAGAAGCCAGCGTTCATACGACTACACCACTCGGACGACAAATGCACAGCTTTTCCACTGATAAAGCTTATGTCCCGTGTTCTTCTATATTTTCTTTTTTAATTGTTCGTCTTGAAAAATCCCTTCTGCTTCTGATAGCATCTCCTATGAGAAATGTTTTGCGCATATTTTTTTTATTTTCATTAGCACACTTTCAGCTGCTAGAGAAAGCAGCTATTCTGTTCCGTTCAAACTATTATTGTTTTTTTTTTGATCGAAGGATTAACGAACAGCGTGAGTAACTCGATGGGCTATAAGCAGTCGCCAGTCCCTAATTTAGGGCCAGTGGCTCTATGGAAGGGAGAGAGCTAGTGCTGATAAAATACGACATCCATGTTTCACAGGAATACGAACTCGAACCCGTCTCGGAAGAATGATCAGAAAACCAACGCTTAGACCACTGCTCCACTGGGGCGGCCCTGCTCACATTGCAAATTTCAAATTATGTGCAGTTTTCTTCTAGGTTGTGTAAGTGTATTTATTCGCTTTCTTGCTAAAATTTCAGGTTTTCTAAATATCTGTTCTGAAATATTCGTTTTGCGTCAGAAAGGATTCAAAATATGTTCTCATTACAACCGAAAATTCAGTGGTCTTTCTTGTTTTTAATTACCTCTACTGCAAAGTAAAAAAAAAAAAAAAAAAAAAAACACTTTCAAATTGGAGAATGACGTCTGAGAATTTCAGGGGTAGATGTGACCATTGTACCTAATAATTTGTTGGCGTCCTTTTTTATAACGTTAGGCAAATTTTTCTTATCGTAACAGCTGATGCTGGTGCTTTGATTTTATTTTGCCACAAAATTTCATGAACAGTACAACTGTGGAACCCAAATGGCACTAAACGTAATTTAAAGCGTTTTAATGAAAGTTCGATAAGGATGCTTTACGTTTTTTATTGTGAGTATCTGTGAGCGTAAACAGAAAAAACAAATTGGATGGTGAAATTGGTAGGAGAGTGAATTCTTCAAAGAAAGTCATAGGTGCTTTGGACAGTTTTCACAGGAGTGATGGGTTCTTAAGAGAGTCCTGCATGGCTGTACATGAAAGTGTAGTTGTTCCTACTCTGATGCAGTGATTTATTCGCTTTCATGCTAAAATTTTAGGTTTTCTAAATATATGTTCTGAAATATTCGTTTTGCGTCAGAAAGGATTCAAAATATGTTCTGATTACAACCGAAAATTCAGTGGTCTTTCTTGTTTTTAATTACCACTACTGCAAAGTAAAAAAAAAAAAAAAAAAAAAAAAAACACTTTCAAATTGGAGAATGACAACTGAGAATTTCAGGAGTAGATGTGACCATTGTACCTAATAATTTGGTGGCGTCCTTTTTTATAACGTTAGGCAAATTTTTCTTATCGTAACAGCTGATGCTGGTGCTTTGATTTTATTTTGCCACAAAATTTCATGAACAGTACAACTGTGGAACCCAAATGGCACTAAACGTAATTTAAAGCGTTTTAATGAAAGTTCGATAAGGATGCTTTTACGTTTTTTATTGTGAGTATCTGTGAGCGTAAACAGAAAAAACAAATTGGATGGTGAAATTGGTAGGAGAGTGAATTCTTCAAAGAAAGTCATAGGTGCTTTGGATAGTTTTCACAGGAGTGATGGGTTCTTAAGAGAGTCCTGCATGGCTGTACATGAAAGTGTAGTTGTTCCTACTCTGATGTATGGCAGTGAAACCTCGGTACTACAGAAGAAACATAGAAGTCGTTTGTGTGCTGGGGAAATGCGTTATTCGTCCGAAAGGGGTCCGAGTTCGAATCCCGGTGAGGCATGGATGTTGTGTTTGTCTTACGGCACTGGCTCTCTCCCTTCCCTGGAACCAGTGACCCTAAATTAGGAGGGGCGACTGCTTATAGCCCATTGAGTTGCTCACTATGGTCGTTAAACCACCAATCAAAAAAAAAAAAAAAAAGAAATGCGTTACTTACCGGGGAGGGGGTTGTGGCAAGACACGTTTTGATCGTGTGAGGAATGAAGATGTATTGCAGATGTGTAATGTGAAGCAAAATGTTGTTAGCAAGATGGAGACCAAGAGATGAGATGATTACTAAGAAATTTCTTTAGTCATGGGAGGATCAGATGCAGGAATCTTTGCATGAGAAAATGATTATCAGTATGAAGTATAGAAGTTATTGTGTACGTCGTGTAGTGGATGCCAGGAAGGCCGAGTTGTGTGTCAAGATCGCTGTAAATGGAAAAATTCAATGCGGCAACAGGAAGTCTATATAATAAGTCAAACATTTATCTGGTAGTTTGCATTCCTTTGTGGAGCTAAACTCTGAATATCAGACAACAGCTAAATGATACGTATGTATGTGCGAGTGTAAAACTAAATCTCTGTTTTTTTTTAGTACAACCTTCTCTGCACTATGCATTTAAAATCGCCTTTATTGCCTTCACTAAAAATACCTTTTGAAATCCTGTTTCATTGTATTCTAAGTTTGACACAATGTGTAAATAAGATTTGTTGTTGCAGAAAAACACTTCAATAAAATTTTTCATTTTCCTTCTCATATTTCCCCCGGTCTTAATGGGATTCTTAAGTTGCTTTTGCTTTAAGTGCGCATTTGCAGCCTTTCAGTTTACTAAGGACTAACTTTTGAGTCCATTATCTCCATGACAGGAATTTTTGCGATATTTTGTTTGTTTGAAAAAATATTTTCCACTTAATGCTGTTTCATTAACACAAAGAATTAATATTTTCTTATCTTCCTGGCATTTAAATTTAATTCAAGGACAGAATATGTAAGACAAAGACGCAATTTTACGTATCTAATTTCCCATTATATTGAACGGTTCTAATAATTGTTGATGAATTTGAGTGTTTTACTTATATATTCCCCGTTTAATAAGCATAGTTGTTGTCCACCGATGAAATTTTAATAATTACACGCTATGTGTGCGTTCGTCCGTTTGATACTAGTATATCATAATAGTGTACCTAATAAGTTGTCTAGTCGATGTACGTGAACTCTTAATTCCCTCAAGGAAGTAATTAGAAGAACTCAGATCTTCAACCAAAATATAGCTTTTAGTGACATGCTGTTGGCATTGCAGCTGTTAGCTACGTTTGTTCGCTTCAATAAAGGGACGAAGCATTTTGGTTAAGAAAGAACTGTGAATGTCAACGGAGAAATAGTTGATTGGCGTGTGAAAGTTGCGCAAAGTCAGAACAGAAGTATTTGTCAGTCATTATCTGCCCTTCCGGATGTTCTTTTATATATACGTAGATTTAAGTAGTACCAGCTACCCAGGGCGCCCAGGGGGGGGGGAACTAGAAGCCCCCTAGCCGTCGGTATAGCCAAATGTTTGATAAATTTAAAACACTTACTTAGACGAAACGTTTTTTAAAGCATTTTTAAAAATAATAAGATATTAATAATTGATTGCAATCAACAAACTTCTTTACTCTAGAAATTTGATTTGCCCGATTCTGCTACGCGTTTACTTTCAAAAGTACGACATTGAAATGTAGGTGGCAGTTTCAACACATCTGATTACTAATTACGAATTGATGAATCAGTAATGCTTTTAGGAGAGGGAGAGTGAATGCGGTCAAGTTTGTGCTCATCAAGTGCTCACAGAGACAGAATAAAAGAGAAAGAGCAGAATTTGGTAGAATTGGCTATAGATAAGTTTTATAAAAACAAGCGAAATCTGCAGTTTGCTTTCTCGGAAAAGTACTAGATATCATGGTGGAAATAATTTTTCCCAACACAGTGTTCTAAACTGTAATTATAACTTTAATTGTATAGTTCGGTTATAACATCTGCGTTGACAAAAAAAAAAAATGCTACAAACTTTTAATTCATTTAAAATATAGTTTTTACGTACCATCATCAAACATGTATAATATGAAGTTGCAATGAAAAAATGGGAGTTTTTGATAGACCTTTCACACTTTAAAATAAAGTACTTTTTAGCTATTTACTAATTGTCAAACAGCATCAATTATTTTTGTTGTATTTTATTATCTTGTACATTTACTAAAATGTTTGACAGCCTCGAAAAAGGTTGAGAATTTTTCTTAGCACCCCCTAAAAGTACTCATATGGGCGCCACTGCCAACTAATCATCGACTGCAAGGTGCATTGCTGAAGCTTTTCGTGCTTTTGACTGCAATTGGAAAAATGGGTGGCAAAATATTTCTTGGATGTTGGATTTTGCCTCTCTTTCGGTTTTCGCGGTGAGTATACACTGAAGTGCCAAAAGTCATGGAATACATACCGAGAATCGTGTAGGACCTCCTCTAGCCCGGCGACGTGCAGTAACTCGACGTGGCATCGGTTCCTCAAGGGGCCGGAAGACTTCTGGAGAGATGTTGAGCCATGCCGTCTGAATAGATGAACACAGGTCCCTGGTATTTGTAGGTACAGACTCTTGGGTGCGAATGGACCTTTATAACACATCCCATAAGTGCTCTATTGGGTTTATGTCGGGCGAACATGGTGGGTACACCATCCGTGGGAACTGTCCAGAAACATCCTCGAACCAATTTTTCACAACTTAGGCCCGACGACATGGTGCATTGTTCGCCTGGAAAATCCATCGTTGCTAGGTCACATGAAGTCCATGAATGGCTGAAAATGGTTACACAGCAGAGCAGCAAAGCCATTACCGGTTAATGATGTGTTTTTTACGAGGATTAGAGGACTCAAACCGTGCCACGTAAAGACCCCATATCATCATCATCATCATTGTCAACCATTATCAATCCACTGCTGGACGAAGGTCTCCCCAAGTTTCCTCCACAACGGTCTGTCTTGTGCCAGTCTCCTCCATGTCACCCCTGCATACTTTCGAATTTCATCCACCCATCTCCCATGTGGTCTTCTTCTGGGTCTTTTCCTGTCCCTTGGAATCCACTCTAAAATTTTGGCTGTCCATCGATGATCTGTCCTTCTGGCAGTATGTCCAGCCCATTGCCATTTCAGGGATTTAACTCTGATCATGATGTCTTCCACTCTTGTCATTTTTCGGATCCACGAGTTCCTCTTCTTATCTCTCCTGGTCACACCAAGCATGCACCTCTCCATGCTTTTTTGAGTTGTCTGCAGCTTTTGTATGTCTCTTTTAGTTAAGGTCCACGTCTCTGCACCATACGTAAGCACTGGAAGGATGCATTGATCAAACACTTTTCTTTTAAGACATAATGGCATATTGCTCTTGAAAATTATGCTGTTTCTTCCAAAAGCTCTCCAGGCAAGTTTTGTACGCCGATTAATTTCTTCATCAATGTGACCCTCACTTGATATCTGCTGTCCAAGATAAACGTACGTGTCTGTTATCTCCAGCTTTTCTCCATCAATCGATAAATCTTCATTTCTTGTAAAAGCATTGTACATCACTTTTGTCTTCTGAAAGTTCATTTTTAATCCCACTTCTTTACTCTTGTCAGCAAGTTCCTGGATCATATTCTGCAGCTCTGATGGTGTAGTTGCAAAAATGACTACGTCATCAGCAAAACGAAGGTGGGTTAGATAATCTCCATTAATCTTTATCCCCTTGTTTTCCCAGCTCAGCGACTGAAAAACACCCTCCAATGTGGCATTAAAGAGCTTCGGAGATATGGTGTCCCCTTGTCTCACTCCCTTTCCAATTTTTACGTATGTTGTATTTTCAAATAGCCGAATCTTTGAACTTGCATTTTCATAGATGTTATTAATAATATTAATGTATGCATCTTCAATACCGCAGGATTTCAGAGCCATTGTAACTGCTGATGGTTTCACCGAATCAAAGGCTTTTTCATAATCGATAAAAGCCATGCACAATGGAAGTTCATATTCCCTCGCTCTTTCAATTAGTTCTCTCAGCACGTGGATATGATCTATTGTGCTGTAGCCACTCCTGAATCCAGCTTGTTCTCTCGGTTGAGCCATGTCCAGTGTTACCTTTAAGCGGTATGAAAGAACTTTAGTGAAGATTTTATAAACTACTGATAGGAGGCTGATAGGTCTGTAGTTTCCGAGATCCTCAATGTCACCTTTCTTATGTAGCAGGATCATTGTAGCGGTGTTCCAATCCTCAGGAATCTTCCCTTCATTAAGGCATCGAGTGAAAATTTGGGCGAGTACTGTTTCAATTTCTCCACTTGCTTCTTGTATGATGTCTACAGTAATTCCATCTTCTCCTGGAGCTTTCCCCCGCTTCATGTTCTTGATTGCATGAGCAACTTCTGCTGGAAGGACTGGAGGAACTCTGGTACTGGTATCTTTCATGATGTCTGGAGTGCATGTATCGTCCCTTTCATATAATTTGGAGTAGAAATCTTTCACTCTTGTCAAAATTTCGCCTCTATTTCTTGTTACAGAACCATCTTCTTTTCTCAGCGCCATAATCTGTTTTCTTACCTTACTGAGATGTCCCTTTGCTATCTTTAGGCTTTGGTTGTTTTCAATTGCTTTCCTCACTAGTTCACAGTTGAATTTTCTTACGTCTTCAGTGATACTTTTTCTTACTGTCTTGCATAGCTCTATATATTCCACTTTGGAAGTCACATCTTCTTTAGTTGTCCTCATCTCTCTTCTTTTTTGCATCAACATTTTCGTTTTTCCTGATAATTTATTTACATGCAACTTGTTCTTAGACCCAGCTAATTTTGTTGCTGTTTCCATAAGAGCTTTGGTTACTTTTCTGTTAACTTCAGAGATGTCCACTTCTTCTGATGTTAGGCCTTCTAAAGCAGAGAACCTGTTCTTCAGTTCCAACTTGAAGGTATTATGGTGTTTTTTAAGGTTGGTTATGTCAATAGATTTTGTTTGTCTTATGAGCTTGCCACGTTCAAGTTTAGTGTTGAGGTGCATCTTACATCTCACCAATCTATGGTCACTACCTGTGTTGAACTTGTTTAGCACACTGCAGTCTTCTATGACGAATTTTTTTGTTACACATAATAAAATCAATTTCACTTGTCGACCCATTTGGATGTCTCCAAGTCCATTTCCTGTGTGGCTTTTTCTTGAAAAAGGAGTTCAAGATGAAAAACCCTTCTGCCTCTGCAAACTCAACGAGAGTATTTCCACGCTGGTTTCTGTTGCCGTGACCAAATTTACCTACTGAAGTTTCATTCTGTTGCCGTGACCAAATTTACCTACTGAAGTTTCATTCTGTTGCCGTTGCCCTATTTTTTGCATTGAAATCTCCCATAATTATTTTCAAATGCTGCTTACCTTTATTATTTAGATGACAAATTTCCTCATAAAATTCTTCAATTTCTTCTTCAGGATGACTTGTGGTGGGTGCATAAGTTTGAATAATCTGAGCCTGGTATCTTTTCGAGAGTTGGATAACAAGTCGTGCAGCTCTGTCAGAGGAACTTTCAACTTCTACAACTTTATCCTTCAGTTTCTTGTTTATTATAAATCCAACACCACTAGTTCTGCCAGTATCTGTCCCACGATAGTAGAAGAGATGTCCACTTTTCAGTTCGATGAGATCTTCTCCTTTTCTCCTTACCTCACTTAGCCCCACGATGTCCCACTTGATCCTTTGTAGTTCCTCTTCCAATTCAAGAAGCCTTGAATCAGAAGATAGGGAGCGTCCATTGTACGTAGCCAAGGTCAGCATCAGATGGCAGCCTAGTCCGGTCCTCCGGGGATTCTTAGCACCCTCTGCCTTCATGTCGCACTGGCCGCTGCCTTGGCCAGGTACATTCCAGCTGCCGGAGACTGAGGGCCAAGATTTAAGTTGTGGAATCATTTTGGAGGGGTTTGGCCATAACTCACCACGCTGGCCAAGCGGGTTGGTGAGTGTGGGATAGAATTTCCTCTAATCCCGATGGTATAGTTATACCGCTATTGGCGGTCGTCAGAGCCCCTTTAGTGGGAACAGGATGTACCACGAGAAGGCGGGGTTGACATTTGTCAAGGAGAGGCTGTGATGTTACGCATCACCTGACCTTACAGACCCCATATATATATATATATATATATATATATGAACTGGCGGAAAGTGAAAAAAGAACACCAAGAAGGAATTGGCGGACGATCATGAAATTTACATATATGTTAATGGAGTCGAGCATACGTAGGTGAGATGTTAATTTCGGGACCAACCGGTGAGCGCTTACGCCACAGCACGGCATAATATGCAAATTATCGTCTGTGGTATATAAGGAGGACGGCGAAGTGAATGTAATCAGTCTTCGGCGTACGGACACGTGCGAAGACCCTGAAGAAGCTGCAATGCCTGGACATGGAAGACGTACGATTTCAGCAGTTATCGGACCTTGAGCGAGGTCGTCTAGTCGGACTCCGCGAGACCGGGTCGTCGTATCGTCGTATTGCGGAGCGAATTGGACAGGAAGTGTCGGTGGTAGTACGATGGTGGCGTAGATGGTCCGAGGAACATTCCTACACGAGAAGACGAGGAACCGGGAGTCACAGACGGACTGATGAGCGGACCGATCGACGCATAAGAAGAGCGGCGTTGTCAAGCAGAACATCCACTGCGGCGCAAATCCGAGCTGCCGTTGCACCTGAGGTGACTGTGCGAACAATCCGCAACCGTCTACTGGATGCATGACTACGTGCACGTGTGCCTCTGGCATGTGTACCTCTGACTCCAGCCCACCGTCAGGAACGGCTGCAGTGGTGTCGCCAACGTCTGCACTGGAGAACGTAATGGCGATCTGTCGTGTTCAGCGATGAAAGCAGATTCTGCTTGGGAGCCTCCGATGGCCGTATGCGTGTTCGCAGACACACAGGGGAGCGTCTCCACCCTTCTTGCATCCGCCAGCGACACACAGGGCCTACACCTTATCTCCGGGTGTGGGGAGCGATCAGCTATCACTCCCGTACACAACTAGTGTTTATACCGGGTACGTTAAACAGCACCTCCTACACCAACAACATCATTCAGCCCGTTGTTGTGCCATTTGTAAGGTCAGTCCATCATGGTGTTTTCCAGCAAGATAACGCACGCCCACACACGACACGTGCAACGCAACATGCAATTCAGGGTGTGAGACAACTTCCATGGCCTGCACGTTCACCGGATTTGTCCCCTATTGAGCACGTGTGGAATTTTATGGAACAACGAGTTATCCGGTCTCCACGGCCAGCCACGACCATCCTCGATTTACGCGTCCAGGTTGAGGATGCTTGGAACTCAATACCCCAAACTTACATCCAACAACTGTACGACACACTCCATGCCAGAATTGCACAGTGTGACGCAGTTCATGGCGTTTTAACCTCGTACTAACAATGTTACATAGAAATGTTATTTTTCAGTTTACCAGCAAATACAGCTGTATTTTGCCATAATGTTTTGATCACGTTATCCTCTGTATTCCGTTATTATGCTGTATAAATTTCGTTGGTATCAGACGTCTCCTTCTTGGTGTTCTTTTTTCACTTTCCGCCAGTGTATATAGAACGACCACTAGCTTGCACAGTGCCTTGTTGACAGCTTGGGTCCATGGCCTCATGGGGTATGCGACTACCATCAGCCCATAACAACTGGTAGCGTGACTCATCGGACCCCGCTACATGTTGCCAGTTCTCCAGGGTCAAATTCTTGTGTTCACGAGTCCAGGTGAGGCCCTGTGTCCGATGTCGTGGTGTTAACAAAGGCACTCTGGTGGGTCATCTGCTTCCATTCCCCATGGACGCAACATTATGCTGCACTGACCTGGTACCTGCCTCCCGCATTGAATGTGGATGTTATTGGAGCCAGTGTCGCTTGTTTATTAGCATGAACAACCTGGGTCAGGCGCCGTTGGTCAGGATCATTCAGCACCCGTGGTCGGCCACTGCATTGTCAACTGTGGGTGGTAATGCCTTCCATGAGGTATTTTCGGTACACACGTTACACCGTTACTCGAGAAATTTTGAGTGCTCGCACAACTTCGGAAATTGGATGTAATATCCGTCTGTCTCCCACCACCATGCCTCGTTCAAACTCCGATAGTTCACGTTGGCTTGCCATAATCCTACTGGACGTTGTTCAACCTGACTCACGAGATAACACCCCGCAACTGAAAAATATCGTGACGTACGTCGAAGCTTTTATACGACGACAGCAGCGTCAGTTGAAAATTTGAATACTGCTATCCCATGACTTTTGGCATTTCAGTGTGCTAAGTGCTACCAAGGTGCGATCACTTGATGTGATAAGCAGGGCCCGGATGTTAATGACCAAAAATTCCTAAAAAATGTCCTTAAAAAGATAAAATGCCTTTAAAATTGAAAAAAGAATGCCCTTAGAATTTGAAGGAAACACGCACCTAAAACAGTTTGTATTACATGTATTTTTTTCAAAACTATAATTTAAATAACTTCAATCCCTGACAATTCATAAACTAGAACTTTGTCTTTTCTTAATAAAATACCCTTTCAAACTTCAGAAGAAAAAAACAAGTCAATACCTGCAAGGTAGTATTTAAAGGATTTGGGATGTCAGGAACAACACACGACAAGAAGCCGTGAATTTGAATACTTTTGTTCACTGTCTCGCCGTTTCTTTTTTTAGCACGTCTTTTGTAAAAAAAAGATCGTGCTTATGCTATCGGTTTGTCCCTCCGTCCGTCTGTCAGTACCCACGATATCTCTGCAACTATTAGTCCGATTTAAAAAAATATTTTTGCATTGGGAAGCTTGAAATATGAAAATGTGGATCCTTTATATTGTTTTTTTATTTACGATGTACAATTTCGCCTGTAGAGGGCGTACATGCAGATGATGTCGAATTCAAAAAATACGTTTTATTCTACATATTTGCTTCTAAACATCCGATTGAAAAAATTATTTTATCTTTCAATTCCATTTATGTGTAAGAGTATTTTAGATATAGTTACTTTTTCAAATTATGCATAAATTTTCCGCTAGGGGGAGTAAAATAAATTGCATTTTTCCTGATAACTCTTCTTCCAAAACTCCGATTTGAAAAATGTTTTCTTCAGCAGATACACCTCGTGATGAAAAATATTTTGCATATAATTTTAAATTTTTTGTATAGAATACTTTGGCCGCCAGGGGGATATCTTTCGTGGACTCTCATTCCTTGAGAGGCCGAAAATGGAGACCTGAGCAAACAGCAAATCCCATGCAAACGACAAAGAGCGCATCTGGGGCCGCAGGTGGCCTAGTGGGCAACGTTCGTGACTGTCACGGAAAAAACCTCAGGTTCGATCCCAGCCAAGTACGAACGCTCGATCCACTAAATATCCGCCGTGCGTCGTTAAGCCGTCGGACCCCAGGTACTGGCCCCCCGGTATAAATAAGGGCGTCTTCCTCCCCCTTTCTACTTCGCTTCCGTGTCGCTTTCCTATCGGACACTCTCTAGCCCAAATCTCTTAGCTTCTTATTTCTAAGGGTTGTTTAAGACCTGGGGTCAGACACTCCCTTCCTAAAATCCTCTACATATGAAAAAAAAGAGCGCATCTGACAAAAAAACTGTAGTAACCCAGGCAGTGTCGTGCCCAGAAATTTCTTCGGGGTGGTGGTGGTGTGTCTGCGTGTGTCTCTCTGTGTGTATGTGTGTGTTGGAGGGAGGGTATGAAATTCATTTTTTATACAACTAAATATGTTATGAATGCATTTTTAAAATATATGTAACAACCGAGCAAAAATATTCAAATAAATATTGCTTTAAATCATTATTGATATTTTTATAACATATATTCTTATTACTTATATGCACGATATTGACAAAAGTCACCGGACAACCCTTCAAAAGCAAATGAACGGATCCGCTGCGTTGTTAAGGTGCACGATACAGCTACAAACGGTATAAAACAATCCTGCAGCTGAACGCGATCATATCGAACTGCGAGGTTGAGTGAAAATGTCGCGGTGGGAGTGAACTGACATTGAGGAAGGAAAGATTGTCGGATGTCATATCAGTGGGTTGTACATAAAAGAAACCGAGAGGGGCTTAAACATACCAAAGTCAACTGTTTTGGATGTACTAAACAAGTGCAAGGCACATGGCGTGCCTGAAGCAGCAAAATGTACCGGCAGACCAAAGATAATCAGTGATAGAGGACGTCGATGCTTCAGGGGAGTCGTTACAGCCAATCGACGGAGTACTGCACAAACTCTCAGTGTACAGGTAAGTAAAAATGCTGGAACCTTGGTATGTACACGTACTATTTGCAGAGAACATCATTCCATGGGTTACCGTGGTCGTGCGGCTGCACATAAGCCTTTCATGTCCACTCGGAATTCTACTTTTCGTTTAGCATGGTGTAAAGAACATTTATTGTGGACCGTAGATCAATAGAAACGGGTCTTATGGACTGATGAATATAGATGCACGATCCATCAGTCTGATGGCCGTGTGTGGGTATTGTGGCAGCTGGGGGAACGCCATTTACCACAGTGTGCTGTTCCTACGGTCAAGGTTCGAGCAGGCAGTGTACTCGTGTGGGGGTGTTTTTCATGGTATGGTCCCAGCCCATTGGTTATCGTGGACAAACCTGTTAACCAGCACGTCTACCTCGATATTCTGGACAGTTATGCCCTACCAACTCTGTGGCAATACTAGGAAAACAAAGCTTGTTGGTAGGATAATGCACTCAGCCATAAAACAAGGGCTGTTACAGCATGGTTTGACGATAATTGCGCATCTTGTGTGGACTGGACAGCACAGAGCGCTAATCTTAATCCCATAGAGCACCTATGGGATCAATTAGAGTGCCGCATAAGAAGTTTGAAACAAGACCTACTACTAAGTAACAGTTAGCGGCAGCATTATGTACTGAATGGAAGCGCATACCTATCGCTGCGTTCCAAAACCTTGTCGAAAGCATGTCTCGAAAGGTCAGAGCATGCATTAAGGCCAAAGGTGGTTGCAAAATATCTTTATTCAAGGTAGAAATCAGGAGATGAACTAATAAGGACGTCTTAATACAAATAAAATACGATCAAAGATCGTTAAACCACTAAAATCTATATACAAATATACAGCATAGTGCACAAGTTAAAAAAATGGAGCAAACTCACAGCTCGTGATAAATGATCACCGACAAGCATGTCTGGGCATCTCCAAACACAACAGAACCAAATTAGGAAGGATTTTAACTAAAACTTATTGCTCATAAGTGCATTGCTGTGCGATTAACAAACTTGTTCAAGAAAATATTGAGAGCTTCACGAGACAACATTTCTCTTGCAAAAAAAGTACAATAAGACAGCAAGTTTTAACACACCATTGTTACAAGAATGTACAGTACAAAGCAATTGACAAACTGATCATAAAACAAATCAATGAAATGATGAATATCAGGAAAAGAACAAACTTGGACTTCCTGGTGTAATTAGAATATATTACCTGTTCGGCAATATTCAGAAACAATGTACAATTATACAGCACAGTGTCAACATGTTACAAATCAAAATAGGACCATATACAGAAATGTAACACTATTCTGTTGATCAGATAGAAAATGTAAGTAAAATAAGAAAACACACGATGAATAAAGCTTTAACGTATTCCCACTATCCGTATTTAGTAATAGAAGAATGATAGTACCAAGCATCACCTCACATAAAAGAACAAAATAGGTAAAATGTTTTTCAAAATATATTACTCATGAGTACATCACCATGCAAGTGACTAACTTGTACAAAAATAAATACAGTAAGAATCGTTACTCAACATGTCTCTTGAAAGAAGGTACGATATGACAGTGAGTTTTAACACAACATATTTACAAGGATGTACAGTACTATGCAATTGAAAAACTGATTATCAGACAAATCAATGGAATGTTGAATCATCATCATCATCATCATTGTCAACCATTATCAATCCACTGCTGGACGAAGGTCTCCCCAAGTTTCCTCCACAACGGTCTGTCTTGTGCCAGTCTCCTCCATGTCACTCCCGCATATTTACGAATTTCATCCACCCATCTCCCATGTGGTCTTTTTCTGGGTCTTTTCCTGTCCCTTGGAATCCAATCTAAAATTTCGGCTGTCCATCTATGGTCTGTCCATCTGGCAGTATGTCCAGCCCATTGCCATTTCAGGGATTTAACTCTGATCATGATGTCTTCCACTCTCGTCATTTTTCGGATCCACGAGTTCCTCTTCTTATCTCTCCTGGTTATACCAAGCATGCACCTCTCCATGCTTTTTTGAGTTGTCTGCAGCCTTTGTATGTCTCTTTTAGTTAAGGTCCACGTCTCTGCACCATACGTATGCACTGGAAGGATGCATTGATCAAACACTTTTCTTTTAAGACATAATGGCATATTGCTCTTGAAAATTATGCTGTTTCTTCCAAAAGCTCTCCAGGCAAGTTTTGTACGCCGATTAATTTCTTCATCAATGTGACCCTCACTTGATATCTGCTGTCCAAGATAAACATACGTATCTGTTATCTCCAGTTTTTCTCCATCAATCGATAAATCTTCATTTCTTGTAAAAGCATTGAACATCACTTTTGTCTTCTGAAAGTTCATTTTTAATCCCACTTCTTTACTCTTGTCAGCAAGTTCCTGGATCATACTCTGCAGCTCTGATGGGGTGGTTGCAAAAATGACTACGTCATCAGCAAAACGAAGGTGGGTTAGATAATCTCCATTAATCTTTATCCCTTTGTTTTCCCAGTTCAGTGATTGAAAGACATTTTCCAATGTGGCATTAAAGAGCTTCGGAGATATGGTGTCACCTTGTCTCACTCCCTTTCCAATTTTTATGTGTGTTGTATTTTCAAACAGCCGAATCTTTGCACTTGCATTTTCATAGATGTTATTAATAATATTAATGTATGCATCTTCAATACCGCAGGATTTCCGAGCCGTGGTAACTGCTGATGGTTTCACCGAATCAAAGGCTTTTTCATAATCGATAAAAGCCATGCACAATGGAAGTTCATATTCCCTCGCTCTTTCAATTAGTTCTCTCAGTACGTGGATATGATCTATTGTGCTGTAGCCACTCCTGAATCCAGCTTGTTCTCTCGGTTGGGCCATGTCCAGTGTTACCTTCAAGCGGTGTGAAAGAACTTTAGTGAAGATTTTATAAACCACTGATAGGAGGCTGATAGGTCTGTAGTTCCTGAGATCCTCAATGTCACCTTTTTTATGTAGCAGGATCATTGTAGCATTGTTCCAATCCTCAGGAATCTTCCCTTCATTAAGGCATCGAGTGAAAATTTGGGCGAGTACTGTTTCAATTTCTCCACTTGCTTCTTGTATGATGTCTATAGTAATTCCATCTTCTCCTGGAGCTTTCCCCCGCTTCATGTTCTTGATTGCATGAGCAACTTCTGCTGGGAGGACTGGAAGAACTCTGGTACCTTTCATGATGTCTGGAGTACATGTATCATCCCTTTCATATAATTTGGAGTAGAAATCTTTCACTCTTGTCAAAATTTCGCCTCTATTTCTTGTTATAGAACCATCTTCTTTTCTCAGAGCCATAATCTGTTTTCTTCCCTTACTGAGATGTCCCTTTGCTATCTTTAGGCTTTGGTTGTTTTCAATTGCTTTCCTCACTAGCTCACAGTTGAATTTCCTTACGTCTTCAGTGATACTTTTTCGTGCTGTCTTGCATAGCTCTATATATTCCACTTTGGAAGTCACATCTTCTTTAGTTGTCCTCATCTCTCTTCTTTTTTGCATCAACATTTTGGTTTTTCCTGATAATTTGTTTACATGCAACTTGTTCTTAGACCCAGCTAATTTTGTTGCTGTTTCCATAAGAGCTTTGGTTACTTTTCTGTTAACTTCCGAAATATCCACTTCTTCCGATGTTAGGCCTTCTAAAGCAGAGAATCTGTTCTTCAGTTCCAACTTGAAAGTATTATGGTGTTTTTTAAGGTTGGTTATGTCAATACATTTTGTTTGTCTTATGAGCTTGCCACGTTCCAGTTTAGTGTTGAGGTGCATCTTACATCTCACCAATCTATGGTCACTACCTGTGTTGAACTTGTTTAGCACACTGCAGTCTTCGATGACGAATTTTTTGTTACACATAATAAAATCAATTTCACTTGTCGTCCCAATTGGATGTCTCCATGTCCATTTCCTGTGTGGCTTTTTCTTGAAAAAGGAATTCAAGATGAAAAACCCTTCTGCCTCTGCAAACTCAACGAGAGTATTTCCACGCTGGTTTCTGTTGCCGTGACCGAATTTACCTACTGAAGTTTCATTCTGTTGCCGGTGCCCTATTTTTGCATTGAAATCTCCCATAATTATCTTCAAGTGCTGCTTACCTTTATTATTTAGATGACGAATTTCCTCATAAAATTCTTCAATTTCTTCTTCAGGATGACTTGTGGTGGGTGCATAAGTTTGAATAATCTGAGCCTGGTATCTTCTCGAGAGTTGGATAACGAGTCGTGCAGCTCTGTCAGAGGAACTTTCAACTTCTACCACTTTATCCTTCAGTTTCTTGTTTATTATAAATCCAACACCACTAGTTCTGCCAGTATCTGTCCCACGATAATAGAAGAGATGTCCACTTTTCAGTTCAATGAGATCTTCTCCTTTTCTCCTTACCTCACTCAGCCCGACGATGTCCCACTTGATCCTTTGTAGTTCCTCTTCCAATTCAAGAAGCCTTGAATCAGAAGATAGGGAGCGTCCGTTGTAGGTAGCCAAGGTAAGCATCAAATGGCAGCCTAGTCCGGTCCTCCGGGGATTCTTAGCACCCTCTGCCTTCATGTCGCACTGGCCGCTGCCTTGGCCAGGTACATTCCAGCTGCCGGAGACTGAGGGACAAGATTTAAGTTGTAGAGTCATTTTGGAGGTGTTTGGCCATAACTCACCACGCTGGCCAAGCGGGTTGGTGAGTGTGGGATAGCATTTCCTCTGATCCCGATGGTATAGTTATACCGCTATTTGCGGTCGTCAGAGCCCCTTTAGTGGGAACAGGATGCACCACGAGAAGGCGGGGTTGACATTTGTCAAGGAGAGGCTGTGATGTTACGCATCACCTGACCTTACATCCCGGAATGTTGAATATCAGGAAATAACTAAACTTGGACATCCTGATGCAAATAAGATGGATTACTTGTTCCGCAATATTTTTTAAACTATGTACAATTATACAGCACAGTGCAAACATGTTTGGGAAACAAAATAGAACAAAATTACAAAAAAACAACACTATGCAATTAATGAAGCAGCGAAACGTTATAAAAAAAAGAAGGTTACAAAGGACAGAAACAATTTATATGCTTATACAGCACTATGCTAATGACTAACTGCAATATTTATACTCAAAATGTAATCGAAAGACGAACTAAACTAGAACGTCAATGTAAGAAAAAAAATACAAGATGAGTGTCACAAAAAACAATTTACTGTGTAAACACGTATAGCCCTTTATAAAAAACCAGTGCGGTAAATTTCCAAGCTGTGCAAAGATCTTGAAAACAGATTGTTGAGATTACATATGCATTTCTGATTCAAAAAGGTCAAAAACCAAATCTGCCGACCGTCAGGTACAATGACGCTGGCGAGCTGGTAAACCATGAGGCAGCCGGTGACCAGGTGGCAAGGAACTGGCTCTCCCGACGCTGAGTAACTGCAACAGAATACTCCAGCCGAAGTCGAGATGTCAGGCGGTCGCGGAAGTGGCATAATAATGCCGTAGAAACTTCATGCACAGTCAGAGGAGTAGTCAAATCTCTGCAGCGTTGATGAAACACGTAGATTACACGCTTCTCTAAAATAAAAATATAGGCACAGACTGATGGAAGCTTGACTGGGGGAGAGTCCTGTAGCAGAAGAGTCCGATATGCATCAAATGTAAGATCTGCTGTAATGGAACATTGGGCGATAGTAAATGCCAAGTTTAGCATTGGGAGTAATATAACACAGTGTTGATAGACATGGGAGACATCAGCCTCCCGAGCACAGAAAGGGCAAAGAGGGGAATCGAGAAGAGACATTCGGAAAAGAACGGAGGGAACAGGAAGGCGGCGATGGAGGAAAAGCCAATGGGTATTAATTTCTAGAGGAGCAGAAAGAGAAGACAGGGCGGCGGACCACACCGTAGCAGTGGCAGCAGGGGGAACATCAGGAATGGGGAGAGGAGGAGAAGAATGGGACATAGAGAGGAACCGATAAAGAGCTGACACCGAGAGAGAGAGGAAATCGGATGAGCTGAGCCAGAAGTAAGCAAGAAAAGAGGAAATGGGAGAGAAGCAGAAGGAACAAAGGAAAGACCTGAGTGGGAAGCAAGATGAAGAAATTGAGAAATGATAGATGAAAGAATAGAGTCGTAGATGTCACGAGAGGAGCGGGATAGGAGAAGAGAGGGAGGGAGGCTGGCGAAGGGTCGCCAGGAAAGGTCAGGGTTAGTGAGATCTTGAACTGTTACTACACCTGCTCGGAGCCAGGTAGGATAGGCAAAGTACGGAAGATGATAGGGGTGAAGAATCGAAGAATAAAAGAGGGGTTCAGCAAAGAGCTCAGTTGTGGAATCAGGTGGAGAACGAGAAAGAGGGAGGGAACGAAGGAAAGTTAGAGCTTCACGGTAAACAGGGGGAAGTCGAATGATGGTGAGGGGTCGGTGATCCATGAGTAGTAAGGAGAGAAAGGAAAAGCTAGTGTTGCTCTCGGGGAGGCGATGACGTCCCTTGCTGAAACGGCATCTGGTACTGGCGACGTGAAGAGACGGAAAAAGTAGTAATCCTGACGGCCCTGTAGTACTCCTGTGTATCAATGAGTCCGATACCGCAGTGATCCGGAGGGAGGCAAAGCTTTGTGGCACTGACCCAGTGGTGGCAGGTCCATATCAGAGAAGTAAGACATCGGGTAATTTCATGAAGGCGAAGTTGTAGAGACTTGACACCAAACCAAGAGTGCGTGCACAAGGAGATTAGGTAAGTTCGAGAGAGGCGAGCTCTCTGGAAGAATGATGAGCAGAACTGGGCTCTCCTCCAGGAGGCAGTTGACCTGAGCAAGCGTGGGTGGATAGAATTCCACGTGTAGAGGGGGACAGCTTGCAAGGAACCAAGATGAACTCCAAGGAAGCGCTGTGAGATGGACGACCAGCTTGGTCCCCAAGGGGTGTCTACACGATGTGCCCATGGGCCGCACCATAAACCAGTGCTTTTAGATGAGTTGAGCGCTGCACCGGAGCATGAGGCATAAGCTGCGAATAGACGTTGGAGACACGGAAACTGTGAGTCATGAAGGATGCAGATGGTGACATCATCTGCGTATGCAACAGAGGTAGTGGCGTGATGTCTTGTGCAGACAGAGAGTGGTGGCAGAACTGCTTTAAAGGATTGGTGTACAGAGCGGAGGAATGGTTTAATTGCGATTGCAAAGAGTTGTCCGGAGAGTGGGCACCCTGCCGCACTCCCCGGCGGAGGGGAATGGGCTCTGTGAGAAAGGTGGGCAGCTTGACCTGGAGAACGGCGTCTTGATAGAGTGAGAAAAGAAGAGAGACGAAGGAAGGAGGAAAATCGAAGTGAAGGAGTGTAGCCGATAGATAGGAATGTGAGATATTATCAAAAGCGGATTGTTGGTCAAGAGAGAGAAGGGCGAGGGGTTCAGAGCGAGATCGGGCAAGATGGATTAGATCAATAAGTAGATGGATATTATGAGAAAGTGAACGGCCGGGAACTGTGTAAGTTTGATTTGGGGAGAGGATGTGAGTGAGAATGGGATTAAGGCGTTGGGAAAGAAGTTTAATATAAAGTTTTTAATCTAGATTTAAGAGGGAGATGGGGCGCCAATTCCCCAGGTCAAGGAGATCACCTTTCTTAGGGAATAGGACAACATATGCTACTGTGAATCGCCTTGGTAGAGGGGAGTGATTGAAAGCAGCAGAAAGTGTAGAAAAGAGAAATGGTAGAAGGAGAGGTAGAAAAGTTTTACAGAAGAAGAAAGTGAGGCCGTCCGGACCCGGTGCGGCACTAGAGTTTAAAGAAGAAAACGTAGAGGATAGTTTAGAGAACGTGGGAGGAAGGAGGAGGGAAGAGGCAAGATGGGGAGGAACTTGTGGTAGGTTAGAGAGAAGTGATGCCAAAGCTGAAGAGGAAGGCGGAGGAGATTCACAGAACTTCTCTGTATAGAACTTTCGAACCTGGGAACATAGAGTGAGTGGATCATCCGACACCTCTCCAGATGGGAGGCGAAGGTGCCGAAGTGAATTCTATGCTGTTCGTGCTTTTTTCATGGATGTAAGGAAATCGTAATTGGATGCGTCTGGCGATAGATGTTGTAGCCGGAGACGTCGTAGAGCTTGTTGAGCCAGAGGAAAGAGGATTGATCGCAGTTCTTCTTGATAGTGGCAGAAGAGAGGATCACTTAGGCTGAGGATGGAGAGCATGGAACGGACATGGTTGAGACGCATGTTTTGAAGCGTATTTGCTTTAAAAGAAAGTTTGCGAACGTGGAGAACGAGTTGCTGTTTAATTTCCAACCAAAAAGTCAGACCACAAGGAGCTGATTGAAGTTGAGGTCGTTTGTCCTCAAGGAAGGAGCGTACTGAAGTACAGAAGTCTGGATCTGTAAGAAGAGTGTCGTCAAGAGTCCATGGACGAATTGTACGGGGTTGTGATGGAACTGCTTGAACAATAAGAACGATGGCACAATGGTCAGAAGAAGCTGTAG
This sequence comes from Macrothele yani, assembly GCA_039090855.1. Taxonomy (NCBI): domain Eukaryota; kingdom Metazoa; phylum Arthropoda; class Arachnida; order Araneae; family Macrothelidae; genus Macrothele; species Macrothele yani. Next base: position 128,660,506 of record CM076989.1, on the reverse strand, counting down.
GAGTGATAATAGATTCTGTCACAGCTGTAAGCAGAGTAGGTGAGGCGTAGTGTCTGTCAAGGCGAGTTGTGTACGGAATTTGATTATGTTGCGGGCGCCAGGTATGTACAGTCGATGAAGGATGGAAGTGACGGTGAACATCAATGAATGAGCTGTCGGAGACCACTGACTGAAGAAGATTCACCAAGTTAACAAGGCTTTCTCTGGTGGAAGAAGATCGGTCTAGGGTAGGATTCAGAGTGCAGTTGAAATCCCTCCAATTAAAACATGATCTATGGGGGAATGCGAGACAAGGCACGACGAAGGCGAGTAAAATGTATTGTCCAGTGGGTTGAAGAGCTGGGAATATAAATATTAAATATATGAATAAGATGTGGAAGCTATGGTGAATGATGCACACTGTAATAGGTCTCGACATAAGTTTCGAACCGAAAAAGAGGTGATAATGAAGTTGAAAGTATGGCGGATACCTATAGCTAGACCACTATGGGGTGATAGTTGGTAGGCATGGTGAAATGCGTAGTTCCACTGGCGCCATCGTGAGAATATCGTAGTGGATTGGCAATTTGTCTCTTGTAGTAAGAGAAGATCAGCTCCTAACGGAGTGAGGTCTTCATGTACCAAGGCATTAGAAAATGGGGATACAAATCCACTGAAATTAAGAGATACAATATTGAAGACTTTTTTCCATTAATGCTTGCTGAAGAACCTTCACAACAGGAGGAAATTATTTGAGTCGATTAAAATAGGTTTTAGCCCACGGATGTTCCTTGCGAAGGCGGGAGAGGCATTGATTAAGGACTTGGATCTGATCAAGCACTAGAGGGAGAAACGACGCGTACTTTGAGAGTAAAGCATGCGTTGTGGAGTGGTTTGTCTTATGTGACAGGTATTGATGTAAATCTTCATATGAGATCGGCCCAGTAGGAACCGAGCCAACCTTAATGTATTCAACAAGATCCTCAAATTTGGGAGGAGGCTCTTCGTCGGCCTGGACAGAAGAGGTAGCAGCCTTTGATGGTGAATTCTTTCGAGAGGCACTACCAGTACGGGGAGAGGTACGGGGTGATGCGGCAGTCTGCTTCTTCGGTGGGCGTCTTCGAGAAGAACCACGACGTTTCAGCGAAGGCTCAGTCGAGCTCTCATCAACTCGAGATTCGTGGTCAGAAAATCCGTCATCAGCAGATTTAGAAGTGTCGATGATAAGGGCAGTGGAGAAACCCCCTGAAGGGGACTCCGCTACAGAATGACGACGCATGGGAAGCGAACAATTAAGTGAGGGAAAATCCAGTTGCTGGTCGAAGGAAGAAGTGTCCGTAGACACAGGTTGACCAACCCTTGAAGTCGAATTTTGTGAAAGTTTCGATTCTGAAGCTTTCTGTGCAGTGGAAGAAGATGTTGCTCGGCTCAGAAGAGGACCAGAAGTTGTAGGATAATTATTAGGAGCCTGTGATGCTAGATGTGGGCAATGCACACGTAAATGATTCTGTCATGGCGAAAATTTTAACCTCTGGTGAATTTCAGAGAGACCTGATCAATCTTTCTGTTGGTTTATCGGAGATTAATTAATGCAAAAATTTTCTTCCATGACATACGTTAGAAGAAAATTCCTGGTTGAAAGGCAGGGGAATTCATGCGCAAAATTCGCTTGTCTTAATCACTACCAGGAAAACAAAATTTCATGTTGGTGAAAAAAAAAAAAAAAAAAGAAGAATATTTGATTTAACTGACTTTGGGGTTTTGAAAATAATTATTTTATCTGTTCTTTTATCGCGATAGGAAAAGGCGAGTAGGTGTGCAGCTCAGAGAATCAAAATTAATTTTACTTTAACATCACGGAACGAGAGAAAAAGAAAATTAAAACTAGTGATTTTCTGCAAAGCAAGAATTCGCCATTTTTTTTTTTTGTGTTCCTGTTTCCAAGCGAGAAGTCGCCCAAAAGTGTAACATCTTTTCGTCTTTTGGGGTAGGGATTTCAGCAAGGGAATCTATTTTTAGAACCTCAGGGTCAAGATCGGCCTGCTCTGCACGTGTGAAGGTCAGAGGTCACTCGAGGCATGGGAGTGAAGATTCCGTTGGGAGAGTAGTGAGTTGCTAGGCTGAAGTTTCGACCAATGAGAGGGGTCAGCGGTTTTCAAGCACCCCCTGAGTTTTATCCGTAGAGAGTCACTTTTTGCTCTTGTCTTGTTGCTGGACGTCAGAGAAAGAGGGACGGCGGAGTTTTTTTTCTCCTCGCCTTTTGGCGGGAGAGAACCACAGAGAAAAAAAGAGTTTCTTCCATGGCAGCATTTTGCTGACCACCAGTCCACCACAAGGGGACACTCTGGATCTGGGCTGGCTGTTGAAAAGTTTTTTTGACGATGTAGAATGCAGTTAAAGCGGCATTCCGCCAGCCGGGAACCTCGTCCTGAAGAACAAATGGCGGCAGGCTGGGACATTGTCGTCAATGGAAAATTCTTGGCTGAAGGAGGACATGCCTTCTCCCTTATGGAAACCCCTGGAAGAGTGGGCCCAGCCTCTACCGCTCCCAACTCGGCTGCTACTCCGAAAAGGAGGCCTGCTTCAAAGGCCGAGGGAGGGAAGAGAAAAAAAGAGAAAAAAAAAGTATGAATAAATAAAAAAGGTTCCATCTCATCCCGAAGTTTCGGAAATGGTTACCTCGGCCATTAACCGTTTAAGGAAGGGAACTTTGAGGAAGAAAAGATAATACTAACAAGACTGTGGTTGTGCCTGGACTGTAAACTATGGTGAAAAGAAAAAGAAGGAAAAAAAAAGGGAACGCCAGCTCGAAGGTAATGTTTTAGTTCACATCTTTTTGTATTGATATATAACATCCCACGCAGGGTACCTAAACTTCGAGCTGAGCATAAGAAACGAAAAGAAAAAGAGCAAGTTTTTTTTCCCTCTGATTTTGGCTGTGTCGTCGTTCAGCTTTCAAAATTAAAATGTATTAGTTACTCAGGTACGAATTCAGAAAAAAAAGAAAGAAAAAAAGAGAGGGGAGTTGAAAATGCTTTCATTTATGTTTTTTTTTTGTGCTGTCATGTCTGGTATTTTAGCAACTTCCCAGGCCAGTAAATTTTAATGTATCGGAAGGATTTGGTTTATTGTTTGAGCACAGTAAATTTTGGTGCATCGATAATAGTTTAGTTGGGCATGTGATAATTTAAAAAGCAGTGTTATAGTGATGTCGTGGGTGATAAAATAATTGTAAACATTTCTCTCTAGTCTTTTACAGCGTTGAGTTATATTTTTTTTATGAGTGAAGATAAATTATGGGATGATTTATATTGGAATTTTGGGAACATATTATAGTGTGATGAAATTGGAAACCTAAAGTGCTGTTTACATTCTTGGAGTGTTGAGTGTCGAAATTGAGATGGTAGGAGTGTAAATTGAGGACCAGTATTTTACATGCTCCAGATGAGTGTTAATCTCCCATTGGAAAGGGGTGATCTTAGGGCAAGCAGGGAACTTGTCCTAGGGCAGAGGGCTCTGAGTAGGGAATTTTCACCAGGATGCGATATGTGCAAAATAAAAGTTGAGGTATTTAGGTTCTCAAGTTTAGTATTTTCACAAAAAGAATGAACATCATGGGTTGAGAAGACACACTTTTGCTCACCAGTTCCAGTATTAATTGTTCTTTTCTTTGGCCTAAATTTTCTTGTTTCTACTATAAGGTTAAAAGTCTAAATGTAATTTTAATTTTCAATAAGGTGAAAATATTTAGTGGGTTATGTAAATGGTCAGTGTTATTGTCTGAAGTGGACCTGCGCATTGCCATGGTGCAGAGGAATTTCCTTGCTAGTGATTTTTCCTGGGATATATGTGGATATAGAGATAAGTGAATTTTCCTGGGACATATGTGGATATAGAGATAAGTGAATTTTCCTGGGACATATGTGGATATAGAGATAAGTGAATTTTCCTGGGACATATGTGGATATAGAGATAAGTGAATTTTCCTGGGACATATGTGGATATAGAGATAAGTGAATTTTCCTGGGACATATGTGGATATAGAGATAAGTGAATTTTCCTGGGACATATGTGGATATAGAGATAAGTGAATTTTCCTGGGACATATGTGGATATAGAGATAAGTGAATTTTCCTGGGACATATGTGGATATAGAGATAAGTGAATTTTCCTGGGACATATGTGGATATAGAGATAAGTGAATTTTCCTGGGACATATGTGGATATAGAGATAAGTGAATTTTCCTAGGACATATGTGGATATAGAGATAAGTGAATTTTCCTGGGACATATGTGGATATAGAGATAAGTGATTTTTCCTGGGATACATGTGGATATTGTGATTTAGGATTTCTTGGGATATATAGAGAGAGGTGAATTTTCCTGGGATATATGTGGATATTGTGACTTAGGATTTCTTGGGATATAGAGAGATAAGTGAATTTTTCCTGGGATATAGGTGTGTTAGTTCTGGGCCAGATGTGCCTGGAGTATTTAGGGTTGAAGTACGACAGGCTCTTGCAGGCGTGGTTGATCAAGGTGAGATCATGCATTGGTTCGAAAAGGGGAGATCCTTGAAGACGTGGTTTTTGGGGGAAAACTTGTCTTCAAACCCCCCAGTAGTTTCGCTGCTCACGGAAATATGTACTGCCAGCGAGGGTCGGTCGAGCGTTGCTTCAAGAAATGTGGTGAGATCATGTTAGAGGAAATTCTGTGCCTGATGATGATGTGTCACACTTGAGGATTTTTTCCTTTCCCTTTGCATAGGCTGAAAGTGGATTCACGACCCAATTTCACGCCTTCAGCCTGACTTGGTATTTTCTTCCTGTGTTGGTTCTCAAAACCCAGGGTAGTGTCTGAACTGAGAGTATTTGCCTCACCGCTACTTCAGTAATTCACTGCAGGTGTTAAATTTAAGTTTGTTTGGTGATTTAAAGTATCTAAATTTATTTGTTTATGATTTGCTGTAGTGCTAGGGATGTAAATTCTAAATTCTGGTTGTTGGTGTTAGTGAACTTGATATTTAGTTTGGAAATTTAGTTAATTGGTATTTTGAGCTTTTGTTTACAGTGTAGAGTTATTAAGTATCCTGAGCTATTATGTGAAGTGCAGAGTGAGGTGATTTTTATGAGCAAGCTAGTGCAAGAAGATTGTTTGAATTTCTGAATTATGTTGATGTTATGAATAGTGATAATTTTTAAGATTAGTTAGTGAGGTTTCTTTATAAGTGAAGTAGGTTCATTCAGGGTAGTTCTATAGGTTATGTAATGTTAATTAATGCTTGTGCTCAGTGTAAATTCTGTTTTGAGGATAATTTACTTGGTTTGTTTACTTGCTGATAGTAGATTTGTTAAAGTATAATTTGTGGCTCTTAAAATAACTGTAAATTTAATTGAAGTCTTTGAATCTGGTCTGGGAGATTGCGGAGTTTGCTAAGAGTGTTTAAATTTAAATCAATAAGTGTAAAGTTGTAAATTGGTCATTGAGCTAACTGGGTGAGAGAGAAGAGAGTACGTTTCAAAAGAACAGAACTTGTCCACCTTGTGGAATTAAAAATAATCCAGTATCTTTTTCTTGTGTAAACCATGCGAATCATAGTATGATTTTGAAGGCATAAATTAAAAGCCTAGTGTTCAAACTAACTGTGTTGACATATGTAAAGTTGTGTTGTTCATAAGGCCAGTGGCCAAAGAGAAATAGAAAGTAAATTGAGATTCTGTTTTATACTGCTGTGTTTAAGCAAACAAGAAAAAAGGAAATACCATCTGTTTGTCCTCTAAATTAACTCATTAAGTTTTTAAAGAAAAATAATAAATACAGGCAGTAGCCTTTCAAAAAAAGTTCAAAATGAGTGCAGTGTGGAAAGTTTTTGTGTGTTGTTGTCTTCCATGACTTGGTCCCATGTACTCCCCTTAGCTTGACTAAGGCTATCGATCCAATCCTGGTTTTCTAAGGTAGTTCATAACTGCAATTTTTGTCCTATCCATTTTAGATTGACTTTCACCGCCTCCACAAGTTGTTGTTGAACGAGTACATTTTATCATATGTCTTATAGTGACACATTTTTATACACATGCAACAATATTCACTTATTTTTGCACTTTCAGGTGACTCAACTCTGCTTGAACACAAACAACGCAAACTTTACAATAACTTCTTGTGGAATGTAAATTTTCAGATGCATTTTTGTTTAGGATGTTCATGGCCTTTTCTAGTACTTAGAAAATATTTTTGTTTCGAAATGCATCCACCCATCTCCCAAATTTAAATTTTCTATAATTTCCATATTTTAAATTTTAATACCAGCATAAATATAACGCCTTTTAATAAATATCAATCCAATTCAATATACTCAAAACAAATTAAATTTAAATTATTTTTTTCCACCAAAACATTTGGTGCCGAGACCAGGATACATGCCTTGTCATGGAATTCAACCTGTACTGCACAGTAGTTACGAAAAATCAGGAGTATGGTTTCATATGTGAATTATTTTCTCGTAGTGATAAGTTCTGGTAGTCTCTCTCTCTCAGTGACCAAAGTAGCGAAAGTGCATATTTTTTGATTTTAGCTGAATTTCTGTGTATGAGTATTATAATATTTCAGTAGCAGTGTTTGTAATAATTGAATAATTTTGGGCTTAACATAAAAGCCAGTTAGGGCTTGACACACATAAAAAGATTTTTTTTTTGTGTTGGTGTAATATTTTCAGTGATATATGAGTAATTTCAGTAATTTTGTGCTTGACACACATACAATTTTTTTTTGGGTGTTTACCTACATGAGTTTTCACACAAATAATTTCTCAAGCGTACCTGCATAATGTATAATTTGGTATTTCGAATATAACTAGTGCTAAGTAATAGTTTGCAGTGTGTCACATATATATATATGCAATTTCACATTTTTCCAAATATTGAATTTTTAAGTGTATTTTTCATGTGTTGCAAAATTTTTTTTTACCTCTACAGTCCGAGTGTTGAATTAAGTGTAATTTTAATGTGTTGCATTCAGGCAATTTATCATATTCTGTTGAACTAAGCGAAGAAAGTGTATTGTAAAGTAATGTTGTCATTCGAAAATGCCTGTTGTTGGTGATGTCAAATTGGTGTAAGCATAATGGAAAAATTGTAAGAGGCGTAACTTCTCTTCTCTCCTCACGCTGGTTAATTTAGTGCCCAGGTGCACTGGTTAGTTATTTTAAGTTAGGTTGTTTACTATTGGAGTGAAGTGTAGGTTCAGTGTTGGGTAGGATTAGTATTACTGTAGTAATAGCCAGTGAGTTAGGAATTTAATAATCAGTTAAATTTCTTTTAATTTAATTTTCTCAGTGTAGTTAAAAGGTTAGTATTTGAGCCGGTGCAGAATTTTTTTCCTTCGTTCCGTGAAAATTTTTGGCTTGAAAAAAATTCTTTCACCTCTGTAATTAAGGTCAGGTGATAAGTAGCTTCGCTTCGGAACATTTGTTTTCCTAGTTCAGTGGTAGCCATGTTGGAACGGAAGTCAGCTCACCGGAGGTAGGTGGCGCTGCAGGTTTGTTTACATTCATCGGTTTGTTGACATGGTCGGAGCACGTGTGTGTTGAGTAGTAGGTAGAAGCGAATTTTCTGAGATTTTATTTTATGTTTCGACTCGCTTTGCTCGTCTTTTTCGCAGGGGGAATGTATTTGTCATGGCGAAAATTTTAACCTCTGGTGAATTTCAGAGAGACCTGATCAATCTTTCTGTTGGTTTATCGGAGATTAATTAATGCAAAAATTTTCTTCCATGACATACGTTAGAAGAAAATTCCTGGTTGAAAGGCAGGGGAATTCATGCGCAAAATTCGCTTGTCTTAATCACTACCAGGAAAACAAAATTTCATGTTGGTGAAAAAAAAAAAAAAAAAGAAGAATATTTGATTTAACTGACTTTGGGGTTTTGAAAATAATTATTTTATCTGTTCTTTTATCGCGATAGGAAAAGGCGAGTAGGTGTGCAGCTCAGAGAATCAAAATTAATTTTACTTTAACATCACGGAACGAGAGAAAAAGAAAATTAAAACTAGTGATTTTCTGCAAAGCAAGAATTCGCCATTTTTTTTTTTGTGTTCCTGTTTCCAAGCGAGAAGTCGCCCAAAAGTGTAACATCTTTTCGTCTTTTGGGGTAGGGATTTCAGCAAGGGAATCTATTTTTAGAACCTCAGGGTCAAGATGGGCCTGCTCTGCACGTGTGAAGGTCAGAGGTCACTCGAGGCATGGGAGTGAAGATTCCGTTGGGAGAGTAGTGAGTTGCTAGGCTGAAGTTTCGACCAATGAGAGGGGTCAGCGGTTTTCAAGCACCCCTGAGTTTTATCCGTAGAGAGTCACTTTTTGCTCTTGTCTTGTTGCTGGACGTCAGAGAAAGAGGGACGGCGGAGTTTTTTTCTCCTCGCCTTTTGGCGGGAGAGAACCACAGAGAAAAAAAAAGAGTTTCTTCCATGGCAGCATTTTGCTGACCACCAGTCCACCACAAGGGGACACTCTGGATCTGGGCTGGCTGTTGAAAAGTTTTTTGACGATGTAGAATGCAGTTAAAGCGGCATTCCGCCAGCCGGGAACCTCGTCCTGAAGAACAAATGGCGGCAGGCTGGGACATTGTCGTCAATGGAAAATTCTTGGCTGAAGGAGGACATGCCTTCTCCCTTATGGAAACCCCTGGAAGAGTGGGCCCAGCCTCTACCGCTCCCAACTCGGCTGCTACTCCGAAAAGGAGGCCTGCTTCAAAGGCCGAGGGAGGGAAGAGAAAAAAAGAGAAAAAAAAAGTATGAATAAATAAAAAAGGTTCCATCTCATCCCGAAGTTTCGGAAATGGTTACCTCGGCCATTAACCGTTTAAGGAAGGGAACTTTGAGGAAGAAAAGATAATACTAACAAGACTGTGGTTGTGCCTGGACTGTAAACTATGGTGAAAAGAAAAAGAAGGAAAAAAAAGGGAACGCCAGCTCGAAGGTAATGTTTTAGTTCACATCTTTTTGTATTGATATATAACATCCCACGCAGGGTACCTAAACTTCGAGCTGAGCATAAGAAACGAAAAGAAAAAAGAGCAAGTTTTTTTTCCCTCTGATTTTGGCTGTGTCGTCGTTCAGCTTTCAAAATTAAAATGTATTAGTTACTCAGGTACGAATTCAGAAAAAAGAAAGAAAAAAAGAGAGGGGAGTTGAAAATGCTTTCATTTATGTTTTTTTTTGTGCTGTCATGTCTGGTATTTTAGCAACTTCCCAGGCCAGTAAATTTTAATGTATCGGAAGGATTTGGTTTATTGTTTGAGCACAGTAAATTTTGGTGCATCGATAATAGTTTAGTTGGGCATGTGATAATTTAAAAAGCAGTGTTATAGTGATGTCGTGGGTGATAAAATAATTGTAAACATTTCTCTCTAGTCTTTTACAGCGTTGAGTTATATTTTTTATGAGTGAAGATAAATTATGGGATGATTTATATTGGAATTTTGGGAACATATTATAGTGTGATGAAATTGGAAACCTAAAGTGCTGTTTACATTCTTGGAGTGTTGAGTGTCGAAATTGAGATGGTAGGAGTGTAAATTGAGGACCAGTATTTTACATGCTCCAGATGAGTGTTAATCTCCCATTGGAAAGGGGTGATCTTAGGGCAAGCAGGGAACTTGTCCTAGGGCAGAGGGCTCTGAGTAGGGAATTTTCACCAGGATGCGATATGTGCAAAATAAAAGTTGAGGTATTTAGGTTCTCAAGTTTAGTATTTTCACAAAAAGAATGAACATCATGGGTTGAGAAGACACACTTTTGCTCACCAGTTCCAGTATTAATTGTTCTTTTCTTTGGCCTAAATTTTCTTGTTTCTACTATAAGGTTAAAAGTCTAAATGTAATTTTAATTTTCAATAAGGTGAAAATATTTAGTGGGTTATGTAAATGGTCAGTGTTATTGTCTGAAGTGGACCTGCGCATTGCCATGGTGCAGAGGAATTTCCTTGCTAGTGATTTTTCCTGGGATATATGTGGATATAGAGATAAGTGAATTTTCCTGGGACATATGTGGATATAGAGATAAGTGAATTTTCCTGGGACATATGTGGATATAGAGATAAGTGAATTTTCCTGGGACATATGTGGATATAGAGATAAGTGAATTTTCCTGGGACATATGTGGATATAGAGATAAGTGAATTTTCCTGGGACATATGTGGATATAGAGATAAGTGAATTTTCCTGGGACATATGTGGATATAGAGATAAGTGAATTTTCCTGGGACATATGTGGATATAGAGATAAGTGAATTTTCCTGGGACATATGTGGATATAGAGATAAGTGAATTTTCCTGGGACATATGTGGATATAGAGATAAGTGAATTTTCCTGGGACATATGTGGATATAGAGATAAGTGAATTTTCCTAGGACATATGTGGATATAGAGATAAGTGAATTTTCCTGGGACATATGTGGATATAGAGATAAGTGATTTTTCCTGGGATACATGTGGATATTGTGATTTAGGATTTCTTGGGATATATAGAGAGAGGTGAATTTTCCTGGGATATATGTGGATATTGTGACTTAGGATTTCTTGGGATATAGAGAGATAAGTGAATTTTTTCCTGGGATATAGGTGTGTTAGTTCTGGGCCAGATGTGCCTGGAGTATTTAGGGTTGAAGTACGACAGGCTCTTGCAGGCGTGGTTGATCAAGGTGAGATCATGCATTGGTTCGAAAAGGGGGAGATCCTTGAAGACGTGGTTTTTGGGGGAAAACTTGTCTTCAAACCCCCCAGTAGTTTCGCTGCTCACGGAAATATGTACTGCCAGCGAGGGTCGGTCGAGCGTTGCTTCAAGAAATGTGGTGAGATCATGTTAGAGGAAATTCTGTGCCTGATGATGATGTGTCACACTTGAGGATTTTTTCCTTTCCCTTTGCATAGGCTGAAAGTGGATTCACGACCCAATTTCACGCCTTCAGCCTGACTTGGTATTTTCTTCCTGTGTTGGTTCTCAAAACCCAGGGTAGTGTCTGAACTGAGAGTATTTGCCTCACCGCTACTTCAGTAATTCACTGCAGGTGTTAAATTTAAGTTTGTTTGGTGATTTAAAGTATCTAAATTTATTTGTTTATGATTTGCTGTAGTGCTAGGGATGTAAATTCTAAATTCTGGTTGTTGGTGTTAGTGAACTTGATATTTAGTTTGGAAATTTAGTTAATTGGTATTTTGAGCTTTTGTTTACAGTGTAGAGTTATTAAGTATCCTGAGCTATTATGTGAAGTGCAGAGTGAGGTGATTTTTATGAGCAAGCTAGTGCAAGAAGATTGTTTGAATTTCTGAATTATGTTGATGTTATGAATAGTGATAATTTTTAAGATTAGTTAGTGAGGTTTCTTTATAAGTGAAGTAGGTTCATTCAGGGTAGTTCTATAGGTTATGTAATGTTAATTAATGCTTGTGCTCAGTGTAAATTCTGTTTTGAGGATAATTTACTTGGTTTGTTTACTTGCTGATAGTAGATTTGTTAAAGTATAATTTGTGGCTCTTAAAATAACTGTAAATTTAATTGAAGTCTTTGAATCTGGTCTGGGAGATTGCGGAGTTTGCTAAGAGTGTTTAAATTTAAATCAATAAGTGTAAAGTTGTAAATTGGTCATTGAGCTAACTGGGTGAGAGAGAAGAGAGTACGTTTCAAAAGAACAGAACTTGTCCACCTTGTGGAATTAAAAATAATCCAGTATCTTTTTCTTGTGTAAACCATGCGAATCATAGTATGATTTTGAAGGCATAAATTAAAAGCCTAGTGTTCAAACTAACTGTGTTGACATATGTAAAGTTGTGCTGTTCATAAGGCCAGTGGCCAAAGAGAAATAGAAAGTAAATTGAGATTCTGTTTTATACTGCTGTGTTTAAGCAAACAAGAAAAAGGAAATACCATCTGTTTGTCCTCTAAATTAACTCATTAAGTTTTTAAAGAAAAATAATAAATACAGGCAGTAGCCTTTCAAAAAAAGTTCAAAATGAGTGCAGTGTGGAAAGTTTTTGTGTGTTGTTGTCTTCCATGACTTGGTCCCATGTACTCCCCCTTAGCTTGACTAAGGCTATCGATCCAATCCTGGTTTTCTAAGGTAGTTCATAACTGCAATTTTTGTCCTATCCATTTTAGATTGACTTTCACCGCCTCCACAAGTTGTTGTTGAACGAGTACATTTTATCATATGTCTTATAGTGACACATTTTTATACACATGCAACAATATTCACTTATTTTTGCACTTTCAGGTGACTCAACTCTGCTTGAACACAAACAACGCAAACTTTACAATAACTTCTTGTGGAATGTAAATTTTCAGATGCATTTTTGTTTAGGATGTTCATGGCCTTTTCTAGTACTTAGAAAATATTTTTGTTTCGAAATGCATCCACCCATCTCCCAAATTTAAATTTTCTATAATTTCCATATTTTAAATTTTAATACCAGCATAAATATAACGCCTTTTAATAAATATCAATCCAATTCAATATACTCAAAACAAATTAAATTTAAATTATTTTTTCCACCAAAACAATTCTCTCCGTGGCAAAAAGTGCAGTGGAGGGAGGTAGTCACTTCAATTCTCATACGTTTCTGTCCACAACGAACGTTGAGCACCTTTGGGCAGGCGAGCAAATGTTCATCAGATGGAAAGATCACTCTTGCACTTCGACGAAATCCCCTATGGATTTATCGTCTGGATCTCTCGGCGCGGCTGAAAGAGTAGTAACGGGCCCAACAACTCGGCCGAACTTACTGAGTACAGTGCACAGCGCAACGTCTGATACCTCAGGTGGAACCGGATAAAATGTAACCTGGATGTGACGCTGAGAGACAGGTTCTGGTAGAAGATGGACGTCTTTGAGTGACAAACCTTCTGTCAAGACAAGATCCGCATGCTCTTTAAGAGCAAAGTACACCAACACAGCTCGAGGTATTCGAGCCATGTGAGTAATTCTGGCTCCAGTTGGAAGTATCTGCCTTAGAGCCATACTATATTCTTTCAACTTTGTGTCTGGGAGCGCATCAAAACACACTCCGAAGTCCATTGTAGAATAGAATTGTTTTTCCGCTGGGGAATCTTCGGGAATATCTATGGTGGCAGTAGTGCCATCAACACTGACGTACGAGTCTGGTAGGACTTCTGCAACAAACTTGGAAGGAGCTTTTGTTCCAGTAAGAGCGGAAGAGTATGCCCTAGGAGCAGGACTCGAGCGTGAGGGCTGCAACGCAACCGGCTGTTTGAACCGAGTTAAAGTAGAGGGTAAATTAGCAGCGCTGTCAGACACATCCATGTCTTCACTTAAAGCAACAGAGGGTTGCGCTGCACTGAGGTCACTGGTCGAAGCAGGGCAAGAAGCTTGAGCTGTAGTTGAGGAGTCACTTTCCACTTCTAGTGGTTGGGTGACGTCACCTGCAAGCATTGGAGGAGATAGGTCTCGTGTCGAGGAGGAGGAGGCGGCAGGAAATGCCTCGTTGATATGGCGTGGACATCGCTCTTATCAGCAGCCGCCGCCATTGTTAATAGCGAGGGCTACCTGAGAAATCGACCAGCTTGGTCGACAATTCAAATGATTATAACAGAAAAAATAAACTACTCACCAACTTGGGAGATGTATCAAAACAAAGCGCAAACCTTCAGCTTGAAGGAACACGAAAGGAAAATGACGAACCACACGATAAAACACACTAAATAGGCACACAACACGTAGCTCAGAAAAGCATGACTTAGGCCAAAGGTGGACCGACACCGTACTAATGTATGTCAATAAATGCTATGCTGTGTTTCCCTTCTGGGTGTCCGGTGAGTTATGTCATATAGTGAATATTTGTTATTTATCTGTGCAGAAAACCAGTTGGGAAAAGTGACTGTAATCCTGATAAGACCGATTTGTGTGCGAGAAATCTATTTCCCAAAGCGCTAACAAAGATGTCTAAAAATGTTGCATAAATTGAAATCCTATAATAGTGTTCTGCGTTTTCTGTGTTTTTGTTACAGAGTTGATTTTGTTTTGATGATGTTCTTGATATTTTAATGAAAACGTCTTGCTGTTCTTCGTGCTTTAGTGTAATCTGAAATAAGTCATGGAACTCAAATTTGGCATTGCCTCGTCGCCACAGAAAATTTCAGAATACCCATTGGCTTTTCATTGCAACGGGATAGCCTGGTCCTTGGCTCCTTGTCGCCCCCTCGGTTTACCTATGTATTGGCTTTTCATTGCAACAGGACATTGTGGTCCTTGGCTCCTTGCTGTCTCCTCGGTCTTTCCATATATTGGCTTTTAATTGCAACGGGACATCCTGGTCCTTGGCTCCTTCGTGCCTCCTGGTCTTCATGGGGAAAACACGTTCAATTGTAGCCATGAGACATAAAAACAATTTCAGATACTAACAAAATTTTACCTATTAAAATCACGTTTTTGAAATATCGAGAGGTTCCAATTTCTTATGGGGAGGGTTAACATCCCCAACCCCGCTCTCCTCTTGGGCACGCCACTAAAGCCAGGCTCCTCCCTATGTAACAAACAAGTCAGGGCGGCACAAGATTAAGAAAAAAATGGATTCTCTACTAACCAGATATGAATGGAATTATAAAGATTGGTCACTTCTATCGCAAATAGCACTGATCAACACCTAAAAGGCCACCAATGTGCCGCAGTGGTCGAAGCGCTGGCTTATGACCATTCGTCCGTGAAGGGTCCGGGTTCGCATCCCGGTGAGGCATGAATGTTTGTGTTTATTTTTCGGTACTGGCACTGGTGTGTTCCTTGATCAACACTGGCTCTCTGTGTATACTGATTATTTGACAGTCTGTGTACCATGTTTGATATGTCCTAGTTCTCTTAGTGGTACGTGATCAACACTGGCTCTCTCTGTGTACATTGATCATTTGACATACTGTGTGCCATGTTTATTTTGCACTTGTGATGTAAAACTGTCTCTGTCTATGTACACCAAAAAAAATGTCTGAACTGTGTATGTCAATGTATCTGTCAACCAAATAAATAATTTTTAAACTTTCAATAAGAAAACCGCCTAAAAGTTAGTAACTGCTACACTTAAACGATTTTCTAATAAACGGTATTGCGCACAATGCATAGCGTGGGCTACGAGAGCCGACGCCCTACTCGTGTGCCATTGTTGACCGCTCGTCATCCGAAATTACGCCTCGCTTGGTGCCGGGGACATCAAAACTGGACCTTTGCAGAGTGTCGCAGCGTCGTGTTGTCAGATGAGTCCCGTTTTCAGCTGTAGAGAGCTGAAGGGAAGGTGCGGGTGTGGCGTCGACATCGTGAGGCCATGGCTCTGTCGTGCCAGTTGTTTTTGCTACTGATTTTATTCACTTATCGCGAATACCACACCACCTGGGTAGTGTTTGTAGAGCAACTAATAAATATCCTGCCGATTCATCGCTCTGCTCTCATATGGGTTTATAAAACCGTAGGATTCACGACGTGCAAAACAGCAGCACATATTTTTTTTTTTTTGGGTGTAAGGAATTGAAGCGCATCAATAAATTCAATTCGTTTAGTAGCAGGGATGAAATCCATACGAGGGTGATCTCAAAGATTCGCACACTGTGGGTTATATCTCTTAGATAATATGTCTTAGAAAACGAATTTATTTCACAACATACTTTTACAGACCTTCGAAGTAATATCTATGTTTCTATATGACAGTCGCTCGACGTCTGGGCAAATCTTGTATTCCAGTCAGGACACTGATGTACATTCTAAATTAACTTCCATTTTTAGTTCCTTTTCCTATGTAAATTTGTGTTTGTTCTCCGTTAAACTTCCAAAATTAACGTGACATCTTCTCTCTCACGAGAATACTGTTGGCAACACATTTAAGGCCTGAGAGAAAGTGACGTTGAATGTGATAAGAACGATAGATAAAAAGGACGATACGACAGTTGCTCATGTGGATGTGTGTGTGTAGACGTTCGATTGTTAAGTTAAATGAGAAATTAACAATTTCGTTGCCATGCTGTGGAGTTGTATTGAATTCGTGCTGGAATAAAGAAAGAATTACGGTAAGTTGACTTCTGTTTATGTTTCTTCTGACCGTAAAAGCTTAATTAGAAACTATTGCATCGTATTCTTATTTAGTTTCAACATTCCTTAGTCGTAGTTTAGACATAACGTAGAACCAATCTTGCTCACGAAAAAGACATTACGTTATAACACCTCCATTGCTGAGACGTCGGATTACTCTGGTCACCTCATTGGAAACATCCTGAATCGTTTCCTTCGGAGAGACTTCTTCAGTTTTGGAAACAAGTCATAGTCTGGTGGGCTGTCAGGACTGTATGTCACGTGGGGAAGCAATTTCCATCCATACTTTACTACAATGTTTCTTACTGTACGGGCAACACGTTGTCGTGCAAAATGATGACACCAGCTTCTAGCATATCGCGCCTTCTTTAGCGAATCTTTGGACGCAAAACATTTTATAGAAACCTTCTGTAGTATTCCGCTTTTACAGTGGCCCCCTCGGGCACTCTGTCTGTTGCCATCTCTCCAAACTTGTCATTGGCCATAATCACCATCATTAGCTTTACTTTCTTTTGTTGGCGGCGGAATTTTTCTGGCGAGGTGCTACGATGTTAAAAAGATATATGCTTTTTTCAAAAGTTTGTGGGGTTATTTTAGTGCTGCGATCCACTACACTAACCCTACACACTTTACACAAAGCTTTATAAATTTTAGTAGGGGATTTTCCTCGCAAAGTTTCAATTTTAAAGCAGGATAGCTGGTCACTACACGAGATTTAATATGACTCACTTTCTTCCTCCATTTCCAGGCAGAATGTTTCGGAACAGGAACAAATTAACCAACAAACGCAAACACAACTTTGTATACTGAAGTCTGACTCACAACTGGCGCAACAATTGGAGCGATTGCATCATCCGACTGGCAGCGCCTGCGCAGTGTGCAAAGTTTTTGGAATGACCTACAGAGATCCAATATATTGTTTTATTAAGAGATATGTTCTTTTATCTTGGTTAGCCAAATCAAGTTTTTTAATGCGGAACTTAGCAACCGGAAAGCTTTTGATAGATGGGCACCTAAAGATTGTGAAAGTTTTGAGATATTATTCCCTGCAGCTATTAAAGTCCCACTTTCATGAAAATGTTTACTCAACACTTTCAACAGTATGGTGTGATTGCACCATTCTGTCTGAGATATTACGCCAGCATTGGCCGGTTTTTATTTTTACATTCTTCACTGAAAGAAAATTAAAAAAAATGAAGAGGATTTTAGTATCCGGCAGTGGCGTATCTTGTGTCCGAGACCTGGGCCATCTCAGCCCTCCCGCGATAGTATTGTTTTTTTTAAATTGCGAAGTTTAATTTTTAATTGTTAAAAAACAGAAGTAACTTGTTTTCTAAATTTCAGGTACATGCTAATGCTAACATGATACCAACTAATTATGAGGATTAGGATTTGAACAATTATTTGTACATGAACTCTATTCTTCTTTCCTTTTGTGTGAACTTGAGTGTTACGTTTTCATAAAATGTTTCTTCCGAGTACATTTTCATATTTAAAAAGAATGTTTTTCTCTATTGACAAACCAGCCAAGTTGCTCGAATGCACATGTCCTTGTGTGGCTCTAAGATATATCAAGATTCTTTTTAATGCTGAAAAGCTTATTTCGGCAGTTGCAGTTGCTGATGGAAAGTTTAATATTAGGCCTGCTAATTTGTACACCTCACTAAACACTATGTCTAATTTATTCAACTTTATGCAACAAGTAATGTCGCTTGATTTGTTTTTGTATTCATCAAGGGAATAAAACACATTCAGTTCATGTTTTAGTCGAGCTATATCAAAATTTGAAGCATAGAGTTCTTTCAGTTCCGACAGTAGATGGCAGGAAAGCTTTCATAAAATTTATTAAAACAGTTCGAATGCAACAATGCCACGAATTTAAGATATAATATCACTGATTTTAAGTCATTGACATTTCACACAAACGGAAATAACTCTCGCAAAACACGTGATCTTATGGGCGAGAGCATGAGAGTGACTGAGGTAGTCCAAGTCTTCTCTGTTCAGAGCCAAATGTTGCCCAAAGAAATAGCCCATTCCCCTCCACCCGCGACAAACACAACATCCATGACTCACGGGTTTCGAACCCACCCTTCTCGTACGAATGGTCATAAGCCAGCATTCAGGCCACTGCGTCACCGGGGCGGAAATCAGCTCTTCCAGAGTCTTCGTTGTTCTGAGTCGAAGACCTTTGACTTGTGGTAATTAGTACAATATCTTTTGGCTTAAAAATTAGGGACAGCAAAAGGGTTCTTTGTTTTATAAACTGAAAATTGGGTTTCAGAGTGTGTAACTGACCCCTCTTTAATATGCATTCTTCTCTCATACTCGTCAATTAATTTAGATTTCACATATTTCACTGATAGTTCCTTTTCATCTTCGCTTTCCAGAGCAGTTATCAATGTACTATAACTTTGTGGCATACCACACAACAAAATTGCTATCATATGGATTTATTTTATTTGTTCCTCAGTGTTGTTTCATTTCTCTCCCAATTCGCTTGCTTCTTGTGTGATTACATTGGAATCGAGTCAGTGTATTTTATACTGTACAATTATCTTAACAAATACAGTTTACTGGATAAATTTGTTCTTTCATGAACTCGTTTGAGCATGTTCCAGGTATCCTTTGCACTGGTCTCGTGTAACACATGATACAAATGTGAATCACCGATATACAAACAAATCAACGCTCTGCATTGCCTATCCTTTTTAACCCATGTTTAATGTACAGTTTGTGGTTTGTGTTCAAACACTACATCACTTAGGTTTTCTCTGATTAGCAACATCTCCATCCTAAATTTTCACGTTGCATAGTTATTTCTGTCAGTTTTTCTGTCTGAATATATTCTTTTGACTTCGCCATTTTGCTGACTGTTTTGCTCTGTACTTAGTACCTATGCCTTTTCTTTTCACTTATTTCCGAAGCTGAGATATGAAATTAGTTTTCAGTCTCATAATCAAATAATTGATGGTATAAGCTAAGTTTTGTGTACTTCGAGTTCCAATAATGAGTATTATTTGTACTATATAAGAAATACCATACGTTAAAACTAAGAAATGAATTGCAATGGTAACTATGTTCATAATCGACAGACTCTTGAAATAATTTATCGTTATTTATTCTTGAATAATCACACGACAACTAAAACGCCAATGTGAGTTCACTGATAATAGTAAACATAGAATGAATGAGTTATTAATCAACAACGACTCCGCACTTCAAGTTATTGCGCATTTTCGCTTTTTATTTAGTCTGTTTTAAACAGTCTTACCGTGAATTAATATCCATTTGGCAAACACAAAAACAGTTTTATTCCAGCCAGAATTCTTTTAGGAGATCATAATATTTTTTTCAGAGCTCTTTTCGTGTGAACAACAAACAGCGAATGCCCACACATCACAGCGACGCCATCACAACCAATCCTGGGTCGTGATCCCATAATCCTCTGCAACGAGCTGCTGGTTGGTCGGCATCCACGCAAACACGAACCGAAACTTACAAATATAAACTTGCAGCATGTGTTCGACGAAAATACAAAAAAAAAAAAAAAAAAACAAGAAAAAGACGCCATCATCCAAAAGCATCAAATCTGGGACGAGAAGTGGGTCCTTTATGATAATCGGAAACGATCTGCACAATGGTTAAGCAAAGCACAGCTTGTTGGGCGGCATGCTAAGCCACTTCTTCACACCGAGAAGATGCTCCTTGCCTGGTGGTTCACAACGGAGATAATTCTACACAGTTTCTTGGCAAGAGGCCAAACGTTTACCGCTTCAGAACGTTATTGGGTCGAATTACACCAGATGCACCGGAAATTTATGCAGAAACAACCGGCTTTGGTCAACAGACATGGTGTTCTTCTGCTCAAGGACAAAGTCCGCCCTCATGTCGCACAACGAACGATGCTAACACTTAGTGCCTTGCGCTATGAAGAGCTGATTCATCCTGCCTATTACCCTTGTCTCCGACAGACTGTCACCTGTTCCGTCGCTCGGATCACTTCTTGTCCGGGAAACAGTTCACGACAGACAACGAGGTTCAACGTGTAATTGATGATTTCTTCGGGTCCCAGCTACATGACTTTTTTCGTTCCGGGATTATGGCCTTGCTGGATAGATTGCAACTATGTGTCGATGCCGATGTCGCACAACGAACGATGCTAACACTTAGTGCCTTGCGCTATGAAGAGCTGATTCATCCTGCCTATTACCCTTGTCTCCGACAGACTGTCACCTGTTCCGTCACTTGGATCACTTCCTGTCCGGGAAACAGTTCACGACAGACAACGAGGTTCAACGTGTAATTGATGATTTCTTCGGGTCCCAGCTACAAGACTTTTTTCATTCCGGGATCATGGCCTTGCTGGATAGATTGCAACTATGTGTCGATGCCGATGTCGCACAACGAACGATGCTAACACTAAGTGCTTTGCGCTATGAAGAGCTGATTCATCCTGCCTATTACCCGGACTTGTCTCCGACAAACTGTCATCCGTTCCGTCGCTCGGATAACTTCCTGTCCGGGAAACAGTTCACGACAAACAACGAGGTTCAACGTTTAATTGATTGTTTCTTCGGGTCCCAGCTACAAGACCTTTTTCGTTCCGGGATTATGGCCTTGCTGGATATATTGCAACTATGTGTCGATGCCGATGTCGCACAACGAACGATGCTAACACTAAGTGCCTTGCGCTATGAAGAGATGATTCATCGTGCCTATTACCCGGACTTGTCTCCGATAGACTGTCACCTGCTCCGTCCCTCGGATCACTTCCTATCCGGGAAACAGTTCACGACAGACAACGACGTTCAACGTGTTGTAACGTATAATCTATATTCACTTTCCTTTTGATTTTACTATCTCTTTTTTTTTTTTATTTTACTATGTAAATTATCTTCTTACTGAACAAAATATTATTTCACCCGATGAATGAGATCTGGCAATGAGTGTAAGTCATGACGTGGTGGTAGCTAGTATATAGGCGCGTTCAACAAGACTTAGGGAGAGCTTTTGTTGTTGTTATGAGAGAGCGTTGTTGTTTACGGAGAGCGTTTGTTATACGAGGAGAGATTTTGTTGTTATGAGGAGAGATTCTTCATTATTGTAAAACAAGTTGTGTGTGTGCTTTAGATGACCAAGAGTCTTATAATAAAAAAGTTGCCGTAAGTTAGTCTTTCTCAATTCATAGTTTTTGTCAGACCTCTGTCTGGCTGTTAGGTTTATAACATTAGTTTATTACCATAAATAACCAGCGTTAAGACTTTATTCATGTTCGTAATTAACTAGTAACAACAACCATTTGAATTCACTATTTTGAAGCTTAGTACAAGTATATCATTAGCTAGCTGGTAGGAAGAGCTTATTCATTATAATTAGCTTAGCGGAAAGCAAAATAAAGCTAATTCATTATAATTGGCGCCCGAACTTTTCTCGAACACGAGATCTTGACGATTATTACCCATGTCTTCCTTACCTGAGACAACTTCAATTTTCCACCCCAAGGCAAGTTCCGAGGGTAATGGTGTTTTTTATGACAATTTGCAAGAAGCCTGTGGCTCTAACTTTGATATGAATGATCTACACGTACCCAGGCATTCTTCACAATTTCGTAATATACCAGCTTCCTATTACTCTGAGTCGCGGGTCGTACCTGAGGGAGTTCAATCCTCTCAGCGAAGCAGAATGCTTGCCCATTTCGTGCCGCATGCAGGAACAATTCATTTCAATGGTTTGGAGGGGTCCTTAAAGTTCCTCGAAGATCTGGAAGATCATTTTGATCTATATAATATTCCTGAAGACTGCAAAGTCCAAATCGCCGGCACTTGCTTGAGGGATACCGCTAAGACCTGGTATCGGCAGCGGAGAGTGTCGAACTCGGATTCTCATTATGAGAATTTCCGTGCAGAATTTTTGGAGGTCTTTCCTTTCGGCCTCAGTCGAGCTCGCCTTGCTCAACAGCTTTTTTCGCGTCAGCAAGGTCCCAATGATAGCCCTGTTGCATTTGCGTTGGAAACTACACGCTTATATAACCTATGGGATCCACATGCCAGTCATGTTGACATGTTGGATACCCAATTGCAGCAGCTCGACCCATTCTTACAAGATTTTCTTGAGGTTCGACACCCTGCCACAATTCATGAATGCCTTCGCCTCATACGCACGTATGAAGAGCGACATGGCAAACATGGTTCAACTCACCATGCTCGGGCACCCCGCGAGGCTTATTACGAATACCCTCAGCGGCATAATAGGCATAATAACTTTCAGCGCGAGCATACACAAGTGCACACCCAAGCTTCATACGTTCCACCACACAGAAGAGTGGCAAACCAACCGCGAGTTTCTGAACAAGCTTCGGGATATCGTACAAATGCACAGTATGCTCGACCCCGTTTCAATCAGCAGCATTCGGAACGTTTTCATGCTCAGGGCAATGATGATTTTTCTGCCCGTGCTGAGGGCAGACGTAAAGGATATGAAAATGTCAACAGACACGCGGAGTTCCCGACGCAGGTTTCACGCAGTTTTCCTCATCGTGAAAATTTTCCCGACACCCGGCAGGGTCAAGGTTTCAGACCGCATGATAATCCAACCAGGAATCCTTTAAACTTCCAAAGGAAGTAGACGAAGGGTCGGTCCTGCTTCCTGATACCAAACATTCTGACCCTAAAACAGTATTAGTGACTGTTCATACTCCTCAGTTGCCTGATGTATTCTTGACAATTGAAGATATTATTGTCGAGACAAAGTTCGACACTGGTTTTGAAATATCAGCCCTAAATACAAAGTTTTGCACTGACAATTTTCCTGCAATACACGTTCAGCCTGCAACGCAGTATTTGCGAGGTGCAAATAACGAAATCTTCAGTATCACAGGAACTGTCACATTATCTTTAGGGCTGGGAAAAGCTCGTTTTACGCATTCTTTCCTGCTTATAGACGAACTACCTGTGAAATGTTTAATGGGCATGGACTTTATACATAAGTTTCAAATAACTTTGAATTTCGTACAACATGTGATTTCCTTTCCGGAACCTGTCGAAATGATTCCTACGGTTCCTGTAGATATAACGAGTTTGTTATTGAGTGACCAGTTGAATGAGGGACAACGAAACCAGCTTTCTCTCCTTTTACAGGAAAGCCCTGGTTTATTTTCGGATCAACCTGGTTTCACACAGGTGGTTTATCATGTCATTGACACTGATGGCTCGAAACCAATTGCGACGAAACCTTACCCTTGTGCTCCACATAAGAAACAGGAAATGCAACGTCAAATTTCTGAAATGATTAAGCAGGGCATAATCAGGGAATCAACAAGCGCCTGGGCTGCTCCTGCCTTTTTGGTTCCAAAGAAACAACCCAATGAATTTCGTTTCGTGACAGATTTCCGCAAGCTCAACCAAGTCACAAAAACGATCAATTATCCACTACCTGTCATGTCGCATATTTTAAATGACCTGTCGTCAACCAAATGGATGTCAACCTTGGATTTGGCGAGTGGATATTGGCAGGTGGCAGTACATCCGGACTCTGTCGATAAAACAGGCTTTGTGACTCCTTTTGGGGCCTATGAATATTTACGTATGCCCTTTGGACTAGCTTCTGCACCTGCTACTTTCCAAAAGCTTATGGATACGGTTCTCAGACCTGTCCTGGGTCCCCATGTGCAAGTCTATTTGGATGATATTATTATTACATCCGAGACTTTTGACGAGCACCTTTCTCTGCTCAAACAGGTGTTCCAACTCATATACAATGCTGGCTTGACGTTAAAACCTAGTAAATGCCAGATAGCGAGGGACGAGATTGTATATCTGGGTTTGAAAATTACTCCCCACGGCTTATTTACTGATAATGAAAAAATTAGGCCTATTGTTGACTTTCCTCGGCCTAAAACAGCAAAAGAACTATCACGCTTTCTGGGAATGACCGGATGGTATCAGCAGTTCGTCCCCGCTTATGCTACAATCTGTGAGCCATTGTATGCTTTAAAACGTAAATACAAGAAGTTTATTTGGACACCTGAGGCTAACGCTGCATTCGAAACACTGAAGTCTGCATTGACTCAGCCTCCGGTGTTGGCTTTCCCGGATCATACTAAGGAATTTGATATTTATACTGACGCATCCGGAGTTGGTCTTGGTTGCGTTTTGTCACAAGCTGGGCATCCAATAGCTTTTGCGTCTCGTACTTTAGCCAAAGCTGAACGCAATTATTCAGGTACGGAACGTGAATGTCTTGCTGTTGTGTATGCGCTGAATAAATTTCAATGTTATCTTAACGAATTGACAGTTAACATAATTACGGATCATTCTGCCCTTCAGTATTTGAATTCTGCTAAGCACCTATCTCAAAGACTTATGAAGTGGGCTCTGAAGTTACAGGAGAGCAATATCAAAATTTCATATCAGCCAGGTCATAAGAATCAATTACCGGACGCATTATCTCGCGTTCCGATTAGTGGGGTCCCCACAGAAACTACTCCTGGATGTCAGCCTTTACTTCTAATAGCTGATATAACATCCAGAGAGCAGATAATGGCAGAATTAATAAATGATCCAGATTTTGGGGATATCTATAATTTTTTGCTTGCGGGTTCGCCCCTACAAAGTGATCCTTCTCTGGCTGGAAGGTCACAACATTTTGAAGTAATAGAGGGTCTTCTTTATTATACAAAATCTAGGACTACTAGGGCAGAGTTTCGCCCATGTATTCCGCGAACCCTTAGAATGGCCCTTTTAAACGAATTTCATGACAAACCTCTTGCAGGCCATTTAGGTATTCGCAAGACCCGTTGTAAATTGCGGGATGTTGCCTATTGGCCTGGCATGTACCAAAGTGTGCTCGCATACGTTCAATCATGTCACTTGTGTCAGATTAATAATTACCGTAATGTAAGACCGGCCGGTCACTTGAAATCTAGTTCAAGTTCTCATGTTTTTGATATTATTTCAATAGATTTATTGGGACCTTATCCTTTATCTGTTAAAAACAAAGCTCGTTACGTGTTAGTATTAACTGATAATTTTTCTAAATGGGTTGACGTTTTTCCCATTAAAGCCGCTACGGCAGAAGTTATTTGTAATGTATTAGTTAATGAAGTATTCTCTAGATATGGTGCACCTAATAAAGTAGTTTCGGATAATGGTCCTCAATTTATTTCTGACATTTTTGAAAGAATGTGTGCGAGACTACACATTAAACATAAATTCATTTCCCCATATCATCCCCAGAGTAATCCTGCGGAACGCGTTAACCGCACGCTAGTGAAAATGATTGCGACATTTGTAATGGATCATCATGAAAGATGGGATGACCATTTGGAGCTTTTTGCGTTCGCCCTCCGCTCGTCTGTCCACGAGTCTACTAAAATTACTCCTGCAGAACTTTTTCTGGGTCGCAAAATTAAAACCCCTTTTGAAAATTTAACGGGGATTATCGACGAACTAAACCAGCGACCAACTCCGCAATCAGTACGAATCATGGCAGAAAAAGCTCGTGTTGCAATGCTAGGAGCACAAGCGGCTCAAGGAAGATATTATAATTCTAGGCGTAGGGAACCAGATCTTGTCGTTGGAGATCTCACTCTCGTGGAAACGCACTTCCAGTCTTCTGTTTCGCATACTTTAGTGAAGAAATTTGCACCCAGCTACGAAGGTCCATATCGGGTGGCAAATATGTTTGAAAATAATATTGTTCTTGAAAAACCTGACAATCAATTTCAATACGTACACGTTGATCAGTGTCGCAAGTATCATGAACGAAATATCGATTTCATAATCAACCCTACTCAACCTTCTGTTCCACAGACTCAAGAGTCTATATCTCATGATCAACCTCCAGAAATTTTGGACGAACCAACAAACATTTTTGAAGAATCTCCAGTGATATTTTCTTCACCCTCCCCTCCTCAAGACGGGTTTCCAAACACGCAACCTGATTCTCCCATGAGACCACGGCTCGAATCGAGTTCTTCGAATACTAGTATCGTTCCTTTCCCTCCAACCATTGCCAAGACTATTGCTGCGCCGTTTCCTGATAACTCTGCACCAACGCGGGCTACTACGTCTTTGAATACCTCGTCAGAAAGTATTCCTATAGGCAAATATAAACATCGCCCTGCACGACCACTGAATTACAGCAGCCACTCAGAGGCTTCGGACATTTCTGATTTATCAGTTATGAACACTAAATTTCATGTTACAAACCGTCCAGAACCACCAAAGGCTGGGCGCAAACGTGACTTGTCTCCCCAATCTGCTTCGCCGCAACTGCGACGAAGGCAGAAATCCTTGCATCCGCCCGGGTTTCGCCCCTGGAACCTACGTTCAGGGCAAACAAGGCCGATGCCTGCTGCTACTCTCATGCCACTTGGGCGTAAGAGAAAGCAAACGATGTGGCCGGAGACACGTCCGTCCAAAAGAATACTGGAAGGATACAACGGGCCCCAGCACAAAGAGACTTCATATCAAAAGCCTGGGGGAGCCCGTTCCTATCAGCCGCAAGGATTTCCGGACCGCCAGACTTCTGACGTTCCTGACCGTTCTTCTCAGCCGCAGGGATTTCCGGACCGCCAGACTTCAGACGTTCCTGACCGTTCTTCTCAGCCGCAGGGATTTCCGGACCGCCAGACTTCAGACGTTCCTGACCGTTCTTCTCAGCCGCAGGGATTTCCGGACCGCCAGACTTCAGACGTTCCTGACCGTTCTTCTCAGCCGCAGGGATTTCCGGACCCACAGCCTTCAGCCGTTTCGGACCGAAGGATTTCCGCCATTCCTGACCGTTCCCGTCAGCCGCCGGGATTTCTTGACCGACAGCAGACCGATGTTCCAGATCCATTAAAGTCCTTGAAGAGATCGAAGCCACCTGATTTTACCAGTCCGATTAGGCCTGGAAAACGTTATCGCACTAGAGTTTTTTATGCGTCCTCGAGATAAGTAAGTTCTCGTGGACAGGTTCTTTTCTCAGTTTGTTGTTTTTCCTGCACGACCAGTTGGCGTGTCAGAATTTTTTTTCGTGTGGGCCTATGCATTCTTTTTTGTGTATATATGTGTGTTTTTTTTTATATTTCTTCTATGTCCATCTACTAATTTACATTTTTTTTATATATCTATGTGCTTAGGGGTAAAATAATAAAATTGTTACTGTTAGGCAGCTCCACGTAAATTTCGCTGCTGATACAGTTGGTATGTATTCAACGAATAATGCGAACGTAATTTGAAATTAAAATAATAAAATTGTTACTGTTAGGCAGCTCCAGGCAATCTTCGCTGCTGATACAGTTAGTATGTATTCACCGAATAATGAGAACGTCATTTAAAATTAAAAAAGTGATTCCTGCTAGGCAGAATAAAAGGAAAGTATGCCGATGCAGGTTTGTTTTGTTCAACAATACAAGTTTCACAGTCGAATACAGATTTCTTAATTTTGTCATGCCAAGTTTGATAATGTAAATACTGCTGCCACCAAACAACAAATCAAAAAAGAGATCGAGAAACGTCATTCAACGAAGTGTGAGACTTACACTCCAAAATTGATAGGTTTTTCGGAAACAAAAAAAAAAGAAAAAGAAAAAAAAAAGAAAAAAAAAGAAAAATTAAGGGGGAGATGATGTAACGTATACTCTATATTCACTTTCCTTTTGATTTTACTATCTCTGGTTATTTTATTTTACTATGTAAATTATCTTCTTACTGAACAAAATATTATTTCACCCGATGAATGAGATCTGGCAATGAGTGTAAGTCATGACGTGGTGGTAGCTAGTATATAGGCGCGTTCAACGAGAGTTAGGGAGAGCTTTTGTTGTTGTTATGAGAGAGCGTTGTTGTTTACGGAGAGCGTTTGTTATACGAGGAGAGATTTTGTTGTTATGAGGAGAGATTCTTCATTATTGTAAAACAAGTTGTGTGTGTGCTTTAGATGACCAAGAGTCTTATAATAAAAAAGTTGCCGTAAGTTAGTCTTTCTCAATTCATAGTTTTTGTCAGACCTCTGTCTGGCTGTTAGGTTTATAACATTAGTTTATTACCATAAATAACCAGCGTTAAGACTTTATTCATGTTCGTAATTAACTAGTAACAACAACCATTTGAATTCACTATTTTGAAGCTTAGTACAAGTATATCATTAGCTAGCTGGTAGGAAGAGCTTATTCATTATAATTAGCTTAGCGGAAAGCAAAATAAAGCTAATTCATTATAGTGTAATTGATGATTTCTTCGGGTCCCAGCTACAAGACGTTTTTCGTTCCGGGATTATGGCCTTGCTGGACAGATTGCAACTGTGTCGATGCCGATGTCGCACAACGAACGATGCTAACACTTCGTGCCTTGCGCTATGAAGAGATGATTCATCCTGCCTATTACCCGGACTTGTCTCCGATGGACTGTCACCTGCTCCGTCCCTCGGATCACTTCCTATGTGGGAAGCAGTTCACGACAGACAACGAGGTTTAACGTGTAATTGATGATTTCTTCGGGTCCCAGCTACAAGACTTTTTTCGTTCCGGGATCATGGCCTTGCTGGACAGATTGCAACTATGTGTCGATGCCGAGGGGGATTATTTTACCTAGAAAGGTTGTCCTACGTTTGCGTTCTCGCCGTCCACGTGCGCCTGTCCTTTGCCGGACATTTCATTCCCGTTAAACCAATAGACGTCCAAGATAACAAGGCATTTCTTAAAATTGATAGTGGTATTTTATTCCACTCCTCTGCCACTGCTTCTCATAGTTCAATGTTTTTATTTTAGGTCTGCATTTAGAGAGCTCTCTTTTTAGCAGTCCCAAAGGCACAGTAGTCCATTGGTGACACATCAGGCACTTGGAAGGAATATGAGCAAATGGTATAGACGTCCCTTTTTTCATTTTTTCAAGAAATCTAGTAGCAGATTTGAACCTTTGACTGGTAGTCTTATCCTGAAGGAGTTCTATTTTTTGAAGTTTCTGTGGATAAAGAAATGCTATTTCCTTTTTAAATATGGGAGTTAAAACATTGTTTTGCTAATATGTATGATATTTTTCAACAGTCTTTTCAAATTTTCTTAACTTTAATGTCCCATTGTACGAGAAACCAACAATAATCGCGAATCCTTTACTGTAAGTTTCTTCAGACTCTTGGAACCAAGTTTGTAAGGATCTTTTTTTTATTTTTGCTCATTTGCTGTAATAAATCGACCTTTTTTTTACAGTCGTTTAGGTAGATCCATGTTTCATCAATTGTCACAATAAAGTTCCATGTCTCTTTTCTCTATTATTAATAATATTGCTTATTTTACGTTTAGAAGTGGCAATTCCATGATTTTGACAGCGTCTTTTAATTACAGAATACGAATATTTCTCTTTGTAAACAGCAAAAACATAAACTTCTATCCACAGCTTGTTTACGAGCGCTATTTTCTTGGCAGACTACATTCAACTGCAGTAGATGCTTTTTTCGTGTTTACCTAACACGGTGTTGAACTTCTTTTATTCTCTGTAATTTCTCATCAAAGACGTCCTAACAATGCGTGCACGTCATCTGTAATTCATTAGAATTCATCCTTTCCGCCCCGGTGGTGCCGTGGTCAAAGCGTTGGCTTCTGAACATTCGTCCGAGATCGGTCTGAGTTCGAATCCCAATGAGGCATGGATGTTGTGTTTGTCTTATTGCACTGGCTCTCTCCCTTCCCCGGAACCAGTGGCCTTAAATTCGGGACGGGCGACTGCTTATAATAGCTCATCGAGTTGCTTACGGTGCTCGTTAAACCTCTAACAAAGAAAAAAAAAACCCAACTCTTTCTTAGTCCATTCATAATATTTCTACGCCATGTTGCTGATTTATCAGAGATCCCAAAGGTAAATTTGATCAGGAAATCGATCAAATTTACCTTTGGGATCTGTGGAAAAATTTCATTTCAGTTATTACATGAATAAATTGTACTTAGAACGTGTATTGTATTTGTGATTCAAAAAAGTATTTCTACCAATCCGATTTTTACCAGCACCAATTGTTTTCCTTTTTCGTTTTCAGTCTTTTATCACGCGTAATTAAAGAAATTGTGAAATTTCGCTTTTTTGGTATTATTTAAAAAAATATTCCGCACTGCATCGATGTACACCGATTATCCATTACATTATGACCACCTACCTAATAAGCTGTAGGACCCTCTTTAGCTCGCAAAATAGCTGCCACTCGGCAAGGCATCGATTCTCTGAGGTGGCGATAGCCATCCTGGAGTATCTGGTACCATAATATCAACAGCAGATCATCCAGTTCTTGTGCATTTCGGCGTGGTGGTGATGTAGCACGAACCCGCTTTTCCAAGTCGAACCACAAATGTTCGATTGGGTTCATGTCAGGTTAATATGGAGCCCAGGGCATTAACAGAAAGCCACCAGCATGTTCTTCGAACCACTCCTTGACAATTCTGGCAATATGGCATGGCGCATTGTTCTATTGGAAATGACCATCCTCAGCAGGGAACACAGTTTGCCATGAATGGATCAACTTGGTTCGCAACGATGTTCATACACCTGACAGCTGTCAGTGATTGTGCTATTGGGATAATGGGGCCTAAAGTCTCCCAAGAAAACATCGCCCACAGCATAACACTACCAACAGCGGCCTGTTTCCGCCCAACTGTGTATTCAGGTTCCATAGCCTCCGTTGGTAATCGGCGTATCCGAACTCGGACGTCTACGTGATGCACCTGGAATCCATTTCGTCAGACCAGGTTAATTTCTTTAAAATCATCCACGCTCCAATCTGGATGATCTTGGCCCCAATTCATGCGTTGTTGGCGATGACGTGCAGTGATCATGGCGACCCGACTGGATCTTCGGCTACACAGGCCCATGTGCAGAAGGCTGCGATGACCTGTGTGCTGTAACACGTTGTCCTTATCACCACTGTTGTAGCTGCAGGTGATTTGTTGCAGTGTGACCATGCAGTAGTTGGAAACAATGTCCGGCATTCTCCGCTCCTCTCTGGCATCAATGAGCTGCGGCCGACATATGGCTGGGCGACGGTTCGTTCGTTTGACTGTCTGTGCACCACGTTTGATACGTACTCACTACAGCGTCACGTGAAAAACCCGCAACCCGCGCTGCTTCCGTGAGCGTAGTTACCGTACCATCACAATTTGTCCTTCATTAAACTCCGATAAATCGGCAGTTTTTCCCATTCTGACTCCGAACACTCTACTAAGCGAAAGTTGGTCCTCGGGTTATATAGATATATATAGTGTTCTGTAAACTTCACTGCTCCAAAGTTCGGTCTCCAGACGCACTCATTTCTCCAAGATGGGGGTGCTCATAATGTAATTGCTCATCGCTGTATGTATTTGTGTTTTACCTGAAATAAAGCCAATTAATTTGACCCAATTCTATTTTTAGATTGCAGAGGACTCACAAATGGACCAGGACACCAAAGGAAACGCTCGTGAAGAAATCGATGTCGCCGCGTCTTCTATAAAGAAAGTATAAACACCATGTGGATCAAACACTTGTAATGATTTCACACAGAGCTGCGCTACGTTTTGGGTAATCTTTCAAACTTGTAGACCAATTTCCCAACAAGGTACATCCTCAAACGTGTCTTTTATTCCCATCATTACAGTGTGATTCATCCTAAACTTAGAGTTTCGTGATGAATATTTAATATTTGTACAAATACTTCATGATTATTATTGAAAAGAACTGATATTTTAATACCTTTTAATGATAACACAAGCTGAAGTACAGCCATTTTCCTTTCTCAGGACGTACACCAAGTGATCACTGAATTACGATCACCCCTATCAAAAGTTGGTGTGGCCCGTTGACCACGTCATTTTCAAGAGGGCACTATTAGTCGACGGACGCAGCATATATACCTACACAGTCAAGTCACATTACTGTGACCACCAGCTAATATCCAGAGTAACCGCCGTGTGCAGCGCGGACAACAGCTAGACGGGCAGGGAGTGACGCAATAAGGTGCTAGAAGGTGTTCGCAGGTATGTGGAGCCATGCTGGCTGCAGTGCATCTGACAGCTGCTGGAGAATGCGTGGTGGAGGATCCATAGAGCCAACAGCACCATCGAGATTCTCCCACACATGCTCAATTGGGTTTAGGTATGATCCATTAGGGAACCAGGGAAGTACTTTGAAGTTTTCATCGTGCTCTTCCAACCCATTACGGACATTTCCAGCTGTGTGACACGTTGCATTGTAGTTCTGGAAGATGCCATCCATCATAGGGAAGACAATCAGCATGCATGGGTGTACGTGGTGTGCAAGGATGGATTCATAAGGAAGTTGGTCCATAGTGCCTTCCACAGGTATGAGTGGCCCAAGGAAATGCCACGAAAACATTCCTCAGACCGTAACGCTGCCCCAACCAGCTTGTGTTCTTCCAGAAATAACTGAAGAGAGTTTGTTCACCGATGTTACTCGCATTATACGCCAACGTCCATCCGTTTGATGAAGCAGAAAATGTCGCTCATTGGAGAAGGCAATCCTTTGCCAATCAACGGAGGTCGAATTCCGATACTGAAGTGCAAATGTAAGCCTTTTCTACCGATGCACCTTCGTTAGCATTGGTGAAGTGACCATCCGTCTGCATCGGAGTCCCATACGCAGCAGTGTTCGCTGAGATGTCGTTTTAGACACACTTCCGACAGCCCCCTGGTTAATTCGTCCAGTGAGTTGCTCTACTGTGGCGCGTATATCGGCCCTCACGCACCTTCCCAGCTGATGTCCGGCTCTCACATCAATGGCATGTGTTTCTCCACAGTTTCCGCGTCGCGTAGTTGCAATGGTGCTATTTCTCCAATCACGATACACTTTAACCACAGTCAGAGAAGGAGTTTGTCCTTGAAAATAGACAACATATACGTGCATATGGGTATTTTCGTACCATCTATAGGGATGTACGAGTATTTCGAAAATCACAAGAATCGCATGTTGTCGTATTTCGAGAAAGAAGTTAATTTTTTTAGGGTTCGCATAAAACGTGCGTACAACTATTGAGAACGTTATTTTAAATACAGTCAACCCCCGACAATCCGCGATAGTGGGAGGCACGAGTTTCGCGGATAATCCAAATTTTTGCAGGAAAAATAAATTAATCTACAAATTACACGCATAACATAGTGTTATGTTTTATTCAGAATAGTAGTTAATAATACGAGTGTAATACGAACTGAAAAGTTACCTGTTTAAATTTTCTTAAAATGATCAGTTACTCGATTCTGTTTTTTTACGACAAAACATTTTTTTATTCGGGACTGCAGTCGTAGCAAAACGAGCTTATCAGTTACTAACGCATCGTCTTGCCGTTCAAGGTACTCGAGCAGGCCGTCGACATGTTGCAAGTGAACCTACGCGTTAGAAACCTCTCAAGTGAACCTACGCGTTAGAAACCTCTCAAGTGAACCTACGCGTTAGAAACCTACGAAAGGAGAGAGACGTTTTAGTCACTTGTTTCGGCCCAGTTGCATGATGTCCGTGTCAGAGGGACTGTCCATTCTGCATCATGCCTTGGGTCATGGAACAGAGAATATAGGGCCAGAGTGGATATCTCAAGAACTACAGGTTTATGTGCTTTACTGCTGAGATGGGTAAGGGGGGATTGTTTTGCCGAAGCTTTCGTAAAACACAGCCGCTTTGTGAATATTTCTGTTTGGAAAGTGCACAAAATTTGGGGCACTATATGGTTCAGCCTTTGGCTGCCTAAAGGGTTAAATCTTTCCATACAAGGGGTCTTATACCATATCTCAATGTTTCTGTCCTTCTTTCTTTGGAACTGGGTGTGAGTGAAGCCATGAGCTTTTCGACTAATTTGATTCGAATATTTGATTACTGTTTGTCACGTTCCTAAACTTCACAAATTGTAAATTGTCTTAGCATTTAAATCAGCATGAAGCAAGTCAAGTTTCTGATGTGGCCCTACTTTAGGATATGTTCTGTTCTTGTGCTAATTGGCTTCGATTTTTCATCATAGAAATATTCTAAGCTACATTGAACCTCTCCGGAGAGAACTATAAACATTATTCGCAATCGACCACAGTCGTAGCGAAGACTTCTCAATTGTTGACACTCAAGAAATGCATATAGCGTATTAAATTCGTTTATTTTTGTGGTGTAATAAGCACAAAGGTTCGCCAAGCTTTCGCACTGCACTGAGAGGCTTTTTTAAGGCAATGGTAGGCATAAAAATGCCTACCATTGCCTTGAAAAAGCCTCCCAATAGCTTGCGAGAGCTTGGTGAATCTTTGTGATTATTGCACCACAAAAATACATTTGTTTTGTCTACCATTTCCTTGAAAAAGCCTTCCAATAGCGAGCGAAAGCTTGTGTAGGATCTTTGTGCTTATTACACTACAAAAGCAAACGCATTTAATACGATATATGCGTTTCTTGAGTATTCATGGTCTGGTGTACAATCAACTCCAGATTATCCGGGACGCGACTTTGCGGTTAAAGTTTTTTTGTCGCTAAAATATGGGTAATCTTTTTTTAGCTGCTGTAATATTTTCGTATTACAAAAAAGAATTGAAGAAGGATGCTGCTTAAAGACTTTCTGGCAAGGCTAATGAATTCTTACTGTATCTATGACGTGGTAAGCGCCTGGGTTTCAGTTGAACTCATCACTGTCACCAGGTCGTGAAGAAAACTTTGCTCAAATGGAAATTGCCCTTCTGAAGAAAATACAAGCGCTAACATCATAGAATTCACCAAATTAGTGAAATCGGTTCCCGGAGGATAAAACGTAGATGAAAATAATATCGCCAAATGGATGGACTGTGACATACATGACCTGGATTTGAGCATTTAACTGACAAACAGATAATTAATAAAGTTAGAGGAATAGCAGATGAAAACGAAGGTCATGAGGAGGAGATTTCACAGCTACGAATGACTCATGAATCGGCATTGCAACATGTCGACGGCCTGCTCGAGTACTTTGAACGGAAAGACGATGCGTTAGTAACTGATAAGCAGGTTTTGCTCCGACTGTAGTCCCGTATAAAAAAAAATGTTTTGTCGTAAAAAAACAGAATCGAGTAACTGATCATTTTAAGAAAATTTAAACAGGTAACTTTTCAGTATGTATTATACTCGTATTATTAACTACTATTCTGAATAAAACATAACACTATGTTATGCGTGTAATTTGTAGATTAATTTATTTTTCCTGCAAAAATTTGGATTATCCGCGAAAATCGTGCCTCCCACTATCGCGGATAGTCGGGGGTTGACTGTATTTAAAATAACGTTCTCAATAGTTGTACGCACGTTTTATGCGAACCCTAAACAAAAATTTAACTTCTTTCTCGAAATACAACAACATGCGATTCTTTTTATTTTCGAAATACTCGTACATCCCTATAGATGGTATGAAAATACCCTTATGCACGTATGTGTTGTATATTTTCAGTGACAAACTCCTTCTTTGACGAAAAAGGCCACATTTTTCGAGTAAAGCGGATTACCGAGTAAGATATACCTCGTAGAAATAAAATTCTGAGCTGGAGGGAGGGTGGGCGGAACTCGAAGTGCAGCCAACTCCTCGTGGTGAGTTCTAGGTTGTTTCCATATGTGACATTGGACGAAAGCAGAGAGCTACACGTTACACATTGCAAAGCAAACTGAGTGTACTACACATGCATACGCAGGATGCACTCAGAACAGCGCAATTTTCTATGGACTTTTCCGATGCCCTACATGCCAGGATACCTTTACCTAGCCTAGACCTACGAGCTAAATGTGGAAAGAAAATGGTGAATTCGCGTGCAGTGCGGAGACATAGCATATTGAACAGAAATGGTTTCGCTGTTATTGGGACTAAAGGACACTTTTCCGCAGTAGGGGTTACTCGGTTTCAATTACAAAAAGATTCCATCGTTTTGGCTTACGACAAAAATGCGGTAGAAAAAAACGCGAACTTAGCGTGCCGTGTGGAGACGTAAGATATTCGTCGATTTAAAAAAAAAATTCTTTTGGTATTCTTGTTGACCCAAATGCCAACTTTTTCGCAATAGGCGATATGCAAAATTTGTGGTCCCTAGCGGAAAGTTTATGATTTACTTAAAAATTTTGAATTTATAGGAAAAGCTTCGTACGTCGAAAGTCAATGGCGAAACCCATTAACTTTCGACGTACGAAGAATGGGCCAATCAAGAATAGGCGAATGCGGAAGACACGTGTTGAAATATGGTGGTGACACGGTAATGGGCTGCTTAACTGAAATTTGCCAGTTGTGCTGGGGAGTTAGGAATGGTTCCTCGGTATTGAAAGGATGCTATCATTGTTCCCTTGTATAAGGGAAAATGAGTTAAGTAAAAGATGGGGTGAATACTTCTGTGCATTATTAGATCAGTAAAGCAAAGGGGATTCTGAGGCAGAAGCAGATGATATCACAGTGAAGGAGGGAAGAACAGGAGGGATCTTAAGAGAAAAGGTGTGTAAAGCCCTAAAATCTCTTCAGAATGGTGATGCGCCGGGAGTTGATGACATAATGTTGAAATATGGTGGTGACTCTGTAATAAAATGCTTAACTGAAATTCGCCAGTAGTGATGGGAGCTAGGAATAGTCCCTCGGGATTGGAAGGATGCTATCATTGTTCCCTTGTATACGGGAAAAGGTGATCAGACTGACTGCAAGAACTATCGTGGTATCAGCCTACTGAGTGTGCCAGGGAATGTGTTTCGTAAGGTAATTATTGAAAAAGTACGGAGTCTGACATCAGTAAAAGTGTAGGATGTTCAGAATGGTTTCATGCCTGGTAAATGCGGCACGAACCAAATTTTTGCATTACGTATGCTGATTGTAAAGTATCTGGCTGTTGGTAAGAAAGTTTTTGCTGCCTTCATATGTAGATTTAGAGAAAGCTTACGACCGAATAAATAGGGCACTTCTGCGGAAGGTATTGAATGAATATGGTGTTACTGGGAATCTACTTAATAGTGTAAAAGCCATGTATGCTGGCAGTAGAGCTTCTGTACAAGTGAATGGTGTTTTATCAAAATGGTTTTCTATTGGTGCAGGAGTCAGACAGGGTTGTGTAATGTCACCTTGGCTGTTTAATATATTTATGGATGCAACCATGCGTGATGCCAAAATAGATAACGTTGGTTTATGTCTTGGTGATATCCGTGTGTGCAGATTGCTGTATGCTGATGACACTCTCCTGTTGTCAGAGTGCAAAAGTGAGTTGCAGAGCATGTTGTCCCGGATATATGAAGTTTGCATAAAATTGAAACTGCGTATTATTAATAAGGGAAAAACCAAAGTTATAGTTTTTGAGCGAGGAACTGGTACTACTGAATGTAATATAAGTCTCAATGGCACTGAGATTGACCAGTTGAATGAGTTTGTGTATTTAGGAAACACGTTTGACAGAGAGAAAAAATTGGATGGTGAACTTAGTAGGCGAGTGAATTCTTCATTGAAAGTCATAGCTGCTTTGTGAGGATTTCACAGGAATGATGGGTTCTCAAGAAAGTCCCGCATGGCTGTGTGTGAAAGTGTAATTGTTCCCACTCTGATGTATGGCAGTGAAACCTGGGTACTACAGAAGAAACATAGGAGTCGTTTCTGCGCAGGAGAAATGCGTTAGTTACGGGGGTTTTGTGGCAAGACATTGTTCTGATCGTGTGAGGAATGAAGATGTGTTGGAGTTGTGTAATGTGAAGCAAAATGTTGTTAGCAAGGTGGAGACTAATACGCTTTGGTGGTTCGGCCATGTTGAAAAAATGAGTCATGAGATGCTTACTAAGAAAAACGTTTCAGCCCAAGTGGTAGGAAGGAAGGGCAGAGGAAGGCAAAGGAAATCATGGGAAGATCAGATTCAGGAGTGTCTGCATGAGAAAAAGATCAAGAGTATGAAGTACAGAAGATCTTGTGAGTGTCGTGTGATGGATGTCAGTGAATACCGAGTTGTATGTCAAGATCGCTGTAAATGAACAAGTTTGATACAGCAACCGTAAGTATATAATCAATTAAAAATTATCTGTTTTTTATTTGAGGAGTTAACTTCTGAATCCCAGAGAACAGCTTAGTGATATGTAGGTATGTATTAAAAGTACTATACATAGTTTAAATATCCCTGAAAGAGAACTTGGCTGCTTACGTATTCTGTTATGTGCACTAGCTTAATTTGAATGTTTCATTCGAAAGTCTTCCTCGATTAAGCGAATTCCGCGACTTTACGCACAAGACTTTTGGTCCCTTGAAATTCATTAAATCG
This sequence comes from Macrothele yani, assembly GCA_039090855.1. NCBI lineage: Eukaryota > Metazoa > Arthropoda > Arachnida > Araneae > Macrothelidae > Macrothele > Macrothele yani. Next base: position 128,622,240 of record CM076989.1, on the reverse strand, counting down.
AGGTTCGACTGCATTACCATTACTTATTAATTGAATTGAAATTCTAGAAAGTGCAATACACTTCTTTGCATTTAAGGTATCTTATTTCACCCCTTGTTAAAATGGGATGTGTGACTTTTAAATGCTGATTTTTTTATTTCTGTAAATAATCTAAGAAAGTGCTATATTTTGTAATTTTGCTTTACGTAAATTTTTCTGGTAGTTTGTATTTCATTGTGGAGCTTTCCTCTGAACTTCAGAGAACAGCTTAGTGATATGTATGTATGTATGCATTAAAATTTTTATGCAGATTTGTAATCAGAATCTCGATTTTTTGGAACAAATATTTCAGCAAGTAATTCATGAGCGCACAATGAAACTATTTTATTTCAATTTGAGTTTTTGCCGGTACATAGATATAATTTATATTACACATAAACATATTACGTTTCTGCGCAGTGTGGAGTTTGGTTTCACAATAAAAGACGCATTTTTGGTACCGTAATAAAAAAATTTCGTTCAACGACCAGAGACGGCAGTAACCGTTAATATTTCAGAAGTCTTGCCTAGTCTTTACTGGCAACGATTGGATCCCTGAAAATGGAGTTATATAAAGATAAATATTTAATACATTTTATCTCATTTACATTTCCAATATTTCATAGGTTCATGCACAAATCTATTACCATAATGTTCGAAAGCGAAGCACATATTTGCAGAATGGATATCACTACACAACACGCAAATAAAGATTGTACAAATTATGTACACTTGCCCGTGGTATACGCGCAAAAAGCACATTCAACTAACGTGCAGCAAAATTAATAGCGAAAGATTTTCCATTTCTGTTGCCCCAAATAATATCCAATGTAGAGAATTAATATGGAAGAATTCCTAAGAAGCCATGCTGAGATCAACGCAAAACGCAGTTGCAAATCCGGCATGCCACCCAGGTGGCGCAGTGGACTAAGCGATGGTTTCTGATCATTCGTCCGAAAGGGATCCGGGTTCGAATCCCGGTGAGGCATGGATGTTGCTTTTGTCTTACGGCACTTGCTCTCTCCTTCCCTGGAACCAGTGGCCCTAAGGACGGGCAACTGCTTATAGCCCACTGAGTTGCTCCCAGTGGTCGTTAAACCCATAATAATAAAAAATATCCGACATATTTCGAAAATGTGGATCCATTTCTGTTGTCCCCTTTTAAGTGTTTTGTTGCTTGCATGCGCACGTTACGAGATAAATATTGCGTAATGCATTTTCTTCTCTGTCGGGACAGTTTAGGAGCAAAATGGTTTATTTGTGAAACCATTTTTTGGGGTTTTAACTAGAACAGAGAGCCACTCATTGTGCCATATGCAGACGCCCGTCCCTAATTTGGAGTCATGGTTCCAAGAAAAGTAGAGAGCCAGTTCCGTAAGACAAACACAATATCCATGACTCAACGGGACTCTAATTCGGACCCCTTTCGCACAAATGGCCAGAAGCCAGCGCTAAGACCAATGCGCACCGGGGCGGCACAGGCGTTCTGTATTTGTCCATTATTTTGACCATGTTGTATTGTGACGTCTTTGTTGAAGAGTAGAATTTCGGGGTTTCTAATTCTTAGTCATTAATTCGTATCCTCGCGAAGATTTTCTCTTCCTAAATCAGAACTGACATCCATACAATCGTTTATAAATGAGAGCCATTAAAGTTTAGTACTCAGAAATCTACCGTTAAGAATCCGTCTGAGTTTGTGTTTAACCAAAGGAGAAGTTTTGCTTTGTTTGTGCCTCCCAATTCTTTCTTGCTTCCCTACAAGTGTTCGCAAATTTCTTTTCGTGCTCGTGCTTTCTTTTGGTGGCGCAGTATTCGATGCGCTGGCTTATGACCTTTCGTCCGAAATTTGTCGGGTTCGAATCCCTGTAAGGCACAGATGTTATGCTTGTCTTATGGCATTGGTTCTCTCCCTTCCCTGGAACCAGTCGCCCTAAATAAAAACGATCGACTGCTTATAGACCAGGGGTGGCCAACCCACAGCTCGCCACGTGCCTTTTTTGATGTAGATAATCTTGAATGTGCCACTCCACCTTAACCTAACCCCTCCCGCTCCACGGTTGCAAGAAAGAATACAAAAATTATGTATCTCTGTATGCTTCAAACAAAATAGTACTGAAGAAGAGAAAAATATTTTTAAATCAATACTATTGTAACAGAATACTAATAATCATTCAAGAACTAGTTTACTAGTAGTTTTAATATACTAGTAAACTAGTATTGAAGTAGCAATAACCAGAAGATTTTCGAGATGCTGATCAGTGAGTGCCAAACGGTACTTATTTTTCACAAGTTCAAGACAGAAAATGTATTTTCAGATATGCATGTCGACCCAAACCTGCAACAATGTCGCCGGGCCATGTCTTGTATGGCAGGAAACTGAGAGGGGGAGATATTTCCAGAAAGTGGCAAATTCGTGGCTGGCTTTACTTCCAAGCACTTAATTGAACTTGCTGTGAATTGCAGTGTTATTATGAAGTTCCAAAATTTCAGTCTGCACACCAGTAGTATAGTAAATGATGTCCTCAATAGAAAGAGGAAAGGGGTTTGTGAAAAGGAGAAGATTTGGTTTTGCGTTTTGGAAATCTGAAAACATGGCTTCAAAGAAGTTTTTCAAATCAGAAATATGTTGTTAATATTTAGAAACGTTTGGAGTCCCACAGAACGCACAGTCAGTTTGTAACAGTTGTTTCATTCGAGGAAAATGTGCGAGATCATGCCGAGAAAGATGCAATCCAAGAAGAACAAGGTTTGCTTTAAATGCCTCAACTAAGTTGAATAACAACGGGAAAGGATTGGTTTTGCGTTTGATGTAAGTTGTCAAGGTGGCCCACGATGTCCGTCACAAATGCTAAATCACATAGCCAAATTCCATTCTTTAAAAGCATGCCCTCATGAAGAAGTTCGCCGTTTTCTTCGAAAGACTTCAGTACGTTATCTTTTAGTTCCCAAAATCTTTTCAGTTCAGTTCCCCGTGTCCAACGGACAATGCAATAAACCAGAATTTCTCCTTGGTGTTAATTTGCTTCCAAGAGTTTGCGGAATGTCCTTCTATTGAGTGCTCGTGCGCAGATTGTATTGATACATCAAACCACTGGGTCCATTACGGAAAAAAGGTTCATGTCTTTGGCACAGAAATGAATAATGAAGTGGTATTTAAAAATCTTGAGTTGCAAATAATTTTCCAATACAACCACAAAACCTTTTACTTTGCAAATCATAACAGGAGCTCCAACTGTGTACACACTATCTAATTTTCCCTAGTCTAAATTACTATTTTCAATAGCTGTTTCTACTCCTTGAGAACTATCTTCCCCTCTAGTAGAAACTAGCCTACGCAAGTCGAGAAGCTCCTCTGACACATGAAATTGTTCGCTGATACAACGCACATACACACAGAGCTGAGCAGTGTCAATTATATCATAACTCTCATCTATAGCGAGGGGGAAATATTTGCATATTTGCACGTGCTGATGCACGACAATATTTGTTTGGTAACTTCCTTGGACATCTCATCGACCCGCCTGATGACAGTGTTTCTTGAAAGAGCAACGTCATCCACCATTTTAATGGCGTTCAAATCTTCAGTAGCTTTTGCGAAGGTCATGAGACTCGACTTTATTATTACTTCTCCATCATAGTACGTTTTTTCCTGGGAATAATGAGGGCAATTTCAGATGATGCTTTCACCATTGTCGTCAATTAATCACTTTTTTTCTTAAAAATTGTTTGTTGTCTCCTCAGAGAGTTTTTCTTCTTATTTAAAAATTCTGTTCTCATTACTGAACCAATCGGATGGTGTGAGCTTATATTTGCATTCATGTGTTTGAAGTGCCGCTCTAAATTAAATTCTTTTGAAATTGCAACACACGCTCCACTAATAAGGCACCCAGGCTTTGACGAATTTCCCTTCGTAAAAAAAATACTGTTCTTCCCATTCAGATTTAAACTCTCGCAGAACCATATCATCTTTACACTTCCTTTTTGAACTACACGGCTTGCTCAGAGCGATATTCATAACAAAGCAGACACCACAGTTAAAAGAAGACTGAGGGTGAGAACCAAAGCTGAATAAAGAAGAAGCGTATCGTCATTTATGCCGCTGCCCAAACAAAAAACAGTTCGCGAGCGTTGTGTTTGCCTGATCTCTGTCGTCTCGACCTTGCAGGGAATGCGAGAGGGTGGATGAGCGTTTTCGAGTGAAAACGGTGAAACGGCTAGGCGCGTTCAAGTAACAACAATAGTGTTGATGAGCCGATTAGCTGGTTTGTCTAATAAATTGCTAAAATTACAAAAAGTGACTTTGCGCATTCGTGCCGCTAAGAAAGCCTCCCTGTGTCACTTGTGGCACGCGAGCCGCGGATTGGCCACCCTTGTTATAGACCATCGAGTTGCTTACGATGGTAGTTAAACCCCTAACAAAAAAAGCTACTGTCGTCTTCTCAAACCAACTAATAACGAAGAATTATCGGCAGCTTTGACGTGTTTTCCCTTTACCCCTCAATCCCCGTGCCAGAAGCCATCAGAACATTAAAAGAGGCTATATCTTATACGCAATTTTATACCCAGGAGTCATGCCTCAGCATCTTCAAGTTAATAGACTTGGTCTCAAATACTAGTTTCTACAGTTTCCAAGGACAAATCCATAAACAACCTAATGGCGATCCGATAGGTACCCCACATTTAGAAGTCCTTGCAGAAGCAATACTTCGCCCAACTGAGCAGAATGTATTCTCCAGCATCACCCCACGGCCCACCACCTGGTTTCGTTATGTGGTCGACATATTTTTTGTATGGCCTCACGGAAATTAGACTCCCCAATTTTCCTCGATAAAATCAATGAGATACATCCTATGATCAATTATAACACGGAGCTTGAACCTTATCTGGATGTTTTATTGAGCAAATCCCCTGAAAACCGCCTCTGAACACAAGCCAACTATAAACCCACATCCGTCCCCAACGCGGTGCTCCGCAGCTCGTTCTGTACTGCAGAATACAAAACAGCTATTTTTCGTTCTCGAATTAGAAGAGCCTTCGCCGTCTCCTCCAATGTCCATTCTAGGCAACATGAAACTGAAATTGTCACTGAATTGGCTAAGTATGCCGGATACTCATTGAATCAGATACATAACTTTATCCAAAAAGCCGAAGTCGAATTTTCTAAACTTCCTATGCCGCAGCTTTCCTATCTGGGCTCCATTCTAGACATACCAAATGTGTTTTACAAACTCAAAAACACCCTGAAGATGAACTGCGGTATTGGCGTAAGGTCTTCGTCTTTATATACTATACTAAAGGAAAATACTGACAAAACCCCTCTTTCCAGCAAAGCAGGTGTTTATGCGATCCTTCTACAATATCCGGACGGCTCCGGACGATACATTGGAATGACCAAGCGTTCATTTAGAATCAGAGTCAACGAGCATAAAAGGGAAACAAAATACGGTAAAGTAATCACGGCCATATCCAGAGAAGCCAAATTCAAGTCCGCTACTCCTATATGTGATGGTATACAGTAAAGAAATTTGCTACCTACTCTACCCCTAAGTGTACAGCCATTCGAGAAACCTTGGTGATCATAACCATCAGTGATACTTGCAATGACAGCGTCTCACTGGAGTTACCACGAATTTGGAGCCAGTTCTTCAACTAAAGCCTTCTTCCTACCAGGATGCCGCGCGTACAACAAACGTGATACCTTGTGCCTTGAAATAAATATTACTTCGTGTTTACTGAAAAGTCAAGTCACCGTGTTCAAATTGTAAAATCATTCCATTATTCAGGTTGTAGTTTCTGCCTATCTTCCTTGAAAAAAGCCATCTGGTTGATGTGCGAAAGCTTGTAAAAGTGGTTTTTATACTGCAACTGTAAATTCGAATTACTAGTACAGGTATACTATTTTCTCTTGTCGTCGCCAATTACTCAAGTCTGTGTTCAAAGCGTTATGGTGAAATGTTTATCCAGAGACGGGGAATAGTATCTCCGTGTTCCCTCAGACTGGATCGTAGAAGATTCGGTCTCCTAATGTTCTGCACTCTACCATCACCATATTACAATCTACCACCACCATAGCTACCACCACCATAGGTGTCGCTTTGCACTCTACCACCACCATAAGTGTCGCTTCGCACTCTACCAACACCTTAAGTGTCGCTTTACACTCTACCAACACCGTAAGTGGCGCTTTGCACCCTACCAACACCACAAGTGTCGCTGTGCACTCCACCAACACCTTAAGTGTCGCTTTGCACTCAACCAACACAAGAAGTATCGCCTAAGTGTGCCAAAACTACTGTATAAGTGTCTCTTCAGTGTAAGTGTACAAAAACCATGAGTGTCGCTTTCACGGGTCATCGTAAAGGAGCTGCGCCACTGGGGCGGCAAAGCTCCTTTTATGTTGAAGCTCATTTGCATAAACTGATCCCATCGTAACTGATCTGCAAGCAATACCCTGACTCGGCATTACATTTCACGTCATTACACTGAAGTTTCGTTCATTTCCAACTAATCTGCATATTACACATTGACTCCGCATTACACTTCACGTCATTACACTAAGTTTCGTGCATTTGCAACTCATCAGTATACGATAATCTCACTGCGCATTACATTTCACTTCATTACACCTAAGTCTCCTGCATTTCCGACTCATCTGCAAACGATAGCCGTACTCCGTATAACATTTCACGACATTATACCTAAGTTTCGTGCATTTCCAACTTTTCGCTCACACATAATCGTGATTTTTCTGGTTTATGTCCCTTTACGCAAACTAGTGTAGTACTGAGAGCTTCTAAATGCGTCGCTTTCTTCACTCACAGTGTATGCAGCTGTAGTGACGTGTGACAGGGGATGACATATCATACATCTCTGCATGAGATCATATACTGATACTGATAAATTGTCCACATAGAGTATATTTGATGGCAATACGTACAACTGTAGCAACTGGTAAAATTAGTTACTGCACTCTACACAGTAGCATATAATCGTCTCGCTGAGAGGCACAGAGAGATTGACCTGTTATTTCCGTGTCAAATCAGTTAAATACAAGTGTAAAGTGTTGAATTGTTTAGCAGACGAAATATTGTTTGCGCCTGCTGAGAATCTTATTGTTGAAGCTGCTGAGAGTCTTACTATTGAAGCTGCTGAGAGTGTTACTGTTGAAGCTGCTGAGAGTCTTACTGTTGAAGCTGCTGAGAGTCTTACTGTTGAAGCTGCTGTGAGTCTTACTGTTGAAGCTGCTGAGAGTCTTACTGTTGAAGCTGCTGAGAATCTTACTGTTGAAGCTGCTGTGAGTCTATAACGAAGTAAATTTCTCCGTCATTTTTATCCGCGCCAGGATTCGAACCCGGGTCCCCTCATTCCGGAATAAGTTGCTCTACCAATTGAGCTACGCGGACGTTTTATTCTGATTCCTATCTGCCTTTATGTCGTGTGCGTCCTTCTGGCAGGTACGTCACATCTCCTGGTACGTTACAAGTCTTACTGTTGAAGCTGCTGAGAGTCTTACTGTTGAAGCTGCTGAGAATGTTACTGTTGAAGCTGCTGACTTGTGAGAAGTGTAATGCTGAGTTGGCGGAATCTGTGATTTTTGCAATAAGAGACGTTTCGCAAAAGACCAAAAAGTGCACCTGGAAAATAACCCATCGAACTAAGATTTTGATTTTGGATATATGAAAAAACATTACTTACGCAATTAAGTCCCTCTGCACACGGGCATAACCCAAACAGTCCACAAGTTTGTCCTGTAAAGTACAAAACAATTATTTTTTCTTCTTATAAGTTGAACAAGAGCATATTTTTGTGACATAAATAATATCTGGGGAGAGTTACTGTTCCGTTGAATTAATGTCTAGTGCAGTAATAATGAATACTTCAGACTTTTTTGTTTTCGAGATCATAGCGACATAATTAATTGGTTAGTTAGTTTTTTCGTATTTTCGAAGCGCAAGAGTCACATTTGGTTATTAAACTCAAGGTATATAACGATGAGCCATTACATTATGACCTCCTACCTAATAAGGTGTAGGAGCCCCTTTAGCCCGTAAAACAGCAGCCACTCGGCAAGACATCGATTCGATGAGGTGGCGATAGGTATTCAGAGGTATGTGGTACATAATGTCAACAGCAGGTCCTCTAGTTCCCGTACATTTCGGGGCCATAATGTTTTAGCGTGATACCGCTTTTCCAAACTGAACCACAAATGTTCGATTGGGTTCATGTCAGGTGAATTCGGAGGCCAGGGCATTAACAAAAATCACCAGCAGGTTACCCGAACCATTCCTTGACAATTGTGGCAGTGTGGCATGGTGCATTATCCTATTGGTCGTGGCCATCACCCGCAAGGAACACAGTTGCCATGAATAGGTGAAGTTGGTCCACAAGGATGTTCACATACCTGATGGCTGTCAGGGATTGTGCTATTGGCGTAATGGGGCCTAAAGTGAACCAAGAAATCATCGCCCACAGCATAACACCGCCAACGTCGGCCTGTTTCTGCGCAACAGTGCATCCAGGTGCCATAGCCTACGTTAGAAATCGGCGAATCCGCGTTAGGCCGTCTACATGATACACCAGGAATCTTGATGCGTCAGAACAGGCCATTTTCTTCCAAATATCCACGGTCCAATCTCGATGATCATGGGCCCGTTTCATGCGTTGTTGGCGATGACGTGAAGTGAGCATGGTGACCCGGCTGGGTCTTTGACTATGCAGGCACATGCGTAGAAGGATGCGATGAACTGTGTTCTGTGGCACATTGCCCTGATCACCACTGTTGAAGCTGCGGGTGATTTGTCTCACTGTGGACCTGCTGTCTCTGTGAACAATGCGCGACAGTCTCCACTCCCCTCTGGTATCAACGAACGGCGGACGACCCACGGCTGGACGACGGTTCGTCGTTTCGCAATTTGTGCACCACGTTTTAATACGTACTCACTACAGCGGAACGTGAACAACCCACTAACCGCGCCGTTTCCGAGATCGTAGGTTCCGAGGCACCGTGACATCACAATTTCTCTTTTATCAAACTCAAATCAATCTGAATTTTTTCCATTCGGACTCCAAACACTCTACTAACCGAAAGCCGATTCTCGGGTTGTATATATACTGCTCTTTGAAATTCCCCTGAGCCATCGGTCTCCAGGCTCGCTCATTTCTCTAAGTTGGGGTGGTCATAATGGAATGGTTCATCGTCGTATCTTTGCAACTTTTAGTCCGATTTGAAAAATTCTGTTTGCATTGGACAACTTAAAATGTGTAAACGATGATCTTTGCTTTCCGATTTTTCCCGATGCATAACTTCGCCGCAAGAGGGCGTAAATTCAGATGTTATGGAATTCAAAATACATTTTATTCCATGTATTTGCTTCTACAAATCCGACAAAAAAATTATTTCTTCCCTTCGATGCCATTTATAACGAATACTATTTTGAATACAGTTTTTTTAAATGATGTATAGACCTTCGCTTAAGGGGTGCAAAATTAAATTGCGATTCCCCCGATATCTCTGCTTCTAAAAGTTCTATTTGAAAAACACTTTCTGTATCTAATAGAGCTTCTACACTCGGGGCAAACTTAACCTGGCAATAGAAGGAAGGCTACAGAGTGTATACTTCCACTACATAAAATAGTTCTGGTCTGAAAGCTCGTACTCTAGCTTCAACTGGCACTTAAAAAGTACACAGATGTTCAATACGTTGTGTGCATGTGCACCCAGGGGATATTTATGCTGTGATGGTGCGGGAGCCATTAGCGGAGGGATGAGGGCGAGAAAAGTGTTTCCGAGGGCATTCCAAGTTTCTCCTTCTTGATTGTTGTTTTAAAACATTCTTCTGTCTCTTCGTTTTTTTACAATGGCATCTGCCGGTCACTCGAGTGTATTTCATCCGCATAAAGCTGGGAAACATTACGAAGCTCTGCGAAGGTGATCGTTATGAATGTTTTCCCTAAATTGATGGAAAAACATTCGCCGAATAAATCGGAAAATGAAATAACATCTTTTACGGCAGAACTCGCTGGTGCTTCAAGTCGCAGTATTGCGAGAATGAAGGTTGAATTTTGACGCAACGGTGCGTTTTCTACTCCAGGGAAAAATCGTTTGTTAAGGGCAAAAACCCAAACACGGCTGGAACGGCCCGACGAATTTACTTCAACCGCAGTTCGTTAGAAAGTACACAGTTTTGTCTTCCGGAATGAAATTTCAACACCAATCAAATTTATGTCGGCTGTTAATGAAGATGATGAGCTGCCTACAGTTTGTGTTAGAACTTCGACGAATATTATCAAAGACTTGGGATTTAAATACAGCAAACGGGAACGGATATCAACGTTGATCGAGCGTGACGATATCCAGGAATGGCGTCGGAGATATATAAGAGAAATTCGGTATCATCGTTCTCAGGGTAGGTCCATATATTACACCGATGAAACTTGGGTAAATTTTGGGCACACGAAAAACACAGTTTGGCAATACACAACTGTTAAATCCAGCAAAAAGGCATTTCTCCGCGGCATTTCACCTGGCTTAAAAGCTCCTTCTGGAAAAAGAGGAACCGGCGGGGAAGGTGTCAGTACGGGTAGCGTGAATGAATTATGCTTCAAGAATTCAATATCAAGAAGAGGAAATATGTACATGAAAATGCAATTCTTTTTAATATTTTGCTCATTTTTCAAACTTTAATTACCAGCAGTACAACGAATAGTTTAAAAAAATTACTCAGACTATACTTTACATGTACTTAAATAGTATTCGTACAGTGGATTTCATTTATTCACAAAAATGATTTAAAACTAAAAATTAGCTAAAATATGGTTGCCGGTAATTTGCCTCCCAGGAACACTGCCACACAAAATTCAGCAACTCGCAAAATTGCCACACGGGAAAACTGCCACACAAGAAAATTGCCATATGTTTTTCATTAATGGGCCGAGCACAAATTGTTGTTTCTCCAAGAAAAACATTGAATGTGTGGCAGTTTTCCAAGATGCCTAACGACGGAAAGGAGCTCTTTTTTGTTTGTCGGATTTTCATGCCGGTTCATACAAGTTTAGGGCAACTGGCCACAAAAGTTCAAGGGTGACCAGGGGCTATAAAGATTGCCGTTTCTTGGGCTATTTTGAGAACTGAATTGGGAATTCCAAACAGATTTCGAGAAAACGTTCCATGTAAGCCAAGCAAGAATTGGCCGAGGGATCCGATGTGCTTTCGTTGGAGGGACTCTACCCCCAACTTCCGTAATTTTATATTCTGGACTGCTAGAGTCGGTCAGTGTATCCAGTGTGTTCCCCTTAAAGCTTCCGCGAACTTTTGGCGGGCTTCCCCTCAAAATGGAAAAATGGACGTAGAGCTATTAACATTGGTACCATGCTTTATGTAATGATTTTGTATACGACCACGGATTTTCAGGAGGGTGGGGTGAATTTCCTCCCCCCATGTTTCTAAGAGCGCTTCAGGGTGAACATCCCGGAAACACTGACCGACTCTAGCGGTCCAGAATGTAAAATTACGTATGATGGGGGTAGAGCCTCGCAACCCAAACACCTCGGATCTCTTTTAAAGGCTTCACCAAATTTCTGGGGGAAGAGCGTACCCACAAGTAGAGTCTAACACTCAACAGAACATGAAGAACGGAAACTGTAAGCAAATAACTTACATTGAACACCTTGTGTCCGCTCTTAGAAATGAGTGGGGGGGGGGGGAGTTAATTCACTGCACCCTTCGGAAAATTCGTGGTCGAGTACAGAATCATTATATAAAGCATGGTGCAAATGTTTACAGCTCTACGTCCATTTTTACATTTTGTGGGCAAGCCCTCCCTCAAAGCTTACGAACATCGTGGAAGCTTGAAGGGGAACATCCTGGATATACTGAGAGACTCCAGTGTTCCAGAATATAAAATTACGGAAGTTGGAGGTAGCGCCTCCCTCCCCAACCCAAGTACCTCGGATACCTCGGCAATTTATTTCTTCAGATTAAAATACAATTGTCGTTTTGCTTACATAGAACGTTTTCTCGAAATTAGTTTGGAGTTCCCAATACACTTCTCAATATAAGCCAAGAAACGGCTATCTTTAGGGACCTTCTTCCCTTTGAACTGTTGTGGGCCGTTGCCTTAAACGCATCTGAACCGGCATAATAATTCAGACAAACAAGAGTTCCTTCCCGTCGTTAGGCACTTTGGAAAACTGCCACACATAATTCGGAAACCTGGAAAACTGCCACACATAATTCGGAAACTGGAAAACTGTCACATATTCAAAGTATTCCTCGGAGGAACAGCAATTTGTGCCCTGTCGATCAATGAAAAACAGGTGGCAGTTTTCCTGTGCGGCAATTTTTCAATGTTTGGCAATTTTCCAAGTTGCTGAAGGATGTGTGGCAGTTTACAGTGAACCCTAAAATATCATTAATCACAGAGACCAGCTGTTGTCCAGTACTTATGACAACACAGGGTAGTTAAAAATGCATACACATTCAACGGGTATCTGTTATAATAAAATTCTAATCAATGTAAAATTTTGGGAAGAACGAAATTTTAGGCATAACTGATGACATGGTAAAAATACTTTTAATTAAATCCCACAGTTGGTAGTCTCCAAGCAGTAAGTATAATAAATGATATATATAAAAAAAATAGAGAGAAATAAATTGCTTGCCTACCGGCCTGCAACTGCAACGTGCGGTTTATCAGGTAACCGGGTCACCCGGTCGAGAGTTTCTTGCGGGCCAAACAGGTCGGGTGAAGGTGTTCCGACCCGATTTCGACTGGGTTTTATTTTCGTTTTATTTTTTAATAGAGAAAAAATATATTTCAAGAAACCCTTCAGGGGCCTTTGAAATAATACTTCAGAGCTGCAGAGTATGATCCAGAAACTTGCTGAGAAGTATAAAGAAATGGGGATTGAAAATGAACTTTCAGAAGACAAAACTGATGTACAATGCTTTCACATGGAATGAAGATATATCAATTGATGGAGATAAACAATTCCTACATTTACCTTGGGCAGAAGAAATTAAGCGAGGGTTATTTTGATGAAAAAATTAATTGGGGTATAAAACTTGGTTGGAGAGCTTTCGGAAGAAACAGTACAATTTTTAAGAGCATTATGCCATTATGTCTTAAAAAGAAGTGTTTAATCAATGCATCCTTCCAATGCTTACGTACTCAGCAGAGACGTGGACCTTAAATAAAAAAGACATACAAAGACTGCAGTCAACTGTAACTAGCATGGAGAAATGCATGCTTGGTGTAACCAAGAAAGGTAAAAAGAGGAACTCGTTGATAAGGAAAATAACAAAAGTGGAGGACATCACGATCAGAGTAAAATCCCTAAGATGGCAGCAGGCTGGACATATTGCCAGGAGAACGGGCCACCGATGAACAACCGAAATGTTAGACTGGATTCCAAGGCACAGGAAAAGACCCAGAAGAAGACCACGTGGGAGACGGGTGGATGGATTTGACTGCCCAAGACATACCGTTGTGGAAGAAACTTCGTGAGACCTTCATCCAGCAGTGGATTGATAATGATTGACAATGATGATGATAATATATTCGAGTTTATAGCTCAAAGCAGATTTGTCCAGGTCAGATCCGAGTCGTGTCCAATTATATGACGGCTAGATCCGGGTCAAAAAGTTTCGCCCCGTTTCCAACTCTGAATGAGTAGACCCCAAAAAAAAAGGAGAGGAATGTCAAGGAAGCCATGAGAGGATAAGGTTCAGGAATGTCTGCATGAGAAAAACATTATGAGTGTGAAATATAGAAGATCTCGTGTACGTCGTGTGATGGATGCCAGTGAAGCCCGAGTATTGCGTCAAGACCGCTGTAAATGGAGAAGTTTGATACGGCAACAGTAAGTAAATAATCCGTTAAAAATTTATCTGGTAGTTTGTATTTCTTTGTGGAGATAGCCTCTGCATCTCCGAGAATAGCTTAGTGATATGACATGAATATGATACAAAAAGCAGCTGATTTCAAAAATTTTCTTTCACTGCTAAATTGTTAAAAAAATTTTCACGGCGGAATTCGTCTTACAATGTACACCTTATTGACAAACGTCATCGGACGCCTAGAAGAATAATACAGCATAACATTTATTGAGAGTACGGTGTCGGTCCACCTTTGGCCGTCATGCATGCGCTGACCTTTCGAGACATGCTTTCGACAAGGATTTGGAACACAGTAATAGGTATGCGCTTCCATTCGGTACATAATGCTGCCGCTAAATGTTGCTTAGTAGTAAGCCTTGGTTCCAAACTTCTTATAAAGCGCTCTAATTCACCCCATAAGTGTTCTATGGGATAAAGATGAGGGCTCTGTTCTGGCCAGTCAACACACCATACGGGATTATTGTCAAACAACGCCGTCACAGTGTCCTTGCTTTATGGCTCGGTGTATTATCCTGCTACTACTAACAAAGCTCGGTTCCATAGCATTGCCACAGAGTTGGTGGTGCATTATTGTCCAGAATATGGAGGTAGACGTGTTGGTTAACAGGTTTGTCCAAAATAACCAATAGGCTGGGACCATACCACGAAAAACACCCCCACACGAGTACACTGCCAGCTCCAAACGTGATCGTAGGGACAGTGTACTGTGGTAAATAGCTTTCTCTGGCTGCCGCCATACCCACACACGGCCATTAGACTGTTGGATCGTTTATCTGGATTAATCAGTCCATAGGACCAGTTTCCATTGATCTACAGTCCACGATAAATGTTCTTTACACCATGCTAAACGACGAGTAGCATTTCAAGTGGAGATGAAAGGTTTATGAGCAGCCGCACGACCACGGTAACCCATGGAATGAAGTTCTCTGTAAATGGTACGTGTACATACCGAGTTTCCAGCATTTTCACTCACCTGTACACTGAGGTCTTGTGCAGTACTCCGTTGATTAGATGTAACGATTCTCCTGAGGATTCGACGTCTTCTATCACTGATTTTCTTTGGTCTGCCGGTACGTTTGGCTGCTCCAGGTGCACCATATGTCTTCCACTTATTCAGTACATCGAAAACATTTGACGTGGGTATGTTTATACGCCCCTCGGTTTATCTTATGGATAACCCACTAATATGACACATAACAATCTTTCCTTCCTCAAATTAAGTTCTCTCCCGCCGTGACATTTTCACTACACCTCACAGTGCGATATGATCTCGGTCAGCTGCGGGCTTGTTTTCATACCGCTTCCAGCTGTACCGCGCATTTTAACAGCGAAGCGGATCCGTTCATTTGTTTTTGAAGGAGTGTCCGGTGACTTTTGTCAATATAGTGTATATTTCAGCAGCTCTCTTGCACCCATCATCTAATAGAATATTTTTCATGAGAGAATTTATGAGGTGTTCTGCTGTATGTGCGTGTATTTTTGTAGCTGACTCGATGACTAAAACTCCCGACTTGGTTTGGTTTTCCCAATCTGCTCCTGCCTGAGAGTTACATCACAAAAGGAGGGAACCCATCTCTGTATTGTCATGGGGTCCTCCCTACTACAGGGTCCTGCAAGAATACGAAATATATTATTCCGAACAAACAATCATCTTGAGTAATAAAAATAGGAAGACACGTTTGATGACGTACCGCTTTGAAGACGTTGGTCACAACGCCAAGTGAAAGGGAAAATATATACGCAGCACTGATTGGCACTACAGGTATTGGATCCACATTGTGTCTGAACAGTATCGATGGACAATGCGACGTCATCTTTTCCCTCAAGAGCGTTTCCATTGATGTCCTCGTTCATATGCAAGTCCTGTCCAATCTGGAAATAATTTTTTTTACTAATATCTTAAAATATATTTATTTTCAGTTCAAACGAATCTTATTTAGTTACAGGAAAATAAACGGCATATGCATAGATGCTGCATGAATTTTTTTAATCCTAAGGAAAACTGGGAGAATTTCACAATTTCTTAAATTGCGCACAGTGAAAAAAGTAGGAAATAAAAGGAAATTATTAAGTGCTGGTGACAAATGTACTGGTCGAAATATCAGGTACAACATATTATGAAATAATAGTATACAACGGCCGTTCCATAAAAACTGAGAGTAAAATCACACAAAATAAAGAAATACACTCCTTTGCAAAAGTTTAAGACTACCTGTCAATTTATTGAAAATCAAGATTTTCAAAGAGACAACTGATTAATAGTCAGATATATTTGAAACAATAGCACCACAGATAAATACTTACATTCTTTAGAACACAAAAAGACGAAAATCAGTACTTGTGTGACAAGCTTTGTTTATTATAACGGACAGAATACGATGTGGCATACTCTCAATGAGGGAGTTGCAGTAATCACTTGAAATGTCTTCGCACCACGTGTACTTTATCGCGTCAATCAAAGCTTGGGAATCTGATGACTGTTTTTCTGCTACCGTGTGTTTTTTAATGGTCTACAAATTTTCGATGGAATTAAAGTCGGGACTATTACCGGGCCAGTTAAGCACAGTTATATTTTTTCCCTCTGCAGGTAGTCCTTTAATGTCTTTGATCTGTGGCATGGAGCACCATCATCCGTAAAGATTGTGCATCTGTGCACTTGCATACAGTATATATGAGATAGCAGCTTTTCATGTAACATTTCCACTTAAAAAGGACCAGTCATGGTAGTGCTTGTCGGTAAAAGGATCCTTTGCCTTTTGGTCGTCGAACATGTGCATCACGGAGTTGAAATTGACGCACAGTTGATTCATCGGAAAAAGGAGCTTGGCTTCAATTTTCAGCAGTCCACGATTGATGACGCTTTGCAAACTGGAGTCTCTTTTTTCATGCCAGAGGTTAGTCTAGGTTTATGTGCAGGTTTATAAGACTTTAATCGAAAATCTTTGGTAAGACGTTAGGAAACACTACGAATACTAATATCAGACCCTTTTGAATGTGGAAAGACCTTGAGTTTCTTGTACGAACTCCTCGGACAGCGCCCAACTATTCGCCTTACGTTATCACGTCTGGTTGTTTACCTTGGACGTCCATTTCTCTTTCGGTCGCTAAATTCACGTGTATCTCGATAATTCATGATCGTATTATGAATAGCAGTCTTGTTCACATTCACCTTTCTGCTTATGTCACGTTTGGAGTAACCTCCATGATATAAAGTCACTATTTGTGCCCTCTTAATAACACTTAATGACGCTTTTTTACCAATTTTTTGCTATATAAGAAATACGTACGAAACCTCTCAGCATGAAAACCAGAAGCAAACTGACGCTCGCACGCTTCCCCCAACTCTATCAACAGGTGCCGTTGTAGAATGATGCAACACCGACAGAAAGTTGAATAATACAGACAGTAGCTGAAGCAATTGGCAGAGATCTCCTAATACCAACAGTTAGTCTTACCCTTTTGCAAATGACTGTATAGTTACAGCAAAGTATATGTTATTCTTTCTCAAAGTATTTTCCTTCCGATGATATGCAACGGTCCCATCGTTCAGTCCACTTTTCAAAGCAGGTGGCTAAGGCATTTTGTGGAAGCTGCTTTAGTGACCCCTGTACAGGTAGAATAACGTCAGCATCTGTGTTGAATGTTGCGTCACGGAACTTCTTCATTGTTAGAAACAATCAGAAATCACCCGGGGCGAGATCAGGACTGTAGGCAGGCTGTGGCATGATTTCAATACTGCATTTCGTAAGAAACAAATGAAAACAAGCAGCCACATGTGTGCAGGCGTTATCACAGTGTAGGGTCTACGTCGGAGATGCTTCAACACTGAAATGTAATACTCAGCATTGAACGTAATTTGTGGAGAAACGGCATTCTATTAGAATACACCTTTATGATAAAAGAAAGTTATGATTATCGCCTTCCCAGCTGATTTGATATAGTGGACGTTTTTCGGAGGAGGTGAGCCTGCGTGTTTACAGACACTCGTTGCGCGCTCCGTGATGGGGTCGAAATAGTGGACCCATGTTTCATCGGCAGTTATTAGTGTGTTAGAAAGTTCCGATCCTTTGCAATCATTCGTTTCCACTCATGACATGCCTGAACTCTGGCTAACAATTGTTCCCTCGTCAGGTGATGAGGTACCCATCTGGAAAACACACGACGCAGCAGTAATTTGTCGTGTAGAATGCGGAATGCCGACGTTTTTGAAATAGAAAATGACGCAGCTATGTCTTCAGACGACATTCGTCGATCGTCTTGCAGGATTGCCCAAACAGTGTTAACAAAACGCTCTTTAACAACATTTTCAGATCGACCAGGCTTAGCAGTGAGTTCTGCCGACAAACGCCATTCTTTGAAATCATGGTGCCATCTAAAAATCGTTGACTCACCTAAACATTCGTCTTTGTAAGCTTTTTTCATTAAATCAACTGTTTCTTGGGCCGTTTTACCCTAAAGATATCAAAATTGTATCGCACAACGTATTTCACTTCTTAACTCTGAATCACTCACCTCCGTAACTCTACGGCGAAGTGTAGACGTACTTTAAACAACTGAGCAATAACAAACCAGAATCGTCTGCCACGAATAATAACTGTCGCCATAGATACTTCCTTAACTCAGTTATTTCTTTTCGTGGTTATTTCCCCCTTTGCATTGCTGCCAACGCAAAAATAATGCAGAAAACCTTCAGATTCTGGCTCACCGGACAAGTTGCTGTAACGATGATATTCCTAACTATATTCCTGATGCTTGGATAATACCTTATACATGACACCGTGCTTTAAATATTGTAATAATTATTACTGACTCCTGACTACCTGTTCGTTCTATGTCTCTCTGCGCACTCGTCTGACTTGACACGTCATGTTGTACATATATGCTGACCGTTGCTGCTTAGAACTGGTAGTCACACCTGAGGAAGTGACCGATGACGGTCACGAAAGTACTAGTGTGTTTTTAACTGTATGTATGTATGTCCTCCTATAGTGCGAGGTTCATAATTTTTTATATTAAACGTGTTTAGTTTTAACTTGTAACATGTATCTTCATCAATTTTATTGGTTTTAATAATACTCTCAGTTTTTGTGGAACGGCCTCTGTATATGCAATTTCTTCTTGTTGCAAGAAAGGCAAAATCTTGCTAAAGATACCAAAGCAACAATTGATGGACTTACTGAAGACCAGCAAAGTAGTATACTCGTGAGGTACTACTGACAAAATATTAAACAAATGCAAAACATTAGAGTCTCGGGTGATGGGCATTTAACATGCGCATCTTCCGCGCAGAGTGAAACAGGCTCACACCGAACACAGGATGATAAATAAGCTGACAGTTGGGCTTCCGAATAGTGTATAGGAATCGACGAACATGAGTAAACTTGGTGATGTGAGAGACTATGATCGTGGGCGTATTGTCAGCGCAAGGCAGATGGGGGTCATTCTATCGCCCACGTTGTAAGAACCCTTGAATTCCCAAGAGAACCATACCAAGGGTGTACCACGAGTATTTCATCAAATGATGTACCATCATCCATAGAGCAACCAGTGGCGAACCACAGGCTAGAGATGACCGGGTCGACGTAGAATATCCAGGCTGGTACACGCAGAACACTTAGCAAAGGTTGCGCAAGTCACATCCAATTTAAATACCGGTGGCCCAAACGGCGTTAGCGAGCGAACGATACTGCGCTCTCTGCATACAATGGGCTACAGGAGCCGACGAATTTGTTCCAGACGGTTGACCCATCAAAGTCAACCTCTACTCTGAAGAGCTGGAGTGGATGTATGTCGTTTTGGAGATGTCCCCTGCACTAGTGAACAGAAACCGCCCTCTCCTGCAGAAGAACAACGCTCGTCCTCATAACGGTCGAACGACCCGGTATCCTCATTAGTATAAAATTTCCGCTCACTAAAGTAATATTTTTTTCACATTCTTTTGTTAACATACCTGCATAGAAACTATTACAAGGACTGAATTTGAGGCCCTTTGAAACAGCAAGGACTACAATAAAGGTCCTCAAGTTCTTTTGAATAGCTGCTTTCTCGTCATCCAGCCTTTATGAACAAAAGCAGCGAAAGTGATTCCTAAAAATTTTACGTATTAATATTTCCTGAGAAGAAAAATGCTTTTCTCCTTAAAACTTCAAAGCTGCTTTATTTCTTGGCTATTTCTTTAACCAGTTTCATACGAAGTTTTGTAAAATATTTTTCTCAGGCTAAAAGCGCCTTCCAAAGAAGAAGTCCCCCTCCCACACACACACACACAAACTGCCGAGATTGCGGGAGATATCAGTATGCCCCTGTTGACATGGCCTTCCGATATCGTGGTGGCCACGGCCATACCCATGGGAGTGTTGTATAAACTTCCTGAAAATGTGACTGAAAACTGCCTAATGTGTAAAATAGCGATGGCATAAAGCATTCTTTCTTGGGAGTTTATTCAAAAGAGTCATTCGCGAATGATTATTCAAAGGAATGATCAAATTTTCAGCTTCTCACTGAGTAAATCATTTTTTGCAGGTAACTCGTGTTCACGACCAAAGCGCATTCAAGGCCACAGATGTTTGTCGTAGATTTACGTCTAACTCCGCGGAGAGTATGGAGCGACTTAGGGCCGACCGCATGTGACAAAAATAGGTTCCAATTGAAAGCATTATAGCGTTAAAAAAAACAAAAAAACGTGCCGCACACTAATTGTGTTAGCATATTCCTAAACAGCATGGAATCCTATTCATGTACTGCGCAATAAATCGTGCGTGCAACTCTCCCCTCGTTTCCTGTACGCAGGGGAGATGGCGCAATATTTCTAGGTTTGCCGCCGCGTTTGACTAAATCTATCACGGCAACCGTAAGCGCAATACGACTGTGCGTGGTATCGCTTTAAAGCTCTCGACGAGATCTATTTAGATATACGGCATTTCGCAGTGGTTTGAACTGAACTTTTTAAGAATTGTTTTTCAGTGAACCGGCGAACAACACATTTGACAATATCGCGGTTTATCTGGACAACCATGAGTGCAAAACGACGGTGCGTGGTATCGTTCTAAGGCTGTCAACGAGAT
This sequence comes from Macrothele yani, assembly GCA_039090855.1. Taxonomy (NCBI): domain Eukaryota; kingdom Metazoa; phylum Arthropoda; class Arachnida; order Araneae; family Macrothelidae; genus Macrothele; species Macrothele yani. The sequence goes on along the minus strand of CM076989.1, from coordinate 128,601,261 downwards.
CTATTCAAATATGTGAAGAACTAAAATGAAAAAAATCGTTTCGTGTGAACGAATTAACATTTTCGATAATGCCGCGAAATTTGCAGAATAAACGCAAGCAAAAGTGGAGAAAATTAAAACGAGAGCAAGAGCAAGTGATGAGGAAAGTAAAAAGCCCAAGACGACGGAGCACCACGTTCGATAATTCGTGTATCGATCTTTGTGTTTGCAATGTATCCAGCATTATTTGTAAAATTTATGTAAGCTACATTTCATATCATACACCTGTGTTGGCTATAACAAATTAAATAAACGCTTTGAAACCATTTACTTGACGAGCTCATTTCAACTTTCTGATCTTCAGGTCATAGTCCTACGTTCTAAACTGACGGCTCAATCAGAACTGAGCCTAACTGTTTTTTTTTAACAAATTGCCCAAACGACTGCGAGCTCGTCATCGTTCGCCATGAATGATTTTCCATGAGCTGGATAGTGGTGAATGATGGGAATGACACCTGAGAAAGACTCGCATGCAGTGGTCTTAGCGCTGACTTATGACTATCCATCCAAAAACGGTCCGGGTTCGAATCTCAGTGAGCCATGGATGTCGTGTTTGTCTTACGGCATTGGCTCTCTAACTTCCTCAGAACCAGTGGCCCTAAACTAGGGACGGGCGACTGCTTATATCCCATTGTGTTGCCCCTGGTGGTCGTTAAACCTTCAACCAAGAAAAAAAAACGCCTGGTGCAAAGATTATGCATGTTGGAAGTCGGATGACTGAAAAATAGTGTGCTGGTCCGACGATTCGCGTTTTTCACTCCACTTCTTGCGCAAACAGCATGAGGCACTCGATCCAACCTGCATGGCCTCTACAGTACAAGCCAATAGAGACGGTTGTATGGTGTGGGGCATGTTTACCTAGCCGGAACTTAGACCCCTGTTGTATGTGAAACAACGCATGACTGGTGTCTACTGTCGTGAATTGCTTGATGACTCTCTACACCCAACAACATTGTACTTTTTACCGAATCGTGACGACACATCTATCACCTCCATACCTGCATTGAAGGCCACATTATACACTACTTGATTCGCTATACCTCCCAACTGCTTCTGGCAACTTATGAATTGATGCCACGTCCAACAGCTGCTGTATTGAGGGCGAAAGGAGGACCTACGAAGTATTAGGTAGGTGGTCATAATTCAGTGATCACTCAATGTATAATAATAATAATAATAATAAGTTTGTTGTTTTAGTTGTTACATTATACCTTCATCAAGATTGTATTTACATTTGAGTGTAAAAAGTAATTATTATAACAGCCAGGGAAATCAGAGAAAAGGTCATTTACATGACCTGACTAAAGCCCTCATCTTCCTATGTAATAGATCCAAGTCATATAAAAATTGTCAAAGAATGAAGGTAAGTAGAAGGTGGGTCATGCAGTAGATCAGGTAGTTGTTAGTACTAATTAGTAGCAATTAAAAAAGGATTAGAATGTTATATATTAATTTAAGTTTTTTTTTATAAGTTGAGCAAACATGTTTTTAGTCTTTTTTAAAACAAGTTATAATTGTTAATGTATTTTAGTTCTTCAGGTAAAAGATTCCAAAAAGTTGTTCCTTGATAATTGATACTTTGTTTCATTTGTTGTGTCCCAGGCAAGCATGGCTTTATCTGAAATCTATTTCTAGTTTCATAGTTATGGATATCAATATTTATATCTGTGATATCTATATTGATATTTTGTTTAATCCTTTTAAACATATTTAATCCCAAAAAATATTGATATGATTGTTTTATATTCAAAATGTTCTGTTAATTAGCATCTACTCGCAAGTAATTATAAATACTTGAATAAGGTATTAGTGTGTAGTTTAAATTCTAATAATCAAATAAATTTATTCTGGAGTACTTGGAGTTTTTTTAGATTAGTTTGTGTTGTTTGTCCCCAACAGGGTACACAATAGTTAAAGTGTTAATGCACGAGAGTGTGGTATAACCATTTAAGGGTTTTTAGATTAATAAGCACTCGGCTAACTACTCTTATGTTTCCGATGTTCCTAGAGATTTTATTAATAGTATGTTCTATATGCCGATCCCATTTTAAGTTATGCTGTAGTGTTACACCCAAATAGGCAAAATAATTTACTATGACAATTTTATTATTATTATAATAAATAGCTACATCTTGATATTGGTTTAGGTTCTGTCTTGTAGAAAACATAGCCTTAGTTTTAACTGTATTTACAATAAGTTCATTGGAGGTCAGCCAGTCGTAATATTTGCTTATTTGGTTATTATAAAGGTTGATCATTTATGTGATATCACGTCCTGTGAACAAAATTGTAATGCCGTCAGCATAAAATGTTAGGTGCATGTTTTTTGATACTGTAAAAATATCATTAATGTAAATGTTGAAAAGTATGGGTCCAAGTATAGAACCGTGTGGTACTCCCATGATAACTTTTCCATTGGTGATTTATAGTGGTTAATTTGCGTGACCTGTAACCTATTAGTTAGATAATTTTTAATTAGTTTTGCTGAAATCCCCCTTATGCCTATGTTATGTAGTTTTGTTATGAGAATATTATTGCTTAGACAATCAAAGGCCTTTGTAAGATCCAGAAAAAGTGCAAGTGTAAGTTGTTACAATGCTTACAATGCTGAGTTCGTAGTTGTATCCCATCAAAATGGCACAGAATTATGAAGTATCTATGTAACAACAGATGTAAAGGATCATAACTTGTTAGAAGTCTGACGTTGAAATTACTGTTTTTCACGTTATATAAATCTTGAATGGACGTGTTACCCCAAAACAAGGACAACATACGGTAGTTAACATGAGAAGACATTTTGTTAATATAACAATTCACTGAATGTTTTATTAACAAAATTTCTTCTCATGCTAACTACCGAATGTTGTCATTGTTTTGGGGTAACCTCGTCCATTCAAAATTTATACACTGGCGTATGCAAAATTTAAGGACCGTTCGGTTTTTTCGCCGTAGCTTTGCAAAGAAGCAGCCTGGATAGATAAATGTCATACCACAGAGACTTCAGTATGTACCAAACGGGGGAATGAACAAACACATGTGTAAAAAATGTATACAAAAGTGTACACTGGGACTTTACTAAGAAACGACCGTAAAGCAGTACACACTCTGGTAACCATCGTTTCCACAGATGGATTACAGAAAAGATGTAATCTTCAGTAAGGAATATGATGTCCCCTAACAGCAATGGCTGCGTTGCAGCGTACGGCCATACTTAACACGAGGCTGTCGATGAGTTCTTGGGACAACTTTCCCCATTCCTCTTGTAGTGCACGTTTCGACTGATGGACATTTTCCAGCGGATGTGGGGGTGCGGTAAGACGTCTCCCCAGAGTATCCCCACACATGTTCTATGGGATTTAGATCTGGGGAGTACGCAGGCCAATTCATACGAGTGATATCCTCAGTTTCCAGCAGCTCATCTACTGCACGTGTACGATGGGGTCTCATGTTATCGTCCACAAACACGAACTCGGAACCAATGGCACCTCGGAATAGGCGTCCATAGAGAAAGAGCACCTCATCGCACTAGCAGTTTGCGGGTGCGTAACATCCTTCGAAAATGTTGAGATCAGTACGACCATTCAGCGTATTGCCTCCCCAGACGAGCACACCAACGCCGTCATACCGATCTTTTTTGGCAATGTTAGCCGGTCGATAGCGTGTTCCCACCTCTCTCCAGATCAGCTGACCTCCAGAATTGCTCGTGGTACTGAAACGACTCTCATCTGTAAAGAGTATCGTACCCCATTGCTCTATGGTCCAATCCTTGTGGTCCTTTCACCATTGCAATCGATGTCTCCGATAGGAAGGCTTTAATAGGATGTTACGTTCAGGTCGTCGGGCAAATAGCCCACCTTTATGTAGACGTCTGGCAACGGTGAACCGCGATACGGTTCCCGTGGTCATCTGCAGTTGCTTCGCGATATTGCCTGCTGTCTGGCGTCGATCATGTTCGGCTTGTAGGACCATATATCGGTCATCTCATCCTGTTGTTTTCCGTCTCCGACTTCCACCAACCTTTCTAACAGCTGTTTCAGTCGTTTGGAAGGTTTTCAACGCAAGTGAAATAGTGCTATGAGTCACGCCGAACTCGTCGGCGACACTCGTTATGGTTCATCCCTCCTCGAGCTTTCCGATTATTCGACCACGTCTAAAGTCATCTAAATGTATCTTCGTGGACATTTTCTCGTCTGCGACACGCTAACAAACCACTCGAAGCTCTTTCCAACGCCGCACACTTTCGCTTTCCGTTTCCTGCCTTCCTGAGAGATGATCCTTATATCCATTTCAGGCCTATCATGTGACCTGCGACATCACATTTCGGAAATTTGCATACACATCGTCTTTCTACTGATCTGCTTGTGTTATGTAAATTGCCTCAAGCTGATGTGTTCCACTGTGCGGCTATAATCTACGGCACTAGTGTCCGTCCTTAAGTATCGCACGCCAGCTTATAAACGTGAAAAACAATCATTTCAATGTCAGACTTCTAACAAGTTATGAATACATAGGCCACGTAATATGAATGCTGAAACAAATTTTAACTCGAACTAGCTGATATAAATGTAAAGAATTTTTCAAGTTTTGTGTGTCCAGGTACAATGTTACAACAACAGCTTCAATGAATAAGAAATAGCTAGAGTCCTTTGGAATTATAGTCTGAATATATTTAATTACTGAAAATATGTTTTGTACAAGAGATCTGTGTGATGTTAGGGAAATCGTCCGTGGAAAATTTAATGATTTTTAAATGAACCTAAAATTAAACACTAAGACGAATCAAATGGAGCTTTTTATAAGCGGTAAACCCTTACTGATTTCTGAATGGCAAATTTTTAAAAGTGTTATGAGGTAGGTAGGTAGATGCCACTAAAGAGATATTGTTTAAAGAGAGTTAAATGTTGGAGAACATAATATGTGTACTTACCGCAAAAGCAATGATGGAAACTACCAGAAGGTAACTCAGAAAGGTTTGTGCTCTCATTTTTACGATAGCTGGAACTGGGAAGAAGTACTTCAGGTACACAGTTTGCAGGCGGTACTGAGCGGGTTGTAAAGGAGGTTATATACAAAGAAATACGCGGAAAAAGTCGAGAACAAAAAATGGCGTCTGTTGTAATTATCAATCAGTCCCTTGTCAGGCATGTGCACTACTCTGAAAGTTGATGAATTTCGCTGTTAAGGAAAGGTCACCGAAAGTGTTGGGTGCATTTCCGTATTATTGTGTAACTCCCATGCAAGTGCATTTAGTTTGATGGCTTGATGACAGAATATGACGGCAGTAGAAAAACAGGTGTGATACAATAATTATCGACAAACGTTATTTTTATGCATTGTTTTCTTCAAAAGTCCCAGTTAGTTATTTTGTGTCAGTAATTAGTTCTTACATGCGATTTATAGTTTACATTTCTGTCCATCACGGCACATTACAGCTTCTGGAGAAAAAAATTCACGATATCTTAAATTGATGACGATTGATTTTATATAATGTATTTCTCCAACATGATCAAAACCATCTAAGAGAAATAAATTTAACTGAAATCAAAATATTTTTCTTATGTGTAACGAACGAAATGGCCCATAATCAGCCACTTCTTCTTTAAGTGAAGTTCTCAATAAAAAAATGCAAAATTATTTTTTTCTACAAGTTAAAGGACGAACAGAACTTAATGAAACAAAAGAAGCTTTTAGGATTCTTTTCTTAAGAGTAATGAACAACGTCTTGCTTGGGGGGACCGGAAGGTAATGTCGTTTTTGGAAAAGAAGTGAAACACTGTGAGTAACAGAAGAAATTAATTTCTTAATCAATCATATAATCGCCATCATTATCGATCACACTTGCCAATTGTGAAACCAAAATTTCAATGTAGTCTTTATAAAAAGACGTTGGTTGTGACGCAAAGAAATTCCAGAACCCCGTTTTGACATCATCAGTATTGTGGAATGTTTTCCCATTAAGAAAGTGCTTCAGAGATAGGAACAAATAGTAATCAGATGGTGCAATGTCAGCGGAATAAGGGAGATGGGGCAGAACTTTCCAGCCAAAATCTCTGATCGTCTGTTGGGTCGGCCTTGCCGTGTGAGGCCTTGCGTTGTCATGCTGGAGGAAGACACCTTTTCTGTTGAGCAGTTATCGTCTGTCAGGGGTCCAAGAGGTCAGAGTGAGCTATGCCAGCGGTAGTTCACCAAACACAAAGCAAAACCTTTTCAGGGCATAAGGGTAGTTTTGGGGTAGAAACTGGTTTCTGACCTGGAGAAAGCCATTGTTTTTTTACGTTTGTTGTTCATGTAAAGAACCCACTTTTCATCTCCAGTGACAATTCGATGAAGAAATGGATCCTTCTTCTGACGGCTGAGAAAAGATTTGCAGATGGTGGAATGATGGACTTTGTTGTCAGGTGAAAGCTAATGTGAAACACAAACTCCTAGTCTATAGATCTTTCCTATCTTTTGCAGGGGGTCTTGAACAGCAGAACATGATGCATTAAGATATTGGGACAATTCATCAATGGTTTGAGGAGGTTCTGCTGCAACGGCTGCACGCAGCAAGTCATTGTCCAGCACCATGGGCCTTCCTGCACCAGGTGCATCCGAGAGGACCAGCTTGCCCGACCTGGCACTTCCGGACATTTAACGAATCGGATAAACAGCGCAAATGGTATTGGTGGCCACAGTTGCATTGTTCTCCTTGTGAAATTCATGCAGCATACAATGACGAACATGGCTGTTCCCGGATCTTATGTCACTCATTTTGTTCTGCAAATCTGGAAGACAAATACACCTTCATAAATTAAAGGCGAATAGTTCATACACTTGTACATACGTACACTTTCTTTAGGTTGAACGTACATAAACACCTCACAACTGCCTCCGAAACTTAGGGCCATCCTAAAAAAAACAACACATTACTTTCTGGTCCTTCCATACTTCTTCAACACATCTTCGTTTCGTCACATGATCGGAACGTCTCTTGGCACCAGAACCCCCTTCCCGTAAGTAGCGCATTTCTCCAGCACAAAAACGAATCTTCTGTCTCTTTTGCAGTACCCGGGTTTCAACTGCCGTGCATCAGAGTAGGAAAAATTAAACTCTCCTACACAGTCATTTAGGATTTTCTTTTGAAAGCTCATCATCCCTGTGAAATCCTCGTAAAGCAGCTATTACTTTCAAAGATGAATCACTCGCCTATTAATTTCACCGTCTAAAGCAGCTATGACTTTCAATTGGCAAATCACTCGCATATAATTTTACGATCTAATTACACTCATGTTCAAAAACTAAAGATCACTTATATTTTCACAGCAAAGTTTTATTCCAACGGGATATGGAAGAAAGTATTTTAATACGAATTAAGCAAAAATGAAAAGGATATGTGCACACATAAGTGAACATTAATTTGTGCTTATTAATAATGAAAATATACAAAAGAACAAAACATATGTGACGTATACTCTAATTTAACTTTCCTTTTTAGTTTCTTTCTCTATGTGCATTTGTGTTCGTTCTCTTTAGCAATTTTCAAACTTAGGGTGATATCTTCTTTCTTGCAAGATTATGGTTGGCAACACCCTGCGTTAAAACGAATGACGTGCTTTTCTAAGATAAGAACTGAACGATTTATCTAATGTTCTGAGAAGCAGCAGTTGTGTTGGAGGTGGAAGTTAATGCTATTTGTAAAAGAGACGTTTTTAAGTTCAAGTTGTGTCTATTGAAAGGCTGCGTGTTGTGCTGATATTGATATAGTTCTCATTAAGAGTTCTACCAGTTAACATTGTTTAGTTCTGACGTTTACTACTACTCGGATAAGTTTAGTGTTCACACAGAATAAAGGAATCAACCAATCTGTAAGTAACCTTTTGTGAAGTTATTTGAGTGACTCCTGATTTGGTTAAAAGTGAAGTTATTAATACCTGAATTGTGTAGTGTTCAGACTGATATATTCTGCAAACACTACACTCACAATTTTCTGATATTGGCTCACAAATCTAAAATTGACAGAAAAAAAAAAGTTTTCATGGATCATTTTAAAAGGGTATATGCCAACCCTTGTGTGCAATAATTGGCATCGGTGGGCCATGCCTTTCAGGAGATTGTCCAGAAGATCCTGAGGGAGGCTTCTCCATTGTCCTTTTAGCACCATCATCTGGTCCTTTTGCGCCAGCTGTGGGATCATCTTCAATAACGCGGCTCCGCTGATCACCTCAAGTATTTTCGATTGGATTCAGTTCGGGGGCGTAAGCATCCACTCCCTTCGGTTCATCCCCTCAGTCTCCAGCAACCCATCCACACATGATGATTGATGAGAACGGACGTTATCGCTTATAAAACCCCCAAAACAGCCTTACATGTTTTAAAATGACATTATGACAAAACTGCAGGGCATTTAGTGATCCTTTCGGAGCTCTGTACTCCTATTGTTTCATAATCCCAGATCATGTGACGTATAGAATAATATAACCTTCCCTTTTAGTTACTTTCTCTATGTAAATTTGAGCTCATTCTCCTTTAGCATTTTTCAAATTTAACGCTAAATCTTTTCTCTCGCAAGAGTACGGTTGGCAACACCTTAAAGATGGAAAGAATGACGTGTGTATGTGTCCAATGAGAACTGGAAGACATATAACGTTTGAGCAACAGGAAAGGTATGGAGATGGTGGATGTTATAATGCGATAATCGTGGAAGCGGCTTGGTTTAGTTGTGGTTTGATCTAGTCGAAGGCTGGGTTTTATATCTTTAGTGTTTTTCCTTAATGAAGCGTTTGATTGTTAACTCACATTAGTTGGATTAAGTTAATTAAATTGTAGTTGTGCCTCATTGAAAGTGCCAAAGAAGTGTTGGCTGAATAAAGAGTAACCGTAAGTAACCCCTTATTGAAGTTTCTTGGGTGATTCCTGTTTCACTGCGCCGGAAATATTTAAGAACTGATTTATGTAGTGTTCCGTTAGCTATATATACTCGAACATTATAATCAGACCATTACTCCACTACCCCTGTAATGGTCAATTTGTACAATGTTTCAGGTTAAATAATCAGTGCAGAGTTCTCGCTAGATGTATTGCCGCCTAAAGTCAGACGATAAACAAAATCGGCTTTCGACTACGAACAAAAAATTGGCTCATTGCTCTTCGCTCCATGTGGAGTTTTCACGACACCATCAATAGCGGGTTGTTTTGCTTGCTTGGGTCACAAAACAAACTGAAAAGGCTTTCAGGCATACAATCAGAAATTATTCAACCGACTTGCCACGTTTCACGTTATAGTTTGGTGCCCGTACTTGATTTCAGTTGTTTTGCTAACTTGTTAGCATTTATTCGGCGAGATCTTTTAGCCGTTACAACAATACAACGATCTTGTGATGGAGCAGTTTTGCATGGTCTACCATTACGTAAACGTCTGGTACTGTTGGGCATAATCGATTGAATTGAAAAATAGAAGGCTGTAATCGAGAAATCTGACAAATCGAGATATTGTTTCGAAATATTCATTTCAATGATTTTTAGTTTTAGAATTCACCAGTGGATGGGGCTATACCCTAAGTGCTGTATTATGCGTTTGATAAATCGAGATATTCATTCGAAATGATCATTCGAATGATTTCTAATTTTACAATTTACCGGTAGATTTCCTCTCCCTACCGAAGTAAGGAATCCTAGATGTAAATGAATGACAAATACACGTTTTTTTTATTTAACTTAACAAATGTCAAAGCAGCACAAAGTTAGTAGCTACTACATACCAAAACTTCATCGAAATCGAACCGTTTTTACGCGAGTTATCGTGCGGACAGACAGACAAACCTGGAGCATATACGCTTCTTCAACCAGAGGTGAAAAGCGCAAACAAGTTAGTAAAATCATGCAATGCATTGATTATGATACACTTTCCAACATACCAGAAATCATTACTCAAGTTATGAGGATAATGGCTGTGGAATAAATCTCACTCCTGTGACCTGACCTTTGATCCAATTTCGACGATATTAAATAAAATTGGTTCAGTGTACCTCCGGAACAACATACTAAAGTTTTGTCGCAAAAGAAGCATTTTTAGTCATGTCATGAGGATAATGGCTGTGGAATAAATCTCGCTCATGTGTCCTGAGCTTTGACCCCATTTCGATTATAATAAACAGAACCGGTTCAGTACAACTGCAGTGCAACATGATAAAGTTTTGTCGCAATCGAAGCATTTTTACGTAAGTTAGGACGCATAAGTGCGATGGAATGGATCCAGCTCCTGTGTCCTAACCTTTGACCCAATGTCGACCATTTTCAGTAGGGTTCCTCGCCAGGTTGTCTCCTACCATATACTAAAATTTCATCTAAATCGAACCATTCTTACGTGAGTTATCGTACGAGCAGACAGACAGATGGACAAAGTTCGAGCATTTACGCTTCTTCACCATATGGGTGGAAAGCGTAAAAAAGTGGGCACTCAAATTCCAAAAATTGTGGATTTTTGTACTAAGAAATTGTAACATAATAATGGAATAATCTTTCTTTTACACCTTTTTTTTTGCGCGATTCTTTATTTATTTATTTTTCTGTTTACAAAGGATGAGTCGAAAGTTTTGCAATATTGGATCACTTTTTACCTTCATACGTACATTTACGACGAAAACTGACTAGCATTCAAAGTATAGGTCATCGTGTTGTACTGTCTTTAGCCATCTGTCTGCCAGTTCTTCGATTCCGCGGCGGTACCAGTTCTTGTCCTTCGAGACGAAGAACTCCTTCATCCCAGCTACCACCTCCTCATGGTTGTTCAAGTGCCTCCCGCGAAGGAAGTGGGCCATGGATAGGAACAAGTAATAATCCGACGGGCCAGGGTCCGTGCTATATGGTGGGTGTGGCATCAGTTCGATCCCCTCAAGTTCCCGGAGTTTTGCTCGGGTCGTTTACGTGGCATGAGGCCGAGCGTTGTCCTGTGTAGGAGAGCGCGCTTTCTGTTTACCAGTACCTGATACTTCTCCTCGACAACGCTCTACATCCGCCCCAGCTGTTCAGAGTAGAAGTTGGCGTTGATGGTCCGACCGTCTGGAACAAATTCATAATGGATTATCCTCTTGAAATTCCACAAGCGCAGAGCATCATATTATGCTCTAAGCGTCCACGCATGGCAACAGGTTCAGGAAGGTGTCACGGGCTCAACCACTGACGTTGTGTGCTAGGAATACGGAAAAAGACCCACTTTTCATCACACGTAACAATTCACTTGATGAAACGTACTTAGCGCGATTTTTCTTCCACTCGGCGATTTGCTTCATCTGGCGTCAGTTCGTGAGGGACAAAGCGGCAGCTTCTGTAGACCTTGCCGAGGTACTGAAGGTGACGAACCCAGAGTTGGAAACGGGTCAAACATTTCGTACCCAGACCGCACCCGGACGTCCTGTAACTGGACCCGACCGGATCCGGACCCGTTACTGACCCGGAAAAATCTGCTTTGAACTATAAATTCGAAACTCAATTTATATATATATATATATATATATATATATATATATATCACTCACCAACCCGCTTGGCCAGCGTGGTGAGTTATGGCCAAACACCTCCAAAATGACTCTACAACTTAAATCTTGGCCCTCAGTCTCCGGCAGCTGGAATGTACCTGGCCAAGGCAGCGGCCAGTGCGACATGAAGGCAGAGGGTGCTAAGAATCCCCGGAGGACCGGACTAGGCTGCCATTTGATGCTGACCTTGGCTACCTACAACGGACGCTCCCTATCTTCTGATTCAAGGCTTCTTGAATTGGAAGAGGAACTACAAAGGATCAAGTGGGACATCGTCGGGCTAAGTGAGGTAAGGAGAAAAGGAGAAGATCTCATTGAACTGAAAAGTGGACATCTCTTCTATTATCGTGGGACAGATACTGGCAGAACTAGTGGTGTTGGATTTATAATAAACAAGAAACTGAAGGATAAAGTGGTAGAAGTTGAAAGTTCCTCTGACAGAGCTGCACGACTCGTTATCCAACTATCGAGAAGATACCAGGCTCAGATTATTCAAACTTATGCACCCACCACAAGTCATCCTGAAGAAGAAATTGAAGAATTTTATGAGGAAATTCGTCATCTAAATAATAAAGGTAAGCAGCACTTGAAGATAATTATGGGAGATTTCAATGCAAAAATAGGGCACCGGCAACAGAATGAAACTTCAGTAGGTAAATTCGGTCACGGCAACAGAAACCAGCGTGGAAATACTCTCGTTGAGTTTGCAGAGGCAGAAGGATTTTTCATCTTGAATTCCTTTTTCAAGAAAAAGCCACACAGGAAATGGACATGGAGACATCCAATTGGGACGACAAGTGAAATTGATTTTATTATGTGTAACGAAAAATTCGTCATCGAAGACTGCAGTGTGCTGAACAAGTTCAACACAGGTAGTGACCATAGATTGGTGAGATGTAAGATGCACCTCAACACTAAACTGGAACGTGGCAAGCTCATAAGACAAACAAAATGTATTGACATAACCAACCTTAAAAAACACCATAATACTTTCAAGTTGGAACTGAAGAACAGATTCACTGCTTTAGAAGGCCTAACATCGGAAGAAGTGGATATTTCGGAAGTTAACAGAAAAGTAACCAAAGCTCTTATGGAAACAGCAACAAAATTAGCAGGGTCTAAGAACAAGTTGCATGTAAACAAATTATCAGGAAAAACCAAAATGTTGATGCAAAAAAGAAGAGAGATGAGGACAACTAAAGAAGATGTGACTTCCAAAGTGGAATATATAGAGCTATGCAAGACAGCACGAAAAAGTATCACTGAAGACGTAAGGAAATTCAACTGTGAGCTAGTGAGGAAAGCAATTGAAAACAACCAAAGCCTAAAGATAGCAAAGGGACATCTCAGTAAGGGAAGAAAACAGATTATGGCTCTGAGAAAAGAAGATGGTTCTATAACAAGAAATAGAGGCGAAATTTTGACAAGAGTGAAAGATTTCTACTCCAAATTATATGAAAGGGATGATACATGTACTCCAGACATCATGAAAGGTACCAGAGTTCTTCCAGTCCTCCCAGCAGAAGTTGCTCATGCAATCAAGAACATGAAGCGGGGGAAAGCTCCAGGAGAAGATGGAATTACTATAGACATCATACAAGAAGCAAGTGGAGAAATTGAGACAGTACTCGCCCAAATTTTCACTCGATGCCTTAATGAAGGGAAGATTCCTGAGGATTGGAACACCGCTACAATGATCCTGCTACATAAAAAAGGTGACATTGAGGATCTCAGGAACTACAGACCTATCAGCCTCCTATCAGTGGTTTATAAAATCTTCACTAAAGTTCTTTCACACCGTTTGAAGGTAACACTGGACATGGCTCAACCGAGAGAACAAGCTGGATTCAGGAGTGGCTACAGCACAATAGATCATATCCACGTATTGAGAGAACTAATTGAAAGAGCGAGGGAATATGAACTTCCATTGTGCATGGCTTTTATCGATTATGAAAAAGCCTTTGATTCGGTGAAACCATCAGCAGTTACCACGGCTCTGAAATCCTGCGGTATTGAAGATGCATACATTAATATTATTAATAACATCTATGAAAATGCAAGTGCAAAGATTCGGCTGTTTGAAAATACAACACACATAAAAATTGGAAAGGGAGTGAGACAAGGTGACACCATATCTCCGAAGCTCTTTAATGCCATATTGGAAAATGTCTTTCAATCACTGAACTGGGAAAACAAAGGGATAAAGATTAATGGAGATTTTCTAACCCACCTTCGTTTTGCTGATGACGTAGTCATTTTTGCAACTACCCCATCAGAGCTGCAGAGTATGATCCAGGAACTTGCTGACAAGAGTAAAGAAGTGGGATTAAAAATGAACTTTCAGAAGACAAAAGTGATGTTCAATGCTTTTACAAGAAATGAAGATTTATCGATTGATGGAGAAAAACTGGAGATAACAGATACGTATGTTTATCTTGGACAGCAGATATCAAGTGAGGGTCACATTGATGAAGAAATTAATCGGCGTACAAAACTTGCCTGGAGAGCTTTTGGAAGAAACAGCATAATTTTCAAGAGCAATATGCCATTATGTCTTAAAAGAAAAGTGTTTGATCAATGCATCCTTCCAGTGCTTACGTATGGTGCAGAGACGTGGACCTTAACTAAAAGAGACATACAAAGGCTGCAGACAACTCAAAGAAGCATGGAGAGGTGCATGCTTGGTATAACCAGGAGAGATAAGAAGAGGAACTCGTGGATCCGAAAAATGACGAGAGTGGAAGACATCATGATCAGAGTTAAATCCCTGAAATGGCAATGGGCTGGACATACTGCCAGAAGGACAGACCATAGATGGACAGCCGAAATTTTAGATTGGATTCCAAGGGACAGGAAAAGACCCAGGAAAAGACCACATGGGAGATGGGTGGATGAAATTCGTAAATATGCGGGAGTGACATGGAGGAGACTGGCACAAGACAGACCGTTGTGGAGGAAACTTGGGGAGACCTTCGTCCAGCAGTGGATTGATAATGGTTGACAAGGATGATGATGATGATGATTGGATTGACAATGGTTGACAATGATGATGATGATGATCATCATCATCATCATCATCATTGTCAACCATTATCAATCCACTGCTGGACGAAGGTCTCCCCAAGTTTCCTCCACAACGGTCTGTCTTGTGCCAGTCTCCTCCATGTCACCCCTGCATACTTTCGAATTTCATCCACCCATCTCCCATGTGGTCTTCTTCTGGGTCTTTTCTTGTCCCTTGGAATCCAATCTAAAATTTCGGCTGTCCATCGATGATCTGTCCTTCTGGCAGTATGTCCAGCCCATTGCCATTTCAGGGATTTAACTCTGATCATGGTGTCTTCCACTCTTGTCATTTTTCGGATCCACGAGTTCCTCTTCTTATCTCTCCTGGTTACCCCAAGCATGCACCTCTCCATGCTTCTTTGAGTTGTCTGGAGCCTTTGTATGTCTCTTTTAGTTAAGGTCCACGTCTCTGCACCATACGTAAGCACTGGAAGGATGCATTGATCAAACACTTTTCTTTTAAGACATAATGGCATATTGCTCTTGAAAATTATGCTGTTTCTTCCAAAAGCTCTCCAGGCAAGTTTTGTACGCCGATTAATTTCTTCATCAATGTGACCCTCACTTGATATCTGCTGTCCAAGATAAACGAACGTGTCTGTTATCTCCAGCTTTTTTCCATCAATCGATAAATCTTCATTTCTTGTAAAAGCATTGAACATCACTTTTGTCTTCTGAAAGTTCATTTTTAATCCCACTTCTTTACTCTTGTCCGCAAGTTCCTGGATCATACTCTGCAGCTCTGATGGGGTAGTTGCAAAAATGACTACGTCATCAGCAAAACGAAGGTGGGTTAGATAATCTCCATTAATCTTTATCCCCTTGTTTTCCCAGCTCAGCGACTGAAAAACACCCTCCAATGTGGCATTGAAGAGCTTCGGAGATATGGTGTCACCTTGTCTCACTCCCTTTCCAATTTTTACGTGTGTTGTATTTTCAAACAGCCTAATCTTTGCACTTGCATTTTCATAGATGTTATTAATAATATTAATGTATGCATCTTCAATACCGCAGGTTTTCAGAGCCATTGTAACTGCTGATGGTTTCACCGAATCAAAGGCTTTTTCATAATCGATAAAAGCCATGCACAATGGAAGTTCATATTCCCTCGCTCTTTCAATTAGTTCTCTCAGCACGTGGATATGATCTATTGTGCTGTAGCCACTCCTGAATCCAGCTTGTTCTCTCGGTTGAGCCATGTCCAGTGTTACCTTCAAGCGGTGTGAAAGAACTTTAGTGAAGATTTTATAAACTACTGATAGGAGGCTGATAGGTCTGTAGTTTCCGAGATCCTCAATGTCACCTTTCTTATGTAGCAGGATCATTGTAGCGGTGTTCCAATCCTCAGGAATCTTTCCTTCATTAAGGCATCGAGTGAAAATTTGGGCGAGTACTGTTTCGATTTCTCCACTTGCTTCTTGTATGATGTCTACAGTAATTCCATCTTCTCCTGGAGCTTTTCCTCTCTTCATGTTCTTGATTGCATGTGCAACTTCTGCTGGAAGGACTGGAGGAACTCTGGTACTGGTATCTTTCATGATGTCTGGAGTGCATATATCATCCCTTTCATATAATTTGGAGTAGAAATCTTTCACTCTTGTCAAAATTTCACCTCTATTTCTTGTTACAGAACCATCTTCTTTTCTCAGTGCCATAATCTGTTTTCTTCCCTTACTGAGATGTCCCTTTGCTATCTTTAGGCTTTGGTTGTTTTCAATTGCTTTCCTCACTAGTTCACAGTTGAATTTCCTTACGTCTTCAGTGATACTTTTTCTTACTGTCTTCCATAGCTCTATATATTCCACTTTGGAAGTCACATCTTTAGTTGTCCTCATCTCTCTTCTTTTTTGCATCAACATTTTGGTTTTTCCTGATAATTTGTTCACATGCAACTTGTTCTTAGACCCAGCTAATTTTGTTGCTGTTTCCATAAGAGCTTTGGTTACTTTTCTGTTAACTTCAGAGATGTCCACTTCTTCCGATGTTAGGCCTTCTAAAGCAGAGAACCTGTTCTTCAGTTCTAACTTGAAGGTATTATGGTGTTTTTTAAGGTTGGTTATGTCAATAGATTTTGTTTGTCTTATGAGCTTGCCACGTTCAAGTTTAGTGTTGAGGTGCATCTTACATCTCACCAATCTATGGTCACTACCTGTGTTGAACTTGTTTAGCACACTGCAGTCTTCTATGACGAATTTTTTGTTACACATAATAAAATCAATTTCACTTGTCGTCCCATTTGGATGTCTCCATGTCCATTTCCTGTGTGGCTTTTTCTTGAAGAAGGAGTTCAAGATGAAAAACCCTTCTGCCTCTGCAAACTCAACGAGAGTATTTCCACGCTGGTTTCTGTTGCCATGACCGAATTTACCTACTGAAGTTTCATTCTGTTGCTGTTGCCCTATTTTTGCATTGAAATCTCCCATAATTATTTTCAAGTGCTGCTTACCTTTATTATTTAGATGACAAATTTCCTCATAAAATTCTTCAATTTCTTCTTCAGTATGACTTGTGGTGGGTGCATAAGTTTGAATAATCTGAGCCTGGTATCTTTTCGAGAGTTGGATAACAAGTCGTGCAGCTCTGTCAGAGGAACTTTCAACTTCTACAACTTTATCCTTCAGTTTCTTGTTTATTATAAATCCAACACCACTAGTTCTGCCAGTATCTGTCCCACGATAGTAGAAGAGATGTCCACTTTTCAGTTCGATGAGATCTTCTCCTTTTCTCCTTACCTCACTTAGCCCCACGATGTCCCACTTGATCCTTTGTAGTTCCTCTTCCAATTCAAGAAGCCTTGAATCAGAAGATAGGGAGCGTCCATTGTAAGTAGCCAAGGTCAGCATCAGATGGCAGCCTAGTCCGGTTCTCCGGGGATTCTTAGCACCCTCTGCCTTCATGTCGCACTGGCCGCTGCCTTGGCCAGGTACATTCCAGCTGCCGGAGACTGAGGGCCAAGATTTAAGTTGTGGAATCATTTTGGAGGGGTTTGGCCATAACTCACCACGCTGGCCAAGCGGGTTGGTGAGTGTGGGATAGAATTTCCTCTAATCCCGATGGTATAGTTATACCGCTATGGGCGGTCGTCAGAGCCCCTTTAGTGGGAACAGGATGCACCACGAGAAGGCGGGGTTGACATTTGTCAAGGAGAGGCTATGATGTTACGCATCACCTGAATATATATATAAGGTGACACCATATCTCCGAAGCTCTTTAATGCCACATTGGAGGGTCTTTTTCAGTCGCTGAGCTGGGAAAACAAGGGGATAAAGATTAATGGAGATTATCTAACCCACCTTCGTTTTGCTGATGACGTAGTCATTTTTGCAACTACCCCATCAGAGCTGCAGAGTATGATCCAGGAAATTGCTGACAAGAGTAAAGAAGTGGGATTAAAAATGAACTTTCAGAAGACAAAAGTGATGTTCAATGCTTTTACAAGAAATGAAGATTTATCGATTGATGGAGAAAAGCTGGAGATAACAGACACGTACGTTTATCTTGGACAGCAGATATCAAGTGAGGGTCACATTGATGAAGAAATTAATCGGCGTACAAAACTTGCCTGGAGAGCTTTTGGAAGAAACAGCATAATTTTCAAGAGCAATATGCCATTATGTCTTAAAAGAAAAGTGTTTAATCAATGCATCCTTCCAGTGCTTACGTATGGTGCAGAGACGTGGACCTTAACTAAAAGAGACATACAAAGGCTGCAGACAACTCAAAGAGGCATGGAGAGGTGCATACTTGGTGTAACCAGGAGAGATAAGAAGAGGAACTCGTGGATCCGAAAAATGACAAGGTGGAAGACATCATGATCAGAGTTAAATCCCTGAAATGGCAATGGGCTGGACATACTGCCAGGAGGACAGATCATCGATGGACAGCCGAAATTTTAGATTGGATTCCAAGGGACAGGAAAAGACCCAGAAGAAGACCACATGGGAGATGGGTGGATGAAATTCGAAAGTATGCAGGGGTGACATGGAGGAGACTGGCACAAGACAGACCGTTGTGGAGGAAACTTGGGGAGACCTTCGTCCAGCAGTGGATTGATAATGGTTGACAATGATGATGATGATATATATATATATATATATATATATATATATATATATATATATATATATATATATACATATAAACGCATTATATATATTCATCCCAATAACTGCTTGATATTTAATAACTGAAATATTTTTTTAATAATGAAATTTGGTTACTTTCTAAATTTTAGTGCCATTTTTAGTGCCACTATTTTGCGTAATCCAGAAGTAATAGCTGACTAAGAACCATGGAATATATCACAAATGGGAATCATTATTTACGATTACACAAATGTATTTTTTTTTAATGTATTTAGATTGCTCATTCTTTCCACGCTTTGATGGAGGTGCACGTACTTTCATATGATCCGTTAGATTTTTGGTTCCATAATCTTTTATTACACCGTCGACATCTTTCTTTGCAATGATACACTTTCCACATTTTGAACAACAAGCAAGAGCAAACAACACAGAATTATTCACCGGTTCCTTAATGAGACGAAGCAATTTCGAGCATTCACTCTTCCCCTTGTGGTTTTCAACAAGCACATGATTGTTGGTCCCGACGCCTTTCTTAACCTCCTTAATATTAAATCCATCCATTTTAACAAATAAGGAGTTAATTTCGACATGACATGCCATGGGAACGGGATGTTAGCACATCAATTAAAAATATCTGAATGCTCAATGTAAAAGATTGATGTGAAAAGTAACTCTTAGTCATACAGTGAACTTCTCACGGAGAGAGTAATTCAATTGAGAAGCAGGCGAATGGCATTTGCTTGTACCTTGCCCTGGACAATCGCACTGTAAAATAACGCAAAGGAAGTGTCCATTTACGATATGGTGTCGGTGTGTCTGACTTCGGTCGGTGGAAATCTTCGTTGCTTTAAGAAAGAGACGACAATATTTTTGCATGGCAAATCATTATTCACTCCGTGGGCACCAGTATCGACTACATAATTCCACAACGCACATTTTTCCTTGGAACATATTTTTCTCTTTTGAAAAATAAAACGGAAATAAAACCGGGCCAAAATCGGGTGACGAACACCTTGACCCGACACGTTGGAACTGCAAGAAATTGTCGACCCGTTGACCCGTGACCCATTTCCATCTCTGGACGAACCACGGTGCTCTGTGATGTACGTAGCTCGCCTGATAATCTCCGAGTACTGGGTGTTGGATTTGTCTCTGCGGCCCGGCGCACGGCCTCCGAATCCTCGGTTCGCGGCCCACCTGTCCTTGGCAGATCGTCGAGGTTTCTGTCACCTGAGCGAAATTTATTAAACCATCTGGTTGCGGTGCTGTGGTCCACGGAAGCTTCCCGTTTTACATAACAAATGTCCCGTGTTGCTTGAGCAGCGTTATGACCGAGTTCAAACTCGAAAAAACAAAAGTTCCCTCATTAGTCGGTTGTGGCTGTTCATCTTTTAGGCGTCTCAGCCACAGACAGAACGACGACTTGCCATGCTGTTCACAGCAACAACTACCACTTGATATCCCTTTCGACTGACTGCCGTGCGCGACTTGAACTAATTTAAACACGTCACATACCAGCCACATCACATGCATTTATGAAAATATTGCAAAACTTTCGACCCATCTTCTGTATTTGCTTGCGAGATTTAAAGACCACTCTGGCTAACTCAATGGGCTATAAGCAGTCCGTTGTCCCTAATTTGTTTCACTAGTGTTAGTGAAGGAAGAAAGCCAGTGCCGTAAGATAAAACCACCGCCCTTTCCTTATCAGGGTTCGAACCCGGACCAACCTCGGGTGAATGGTCAAAAGCCAGCGTTCATACGACTACACCACTCGGACGACAAATGCACAGCATTTCCACTGATAAAAATTATGTCCCGTGTTCTTCTATATTTTCTTTTTCAATTGTTCGTCTTGAAAAAATCCCTTCTGCTTCTGATAGTATCTCCTATGAGAAATGTTTTGTGCACAATTTTTTTATTTTCATTAGCACACTTTCAGCTGCTAGAGAAAGCAGCTATTCTGTTCCTTTCAAACTATTATTGGATTTTTTGATCGAAGGATTAACGAACAGCGTGAGTAACTCGATGGACTATAAGCAGTCACCAGTCCCTAATTTAGGGCCAATGGCTCTATGGAAGGGAGAGAGCTAGTGCTGATAAAATACGACATCCATGTTTCACAGGAATACGAACTCGAACCCGTCTCGGAAGAATGATCAGAAAACCAACGCTTAGACCACTGCTCCACTGGGGCGGCCCCGCTCACATTTCAAATTTCAAATTATGCGCAGTTTTCTTCTAGGTTGTGTAAGTGTATTTATTCGCTTTCATGCTAAAATTTCAGGTTTTCTAAATATATGTTCTGAAATATTCGTTTTGCGTCAGAAAGGATTCAAAATATGTTCTGATTACAACCGAAAATTCAGTGGTCTTTCTTGTTTTTAATTACCACTACTGCAAAGTAAAAAAAAAAAAAAAAAAAAAACACTTTCAAATTGGAGAATGACGTCTGAGAATTTCAGGAGTAGATGTGACCATTGTACCTAATAATTTGGTGGCGTCCTTTTTTATAACGTTAGGCAAATTTTTCTTATCGTAACAGCTGATGCTGGTGCTTTGATTTTATTTTGCCACAAAATTTCATGAACAGTACAACTGTGGAACCCAAATGGCACTAAACGTAATTTAAAGCATTTTAATGAAAGTTCGATAAGGATGCTTTACGTTTTTTATTGTGAGTATCTGTGAGCGTAAACAGAGAGAATAAATTGGATGGTGAAATTGGTAGGAGAGTGAATTCTTCAAAGAAAGTCATAGGTGCTTTGGATAGTTTTAACAGGAATGATGGGTTCTTAAGAGAGTCCTGCATGGCTGTACATGAAAGTGTAGTTGTTCCTACTCTGATGTATGGCAGTGAAACCTCGGTACTACAGAATAAACATAGAAGTCGTTTGTGTGCTGGGGAAATGCGTTATTCGTCCGAAAGGGGTCCGAGTTCGAATCCCGGTGAGGCATGGATGTTGTGTGTGTTTGTCTTATGGCACTGGCTCTCTCCCTTCCCTGGAACCAGTGAGCCTAAATTAGGGACGGGCGACTGCTTATAGCCCATTGAGTTGCTCACGGTGGTCGTTAAAATTCCAATCAAAAAAAAAAAAAAAAAAAAAAAAAAAAGAAATGCGTTACTTACTGGGGAGGAGGGTTGTGGCAAAACACGTTTTGATCGTGTGAGGAATGAAGATGTATTGCAGTTGTGTAATGTGAAGCAAAATGTTGTTAGCAAGGTGAAAACCAAGAGATGAGATGCTTACTAAGAAATTTCTTTAGTCATGGGAGGATCAGATGCAGGAATCTTTGCATGAGAAAATGATTATCAGTATGAAGTATAGAAGTTATTGTGTACGTCGTGTAGTGGATATCAGGAAGGCCGAGTTGTGTGTCAAGATCGCTGTAAATGGAAAAATTCAATGCGGCAACAGTAAGTCTATATAATAAGTCAAACATTTATCTGGTAGTTTGCATTCCTTTGTGGAGCTAAACTCTGAATATCAGACAACAGCTAAATGATACGTATGTATGTGCGAGTGTAAAACTAGATCTCTGTTTTTTTTAGTACAACCTTCTCTGCACTATGCGTTTAAAATCGCCTTTATTGCCTTCACTAAAAATACCTTTTGAAATCCTGTTTCATTGTATTCTAAGCTTGACACATTGTGTAAATAAGGTTTGTTTTTGCAGAAAAACACTTCAATAAAATTTGTCATTTTCCTTCTCATATTTCCCCCGGTCTTAATGGGATTCTTAAGTTGCTTTTGCTTTAAGTGCGCATTTGTAGCCTTTCAGTTTACCAAGGACTAACTTTTGAGTCCATTTTCTCCATGACAGGAATTTTTGCGATATTTTGTTTGTTTGAAAAAATATTTTCCACTTAATGCTGTTTCATTAACACAAAGAATTAATATTTTCTCTTCTTCCTGGCATTTAAATTTAATTCAAGGACAGAATATGTAAGACAAAGACGCAATTTTACGTATGTAATTCCACATTATATTGAACGGTTCTAATAATTGTTGATGAATTTGAGTGTTTTACTTATATATTCCCCATTTAATAAGCATAGTTGTTGTCCACCGATGAAATTTTAATAATTACACGCTATGTGTGCGTTTGTCCGTTTGATACTAGTATATCATAATAGTGTACCTAATAAGTTGTCTAGTCGATGTACATGAACTCTTAATTCCCTCAAGGAAGTAATTAGAACTCAGATCTTCAACCAAAATATAGCTTTTAGTGACATGCTGTTGGCATTGCAGCTGTTAGCTACGTTTGTTCGCTTCAATAAAGGGACGAAACATTTTGGTTAAGAAAGAGCTGTGAATGTCAACGGAGAAATAGTTGATTGGCGTGTGAAAGTTGCGCAAAGTCAGAACAGAAGTGGTTGTCAGTCATTATCTGCCCTTCCGGATGTTCTTTTATATATACGTAGATTTAAGTAGTACCAGCTACCCAGGGCGCCCAGGGGGGACACGAAGCCCCCTAGGGGTCGGTATAGCCAAATGTTTGATAAATTTAAAACACTAACTTAGACGAAACGTTTTTTTAAAGCATTTTTAAAAATAATAAGATATTAATGATTGATTGCAATCAACAAACTTCTTTACTCTAGAAATTTGATTTGACCGATTCTGCTATGCGTTTACTTTCAAAAGTACGACATTGATTTGTAGGTGGCAGTTTCAACACATCTGATTACTAAGTACGAATTGATGAATCAGTAATGCTCTCAGGAGAGGGAGAGTGGCTGAGGTCAAGTTTGTGCTCATCAAGTGCTCACAGAGACAGAATAAAAGAGAAAGAGCAGAATTTGGTAGAATTGGCTACAGATAAGTTTTATAAAAACAAGCGAAATCTGCAGTTTGCTTTCTCGGAAAAGTACTAGATATCATGGTGGAAATAATTTTTCCCAACACAGTGTTCTAAACTGTAATTATAACTTTAATTGTATAGTTCGGTTATAACATCTGCGTTGACAAAAAAAATGCTACAAACTTTTAATTCATTTGAAATGTAGTTTTTACGTACCATCATCAAACATGTATAATATGAAGTTGCAATGACAATTTTTAAAATCAGCTGAAACATTTATTGGTCCAGTTTTGTTTTGTAACTTTATAAATAAATATAGTGAACAGAACAGAAAAAAATTATGGGAGTTTTTGATAGACCTTTCACACTTTAAAATAAGGTACGTTTTAGCTATTTACTAATTGTCAAACAGCATCAATTATTTTTGTTGTATTTTATTATCTTGTACATTTACCAAAACGTTTGACAGCCTTGAAAGAGGTGAGAATTTTTCTTAGCACCCCCTAAAAGTACTAATATGGGCGCCACTGCCAACTAATCATCGACTGCAAGGTGCATTGCTGAGTCTTTTCGTGCTTTTGACTGCAATCGGAAAAATGGGTGGCAAAATATTTCTTGGATGTCTGATTTTGCCTCTCTTTCGGCTTTCGCGGTGAGTATACACTGAAGTGCCAAAAGTCATGGAATACATACCGAGCATCGTGTAGGACCTCCTCTAGCCCGGCGACGTGCAGTAACTCGACGTGGCATCGATTCCACAAGTGGCCGGAAGACTTCTGGAGAGATGTTGAGCCATGCCGTCTGAATAGACGCACACAGGTCCCTGGTATTTGTAGGCACAGACTCTTGGGTGCGAATGGACCTTTATAACACATCCCATAAGTGCTCTATTGGGTTTATGTCGGGCGAACATGGTGGGTACACCATCCGTGGGAACTGTCCAGAAACATCCTCGAACCAATTTTTCACAACTTAGGCCCGACGACATGGTGCATTGTTCGCCTGGAAAATCCATCGTTGCTAAGTCACATGAAGTCCATGAATGTCTGAAAATGGTTACACAGCAGAGCAACAAAGCCATTACCGGTTAATGATGTGTTTACGAGGATTAGAGGACTTAAACCGTGCCACGTAAAGACCCCACATATACATATATATATATATACACACTGGCGGAAAGTGAAAAAAGAACACCAAGAAGGAATTGGCGGACGATCATAATATTTACATATGTTAATGGGGTCGAGCTTACGTAGGTGTAATGTTAATTTCGGGACCAACCGGTTAGCGCTTACGCCACAGCACGGCGTAATATGCAAATTATCGTCGGTGGTATTTAAAGAGTACGGCGAAGTGAATGTAATCAGTCGTCGGCTACGGACACGTGCGAAGACCCTGAAGAAGCTGCAATGCCTGGACATGGAAGACGTCTACGATTTCAGCAGTTATCGGACTTTGAGCGAGGTCGTCTAGTCGGACTCCGCGAGGCCGGGTCGTCGTATCGTCGTATTGCGGAGCGAATTGGACGGGGAGTGTCGGTGGTGGTACGATGGTGGCGTAGATGGTCCGAGGAACATTCCCACACGAGAAGACGTGGAACCGGGAGTCACAGACGGACTGATGAGCGGACCGATCGACGCATAAGAACAGCGGCGTTGTCAAGCAGAACATCCAGTGCGACGCAAATCCGAGCTGCCGTTGCACCTGAGGTGACTGTGCGAACAATCCGCAACCGTCTACTGGATGCAGGACTACGTGCACGTGTGCCTCTGGCATGTGTACCTCTGACTCCAGCCTACCGTCAGGAACGGCTGCAGTGGTGTCGCCAACGTCTGCACTGGAGAACGTAATGGCGATCTATCGTGTTCAGCGATGAAAGCAGATTCTGCTTGATAGCCTCCGATGGCCGTATGCGTGTTCGCAGACGCACAGGGGAGCGTCTCCACCCTTCTTGCATCCGCCAGTGACACACAGGGCCTACACCTGGTCTCCGGGTGTGGGGAGCGATCAGCTATCACTCCCGTACCCAACTAGTGTTTATACCGGGTACGTTAAACAGCACCTCCAACATCAACAACATCATACAGCCCGTTGTTGTGCCATTTGTAAGGTCAGTCCATCATGGTGATTTCCAGCAAGATAACGCACGCCCTCACACGGCACGTGCAACGCAACATGCAATTCAGGGTGTGAGACAACTTACATGGTCTGCACGTTCACCGGATTTGTCCCCCATTCAGCAGGTGTGGAATTTTATGGAACAGCGAGTTATCCGGTCTCCACGGCCAGCCACGACCATCCCCGATTTACGCGTCCAGGTTGAGGATGCTTGGAACTCAATACCCCAAACTTACATCCAACATCTGTACGACAGACTCCATGCCAGAATTGCACAGTGTGACGCAGTTCATGGCGTTTCAACCTCGTACTAACCATGTTACATAGAAATGTTATTTTTCAGTTTACGAGCAAATACAGCTGTATTTTGCCATAATGTTTTGATCACGTTATCCTTTATATTCTGTTATTATGCTGTATAAATTTCGTTGGTATCAGACGTCTCATTCATGGTGTTTTTTTTCACGTTCCGCCAGTGTATATAGAACGACCACTAGCTTGTACAGTGCCTTGTTGACAAGGCACTGTACAAGCTTGTCAACAAGGCACTGTACAAGCTAGTGGTCGTTCTATATACACTGGCGGAACGTGAAAAAAAACACCATGAATGAGACGTCTGATACCAACGAAATTTATACAGCATAATAACAGAATATAAAGGATAACGTGATCAAAACATTATGGCAAAATACAGCTGTATTTGCTCGTAAACTGAAAAATAACATTTCTATGTAACATGGTTAGTACGAGGTTGAAACGCCATGAACTGCGTCACACTGTGCAATTCTGGCATGGAGTCTGTCGTACAGATGTTGGATGTAAGTTTGGGGTATTGAGTTCCAAGCATCCTCAACCTGGACGTCCATGGCCTCATGGGGTATGCGACACACCCGAACCCTACCATCAGCTCGTAACAACTGGTAGCGTGACTCATCGGACCACGCCACATGTTGCCAGTTTTCCAGGGTCAAATTGTTGTGTTCACGAGTCCAGGTGAGGCCCTGTGTCCGATGTCGTGGTGTTAACAAAGGCACTCTGGTGGGTCATCTGCTTCCATTCCCCATGGACGCTAAATTATGCTGCACTGACCTGGTACCTGCCTCCTGCATTGAATGTGGATGTTATTGGAGCCAGTGTCGCTTGTTTGTTAGAATGAACAATCTGGGTCAGACGCCGTTGGTCAGGATCATTCAGCACCCGTGGTCGGCCACTGCATTGTCAACTGTGAGTGGTAATGCCTTCCATGAGGTATTTAGGGTACACACGTCACACCGTGAATCGAGAAATGTTGAGTGCTCGCACAACTTCGGAAATTGGATGTCCTATCCGTCTGTCTCCCACCACCATGCCTCGTTCAAACTCCGATAGTTCACGTTGGCTTGCCATAATCCTACTGGAGGTTGTTCAACCTGACTCACGAGATAACACCCCGCAACTGAAAAATATCGTGACGTACGTCGAAGCTTTTATACGACGACAGCAGCGTCAGTTGAAAATTTGCATACTGCTATCCCATGACTTTTGGCACATGTGCAGTGTGCTATGTGCTACCAAGGTGCGATCACTTGATGTGATAAGCAGGGCCCGGATGTTAATGACCAAACATTTAAAAAAAATGTCCTTAAAAAGATAAAATGCCTTTAAAATTGAAAAAAATGCCCTTAGAATTTTAAGGAAACACCCACCTAAAACAGTTTGTATTACATGTATTGTTTTCAAAACTATAATTTAAATAACTTCAATCCCAGACAATTCATAAACTAGAACTTTGTCTTTTCTTAATAAAATACCCTATCAAGCCTCAGAAGAAAAGAAAAAAACAAGTAAATACCTGCAAAGTAATATTTAAAGGATTTGGGATGTCAGGAACAACACACGACAAGAAGCTGTGAATTTGAATACTTTTGTTCACTGTCTCGCCGTTTCTTTTTTTAGCACGTCTTTTGTAAAAAAAGATCGTGCTTATGTTATCGGTTTGTCCGTCCGTCCGTCCGTCCGTCTGTACCCACGGTATCTATGCAACTATTAGTCCGATTTGAAAAATTATTTTTGCATTGGGAAGCTTGAAATATGAAAATGTGGATCCTTTATATTGTTTTTTTTTACGATGTACAATTTCGCCTCTAGAGGGCGTACATGCAGATGATGTCAAATTCAAAAATACGTTTTATTCCACATATTTGCTTCTAAACATCCGATTGAAAAAATTATTTTATCTTTCAATTCCATTTATGTCTAAGAGTATTTTAGATATAGTTACTTTTTCAAATTACGCATAGATTTTCCGCTAGGGGGCGTAAAATAAATTGCATTTTTCCCGATAACTCTTCTTCTAAAACTCCGATTTGAAAAATGTTTTCTTCAGCAGATACACCTCCTGATGAAAAATCTTTTGCATATAATTTCAAATTTTTGGTAAATAATACTTTGGCCACCAGGGTGATATCTTTCGTGGGCTCTCATCCCTTGAGAGGCCGAAAATGGAGACCTGAGCAAACAGCAAATCCCATGCCAACGAGAAAGAGCGCATCTAGGGCCGCGGGTGACCTAGATGGCAACGTTCCTGACTGCCACGGAAAAAACCTCAGGTTCGATCCCAGCCAGGTACGAACGCTCGATCCACTAAATATCCGCCGTGCGTCGTTAAGCCGTCGGACCCCAGGTACTGGCCCCCCGGTATAAATAAGGGTGTCTTCCTCCCCCTTTCTACTTCGCTTCCGTGTCGCTTTCCTATCGGACACTCTCTAGCCCAAATCTCCTAGCTTCTTATTTCTAAGGGTTGTTTAAGACCTGGGGTCAGACACTCTCTTCCTAAAATCCTCTACATATGAAAAAAAAGAGCGCATCTGCCAAAAAAAAAAAAAAAAAACTGCAGTAACCCAGGCAGTGTCGTGCCCAGAAATTTCTTCGGGGTGGTGGTGGTGTGTCTGCGTGTGTCTCTGTGTGTGTATGTGTGTGTTGGAGGGAGGGTATGAAATTCATTTTTATACAACTAAATATGTTATGAATGCATTTTTAAAATATATGTAACAACCGAGCAAAAAATATTCAAATAAATATTGCTTGAAACTATTATTGATATTTTTATAATATATATTCTTATCACTTATATGCACGATATTGACAAAAGTCACCGGACAACCCTTCAAAAGCAAATGAACGGATCCGCTGCGTTGTTAAGGTGCACGATACAGCTACAAACGGTATAAAACAATCCTGCAGCTGAACGCGATCATATCGAACTGTGAGGTTGAGTGAAAATGTCGCGGCGGGAGAGAAGTGACTTTGAGGAAGGAAAGATTGTCGGATGTCATATCAGTGGGTTGTACATAAAAGAAACCGAGAGGGGCTTAAACATACCTAAGTCAACTGTGTTGGATGTACTAAACAAGTGGAAGGCACATGGCGTGCCTGAAGCAGCAAAATGTACAGGCAGACCAAAGATAATCAGTGATAGAGGACGTCGATGCTTCAGGAGAGTCGTTACAGCTAATCGACGGAGTACTGCACAAACTCTCAGTGTACAGGTAAGTAAAAATGCTGGAACCTTGGTATGTACACGTACTATTTGCAGAGAACATCATTCCATGGGTTACCGTGGTCGTGCGGCTGCACATAAGCCTTTCATGTCCACTCGGAATTCTACTTTTCGTTTAGCATGGTGTAAAGAACATTTATTGTGGACCGTAGATCAATAGAAACGGGTCTTATGGACTGATGAAAATAGATGCACGATCCATCAGTCTGATGGCCGTGTGTGGGTATTGTGGCAGCTGGGGAACGCCATTTACCACAGTGTGCTGTTCCTACGGTCAAGCTTCGAGCTGGCAGTGTACTCGTGTGGGGTTTTTTTTTCATGGTATGGTCCCAGCCCATTGGTTATCGTGGACAAACCTGTTAACCAGCACGTCTACCTCGATATTCTGGATAGTTACGCCCTACAAACTCTGTGGCAATACTAGGAAAACAAAGCTTGTTGGTACCAGCAATACTAGGAAAACAAAGCTTGTTGGTAGGATAATGCACTCAGCCATAAAGCAAGGGCTGTTACAGCATGGTTTGACGATAATTGCGCATCTTGTGTGGACTGGCCAGCACAGAGCGCTAATCTTAATCCCATAGAGCACCTATGGGATCAATTAGAGTACCGCATAAGAAGTTTGAAACAAGACCTACTACTAAGTAACAGTTAGCGGCAGCATTATGTACTGAATGGAAGCGCATACCTATTGCTGCGTTCCAAAACCTTGTCGAAAGCATGTCTCGAAAGGTCAGAGCATGCATTAAGGCCAAAGGAGTTTGCAAAATATCTTTATTCAAGGTAGAAATCAGGAGACGAACTAATAAGGACGTCTTAATACAAATAAAATACGATCAAAGATCGTTAAACCACTAAAATCTATATACAAATATACAGCATAGTGCATAAGTTGAAAAATGGAGCAAACTCACAGTTCGTAAAAAATGATCAGCGACAAGCATGTCTGGGCATCTTCAAACACAACAGAACCAAATTAGGAAGGATTTTAGCAAAAACGTATTGCTCATAAGTGCATTGCTGTGCGATTAACAAACTTGTTCAAGAAAATATTGAGAGCTTCATGAGACAACATTTCTCTTGCAAAAAAAGTACAATAAGACAGTAAGTTTTAACACACCATAGTTACAAGAATGTACAGTACAAAGCAATTGACAAACTGATCATAAGACAAATCAATGAAATGATGAATTTCAGGAGAAGAACAAACTTGGACTTCCTGGTGTAATTAGAATATATTACCTGTCCGGCAATATTCAGAAACAATGTACAAATATACAGCACAGTGTCAATATGTTACAAATCAAAATAGGACCATATACAGAAATGTAACACTATTCTGTTGATCAGATAGAAAATGTAAGTAGAATAAGAAAACACACGATGAATAAAGCTTTAACGTATTCTCACTATCCGTATTTAGTAATAGAAGAATGATAGTACCAAGCATCACCTCACACAAAAGAACAAAATAGGTAAAATGTTTTTCAAAATATATTACTCATGAGTACATCACCATGCAAGTGACTAACTTGTACAAAAATAAATACAGTAAGAATCGTTACTCAACATGTCTCTTGAAAGAAGGTACGATATGACAGTGAGTTTTAACACAACATATTTACAAGGATGTACAGTACTATGCAATTGAAAAACTGATTATCAGACAAATCAATGGAATGTTAAATATCAGGAAATAACTAAACTTGGACATCCTGATGCAAATAAGATGGATTACTTGTTCCGCAATATTTTTAAAACTATGTACAATTATACAGCACAGTGCAAACATGTTTGGGAAACAAAATAGAACAAAATTACAGAAAAACAACACTATGCAATTAATGAAGCAGCGAAACGTTATAAAAAAATGAAGGTTTCAAAGGACAGAAACAATTTATATGCTTATACAGCACTATGCTAATGACTAACTGCAATATTTATACTCAAAATGTAATCGAAAGACGAACTAAACTTGAACGTCAATGTAAGAAAAAAATACAAGATGAGTGTCACAAAAAACAATTTACTGTGTAAACACGTATAACCCTTTATAAAAAACCAGTGCAGTAAATTTCCAAGCTGCGCAAAGATCTTTAAAACAGATTGTTGAGATTACATATGCATTTCTGATTCAAAAAGGTCAAACACCAAATCTGCCGACCGCCAAGTACAATGACGCTGGCGAGCTGGTAAACCATGAGGCAGCCGGTGACCAGGTAGCAAGGAACTGGCTCTCCCGACGCTGAGTAACTGCAACAGAATACTCTAGCCGAAGTCGAGATGTCAGGCGGTCGCGGAAGTGGTATAATAATGCCGTAGAAGCTTTATGCACAGTCAGAGGAGTAGTCAAATCTCTGCAGCGTTGATGAAACACGTAGATTACATGCTTCGCTAAAATAAAAATATAGGCACAGACTGATGGAAGCTTGACTGGGGGAGAGTCAGAAGAGTCCGATATGAATCAAATGTAAGATCTGCTGTAATGGACCATTGGGCGATAGTTAATGCCAAGTTTAGCATTGGGAGTAATATAACAGTGCTGATAGACATGGGAGACATCAGCCTCCCGAGCACAGAAAGGGCAAAGAGGGGAATCGAGAAGAGACATTCGGAAGAGAACGGAGGGAACAGGAAGGCGGCGATGGAGGAAAAGCCAATGGGTATTAATTTCTAGAGGAGCAGAAAGAGGAGACAGGGCGGCGGACCACACCGTAGCAGCGGCAGCAGGGGGAACATCAGGAATGGGGAGAGGAGGAGAAGAATGTGACATAGAGAGGAACCGATAAAGAGCTGACACCGAGAGAGAGAGGAAATCGGATGAGCTGAGCCAGAAGTAAGCAAGAAAAGAGGAAATGGGAGAGAAGGAGAAGGAACAAAGGAAAGACCTGAGTGGGAAGCAAAATGAGGAAATTGAGAAATGATAGATGAAAGAATAAGAGTCGTAGATGTCACGAGAGGATAAGGAGAGGAGAAGAGAGGGAGGGAGGCTGGCGAAGGGTTGCCAGGAAAGGTCAGGGTTAGTGAGATCTTTAACTGTTACTACACCAGCTCGGAGCCAGGTAGGATAGGCAAAGTACGGAAGATGAGAGGAGTGAAGAATCGAAGAATAAAAGAGGGGATCAGGAAGGAGCTCAGTTATGCAATCAGGTGGAGAACGAGAAAGAGGGAGAGAACGAAGGAAAGTTAGAGCTTCGCGGTAAAAAGGGGGAAGTCGAATGAGGGTGAGGGGTCGGTGGTCCATGAGTAGTAAGAATAGCAAGGAAAAGCTAGTGTTGCTCGGGGAGGCGATGACGTCCCTAGCTGAAACGGCATCTGGTACTGGCGACGTGAAGAGACGGAAAAAAGTAGTAATCCTGACGGCCCTGTAGTACTCCTGTGTATCAATGAGTCCGATGCCGCAGTGATCCGGAGGGAGGCAAAGCTTTGTGGCACTGACCCAGTGGTGGCAGGTCCATATCAGAGAAGTAAGACATCGGGTAATTTCATGAAGGCGGAGTTGTAGAGACTTGACACCAAGCCAGGAGTGTATGCACAAGGAGATTAGGTAAGTTCGAGAGAGGCGAGCTCTCTGGAAGAATGATGAGCAGAACTGGGCTCTTCTCCAGGAGGCAGTTGACCTGAGCAAGCGTGGGTGGATAGCATTCCACGTGTAGAGGGGGGCAGCTTGCAAGGAACCAAGATGAACTCCAAGGAAGCGCTGTGAGATGGACGACCAGCTTGCTCCCCAAGGGGTGTCTAAACGATGTGCCCATGAGCCGCACCATAAACCAGTGCTTTTAGATCAGTTGAGCGCTGCACCGGAGCATGAGGCATAAGCTGCGAAAAGACGTTGGAGACACGGAAACTGTGAGTCATGACGGATGCAGATGGTGACATCATCTGCGTATGCAACAGAGGTAGTGGCATGATGTCTTGTGCAGACAGAGAGTGGTGGCAGAACTGCTTTAAAGGATTGGTGTACAGAGCAGAGGAATGGATCAATTACGATTGCAAAGTGGGCAACCCTGCCGCACTCCCCGGCGGAAGGGAATGGGCGCTGTGAGAAAGGTGGGCAGCTTGACTTGGAGAACGGCGTCTTGATAGAGTGAGAAAAGAAGAGAGACGAAGAAAGGAGGAAAACCGAAGTGAAGGAGTGTAGCCGATAGATAGGCATGTGAGATATTATCAAAAGCGGATTGTTCGTCAAGAGAGAGAAGGGCGAGTGGTTCAGAGCGAGATCGGGCAAGATGGATTAGATCAATAAGTAGATGGATATTATGAGAAAGTGAACGGCCGGGAACTGTGTAAATTTGATTTGGGGAGAGGATGTGAGTGAGAATGGTATTAAGGCGTTGGGAAAGAAGCTTAGTATAAAGTTTATAATCTAGATTTAAGAGGGAAATAGGGCGCCAATTCCCCAGGTCAAGGAGATCACCTTTCTTAGGGAATAGGACAACATATGCTACTGTGAATCGCCTTGGTAGAGGGGAGTGATTGAAAGCAGCAGAAAGTGCAGAAAAGAGAAATGGTAGAAGGAGAGGTAGAAAGGTTTTATAGAAGAGGAAAGTGAGGCCGTCCGGACCCGGTGCGGCCCTAGAGTTTAAAGAAGAAAACGTAGAGGATAGTTCAGAGAACGTGGAAGGAAGGAGGAGGAAGAGGCAAGATGGGGAGGAACTTGTGGTAGGTTAGAAAGAAGTGATGCCAAAGCTGAAGAGGAAGGCGGAGGAGATTCACAAAACTTCTCTGTATAGAACTTTCGGACCTGGGAACATAGAGTAAGTGGATCATCCGACACCTCTCCAGATGGGAGGCGAAGGTGCCGAAGTGAATTCGATGCTGTTCGTGTTTTTTCCATGGATGTAAGGAAATCGTAATTGGATGCGTCTGGCGATAGATGTTGTAGCCGGAGACGTCGTAGAGCTTGTTGAGCCAGAGGAAGGAGGATTGATCGCAGTTCTTCTTGATAGGGGCAGAAGAGAGGATCACTTAGGCTTAGGATGGAGAGCATGGAACGGATTTGGTTGAGACGCATGTTTTGAAGCGTATTTGCTTTAAAAGAAAGTTTGCGAACGTGGAGAACCAGTTGCTGTTTAATTTCCAACCAAAAAGTCAGACCACAAGGAGCTGATTGAAGTTGAGGTCGTTTGTCCTCAAGGAAGGAGCGTACTGAAGTGCAGAAGTCTGTATCTGTAAGAAGAGTGTCGTCAAGAGTCCATGGAGGAATTGTACGGGGTTGTGATGGAACTGCTTGAACAATAAGAATGATGGCACAATGGTCAGAAGAAGCTGTAGGAGTGATAATAGATTCTGTCACAGCTGTAAGCAGAGTAGGTGAGGCGTAGTATCTGTCAAGGCGAGCTGTGTACGGATTTTGATTATGTTGCGAGGGCCAAGTATGTACAGTCGATGAAGGATGGAAGTGACGGTGAACATCAATGAATGAGTTGTCGGAGACCACTGACTGAAGAAGATTCACCAAGTTAACACGGCGTTCTCTGGTGAAAGGAGATCTGTCCAGGGTAGGATTCAGAGTGCAATTGAAAACCCCTTCAATTAAAACATGATCTATGGGGGGAATGAGAGACAAAGCACGACGAAGTCGAGTAAAATGTATTGTCAAGTGGGTTGAACAGCTGGGAATATAAATATTAAATATATGATAAGATGTGGAAGCTATGGTGAATGATGCACACTGTAATAGGTCTCGACATAAGTTTCGAACCAAAAAAGAGGTGATAATGGAGTTGAAAGTATGGCGGATACCTATAGTTAGACCACTATGGGGTGATAGTTGGTAGGCATGGTGAAACACTGCCTACCAACTACGCCATCGTGAGAATATCGTAGTGGATTGGCAATTTGTCTCTTGTAGTAAGAGAAGATCAGCTCCTAACGGAGTGAGGTCTTCATGTACCAAGGCATTAGAAAATGGGGATGCAAATCCCCTGCAATTAAAAGATACAATCTTGAAGACTTTTTTTCCATTAATGCTTGCTGAAGAACCTTCACAACAGGAGGAAATGATTTGAGTTGATTAAAATAAGTTTTAGCCCACGGATGTTCCTTGCGAAGGCGGGAGAGGCATTGATTAAGGACTTGGATCTGATCAAGCACTAGAGGGAGAAACGATGCGTACTTTGAGAGTAAAGCATGCGTTGTGAAGTGGTCTGTCTTATGTGAGAGGTATTGATGTAAATCTTCATATGA
This sequence comes from Macrothele yani, assembly GCA_039090855.1. Lineage (NCBI taxonomy): Eukaryota > Metazoa > Arthropoda > Arachnida > Araneae > Macrothelidae > Macrothele > Macrothele yani. The sequence continues at coordinate 128,565,904 of CM076989.1, read as the reverse complement.
AATCGGCCCAGTAGGAACCGAGCCATCCTTAAGGTATTCAACAAGATCCTCAAATTTGAGGGGAGGCTCTTCGTTGGCCTGGACAGAAGAGGTAGCAGCCTTTGATGGTGAATTCTTCCGAGAGGCACTACCAGTACGGGGTGAGGTAGGTACGGGGTGATGCAGCAGTCTGTTTCTTCGGTGGGCGTCTTCGAGAAGAACCACGACGTTTCAGCGAAGGCTCAGTCGAGCTCTCATCAACTCGAGATTCGTGGCCAGAAAATCCGTCATCAGCAGATTTAGAAGTATCGATGATAAGGGCAGTGGAGAAACCCCTGAAGGGGACTCCGCTACAGAATGACGACGCATGGGAAGCGAACAATTAAGTGGTGGAAAATCCAGTTGCTGGTCGAAGGAAGAAGGGTCCGTAGACACGCGTTGACCAACTCCTGTAGTCGACTTTTGTGAAAGTTTCGATTCTGAAGCTTTCTGTGCAGTGGAAGAAGATGTTGCTCCGCTCAGAAGAGGGCTAGAAGTTGTAGGAGAATTATTAGGAGCCTGTGATGAGCAATGCACACGTAAATGATTCTCTCCGTGGCAAAAAGTGCAGTGGGGGGAGGTAGTCACTTCAATTCTCCTACGTTGCTGTCCACAACGAACGTTGAGCACCTTTGGGCAGGCGAGCAAATGTTCATCAGATTGGAAGATCACTCTTGCACTTCGACGAAATCCCCCTATGGATTTATCGTCTGGATCTCTCGGCGCGGCTGAAAGAGTAGTAACGGGCACAACAACTCGGCCGAACTTACTGAGTACAGTGAACAGCGCAACGTCTGATACCTCAGGTGGATCCGGATAAAATGTAACCTGGATGGGACGCTGAGAGACAGGTTCTGGTAGAAGATGGACGTCTTTAAGGGACAAACCTTCTGTCAAGATAAGATCCGTATGCTCTTTAAGAGCAAAGTACACCAACACAGCCCGAGGTATTCGAGCCATGTGAGTAATTCTGGCTCCTGCTGGAAGTATCTGCCTGAGAGCCATGCTATATTCTTTCAACTTTGTGTCTGGGAGCACATCAAAACACACTCCGAAGTCCATTGTAGAATAGAATTGTTTTTCAGCTGGGGAATCTTCGGGAATATCTATGGTGGAAGTAGTGCCATCAACACTGACGTACGAGTCTGGTAGGACTTCTGCAACAAACTTGGAAGGAGCTTTTGTTCCAGTAAGAGCGGCAGAGTATGCTCTAGGAACAGGACTCGAGCGTGAGGGCTGCAACGCAACCGGCTGTTTGAACTGAGTTGAAGTAGAGGGTAAATTAGCAGCGCTGTCAGACACATCCATGTCTTCACTTAAAGCAACAGAGGGCTGCGCTGCACTGACGTCACTGCTCGAAGCAGGGCAAAAAGCTTGAGCTGTAGTTGAGGAGTCACTTTCCACTTCTAGTGGTTGGGTGACGTCACCTGCAAACATTGGAGGAGATTTGTCTCGTGTCGAGGAGGAGGAGGCGGCGGCAGGAAATGCCTCGCTGATATGGGCGTGGACATCGCTCTTATCAGCAGCCGCCGACATTGTTAATGGCGAGGGCTACCTGAGAAATCGACCAGCTTGGTCGACAATTCAAATGATGATAACAGAAAAAATAAACTACTCACCAACTTGGGAGATGTATCAAAACAAAACGCAAACCTTCAGCTTGAAGGAACACGAAAGGAAAATGACGAACCACATGATGAAACACACTAAATAGGCACACAACATGGAGCTCAGAAAAGCTGGACTTAGGCCAAAGGCGGACCGACATTGTACTAATGTATGTCAATAAATGCTATGCTGTGTTTCCCTTCTGGGTGTCCGGTGAGTTATGTCATATAGTGAATATTTGTTATTTATATGTGCAGAAATCCAGTTGGGAAAAGTGACTGTAATCCTGATAAGACCGATTTGTGTGCGAGAAATCTATTTCCCAAAGCGCTAACAAAGATGTCTAAAAATGTTACATAAATTGAAATCCTATAGGAGTGTTCTACGTTTTCTGTGTTTTTGTTACAGAGTTGATTTTGTTTTGATGATGTTCTTGGTATTTTAATGAAAACGTCTTGCTGTTCTTCGTGCTTTAGTGTAATCTGAAATAAGTCATGGAACTCAAATTTGGCATTGCCTCGTCACCACAGAAAATTTTAGAATACCCATTGGCTTTTCATTGCAACAGGACATTCTGGTCCTTGGATTCTTGCTGTCTCCTCGGTTTTTCCATATATTGGCTTTTAATTGCAACGGGACATCCTGGTCCTTAGCTCCTTGGTGCCTCCTATTCTTCATGGGGAAACACGATAAGAACAATTTTAGATACTAAAAAAACTTTACCTATTAAAATCACGTTTTTGAAATATCGAGAAGTTCCAATTTCTTATGGGGAGGGTTAACATCCCCAACCCTGCTCTCCTCTTGGGCACGCCACTAAAGCCAGGCTCCTCCCTATGTAGCAAGCAAGTCAGGGTGGCGCAAGATTAAGAAAAAATGGATTCTCTACTAACAAGATATAAATGGAATTATAAAGATTGGTCACTTCTATCGCAAATAGCACTGATCAACACCTAAAAGGCCGCCAATGTGCCGCAGTGGTCGAAGCGCTGGCTTATGACCATTCGTCCGTGAAGGGTCCGGGTTCGCATCCCGGTGAGGCATGAATGTTTGTGTTTATTTTTGGGTACTGGCACTGGTGTGTTCCTTGATCAACACTGGCTCTCTGTGTATACTGATTATTTGACAGTCTGTGTACCATGTTTAATATGTCCTAGGTCTCTTAGTGGTACGTGATCAACGCTGGCTCTCTCTGTGTATATTGATCATTTGACATACTGTGTGCCATTTATAATGAATATATCGCTTCTGCTACTGAATTATAATGAATTCAGCTCCTTCTAAGCTAATGCTTCTTCTAATGCTTGTTGTTTGTTAATTATATCATGAATAAACTTTCCTGCTAGTAGTGTAGTAATAATAATGAACAAGCTTTTAACTGCTAGTAATGTTGTAATAGTAATTAAGATGAATAAAGTCTTATGCTGGTTTTTAATGATAAGCAACTAATGAAATTAACCTAACAGCCAGACAGAGATCTGACAAAACTATGAACTGAGAAAGACGTACTTACTAAGACAATCTTTTATTTGGTAAACTTCTGACTCTCACATAAACGAAGATCTCTTTACACACGAAACAAAGCTCTCACGCACATAAACAACCACTCTCTCTATACAACAACAGCTCTCTGACACATAAACAACAGCTCACTTCGTACAACAACAGCTCTCTCTACGTATCGTTGAACGCGCCTATTTATACTGGCTACCACCACGTCATGACTTACACTCATTGCCAGATCTCATTCAGCGGGAGAAATAACATCTCGTTCAGTAAGAAGATAATTTACATAGTAAAATAAAATAACCAGAGATAGTAAAAATCAAAAGGAAAGTGAATCTAGAGTATACGTTACACATGTTTAATTTGCACTTGTGATGTAAAACTGTCTCTGTTTATGTACACCAAAAAAATGTCTGAACTGTGTATGTCAATGTATCTGTCAACCAAATAAATAATTTTTAAACTTTCAATAAAAGAAACGCCTAAAAGTTAGCAACTGCTACACTCAAACGATTTTCTAATAAACAGTATTGCGCACAATGCATAGATAGCGTGGGCTACGAGAGCCGACGCCTTACTCGTGTTCCTTTGTTGACCGCTCGTCATCCGAAATTACGCCTCGCTTGGCGCCGGGGACATCAAAACTGGACTTTTGCAGAGTGTCGCAGCGTCGTGTTGTCAGATGAGTCCCGTTTTCAGCTGTAGAGAGCTGAAGGGAAGGTGCGGGTGTGGCGTCGACATCGTGAGGCCATGGTTCCGTCGTGCCAGTTGTTTTTGCTACTGATTTTATTCACTTATCGCGAATACCACATCACCTGGGTAGTGTTTGTAGAGCAACTAATAAATATCCTGCCGATTCATCGCTCGGCTCTTATATGGGTTTATAAAACCGTAGGATTCACGACGTACAAAACAGCAGCACATAATTTTTTTTTCGGTGTAAGGAATTGAAGCGCATCGATAAATTCAATTCGTTTAGCAGCAGGGATGAAAGTCCACACGAGGGTGATCTCAAAGTTTCGCACACTGTGGGTTATATCTCTTAGATAATATGTCTTAGAAAACGAATTTATTTCACAACATACTTTTACAGGCCTTCGAAGTAATATCTATGTTTCGATATGACAGTCGCTCGACGTCTCTGGGCAAATCTTGTATTCCAGTCAGGACACTGATGTACATTCTAAATTAACTTCCATTTTTAGTTCCTTTTCCTATGTAAATTTGTGTTTGTTCTCCGTTAAACTTCCAAACTTAACGTGACATCTTCTTTCTCACGAGAATACTATTGGCAACACATTTAAGACCTGAGAGAAAGTGACGTTGAATGTGATAAGAACGATAGATAAAAAGGACGATACGACAGTTGCTCATGTGGATGTGTGTGTGTAGACGTTCGATTGTTAAGTTAAATGTGAAATTAACAATTTTGTTGCCATGCTGTGGAGTTGTATTGAATTCGTGCTGGAAAAAAGAAAGAATTACGGTAAGTTGACTTCTGTTTATGTTTCGTCTGACCGTAAAAGCTTAATTAGAAACTATTGCATCGTATTCTTATTTAGTTTCAACATTCCTTAGTCATAGTTTGGACATAACGTAGAACCAATCTTGCTCACGAAAAAGACATTACGATATAACACCGCCATTGTTAAGGCGTCGTATTACTCTGGTCACCTCATTGGAAACATCCTGAATCGTCTCCTTCGGAGAGGCTTCTTCAGTTTTGGAAACAAGTCATAGTCTGGTGGGCTTATGTCAGGACTGTATGTCACGTGGGGAAGCAATTCTCATCCATACTTTACTAGAATGTTTCTTACTGTACGGGCAACACGTTGTCGTGCAAAATGATGACACCAGCTTCGAGCATATCGCGCCTTCTTTAGCGAATCTTTGGACGCAAAACATTTTGTAGAAACCTTCTGTAGTATTCCGCTTTTACAGTGGCCCCCTCGGGCAATCTGTCTGTTGCCATCTCTCCAAACTTGTCATTGGCCATAATAATCTTCATTAGCTTTACTTTCTTTTGTTGGCGGCGGAATTTTTCTGGCGAGGTGCTGCGATGTTAAAAAGATATATGCTTTTTGCAAAAGTTTGTACGGTTATTGTAGTGCTACGATGTTAAAAAGATATATGCTTTTTTCAAAAGTTTGTGGGGTTATTTTAGTGCTACGTTCCACTACACTAACCCTACACATTTCACACAATGCTTTATAAATTTTAGTAGGGGATTTTCCTCGCAAAGTTTCAATTTTAAAGTAGGATAGCTGGTCGCTACACGAGATCTAATATCACTCACTTTCTTCCTCAATTTCTAGGAGGAATGTTTCGGAACAGGAACAAATTAACCAACAAACGCAAACACAACTTTGTATACTAAAGTCTGACTCACAACTGGTGCAACGATTGGAGCGATTGCATCATCCGACTGGCAGCGCAGTGTGCAAAGTTTTTGGAATGACCTACAGAGATCCAATATATTCTTTTATTAAGAGATATGTTCTTTTATCTTGGTTAGCCAAATCAAGTCTCTTAATGCAGAACTTAGCAACAGGAAAGCTTTTGATAGATGAGCACCTAAAGATTGTGAAAGTTTTGAGATATTATTCGCTGCAGCTATTAAAGTCCCACTTTCATGAAAATGTTTACTCAACACTTTCAACAGTATGGTGTGATTGCACCATTCTGTCTGAAATATTACGCCAGCATTGGCAGGTTTTTATTTTTGCATTCTTCACTGAAAGAGAATTAAAAAAAAATGAAGAGGATTTTAGTATCCGGCAGTGGCGTATCTTGGGTCCGAGACCTGGGCCATCTCAGCCCTCCCACGATAGTATTGTTTTTTTTTAAATTGCGAAGTTTAATTTTTAATTGTTAAGAAACAGAAGTAACTTGTTTTCTAAATTTCAGGTACATGCTAATGCTAACATGATACCAACTAATTATGAGGATTAGGATTTGAACAATTATTTGTACATGAACTCTATTCTTCTTTCCTTTTGTGTGAACTTGAGTGTTACGTTTTCATAAAATGTTTCTTCCGAGTACATTTTCATATTTAAAAAGAATGTGTTTCTCTATTGACAAACCAGCCAAGTTGCTCGAATGTACGTATCCTTGTGTGGCTCTGAGATATATCTTGATTCTTTTTAATGCAAGAAACTTCTTTCGGCAGTTGCAATTGTTGATGAAAAGTTTATATTAGATCTGCTAATTTGTACATCTCACTAAACCCTATGTCCAATTTATACAAATTTGTGCAACAAGTAATGTCTCTCTTGATTTGTTTTTGTATTCATCAAGGGAATAAAACACATTCAGTTCATGTTTTAGTCGAGCTATATCAAAATTTGAAGCATAGAGTTCTTTCAGCTCTAACAGTAGATGGCAGGAAAGCTTTCATAAAATTTATTAAAACAGTTCGAATCCAACAATGCCACGAATTTAAGACACAATATCACTGATTTTAATTTATTGACATTTCACACAAACTGAAATAACTCTCGCAAAACACGTGATCTTATGGGCGAGAGCATGAGAGTGACTGAGGTAGTCCAAGTCTTCTCTGTTCAGAGCCAATTGTTGCCCAAAGTAGTGGCCCATTCCCTTCCACCCGCGACAAACACAACATCCATGCCTCACGGGTTTCGAACCCACCCTTCTCGTACGAATGGTCATAAGCCAGCACTCAGACCATTGCGCCACCGGGATGGACATCAGCTCTTCCAGAGTCTTCGTTTTTCTGAGTCGAAGACCTTTGACTTGTGAAAATTAGTACAATATCTTTTGGCTTAAAAATTAGGGACAGCAAAAGTGTTCTTTGTTTTATAAGCTGAAAATTGTGCTTCAGAGTGTGTAACTGACCCTTTTTTAATATGCATTCTTCTCTCATACTCGTCAATTAATTTAGATTTCACATAATCCACTGAAAGTTCCTTTTCATCTTCGCTTTCCAGAGCAGTTATCAATGTACTATAACTTTGTGGCATACTACGCAACAAAATTGCTATCATATGGATTTATTTTATTTGTTCCTCAGTGTTGTTTAATTTCTCTCTTAATACGCTTACTTCTTGTGTGATTACATTGGAATCGATTCAGTGTATTTTATACTGTACAGTTTTCTTAACAAATACAGTTTACTGGATAAATTTGTTCTTTCATGAACTCGTTTGAGCTTGTTCCAGGTATCCTTTGCACTGGCCTCGTGTAACACATGATACAAATGTGAATCACCGATATACAAACAAATCAATGCTCTGCATTGCCTATCCTTTTTAACCCATGTTTCATCTACAGTTTCTGGTTTGTGTTCAAACACTACATCACTTAGGTTTTCCCTGATTAGCAACATCTCCATCCTAAATTTCCACGTTGCATAGTTAGCTGTAACGTATACTCTCGATTCACTTTCCTTTTGATTTGTACTATCTCTGGTTATTTTATTTAACTATGTAAATTATCTTCTTACTGAACGAGATGTTATTTCTCCCGCTGAATGAGATCTGGCAATGAGTGTAAGTCATGACGTGGTGGTAGCCAGTATAAATAGGCGCGTTCAACGATACGAGAGGAGAGCGTTTGTTGTTGTAGCGAGAGAGAGCGTTTGTTGTGTAGAGAGAGAGAGCGTTTGTTGTTGTAGAGAGAGAGAGCGTTTGTTGTTGTAGAGAGAGAGAGCGTTTGTTGTTGTATAGAGAGAGCGTTTGTTTATGTGAGAGAGCTTTTTGTTGATGTGCGTAGAGTGAGCTCTGGTTTATGTGTGAAAAAGCTGTTGTTGTATAAAGAGATCTTCGTTTATGTGAGAGCCAGAAGTCTCACTAATAAAGAATTTGTTGTAAGTACGTTTTTCTCAGTTCATAGTTTTGTCAGATCTCTGTCTGGCTGTTAGGTTTATTTCATTAGGTGATTATTATTAACAACCAGCATAAGACTTTATTCATCTTAATTACTACTACAACATTACTAGCAGTTAAAAGCTTCTTCATTATTATTACTACACTACTAGCAGGAAAGTTTATTCATGATATAATTAACAAACAACAACCATTACTAGAAGAAACTAGTAGCAGAAGCATTATATTCATTATAAAGCATTAGAAGAAGCTGACTTCATTATAATTAGCTTAGTAGTTAAAAGCTATATTCATTATAATTGGCGCCCGAACTTTTCTCGGACACGAGGTCTTGACAATTATTACCCATGTCTTCCTTACCTGAGACAACTTCAATTTATCACCCTAAGGCAAGTTTCGAGGGTGATGGTGTTTTTGACAATTTGCGAGAAGCCTGTGGGTCTCACTTTGATATGAATGATCTACATGTACCCAGGCCTTCTTCACAATTTCGTAATTCACCAGCTTCCTGTTACTCTGAGTCGCGGGTCGTACCTGAGGGAGTTCAATCCTCTCAGCGAAGCAGAATGCTTGCCCATTTCGTGCCGCATGCAGGAACAATTCATTTCAATGGGTTGGAGGGATCCTTAAAGTTCCTCGAAGATTTGGAAGATCATTTTGATCTATACAATATTCCTGAAGACTGCAAAGTACAAATTGCAGGCACTTGCTTGAAGGATACCGCTAAGACCTGGTATCGGCAGTGGAGAGTGTCGAACCCGGATTCTCATTATGAGAATTTCCGAGCAGAATTTTTGGAGGTCTTTCCTTTCGGCCTCAGTCGAGCTAGCCTTGCACAACAACTTTTTCTCGTCAGCAAGGACCCAACGATAGCCCTGTTGCATTTGCGTTGGAAACAACACGCTTATATAACTTATGGGATCCACATGCCAGTCATGTCGACATGTTGGATACCCTATTGCAGCAGCTCGACCAATTTTTACAAGATTTTCTTGAGGTTTGACACCCTGCTACAATTCATGAATGCCTTCGCCTCATACGAATGTATGAAGAGCGACATGGCAAACATGGTTCAACTCACCATGCTCGGGCACCCCGCGAGGCTTATTACGAAAACCCTCAGCGGCATAATAGGCCCAATAACTTTCAGCGCGAGCATACACAAGTGCACGCCCAAGCTTCATACGTTCCACCTCACAGAAGAGTGGCAAACCAACCGCGAGTTTCTGAACAATCTTCGGGATATCGTACAAATGCACAGTATGCTCGACCCCGTTCCAATTCGCAGCATTCGGAACGTTTTCATGCTCAGGGCAATGATTATTTTTCTGCCCGTGCTGAGGGAAGAAGTAATAGATATGAAAATGTCAACAGACACGCGGAGTTCTCGACGCAGGTTTCACGCAGTTTTCCTCATCGTGAAAATTTTCCCGATACCCGGCAGGGTCGAGGTTTCAGACCGCATGATAATCCAACCAGGAATCCTTTAAACTTCCAAAGGAAGTAGAACAAGGGTCGGTCCTGCTTCCTGATACCAAGCATTCTGACCCTAAAACAGTATTAGTGACTGTTCAAACTTCTCAGTTGCCTGATGTATTCTTGACAATCGATGATATTATTGTCGAGACAAAGTTCGACACTGGTTCTGAAATATCAGCCCTAAATACGAAGTTTTGCACTGACAGTTTTCCTGCAATACTTGTTCAGCCTGCGACGCAGTATTTGCGAGGTGCAAATAACGAAATCTTCAGTATCACAGGAACTGTCACATTATCTCTAGGGCTGGGAAAGGCTCGTTTTACGCATTCTTTCCTGCTTATAGACGAACTACCTGTTAAATGTCTAATGGGAATGGACTTTATTCATACGTTTCAAATATCGTACAAAATTTCGTACAGCATGTGATTTCCTTTCCGGAACCTGTTCAAATGATTGCTGCGGTTCCTATGGATATAACGAGTTTGTTATTGAGTAACCAATTGAATGAGAGGCAACGAAACCAGCTTTCTCTACTTTTGCAGGAAAGCCCTGGTTTATTTTCTGATCAACCTGGTTTCACACAGGTGGTTTATCATGTCATTGACACTGAGGGTTCGAAACCGATAGCGACGAAACCTTACCCTTGTGCTCCCCATAAGAAACGGGAAATGCAACGTCAAATTTCTGAAATGATTAAACAGGGCATAATAAGGGAATCAACAAGCGCCTGGGCTGCTCCTGCCTTTTTGGTTCCAAAGAAACAACCCAATGAATTTCGTTTCGTGACAGATTTCCGCAAGCTCAACCAAGTCACAAAAACGATCAATTATCCACTACCTGTCATGTCGCATATTTTGCATGACCTGCCATCAACTAAATGGATGTCAACCTTGGATTTGGCGAGTGGATATTGGCAGGTGGCGTTACATTCAGACTCTGTCGATAAAACAGGCTTTGTGACTCCTTTTGGGGCTTATGAATACCTGCGTATGCCCTTTGGATTAGCTTCTGCACCTGATACTTTCCAAAAGCTTATGGATACGGTTCTAAGACCTGTTCTGGGTCCCCATGTGCATGTATATTTGGATGACATTATTATTACATCCGAGACTTTTGACGAGCACCTTTCTCTGCTCAAACAGGTGTTCCAACTCATATACAATGCTGGCTTGACGTTAAAACCTAGTAAATGCCAGATAGCGAGGGACGAGATTGTATATCTGGGGTTGAAAATCACTCCCCACGGCTTATTTACGGATAATGAAAAAATTAGGCCTATTGTTGACTTTCCTCGGCCTAAAACAGCAAAAGAACTATCACGCTTTCTGGGAATGACAGGATGGTATCAGCAGTTCGTCCCCGCTTATGCTACAATCTGTGAGCCATTGTATGCTTTGAAACGTAAATACAAGAAGTTTTTTTGGACACCTGAGGCTAACGCTGCATTTGAAACACTGAAGTCTGCGTTGACTTATCCTCCTGTGTTGGCTTTCCCGGATCATACTAAGGAATTTGATATTTATACTGACGCATCTGGAGTTGGTCTTGGTTGCGTTTTGTCACAAGCTGGGCATCCAATAGCTTTTGCGTCTCGTACTTTAGCCAAAGCTGAACGCAATTACTCAGCTACGGAACGTGAATGTCTTGCTGTTGTGTATGCTCTTGACAAATTTCAATGTTATCTTAACGAATTGACAGTTAACATAATTACGGATCATTCTGCCCTTCAGTATTTGAATTCTGCTAAGCACCTATCTCAAAGACTTATGAAGTGGGCTCTGAAGTTACAAGAGAGCAATATCAAAATTTCGTACCAACCAGGTCATAAGAATCAATTACCGGACGCATTGTCTCGCGTTCCGATTAGTGGGGTCCCCACAGAAACTACTCCTGGATGTCAGCCTTTACTTCTAATAGCTGATATAACATCCAGAGAACAGATAATGGCAGAATTAATAAATGATCCAGATTTTGGGGATATTTATAATTTTTTGCTTGCGGGTTCGCCCCTACAAAGTGATCCTTCTCTTGCTGGAAGATCACAGCATTTTGTAGTCATAGAGGGTCTGCTTTACTATACGAAATCTAGGACTACTAGGGCAGAGTTTCGCCCATGTATTCTGCGAACCCTTAGAATGGCTCTTTTAAACGAATTTCATGACAAACCTCTTGCAGGCCATTTAGGTATTCGCAAGACCCGTTGTAAATTGCGGGATGTTGCCTATTGGCCTGGCATGTACCAAAGTGTGCTCGCATACGTTCAATCATGTCACTTGTGTCAGATTATTAATTACCGTAATGTAAGACCGGCCGGTCACTTGAAATCTAGTTCAAGTTCTCATGTTTTTGATATTATTTCAATAGATTTATTGGGACCTTATCCTTTATCTGTTAAAAACAAAGCTCGTTACGTTTTAGTATTAACTGATAATTTATCTAAATGGGTTGAAGTTTTTCCCATTAAAGCCGCTACGGCAGAAGTTATTTGTAATGTATTAATTAATGGAGTATTCTCTAGATATGGTGCACCTAATAAAGTAGTTTCGGATAATGGTCCTCAATTTATTTCTGACATTTTTGAAAGAATGTGTGCGAGACTACACATTATGCATAAATTCATTTCCCCATATCATCCCCAGAGTAATCCTGCGGAACGAGTAAACCGTACGCTTGTGAAAATGATTGCTACATTTGTCATGGATCATCACGAGCGATGGGATGACCATCTTGAGCTTTTTTCGTTCGCCCTCCGCTCGTCTGTTCACGAATCTACTAAAATTACTCCTGCAGAACTTTTTCTGGGTCGCAAAATTAAAACCCCTTTTGAAAATTTAACGGGGATTATCGACGAACTAAACCAGCGACCAACTCCGCAATCAGTACGAATCATGGCTGGAAAAGCTCGTGTTGCAATGCTAGGAGCACAAGCGGTTCAAGCAAGATATTATAATACTAGGCGTAGGGAACCAGATCTTGTCGTTGGAGATCTCACTCTCGTGGAAACGCACTTCCAGTCTTCTGTTTCTCATACTTTAGTGAAGAAATTTGCACCCAGCTACGAATTTCCATATCAGGTGGCAAATGTGTTTGAAAATAACATTGTTCTTGAAAAACCTGACAATCAATTTCAATACGTACACGTTGCTCAGTGTCGTAAGTATCATGAACGAAATATCGATTTTATAATCAACCCTACTCAACCTTCTGTTCCACAGACTCAAGAGTCTATATCTCACGATCAACCTCCAGAAATTTTGGACGAACCAACAAACATTTTTGAAGAATCTCCAGTGATTTTTTCTTCACCCTCCCCTCCTCAAGACGGGTTTCCAAACACGCAACCTGATTCTCCCATGAGACCAAGGCTCGAATCAAGTTCTTCAAATACTAGTATCGTTCCTTTCCGTCCAACCATTGCCAAGACTATTGCTGCACCATTTCCTGATAACTCTGCAACACCACAAGCTCCTACTTCCTTGAATACCTCGTCAGAGAGTATTCCTATAGGCAGACATAAACATCGCCCTGCACGACCACTAAATTACAGCAGCGACTCAGAGGCTTCAAATATTTCGGATTTATCAGCTATGAACAATAATTTGACTATTTCTAAACGTCAAACACCAATTACAAACCGTCCAGCACCACCAACAGCTGGTCAAAAACGTAACTTGTCTCCCCAATCTGCTTTGCCGCAACAGCGACGAAGGCAGAGATCCTTGCATCCGCCCGGGTTTCGCCCCTGGAACCTACGCTCAGGGCAAACAGGGCCGATACCTGCTGCTACTCTCATGCCACGAGGCAGAAAACGAAAACAAACGATGTGGCCGGAGCCACGTCCGTCCAAAAGAATGCTGGAAGGACACCACGAGCCCCAGCACAAAGGGACTACATATCAAAAGCCTGGGGGAGCCCGTTCCTGTCAGCCGCAGGGATTTCCGGACCGACGGACTTCAGCCGTTCCTGACCGTTCCTATGAGCCGCAGGGATTTCCGGACCGCCAGACTTCAGCCGTTCCTGACCGACGGACGTCAACCGTTCCTGACCGTTCCTATCAGCCGCAGGGATTTCCGGACCGACAGACTTTAGTCGTTCCTGACCGACGGATTTCAGCCGTTCCTGACCGTTCCTGTCAGCCGCCGGGATTTCTTGACCGACAGAATACAGATGTTCCAGATCCATTCAAATCCTTGAAACGCCCAACGCCACCTGAATTTACCAGTCCGATTAGGCCTGGAAAACGTTATCGTACTAGAGTTTTTTATGCGTCCTCCAGATAAGTAAGTTCTCGTGGACAGGTTCTTTTCTCCGTTTGTTGTTTTTCTTGCACGACCAGTTGGCGTGTCAGAATTTCTTTTTTTCGTGTGGGCCTATGCATTCTTTTTTGTGTATATATGTGTTTTTTTTTATATTTCTTCTATGTCCATCTACTAATCCAAATTTTTTTATATATCTATGTGCTTAGGGGTAAAATAATAAAATTGTTACTGTTAGGCAGCTCCAGGCAATCTTCGCTGCTGATACAGTTGGTGTGTATTCAACGAATAATGAGAACGTAATTTGAAATTAAAAATGTGATTCCTGCTAGGCAGAATAAAAGGAAGGTATGCCGATGCAGGTTTGTTTTGTTCAAGTATACAAAGTGTTTCACAGACGAATACAGATTTCTTGATTTTGTCATGCCAAGTTTGAGATTGTACATACTGCTGCCACCAAACAACAAAACAAAAAAGAGGTCGATAAACGTCAATCAACGAAGTGTAAGACTTACACTCCAAAATTGATAGGTTTTTCGAAAAAAAAAAAAAAAAAAAATTAAGGGGGAGATGATGTAACGTATACTCTCGATTCACTTTCCTTTTGATTTGTACTATCTCTGGTTATTTTATTTTACTATGTAAATTATCTTCTTACTGAACGAGATGTTATTTCTCCCGCTGAATGAGATCTGGCAATGAGTGTAAGTCATGACGTGGTGGTAGCCAGTATAAATAGGCGCATTCAACGATACGAGAGGAGAGCGTTTGTTGTTGTAGCGAGAGAGAGCGTTTGTTGTGAAGAGAGAGAGAGAGAGCGTTTGTTGTTGTAGAGAGAGAGAGAGCGTTTGTTGTTGTATAGAGAGAGCGTTTGTTTACGTGAGAGAGCTTTTTGTTGATATGCGTAGAGTGAGCTCTGGTTTATGTGTGAGAAAGCTGTTGTTGTATAAAGAGATCTTCGTTTATGTGAGAGCCAGAAGTTTCACTAATAAAGAATTTGTTGTAAGTACGTTTTTCTCAGTTCATAGTTTTGTCAGATCTCTGTCTGGCTGTTAGGTTTATTTCATTAGGTGATTTTCATCTTAATTACTACAACATTACTAGCAGTTAAAAAAGCTTGTTCATTATTATTACTACACTACTAGCAGGAAAGTTTATTCATGATATAATTAACAAACAACAACCATTACTAGAAGAAACTAGTAGCAGAAGCATTATATTCATTATAAAGCATTAGAAGAAGCTGACTTTATTATAATTAGCTTAGTAGTTAAAAGCTATATTCATTATATAGCTTCTGTCAGTTTTTCTGTGTGAATATATTCTTTTGACATCGCCATTTTGCTGACTGTTTTGCTCTGTACTTAGTACTTATGTCTTTTCTTTTCACTTATTTCCGAAGCTGCGATATGAAATTAGTTTACAGTCTCATAATCAAATAATTGATGGTATAAGTTAAGTTTTGTGTAATTCGAGTTCCAATAATGAGTACTATTTGTACTATGTAAGAACTACCATACGTTAAAACTAAGAAATGATTTGCAACGGTAACTATGTTCATAATCGACACACTCTTGAAATGATGTATCGTTATTTATTCTTGAATAATCACACGACAACTAAAACGCCAATGTAAGTTCACTGATAATACTATACATAGAAAGAATGAGTTTTTAATCAACAACGACTCCGCACTTCAAGTTATTGCGTATTTTAGCTTTTTATTTAGTCTGTTTTGAACAGTCTTACAGTGGATTAATATTCATTTGGCACTTCAAAAACAGTTTATATTCCAGCCAGAATCCTTTTAGGAGATCTTAATATTTTTTTCAGAGCTCTTTCTGTGAGAACAACAAACAGCGAGTTCCCACACATCACAGCGACGCCATCGCAACTGATCCTGGGTCGTGATCCCATAATCTTCTGAAACGAGCTGCTAGCTGGTCGGCATTCTCGCAAACATGAACCGAAACTCACAAATGTAAACTTGCAGCATGTGGCCGAAACTCACAAATGTAAACTTGCAGCATGTAGCCGAAACTGACAAATGTGAACTTGCACAAACCGAAACTCACAAATGTAAACTTGCACGAACCGAAACTAACAAATGTAAACTTGCACGAACCGAAACTCACAAATGTGAACTTGCACGAACCGAAACTCACAAATGAAAACTTGCAACATTCTTCACAAGAGGCCAAACGTTTATCACTTCAGAACGTTATTGTGCTGAATTACACCAGATGCACCGGGAATTGTTGCAGAAACAACCGGCTTTGGTCAACAGATGTGGTGTTCTTTTGCTCCAGGACAAAGCTTGCCCTCATGTCGCACAAAGAACGATGCTGACACTAAGTTCCTTGAGCTATAAAGCACTCCCTCATCTTGCCTATTACCCGGACTTGTCTCCGACAGACTGTCACTTGTTTCGTCGCCCGGAGCACTTCCTATCCGGGAAACAGTTCACGACAGACAACGAGGTTCAACGTGCAATTGCTGATTTCTTCGGGTCCCAGCTACAAGACTTTTTTGTTCCGGGTTCATAGCCTTGCTGGACAGATTGCAACTCTGTGTCGATGCCGAGGGGAATTAATTTGCCTAGGCAAGTTGTCCTACATTTCCGTCCTCACCGTCCACGTGTGCCTGTCCTTTGCCGGACATTTCATTCGCATTAACCCATTAGACTTCCAAGATAACAAGGCATTTCTTAAAATTGATAATGGTATTTTATTCCACTCCTCTTCCACTGCTTTTCGTAGTCCAATCATTGTTTTAGGTCTGCATTTAGAAAGCTCTCTTTTTAGCAGTCCAAAGGCACATTAGTCCATTGGTGACACATCAGGGACTTGGAAGGAATATGAGCAAACGGTATAGACGTCTCTTTTTTTCATTTTTTCAAGAAATCTAATAGTAGATTTGAACGTATGACTGTGTAGTCTTATCCTGATGGAGTTCTCCTTTTTGAAGTTCTGTGGATAAAGGAATGCTATTTCCTTTTAAAATATGGGAGTTAAAACATTATTTTGCTAATATGTACGATTGATTTTAAGAGTCTTTTCAAATTTTGTTAACTTTAATTTCCCATTGTACGAGAAACCAACAATAATCGCGAATCCTTTAATGTAAGTTTCTTCAGACTGTTAGAACAAAGTTTGTAAGTCTTTTTTTTTTTTTTTTTTTTTTTGCTCATTTGCGGTAGTAAATCGACCTTTTTTTACAATCGTTTAGGTAGATACATGTTTTAACAATTGTCACAATAAATTTACGTGTCTCCGGCTTTGGGATTTTCATAAAGAAGTCTACACCGTGTTCTTTTTTCTCTATTATTAATAATATTGCTTATTTTACATTTAGAAATGGCAATTCCATGATTTTGCTTGCGTCATTTAATTACAGAATACGAATATTTCTCTTTGTAAACAGAAAAACATAACCTTCTATTCACAGCTTGTTTACGAGCGCTATTTTCTTGGCAGACTATATTCAACTGCAATAGATGCTTTTTCCGTGTTTATCTAACACGCTGTTGCCAGATCCATTTCTTTGGATTTTTTTTTATTGTCTGTAATTTTTTATCATAGACGTTGTAAAAATGCGTGAACATCATCTGTAATTCATTAGAATTTATCCTTTCCGCCCCGGTGGCGCCGTGGTCTAAGCGTTGGCTTCTGAACATTCGTCCGAGATGGGTCCGGGTTCGAATCCCAATGAGGAATGAATGTTGTGTTTGCCTTATGGCACTGGCTCTCTCCCTTCCCCATGAACAAGTTACCCTAAATTCGGGACGGGCGACTGCTTATAGCCCATCGAGTTGCTTACGGTTCTCGTTAAACATCCAATACAAGATATCAAAGAAAACAAACAACAACTCTTCCATAGTCCATTCATAATATTCCTACGCCATGTTACTAATTTACCAGAGATCCCAAAGGTAAATTTGTTCAGAAAGTCGATCAAAGTTACCGTTAGGATCTGTGGAAACATTCATTTCTGTTATTACACGAATAAATTGTACGTACAACGTGTATTGTATTTGTGATTCAAAAAGTCTTTCTACCAATCCGATTTTTACCAGCACTAATTGTTTTCCTTTTTCTTTTTGAGTCTTTTATCACGCGTAATTTAAGAAATTGTGAAATTTCTCTTTTTTGGTAATATTTAAAAAATTATTCCGCACTGCATCGATGGACACCGATTATCCATTACACTATGACCACCTACCTAATAAGCTGTAGGACCCTCTTTAGCCAGCAAAACAGCGGCCATTTGGTGAGGCATCAATTCGCTGAGGTGGTGCTAGGCATCCTGGAGTATCTGGTACCATAATATCAACAGCAGATCATCCAGTTCCCGTGCATTTCGGCGTGGTGGTGATGTAGCACGAACCCGTTTTCCAAGTCAAACCCCAAATGTTTGATTGGGTTCATGTCAGGTGAGTTTGGAGCCCTGGGCATTAACAGAAAGCCACTAGCATGTTTTTTTTATTCTGCCCAGATGCATGATGTCCGTGTCAGAGGGACTCTCCGTTCTCCATCAGCCCTTGGGTCATGGAACAGAGAATATAGAGCCAGAGTGGATATCGCACGAAGGACAGGTTTATGGGCTGTACTGCTGAGATGGTAGGGGGAGGGGATTGTTTTGCCAAAGCTTTCGTAAAACACAGCGGCTTTGTGAATATTTCTGTTTGGAAAGTGCACAAAATTTGGGGCACTATATGGTTCAGTCTTTGGCTGCCTAAAGGGTTAAATCTTTCCATGTAAGGGGTCTTATACCATATCTCAATATTTATGTTCCTTTTGCTTCGGAAGTGGATGTGAGTGAACCCATGAGCTTTTCGACTAATTTGATTCGAATATTTGATCACTGTTTGTCACGTTCATAAACTTAACAAATTGTAAATTGTCTTAGCATTTAAATCAGCATGAAGCCAGTCAAGTTTCTGATGTGGCCTTACTTTAGGATATTTTCTGTTCTCGTGCTAATTGCCTTGGATTTTTCATCATAGAAATATTCTAAGTTACATTGAACCTCCCCGGAGAGAACTATAAACATTATTCGCAAATCGACCACAGTCGTCCCGAAGACTTCTCAATTATTGACACTCAAGAAACGCATATAGCGTATTAAATTCGTTTATTTTTGTGGTGTAATAAGCACAAAGGTTCTCCAAGCTTTCGCACTCCACTGAGAGGTTTTTTCAAGGCAATGGTAGGCATAAAAATGTTTACCATTGCCTTGAAAAAGCCTCCCAATAGGGTGCGAAAGCTGGGAGGATCTTTGTGCTTATTGCACCACAAAAACAAACGGATTTAATACGCTATATGCGTTTCTTGAGTATTCACGGTCTGATACAGTCAACTCCAGATTATCCGCGACGCGACTTTGCTGTTAAAGTTTTTTTATCACTAAAATATGGGTAATCTTTTTTTTAGTTGCTGTAATATTTTCTTATTACAAAAAATGAATTGAAGAAGGATGCTACTTAAATAATTTCTGGCAAAGCTATTGAACTCTTGACTATCTATGACGTGGTAAGCGCCTGGGTTTCAGTTGAACCCACCACTGTCACCAGGTCGTGAAGAAACATTCTCTCAGATGGAAATTGCACTTCTGAAGAAAATGCAAGTGCTAACATAATAGAATTCACTAAATAAGTGAAATCGGTTCACGGAGGATAAAACGTAGATTAAAATAATATCGCCAAATGGATGAACTGCGACATACGTGACCCTGGATATGAACATTTAACTGACAAACAGATAATTAATAAAGTTAGAGGACTAGCAGATGAAAACGAAGGATATGAAGTGGAGATTTCACAGCTACGGGTTAATCATGAATCGGCATTGCAACATGTCGACGGCCTGCTCGAGTACCTTGAAGGGCAAGACCGTTAATAACTGATAAACTGGTTTTGCTCCGACTGCAGTCCCGAATAAAAAAAATCGTAAAATTAACTAATAGCCTGAATAAAACATAACACTATGTTATTCGTGTAATTTGTAGATTAATTTATTTTTCCTGTAAAAATTTTGATTTTCCGCGAAACTCCCACTATCGTGGATAATCGGGAGTTGACTGTATTTAAAATAACGTTCTGAATAATTGTACGCACATTTTATGCGAACCCTAAAAAAAATGTAACTTCTTTCTCGAAATACGACAACATGCGATTTTTGTGATTTTCGAAATACTTGTACATCCCTATAGATGGTATGACAATACTCTTATGCACGTATATGTTGTCTATTTTCAAGAACAAACTCTTTCTTTGACCAAAAACGACACATTTTTTGAGTAAAGCGGAGTACCGAACAAGATATACCTCGTAGAAATAAAATTCTGAGCTGGAGGGAGGGTGGGCGGAACTCGAAGCGCAGCCAACTCCTCGTGGTGAGTTCTGGGTTGTTTCCATATGTGACATTGGAAGCAAGCGAAGAGCTACACATTGCAAAGCAAACTGAGTGTACTACACATTCATACGCATGGTGCACTCAGAACAGCGCAATTTTCTATGGACTTTTCCGATGCCCTACATGCCAGGATACCTTTACCTAGCCTAGGCCTAAGGGCTAAATGTGGGAAGGAAATGGTGAGTTCGCGTGCAGTGCGGAGACATAGCATATTCATCAACTTCAACAAAAAAGTTTTCGCTGTTATTGGGAACACTAAAGGACATTTTTCCGAACTAGGGGTTACTCGATTTCAATTACAAAAAATTCCATCCGTTTTTGCTTACGACCCAAATGCGGTCGAAAAAACGCGAACTTAGTGTGGCGTGCGGAGACATAAGATCTTAGTCGATTTCAAAATAATTTCTTTTGTTATTCTTGATGATCTAAATGTCAATTTTTCAGCACTAGGCAATAAGCAAATAAAAAACAAAGTTTTCTTCGACCCACTCTAGAGTGTAAGATTGGTGAATAAAATACTAGAGGTTTAAATGGCAAGATGAATGAGGTGATTGAAGAAATTAATAAGTATAAATTGGATGTGCTGTTTGTAAGTGAAACAAAAAAGGAGGAAATGGCGATAGGAGAAGTGCATGGCATGGTGAGTTTGTTGTCTGGAGTATTAGATAATGTTAAGGAATAGGCTGGTGTAGGTGTGATTTTTAGTGAAAAGATGAAGAACAACTTGATCCATTACAGCTGCATTAGTGAGAGCATTCTTTGGATATGTCTAAAAGTGAAACTTCAGAGAATAGTAATGTTGTAGTGTATGCTCCTTGTGACTCGGAGCCTTCTGATAAGAAGGACGATTTCTGGAATGAGCTAAAAGCTGTTTTGAGGCAGTTTGGTGCTAAAGAAAAAATTATAATAGCAGGGGATTTCAATGCTCGAGCAGGTGTGCAGAATGCGATTTCTGACAATGTTCTAGGTAAGTTTAATGCTCCTTGTGTAAATGAAAATGGTGAAAGATTAATTGAACTCTGCATTGAGAATAGTTTGTGTGTATCTAATACGTTTTTCAACCACAAATATATCCACACATATACTTGGGAAAATCGTACTCTTGGTCAAAAGAGTGTTATAGATTTTGTTGTCTGCGATCAGCGTCTGAAACACTTAGTTGTTGACACTCGTGTGATGAGAGGTGCGGATGTTGGCTCTGATCATTATTTGGTAATGTCCCGAGTGAAACTGAATGTCGGTTGGAGGAAAAGGAATAGGAAGAGGCCTAGGATGGAAGGAGTAGAGGTTTAAAGGCTTCCTGAAGATCATCAGCGTTATGCTAACTTACTCAGAAAACGACTGGCGGAGCTGAAGTCATGTGCGAGGGATGTAGAAAAGAAGTGGGGATGTTTTAAGAACTGTGTTGTCACTGCTGCTGAAGAGGTCTGTGGCACCACAATAGTGGGTAACAATAGAGGTGATACTTGGTGGAATAGTGAGATTAAAGAGGCAGTAAATACAAAGAAGGAAGCATATTTGGGGATGTTGCAAGGTAGAGTTTCTGTGGATGAATACCGCTGTAAGAAGCGGGAAGCAGCTAAGCTGGTTCACCAGAGTAAGGAAAAGATAGGAAGGAGAAGGTGGAACGGCATGAATTGGCTTTTTTGAAAGATAGAAAGACTTTCTGGAAGTACATGAGAGACAGGGAAAATAGGGGAAACAAAGTTGTAAGTTGTGTAAAGAATAGGATTGGGGATATGATATGGGAGTCCAATGAGTTAAGTGAAAGATGGGGTGAATTATTCTGTGAGTTATTAGAACATATAAGCAAAGGTGATTCTGAGGCAGAAGCAGATGATGTCACAGTGAAGGAGGGTAGCACAGGTGGTATCTTAAGAGAAAAGGTGTGTAAAGCTCTAAAATCTCTTCAGAATGGCAAGACTCCGGGAGTTGGTGGCATAACTGCTGAGATGTTGAAATGGTTACTTCCTGTTTCGGCTATTCTTGATTGGCCTATTCTTCGTACGTCGAAAGTTAATGGGTTCCGCCAGTTTAGGCGAGGAGATAATTCTTGATTCGCCTATTCTTGTCTGGCCTAACACTTTCATCTGCTAGAGGGGAGGGATTCACCTGGAGCAAACTTATTGATTCGCCTACGTCGAAAGTTAATGGGGCGAGAAAATGCTATTACCTATTACATTATTTCGCTTAAGCTTTGACGGAGTGATTTAAAAAAAAGATACATCTTTACCTCTCGTGAATTTTTTTTTATCGTAACACCAAACACTAAAAAAGACAATTTTTCCCGTGAAAAAAAAAAAGCTAGTTTTATCCCTAGGGTTTGAAACTAGTTTTATTTCTTTAATCGAAAAAAAAACCTAGTAGAAATCAAAATTGTGCAAAACATTTATAATTTAAAAAAAGGGAAGGTTGTTACATTAATTCGCATAAGCTTTGAAGGAGTGATTTAAAAAAAAGATTCATCTTTAACTCCCGTGGTTGCTTTTTTAATCAAAACAATAAATCACTAAATCTTCCGTGCGTTGATGTAGGAGATATCAAATGATGAGTAAAAAGTAAAAAACGGAAGGTAGTCCTCACAGGTAGTCGTCAGCGTGATTAAGGTGTGAAATGTGTCGTCCAATAAAAATCGAGAGAAACTATAGTGAGGAGTGGGGGAGGGGTAATGTGCGTGTAAGGCAGAATTTAAGAAAGCGCTGATAATGAAAAGGTAAATAAAAATAAAGGGTAGAGAGATGTTGATGCGGGGTCCGGACTAAATTCAACCGGACACTGGCCCACTCGGATATTTGCCCACCCGGACATTTGCCCATTGGACAGTTGCCCACCCGGACATTTGCGCATTGCGACAGTTGCCCACCTGGACACTTGCCCACTATGGATGATTTGTATATAATACTTCCGGTCTAGGCTAGGAAAACTGATCTCATAAATATTTACCGACCATATAAACATATAAAAATTGCACTTTGTTTTAGAAATGTTGAAATTTAAGGGGGTTACCTCCAAACCTAAACCTATATGTATATTGCCTTTGTTATGGGTTCAAAAAGCTGAAACCTAAATCACAAGACAACGCTATCAATAGGCGAACAACGCACTTTAAAATTCGGAAAATTTAAATTTAGGAGCGTTACCCCCCAAATACAAACTAACATATATAATCATTTGATTTGAGATGACATAAGTATTGTTATAGAGAAATATTTCCTTCGCCATCAACATCGGCCATTATACGTCTGCCCAGTCAAACCTGCCACCACGCTCAAAGCAAAGCATTTTCCTCAGGCTCCTGGAAAACTATATGATCAGTAATAAATTAGAATGTTTTGATTACCAGTTCTCTGAACTAAAAAATGGAAACAGCGGTATAAAATTCTGTGGGCAAAATCATTTGACTGCCTCGCGGCATTGAAACTGAAATATTCCTTCCCGACGTGAAAACAAGTTCAGTTTATTTGACCTCTAGAGTATACAAAACAGACGTCTACTATTCCTCTTTCTCCCTGCTCCCCGCTCCTATAAATCCCCTATTAATCGCATGCATAATTCTATATACAATGACAAACACACAGGGGTGTACAGAAAAAACCACCAGCAACTACGGAAGTCCATAGAATAGACTTGTTTTAACTGTTCGATGGGCTGCCATCGAGTAGATGATATAATTTTGAGCATTTTAGAGCCCATGATAAAGACTATATACACTGAAGAGCAATTGAATTAGAGATACCTGTCTAGTAACGTGTAACACCATCTTTCGGCCTGATGACGGCGGCGATTCGTCTTCGCATGGATTCGATAAGACACTGGAAGCGTTGGGAAGCCATACGGATCCACGACCCCTGAACAAACTCCCGCAGTTCACGAAGATTTAATGGAAGGGGTCAGAACCTCGAACATCTCACTCGATGGCATCCCAGATATGTTCGATGGGATTGAGGTCAGGTAAATTAGCTAGCCAAGAAAGCGAGGTCACGTCGGTGGAGTGTTCATCCAAACATTCGGATACAATTCGGGAGCGATGGCACGGCTCATTGTCTTGTTGCAGGATGAGGTCCCCAGTGGGATGTTGAAGACGCACAAACGGGAGCAAATGGTATTCCAGGATATCCCGGTAACGTTGACCTGTGAGGGACGATGTCACACGTACCAGGGGTCCCATTTCAATCCACGTAAACAGTCCCCAGACGAGAATGCCACCCCCACCAGCTTGAAGATTACACTGCTGGCAAGAAGGATCAATCTGCCATCCGCATGTACCAACGTGAATCTCGATTCATAAGTCCAGGCAACATTTTTCCACATGTCTAGGGTCCAGTGGCGATGTTCCCGCGCCCATGCTAATCTTTGCATCCTGTGATGTGCGGTCAGGAGCGGTACCCTCGTGGGACGATGGCTTCTGTACTCCATAGCGAGGAGATGGTTCTAGATGGTGTGGCTGCTTACACGTTTTTGTGCATCAGCGTTAAATTGCCGAGCGATTTCTCGCACTGTGGCCCGTCTATCCGCTGTTACAGTACCAGCTAGCGGACGATGACCCCGCTCATCCACACGCTGTTGCCCACGGCAGTTGGCCCTTGCAGGGATGGTTTTGCCGGATTCGATGTACTCACGGTGCACCCGTGACACAGTGGCTTGTAAACATCCCAGTGCCTGCACGACTTCCGAGATGGAGTGCTCCATTCGTCGGGCCCCGACAATTTGCTCACGATCAAATGCGCTTAGATCCTTCGTCTTACCCATACTGCGTCCGACTTTTACTGATTCCCGTCGCATCACTCCTTATATTGTCGGATCGCTGCATACGTCATGTCGTTTCCGTTTATAGGGCCGCCCACAGCGCCACATTTGCATGACGCCAGCTGTCTTTAATTCAATTGCTCTTCAGTGTATGTTAGTTTGCATTTAGGGGGTTAACGCCCCCTAAATTTAAACTTTTCCAAAATTTATAAGTGCGTTGTTCATCTATTGATAACGTTCTCTAATGACTTAATTTTGAGCTTTCTAGAGCACATGGAAAAGATTAAATATGTTACTTTGCATTTGGGAGGTTAACGTCCCCTAAATTAAAATTTTTCGAATTTTTCAAGTGCGTTGCTCGTCTATTGACAGCGTTGTCTAATGCCTTAATTTTGAGATTTTTTAGAGCACATAAAAATATTACATATGTTAGTTTGCATTTAGGGGGTTAACACCCCCTAAATTTAAACGTTTTCAAATTTTCAAGTGCGTTGTTCGCCTATTGATAGCGTTGTCTTGTGATTTAAATTTGAGCTTTTTGAACCCATAACAAAGGTAATATATATATATATATTAGGTTAAGTTTGGGAGTAACCCCTTTAATTTCAACATTTCTAAAACAAAGTGCAATTTTTATATGGACAGTAAATATTTATGTGATCAGTTTTCCTAGACTAGACCGGAAGCGTCCTCTGTCGTTACGTATTATATACTAATCATCCATAGTGGGCAAGTGTCCGGGTGAGCAACTGTCCGGGTGGGCAAATATCCGAGTGGGCCAGTGTCCGGTTGAATTTAGTCTGGAACCCGCATCAACATCTCTCTACCCTTTATTTTTATTTACCTTTTCATTATCAGTGCTTTCTTGAATTCTGCCTTACACACACATAACCCCTCCCCCACCCCTCACTATAGTTTCTCTCGATTTTTATTGGACGACACATTTAATACCTTAATCACGCTGACGACTACCTGTGAGGACTACCTTCTGTTTTTTACTCTTTACTCATCATTTGATATCTCCTACATTAACGCACGAAAGATTTAGTGATTTAGTGTTTTGATTAGAAACAACAACCTTGGGAGGTAAAGATGAATCTCTTTTTTAAATCACTCCTTCAAAGCTTATGCGAAATAATGTAATAGCATGTTCTCGCCCCATTAACTTTCGACGTAGGCGACTCAAGAAATTTGTTCCAGGTGAATCCCTGCCTTCTAGCAGGTGAAAGTTGTAGGCCAGACAAGAATAGGCGAATCAAGTATTCTTTTCTGCGTAAAATGGCGGAACCCATTAACTTTCGACGTACGAAGAATAGGCCAAACAAGAATAGGCGAATGCGGAAGACACGTGTTGAAATATGGTGGTGACATGGTAATGGACTGCTTAACTGAAATTTGCCAGTTGTGCTGGGAGCTAGAAATGGTTCCTCGTGATTGGAAGGATGCTATCATTATTCCCTTGTATACGGGAAAAGGTGATCAGACTGACAGCAAGAACTATCATGGTATTAGCCTACTGAGTGTGTCAGGGAATGTATTTGGTAAGGTCATTATTGAAAAAGTACGGAGTCTGACATCAGTAAAAGTGTAGGATGTTCAGAATGGTTTCATTCCTGGTAAAGGCGGCACGAACCAAATTTTTGCATTACGTATGATGATTGAAAAGTATCTGGCTGTTGGTAAGAAAGTTTTTGCTGCCTTCATATGTAGATTTAGAGAAAGCTTACGACCGAGTAAATAGGGCACTTCTGCGGAAGGTATTGAATGAATATGGTGTTACTGGGAATCTACTTAATAGTGTAAAAGCCATGTATGCTGGCAGTAGAGCTTCTGTACAAGTGAATGGTGTTTTATCAAAATGGTTTTCTATTGGTGCAGGAGTCAGACAGGGTTGTGTAATGTCACCTTGGCTGTTTAATATATTTATGGATGCAACCATGCGTGATGCCCAAATAGATAACGTTGGTTTATGTCTTGGTGATATCCGTGTGTGCAGATTGCTGTATGCTGATGACACTCTCCTGTTGTCAGAGTGCAAAAGTGAGTTGCAGAGCATGTTGTCCCGGATATATGAACAAACTGAGTATTATTAATAAGAGAAAAACCAAAGTTATAGTTTTTGAGCGAGGGACTGGTAGTACTGAATGTAATATAAGTCCCAATGGCACTGAGATTGACCAGTTGAATGCGTTTGTGTATTTAGGAAACATGTTTGACAGAGAGAAAAAATTGGATGGTGAACTTAGTAGGCGAGTGAATTCTTCATTGAAAGTCATAGCTGCTTTGGGAGGATTTCACAGGAATGATGGGTTCTCAAGAAAGTCCCGCATGGCTGTGTATGAAAGTGTAATTGTTCCTACTCTGATGTATGGCAGTGAAACCTGGGTACTACAGAAGAAACATAGGAGTCGTTTCTGCGCAGGAGAAATGCGTTAGTTACGGGGGTTTGTGGCAAGATATTGTTCTGATCGTGTGAGAAATGAAAATGTGTTGGAGTTGTGTAATGTGAAGCAAAATCTTGTTAGCAAGGTGGAGACTAATACGCTTTGGTTGTTCGGCCATGTTGAAAAAATAAGTCATGAGATGCTTACTAAGAAAAACCTTTCACCCCAAGTGGCAGGAAGGAAAGTCAGCGGAAGGCAAAGGAAGTCATGGGAAGATCAGATTCAGGAGTGTCTGCATGAGAAAAAGATCGAGAGTATGAAGTATAGAAGATCTTGTGAGTGTCGTGTGATGGATGTCAGTGAAGCCCGAGCTGTATGTCAAGATCGCTGTAAATGGACAAGTTTGATACGGCAACCGTAAGTATATAATCAGTTAAAAATTATCTGTTTTTTATTCGAGGAGTTAACCTCTGAATCCCAGAGAACAGCTTAGTGATATGTATGTATGTATTAAAAGTACTATACATAATTTAAGTATCACTGAAAGAGAACTTGGCTGCTTACGTATTCTGTTATGAACAATAGCTTAATTTGAATGTTTTATTCGAAAGGCTTCTTCGATTAAGCGAATTCCGCGACTTTACGCTCAAGACTTTTGGCCCCTTGAAATTCATTAAATCGAGGATCGACTGTATTATCATTAATTATTACTAGAATTGAAATTCTAGAAAGTGCAGTACACTTTGTTACATTAAATTGGGATGTGTGACTTTTAAATGCTGATTTTTTTATTTCTGTAAATAATCTAGGAAAGTGATATATTGTGTAACTTTGCTTTGCGTAAATTTTTCTGGTAGTTTGTATTTCTTTGTGGAGCTTACCTCTGAACTTCAGAGAAGAGCTTAGTGATATGTGTGTATGCATTATAATGTCTATGCAGATTTGTAATCAGAATCTCGATTTCTTGGAACAAATATATCAGGAAGTAATTCATGAGCACACAATGAAACTATTTTATTTCAATTTGAGTTTTTGCCGGTACATAGATATAATTCATATTACACATAAACATATTACGTTTCCGCGCATGTGCGCAGTGTGGAGTTCGGTTTCACAATAAGAGATGCATGGTTGCTACTGTAACAAAATGTTCCCATTTAACGACTAGAGACGGCAGTAACCGTTAGTATTCCACAAGTCTTGCCTATTCTTTACTGGCAACGATAGGATGTCTGAAAATGGAGTTAGATAAAGGGAAATATTGAATACACTCTATCTCATTTACATTTCCAATATTTCATATGTTCATGCACAAAGCAATTACCATAATGTTCGAAAGCGAAGCACATATTTGCAGAATGGATATCACTACACAACACGCATATAAAGATTGTAAAAATTATGTACACTTGCCCGTGGTATATGCGCAAAAAGCACATTCAACTAACGTGCAGCAAAATTAATAGCGAAAGATTTCCCATTTCTGTTGCTCCAAAAAATATCCAATGTAGAGAATTAATATGGAAGAATTCCTAAGAAGTCATGCTGAGATCAACGCAAAACGCAGTTGCAAATCCGACATGCCACCCAGGTGACGCAGTGGGCTAAGCGATGGATTCTGATCATTCGTCCGAAAGGGATCCGTGTTCGAATCCCGGTGAGGCATGGATGTTGCTTTTATCTTACGGCACTAGCTCTCTCCTTCTCTGGAACCAGTGGCCCTAAGGACGGGCGACTGCTTATAGCCCACTGAGTTGCTCCCGGTGGTCGTTAAATCCCTAATAAAAAAATAAATATCCGACATATTTCGAAAATGTGGATCCATTACTGTTGTCCCCTTTTAAGTGTTTTGTTGCGTGCATGCGCACATTACGAGGTAAATATTGCGTAATGCATTTTCTTCTCTGTCGGGACAGTTTAGGAGCAAAATGGTTTAGTTGTGAAACCACCTTTTGGGGTTTTAACTACAACAGAGAGCAACTCATTGTGCCATATGCAGACCCCCGTCCCAATTTGGACACACTGGCTCCAAGAAAGGTAGAGAGCCAGTTCCTTAGGACAAACTCAATATCCATGACTCAAAGGGATTCTAACTCGTACCTCTTTCGCACAAATGGCCAGAAGCCAGCGCTTAGACCACTGCGCACCGGGGCGGCACCAGCGCTCTGTATTGTGAAGTCTTTGTTGAAGAGTAGAATGTTGGGGTTTCTAATTCTCAGTCATTAATTCGTATCCTCGCGAAGATTTTCTTTTCTTAAATCAGAACTGACATCCATACAATCGTTTATAAATGAGAGTCATTACATTTTCGTACTCAGGAATCTACCGTTAAGAATCCGTCTGAGTTGGTGTTTAACCAGTTATTGGAAAGGAGAAGTTTTGCTTCGTTTGTCCTTCCCAATTTTTTCTTGCTTCTCTAAAAGAGTTCGCAAATTTCTTTTCGTACTGGCCGCCCTGGTGGCGCGGTATTCGATGCGCTGGCTTATCACCTTTCGTCCAAAATTTGTCGGGGTTCGAATCCCTGTAAGGCGCCGATGTCATGCTTGCCTTATGGCATTGGCTCTCTCCCTTCCCTGGAACCAGTCGCCGTAAATCAAAAACGGTCGACTGCTTATAGACCAGGGGTGGTCAACCCACAGCTCGCCACGTGCCACTTTTGATGTAGATAATCTTGAATATGCCACTCCACCTTAACCTAACACCTCCCTCTCCACGGTTGCTAGAAAGAATACAAAAAATATGTATCTCTGTATGCTTCAAACAAAATAGTACTGAAGAAGAGAAAAATATTGTTAAATCAATACTATTGTAACAGAACACTAATAATTATTCAAGAACTAGTTTACTAGTAGTTTTAATATACTAGTAAACTAGTATTGAAGCAGCAATAACCAGAAGATTTTCGAGATACTGATCAGTGAGTGCCAAATTTTTTACAAGTTCATGACAGAAAAAGTATTTTTACAAATGCATTTCGACCCAAACCTGCAACAATGTCGCCGGGCCATGTCTTGTAGTGCAGGAAACTGAGAGGGGCGAGATATTTCCAGAAAGTGGCAAATTCCTGGCTGGCTTTACTTGCAAGCACTTCCTTGAACTTGCTGTGAATTGCAGTGTTATTCTGAAGCTCCAAAATTTTAGTCTGCACATCAGTAGTATAGTGAATGATGTCCTCAATAGAAAAAGGGAAGGGGTTTGTAAAAAGGAGAAGATTTGGTTTTGCGTTTTGGAAATCTGAAAACCTGGCTTCAAAGGAGTTTTTCAGAACAGAAATATGTTGCTGATATTTAGAAAAGTTTGGAGTCCCACAGAACGCACAGTCAGTTTGTGACAGTTGTTTCATTCGAGGAAAATGTGCGAGATCATGCCGAGAAAGATGCAATCCAAGAAGAACAAGGTTTGCTTTAAATGCCTCAACTAAGTTGAATTAGAACGGGAAAAGATTGTTTTTGCGTTTGATTTAAGTTGTCAAAGTGGCCCACGATGTCCGTCACAAATGCTAAATCACATAGCCAAATTCCATCCTTTAAAAGCATGCCCTCATGAGGAAGTTCGTCGTTTTCTTCGAAAGACTTCAGTACGTTATCTTTTAGTTCCCAAAATCTTTTCAGTGCAGTTCCCCGTGACAGCCAACGGACAATGCAATAAACCAGAATTTCTCCTTGGTGTTCATTTGCTTCCAGGAGTTTGCGGAATTTCCTTCTGTTGAGTGCTCGTGCGCAGATTGTATTGATACTTCAAACCACTGGGTCCATTACGGAAGAAAGGTTCATGGCTTTGGCACAGAAGGCTTCCTGATGAATATTGAAGTGGTATTTAAAAATCTTGAGTTGCAAATAATTTTCCAATACAACCACAAAACCCTTCACTTTGCCAATCATAATAGGAGCTCTAACTGTGCACACATATCTAGTAGTCCCCAGTCTAAATTACTATTTTCAATAGCTGTTTCTGCTCCCTGAGAACTATCTTCCCCTCTAGTAGAAATCAGCCTACGCAAATCGAGAAGCTCCTCTGACACATGAAATTGTTCGCTGATACAACGCACATACACACAGAGCTGAGCAGTGTCAATTATATCACATATCTCATCTATAGCGAGAGAAAAATATTTGCATATTTGCACGTGCTGATGCACGACAATATTTGTTTGGTAACTTCCTTGGACATCTCATCGACCCGCCTCATGACAGTGTTTCTTGAAAGAGCAACGTCATCCACAATTTTAATGGTCGAATCTTCAGTAGCTTTTGCGAAGGTCATGAGACTCGGCTTTATTATTACTTCTCCATCAGAGTACGTTTTTTTCCTGGCAATAATGAGGGCAATTTCATATGATGCTTTAACCATTGTCGTCCATTAATCCCTTTTTTCTTAAAAATTGTTTGTTGTCCCCTCAGAGAGTTTTTCTTCTTATTTAAAAATTCTGTTCTCATTACTGAACCAATCGGATGGTGTGAGCTTATATTTGCATTCATGTGTTTGAAGTGCCGCTCTAAATTAAATTTTTTCGAAACTGCAACACACGCTCCACAAATAAGGCACCAAGGCTTTGACAAATTCTCCATTGTAAAAAAAATACTGTTCTTCCCATTCAGATTTCAATTTTCGCAGAGCAATATCATCTTTACACTTCCTCTTTGAACTACACGGCTTGCTCAGAGCGATATTCACAACAAAGCAGACACCACAGTTAAAAGAAGACTGAGGGTGAGAACCAAAGCTGAATAAAGAAGAAGCATATCGTCACTCCTGAAGCTGCGCAGACAAACAAAGCGTTGTAATCGCCTGACCTCTGTCGTCTTCACTTTGCAGGGAGTGGCAGGGGTTGGATGAGTGTTTTTGAGTAAAAACAGTGAAACGGCTAGGCGCGTTCGAGTAACAACAATATTGTTGATCAGCCGGTTAGCTGGTTTGTTTAATAAATAACTAAAATTACAAAAAGTGACTTTGCGCACTCGTGCCGTTTAGAAAGCCTCCGCGTGCCAGACCATCGAGTTGGTCACGATGGTAGTTAAACCCTTAACAAAAAAAGATACTGCCGTTGTCTCAAACTAATTAATAACGAGGAATTATCTGCAGCTTTGACGGGGTTTCCCTTTACCTCTCAATCCCCGTGCCAGAAGCCATCAGAACATTAGAGGAGACTATATCTAATACACAATTTTATACCCACGAGTCCTGCCTCAGCATCTTCAAATTAATAGACTTGGTCTCAAATACTAGTTTCTACAGTTTCCAAGGACAAATCCATAAACAGCCTAATGGCGCTCCGATAGGTACCTCACCTTCGGAAGCCCTTGCAGAAGCAATACTTCGCCCAACTGAGCAGAATGTATTCTCCAGCATCACCCCACGGCCTTCCACCTGGCTGCGTTATGCGGTCAACATATTTTTTGTATGGCCTTACGGAAAGGAGACTCCCCCAATGTTCCTCAATAAAAGCAATGATATACATCCTACAATCAATTATACCACGGAGTTTGAACCTTATCTTGATGTTTTATTGAGCAAATCTCCTGAAAATCGCCTCTGTACACAAGCCCACTATTAACCCTCTTCCGTCCCCAACGTGGTGCTCCGCAGCTCGTTCTGTCCTGCTGAATACAAAACAGCTATCTTCCGTTCTCGAATTAGAAGAGCCTTCGCCGTCTCCTCCAATGCCCATTCTAGACAACATGAAATTGAAATTGTCATCGAATTGGCCAATGATGCAGGATACTCAAGGAATCAGACACATAACTTTATCCAAAAAGCCGAAGTCAAACTTTATAATATTCCTACGCAGCAGCTTCCCTATCTGGGCTCCATTCCCACATACCAAATGTGTCTTACAAACTCAAAAACGTCCTGAAGATGAACTGCGGTGTGAAACGTCCTGAAGATGAACTTGTGCCCTTAAAGATGAACTGCGGTGTGAAACGTCCTGAAGATGAACTTGTGCCTTTAAATGAATATTGCTTCGTGTTCATTGACAGGTCAAGTCAGCGCGTTCAAATTCTTAAAGCGTTCCATTCTGCAGGTTGCAGTTTCCGCCTATCTTCCTTGAAAAAAGCCATCCGGTTGAAAAAGTGATTTTTATACCGCGACTGTAAATTCGGATCACTAGTACAGGTATACTGTTTTCTGCTGTCGTCGTCATTTATGCAACTCTGTGTTCGAAGCGTTATGGTGAAATGTTGATCCAGAAACGGGGAATAGTATCTCCGTGTTCTCTCAGACGGGATCGTAGAAGATTCGGTCTCCTAATGTTCTGCACTCTACCAACACCATATTGCACTCCACCACAACCATAAGTGTTGCTTTGCACTCTATCAACACCACAAGTGTCGCTTTGCACTCAATCACACCATAAGTGTCGCTTTGCACTCTATCAGCACCACAAGTGTCGCTTTTCACTCTACCAACACCATAAGCGTCGCTAAAGTGTACCAAAACTATAAGTGTCTCTTCAGTGTACCAAAACCTTGAGTGTCGCTTTCGCGGGTTATCGAGGGATGATAGTCAATTCTTCGTTCTCTCCAGATCAGAGCACGCCAGGGATCGCTCTGCAAAACAAATCTCGAATCGTTCCTGGAGAGTACTGAGCCCCATTAATTTTCAGTTCAATTGACGTGAAGTCTTGCCAAATTCGAACGCTTCTCTTTTACACAGGGGGGTAAGAGGAACTCAGATTGCCGGTCACTTAACATAAACACCTTCTTCACGAAGCCTTTTTATCACAGTGGAAAGAAATATACCATCTCTGTAGTCGCAGAAACGCAAGGCCGTCTAAAACAAATACAAGGCCATTACATTAGAGAAAAGTAAGTTCCCTCTTTTAGTGACCTCAAACAGAAACCAAGGCTTCCGATTGGTTTCCAATGCTGTCGTGTATGACGTCAAACACGACACTGACGTATCAGTCCGTGTATCAAGACATTGACGTCACAAACGGCGTGAACTCATGTCTCTAATATCATGGACTTATGCTTTCTAGATGGCCTTGAGCAAGCACAGATTGCTAATCTGTTGGGGTAGCCGTACTGTTCTTCCGCGCAGTTAATTCAACATATCGGTCATCGTAGCCGTAGGTCTCCCTTCCCTGTACCTTCCGGAAGCTGACTGCGCATTTTGTAATTGGTCCGCAGTCTGTGGACCATAGAAAGTGTCCGATGCAGCCTTCTTGCAATTTCCCATTACTTTGGCCTGCCTTTAGTATTCCAATCGCTCTCGTGTTAAGCATTTCCTTCAGAGCAATATAATATGGTTATCTGTTATTTCAGGTGGCAGATTAATTGTTTTATTAGATTTATTTTCTCAGCTTACGTAAATCAAGGTACTATCGTTTCCACTTTCATAGTCCACCATTTATTTAATCTTCTCCCTATCAGTGCTTTGTGTATATTATTTTGTTCATTAGCATGTTAAAGTATTATGATTCCACTTTAATTCACCTGTTAAATGAAGACAGCAGTTATTGCTGCAAATCAACAAATCTGCTATTTCAGAATCCTTTCTTTACACCCCGCAAACGATATAACGCACAGTTCATATTTTTTGCTTGTGGGTTTAACGACCACTGCGGGCAACTCAATGGGGTATAATCAGTCGCCCTTCCCTAATTTAGGGTCACTAGTTCCAGCGAAGGGAGAGAGCCAGTGCCGTAAGACAAACACAACATGCATGCTTCATCGGGATTCCAACCGGGATACATCCGGGACGAATGGTCATAAGCCACCGCTTAGACCACTCCGCCACTGTGGCGGCACAGATCCTTTTATGTTGAAGCTCATTTGCATAAACTGATGCCATCGTAACTGATCTGCAAGCGATACCCTGACTCGGCATTACATTTCACGTCATTACACTAAGTTTCGTGTATTTGAAACTCATCAGTACAGGATACTCTCACTCCGCATTACATTTTACGTCATCACAGCAACGTTTCGTGCATGTCCAATTCCTCTGCATACGATACCCTTACTCCGCATAACATTTCACGATATTATACCTACGTTTCATGCATTTCCAACTTTTCGCTCACAAATAATCTGGATTTTTCTGGTTTATTTCCCTTTACGCAAACTAGTGTAGTACTGAGAGCTTCTAAATGCCTCGCTTTCTTCACTCACAGTGTATGAAGCTGTAGTAGCCGCCCCGGTGGCGCAGTGGTCTAAGCGATGGCTTCTGATCATTCGTCCGGAAGGGGTCCGGGTTCGAATCCCGGTGCGGCAATGGATGTTGTGTTTGTCTTACGGCACTGGCTCTTTCCCTTCCCTGGAACCAGTGACTCTAAATTAGGGACGGGCGACTGCTAATAGCCCATTGAGTTGCTCACGGTGGTCGTTAAACTTCCAGTCAAAAAAAAAAAAAAAAGAAGCTGTAGTAACGTGTGACAGGGATGACGTATCAGACATCTCTGCATGAGACTATATAGTGATAGTGATAAATTTTCCACATATAGTATATTTGATGGTAATACGTACAACTGCAGCAACTGGTAAATTTAGTTACTGCACTCTACACAGTAGCATATAATCGTCTCGCTCAGAGGCGCCGCGAGATTGACCTGCTATTTCCGTGTCAAATCAGTTAAACACAAGTGTAAAGTGTTGAATTGTTTAGCAGACGAAATGTTGTTTGCACCTGCTGAGAATCTTATTGTTGAAGCTGCTGAGAGTCTTATTGTTGAAGCTGCTGAATTGTAAGAAATGTAATGCTGAGTTGGCGGAATCTGTGATTTTTGCAATAAGAGACGTTTCACAAAAGTCCAAAAAGTGCACCTGGAAAATAACCCATTGAACTTAGATTTTGATTTTGGATATATGAAAAAACATTACTTACGCAATTAAGTCCCACTGCACACGGGCATAACCCAGACAGTCCACAAGTTTGTCCTGTAAAGTACAAAACAATTATTTTTTCTTCTTATAAGTTGAACAAGAGCATATTTTTGTGACACGAATTATATCTGGGAAGAGTTAGTGTTCCGTTGAATTAATGTCTAGTGCAGTAATAATGAACAAATACTTTAGATTTGTTTTGTTTTTGAGATCATGCGGCATACCTAATTGGTTAGTTAGTTTTTTCGTATTTTCGAAGCGCAAGAGTCACATTTGGTTATAAAGCTCAAGGTATATAACGATGAGCCATTACATTATGACCTCCTACCTAATAAGGTGTAGGAGCCTTTTTACCCCGTAAAACAGCAGCCACTCGGCGAGACATCGATTCAATGAGGTAACGGTAGGTATCCAGAGGTATGTGGTACATAATGCCAACAGCAGGTCCTCTAGTTCCCGTACGTTTCGGGGCCATAATGTTTTAGTGCGAAACCGCTTTTCCAAACTGAACCACAAATGTTCGATTGGGTTCATGTCAGGTGAATTCGGATTCCAGGGCATTAACAGAAAGTCACCAGCAGGTTACCCGAGCAATTTCTTGACGATTAGGGCAGTGTGGCATGGTGCATTATCCTATTGGTCGTGGCCATCACCCGCAGGGAACACAGTTGCCATGAATGGGTGAAGTTGGTCCACAAGGGTGTTCAGATACCTGATAGCTGTAAGGGATTGTGCTATTGGGATAATGGGGCCTAAAGTGAACCAAGAAATCATCGCCCACAGCATAACACCGCCACCGTTTACCTGTTTCCGCGCAACAGTGCCTCCAGGTGCCATAGCCTACGTTAGAAATCGGCGAATCCGCGTCAGGCCGTCTACGTGATACACCAGGAATCTTGATGCGTCAGAGCAGGCCACTTTCTTCCAAACATCCGCGGTCAAATCTCGACGATCATGGGCGCATTTCATGCGTTGTTGGCGATGACGTGAAGTGAACATGGTGACCCGGCTGGGTCTTTGACTATGCAGGCACATGCGTAGAAGGATGCGATGAACTGTGTTCTGTGACACATTGCCCTGATCACCACTGTTGAAGCTCCGGGTGATTTGTCTCACTGTGGACCTGTTGTCTCTGTGAACAATGCGCGACAGTCTCCACTCCCCTCTGGTATCAACGAGCTGCGGACGACCCACTGCTGGACGACGGTTCGTCGTTTCGCCATTTGTGCACCACGTTTTAATACGTACTCCCTACAGCGGAACGTGAACAACCCACTAACCTCGCCGTTTCCGAAATCGTAGTTCCGAGGCACCGTGACATCACAATTTGTCTTTTATCAAACTCCAATTAATCTGTAATTTTTTCCATTCGGACTCCAAACACTCTAATAACCGAAAGCAGATTCTCGGGTTGTATATATACTGCTCTCTGAAATTCCCCTGAGCCATCGGTCTCTAAGCGCTCTCATTTCTCTAAGTTGGGGTGGTCACAATGGAATGGTTCATCGTCGTATCTTTGCAACTTTTAGTCTGATTTGAGAAATTCTGTTTGCATTGGACAACTTGAAATGTGGAAACGATTATCTTTGCTTTCCAATTTTTACCGATGCATAATTTCGCAGCAAGAGGGCGTAAATTCAGATGCTATGGAATTCAAAATACATTTTATTCCATGTATTTGCTTCTACAAATCCGACTAAAAAATTATTTCTTCCCTTCGATGCCATTTATAACGAATACTATTTTGAATACAATTTCTTTTCAAATGATGTATAGACCTTCGCTTAAGATGTGCAAAGTTAAATTGCGATTCCCCGATATCTCTGCTTCTAAAAGTTCTATTTGAAAAACTCTTTCTGCATCCAATAGAACTTCTATACTCGAAGCAAACTTAACTTGGCAATGGAAGGAAGGCTACAGAGCGTATACTTCCGCTGCATAAAATAGTTCCGATCTAAAAGCTCGTACTCCAGCTTCAACTGGCACTTAAAAAGTACACAGATGTTCAATACGTTGTGTGTATGTACATTTAAAAATTTCATATCTCAGTTTCAGCGGCATTTTCAAAAAATACAGATATTCGCGTTTCGGTGACGTCACTGATGGTTCTCTGTTACAGCATTCTTATTTGGGTCAGAGTTAAGCTGTGAACCCATGGGATATTTATTGCTGTGGAGGTGCGGGGGCCGTTAGCGGAAGGATGAGGGCGAGAAAAGTGTTTCCGAGGGCATTTCGTGTTTCTCCTTCTTGATTGTTGTTTTAAAACACTCTTCTGCCTTTTCGGTTTTTTCCAATGGCATCTGCTGGTCACTCGAGTGTATTTCATCCACATAAAGCTGGGAAACCATTACGAAGCTCTGGAAGGTGATCGTTATGAATGTTTTCACTAAATTGATGGAAAAACATTCGCCGAATAAATCGGAAAATGAAATAACAATTCTTACGGCAGAACTCACTGGTGTTTCAAGTCGCAGCATTGCGAGAATGAAGGTTAAATTTAGACGCAACGGTGCGTTTTCTACTCCAGGGAAAAAACGTCTGTTAAGGGCAAAAACCCAAACACCGCTGGAACGGTACGACGAATTTACTTTAACCGCAGTTCGTCAGAAAGTACACAGTTACTTCTTCCGGAATGAAATTCCAACAGCAATCAAAGTCATGTCGGCTGTTAAACAAGATGATGAGCTGCTTACAGTTTGTGTTAGAACTGTGAGGAACATTAGGAAAGACTTGGGATTCAAGTACAGCAATCGGGAACGGATATCAATGTTGATCGAGCGTGACGATATCCAGGAATGGCGTCGGAGATATATAAGAGAAATTCGGTATCATCCTCCTCAGGATAGGTCCATATATTACACCGATGAAACATGGGTAAATTTTGGGCACACGGAAAACACAGTTTGGCAAGACACAACTGTTAAATCCAGCAAAGAGGCATTTCTCCGCGGCATTTCACCTGGCTTAAAAGCTAATTCTGGAAAAGGCCAGAAGCTAATAATTATTCATGCTTAGTAATGAAAAAGGATTTGTGGGCAATGAATATGAAAGTTTCCTTGCTAAAAAAACCAC
Organism: Macrothele yani; assembly: GCA_039090855.1. Taxonomy (NCBI): domain Eukaryota; kingdom Metazoa; phylum Arthropoda; class Arachnida; order Araneae; family Macrothelidae; genus Macrothele; species Macrothele yani. The sequence goes on along the minus strand of CM076989.1, from coordinate 128,526,747 downwards.
AGGAGACTATCACGGTGAAATGAATGGCGAACATTATGAAAACTGGTTCATCAACAAATTATTACCGAATATCGAACCAAACAGCATTATTGTTTTGGATAATGCCTCTTATCTCAGCGTCCATGTTGAAAGTATACCGACAAAATCAACGAAGAAATCCAACATCCAGGAGTGGTTGGCTGCAAAACAGATTCCGTGGGATTCGGACATGATAAAAGCTGAGCTCATGAAGCTTGTTTCGAATGTCCGTAGTCGCTACGAAGGATATCGCATCGACAGCATTGCTCAAATACATGGACATAAAACTCTTCGCTTGCCACCATATCACTGCGAGTTGAATCCAATCGAGCATGTATGGAATCAGGTCAAAGGATTTGTGGCAACTGAAAATCGCACATTCAAGCTACAGAAGTTGAAAAACTGACTTGTGAAGGCTTTAATCGAATGACGGTTTTAATTTGGAGTAATTATGTCAATCACGTAATCCAAGGGGAGTATAAGATGTGGACTTTAGACGAGATGGAAGACAGCCGTGTTGAACGCCTTGAATTTACTGTTGGAGAATCCGAAACTACAGTTTCTTCAGATAATTGCGTCGATGGTATTGAACCTTTGCCTTCTTCCGAGGAACCGGCGGGGAAGGTGTCAGTACGGTTAGCGTGAGTGAATTATGCTTAAAGAATTCAATATCAAGAAGAGGAAATATGTACATAAAAAGGTTATTCTTTTTAATATTATGCTTATTTTTCAAACGTTAATTACCAGCAGTACAACGAATAGTTTAAAAAAATTACTCAGATTATAGTTTGTATGTACTTAAATAATATCCGCACAGCGGATTTCATTTATTCATAAAAATGATTTAAACCTAAAAATTAGCTAAAATATGGTTGCCGGTAAATTGCCACACAGGAACACTGCCACACAAAATTCAGCAACTCGGAAAATTGCCACACAGGAAAACTGCCACACAAGAAAATTGCAATATGTTTTTCATTAAGGGGCAGGGCACAAATTGTTGTTTCTCCAAGGAAAACATTGAATGTGTGGCAGTTTTCCATGATGCCTTACGACGGAAAGGAACTATTTTTTGTTTGTCGGATTTTCATGCCGGTTCATACAAGTTTAGGGCAACTGGCCACAAAAGTTCAAGGGTGAGCGGGGGCTATAAAGATTGTCGTTTCTTGTCTTATATTGAGAACTGAATTGGGAACTCCAAACAGATTTCGAGAAAACGTTCTATGTAAGGCAAGCAAGAATTGGCCGCGGGATCCGATGTTCTTTCGTTGGAGGGACTCTACGTCCATCTTTACATTTTATGGGCAAGCCCTCCTTCAAAGCTTACGAACATTGCGGAAGCTTCAAGGGGAACATCCTGGATACACTGACAGACTCCAGCAGTCCAGAATATAAAATTACGGAAGTTGGGGGTAGAGCCCCCCAACCCAAGTACCTCGGATACCTCGGCAATTTATTTCTTCAAATTAAAATACAATTCTCGTTTGGCTTACATAGAACGTTTTCTCGAAATTAGTTTGGAGTTCCCAATTCAGTTCTCAATATAGGCCAAGAAACGGCTATCTTATAGCACTCCTTCCCTTTGAACTTTTGTGGACAGTGTCCTTAAATGCGTCTGAATCGGCATTAAAATTCAGACGAACCAGAGTTCCTTCCCGTCGTTAGGCACTTTGGAAAACTGCCACACATAATTCGGAGACTTGGAAAACTCCCACATATTCAAAGTATTCCTCGGAGGAACAGCAATTTGTGCCCTGTCCATCAATGAAAAGCATATGGCAGTTTTCCTCTGTGGCAATTTTCCAATGTGTGGCAATTTTCCAAGTTGCTGAAAGATGTGTGGCAGTTTACAGTGAACCCTAAAATATCATTAATCACAGAGACCGGCTCTTGTCCAGTACCTATGGCAACACAGGGTAGTTAAAAATGCATACACACATTTAACGGGTATCTGTTATAAAAAATCTAATCAATGCCAAATTTTGGGAAGAACGATATTTTACGCATAACTGATGACATAGTAAAAATACTTTTAATTAAATCCCAAAGTCGGTAATCTTCAAGCAGTAAGTATAAATAAATGATATATATAAAAAAATAGAAAAATATGTGAAAACAAAATTAGGCCACTTAAGACTTCCTTCCGTGTTTAGCAAAGATAATTTCATTTTAAAACAAAGAAAAGTTACACGTTCTGTAACATTAAAAAAAAAAGATAAAGAAAGAGAGAGAGAGAGAGAGAAATTAATTGCTTGACTACCGGTCTGCAACATGCGCTGGGTGGGGAGTACTGGGGACATGGTGTTAAAATAGAGAGGTTAGGTATCCGATCACGGTGACAGACAGACAGCCCTGAGGGCTTGTGTGATACGTTCCGTCGCAAAATTTCCGAGTGAAGTTTAATTACACACCATTAGTGCGGAGCAATACTGGGAGTGAAAAGGGAACCGTAGCTTAAACTGCCACATGTTTTTCATTCATTCCAGGATAGCTTTGCCCCGAGTATAGAGTGAAATGTGCTGCATATAATTTCTAATTTTTGGGAAAAAATGGTTTGACCACCAGGAGGCTTAAGTACCCTTTTCTGTTTCTGATGTTTTTGTAGCAAAATCCGCGCTTCTGAAAATTCGCTATAAAACACTTTTTTTGTGGACCAATGCCGCTCATCCCAGGAAACCTTTCCAAAACAATTTTTTCTTAAAATAATGATTACTTTTTCCGACACAGGGTGAAGATGTACATCATATTTTTGTGATATCCCCTTATCCACAAACTGACACGGAGCATAAAGCGATTACTTCGCAGTGATATTCCGAAATCTGCTTCCCATTCACATTTATCTTGAAAAAAAAACACGACTTTCTAGTACTGGATCATTGGTCAAAATAATATGTATAGAGATGGAAACCGGTCACGGGTTATCGGGTAACCGGGTCACGGAGTCGAGAGTTTCTTGCTGGCCAAACAGGTCGGGTGAAGGTGTTCCGACCCGATTTCGACCAGGTTTTATTTCCGTTTTATTTTTTAATAAAGAAAAAAATATATTTCAAGAAACCCTTCAGAGGCCTTTGAAATAATACTTCAGAGCTGCAGAGTATGATCCAGGAACTTGCTGAGAAGGATAAAGGAATGGAGATTGAAAATGAACTTTCAGAAGACAAAACTGATGTACAATGCTTTCACATGGAATGAAGATATATCAATTGATGGAGATAAACAATTCCTACATTTACCTTGGGAAGAAGATATTAAGCGAGGGTCACTTTGATGAAAAAATTAATCGGGGTATAAAACTTGGTTGGAGAGCTTTCGGAAGAAACAGTACAATATTCCAATGCTTACGTACGCAGGAGAGACGTGGGCTTTAACTAAAAAAGACATACAAAGACTGCAGACAACTGTAACTAGCATGGAGAAATGCATGCTTGGTGTAAGGAAGAAAGGTAAAAAGAGGAACTCGTTGATAAGGAAAATAACAAGAGTGGAGGACATCACGATCAGAGTAAAATCTCTAAGATGGCAGCAGACTAGACATATTGCCAAGAGAACGGGCCACCGATGAACAACCGAAATGTTAGACTGGATTCCAAGGGACAGGAAAAGGCACAGAAGAAGACCGCGTGGGAGACGGGTGGATGGATTAGACTGCCCAAGACATTCCGTTGTGGAAGAAACTTCAGGAGACCTTCATCCAGCAGTGGATTGATATGGACAATGATGATGATAATATATTCGAGTTTATAGCTCAAAGCAGATTTGTCCGGGTCAAATCCGAGTCGGGTCCAGTTATACGAAGGCCGGGTCCGGGTCCAAACATTTTGACCTGTTTTCAACTCTGAATGAGTAGACTCCAAAAAAAAAAAAAAAAAAAAAAAAAAGGGAAAAAAAGGTCAAGGAAGTCATGAGAGGATAAGATTCAGGAGTGTCTGCATGGGAAAAAATGGTTGAGTGTGAAATATAGAAGATCTTGTGTACGTCGTGTGATGGATGTCAGTGAAGCCCGAGTTGTGCGTCAAGACCGCTGCAAATGGAAAAGTTTGATACGGCAACAGTAAGTAAATAATCCGCTAAAAATTTATCTGGTAGTTTGTATTTCTTTGTGGAACTAACCTTTGAATCTCAGAGAACAGCTTAGTGATATGACATGATATATGATACAAAAAGCAGCGGATTTCAAAAATTCTTTCACTGTTAAATTGTTAAAAATTTGTTCACGGCGGAATTCGTCTTACAATGTACACAATATTGACAAACGTCATCGGACGCCTAGAAGAAAAGCACAACACAGCATTTATTGACTTACATTAGTACGGTGTCGGTCCACCTTTGGCCTTAATGCATGCGCTGACCTTTCGAGACATGCTTTCGACAAGGATTTGGAACACAGTAATAGGTATGCGCTTCCATTGAGTACATAATGCTGTCGCTAAATGTTGCTTAGTAGTAGGCCTTGGTTCCAAACTTCTTATGCAGTGCTCTAATTCATCCCATAAGTGTTCTATGGGATAAAGATCAGGGCTCTGTTCTGGCCAGATCACACACGATACGGGATTATTGTCAAACAACGCCGTCACAGTCTTTGCTTTATGGCTCGGTGCATTATCCTGCTGGTACCAACAAGGCTCGGTTCCATAGCTTTGCCACAGTGTTGGTGGGGCATTATTGTCCAGAATATGGAGGTAGACGTGTTGTTAACAGGTTTGTCCACGATAACCAATAGGCCGGGACCATAATACGAAAAACACCCCCGCACGAGTACACTGCCAGCTCCAAATGCCGACAGTGCGCTGTGGTAAATAGCATTCCCCTGGCTATCGCCATACCCACACACGGCCATCAGACTGTTGGATCGTGTATCTGCATTCATCAGTCCATAGGACCCGTTTCCATTGACGTACGGTCCACGATAAATGTTCTATACATCATGCTAAAAGACGAGTAGCATTTCGAGTGGAGATTAAAGGTTTATGAGCAGCCGCACAACCACGGTTGTTTTCATACCGTTTGCAGCTGTACCGCGCATCTTAACAACGCAGCGGATCCCTTCATTTGCTTTTGAAGGGTGTCCGTTGACTTTTGTCAATATAGTGTATATACCGCGCATCTTAACAGCTGTACCGCGCATCTTAACAACGCAGCGGATCCCTTCATTTGCTTTTGAAGGGTGTCCGTTGACTTTTGTCAATATAGTGTATATACCGCGCATCTTAACAGCTGTACCGCGCATCTTAACAACGCAGCGGATCCCTTCATTTGCTTTTGAAGGGTGTCCGTTGACTTTTGTCAATATAGTGTATATTTCAGTAGCTCTCTTGCATCCATCATCTAATAGAATATTTTTCATGAGATAATTTATGAGGTGTTCTGCTGTTGGTGCGCGTATTTTTGTAGCTGACTCGAAGACTGAAACTCCCGACTTGGTTTGGTTTTCCCAATCTGCTCCTGCCTGAGAGTTACGTCACAAAAGGAGGGATCCCATCTCTGTATTGTCATGGGGTCTTCCCTACTACAGGGTCCTGCAAGAATACGGCATATATTATTCCGAACAAACAATCATCTTGAGTAATAAAAATAGGAAGACACGTTTGATGACGTACCGCTTTGAAGACGTTGGTCACAACGCAAAGTGACAGGGAAAATATATACGCAGCACTGATCGGGACTACAGGTATTGGATCCACATTGTGTTTGAACAGTATCGATGGACAATGCAACGTCATCTTTTCCGTCAAGAGCGTTTTCATTGATGTCCTCGTTCATATGCAAGTCCTGTCCAATCTGGAAATAAATGTTTGTTAATAATATCTTAAAATGTATTTATTTTCAGTTCAAACGAATCTTATTTAGTTACAGGAAAATAAACGGCACATGTATAGATGCTGCATGAAATATTTTATTTTTTTTGAATCCTTAGGAAGACTGGGAGAATTTCACAATTTCTTAAATTGCGCACAGTGAAAAAAGTAGAAAATAAAAAGAAACTATTAAGTGCTGGTGACAAATGTACTGGTCGAAATATCAGGTACAACATATTATGAAATCATAGTATACAACGGCCGTTCCATAAAACTGAGAGTAAAATCACACAAAATGAAGAAATACACTCATTTGCAAAAGTTTAAAACTACCTGTCAATTTATTGAAAATCATGATTTTCAAAGAAACAACTGATTAATAGTCATATATCGTTGAAACAATAACACCACAAATGAATACTTACATTCTTTAGAACACAAAACGACGAAAATTAGTACTTGTGTGGCAAGCTTTGTTTTTTATAACGGACAGAATACGATGTGGCATACTCTCAATGAGGGAGTTGCAGTAATCACTTGAAATGTCTTCGCACCACATGTACTTTATCGCGTCAATCAAAGCTTGGGAATCTGATGACTGTTTTTCTGCTACCGTGTGTTTTTTAATATTCTACAAATTTTCGATGGAATTAAGGTCGGGACTATTACCGGGCCAGTCAAGCACAGTTATGTTTTTCCTCTGCAGGTAGTCCTTTACTCTCTTTGATCTGTGGCATGGAGCACCATCATGCATGAAGATTGTGCATCTGTGCACTTGCATACAGTATATATGAGATAGCATCTTTTCATGTAACATTTCCACTTAAAAAGGACCAGTCATGGTAGTGCTTGTCGGGAAAAAGGATAACGACGCAGTATGGGATGCTGACATAGCACCGCATATCATCTGACTTGGCTGATGTCTCACGGTGTTAACGGTGTATTTTTCATCAAATCGTTTGCCTTTTGGTCGTCGAACATGTGCATCACGGAATTAAATTGGCGCACGGTTGATTCATCGGAAAAAAGGAACTTGGCTCTAATTTTCAGCAGTCCACGATTGATGACGCTTTGCAAACTGGAGTTTCTTTTTTCATGCCAGAGGTTAGTCTATGTTTATGTGCAGGTTTATAAGACTTTAATCGAACATCTTTGATAAGACGTTGGGAAACACTACTGATACTAATATCAGACCCTTTTGAATGTGGAAAGACCTTGTGTTTCTTGTACGAACTCCTAGGACAGCGCACAACTATTGGCCTTACATTATTGTCATCACGTGTGGTTGTTTTTCTTGGATGTCACTTCTCTTTCGGTCTCTAAATTCACCTGTATCTCGATATTTCATGATCGTATTATGAATAGCAGTCTTGTTCACATTCACCTTTCTGCTTATGTCACGTTTGGAGTATCCTTCAGGATATAAAGTCACTATTTGTGCCCTCTGAATAACACTTAATGACGCTTTTTACCCATTTTTCGCTATATAAGAAATACGTACGAAACCTCTCAGCATGAAAACCAGAAGCAAACTGACGCTCGCACGCTTCCCCCAACTCTATCAACAGCTGCCGTTGTAGAATGATGCAACACCAACAGAAAGTTGAATAATACAGACAGTAGCTGAAACAATCGGCAGAGATCTCCTAATACCAACAGGTAGTCTTACACTTTAGCAAATGACTGTATAGTTACAGTAAAGTATATTCTTTCTGAAAGTATTTTCGCTTCGATGATATGCAACGGTCCCATCGTTCAGTCTACTTTTCAAAGCAGGTGGCTAAGGCATTTTGTGGAAGCTGCTTTAGCGACTCCTGTACAGCTTGAATAACGTCAGCATCTGAGTTGAATGTTGCGTCACGGAACTTCTTCATTGTTGGAAACAATCAGAAATCACCCGGGGCGAGATCAGGACTGTAGGCAGGCTGTGGCATGATTTCAATACTGCATTTCGTAAGAAACAGTTGAAACCGAGCAGCCCCATGTGGGCAGGCGTTATCACAGTGTAGGGTCTACGTTGGAGATGCTTCAACACTGAAATGTACTACTCAGCATTGATAGTAATTTGTGGAGAAACGGCATTCTGGTAGAATACACCTTTATGATCAAAGAACATTATCATCATCACCTTCCCAGCTGATTTGATACAGTGGACGTTTTTTTCGGAGGAGGCGAGCCTGTGTGTTTGCAGACACACGTTGTGCGCTCCGTGAGGGGTTCGAAACAGTGAGCCAATGTTTCATCGGCAGTTATTACTGTGTTTAGAAAGTTCCGATTCTTTGCAATCATTCGTTTCCACTCATGACATACCTGAACTCTGGCTAACAATTGTTCTCTCGTCAGGGATGAGGTACCCATCTGGAAAACACACGATGCAGCAGTAATTTGTCGTGTAGAATGCGGAATGCCGACGTTTTTGAAATAGCAGTTGACGCTGCTATATCTTCACACACCATTCGTCAATCTTCTTGCAGGATTGCCCAAACAGTGTTAACAATACGTTCCGTAACAACACTTTCAGTTCGACCAGGCCTAAGAGCCAGTTCTGTCGACAAACGCCCTTCTTTGAAATCCTGGGGCCATCTAAATATCGCTGACTCACCCAAACATTCATCTTTGTAAGCTTTTTTTCATTAAATCAACTGTTTCTGGAGCCGTTGTACCCCAGAGACAACCAAATTTTGTCGCACAACTCATTTTACTTCTTAACTCTGAATCACTCACCTTCGTAACTGTATGGCGAAGTGTAGACGTTCCTTAAACAACTGAGCAATAACAAACCAGAGTCGTCTGCCACGGATAATAACTGTCGTCATAGATACTTCCTTAACTCAGTTGTTCGTTTGCGTGGTTATTTCCCCTCTTCGCACTGTTGCCAACTCAAAAATAATACTCGCAGGTTTTGTGGAACGGCCTCTGTATATGCAATTTTATATTCACGGTTTGTTCCATTGCGGCGGACATCAAGGTCATCTCACCCCTTCGGTGTTTGTCGCTGATTTCCCCTCTGAAACAGGTTTTGCGTTATCACGGCAGTCGCATACTCTGTACCTCATTTTAAGTCATCGTGGTATGTAGTGCGCTGGGTTCTTTCTAATTTGCGTTTGCTTAAATTTTTTTCTCAGCTCAGTTGTGAAGTAGTATTAAGTAATATAGAGGGCGAGTCGAAAGTTTTGAAATATTTGCATAAGCGCATGGGTTGGGCAGGCATGTCACGTGTCAAAACTTTATCAAGTCGCGGACTGCAGCCAGTCGAAAGAGATATAAAGTAGGAGTCGTTGCTGTGAACATCATTGCATGTCGTCGTTCTGCCTTTAGTTGGCACGCCTAAAAGATGAACAGCCACAACCGGCTAATTAGAGAACTTTTGCTTTACGAGTTTGAACGCGGCCATGGCGCTACTCAAGCAACACGAAACATTTGTCATGCGAAAGGAGAGGGTTCCTTGGAGAACAGCACCGCAACCAGATGGTTCAAGAAATTTCGCTTAGGTTTCAGAAACCTCGACTTTCAGCCAAGGTCATGTAAGCCGCGAACCGTGGATTCGGAGGCCGTGCGCCAGGCCGTAGAGTCAAATACTAAAACCAGCACTCAGAGATTATCAGGCGAACTGGGCATATCACAGATCACCGTGGTTATTTACCTTCAGAACCTCGGCTAGGTCTACAGGAGCTGCCGCATTGTCCCTCACGAACTGACGCCAGCTGAAGCAAACCTCCGGGTGGAAATGTGCAAGAAACTACTAGAAAACATGCGCGATATACGTTTCATGAAGAGAAATTGTTACATGCGATGAAAAGTGGATCTATTTCCGTAATCGTAACACACAAAGGCAGTGGTTGAGTCCGGGCCAGGTACCTAAAATTGTTGCCAAACTAGAGAACAGAAAGCGCCCTCTCCTACAGCAGGACAACGCTCGGCCTTATAACGGCCGAACGACGCGGGCATAACTCCAGGAACTTTAGGATATCGAGCTGAAGCCACACCCACTATAAATTCCGAATCTTGCCTTGCCGGATTATTACTTGTTCCGGTCCATGGCCCACTTCCTTCGCGGGCGGCACTTCAACAACCTGGAGGAGGTAGCAGCTGGGGTGAAGGAGTTCTTTGCCTCGAAGGACAAGAACTGGTACCACCGCAGAATCGAAGAACTGGTAGACATATGGCTAAAGACAGTGCAACACGATGGGCTATACTTTTAATGCTAGTCACCTTTCGTCGTAAAGGTACGCATGAAGACATAAAGTGATCAAAATATTGCAAAACTTTCGACTCACCCTCTGTATTACATATAAAACGATATTTAGTGAGCCTGCATTTAAGCTGGTAAATACAATCTTGCAGATGATGCACTACGATTATGGGCAGAATTATGACAACAAAATCTTCCCAAACTCAGAACAGCGAATTTAGCACTTGCTCTATGACTTTTCTCTTTTTTTAGAAGCAAAATTTAAAAAAAAATAATTATAAATAATTATTTTTGAGGTCCTCCAGCATCGCGGGAGGACGTTAAAAATAATAAATCAGCCCGCAACACCAGAGCTTTTTTGACTTCCCTGTAAATTAGCCCCTTCATAGAGAAGTTCCCCCAAATAATCTTTTTCAGCGTTAACAGCAGTAAAGCTGCATAATTTAGATAACCTGCAGTTCAGAGAGTTTAAACAGCTCTGTAAGAAGTTGGTTAGCAAAACACACAGCAATTTGTTTTAAATTAAATTCGGTGTTAAGTGCATGGCTGGAGCGACCAAGACTGTACATAATTTGTAACCGTGGAGTATGAAACCGGGCTTTAAAACTCCACAAATTATTTTTTTTTACGGTGAAGTAAAGAAAATCAAAACCTACCAGTGCTTACGTTCATAATATCTGTAGGTGCCAATAGAGAAACCACACCGTGCCGTGGGCAACGAGAGAATAAAGCAGCTCGGGTGATGAGAGCTGCTAACTCACGACCACAATCCCTTCTGAGGGTTCTCCCCTTACCTCCCCAGGATTCTTCAAAGTGCGTATAGCTGCGGGTGTTCGTTATTTCTTGATTTTTCAGAGGTGTGATGATGTAAAGAAACATTTATTTAATGATGAGTATTTTAACCTGCTTAACCGAGGCGAGTTAAAATATCCGTTGCCTGGCACAGTTAATGGTATTTCAGCAGCATACATAATCTTCCAGAAACTTCAATCCAAAAAGTATGAAGTTTTATTTTTTAAAATCCAATGCTGAGAATTCTATAGTTCAACAACTAACTGAAATGTGTTGTTGAGAAAAGTAAAGACGTCTCCTTTTTCAGCAAATGCAATCAGTGTAAAAGGGCAATTTTTAATTATTTTTCCTGCAAAGTTATTAAAACGTTTGCAAATATATGCTTGAATAATTACTCAAAACTTCCAAATGATCCCAAAGTTAGCTCTTCTAATAAAAAAAAGTTAAAAAATTCAAGGGCCAGTAATTGAACTGTACAATGCAAATACAAAAGTAACTTGTTTGTTATTTAAACCAGAAACGTATATAGAATATTTACGGGGGGAGGGGGCTGACGAAACGTGTAAGTTTTTGAAATGTATCAGGACAGTTTTAAAGGTTAATGAAACATTGAAGAAAAAATAAAAACATTATTTCCTAACGTAAGTTGCATTTTTATTAAATTAAAGCAGTTTTTTAATATAAGTTTCATTTTTAAGAAAAACGTGACACTTTCGGAGGGGATGGGAGTCCCCTTGGGGCCCTTTCTTTAAATATGCCCTTGATTTAAACCATCTGTTTGGAATAAAGATCAGAACATTTTAATATCCAGAAAGTTTGTTTCGATCAAACTCAAACAAACAAAAAAAAAAAAAAAGTTGTCATTAAATTTTCAGAAACCTATTACAATTCCAAAGAAAGTTATTTCAAAGAGATGTACTCGTAGTTTAATTACTACACATTTTGATAAAAAGTATTCGGCTACTTTAATTAATAAAGTATACATTTCTTTTTAATTGAACCTAATCATGTGCTTCGAAATGTAGCCTGGGCATCACTTCATTTTGGTTGTAGCTAGAGTTAAGCAAGTTTCTTTGAATTTCAAACGCAGAAGTAATCTCGTAAATCTTGCAGGAAGAATGTACAGCTTTAAAGACATTATCAGGATTCTGCATTAATTTAAAGATTCTGTATTTACATTTTTTTCCCTGTTGATCCGCAAGCCAAAGTGTTAGCTCAGACAAATAATATTCTACCGAAAAGTCGCAGCGCTCTGTGTGACGAAGGACGGTGCTGCTGACGTCACAAAATATGCCGTGGAATACCGCAGAAACTCGAGGCCCCCCGCAAAAAATATTTTCGAGGGCCTTTTGTGAAAATACATTAGCTTTCAATTACTCAAAATTTTAACTTCCATATTATTAACCAGGCTTTACAGGTGTTTTAATAAATCAAATTCTTTAGAACCTACGAGTATTTTTCGTAAAATCAAAATTATTTCACTTTATTGTCTGAAACACAAATGTGTTCGTTATAATTAAAATAATTACCCTGGTTCCCGATACAAATTACTACAAAATATTTACGTTAAAGTTAATCATATCATGAAAAATTTATTATTTTAAAGAACTAAGCCCTGCTTTTTGAAATGCCTCACGATTGAACTCATAAAACATGAACCTGCAGTGTGACAGTGTCTAATGTCTTTTCCGATTTATACGAAATGTCACAACAGAAGTTAACAAACAACTAAGTAACGATCTGTAGCACAAAGAACGTAAAACTACTTGTATTATTTACTCTGGAGTATAAAAAACACACTTAACATAATGCCACAACGTTTTGCACATAGTAAAACAAATCCTTTCACTCTGTTATATATGAAAAAAAAAATGACACAGGTCTCTGATTTTTCGCTCTCGCGAAAAACACCTTTCTGTTCATTCTATTCGGGGGATAGATAGTTATGTGCAAACAACTGTCATAGGTATGTGCAAACGAATGTCATAGCTTATCCTCAATAGTATAAAAATTCCGCTCACTGAACTGATAATTTTTTCACATTCTTTTGTTAACATACCTACATAGAAACTATTACCAGGACTGTGAATTTAAGGCCCTTTGAAACAGCAAGGGCTACAACAAGGGGCCTCAAGTTCTTTTGAATAGCTGCTTTCTTGTCATCCAGCCTTTATGAACAAAAGCAGCGAAAATGATTCCTAAAGATTTTACGTATTAATATTTCATGAGAAGAAAAATGCTTTTCTCCTTAAAACTTCGAAGCTGCTTTATTTCTTTGACCAGTTTCATACTAAGTTTCAGCAAACAATTTTGTAAAATCTTTTTGCTCAGGCTAGAGGCCCCTTTTGTCCGTGGAGCCCCCCCCGCTCGCTGCTGGAGTTGCTGGGGCCATCAGTACGCCCATGCTGACATGGCCTTCCGATATCGTGGTGGACACGGCCATACCCATGAGAGTGTTGCAAAAACTTCCTGAAAATATGACTTCGCTAGCTGTCGTCAATAATACCTCCTAACTTTTACAGTCTTTAGGTACTTACGAATTAAAATCTTCCGAACTGCTGAATACTGCCTAATGTGTAAAATAGCGATGGCATAAAGCATTCTTTCTTGGGAGTTTATTCAAAAGAGTCATTCATGAATGATTATTCAAAGGAATGATCAAATTTTCAGCTTCTCACTGAGTAAATCATCTTTTTTAGGTAACTCGTGTTCACGACCAAAGCGCGTTCAAGGCCACAGATGTTTGACGTAGGACTACGTCTAACTCCGCGGATAGTATGGGGCGACTTATGGCCGACCGCTTGTGACAAAAATAGGTCCCCATTGAAATCATTATAGCGTTAAAAATACTTACTGCACACTAATCGTGTTAGCATATTCCTAAACAGCATGGAATCCAATTCATATACTGAGTAATACATCGTGCCCGCAACTCTTTCCTCGCTTCCTGTGCGCGGGAGGTGGCGCAATATTTCTGGGTGTGCCGCTGCGTTTGACTAAGTCCATTTCGGCAACAGTGAGCGCAATACGACTGTGCGTGGTATAGTTTTAAAGCTCTCGAAGAGACCTATTCAAATATACGGCATTTCGCAGTGGTTTGAACTGAACATTTAAAAAATTATTTTCCTGTGAGCCGGTGAACAACACATTTGACAATATCGCGGTTTATCTGGACAACCATGAGTGCAAAACGACTGCGCGTGGTATCGTTTTAAAGCTCTCAACGATATCTATTAAAATATGTGAAGAACATAGTTCAGTGGTTTAAACTAAAAAAAAACAAAATGTTTTCGTGTGAACCGATTTAACATTTTCGACAATGCCGCGGAATTCGCAGAATGAACGCAAGCAAAAGTGGAAAAAATTAAAACGAGAGCAAGAGCAAGTGATGAGGAAAGTAAGAAGCTCAAGAAGACAGAGCAAAACGTTCGATAATTCGTGTATCGATCTTTGTGTTCCCTATGTATCCAGCAGTATTTGTAAAATTTATGTAAGCTACATTTCATATCATAGACCTGTGTTGGCTATAACAAATTAAATAAACGCTTTGAAACCATATACTTGACTAGTTCATTTCAACTTTCTGATTTACAAGTCGTAGTCCTACGTTCTAAACTGACGGCTCAATCAGAACTGAGCCTAACTGTATTTTTTAACAAATTGCCGAAACAAAAGCGAGCTCGTCATCATTCACCATAAATGATTTAACATGAGCTGGATAGTGGTGAATGATGGGAATCATACCTGAGAAAGACTCACATGCAGTGGTCTTAGCGCTGGCTTATGACCATCCATACGTGAAGGGTCCAGGTTCGAATCTCAGTGAGCCATGGATGTCGTGTTTGTCTTACGGCATTGGCTCTCTCCTTCCTTAGAACCAGTGGCCTTAAACTAAGGACGGGCGACTGCTTATATCCCATTGTGTTGCCCCCGGTGGTCGTTAAACCTTCAACCAAGAAAAAAAAAAAGACGCCTGGTGCAAAGATTATGCATGTTGGAAGTCGGATGACTGAAAAATAGTGTGCTTGTCCCAAGATTCGCGTTTTTCACTCCACTTCTTGCGCAAACAGCATGAGGCACTCGATCCAACCTGCATGGCCTCTACAATACAAGCCGGTAGAGACGGTTGTATGGTGTGGGGCATGTTTACCTAGCCGGAACTTAGACCCCTGTTGTATGTGAAACAACGCATGACTGGTGTCTACTGTCGTGAATTGCTTGATGACTCTCTACACCCAACAACATTGTACTTTTTACCGAATCGTGACGACACATCTATTACCTCCATACCTGCATTAAAGGCCACATTATACACAACTTGATTCGCTATACCTTCCAACTGCTTCCGGCAACTTATTGAATCGATGCCACGTCCAACAGCTGCTGTATTGAGGGCGAAAGGAGGACCTATACGAAGTATTAGGTAGGTGGTCATAATTCAGTGATCACTCAATGTATAATAATAATAATAATAAGTTTGTTGTTTTAGCTGTTACATTATACCTTCATCAAGATTGTATTTACATTTGAGTGTAAAAAGTAATTATTATAACAGCCAGGGAAATCAGAGAAAGGGTCATTTATATGACCTGACTAAAGCCCGGATCTCCCTATGTAGAACGTGGGTCATGCAGCAGATCAGGTAGTTGTTAGTAGATATTGGTAGCAATTAAAAAAGGATTGAAATGTTATATATTAATTTAAGGGGTTTTTTTATAAGTTCAGCAAACATGTTTTTAGTCTTTTTTTAAAACAAGTTATAATTGTTAATGTATTTTAGTTCTTCAGGTAAAAGATTCCAAAAAGTTGTTCCTTGATAGTTGATACTTTGTTTCATTTGTTGTGTCCCAGGCAAGCATGGCTTTATCTGAAATCTATTTCTAGTTTCATAGTTATGGATATCAATATTTATATCTGTGATATCTATATTGATATTTTGTTTAATCCTTTTAAACATATTTAATCCCAAAAATATTGATATGATTGTTTTATATTCAAAATGTTCTGTTGATTAGCATCTACTCGCAAGTAATTATAAATTTTTGAATAATGTATATTATTGTATTAGTGTGTAGTTTAAATTCTAATGATCTAATAAATTTATTCTGGAGTACTTGGAGTTTTTTTAGATTAGTTTGTGTTGTTTGTTCCCAACAGGGTAGACAATAGTTAAAGTGTGAATGCGCAAGTGTGTAGTATGACAATTTAAGGGTTTTTAGATTATTAAGCACTCGGCTAACTACTCCTACGTTTTTAGAGATTTTATTAATAGCATGTTCTATATGTCGATCCCATTTTAAGTTATGCTGTAGTGTTACACCCAGATAGGTGAAATATTTCACTATAACAATTTTATTATTATAATAAATAATTATATTTTGATATTGGTTTAGTTTTAACTGCATTTACAATACGTTCATTGGAGGTCAGCCATTCGTAATATTTGCTTATTTGGTTATTATAAAAGTGTATCATTTGTGTGATATCACGTCCTGTGAACAAAATTGTAATGCCCTCAGCATGAAGTGTTAGGTGTACTTTATGCCATCAGCATAAAGTGTTAGGTGCGTGTGCATGTTTTTTGATACTGTAAAAATATCATTAATGTAAATGTTGAAATGTATGGGTCCAAATATTGAACCCTGTGGTACTCCCATGATAATGTTTCCATTAGAGATTTAGAGTGGTTAATTTGCGTGACCTGTAATCTATTAGTTAGATAAGTTTTAATTAGTTTAGCTGAAATCCCCCTTATACCTATGTTATGTAATTTTGTTATGAGAATATCATGGTTTAGACAATCAAAGGCGCTTGTAAGATCCAGAAAAACTGCAAGTGTAAGTTGTTACAATGCTTTCAATGCTGATTTCGTAGTTGTATCTCATCAAAATGGCGCAGAATTATGAAGTATCTATGTAGCAACAGATGTAAAGGATCATAACTTGTTAGAAGTGTAACGTTGAAATTACTGTTTTTCACGTTATATAAATCTGGAATTGACGGGTTACCCCAAAACAAGGACAAAAAGCGGTAGTTAACATGAGAAGAAATTTTGTTAATATAACAATTCACTGAATGCATTATTAACAAAATTTCTTCTCGTGCTAACTACCGCATGCTGTCATTGTTTTGGAGGTGACCCGTCCATTTAAGAGTTATACACTGTCGTGTGCAAAACTTAAGAACCGTTCGGTTTTTTCGCCGTAGCTTCGCAATGAAGCAGCCTGGATAGATGAATGTCATACCACAGAGACTTCAGTATGTATCAAACGGGGGAATGAACAAATACATGTGCAAAAATGAATACAAAAGTGTACACTGGGACTTTACTAAGAAATGACCGCAAAGCAGTACACACCATGGTAGCCATCGTTTCCACAGATGTATTACAGAAAGGAGGTAATCGTCAGTAAGGAATATGATGTCCCCTAACAGCAATGGCTGCGTTGAAGCGTACGGCCATACTTAACCCGAGGCTGTCGATGAGTTCTTGGGGCAACTTTTCCCATTCCTCTCGTAGTGCACGTTTCAACTGATGGACATTTTCCAGTGGATGTGGGCGTGCGGCAAGACGTCTCCTTAGAGCGTCCCACACATGTTCTATGGGATTTAGATCCGGGGAGTACGCAGGCCAATTAATACGAGTGATATCTTCACTTTCCAACAGCTCATCTACTGCACGTGTACGACGGGGTCTCATGTTATCGTCCATAAACACGAACTCGGAACCAATGGCATCTCGGAATAGGTGTACATGGAGAAGGGACTCTTCATCGCACCAGCAGTTTGCGGTTACGGAACCTCCTTCGAAAATGTTGAGCTCAGTATGACCATTCAGCGTAATGCCTCCTCAGACGAGCACACCAACACCGTCATACTGATCTTTTTCGGTAATGTTAGCCGGTCGATAGCGTGTTCCCACCTCTCACCAGATCAGCTGACCTCTAGAATTGCTCGTGGTACTGAAACGACTCTCATCCGTGAAGAGTACGGTACCCCATTGCTCTATGGTCCAATCCTTGTTGTCCTTACACCATTGCAATCGATGTCTCCGATAGGAAGGCTTTAATAGGATGTAACGTTCAGGTCGTCGGGCAAATACCTCACCTTTATATAGACGTCTGGCAACGGTGAACCACGATATGGGTCCTATGGTCATCTGCAGTTGCTTCGCGATATTGCCCGCTGTCTGGCGTTGACGATATTCGGCCTGTAGGAACATATATCGGTCATTTCTTCCTGTTGTTTTTCGTGTCCGACTTCCACTAACCTTTCTAGCAACTGTTTCTGTCGTTTGGAAGGTTTTCCAAGCAGGTGAAATAGTGCTATGAGTCACGCCGAACACGTCGTCGACACTCGTTACGGTTCACCCCTCCTCCAGCTTTCCGATTATTTGACCACGTGTAAAGTCATCTAAATGTATCCTCGTGGACATTTTCTCGTCTGCGACACACTAACAAACCACTCGAAGGTCTTTACAACACCGCACACTTTCTGTTTCCTGCCTTGCCGAGAGATGATCCTTTATATCCATTTCAGGCCTGTCATGTGACCTGCGACATCACTTTCGGAAATTTGCATACACATCGTCTTTCTACTGATCTGCTTGTGTTACGCAAATTACCTCAAGCGTGTGTGTTTCACTGTGCGGCTATTATCTACTGCACTAGTGTCCGTCCTTAAGTTTTGCACGCCGGCCTATAACGTGAAAAACAATAATTTCAATGTTAGACTTCTAACAAGTTATGAATACATAAGCCACGTAATATGAATGCTCAAACAACTTTTAACTTGAACTAGTGAAATAAATGTAAAGATTTTTTCAAGTTTTGTGTGTCCAGGTACAATGTTACAACAACAGCTTCAATGAATAAGAAATAGCTACAGTCCTTTGGAATTATAGTCTGAATATAATTAATTACTGTAAATATATTTTGTACAACAAGGGATCTGTGTGATGTTAGGGAAACCATCCGTGGAAAATTCAACGATTTTCAAATGAACACTAAATTAAACACTGAGACGAATCAAATGGAGCCCTTTATAAGCGGTAAACCCTTACTGATTTCTGAATGGCAATTTTTTAAAAGTGTTATGAGGTAGGTAGGTAGATGCCACTAAAGAGATATTGTTTAAAGAGAGTTAAATGTTGGAGAACATAATATGTGTACTTACCGCAAAAGCAATGATGGAAACTACCAGAAGGCAACTCAGAAAGGTTTGGGCTCTCATTTTTACGATAGCTGGAACTGGGAAGAAGTACTTCAGTTACACAGTTTGCAGGCGGTACTGAGCGGGTTGTAAAGGGAGGTTATATACAAAGAAATACGCGGAAAAAGTCGAAAACAAATTAATGGCGTCTGTTGTAATTATCAATCAGTCCCTTGTCAGGCATGTGCAGTACTCTGAAAGTTGATGAATTTCGCTGTTAAGGAAAGGTCACCGAAAGTGTTGGGTGCATTTCCGTATTATTGTGTAACTCCCATGCAAGTGCATTTAGTTTGATGGCTTGATGACAGAATATGACGGCAGTAGAAAAATTAGGTGTGATACAATAATTATCGATAAACGTTATTTTTATGCTTTATTTTTTTCAAAATTCCCAGTTAGTTATTTTGTGTCAGTTATTAGTTCTTACATGAGATTTATAGTTTACATTTCTGTACATTACGGCACATTACAGCTTCTGGAGAAAAATTTCACGATATCTTAAATTGATGGCGATTGATTGTATATAATGTATTTCTCCAACATGATCAAAACCATCTCAAGAGAAATAAATTTAACTGAAATGAAAACATTTTTCGTATGTGTAACGAACAAAATGACCTATAATCAGCTACTTCCTCTTTAAGAGAAGTTCTCATTAAAAAAAAAATGCAAAATTATTTTTTTCTACAAGTCAAAGGACAAACAGAACTTAATGAAAAAAAAACGTTTTTAGGATTGTTTTCTTAAGAGTAATGAGCAACGTCTTGCTCGGGGGGACCGGAAGGTAATGTCGTTTTTGGAAAAGAAGAGAAACGCTGTTTGTAACAGAAGAAATTAATTTCTTAATCGGTTATATAATCGCCGTCATTATCGATCACACTTGCCCATCGTGAAACCAAAATTTCATTGTGGTCTTTATAAAAAGTCGTTGGTTGTGACGCAAAGAAATCCCAGAACCCCGTTTTGACATCATCAGTATTGTGGAATCTTTTCACATTAAGAAAGTGCTTCAGAGATAGGAACAAATAGTAATCAGATGGTGCAATGTCAGCGGAATAAGGGGGATGGGGCAGAACTTCTCAGCCAAAATCTCTGATCGTCTGTTGGGTCGGTCTTGCCGTGTGAGGCCTCGCGTTTTCATGCTGGAGGATGACACCTATTCTATTGAGCAGTGCTGGATGTTTTACAGTAAGAGCTTGCTTCAAACAGTCCGGATGTTGACAATAGAAGTCTGAGGTTATCGTCTGTCCGGATTCCAAAAGTTCAAAGTGAGCTATGCCAGCGGAAGTCTACCAAACACAAAGCAAAACCTTTTAGGGGTGTAGGCGATGTTTTGGGGTAGGAACTGGTATCTGACCTAGAGAAAGCCACAGTTTTTTTACATTTGTTGTTCACATAAAGAACCCACTTTTCATCTCATGTGACAACTCAATGAAGAAATGGATCCTTCTCCTGTCGGCTGAGAAAAGAGTTGCAGATGGTGGAACGATGGACTTTGTTGTCAGGTGAAAGCTGGTGTGAAACCCAAACTCCTAGTCTATAGACCTTTCCTATTTGTTGCAGATGGTCTTGAATAGCAGACCATGATGCATTAAGATATTGGGACAATTCATCAGTGGTTTGAGGAGGTCCTGCCTCAACGGTTGCACGCAGCAGGCCATTGTCCAGCTCCATGGGCCTTCCTGCACCAGGGGCATCCGAGAGGACAAACTTGCCCGCCCAGAATTCGGCGAACCAACGCTGGCACTTGAGGACATTTAATGTATTCGGATAAACAGCGCAAATGGTATTGGTGGTCACAGTTGCATTGTTCTCCTTGTGAAATTCATACAGCATTTAATGAGGAATATGGCCCTCCCCGGGTTTTAGGTCACTCATTTTGTTCTGCAAATTTGGAAGACAAAAACACCTTCATAAATTAAAGGTGAATAACTGAAACGATGAAAGATTTCCGTCTTTAGCATGATTTAATGATTAAAAGATGAAAAATATATACAATTAAAACCATGAGCACTTTCGAGGCAGCGGCTGCCTCTTCTTCAGATGTTGGGACGCTCTAAGGAGACATCTGAAGAAGAGGCTGCCGCTGCCTCGAAAGTGCTCATGGTTTTAATTGTATAAATTTTTCATCTTTTACGTCCCAACATCTTAAGAAGAGGCAGTCGCTGCCTCGAAAGTGCTCATGGTTTTAAATGTATATATTTTTCATCTTTTAATCATTAAATCGTGCTAAAGACGGAAATCTTTCATCGTTTCAGTGATTAATGTCGCACGAGTCTTCAATATTTGTTGCTCTAAAGGTGAATAGTTCATTCACTTGTACATACGTACACTTACTTTACGTTGAACGTACGTAAGCACCTCACAACTGCTTCCGAAACTCATTCCACCCCACCCCCCACCAAAAAAAAAAAACCGACATTACTTTCTGGTCCTCCCATTCTTCTTCAACACATATTCGTTTCGTCACGCGATCGGAACGTGTATCGCCACCAGACCCCCTCCCATTCCCGTAAGCACTGAATTTCTCCAGCACACAAACGACTCTTATGTCTCTTCTGCAGTACCAGGGTTGCATCAGAGTAGGAAAAATTAAACTCTCCTACACAGTCATTTAGAATTTTCTTTTTGAGAGTCCATCATTCCTGTGAAGTCCTCTTAAAGCAGCTATGTCTTTCAAAGATGAATCACTCGCCTATTAATTTCACCGTCTAAAGCAGCTATGACTTTCAAAGGTGAATCACTCGAATATTAATTTCACCGTCTAAAACAACTATGTCTTTCAAAGATGAATCACTCGCCTATTAATTTCACCGTCTAAAGCAGCTATGACTTTCAAAGGTGAATCACTCGAATATTAATTTCACCGTCTAAAACAGCTATGTCTTTCAAAGATGAATCACTCGCCTATTAATTTCACCGTCTAAAGCAGCTATGACTTTCAAAGGTGAATCACTCGAATATTAATTTCACCGTCTAAAACAGCTATGTCTTTCAAAGATGAATCACTCGCCTATTAATTTCACCGTCTAAAGCAGCTATGACTTTCAAAAATGAATCACTCGTATATTAATTTCGCCGTCTAAAACAGCTATGTCTTTCAAGGATGAATCACTCGCCTATTAATTTCACCGTCTAAAGCAGCTATGACTTTCAAAAGTGAATCACTCGACTATTAATTTCACTATCTAAAGCAACTGTGCCTTTCAAAGAAGAATCCCTTGCCTATTAATTTCTCCATCTAAAGTAGCTATGACTTTGAATGATGAATCATTTGGACATGAGTGTAATTAGATGGTGAAAGCTGGGGGATCGCCTTTAATTTCACCATCTAAAGCAGCTATAACTTTCAAAGATGAATCACTCGCCTATTAATTTTGCCATCTAAAGCAGCTATGACTTTCAAAGATGAATCCCTTGCCTATTAATTTTGCCGTCTAAAGCAGCTATGACTTTCAAAGATGAATCATTCGCCTATTAATTTCACCATCTAATTACACTCATGTCCAAAAATTAAGGATCATTTATATTTTTATAGCATACCTTTATTCCAACGGAATGTTGTGGAAAATATTTGAGTACGAAATAAGCAAAAATGAAAAGGATATGTGCACACATAAGTGAGCATTAATTTGTGCTTATTAATAAGGAAAATATACAAAAGAACAAAACATATGTGATGTGTACTTTAATTTAACTTTCCGTTTTAGTTTCTTTCTCTATGTGCATTTGTGTTCGTTCTCTTTAGCAATTTTCAAACTTAGCGTGATATCTTCTTTCTCGCAAGATTATGGCTGGCAACACCCTGCGTCAAAACAAATGACGTGCATGTCTAAGATAAGAACTGAACGATTTATCTAATGTTCTGAGAAGCAGCAGTTGTGTTGGAGGTGGAAGTTAATGCTATTTGTAAAAGAGACGTTTTTAAGTTCAAGTTGTGTCTATTGAAAGGCTGCGTGTTGTGCTGATATTGATATAGTTCTCATTAAGAGTTCTACCAGTTAACATTGTTTAGTTCTGACGTTTACTACTACTCGGATAAGTTTAGTGTTCGACGATTAAGTGCTCTGTTCTATTGATATGTTACTTACTGTTCAAGGATCAGTTGACATAGAATAAAGGAATTAACCAATCTGTAAGTAACCTTTTGGGAAGTTATTTGAGTGACTCCTGATTTGGTTAAATGTGAAATTATTAAGAACTGAATTGTGTAGTGTTCAAAGAGGTATATTCTGCAAACAGTACATTTACAATTTTCTGACATTGCCTCATAACTAAAATTGACAGAAAAAATAAATAAGTTTTCTTGGATCATTTTAATAGAGTATATGTCAACCTCAAGGAAGCAATGATAGGCATAAGTGGGCCATGCCTTTCACGAGATTGTCCAGAAGATCCTGAGGGAGGCTTCTCCATTGTCCTTTCAGCACCATCATCTGATCCTTTTTGGGCCAGCTGTGGGATCATCTTCAATAATGCTGCTCCGCAAATCACCTCAAGTATTTTCGATTGGGTTCTGTTCGGGGGCGTACGCAGCCACTCCCTTCGGTTCATCCCCTCAGTCTCCAGCAACCCATCAACACATGATGATTGATGAGAACGGACGTTATCGCTCATAAAACACCCGAAACAACCTTACATGTTTTAAAATGACCTCCTCACAAAAACGCTGGAAATTTAATGACCCTTTCGGAGCTCTCTACTCCTATCGTTCATAATCCCAGATCATGTGACGTATAGTATAATTTAACTTTTCCTTTTAGTTACTTTCTCTATGTACATTTGAGCTCATTCTTCTTTAGCGTTTTTCAAACTTAACGTTATATCTTCTCTCTCGCAAGAGTACGGTTGGCAACAGCTAAAGGATGGAAAGTATGACGTGTGCATGTGTCTGATGAGAACTGGAAGATGTATAATGTTTGAACAGCGGCAAAGGTACGTAGACGGTGGATGTTATAATTCTATAATCCTGGAAGCGGCTAGGTTTAATTGAAGTTTGATCTATTTGAAGGCTGTATTTTATGTCGTTAGTGTTTTCCCTTAATGAAGCGTTTTCATTATTAACTCACATTAGTTGGATTAAGTTAATTGAGTTGCAGTTGTGCCTCATTGAAAGTGCCAAAGGAGTGTTGGCTGAATAAAGAGTTACCGTAAGTAACCTCTTATTGAAGTTTCTTGGGTGACTCCTGTTTCACTGCAGCTGAAGTATTTAAGAACTGATTTATGTACTGTTCAGTTAGTCCCGGTATCCCGTTGGGCGGATTGACCTACTGGGATACCGGGACATTTCCCGGTGGACCACTCAAGAAATGACCCAGTTCCTTGTATTCTTGTTTGCCTGAATTTTTGGGAACGGACGTATAATTATTTTGGAAATTATGAAAAAATATCGTTTATTTCATTTGACCTTTTTTCTGCCTGAAAAGTTATTCCCTTAAAAAAAAAAGAAAAGAAACATTTCCTTCTACCTTTCTTGAGCGTTTGGTCTGACAAGGAGGACGCATCTGTTGAGGAAAGGGCCGCCGAAGCAAACAAGCTGTTATAAATTAATCAAGCTGAAGACATATCATTAGACTTGGAGCCTGGTATGCCTTACATTTCTGTAATCTTGAAAGGGACACCACACACCAGTACGCATTGCGATGGCCCATCAACACTCCCCCACACACACCTCCTACCCTGATTCACGGACTGACAGAACACAAAGCAATTCTCTCTCAGAGATATTCC
Organism: Macrothele yani; assembly: GCA_039090855.1. Classification (NCBI taxonomy): domain Eukaryota; kingdom Metazoa; phylum Arthropoda; class Arachnida; order Araneae; family Macrothelidae; genus Macrothele; species Macrothele yani. The sequence continues at coordinate 128,502,009 of CM076989.1, read as the reverse complement.
GACATCCGAATCCAACGAAGTGCTCCCTTTTGCCTTGAGCGAAGGGCGAAACCGATCCTATATTCGACACAAGAGCGTGTTGAAGGCGATAGTGAGAATACCGTGCAATCAGTTCCTTTGTCCCATAAGTGTGATAATTATCAACCTGGGATGAAAGCAGATTACACCAGCGATGAAAGCAGATTACACTTGCGGAAAGTGAAAAAAGAACACCAAGAAGGAATTAGCGGACGATCATGAAATTTACATATGTTAATGGGGTCGAGCTTACGTAGGTGTGATGTTAATATCGGGACCAACCGGTGAGCGCTTACGCCACAGCACGGCATAATATGCAAATTATCGTCGGTGGTATTTAAGGAGTACGGCGAAGTGAATGTAATCAGTCGTCGGCGTACGGACACGTACGAAGACCCTGAAGAAGCTGCAATGCTTGGACATGGAAGACGTGTACGATTTCAGCAGTTATCGGACTTGAAGCGAGGTCGTCTAGTCGGTCTCCGCGAAGCCGGGTGGTTGTATCGTCGTATTGCGGAGCGAATTGGACGGGAAGTATCGGTGGTGGTACGATGGTGGCGTAGATGGTCCGAGAAACATTCCCACACGAGAAGACGTGGAACCGGGAGTCACAGATGGACTAATGAGCGGACCGATCGACGCATAAGAAGAGCGGCGTTGTCAAGCAGAACATCCATTGCAACGCAAATTCGAGCTGCCGTTGCACCTGAGGTGACTGTGCGAACAATCCGCAACCGTCTACTGGATGCAGGACTACGTGCACGTGTGCCTCTGGCATGTGTACCTCTGACTCCAGCCCACCGTCAGGAACGGCTGCAGTGGTGTCGTCAACGTCTGCACTGGAGAACGCAATGGCGATCTGTCGTGTTCAGCGATGAAAGTAGATTCTGCTTGGGAGCCTCTGATGGCCGTATGCGTGTTCGCAGACGCACAGGAGAGCGTCTCCACCCTTCTTGTATCCCCCAGCGACACACAGGGCCTACACCTGGTCTCCTGAAGTGGGGAGCGATCAGCTATCGCTCCCGTACACAACTAGTGTTTGTACCGGGTACGTTAAACAGCACCTCCTACATCAACAACATAATTCTGCCCGTTGCTGTGCCATTTGTAAGGTCTGTCCATCTTGGTGTTTTCCAGCAAGATAACACACGCCCACACACGGCACGTGCAACGCAACATGCACTTCAGGGGTGCGACAACTTCCATGGCCTGCACGTTCACCGGATTTGTCCGCCATTGAGCACGTGTGGGATTTTATGGGACAAAAACTTATCCGGTCTCAACGGCCAGCCACTGCCATCCCCGATTTACGCGTCCAGGTTGAGGATGCTTGGAACTCAATACCCCAAACTTACATCCAACATCTGTACGACAGACTCCATGCCAGAATTGCACAGTGTGACGCAGCTCGTACCAACCATTTTACATGGAAATGTTATTTTTCAGTTTACCAGCAAATACAGCTGTATTTTGCCTTAAGGTTTTGATCACGTTATCCTCTGTATTCCGTTATTATGCTGTATAAATTTCGTTGGTATCAGACGTCTTCTTCTTGGTGTTCTTTTTTCACTTTCCGCCAGTGTATTAATAACGAAAAAAACAAACAAATAAAACGTAAAGGTTGATCGCGCGAAAAAAGAGCTCTTTTTGAATGATAGAGGAAAATGTGAAAAATGAAGTAAATCCTGTACCAATTTATACGTACATATTTATCAATTCTTATATGTTAAGGGCTAGTGTAAGTCAGGTTTCATCACTCACTTCTGATTATCAACAGCTTTTGAGGGGAATATATCTTTTAAATTTGTGCGATAACCTCACGTTTATGTTGCCTTTGCAATGCAAATTTTAGATTTTTGAATCTAAAAGGAATGTAAAAAGTTAAAAATCTATACCAATTATTATTATTCACATTTACATAACTTTTGGAACTACAAAAACATTTAAAAAATGAAAATTAGTAGTGATGTACTGCTAAAAAATGTATTAATCATCGAGTACTCTGTGCGTTTTATCCAGAAATTGATCCGAATAAGAAGGGGGCTAAACTCATGGCACAAAATCTCAACTCAACAAAAGTATAAAATTGTCAGATGTACCATATGTAATTACTGAAATAAATATAAGTTTAAACTTATGTTGATGAAAGAAGTGTTTTAAGAAAGTGAAGAGTTGTCGGAGATCGAATGCCCCCCCCCCCCCACCCCAATCAGTAAAATTACGACAAAGATTTCTCATTTCCATACATTGTTACATGCCCACATTGATCTTAAAAGAAATAACGATTAACCAGCATTGGTTCACACGCGTCAAAAAAGGCGTTTTTACTCAGGGAGATACCAATACGATTGCGCAATCGGCAAACAGTAGCCAAATAAATATAAAAATTAATTTCACAGGAAAATTTCCATGTGTACGTTTGAACTTTCAGAATGATCTTCATAATGATTTAGTTGAAAATGTGGCTTTCTCAAGAATTTTTTTTTTTTTTTTATGAAAAGCAAAATTTTCTGAAGGGAATAATTGCCAGGTGCAAAATACCGTTTTGAGCGTAACTTGATGCTACATTATATCGGGCGGGTTTAGTAAATCTTTTTACCGCTAAATTTAAGTTAAACGTTTTTTAGGTCTGAATTTGTTTAACTATGCTTAGCTCATTTCAACACATTTTCCTATCATCCAAAGTCTAACAGAATGATTTTCATGAGAGAATTTATGAGATATCCACCTGTAGATACGTATATTCTTATGGTGTAGAGCTTTATCTAGGAATATTATATAGCGCTGGGAGAGGGAGGTGTTGAAAAACCTTTGGGGGAGTGTTGGATAAAATGAAATGTTTCGAAGGCTGAACATTTTTATTGTGACATATTTAAACCTTAAAATCGAGGATTAAAAATGGAAAAATCTGAAAAATGGATAACTGCTTAATCTTTAATAGTTCAGATGATTATAGCTTAGCTTAGAATCTTTTTATCAAACGCAACAGGCGGTATTTCGTTTTCGAGTTGTTTTTATTTTATCGCTCTCGTCTAAATGCTTCTCTAAACAAGGTTAAAGCCATTAAGTAGCAATATCACAAAACTTTTGCATGCCGAAATGATTCAGAGATACGTTTATCTGCACAGTCTGTAACACACTAAAATGAAGCGATGTACACATGCTTCGTGGTTGTAATGACTGACTTTAAACAAATAATTCAAACAAGAAAAACTGAAAAATATATTAGACTGCTATGTACATTGACCTCAAATAAAATATAATAATAAAGGGACCTATATATACACTGCTGGCCACCCAAAATGCAACCCCAAGAAGGAAGCATCCGATTGGCCTGAAATTAGCAGCATGCGTCGCCCGCGAGAGGGCATGCAAACGATTAGCATTGCAGGGCATATACAAATCATGTGCGCCCGGCACGCCACCGAGAAGCACTATAAGAAGGGTGCGCAGAATGCGGGGTGTAAGTAGTGGAAGTGTGTTGTGCTGCCGGACCTGTGCGTGGGAAGCATCCTGATGTCTCGTCGCAGAATACGGCAGTCATTCCAGCACGTTTAGGAGTTCGACAGAGGACGAATGGTGGCTTATCGCGACAGCGGTTTATCGTACCGAGACATCGGCGCCTGTGTGGGACGACATCCTGCCACAGTGAGGCGAGTATGGATTCGGTGGGTGCAGGAGGGACTGACGGAACGACGTGAGCGATTGCCGAAGCCGCGGCACACCACCGAACCAGAGGACCGGCATGTTGTGCGGCGGGATTTGACGGCTCGCACCGCCACATCACGAACGTAAGCGCAGGAATTAGGGTGTGTTGCGCAAAAACCTGTTTCAGCACGTACCGTTCGACGTCGTCTGCAGAAGCGGGGACTTTACGCACGGCGCCCATTGCTCCGATTACCATTGACGTTACACCACCGGCGAGTGCGGCGGCTGTGGGCCGTTGAACGCCGCACAGCAATGGATTGATAATGGTTGTTGATGATGATGATGATGATACTATGGAGGAGAGTTTAGGATTTTTATGGGGTCTAAAGAAATTGGAACGAGGGAAAGGGGTATAATCCTTGCTGTAGTGGACCACAAGACTAAATTTCCCGGTCTGGTTTGGTCGTCCCAATCCGCCCCTGTGTACACGAACATTATAATCAGACCATTACTCCACTACCCCTGTAATGGCAAATTTGTACAATGATTCAGGCAGAATAATCAGTGCTGAGTTCTTGACAGATGTAATGCCGCCTAAAGTCAGACGATAAACAAAATCGGCTTTCGTCTATGAACAGAAAATTGGCTCATTGCTCTTCGCTCCATGTGGAGTTTTCACGACACCATCAATAGCGGGTTGTTTTGCTTGCTTGGGTTAATAAACAAATTGCAAAAGCTTTCGGGCATACAATCAGAAATTATTCAAGCGACTTACCATGGTTTCACATTATAGTTTGGTACCCGTACTTGATTTCAGCTGTTTTGCTAACTTGTTAGCAGTTATTCGGCGAGATCTTTTAGCCGTTACAACAATACAACGATCTTGTGATGGAGCAATTTTGCATGGTCTACCATTACTTAAATTTCTGGTACCGTTGGGCATAATCGATTGAATTCAAAAATAGGAAGTTGTAATCGAGAGATCAGACAAATCCAGATATTCATTCGAAATAATCATTCCAATGATTTTGAGTTTTAGAATTCACCAGTAGATAGCGCGATACCCTAAGGGCTGCCTTATGCGTTTGATAAATCGACATATTCATTCGAAATAATCATTTGAATGATTTCTAATTTTACAATTTACCGGTAGATTTCCTCTCGCTACCCGAAGGAAGGAATCCAAGATGTAAATGAAAGACAAACGCACCACTTTTTTATTTAGCTTAACAAATGTAAAAGTAACACAAAGTTAGTAGATCCTCTAGCGAGAAATCATTCTAGTGATCATACAAACGAGAGATCATGGGAGTGATCCTACAAGCGAGAGATCATTCGAATGATTCTACAAGCGAGAGGTCATTCGAGTGATCCGAGAGATCATTCGAAAGGTCCTACAAGCAAGAAGCCATTCGAGTGATCCTATAAGTGAGATATTCGAATGATCCTACAAGCGAGAGATCATTCGAGTGATTCTTCAAACGAGAGACATTCAAATGATTCTACAAGCGAGAAAACTTTCAAGTAATCCTACATGCGAGAGATTGTTCGAGTGATCCTACAAGCGAGAGATCATTTGAGTGACCATACAAGTGAGAGATCATTCGAATGATCGTGCAAACGAGAGATCATTCGAATGATCCTGCAAACGAGAGATTATTCGGTCACACGAAAAGTATTTTGGTAACATCTCGAAACCTAGCAAGTCGTTCCCCAGAAGAGATGAGCGGTTTGCACAAGAAAATTCGAACGATGATTGGCTGATGTTTTCTCACCTTTCGAATGCACTCGTTGGATCGAGACAACGTAGGAACAATCTAGAGTTTTCTCGAAAGGTTTATTTTATTCGAATGATTTTGTAGTAATCAAATGTTTCGGGAGATTTCCATAATAGACTGAATCGATTATTTCTTCTCGATTATGTATACATAACTACCATCTGGTAGCTATTCCATGTTCAGAAAAAAAGTTCCAGATCCGTGATACTACGGTCTGGGCAATTCTGAACTCCCTCGCTACGTCTCTCGTTGTCCACATTTCTAACAGTTTACCAACAATTCGACTTCGGGTAAAATTATCCAGATGAGATCCTTTAGATGTACTACAGGTCGCCATAATAGCAAAAAAAGCAGATCCACACTTCAACACCTAAAATAACAAACGATTTCTTCCCACTCACGCTTAAGCTTTTGTCGCCGATCGGCAGTACACAGCGGTCACGTGATTCTTGACAATTTGCATGACCAAGCAGTTTCACATTAACACACCGGACATAAAATTAAGTAACCCGTAACAGAAATAGCAGTAGGAAGTTACTGGTTGCAGAGAGGGTGCCGTGATAGCATTATTGGGAGATGAATAGCACTGGCGTGGACTACAGGATCATTTCTGTCTTGTGCAGTGGTGAAGACCAACGTGTGTGTTGAATTTAGTCTGCAATATGGGTCGTAAGACAGACGTTACTGAATGGCAAAATGGAGCCATCGTGTTTGGCCATGCCCATGGACACAAAGTTAATGAAGTCGCCTAATTTGTTGCTGTGACGAAGCGTACTGTCCAGCGGGTCTACAAACAGTGGTGTAGTTCGCAATCAACTGAAAATCCGCGACGTAACTGTGGCCAGAAAACGATCGATCCACACCAAGAAGGACCTCCGCCATGTTTCACGCCTAGTAACAGCAGATCGGTTTCAAACAAGGCAACAATTGCTTCAAACAGTCAATGGAAGTCCACTCCAATCAATTTCCGAAAGGACATTGCGACGAGAACTGCATGCGATGGACATCTGGAGCAGAGTACCACGGAAGAGGCTTCTGTAACAACAAGTCACAACGTCGCACGTTATCAGTGGGCTTAGAGGCACCAAAACTTTCTTTACTGTGGAGGATTGGAAACGAGTAATTTGGTCTGATGAGTCTCATTTTTGTTTGCACTCCAATGATGGGACGTAACAAGTGCATCGCAGGCCCAATGACTTCGTTAATCCTGATTGTGTGGAAGGTGTTGCTCAAGCTGGAAGGAGTTCTGTGATGTTTTGGGGATATCTTTCGTATCATGAAAGGGACCTCTCGTTGCAGTGACGACGAATTTCATCCAGCATGAGTACCTCCCACTTTTGAATAACGAAGTGTTGTCCTTTGCTCTACATCTCCAGGAGCAGCATCACATTGCCACTCCTGTCTTCCAGGACGACAGTTGCCGTGTGAACAGGGCTAAAACTGCGTCTGAGTGACACGACGAACAATCAGCAACACTGTCTCTCCTCGACGGGCACGCTAAATCCCCAGATTTAAATCCTATTAAAAATAGTGGGTTCATTTGTAACGGAAGTTTAATCGCCGGATAAGACATACACGTACTCTGGCGGAACTTCGGGACCAATCCTGGCTGCAAGTCCATGTCCATTACATCCACAACCTCGTGGAGTTTCTACCACACCGGATTGAAGCTGTTATTAAGGCAAGAGGCGCTGTCACCCGTTATCAGGTAAGTTCTGCCAAGGGTGACTCATTTTTCGTCCGGTGTGCTTAGCTTGCTGTTCCGTGTTTCGTTGACGCCAGAGCGTTTTTACAGCTTACTAACGACTTGCGAGCCCGAAATTTAGCCTTTTGTCGTTGGTCCTTAATTTTTGGACATGAGTGTAGTTTTCTCTATCAAACAAGCTTCCTAAATACACAAATTTATTCACCTGGTCTATATCTATGCCATTTGCACTGATCTTCCATTTAGTAATAGCATTTCCTCGCTCCAATGCATAACTGGTTTTTCTCTTATTTACGGTCAGTCTGAATTTCATACAAACTTCATACATCCGGTTCAACATACTCTGCAACTCGCTTTGAGTATCTGCCAACCAGAGTGGATCCAAAAGTTTAGCATACGGGGAAGACGGGAGGGGTATAACGAAGTAAATTTATCCGTCATTTCTGTCCACGCCAGGATTCGAACCCGGATCCCCTCATTCCGGAATAAGTCACTCTACCAATTGAGCTACGCGGACGTTTGTTCTGATTGCTATGTGCCTTTATGTCGTGTGCGTCCTGCTGGCAGGTACGTCACATCTCCCCCTCCCCCGAAAGAGGGCCGGGGGCATGGCCCACGGGTCAGCCGTGACCATGAATCGTTGCAGGCAGCCATCCACTGTAGAACGTGCACTGGAGAACTCCCAGTCAATCTGGTGTGTGGAATGCAACGTCACACACATTTATTTTTCGAAGCGCTGGAGAAGGGATTCTCTGATTCTTCCTATCTCGCGGTGTGAAAAGAACATCACACCATTGCGAGATTTTGAACGGTCGGGTCATCCGGATAGTTCGGGCGCCATTATAACGAAGTAAATTTCTCCTTCATTTCTGTCCACGCCAGGATTCGAACCCGTATCCCCTCATTCCGGAATAAGTCACTCTACCAATTGAGCTACGCGGACGTTTGTTCTGATTGCTATGTACCTTTATGTCGTGTGCGTCCTGCTGGCAAGTACGTCACAGGGGGAGGTGCCATATATCATCATCATCATCATCTTCATCAAAAACAAAAACAACAAAAATTGTGTATCCACTGCTGGACAGAAGCCTCCAGAAATTTATTTCATGAGTAAGCCCGCTCCATGTTACTCCGAAATGCTTTCGAATTTCACCTAATCGTCTCCTACATGGTCTTCTATACTCGGGGCAAAGTTAACTTGATTCCACTGTTAATGCTCTGAAATCGACTCACCAACAAGATATCTCTTGTGTATCAGTATTTTTCCCCGCACTAAAGGGGTCCCTGTGGCGCGGACCCTTTTCCTTTAGGGTGACTTAAGGCAAGACAAACGGAAACTTCCCGCGTTCCATTACGATGTCACCCCTCCGCCCCCATACCTCTTTCCAATCTTGCTGACCACCAGACAAACGATTTCTGAATGAGTATTTTAACCCTTTAAGTGGCCGATGTATTGTGCTTGAACTAAACGGTGTTAAAAACGTTTGCTTTCTCCAAACAGAAGTGTTATTATAGCGACCGGGTTTTACGAAAGCTAAAGCAAAGTAATTTCGTATCTCTACCCCCTCTCATCTCAGCAGCAGCGAAAATAAACTTATAATAGGTGATAAGCCCTCCGTTCTAGTCCTATATTCCCTGTTCTATGACCACTAACATGATAGGGAACGGCTAGTCTCGCAGACACGAGCATCATACAACTGGGTAAAAATATTTTACTCAAATGGCTTCTGTATCCTTCTTTAAATTTAGCTCCATTGCCATAACCCTTTATCAGTTGATTTGTCAGAAGGGATTGGTGTCAATCATACGCCTGAATGACCAGTCTGAATAACAAATCTACGGGCAGATGCAACTTTTTTCGATGCTCAAGTCTTAAAGGTAACTCATATGAGCAGCTTTGAGACCACTAAACATACCCTGAATGAATTCGTTGCAGTCGAGTTCGGCCCATTTCTTAGACAGCGAATACATTCGTTGGAGTTAAATTTAGTTCATTTTGTTAACCCCGAGTTGATTCGCTCTAGCCGGTTATAGGGTTAAAAGAGTAACCATGAAGAAAGGAGGAAGTTTAATCGCCAAACCGTTATCTCCCCACTTACACTCAGGCAAACACAATTCTCCCCTTCCTTTCGCAGTAAATGTCCCCTGTGTTCTGTATAACTGAAGCAAAACAGAAGTGGCAATGACGTCGCCCAAATGCGAATGTTTGTAATACTGTGTTTAGAAACGCGACCGAAACTAGGATCTTTAGTTTTATAATGTACGTGCGTACGTTCAACATTTGGACCATCTTGTATATCCTTATACATACACGGTCGAGTCATATTATTGTGACCACCAGCTAATATCCAGTGTAACCGCCGTGTGCAGCGCGGACAGCAGTTAGACAGGCTGTGAGTGACTCAGTAAAGTGTTGGAAGGTGTTCACAGGTATGTGGAGCCATGCTGACTGCAGTGGGTCTGACAGCTGTTGGAGGGTGCGTTATGAAGGATCAATAGAGAGAACAACATGATCGAGGAGGTCCCACAAATGCTCAACTGGCTTTAAGTCTGGGGAGTTAGGGGGCAGTGAAGTACTTTAAAGTATTCATCGTGGCATTCCAACCCGTCGTGGACATTTCTATCTGTGTGACACGTCGCATTGTCATTCTGGAATATCCCATCCGCCTCAGGGAAGAAAATCAGCATGTATGGGTGTACGTGGTCTGCAAGGATGGATTCATAACGAATTCGGTCCATAGTGCCTTCCACAGCTGTGAATGGACCCAGAGAATGCCACGAAAGCATTCCCCAGACCATAATGCTGCCCCCACCAGCTTGTGTTCTTTCCGCAATGGTTGAAGAGTGTTTGTTCTCTGATGTTTTTCGGCTTGTACCCCAACATCTATCCGTTCGATGAAGCAGAAAACGGGACTCATCGGAGAAGGCAATCTACCAATCAGCAGAGAACCAATCCCGATACTGCTGTGCAAATGTAAGTCTTTTCTGCCGCTGCACCTTCGTTAGCATAGGTGCAATGACTATCCGTCTGCATAGGAGCCCCATACGCAGCAGGGTTCGCTGAACTGTCGTTTTAGGCACACTTCCGGTAGCCCCCTGGTTCATTCGGCCATTGAGTTTCTCAACTGTATCTTGTCGATCGGCTCTCACGCAACTTCGAAGCTGACGTTCACCTCTCATATCAATGGCACGTGGTGCTCCGCAGTTTCCGCGTCAGTTATTCGCAGTGGTGCGATTTTTCCAATCACGATACATTTTAACCACTGCAGCACGCGAACCGTTCACAAACTGCGCTGTTTCAGAAATACTGCCACCCTTGGCCCGAAAGCCGATAGTCATCTCTTTTTGCAAATCTGATAAATCGCACCTTTTATCCATGACAGCAACGAGTGATATGCTTTCAGATTACCTACATTGCACCTTATATACCCTCAAAGACAGCTCACGACACGTGCCTTCATTCATTGGCTGTTGACGTCAAAAGTCGGAGGTGGTCACAATAATGTGACTCGACTGTATGCACAGTTAGGGAAAATTTAATAGCAACTCTGAAAATTTCTGACGTTTTTGGGTTTTCAGTGTTGCAACAAAAGTAAATACGCAGATAATACTCGCTATATATAACATTTTAAAGCACATTTCATTCAGAAGCCAACTCAGTTTACAGAATGGGAAAAGCTTTTACAGAACTCAAGTTATGAGCAGAAATGTGTTGCGAAGGAAGCACACTTCGTTATGTGAAATGTCATTGTCGTTACTACAAACCGACGAAACTTGCTTGTATGTCCGTGTACATGCGAAATAAAGGGTAGGCGATGTGCTGACGAAGCTTGCTTGAGCCGCGGATGGCTTAGTGGTTAGCAGTTCAGACTATCGATGCAAGGTCCCTAGGTTCAAGACTGGGCTGATCTTTCGGAGATGGTGTGGTTTACTAACAATTGCTGAATATCTGCCGTGCATCGGACGAGCACGTTAAGTGACGGCCCCCAGGCTGGACCCACTGGCTAAATGGGTATCATTTCCTATGCCCCCCCCCCCTGAAATTCTCTCACCCTTCTAGGTGCAATATCGTACTTGTACGGTGGCGCCATCTAGTGTACTCTAATCTCACTACAAACTGTTCTGTCAAAGTCGCTAGACTTGTTCTCATTCCTTCCGTTTCTGGGTCCTGCCCAAAAGGCGAACTCGCTGTAGGTGGCTGGGACCTAAACTCTACTCACTGTGGACGGAAGTCCTACAAGAAAATGACAAATTGATCAATACGGACGATGCTTGCTTGTATGTCCATGTACAGGCGAAATAAAGGGCAGGCGATGTGCGTGGCGTAATTCCAGACGTTTTCGCAGTGCGCGTAGGCAGTTCGTTTGCATTGGTGAGTGTGTAGTCTACTCCTGTGGACTGCAGAGCAAATCTGAAGTTTAGAGTGCATTTCGCTTATTCTGCGAAAACTGTGTTGCAGTTATGGAAAAACTGGATGATATTTCACCACGAAAAGCTTCTCGAATGGTGACTTTTAGATAACTGAGGTGCAAAAGAGTACAGTTGGACGGCAGCTGGCGAATACCGGTGATATGGGTGGAATCAAGAATGGCGGGCTAAGTAAATGTGGCCGAAAAATTAAAACAACTCCTGGAAGTAACAACGCGTTGAAACGGTTATGTCTTCGAAACAGGTTCGTCTCGTCAACAGTTCTTGCCGAAGAACTGCGATAGAGCTGTGGTACTATTGTTTGCCCTCGAACAGTGAGGAACAGGTTACGTTCTATGGGTCTGACGTCCCATAAGGCGGTAAAGAAGCCATTGTTAACCAATGTACAATGCAAGAAACGTTTAGAATGGGAAAAGGAAGATAAGGAGTGGAACACTGATAGGTGACGTCTAGTGTTATTTAGTGATAAGACAAAATTGAACATCGACGGTAAAAGATGCGGGGCGCCGAGCGTTTCGACGAAATAACGAGGCGTTGCATCCGTCTTGCACACTTAAGACAAGAAAGTATATACGCAGTGTTGGGATTTGGGGATGTTTTGCTGCTGCTGGAGTGGGCAGTACCCATCTGTGTGAGAGCACGGTTAATGCACAGGTGTACAAAAGTATCCCTCACAGAACAAGATGGTGCCTTCAGGACGGGATTTGTTCCAAGGTCAGCCATACATCTTCCATGACGATTGGGTCTCATGCCACCGTGCAAAAATCATTAAAGCTTATGTGTCTCTTTAGGCAATGTTGTGCCTCTTCCTTGGCCTGGTAATTCGCCAGACTTGAAATCCATTGAGAATTTGTGGCGCATTATCAAAAGAAAAGTGAACGAACGTCCCCACACAAATAAAGTGGAACTGAATAACGCAATTACTGACGTTTGGAACAACTGTATTTCATCCAATATGTTGCGTACGTTAGTTGACTCCATGCCTAACAGGTGTGCAGCCATTCTTAAATCAAAAGGTAACCCAACGAAATATTAGGTACGTAATTGTATTTGAATTCGAACATCTTACTTTGCAATGATTTTTGTTTCGAAGCACATTTCTGTTCAAAACTTGAGTTCTGTTAAAGATATCCCCATTCTGTAAACTGATTTGGATTCAGCATGAAATGTGCTTTAAAATGCTATATACACTGCTGGACACTCAAAATGCAACACTAAGAAGGACACAAGATAGCGAAGCCAGATTTACCGGACACATAACAACAGATACAAAGATGAACCCATTGAACTTACAGGCCTGTGCGACTTGCGAAACACGCAGACATCAATAGATCGTGTGGCCCCAATGACTGAAAATAACGGTCGCTACACGCCACGGCATCGAACGAAAGAGGCTTTGGATGTGAACCTGGGGTATGTCGGTCCAGGCTGCTTCCACACGTTGCCACAGTTCATCAGGCGTAGCCGTGGGTGGTGCTTGCCGGGCCACACGGTTGCCGATCAGCGACCAGACATGTTCGATGGGCGACATATTCAGCGAACAGGCGGGCCACGGCAGCAGTGACACCTGGTGGGCCATCAAGAATTGTTGCACGATGCGTGCCACGTGCGGGCGCGCATTGTCCTGTTGAAACGTGGCCGCTGGCAGATCCTGCAGGTAAGGGAGGACTACAGGCTCCAAAACGTCGGAGATGTATCTGTGGCTGTTGAATGTACCGGCGATGCGTACCAGAGGGGTGCAGGTGTCATATCCAATTGCGCCCCAAACCATAACGCCAGGCGACGGACCGGTATGGCGATGCATAATGCAGGCGTCATACAGTCTCTCGCCGCGTTGCCGCAGCACGCGGATCCGACCATCATGGTGTTGCAGGTAGAAGCGGGATTTCTCGGAGAATACAATGTCGTGCCATTCCGTAATCCATGTGCGGCGTTCAACAGCCCACTGCCGCCGCACTCGCCGGTGGTGTAACGTCAATGAAAATCGGAGCAATGGGCGCAGTGTGACAAGTCCCCGCTCCTGCAAACCACGTCGAACGGTTCGTGCTGACACAGGTTTTTGCGCAACACACTCTAATTCCTACGCTTACGTTCGTGATGTGGCGGTGCGAGCCGTCAAAGACCGCCGCACAACATGCCGGTCCTCTCGTTCGGTGGTGTGCCGTGGCTGTGGCAATCGCTCACGTCGGTCCGGCCGTCCCTCCTGCACCCACCGAATCCATACTCGCCTCACTGTGCCGGGATGTCGTCCCACCCGGCCCGGACGCCGATGTCTCGGTACGATAAACCGCTGTTGCGATTAGCCACTATACGTCCCCTGTCGAACTCCAAAACGTGCTGGAATTAATGCAGTATTCTGCGACGAGGCATCAGGAAACTTCCCACGCACAGGTCCGGCAGCACAACACACTTCCACTACTCACACCCCGCTTTTTGTGCACCCTTCTTATAGTGCTTCTCGGTGGCGTGCCGGGCGCACATGATTTGCATATGCCCTGCAATGCTAATCGTTTGCATGTCCTCTCGCGGGCGATGCATGCTGCGAATTTCAGGCCAAACGGATGCTTCCTTCTTGGTGTTGCATTTTGGGTGGCCAGCAGTGTACACTGAAGTGCCAGAAAAACTGGTACAGTCGAGCTTATGCAAAATACATAGCAACGTCACCTATGCGCGTGCTCGGTTGGGTCCGCCAGTACGTATATAAAGCGATAGACTTCCTTGCCAGCTGTCAGAGCTGTTTTCGGCATGAGAATGACAAGTAATAACGATTTAAGCGATTTTCAACGCTGTGTCATAGTTGGCGCTTGTGAGATGGGCCATAGTATTTCGGAGGTAGAAACGAAGTTCGGATTTTCACGGACGACCATTGCAAGGGTGTACCGTGACTACAAGAATTCCGGCAAAACCTCCAACCTACGGTACCAGTGTGGCCGTAAAAAGACATTGGGTGAACGTGACCATCGTCGGCTGTCAAGAATCGTTTCACGCGATAGGCGTGCAACACTCTCGCAGGCGTCATCGGAATTCAGTGCTGGAGCCTCAACAAGCATCAGTGTTCGGACTGTGCAACGTACCCTGCACGATATGGACTTTGGGAGCCGACGCCCAACTCGAGTTCCCTTGATGGGTGCACGACATAGAGCTATGCGCCTCGCTTGGGCACGGCAACACCGCCACTGGACATTTGATGACTGGAAACAAGTAACCTGGTCTGACGAGTCGTGTTTCCAACTGTATTGGGCAAATGGAAGAATTCGTGTGTGGCGCAAACCGCATGAAGCCATGGATCCCGCCTGTGAACAGGGAACTGTACCGGCTGGTGGGTGTCCGTAATGGCATGGGGGGTGTTAAGCTGGACTTCACTGGGACCGCTGGAACGTCTACAAACGTCTGTGACAGGCCAATGCTATGTGCGCACCTTTTCTGACGAGGTACACCCGTTCATGTCCTGAATTCGTGACGATGGGTTGGACCTGCTCGAACAGAACAATGCACCTCCACACAAGTGTCGGGACGCCACATTATGGTTAGAGAAGCATTGATCTGAGTTTGGGGTCTTGCTATTCCCACCCAAGTCCCCAGATCTGAACGTGATAGAACACATTTGGGATGCCATGCAACGCGCTATCGGACACAGGAATCCGAGACCTCGGAATACACCCGAATTGTGGAACGCTTTGCAGGAAGTATGGTGTGCATTGTCTGCAGCATATTTCCAGAAGCTAGTGGAGTCCATGCCCCGTCGTGTTTCTGCAGTCCTGCGCTCCCGTGGGGGACCTACCAAGCATTAAACTGGTGTACCAATTTTGCTGGCACTTCAGTGTATATTATGAGTATTATCTGTATATTTACTTTTGTAGCAACACTGAAAACACAAAAAACGTCAGAGATTTCCAGAGTTGCAATTAATTTTTCCGTGACTTTATATACACTGAGTGGCAATTTATTATGACCACTCCCTCAGTACTTCGTTGGGCCACCTTTTGCCTTTAATACTGCGTCAATTCTTCGTGGCATGGACTCCACGAGATGTTGATAGGTGGTTTGTGGGATCTGAGACCATGCTTGATAAATAGCACTTTCCAGGAGTGTGAGATTGCAGGGCTGTGGATCCAGCTTTCTGATGACTCGTTCAACTTCATCCCACAAATTCTCAATGGGGTTGAGATCTGGAGATTGTGGGGGTGACCTAAGCAAGGTAAACTCACCGGCATGTTCTTGAAACCAATCCTGTACAATACGAGCACTATGGCAGGACGCATTTTCTTGTTGAAAGTAGCCATCGCCATTGGGATAAACCATTCACATGACAGGATGCACTTGGTCCTCAACGATGTTTAGATATGATGTGCCAGTCAGACGTTGATCAACACGAATTAAAGGGCCCAAAGCATGCCAGGAAAACATTCGCCAAACCATAATGTTGCCTCCACCAGCTTGAAGGGTTGTAGTAATGCATTTGGGGTCCATGCTTTCGTGATGTTTCTGCCAAATTCTCATTCGGCCATCGGCATGGTGCAACTGAAAACGTGTTTCATCGGGCCACATAACGTGTTTCCAATTATCGACTGTCCATTCCTTGTGTTCCTGTGCGAACTGGAGACGTTTTCTCTTGTTGACTGCAGACAGCAAAGGTGTTCGAACAGGCCTTCGGCTGCCATATCCCATCCGATGCAGTGTACGGCGAACAGTGCATGCAGAGATCATTTGAGGGGATCCTTGATTAAGATGGTCTGTAATTTGCTGCACTGTTGCCCTTCTGTTTCTGTTACCAGTCTGGACACTCTCCGTTCCGCCCGAGCTGTCACTAGTCGATGACGACCACACGTTGCACGTAGAGATCTAGTTTTTTGGCTGGCAGTCCAGTCTTTAAACACTTTAACAACAGTATTAAAAGAACTCCGTCTTGTTGCACGATGATATTTATTCAGCTAAAAAACGAAATCTATATACAGTTTAAAAAACACATGAGCACTTTCGTGTCACATTGACACCTTCATCAGATGTGATTTCACCATGTGGTTACATGCTGGTCTTACGTGGAGTAGATGCATCATGGGAAAGGTAATGTCAATGTCACATGATATACCAGATAACAAGACAATCAAAAAGAAGGCATAATTAGCCAATAAAGATCACTTAACAGAAACAATTGCTATTGTACTGTCCTTCCCAACAAGATTGCTCCAAGGTTCAGGTAAAACATAAGGATAATAGTCATTACAGCAACGTGTATTATAAGCCGAAATATAGAGGCTTTCTGTAAATAACAAGGAATAAACAGAGTTAGGTGTGTTTATGATCTTAGCGTTGTCCCAGTCTGGGGTGGAATTTCCAGCACTTACAGTTCTTGCAAAAGAGGTGCTTTGGTGATTCATTTTTAGATCATATCTGTGTTCATTTAATCTCAAATCCAAATTTCTTTTGGTAGAAACCACATAATGATTATTTAGTTCACCAGAGATAGTGCCGAGCATAGGAATAACATACACACCCCATTTTTTCCCTTTGTCAATTTTGTCACGATCGTTGCGGATAATGGTATATAGATTGCATGATTTTTTTTTTCATCACATCTGATGAAGGTGTCAATGTGACACCGAAAGTGCTCATGTGTTTTTCAAACTGTATATAGATTTCGTTTTTTAGCTGAATAAATATCATCGTGCAACAAGACGGATTTCTTTTAATACTAGTATTCATGCACGAATTATAGTGTCTACCGTCCTACTTTAACAACAGCTGCTCTGGATCATTTCACGAATGCGGCGGTTTCGGTGATACTCGCTCCATGGCTCCGAGCTCCTACAATCATCCCATGTTGAAAGTCCGTCAATTCGCATTTTTTATCCATCTCGTCACCCAAAAATCACTTCTACTACTGTCGCAAGCACTAAGCTTTCCCTTTTTATACTAGCCTCGCCCTCTGACGGCAAGAGCGTGCAGCCATTGCTCACTTGCTTAAAATGTCAGGTGGTCATAATAAAGTGGCCACTCATTGTATATATATATATTAGGCAAAGGGGCCTGATCTCTCCACGGAAGGGTAGTTGCATTTGATCATAAATCTGTGTGTCCCCTAGCCAGGGAATCAAGTGATATAGTTTTAAGAAAAATGTTCCTTAACGGTGAACGGGTTTGGCAAAAGAAACCCAGAAGGAGGGATATTAAAATTTCCAAAAGCAATCTAGATTTTGATTTGTTTTTTTATCAGTTAATATTTTTATTAAAATTATATTACTAATAATTTTTATCAACTTTTATTGAAAAGTGCTTTATCTGATCAATTTAAAATAAACGATAAAAGTCAGTGAGCTGCTGAGAATGTTAAGTTTCCTTTTGATGCTGTTCTGTCATTTTGTAGGTTTCCAAATATCTAGTGAACGATATGTGTTAGTCACTCTAAATATATGTAACTTATATTCCACTCTTGTTAAAATTTTAGGGTGGAATTGGCGTATATCTTGTGCTTTGCTTTTTATTTCTTTCCAGGTATAATGACCACAGCAATCATCTAAGACCATAGTCATTCCCTGATTTGGGACCATCGGTTCCAGGAATGACTAGGCAGGCGTAGCCATTACCGGAACCGGCTCTCCATGCCTCACCTGGAGCTCAAGCTCATCTCGAGCGATTGGCCAGAAGCCAGTGCCTCTGACCACTCGGAACCCCGGAGCGTCCTTTTGTATTACTCACGAGGAATCATAGAATGGAGTGAAGGGATAGCTTTTGTTAGAGTCGGTGGCGAGTTTAGCTGAAATGCTATTCTGAAAATTAAAGCATTTGTCACATTGGGGATAAGGGTTAATCACCACTATGAGTGACTCTAAGTGATATAAGTATCCGTTCGTCCCTAACTAAGGGCCACTGGCTTCATGGAAGGTGAAAAAGCGTTGCCGTAAGATAAACACAACTTACCTAAGCCTAGACACCGCCCCAATGGCGCAGTGGTCTAAGAGCTGGCTTCTGATCATTCGTCCGCTACAGGTCCGAGTTCGAAACCCAGGTCCGGCATGGATGTTGTGTTTTTCTTTCGGTACTGGCTCTCCCTGTGTTACTTGATCACTTGGCATAGTGTATCCTATGTTCACTATGTACATTGCTGATGTAAAATGAATATGCTGTCTATGTCTGCTTGAACACCCTGTACTACTATTTTTGCTTATCCTGTCACTGTATCTGCATAACTAAGACAAACAAATACTTTTTTAAATCCCCAATAAAAAACTCCTAGACTGGGATTCGAACCAAGGTCCACTCAGACGAACGGTAAGTAGCCTGCGTCACCGTAGGGGCCATTTGTAGATCTGTCTACATGAATGCTTAACCTTTCTGTATTGCTTTTCCTGTTAACCTTTCCGTATTGCTAGATCACGCCATACTGCGTGATCCGACATTTTAGTCTCGTCTCATCCTTGCAATACGAACGTTCTGTTAAGGCATGAGTATGCATTCTTACAAATCAGTGTTCTTTGTATATGATCATTAAAAAAATTCTTTGCCCTATTTTTCTTTCAAACTAACCACGAAAAGTGCACCGCTAAGCCTAGAGAAAACACAGCGTCATTGATCCTAAAGAAAAGATAGCGCCGCTAAGCCTAAATTTTGAGCCTATTTTCTCAATGACAGGAATTTTTCCGATGGTTTGAATATTTGAAAAAAATATTTTCCACTTAATTCTATTTTATTAACACAAAGAATTAATATTTTCTTATCTTCCTGGCATTCAAGTTTAATTCAAGAACAGAATATATCAGACAAAGAAGCAATTTTTACGTATCTAATTCCCCATAATATTGAACGGTTCTAATAAGTGTTGATGAATTTGAGTGTTTTACTTATATCATCATCATCATCATCATCATTGTCAACCATTATCAATCCACTGCTGGACGAAGGTCTCCCCAAGTTTCCTCCACAACGGTCTGTCTTGTGCCAGTCTCCTCCATGTAACTCCCGCATACTTTCGAATTTCATCCACCCATCTTCCATGTGGTCTTCTTCTGGGTCTTTTCCTGTCCCTTGGAATCCAATCTAAAATTTCGGCTGTCCATCGATGGTCTGTCCTTCTGGCAGTATGTCCAGCCTATTGCCATTTCAGGGATTTAACTCTGGTCATGATGTCTTCCACTTTTGTCATTTTTCGGATCCACGTGTTCCTCTTCTTATCTGTCCTGGTTACACCAAGCATGCACCTCTCCATGCTGCTTTGAGTTGTCTGCAGCCTTTGTATGTCTCTTTTAGCTAAGGTCCACGTCTCTGCACCATACGTAAGCACTGGAAGGATGCATTGATCAAACAAACACTTTTCTTTTAAGACATAATATGGCATATTGCTCTTGAAAATTATGCTGTTTCTTCCAAAAGCTCTCCAGGCAAGTTTTGTACGCCGATTAATTTCTTCATCAATGTGACCCTCACTTGATATCTGCTGTCCAAGATAAACGTACGTGTCTGTTATCTCCAGCTTTTCTCCATCAATCGATAAATCTTCATTTCTTGTAAAAGCATTGTACATCACTTTTGTCTTCTGAAAGTTCATTTTTAATCCCACTTCTTTACTCTTGTCAGCAAGTTCCTGGATCATACTCTGTAGCTCTGATGGGGTAGTTGCAAAAATGACTATGTCATCAGCAAAACGAAGGTGGGTTAGATAATCTCCATTAATCTTTATCCCTTTGTTTTCCCAGTTCAGTGATTGAAAGACATTTTCCAATGTGGCATTAAAGAGCTTCGGAGATATGGTGTCACCTTGTCTCACTCCTTTTCCAATTTTTATGTGTGTTGTATTTTCAAACAGCCGAATCTTTGCACTTGCATTTTCATAGATGTTAGTAATAATATTAATGTATGCATCTTCAATACCGCAGGATTTCAGAGCCATTGCAACTGCTGATGGTTTCACCGAATCAAAGGCTTTTTCATAATCGATAAAAGCCATGCACAATGGATATTCCCCGTTTAATAAGCATAGTTGTTTTCCACCGATGAAATTTTAATAATTACACGCTATGTGTGCGTTCGTCCGTTGGATACTAGTACATCATAATAGTGTACCTAATAAGGTGTCTAGTCGGTGTATATGAACTCTTAATTCCCTAAAAGAAGTAATTAGAAGAACTAAGATCATCAACAAAAATAGCTTTTAGTGACATGCTGTTGGCATTGCAGCTGTTAAATAAGGGACGAAACATTTGGTTAAGAAGGAACTGCGAATGCCAACGGAGAAACAGCTGATTAGCCTGCGAAAGCTGTGCAAAGTCAGAACAGAAGTGGTTGTCAGTCATTATCTGCCCTTCTGGATTTTCTTTTATAAATGCGTAGATTTAAGCAGTACCATCTAATCATCGACTGCAAGGTGCATTGCTGAAGCTATTCCTCTAACCCGGCGACGTGCAGCAACTCGACGTGGCATCAGTTCCACAAGTGACCGGAAGACTTCTGGAGAGATGTTGAGCCCACAGTGCTCTGGTATTTGTAAGTACAGGCTCTTGGGTGCAAATGAACCTTTATAACTTGTAAGTGCTCTATTGTTTTGTTTTTATTTTTATTTTATTTTAGTTTGTAAAATTTCTGCTGTACAATATTATAGAAAAGTAATATGATACTCAGTAACAATACAATGCGTGCCATAATCATAAACTAATTGTACAAATAAAGTAAACAAATTCACCAATGAAACTCACAAAATACGGCAAATCACCAATGAAACTCACAAAGCACGACAAATCACCAATGAAACTCACAAAGCACGACAAATCACCAAAACGTTCACAATAAATACAAATTCTGAACAACAACGACAAAACTCATTCCATTGAAAATTAATATCAATTGTCAATATGAATCAAACATTATATGATAGTAATAATTAAATGTACAGCAAGGGACCAGGAGGAAAAGGCTGAAATACTGCCTGACAAGCCCCTGATCCCCTCTAAATAAAAACAAAATATTCAAGTCCAGTCAAGACAACGAAAGTAATTTTACAATACTTTTTTTTTTTACAAATCATAAACAAATAAATTCCAATATTCAATTTCCCGTCAAAAAAAACTCCCTAGCACTCGCTTAAATACCGGATAACGTGCCTGTGATCTAATAATCAACGGTAATCCATTCCACTCACGCAATCCCAACACATTGATATTATTAAACATTAAACCTGTACACAAGCCCGCGGAACAGAAAAACCCAACCCACTACGAGTATCATCGGAGTGAGTTGTACGCCGTAATGCAATCAAGTTAGAGTATCTTCCTGTAAAAATACGTTCGTGAACCATTAGTGGCAATCTGTATTTATGTAGTTGCTCAATAGTTAATAACTAAAAATGACGAAAAAGAACCTCCGATCCAACCGAATAATTTAATAATCGGACAAACTTTCTCTGCAATACAGATAAACGAACTATGTTACGCCTTGTAGACGCACCCCATATTAAAATGCAGTACGACAATATAGGAAAAACAAAAGAATAGTATAAAATTAATAGAATTCTTACTGACAGAAAACCAGAAATCCGCGAAATCATACCAATCTGAGAGATTCATGCAGAACTACACCCAAAGATTTCATTGTGGTCTGGAACTGTAATGCCGTATCATTTAAGTAAACATAACTCAAGTCACAAGGACGAGGCCTAATGTTGAAAAATAACACACACCCCGTCTTAGTAACATTTGACGTTAAAACATTACATGCAAACCAACGAAGGTACTCCCCAATTTCGAGATTTACTCGAGGAATCAACTAACTCAGGTTATTCTCCCTAAAAAATAGGCTTACATCATCAGCAAACAATACCAAATGAGCACCGGATGGAACCCAAAAAATATCATTTATATACATAAAAAACAATATAGGACCCAACACTTAACCCTGAGGAACTCCAAATGAAACAGACTCAACACTAGAACAGTGATCATGGATATGAACAAACTGCTTCCTGCCCAATAAATAATTCTAAAACATGTTAAGTGTAACACCTCTAATCCCAATCCTCTCTAACTTAGTTAATAATATGTCATGGTATAATGTATCAAATGTTCTAGAGAGATCGCAATAGAGTCCAACAACACTATTTCCAGAATCTAATCCGTCCTGTAAATAATTTATAACACTTTCAACAGCAGTCTCAATTGAAAATCCCTTACGGGAACCATGCTGATTGTGGCATAGAATATCGTTATTATCCAGATATGAAATTAACCAATATAATGTAAGCCTCTCCCAGATTTTTGCAAACACTGAAATATTGGCAACTGAACGATAATTTGCCACATCAGTTACCAAATCCTTTTTAAAGATAACACTAATTCGATTAAGGGTCATAGGAGAGGGAACGATGCCAATTTGGAAAATATTATTAAAAATATGAGTTAATGGAAAAATCAGACTCAGGGAAACAAATTTTATTACTTTTGGATGGACACCATCAGGGCCAGGGCCATTTGATGAATCCAGTCCATTTAGTACTTGCAAAAAATCATCCGCTACAGGTGTCAAAAAAAAAAAAAGATAAAGAACAACGATCCGTTAAATAATCAGTATAGCAACCACCAGTCAATGTAATGTTTGATATCAGTCTACCTGGTAGTTCCACAAAATAAGTATTAAATAAATCAACCACCCTCTGAGGATCCGACTCCCTAATACTATCATAATCAAGCTGAATCGAATGAGTAGAAGCCCTGGATCTGCCTAATAAGTCATTAATAGACCGCCAGGTTCTCCTAAAATCCCTAATAGTAGCAAACTTATTGAAATAATGATTTATTTTTGCGTACTGAACCTTTGAATTGAACCAATTTCTACATCTCCTAAAAACTGCTAAATCAGCCATGTCTCTTGATCTCAAAAACGCTTTAAATAATTTATTTTTCTTATGTAGACACCTGAGAAGATTGCTAAAAAACCATGGCTTTCTACTACGAACAGAACGATTGACAGTAATAACAGGAAAATTAACCTCATAATGTCGCCAAAAAATCGACCAAAAAAAAAATCATGCGCCTCGCCAGGATCAGTGCGAACCAAAGATTTTCAGAACTAAAATTTCGCCTAGTAAAAGAACGTACAGATGGCAACTCATTATCAGCGAATGACCCCGATAAATAAAAGATCGGCAAGTGATCGCTGATATGATAGGCAAGAACTTCCGAGCAGCCGGGCAAACTATTTGTTATACACAAATCCAATATCGTAGCACAAGCATCAGTGACTCCAGTTGTATTCTCTATTACATTCTCAAAACCAGAAGCAGCAATAATATCTACATTTTTTTAAATACACCATCGTTTGCACTGTAATCAATGTTGAAGTCTCCAAGGCAATACAAAATACTCCCACGTTCATTAATAACATCCAAGAAACCCTATAAAATTTTTAAAAATTGCTCTGAACAACCATGTGGAGGTCGATATATAGTACAGATTACAGACCGATGTACTTCAACAGCAATTATTTCCTAATTACGATCAATAACAGTAAATTTATCAATAGTCACCACAGGAAGAGTATTTCTCACAAAAATAGCAACACCACCACCACGACTGTCAGAACGTGAAGCAGTGGAAGCACGAAATCCAGGAATCTCACACAGATGTGGGCAATTTTCTTCAAACCATGTTTCCGTAATACATACAAAATCTATCCAGGAATTCAAAGCATCCAGTAGTGCCAACATAACATCCATTTTCCCCATTAAGCTGCGAGCATTAATATATAAAAATTTAAATTCATAATTCCGTGTAGTAATCAATTCACATAGATCTCGAAGCAATACCAAATCAGTAAAACAGTTCATAATAAATCAACGAAAAAATAAACAAATTAATTACACATATAAGGAAAAAACTAGACATAAATCAAGGTCTACCTTATTCTTGATAACAACCACTTTGGTTCCCCCAACCTTCCTACAGTGTATACGACCATTTCTAAACCAACAAAATTTAATATTGTTTGTTCTCGAAAAAATTCTAGCCTGCCAAAATAATTCCCTGTTTAAAGCCGTCAAATTTCCATTTATATAAATTCGATTGTTACACAAAGATCCAGGCACAACGCCCGGCATATTTATTACTGCCCTTCCTTTCTTTAAATAAGCATCACGAACTGTTCTTTTCCTGAACTGTACTAACATAATTGGAGATATTCCCGGTGATCCCGTATTAGCTAATCTATTAATAGTCTCGATTTTACCAATCTCAAAATAATCCATATTCAACTTACCTGATATACGGCACATGAGGTCACGCAAAACATCCTCAGTCTCATTCTTTTCTTCCTTTACTCCATGAATTTCCAAATTTTTATTTCTGGTGTATTGCTCTAGATTATTATGTATCTCAGGAAGTAGCTCAATATCAGCGGCCTGCACTCCAACTCCATAATCTTACTATGCGCTACATCAATTGCCTTGTCCATATTACATAATTTATCCAGAACGTCATTATATTTTGTCGACAAGAACTCTACATATTTTCTTTATTCTATAATCTCAGTCTTAATTTCCAGAATCACATGAAGTTTCTTGTTCACTGTATCCAGTAATTTCTCATCAACAATACCACCACAAGTATCACTGGAGTCCGTCATCGATGAATGTTCTCGGACTACCGTACGCCCTGAAAAAGAAGCGGAAACGGCAGAGGCAGAGACAACTCGACGTCTACAGTCGTCACAATGCCATTTCAATTTCCTTTCCCTGGACATCCTTCTATATGTAGTTTCAGCTAACGAGCAACATTCATAGTGAAGAATGCCTCCACAATATCCATAATATTTGACACCATTACCAAGTGATAGATCTTCACCACACTTTTGGCAGTTTGCTCTTGTCATCGTAATCAAATTTCACCACCAATTTAATCTATAAAGGCAAAATTGTGGTATATTGCTATAGGTGATCAAGTAGTTGCGCTGAAATAAATCGCAGAGGCAACACCACATCCCAAAAACGGCGCAAAATTCGATGAATGTTATCCACTGAGTGAACAAGCAGACGGCACTATTTCGTCATCTATTAAGGCTCTACGAGACCCGCCATCTTGTACTGTGCCTTCTCTTGTTAACCAATGGGCAAGCGTATTTCACAAATTGCTCGAGCAATTTTGCACATTTTGGAACACCGTTTGTGGCTAACGCAAGATATATGATATTTAAAGAGTTCCCTGGTTTCAGATTTTCATTTTGGACTCTTTAAGTATTTTTTATTAATTAATAAAACTATGGAAGACGCCTTGGTACGACTTTCGCTGCAGATAAAAAATGAAGGGAAAGGTCAATAAAAATTCTGAAACCAGGGAACTCTTTATTTATCATATATCTTACGTTAGCCACAAACGGTGTACCAAAATGTGCAAAATTGCCCGAGCAATTTGCGAAATACGCTTGCCCGTTGGTTAACAGCAAAAGGCAGCAATACAAGATGGCGGGTCTCGTAGAGCCTTAAGCTGACGACAACGCAGAAGGAACAATAAACACAAGTCAACTGAACTTCAAAACGTCACCGAACATTCAATGCACAATGCAACCGAAGGTACAAATTTCTCAATACATCAGATAATTACCTCTGCACACTCTATAACCAAACTGACTACATGAGAAGTTCACTGTAACTTTCGCAACGCAGTACACGATGAAACACGACCACATACTTGGAGTTTTTAAATAATTATCAGCATCTTTTTGTAACAGTGACCAAACGAGATTCAACAACATCGTGACTTGACTGGACATGTCGGGCGAACATGGTGACTACACCATCCATCGGAACTGTCCATAATCCTCCTCGAAATAATTTTGGACAACTTGGGCTCGACGACAAGGTGCATTGTTCGCCTGGAAAATCCATCGTTGTTGGGATACATGAAGTCCATGAAGGGCTGCAGATGGTCACCTAGCAGAGTAACAAAGCCATTACCGGTTAATGATATGTTTACGAGGATCAGAGGACCCAAGCTGTGCCACGTAAAGACCCCATATATATACTGTAAATGGAACCACCACCAGCCTGCACAGTGCCTTGTTGACAGTTTTGGTCCATGGCCTCATGGGGTCTGCTCCACACCCGTACCCTACCGTCAGCTGGTAACAACTGGTAGCGTGACTCATCGGACCACATCACATGTTGCCAGTGTTCCAGTGTCCGATTACCGTATTCACGAGACCATGTGAGGAGCTGTGCCGATGTCGTGGTGTTAACAAAATCTAAATTACGCTGCACTGACCTGATGGATATGTCTCTGGTACCTCCTTCATTGAATGTGGATGTTGTTTGAGCCAGTGTCTCTTGTCTGTTAGCATGGAAAATCCTGGTCAGACGCCGCTGGTCAGCATCATTCAGCACCCGTGGTCGGCCACAGCACTGTGTACTGTGGGTGGTAATGCCTTCCATCGCCGCCCCGGTGACGCAGTGGTCTAAGCGATGGCCTTTGATCATTCGTCCGAAGGGGTCCGGGTTCGAATCCCGGTGAGGCATGGATGTTGTGTTTGTCTTTCAGCACTGGTTCTCTCCCTTCCCTGGAACCAGTGACCCTAAATTAGAGACGGGCGACTGCTTATAGCCCATTGAGTTGCTCACGGTGGTCCTTAAACCTCCAATTTTAAAAAAAATGAATTCCATGAGGTATTTTCGGTACGCACGTGACACAGTGGATCGAGAAATGTTGAATGTTCGCACAACTTCGGAAATTGGATGTCCTATCCGTCTGCCTCGTTCAAACTCCGACAATTCACGTTTGCTTGCCATAATCCTACTGGCGGTTGTTCAACCTGACTCACGAGATAACACCTCGCAACTGATAAATATCGTGACGTACGTCGAAGCCTTTATACGACGGCAGCGTCAATTGAAAATTTGCATACTGCTATCAAATGACTTTTGGCACTTCAGTGTGTTATGTGCTACCAAGGTGCGATTGCTTACTGCGTTACTCAGGGCCCGGATGTTGATGACCTAAAAATTCCAAAAAAATTTTCTTAAAAAGATAAAATGCCTTTAAAATTAAAAAAAATGCCCTTTGAATTTGAAGGAAAATCCCATCTAAAACAGTTTGTATTACATGTATTTTTTTCAAAATTATAATTTGAATAACTTCAAGTCATAAACTAGAATTTTGTCTTTTTTTAATAAAATGCCCTGTGCAACCTCAGAAGAAAAGAAAAAGCAAGTAAATACCTGCCAGGGAGTATATAAAGGATTTTAGATGTCAGCAACAACACACAACAAGAAGCTCTGAATTTGAATTTTTCTGTTCAATGCCCTCCCTCACCGTCCCTTTCAAAAATGGACAGCGGCTATTCTCTTTATCCCAAACTGGACAGCAGTAAACAGTAACTTGAACAGAGTTGCCAGAATGAACTACTTTTGAAGGATTTTTGCTTTGGTCATCTGGCAATCTTGGATTTGAGTGTTGTTATTTGAAAGCATAATCAGGTCCGGTTCAACGACTAGGCGAAGTACGCAGCAGACTAGGGCACCAAAAGTTTGGGGCGCCAAGTTTTAGAGTTGATGAAATCGAATGAATAAATAAATGAGAAAAAAATCGATAAAAGCAATTTTATTTTCTGTTTTCCTTTCGATGTTCGATATAACTTTGGAATTCTCATTCCTTGAGAGGCTGAAAATGGAGACCTGAGTTTTCAGTAGATCCCACGCCAACGAGAAAGAGAGAATCTGCCAAAAAACTGTAGTAACCCAGGCAGTGGCTCTTCATTTAAAGACGAAATTACTCAAATGTCAAAATTGAAAGCAGAATACAGGAATTTTCTGTTTGTGGATTATTTTTATTGGAGGTTTAACGACCATTGTGAGCAACTCATTGGGCAATAAGAAATTGCCCTCCCTAATACAGGGCCATTGGTTCCAGGAAAGGCAGAGAGCTAGTGCCGAAAGACAAACACAACATCCATGCCTCACCGGGATTCGAACCCGGACATTTCTCGGACGAATGGTCTGAAGGACTGGTAGTACTGAATGTAATGTATGTCTAAATGGCACAGTTATTGACTAACTGAATGAGTTTGCGTATTTAGGAAGCATTTAGGAAGAAATACATAGGACAGAGAGAACAAATTGGATGGTGAACTTAGTAGGCAAGTGAATGCTTCATTGAAAGTCATAGCTGTTTTGGGAGGATTTCACAGGAATGATGGGTTCTCAAGAGAGTCCCGCATGGCTGTATATGAAAGTGTAATATTTCCTACTCTAATGTATATCAGTGAAACCTGGTTACTGCAGAAAAAACATAGAAGTCGTTTGTGTGCTGGAAAAATGCGTTACTTACGGGGGGGGGGTTGTGGCAAGAGACGTTCTGATTGTGTGAGTAATGAAGAGGTGTTGCAGTTGTGTGATGTGAAGCAAAATGTTGTTAGCAAGGTGGAGACTAACATGCTTAGGTGGTTTGGCCATGTTGAAAGAATGAGTGATGAGATGCTTACTGAGAAAATCTTTTTAGCCCAAGTGGCAGGAAGGAAAGGTAGAGGAAGGCCCAGGAAGTCATGGGAGGATCACATTTAGGAGTGTCTGCATGAGAAAAAGATCATGAGTATGAAGTATAAAATATCTTGTGTACGGCGTTTGATGGATGTCAATGAAGTCCGAATTGTATGTCAAGATCGCTGTAACTGCAGAAGTTTGATATGGCAACAGTAAGTAAAAAGTATCTGGTAGTTTGTATTTCTTTGTGGAGCTAACCTCTGAATGTCAGAGAACAGCTTAGTGATATGTATGTATGTATGTATGTATGTATGATGAGGAAGATCAGTCACCGGCTTCTGGTTTGCGATAAGCATATTCCTGGGCAACAGTTTGCTAAAAGTTCAAGTAGTCAAAATTATTTACAATCCTTTTGTGTGATTTCACCCAATCATCATTTCGAAGGGCTCGACAGTACAGTTAGCGAATGGAAATAAACCGACCAACTTTGTAGGATGGATGAATGAATGGGAATACATACGTAGAAAGAAATCTGGCAATATCAAAAATCAAAGGAGGTAAAAGAAATACATAGGGTTACTCAAGGTAGATATGGAAGCCAAATTTCATCAAGTTACGATTAACAAACAAGCTCTGCATTTGAACTTTTTGTAGCCAAGTTGCCAACTTCTATGCCAACAAGTTTGCAACTTGTTGGCATACAAGTTGGATTCAAAGAAAAATACAAACTTTTCGGCAAAAAAAGCAAAATTTTCCCACAGAATAGCAAATGGCATTCAGAAAAATTTTACAGCACGGGAGCAGAAAAATTAGTATTTTTGCTATAAAATAGCACGACCTGGCAACACTGCTGGTGTGTCTGTGTCTGTGTGTGTGTGTGGGGGGGGGTACGAAATAAATTTTTTATACAACTAAATGTGTTATGAATGCATTTTTTTTAAATGTACGCAACAACCGAGCAAAAACATTCAAATAAATATTGCTTGAAATTATTAATATTCTTATAACCTGTATTGTTATCACTTATATATATTTTTTATTCATCTGTGCAGAAAACAAGTTGGGAAAAGTTACTTGAATACTGATAAGACCGATTTGTGTGCGAGAAATCTGTTTTCCAAAGCGCTAACAAACATGTCTAAAAATGGTACATGAATTGAAATCCTGTAATAGTGTTCTGCGTTTTCTGTGTTTATGTTACAGCGTTGGTTTTGTTTTGATGAGGTTCTTAATATTTTAATGAAAACGTCTTGCTGTTCGGCGTGCTTTAGTGCAATCTGAAATAAGTCATGGAACTCAAATTTGGCATTGCCTCGTCGCCACAGAAAATTTCAGAATACCCATTGGCTTTTCATTGCAACGGAACAGCCTGGTCCTTGGCTCCTTGCCGCCCCCTTGGTTTACCCATGTATTGGCTTTTCATTGCAAAGGGACATCCTGGTCCTTGGATCCTTGCTGCCTTCTCGGTCTACCCATATATTGGCTTTTCATTGCAATGGGACATCTTGGTCCTTGGCTCCTTGCTGCCACCTGGTCTTCATGGGGAAAACACGTTCAATTGTTGCCATGAAACATAAAAACAATTTCAAATATTAACAAAATTTTGCTTATTAAAATCCCGTTTTTTAAATCGAGAGGTTCCAATTTTTTAGGGAGGGGTTAACACCCCTAACCCCACTCTCCCCTTGGGCACGCCGCTAAAGCCAGATTCCTCCCTATGCAGCAAGCAAGTCATGGCGGCACAAAATAAAAAAAAATGGATTCTGTACTAACCAGATATGAATGGAATTATAAAGATTGGTCACTTCTATCGCAAATAGAACTGATCAACACCTAAAAGGCCGCCGCTGTAGCGCAGTGGTCTATGTGCTGACTTATGACCATTCGTCCGTGAAGGTTCCGGGTTCGAATACCGTGAGGCATGGATGTTTGTGTTTGTCTTTCGGCACTGGCAATGGTGTGTTCCTTGATCAACACTGGATCTCTGTGTATGCTGATTATTTGGCATACTGTGTATCATGTTTGGTATGTCCTAGTTTTCTATGTCTTACTTGATTAACACTGGCTCTTTCTGTGTATATTGATCATTTGGCATACTGTGTATCATGTTCAATTTGCAGTTGTTGATGTAAAACTGCCCCGTCTCTGTACACAGTTAGCCTACATATTCGTCAACCAAGTCCAATAAATAATTTTTATTGCCCGTGTCATAGATTTGAACATACAGGGTGTCTCACTTGCTACCGACCCTGACATTTCTTTAATAATATTGACACCAATGAAGATATTGCAACGAAACTTGAAGTGGACTTACCTCATTTCGTGCGAAATGTGATGACATCGCATGTGCTGGAAGTGGCCACCATTTGCGTACAGATAGCATTAAACCCGGTGTTCCATATTGTGGAAAGTCCTTGCCAGTACGTCCGCCGTCACTGCCTGAATTTCCTGGGTGATGTTTGCTTTCAAGGCATCTATGGTACGCGTTTTTTTGATAAACTCTCCCTTTTAGATATCCCCATGAAAAGTAATCAGGAGGC
The DNA here is from genome assembly GCA_039090855.1 of Macrothele yani. Classification (NCBI taxonomy): domain Eukaryota; kingdom Metazoa; phylum Arthropoda; class Arachnida; order Araneae; family Macrothelidae; genus Macrothele; species Macrothele yani. The sequence continues at coordinate 128,470,446 of CM076989.1, read as the reverse complement.
GTCAGTCGGGCGAGCGCGGTGGCCATAGACCCTTCGAAATGACGCGGTCGTCGAAAAGGACTGAATTTTCGGCCATACCGGTGTGTGATGTGTGTGATTCCTGTGACAGTCGGCGAAGTGACTTCATGGGAGACGCAAGTAGTAGGCCCTTTACATTCTGGATCGTTTCGTCGGACATCTAGAGGAGACCACCTGCATGGACGTCCAATAAAGTCCCCTTGGTTTCCAATTTCTTCGACAATGCCCAAATGTTGGACTTACTCGGCAGATGTCTGCCTGCAAACCTCTCAAGGAATTGTTGTTGATAAGACTTTATAGATTCTGTTTTCCAATAAGTGCGAACAATAAACACTCGCTCATCCAGAGTATACTGATACATTTTCACACGTACGCGAAAAGCCACAAGCACGAGCACTCACTACAACAACCGTAATGTGTAGAAACGCTCAACGAAATGGCATAACAAAGCAGCAGAGAGGCGCGTCCGGCTGGCTGGCGGACTTCTCCTCAGTGGTGCCACACTTAGGAATGTGTTTTCTACTAAGGTGCACACCGGCTGGCTGGCGGACTGCTCCTCAGTGGCGCCACATTAGGAATGTGTCTGCTACTAAAGAGCACACCGGCTGGCTGGCGGACTGCTTCTCAGTGGCGCCACACTTAGGAATGTGTCTGCTACTAAGGTGCACACCGGCTGGCTGGCGGACTACTCCTCAGTGGCGCCACATTAGGAATGTGTCTGCTACTAAGGTGCACACCGGCTGGCTGGCGGACTGCTCCTCAGTGGTGCCACATTTAGGAATGTGTCTGCTACTAAAGAGCACACCGGCTGGCTAGCGGACTGCTCCGCAGTGGCGCCACACTTAGGAATGTGTCTGCTACTAAGGTGCACACCGGCTGGCTGGCGGACTGCTCCTCAGTCGTGCCACATTTAGGAATGTGTCTGCTACTAAAGAGCACACCGGCTGGCTGGCGGACTGCTCCTCAGTGGCGCCACACTTAGGAATGTGTCTGCTACTAAGGTGCACACCGGCTGGCTGGCGGACTGCTCCTCAGTGGCGCCACATTAGGAATGTGTCTGCTACTAAGGTGCACACCGCCTGGCTGGCAGACTGCTCCTCAGTGGTGCCACATTTAGGAATGTGTCTGCTACTAAAGAGCACACCGGCTGGCTGGCGGACTGCTCCTCAGTGGCGCCACACTTAGGAATGTGTCTGCTACTAAGGTGCACACCGGCTGGCTGGCGGACTGCTCCTCAGTGGCGCCACATTAGGAATCTGTCTGCTACTAAAGTGCACACCGGCTGGCTGGCGGACTGCTCCTCAGTGGCGCCACATTAGGAATGTGTCTGCTACTAAAGAGCACACCGGCTGGCTGGCGGACTGCTCCTCAGTGGTGCCACACTTAGGAATGTGTATGCTACTAAGGTACACACCGACTGGCTGGCGGACTGCTCCTCAGTGGCGCCACACTTAGGAATGTGACGGCTACTAAGGTGCACACCGGCTGGCTGGCGGACTGCTCCTCAGTGGCGCCACACTTAGGAATGTGACGGCTACTAAAGTGCACACCGGCTGGCTGGCGGACTGCTCCTCAGTGGCGCCACGTTTAGGAATGTGTCTACCACTAAAGAGCACATCGGCTAGCTGGCGGACAACGCCGGGTTCAATGCTGTCTGAGCACAAATGGTAGCCATTTCCAGCACATGTTCTGATGTCATCAATTTCGTTGCAATATCTTCATTGGTGTTAATATTATTAAAGAAATGCCGATATCCGTAGCGAGTGGAACAACTTGTGCCGATTGGTAATTTTGCGAGCAATAAAACACACAAAATGAAATTTTTTCTTTACACTGGACCAGTAAATAAATAGATGTAGTTCCCACTGTATTTTTGCATCTTGAAATTACTGAATAAATGCAATATGGACTTTAAAAATCATATCAAAAGAATTGTACGTACAGCATATAGAAATCTTGGATTAATTATGCGACATTCCAAAGATTTTTCGAATCCTCAGACACTTACGTATTTGCATTTTTGAGACTACGGTCAGATCCTAACTGGAGCATACAGCGATCATTTGGAGCCCTAGCCGCGTAAATTTAGTAAATGAAGTCGAGAAAGTTCAAAAACAGATTTTTTCGACAGCGTTTTTATTGCGAATCGACTGGTGTTTATATCGCGGACATCCCGACGGCTGACCTTCTGTCATTCTTCAAGATGACCGCTCTACAATCGAAAAGGAAGGCTCTCCAACTCAAGTTTCTGTACGGTATCATTAATGGAGAGATAGATGATACTCAAATTGTAAACCAATTAAGTTTCCGTGTGCAACGTTTACCAAGAACAAAATGTGAGCTACACTGCCTGGCCAAATTAAAAGTCGTGCATGCTAATAGTACGTGGAACCACCTTTAGCACGAATTACAACACGCATTCGTCGTAGCATGGTGTCTATGAGTTTCTGCACTGTCTCCCCACTGATTTGTGGCCAGCTTTGCAGCAACACTTTCGCCAAGATCCTTGGTTGGTCACGAAAGAGTGTAATTACTCCTTATAGTGTAGTAGCTTAGGGCAAATAATAGGCAGAATCGTGACGTGCTGGATTAAAGCACCAAATTTTGCTCAGTTCTTATATACCCTCAGTACTATCAATTCAGAGGGGGGTGCCCGCTTTCAGTGTCCGCCACCTTGAAATACGACGCCATCTTTGTTTTCTTTAGACTGTACCTGTAATTTTTCGACTATTTGCTTTTTGTTTGTTTCTTTGTTTTTGTTTTAATTTTTTTAATTTTTTTTCGTTTCTTGGTTTACAGATTGCTGAATAATCAGAAGTTATCATAAATAAGAATAGTAAGAATTTATGGAAAGAAATCATGAATTGTGAAAAGTGCATTATTTGCCATACTGATGGTGGATATTTGAGGTCCCCAGCAGATAGACCTCCTGACGACGCATGTAAAAGCTATGATGAGTTTTTACACATTGTAGAGGAGTTTAGGCAACTTGATTGTTTGCCAGTTGAGTTTACTGAATGTGGAAATGCAACTCATTTATTGGAAAACCATGCCAAGTGGCACAAACAGTGCGGACTTAAGTTTTCTCGGTCAAAACTGGATCGAACCAGAGAGCGACAAAAAAAAGAAACGTAAATGTGAATCAAATGAGGGTGCCCGAAAGTTTGCTCGTCAATCCAGCAATGTAGCATCTACAAGTACTTGGAACGAACGATGCATATTCTGTATGGACACGCAAGGACTGCTTCATAATTACTCAACATTAACGCTAGACATATGGCTAGTGAATTACACGATACAGAACTCTTAGCACGAATCGCTGGTGGAGATATGATAGTCATCGAAGCAAAATATCACAACACATGTTTGACAGCTTACAAGAATCGCCATAGAAGTATGGAGAGAAACACAGATGCATTATCATTTGATAACAGTAGTGAGAAAATGTCAGAATCTCGTGTGTTTGTGGAACTTGTTATGCACGTAGAATTGTCCATGGAGGAGGGAAATTATTTATTCAAACTTACTGATTTACATAGTTTGTATGAAAAGTGGCTTTGGATTTTAGGATTTTCAAAGATAATCAACTAATCGAGACTTGAGAAAAAGCTACTCGAACACTTTCTTGGCGATTGTCAAGAGCAGTCTGATGGTAAAAGCGTACTGTTGGTATTCAATAAGGGTCTCCAAAAACTGCTGACAGATGCTATGCAATCACGTGCTTTCGACCAAGAAGATCTATCAATAGCTCGGGTTTCAAAATTTCTGCGAAAAACAAATTCGGATGCAGTTGTTCCTCAATTCTCTGGTAACTTTGTGTCAGACTGTGAAGAGCAATCAGTACCAGCGATCCTGAAAACTATGGCATCCATGCTGCTCTATGGCCCAAACATAAAGGAACAGAGTGTTTCAAATACCAAAGTATGCCTCACCATTTGCCAGTTGATAGTATTTAACTACAAAACCAGAATTTCCACATCTACAACAAATATGCGACACACAACGTCTAAAGAACCTCTACTACCGCTACTTCTAGGAATCTCTGATCATGTCCACACAAGAAGCAAGACATTGGTGACGCAACTTCATGAGCGTGGTATTAGTGTGAGCTACGACAGAGTGCTAGATGTAGATGACTAGCTCACAACAGCTGCTTGTCAACGTTACAGGGATAATGATTTGGTCTGTCCCACACAACTCCGCGAGGAACTATTCACAGTAGGTGTACTTGACAACATCGACCATAACCCATCCTCAACAACTTCTCAATGGTCGTTCCATGGAACCAGCATCAGAGTATTTAGTTTCCAAGTGTTTTGAACCATGGTATTTCCAGACCTCAAATCACTGCTCCACGTGTTGACTGCAGCACGAAGCTGTCACAACCAGATAGCTATAGTATTGTTCCAGCTGTGGCTTGCAACACTGATAACGTTAAAGTGCAAGACATCCCGACGCAGAATATGGAAGGCTATTTGGAAAAGGCTAAGGAAGAAGAATTACAGTGGATGAAACATAGTATTCCCATTCTCTGTAAAGAAACTATAGAAAAGGGTGATCAAGCGTCCTAGGGTGCTTCTCGTGCATCTCGTCAAGCTGAGGTTGCAATTACGCCGGGTACAGTATCTCTTTTACCTTTGTTCGAGGAGAAAGCTGCAAGTATCGCCATGGTAAAACATGGCATGGACATTTTAAGAGATATCTCCGAAAGTTGCAATTTAGGCCAGGTGCTACACGCGCGAAGAGAGGGAAGGGAGAACGGAGAAAAGTTACAAGGGAAACCATACTCCTCAAAAACTTTGTTACATCCTTGCAGAATTCAGAGAGCAAGACAGAGCTCTTTAACCGACTAAGTGATGCAGACGCAGCTCATGACGTACAAGAAAGTAAAGAAATATACATCACCTATGGTAAATCAGTTATTTCCAAAAACAACAGTGCACCGATGCCCGAAACACCAAGAAGAAGTTGATACGAGAATGTGTCTTCATATACTGGATGCATTGCAAAAGGGTGCAACTACCATACTCTTAAGTACAGTTGACACAGATGTTATTGTGGTACTAGTAAACATTTTTTTCGAGCTACAAACTTATATTCAACTATGGGTTGCATTTGGTATAGGTAAACACTTCCGATATGAACATATCAGCGCCATCTGCCAAGAGCTCGGAGAAAATATGTCGCAAGCATTACTCATTTTCCATGCTTTCACGGGTTCAGACACCACATCACAATTTTCTGGTAAGTGGAAAAAGTCAGCATGGAAGACATGGAAAGCAGGCACTGAAGGATTTCATTTCTCTACAAAACATCCATTCCAGCCAGTAGATGCTAAAACAAAGGCATTTGAACTTATAGAACGGTTCACCTACATCCTGTAAGATGGCACAACAGAACTTGACAGCGTAAACAAGCTCAGAGAAGATATCTTCACACAAGGAAATCAAGTAAAGATGAAGCAAAGTCTACCGCCCACACAGGATGCCCTCATTCAACACACTAATCGCTGCATCCATCAATCTAGCATCTGGTTAACCAGTTTGAAACCACTCCAAAATGCACCTGCTCCGGCTAACTTTGGTTGGAAAAGAAACGAAGAGACATGGCAAACGATTCGGATGTCTATACCCGAAGCAAGCAAAAGCTGTAGGGAATTAATCAAGTGCGGATGTAAGGCTGAACCACTGTGCTCTAAGAGTTGCTTTTGTAAAAAAAGCTGCACTTGCCTGCACAGCTCTTTGTCATTGCAAAGGCAATTGTGAACAGTTAACATCTTAGAAATTGTTTTACTAGTTATTCTGTAATATTGTTTTATTAAAATGTTTGTAACATGATCAAATACATTATCTCAGCAAATTGTGATTGTATAGGTGTCTTTCTTTATTCACATTGTAGCCTATTTATTCTTCTTAAACATTATTCAAAACATTTTTGCTGTAAGCCTAACAGCATTGGAGATATTCAACAAAAACCGATAAAAAATTAAAGATTTTCGTAATAACCTGAAAAAAGTACAAAAATTCGGACGCTTGTTTCTCGCAAAATATTTAAGTTACAAAAGTGGTTCTAGTTTCAAATTGTAGAAAATTAAGTTTTAATTAAGATTTATTAAAATAGATTTTGCTGTAAACAAAACCGTTGGGAAGATAATTAGCAAAAACCAACAAAAAATAGAAATTTTCGTAATAACCTGAAAACAGTCCAAAACTTTGAAAGCTTGTATCTCGCAAAATATTAAAGTTACAAAAGCGGTTATTCTCTTAAATTGTAGCAAATTTAGTTTAAATTAAAAGATATCCTACCATTTTCCCTGTAAGTCCAACCGTGGGGGATATATTTAGCAAAAACCAATGAAAAGTGAAAAATTTACAGGTACAGTCCAAAGAAAACAAAAATGGCGGACACTGAAATCGGGCAACCCCCCCCCCTTTGGATTGATAGTACTGAGGGTATATAAGAACTGTGCAAAATTTGGCGCTTTAATCCAGCATGTCACGATCTTTTCGCTAAGCCACCACACTATTATTTTCCTCTCCAGTATATCCCACAGACCCTTAATGAGGTTGAGTTCAGGACTTTGTGGTGGCCAATTCCAGTATGTGAATGTTGCCTCCTAATCCTCGAACCAACCTTTCACAAATTTAGAGCGATGAATCGTGGCATTGTCATCCTGGAGTAGGCCATTGCCTTCAGGCAAGAAACATTCCATTGATGGAATAAGGTGGTCATTCAGTATGCTGCGAAACTCAGGTGACTTCATTTTATTGCTGCATAGTGTTGCTGTGTCCTAGTCCAACCGAGCAAAGCAACCCCACATCATAACACATTCTCTTGAGGACTGTGCAGTGGGTACAGTACAGGAAGGATCCAATACTTAAAGCGGTTCCCTTCGAACCCTCATGCGTCCATCATGTTGGAATAAAATATACTTCGACTGATCAGAATACATGACTCTGTCAGCAGACCAATCTCTTATGTTCCGTGGCAAATTGGAGTCTTTTTTTCCGATTGCTTTCACTAACCAGTAGTTTCCTTTTCGCAACACGGCTGTTTAATCTCAGACCTTTAAGTTCCCGTCTCATCGTGCGAGTGGAAATGGTCTTGCTTCCACTATCAAACATGGTTGGGAGTTCTGTTCTAGTGTCATTTTTTTGCAATGCGATTTCAATAAGTGTTTTAATGATCTTCTGTTACGATTATTGAGGACTTTCTTCCGACCACACATTTTCCGCGAAGTTGCTGCTTCACCGCCATCATTCCATGATTTAATAATGCGTTGGACACTTGGTAATCCGGTGTCAGTGATTTGAGTAATCTCCTTGAAGGTCTTCTGCCCTTGCCACAGGCCAATAATTTAGCCCTTTGTGAACTCTGTTACATCTTTCCAACGACCACGTATAACGTCTTCCGCCATGATCGCTTAGAACTGATGAGCTGCACGCTCACTCCTTTCCATTTAAAGGTTGTATTGGCCGCAGCAGTATGCAAATATTCGAAATGCTTCACCAGTCACGTCTTCCTCGGTATTTGCATGTTTCCATTCACACTCACTGCGACTTTTTTGCGGCCAGGCAGTGTATTTGCAGTGCCGTTCTGTCCGTTATGCAAAATTTATAGACATCACAATTCACTTGAAGAATGTCCTGATACCTTTTTTTTTTTTATTGGGGGTTTAATGACCACCATGAGCAACTAAATGGGCTATAAGCAGTCGCCCATCCCTTATTTAGGACCGCCGATTTTAGGGAAGGGCAGCACAGTAAGACAAACACAACATCCATGCCTCAACGGGATTCGAACCCGGACCCGGACGAATGATCAGAAGCCATCGCTTGGATCACTGCGCCACCGAGGCGGCCCGGATGTTTTTAACGTAAATCATAATACTTATCGTTGATTGAAAATGCGATTGAAAGACTAATCGTTGATTGAAAATGTGTCGGAAGGTATTGGAACCGCTATCCACACTCCAACCCTACCGCACAATCAGCAGGAACTGCGTGAGAAGACTTAAGCTGCTGGGATGGCTTATACAATTACACCATTACGAACCTGTACAACTCCATACCGAGACGTCTGGCATGCTGTGTTAGAAAACATGGCGGCCCGAAGCCATACTGAGATACACTACTTATTGGCATGTAGCTCAATAAATATTGCCCATATCAGTCTCAATGTTTAATTATTTATTGCTCCTGGTAATCTTTACCATCATCCTGAATAGCATTGCAATCCGACACGTCTTCTTGGGTGCAACTATTTTTTTAACGATGAGTGTATATCTTATTTTTGCCGATATCTCTGCTTGTAAGAGTCCCATTTGAAAAATTCTTGATTTGTTGGAAAACGTTTCCGCTGCGAAATGTTTCTCATATATTTTCAAAAATGTTAAACGCACAAGTTTGCCACCAGTGGGCGTAAGCTAATGTTTCTGTTGACAGCAATATCTGCGGGATTAAATACCCGATATGAAAATGTTTTCTTCGGTCAGATATTACTAACTATGAAAATACTTTGAGTGCATTTTCTTCCCCAAAAATTGCACAATTTCGTCAATAAGGGGCGCCATCCTTTAATATATTTTTTTTTAATATCTCTGCTTCTAAATGTGCGATATAAAAAGTTCTTTAAACACCAGATTCCATTAACCTTGTGGAACAGTTCAGTCGCGAGGTGGTGGTGTTGGTGTACTTTTATCTGCAGCTGTATAACCGCTTCTAAAAACCCTATTGAGAAACTTTTGTTTTACTGTATGACATTCGCTACAATGGAGATGTAGATCATTACCCTCTTTAATAATGCACAGATTTCCCGCTTGGGGGCGTAAAGGTCAAAATGTTTTTCTCGCTATCTCTGTTTCCGGGAGACGTATTTGAAAATTTCTTTTTCTTTACCATAGCTTTTTCCGTGAAGACTATTTTCGCCTATTTTCAACTTTTCCATTATGCAAAATTCCCCCGTTAGAAGGCGTTGAGTTACACATGTATCATGTTTTCTTCTATATTTCGTCTTTTGACTGTTCAATTTGAAAATCTGTTTGTTTCCAATATTTTTCTGCTATGCGAAACTTTCTGTGTGCCTTTTGTTAAATTTCGTAACATGCTTTTTAGCCGTTGTGTGAAAGTAAGCGGCTGTTTCTACTTCTGGATGTTTTATCGATTGCAGAAATCCGGTTGTTTTTTTCCTAACCGGTTGTATTCGCTTTGAATAACTTTGATAAATGTAATTCGCGTCAGAAAAGATTCAAAAGACGTGCTGGTTAGAACCGAAAATTTGGTGTCATCTTTCTTGTTACTCTTCGAATGTGGATGTTTCTATTTAAAAGCCAATCTTCATTCGTTTGTACTACAATGTGTGGACGTAAATTCGAGATACCGAGATAGTCTTTCGATTGCTATTGGACAATAATATGCAGACAATCTTTCAACCTGTGGAGTAAGTTTTCCATTTGTATTTGTAATAATTCTTCCCATTCCCAAATTTACCGCATTAGGCTGATTAAAATCATAAAATAAAAGGTTTAATGAAAAGTATACAAAAAAAGAAAAGAAGGTATACTTTTCATTAAAAAGGTTTAATGAAAAGTATACCTTCTTTTATGAATATCTCTCTCGAGATGTTAGGATATTCATAAACTATCTCTATGAATATCTCTTTCGCCGCTACTCCTTAACTAAAACTTTATGATCAAGCAGAGAGAAAGAAGACAGAATTGTACAAATTGTACAGGGTGTCCCACTCGCTGCCTTACCCAAGTTTTTATTAATAACATCTTGAGTAATTACAGTAATTAAATGACACACAGTCGAGTTACATTGTTGTGACAACCTCCTACTTTTAGCGTCAACAGCGCGTAGCCAATGAAAGAAGGCACGTGTCGTGAGCTGGCTTGAAGGGTATATAAGGTGTGATGTAAGCATTCTGAAAACATATCACTCGTTGCTGTCATGGATAAAAGGAGCGATTTATCAGATTTTCAAAAAAGATGATTATCGGCTTTCGGGCTAAGGGCAGCAATATTTCTGAAACAGCACAATTTGTGAACTGTTCGCGTGCTGCTGCGGTTAAAGTATATTGTGATTGGAGAAATGGCACCATTGCGAAGAATCGACGTAGAAACTGCGGAGCACCACGTGCCATTGATGTGAGAGGTGAACGTCGGCTTCGAAGATGCGTGAAGGCCAATTGACACGCTACAGTGGAGCAACTCACTAGCCGAATGAACCAGGGGGCTACCAAAAGTGTGTCAAAAACAATAGTTCAGCGAACCCTGATGCATTTGGAGTTACGATGCAGACGGATGGTCACTGCACCTATTCTAACGAAGGTGCATCGACAGAAAAGACTTACATTTGCACGGAAGTATCGGAATTGTACCTCCGCTGATTGGCAAAGGATTGTCTTCTCCGATGAGTCACGTTTTCTGCTTCGTCGAACGGCTGGACGTTGGCGTATAAGGCGAGAAACATTGGAGAAGAGACGCTCTTCAACCATTGCTGGAAGAACACAAGCTGGTGGGGGCAGCGTTGTGGTCTGGGGGAATGTTTTCGCAACATTCCCTGTATCCACGCATACCTGTGGAAGGCACTATGGACCGAATTCGTTACGAATTTATCCTTGAAAACCACGTACACCCATGCATGCTGATTGTCTTCCCTGGGGCGGATGGGATTTCCAGAACGACAAGGCGACGTGTCACACAACTAGGAATGACCGAGAGTGGTTGAAAGAGCATGATGAAGATTTAAAAGTACTTCCCTGGCCACCTAACCTTTTATACTTAAACCCAATTGAGTATCTGTGGGTCCACCTCAATAGTGTTCTTTGCTCTATGGTTCCTCCACCACGAACCCTCTAGCAGCTGTCAGATGCACTGCCGTCAGAATGGCTTCACATACCTTGGACCACCTACCAGCACTTTATTGAGTCACTCCCAGCCCGTGTAGCTGCTGTTCACGCTGCACACGGCAGTTACTCTGGATATCAGCTGGTGGTCACAATAATGTGACTTGACCGTGTGTTTGGTAAGAACATACCTTCATCTATTGGAAACAGAACTATATCATAAGAGATGTTGAGAGTGTTTGTCCTAACGCTTCGAGACAGGCCTGAACACGAGACTCCATATTCCGGAAAGTTCGCGCCAGTTGCTCCAGCGTAATCGTTGTCACTGCCTCGCAGATGTTGTTCTTCAACGTCTTAAGGGTTGCTGGCTTATTTTGAAACACCACTGATTGAGATACCCCCAGAGAAATAAATCAGGGGTGTTAGCTCGGGAGATGATCTACCTAACGCCCGGTTTCCTGGGCAAGTCTGCGCAAAGATTTTCGTGGGAAGCAGGAAGTCTTTGCTGGACGTCCTGCACAACAGTTTCTGATGTTCTGGGACAGCCCTCTGTCTGTAAATCATATAGAGTTCCATGGGTCTCCAGCTTCTTAACCAGTTTCAGAATACACGGCTTATTTTGGTGCTGTCTGACATCCGAATTTCCTACGAAGTTCACACTGACACTTCTTTATCGACTTACTCTTCCAGTAAATACGGACAAGAAGAACACGCTCGGGTATGTTTAACCGGGAGGATAACGTTAACTCATACGATCAGATTCGCGACAAACAAACAAACAACTGAACTAACCTCGGGGAGTCACGAATATGACATGCGCGACATCCAAGGTCACAACTAGCGCGCCAACAGGTATTAAAGAATAATATCTACGAGGCAATGGCAGCGATTACGCCGGAGCAACTGATGCGAACTTTCCGAAATACGAAGTCTCGTGTTCAAGCCTGTCTCGATGCACAGGGCGGGCGCTTTCAACATCTCTTATGATATGTTTCTGTTTTCCATGGATGAAGGTACGGTCTTAACAAATATCATTCACTTATTGTAATTATTCACGGGTTTATTAATAGAAACTTGGGTAAAGTGGATAGTGGGACACCTTGTATAAGACATGCGTTTTATCGAGCTATACCATCAGGTATTTATTGAGAGAAGTTAGTTTCGCCTTATCTATGGCAAATTAATGTTATCAGACTACTAGCATACGCTTAAAAGAGATTAAAACAAGGACGTTGGTAAATACAATGCTGTCTGTTGAAAAAGCAAAACCAAGAATGACTTTACATATTGAAGTGAGATTTATAGGGCACATTACGTCTGATGTAAGTCTTCAGAAGTGTAGACCCAGTAGCGGATCCAGCAGAGGATGACCGGGACTATCCCCCCCCACCCCCAAAGTTTTTCCTCTTTAAATGTCCAATATCTAAATACACAGGTCGCTCCACAAAAACTGAGAGTAATTCATTTTGGGTTGGCAACAGTACGAAGGGGAAAAATAACCACGCAGACGACTAACTGAATTAAGGAAGTATCTGTGGCAACAGTTATTAGCCGTGGCAGACGATTCTGGGTTTGTTATTGCGCAGTTGCTTCAGGTAAGCATGTATTTCTCCATACAGCTATGGAGGGGAGTTATTCATAGTTGAGAAGTGAAATGCGTTGTGCGATAAAATATTTTGATATCTTTTGGGTAAAACGGCTCCAGAAAAACATTTGATTTAATGATAAAAACCTTAGAAAGATGAATGTTTGGGTGAGTCAGGATTTTCAGTCAGATGGCACCATGATTTCAAAAAAGGGCGTTTGTCGGCCTTTCACCTTTCTTTCACAATTCCAGCGAATTGACTATGGCAACTTAATTGCTCTGTATGCCCTGCTCTTATACCTCCTGCGGAATAGCTACATGGGCGTAGCCGGCATCAATGATATGCATGTGCGCCAGCCATAAGCATATAAAATGGTTATAATCATTTGCACCTAATCACGTGACCTACCCATATATACTGCGAGCTTCAGTCTGATCGCACACTTTTTTATGTTGTTGTATTTTCAACAAACAACCGCGTGCGTAGAGATTCCTAATGTGGAATCTAACTACTGCGACAATTATATGTTGTTCAGCGTAAATCAAAAGCGCGCTTCCGTTCACACATACGCACATTCTGAAATTATAAATCACAAGAGCTATAAACCACAATATATTTTTGTCAGATATTGAAACTTCTTTGCAGATTTGTAATCAGTCTTGATTTTTCTGAACAAATATCTCAGCAAGCGATTCATGAGCACACAATGAAACGATTTTATTTAAATTTGAGTTTTTGCTGAATCACACAAATGATTCATGTTATACATAAATACATGGCGTTTCTCGCACATGCGTAGTGTACAGTTCTGTTTCACAATAAGAGACACACAGTTGCTGCTGTAACAAAATTTCCCATTTACCGACCAGAGGTGGCAGCAACCATTGAAACTCCAGAAGTTTTGCACAGTCTTTATTGGCACGTAAAGTATGTCTGAAAATGGAGTTGTATTAAAATACATTATACATTTAATGCACTTTATCTCATTTATATTGCTAGTATTTCATATATTCACTCAGAAATCTATTATCATAATTTTCGAAAGTGAAACACATATTTTCTGAACGGATGTCACTGCACAACACCCAAACGAAGTGTGCAAATTATGTTCATTTGCCCGTAGTATATGAGCAAAAAACGCGCTTACCTCTTAAGCAGGAAAATTCATAACGAAAGATTTTCCATTTCTGTTGCACATCAAACAATTATGGCTTCCACATGGAAGAATTCATGCTGAGATCACGCAAAACCCAGCTGTGAAACCGACATGTTTTGAAAATGTAAGTTCAATATAGCTGCTATCTTTTTAAAGTTTTTTTTTTTTTACCGTATGTGTGCGTTACAACGCAAACTTTGCATGATACATTTTTTCCTCTATCGGGACAGTTTAGAAGCAAACTGGTTTAGTTTTAAACTCACCGGTATTCTGTATTTGCTTATTATTTTGAGCATGTTGTGATATGACGTCATTTGCAGAACAGCAGAATGTCTGAGTTTCTATTTCTTCGTCATTAATTTGTACCTTCGTGAAAATTTTCTTTTCATAAAGGAGAACTGACTTTTATACAGTCGTTTATAAATGAGAGTCTTATTAATTTTCCGTACTCACAAATCTATCTTTACAAATTCGTCTTAGTATTTTATTAAGCAGTTATTGGAACGGGGAAATTTTGCTTTGTTAGCCATCCAAATTTTTTACTTGTTTTCCTAGAAGCGTTCACGAATTCCTTTTCCTGCTGCAAAAAAAGAAAGATTTCGTTGCCAGATTTCTAAGGGTTTAGTGCGAATGAAACGACCGGCGCGAACGAGCAGTGGAGACAGGCGCCCACCACAGTAAAATGGAGCCACCCACAGGTGTTGCGGATATTACGTTACAGGGTAACAATAAATAGCTAGCACGTGAGTGAAGAACAAGGTTGCCCGCGGGTGGCCTAGTGGTCAGCGTTCGTGACTGCCACGGAGAAGACCTCGGGTTCGATCCCAGGCAGGTACGAACGCTCGAACCACTAAATATCCGGCGGGCGTCGGATGGGCATGTTAAGCCGTCAGACCCCGGGTACTTGCCTCCTCCCCTTTCTAGCTCACTTCCGTGTGACTTTCCTATCGAGTACTCTAGCCCAAATCTCCTAGCTTCCTATTTCTAAGGGCTGTTTAAGACCTGGGGTCAGACACTCCCTTCCTAAAATCCTCTACATATGATCTGATCTGATCAGAAAAATAAGCTATTTATACGAATTTATTTTGGACAGAACCATATTATTTCCTACACAAAAATATCGCATCTTTATCATTTTTGTGAGGAAGTTCTTATAAGAGTCGTAATACAACCTCAACCCCCTCTCCCAGGAAAGGAAAATCATAGATTTTAACACATTTAACTCTCACTTTCTCTGTCTCTCTCGAAACTTTCAATCGATATTATGGATTTTTTTAAAGCTGAAAGCACATAAACGGAAGAGCAGTTGAATTAGAGACAGCTGGCGTTATGCAAATTTGGCGCTGTGGGCGGCGCTGTAGACGGAAACGACATGACGCATGCAGCGATCCGACAATATAGGGAGTGATGCGACGGGAATCAGTAAGAGTCGGACGCAGTATGGGTAAGACGAAGGTTCTGAGCGCATTTGATCGTGGACAAATTGTCGGGTCCCGACGAATGGGTCACTCTATCTCGGAAGTCGGGCAGGCACTGGGATTTTCGCGAGCCTCTGTGCCACGGGTGCACCGTGAGTACATCGAATCCGGTAAAACCATCCTTGCAAGGGCTAACTGTCATGGACAACAGCGTGCGGATGAGCGGGGTCATCGTCGGCTAGCTCGCATTGTAACAGCGGATAGACGGGCCACAGTGCAAGAAATCACTCGGCAATTTAACGCTGGTGCACAAAAACGTGTAAGCAGCCACACCATCCAGAACCATATTCTCGCTATGGGGTACAGAAGCCATCGTGCCACGAGGGTATCGCTGCTGACTGCACATCACAGGGTGCAAAGATTAGCATGGGCGCGGGAACATTGCCACTGGACCCTAGACATGTGGGGAAATGTGGCCTGAACTGATGAGTCGAGATTCACGTTGGTACATGCGGATGGCAGGATACGAGTACGGCGCAAACCACATGAAGCGATAGATCCTTCTTGCCAGCAGGGTACTCTTGAAGCTGGTGGGGGTGGCATTCTCGTCTGGGGACTGTTTACGTGGACTGAAGTGGTACCCCTGGTACGTGTGACATCGTCCCTCACTGGTCCACGTTACCGGGATATACTGGAAGACCATTTCCTCCCGTTTGTGCGTCTTCAACATCCCACTGGGGACCTCATCCTGAAACAAGACAATGCACAGTGCCATCGCTCCCGAATTGTATCCGAATGATTGAATAGACACTCCACCGACGTGACCTCATTTTCTTGGCCAGCTAGGTCACCTGACCTCAATCCCATCGAGCACATCTGGGATGCCATCGAGAGAGATGTTCGAGGCTCTGACCCCTCCATCAAATCTTCGTGAACTGTGGGAGCTTGTTCACGGGTCGTGGATCCGTATAGCTTCCCAACGCTTCCGGTGTCTTGTCGAGTCCATGCTGAGACGAATCGCCGCCGTCATCAGGGCGAAAGGTGGTGCTGCACGTTACTAGACAGGTATCTCTAATTCAATTGCTCTTCAGTGTACTTCTTTGAGATATTTGTTTTGTCTTTGTGATAGTTTTCGCATGTGTTCTTTAATGTAGACATTTTTGAAGTAACAACTTCATTAAAACATGAGATTTATTTTTCTATTGCCCGCAATGAAATTTTGTTCCGGGCCTCGAAATGAAATTTTGTTGCGGGCCCTGAAAAACATCCATCCGGCCATGAGAGCCGACACTGAGTTAAAAGGGTGTTTCTCGTGTCTCACTAAGCCCCATCACCGAAGAAGGTCGCATTATGAACAGCTGACGGACTTTCAGCGACGAAGGATTGTAGGTATGAGAGAAGCAGTATCTTCCTGCCGCGAAATTGTCACTCGCACGGGACAAACCCCGGTACAGTGATGAGAAAGTGGCGTCAGTGGAAAGATGAAGCTGGGACGCACGGAAATCCAAGAAATGGACCCCAAAATCGCACAACTGCATAGAATGACAAAAGCTTCTGCCACATGGCTGTGGTCAATCGCAGAGTGACACCCACAGCGTTAGCGCGCCAGTGGAGAACTGTCAAATAGCAGGCTTTGTTCTCCAGCACAGCTCCACGTCGTCTGCTTAACAGAAGACTAGTCGCTAGCAGTCCACTGCTGCTTATTCCTTTGACCCTCAACCAGAGACGCCTTTGATTGCAATGAGATCCCAAACACAGGCATTGGCATGGTGTTTGGCAACAGGGCGTGTTTCCTGACGAGTCAACTTGATGTACCATGATGGTCACATACATGTTCGAAGACACCTTGGTGAACGACGCCTTGCAGAGTTATACCGGCCCAACTAAAACAGTCGCGGTTTGCCGTGATCTCGCCTGATACGAATTTAGGGAACTCTCAACAGACAGCGATACACCAGGGATGTTTTAGAGGCAGGGTCCTCGAAAACATCCTGATGTATCTGTTGAGAGTTCAACCCTTCCTTCGAGGTTGTCCTGACGCTATATTCCAGGAGGACAATACTCGGCCAGATGTGACCCAGAATGTCAAAGACCTCTTCCACGCATGGCAGATCGGTATCTGGTTTATACGTTTGCTTCTTCCCTGGTCTGTCCGTTTGCTTCTTCCCTGGTCTGTCCGTTTGCTTCTTTTCCGTTTGCTTCTTCCCTGGTCTGCCGTTTGCTTCTTCCCTGGTCTGTCCGTTTGCTTCTTTCCTGGTCTGCCCGTTTGCTTCTTCCCTGGCCTGCCCGTTTGCTTCTTCCCTGGTCTGTCCGTTTACCTGGTATGTCCCCGATCGAACATGTCTGGGACATAGTAGGTGACCGACTGGCCCGTCAAACGCCTCCGACAGTCACCACAAATGAACTCTGGTATTGTATAGAAACAGCCTGGCAGGCTATTTCCCACGACGATATCAAAAGCCTCATGCAGAGGCTGTTATTAATACTCGAAGTGGTCACATGATACTGAGTTTTGAAGCGAAAGAATCTCGTATAGCTCTACAAATGTAATCAGTTATCTCCTGTAATATGAGGAATCTTTGATATAAAGTTCATTTGAATAGCACGAATCTTTCCTTGTGTTACCGTTTTCACAAGAAGTAGTATAATTGCATCCCTGAGAGATACCGAGATATTTTCCTGTTGCTTCCTTGATAAATGATTTAAACACAAAGAGGAAATGTTGAATTACTTAACAGAGGAAATGTCGTTCGGTGCCTTCCTTGTGTGTTACTGTTGAGGATGCTGAAGTGTGAGAAATGTAATGCTGAGTTGGTGGCTTCTATAAGATTTGTGGTAAGAGACGTTTCACAAATTACTAAAGATGTTATCTGGAAAGAAAGATTGAACTTCTTAGGATCTTATTTTGGATAAATGTAAAATCAGTACTTACACAGCCGAGTCCTACTGCACAAGGACAAGTCCCAGGTAGGGCACAAGATTCTCCTGTAAAGTAGGAAAAAACAATATTTTCTTATTATTATAAAGGGAACAAAAGAAAACAAGAGCATATTTACATGACACGAATACTGTCTTGAGTGATTTACTGTACAATTGAATTATTGTCTAATATAGTAATAATAAGAAAATGCTTTAGCCATTTGGTTGAGATTTGGGGACAAGAAAGAAGAAAAGAGGAAGACCAAGGGGAAAGTGGATGGAGGAGATTAAATCAAGTTTTAAAAATAATGGACTGAATGAAGTGATGGCCTTGGATAGAGAGGCCTGGCCGAACTATATGGTCGAGGAAATCCGCTTAGTAGTGAAAATTCCTCATGGTGATGATGAAGACCTACATTTCATAAAGGTTAGAAAGTCGGAAGTAATATCACAAGAAACCAGAATTTTAGGTAACTCTGTGCGGTCACAACACTTACTTCTTTACAGTAAAATGCATTTCAGAGTATCATGATTTTTCATCATCTTCATAACCATTTCGTATTTAGCTGTTGATTCCGGGAGACTTAGTTTTTGTGCAAGTAGCTAAGTGTTCTAAGAATAGAATTAACCTACCGCCATGAGTTTGGATTCATCTTTTTCATTCTACCTCATTTTGTTTACTGACTGATCTACAATGAATCTCTGTTTCCTCGGAATATCCCCTTTTCCGAGAGTCGCACTTCTTTATTTATTCATAGTAGCTTCAACTGAACCTTTTTCACGGTCTTCCGGATTCTTAAGTTTATTGTTTGCACTTGACCCACGAACATGGTGCACGCACACCTGCACATACTGTTGCGAAGTCGAGTATTCTTAAATATTCGCGTTGATTTTAGAAGATCTGTTATGCGTTTTTCAAGATCGCTTGGGGCTGAAACACGCCAAATAAGCCTCTTCAAGTTGTGTAGCTCAGTCCCAAAAGAACAGTGATGTGTTTACAGCAAGCCAGGAGAGCGAATGATCTCGACTGTCTGAGAATCCGTGCCATTGTCGAGAGTGTCAGAGGTCGAAAGGTCACGACAAAAGAGAGATGAACGGGAGAAAATGTGAGAGAGTTCGGCTGAAGTAAGCCGTAGAAGAAGACATCTGTTCGTTGGACTGCTAGGAGCATTGGATTTCGGGACTTTAAGGAGCGAAACAGCAGAAAACGGAATACATATGACTTAGAGATTATGTGTTGTTGCAATTCTGCGGAGACCACAAGTCTTCAACGGAAAAGATCCTGCATCAGGGCCGGATTATGGCTTAGTGGGCTTCAAGGCTAAGACATCTGAGTAAGCCCTCAAAGAATTATTACGGGAATCATTATGAAGTCCGTTAAAACACGAAACTGTAGCAATATGCTTGCGATAATTAATACGTAGTGCATTCTTCAAACTAATAAATAATCTGTAGAGTTTTCATTATAATAAGTCGCTGCATTTTCCATTATTCTCATAAAAACATTAGTTAAAAGCTTAAGATTCTTAGATTTTGCTTTGGATTTTCTAATGTATAACGAAGTAAATTTCTCCGTCATTTTTGGTCTACGCCGGGATTCGAACCCGAGTCCGCTTATTCCGGAACAAGTCGCTCTACCAACTGAGCTACGCAGACGTTCATTCTGACTCCTATCTGCCTTTGTGTCGTGTGCGTCCTGCTGGCAAGTACGTCACATCTCCTCCCCCCGAAAGAGGGCCGGGGGCATGGCCCACGGGTCAGCCGTGACCATGAATCGTTGCAGGCAGCCATCCACTGTAGAACGTGCACTTGAGAACTCCCAGTCAATCTGGTGTGTGAAATGCAACGTCACACACATTTATTTTTCGAAGCGCTGGAGAAGGGATTCTCTGATTTTTCCTATCTTGCGGTGTGGAAATAACATCACACTATTGCGAGATTTTGAACGGTCGGGTCATCCGGAAAGTTCGGGCGCCATTATAACAAAGTAAATTTCTCCTTCATTTTTGGTCTACGCCGGGTTTCGAACCCGAGTCCGTTTATTCCGGAACAAGTCGCTCTACCAACTGAGCTACGCAGACGTTCATTCTGACTCCTATCTGCCTTTATGTCGTGTGCGTCCTGCTGGCAGGTACGTCACAAATGATTCAGCATTGTATACTTTCTTAGTGCATCCTTTTTGAAATGCAATGTGAAGCCACAGGGAACTTCGACTATTAACGGTTCCAACTGCAAATTGGAAGGTGTGTGTGGATTACGTGAAAAAGCTCATACTCTCTCGCCAACGCCGCTATGCACAGCGACATGAAGCCTTTACCCTTGGTGAGTAAAAATCTGTTCGTCTTCCAGCCTCTCTTTCTGACCAACTGGAAATCATAAGAGACGAAGAAAAACTATTTTATAAATCTCTCTCTCTCTCTTTACTTGCCGCAGGCATGCCTCCTAAGCTCTTGGTCATGGTGAGCCCCCAAGGCTACGGCCCTGCCCTGCACAGAACTGGGCAATTAGCGACGCCTGTGCCTGTCTACTAGAAGGGAAATAGTTTATCCTACTAATTCTCTCTGTGTGTCCTGAGCCAGAGAGAGAGAGAGAGAGAGAAAGAGAGCTCAGAAGGCTTGGTATTTCTAGCCAGCCCCTCAAAGTGCTTCTTCTGTTAGTGCATACTAGTTAGTGAATTGTCCTACAACAAGAACGAAGAAATATCCTACAACAGGGTTCCGCGAGGAGGCGCAGAGATATAGTATGTTTCCTTTTATATTTCTTCTTTTAAGAGTTCAGTTTGAAAATCTCTTTATACCTGATATTCCTTCTGCTAGGAAAAACATTTTTGCACCATTTGTTAATTTTCGTAATATATCTTTTTAGCCGCTGTGGAGGTAAGTCGCTGTTTCTATTTCTGAAGGTTCTATCGATTGTAGAAATCCGGTTGATTTGTTTTTCTAACCGGTTCCATTGACGATGAATAACTTTGATAAATTATATTCGAGTCGGGGAGGAATCAAAAGATGTGCTCATTACAGCCAAAAATTTGGTGTCATCTTTCTTGTTTACGCTTTACAACTGTAGGTTGAAGAAGCGTATATGCTCCAGCTTTGTCCGTCTGTCTTCCTGCCCACACGATAACTCACGTAAAAATGGTTCTATTTCGATGAAATTTTAGCACGTGGTAGGGGACAACCTGGGGACAAACCCTATTGAAAATGGACGAAATGCGGTCAAAGGTCAGGACATAGGAGTGGGATCCATTCCATCGCCCTATTATGCGTCATAACTTAAGTAAAAATCCTTCGATTGTGATAAAAAAATGATCATGTTGTTCTGGAGGTATACTGAACCGGTTTTGTTTAGTATTATCGAAATGGGGTCAAAGGTCATGGCACAGAAGCGAGATTTATTTCACGGCCATTGTCCTCATAACTTGAGTAATGATTCATGGTATGTTGGAAAGCGTATCATAATCAACACATTGCATGATTTTAGTAAATTGTGTACATAGCGCACCAGTTGACATATACCCACTAATCTACATGGCTCCGCAACAAATACACTACTGTTTTTGAAAATTGCAACAACATGAAGAGCTGCTGGTATTAGCTTGAAACTTACAGGAAATGCACAATAAATTGGCACATGCAAATGATTAAAATGTCAGTGAAAAAGTAGATGGGGTTTTGAAGCATAGCCCTTCAACTGCACGATCTTGGGTATTAAGTGCTAGCTCAAACGAGATGTTGCAATCAGTGAAGAGCACACATTGAGTCGAAAAGGTGTTTCTTGTGTATCACTGTGCCCCAAGGTCGCATTATGAACACGTGACGGACTTTCAGCGATTAAGGATTGTTGGAATTAGAGAAGCTGGATTTTTCGACCACGTAATTGCCATTCGTACGGTGCGAAACGCCAATACAGTGATGTGAACGTGACGTCAGTGGGCTTCTTCCCTGGCCTGCACGTTTGCCGGATATGTCCCCGATCGAATATGTGAGGTGCATAGCAGCTAAGGGAATGGCCCGTCAAGAGCCACTGCTAGTTACCACAAATGAACTCTGGTCTCGCATAGAAGCAACCTAGCAGGCTATTTCCCAGGACCATATCAAAAACCTCTTCTCTTCAATACCGCCCCTTGTAAAAGCTCTCATTTTTGCTCGAGGTGCTTAGCACGATACTGAGTTTTGAAGCGAAAAAATCTTTTATAGCTCACAAATGTAATCAGTTAACGCTTGTAGCATGAGAAATCTTGGATATAAATTTCATTGGAATAGCTCAATTCTTTCTTGGTGCTGGAATTTTCGTACACAGTAAGGCACCTCTAGGTGTGTCATTTTCTACAGTGAGTAGTGCACATGAATCTGACTAAATAACATATTGTGCTGCTCACAATATTGACTACCCACTCGCACCATTCCCTTACCGAGGAGGAAAACCTGTCCACGAACCACCAGACCTTTGAAACCGAACCGGTAATTACTGATCTCTATCAAAAGCTTCTTCTTCTGTAATATAGATCTCTATCAAAAGCTTCTTCTTCTGTAAGCATTTCCCATTCCCCATCCTTGTCATTAGAAATTATAGTCATCATTAATTCATTAAAAGACATCTTAGATTTTACATATATTTCTCTTGCTTTTTTATTTCTACAAGATTTACAGTGGTTCCTTTTATATTTTACAATATTGCTAAAATTTTGCAATGGTTGCAATTCTCCACAGAGAACACACTTCTTCATTTATTTATAATTCATATTATTAAATATTTTTCTGTCTCTAAGGTTTCTGTCTTTAGAAGAAGAGGGAAACGAGCATTTTTTCAATTTTGATGATTTTTGATTGATTTTGACTGTTTTTATGTTAAAAATGTGAGTATTTTTTATGATTTTCGTTCATTTTGAGCGTTTCCCTCTGATTGCGCTCGTAACCCCACATATATATACTACTGACGTCAAAGACGATACTGACAAACCAACGAACTATTGCTCCATTTTTCCGTGACGTTCCCTTCAAAATTTCGAAAATTCTCAAAACCTTTAATTTGAAAGTGATTCTTAAACCCATAAACAAAATGAACTTTTTAGGGCCAAAGGACTATGTTGAAGATAAAAGCTCATAAGGAATTTATCAAATTCCATGTTAATGTGGCGCTTCGTATATAGGACAGACCCGTAGAGCCTTGCGTTTACGATTGAAGGAGCACAAGAATTATATCCGGAAATGTGACCTGAAGAAGTGGCTAAACACTGTTACGAAAAGGACCATAAATCTCTATTTGAAGAAGCGTAACTAATCGACAAGCCAGATTCAACCACTTGATATCTTGGAAGCTACAACGAAGTAAATTTCTCCATCATTTTTATGCCAGGGGAGGGAATCGAACCCCCACCTCTCGGCCCCGGAGCTCCGAGTGCTATCCACTAAACTACACTGGCATGTGCTCTCACTGCTACCTGCCTTTACCTCATGTGCGCCCTTGCGGGGCAGGCACGTCACATCTCCCCCCCCCGGAGGAGGGCCAGGGGCTTGGACACAGGTCAGCCGTGACCATGTGTCGCTGTAGGCAGTCATTCCATGAAGAACATGCATTTGAGAGGAAACCCAGACAATTTTTTGGGGTGTGGAAACGTAACATCACACTAATTTATTTATTTATTTATTTATTTATTTTGATTGGAGGTTTTTTTTTTTTGTTTTTTTTTTTTAATTATTTATTTTTTCCAGGTAACACATACAACTTGAATTCATACATTGGTTGTGGTTTACACATATATCTCGAATTCAGACAAATACAGTATTGTGCGTCACATGGTACGAATATTATGCAATACATTGAAATCACCAAAGTACAGATCGAACATGGGACCTTTCCTGTTGTCTGCCCGCCACTGTTTGCTTTTGTTCATTGTTACATAAAATGACACAGTTTGACTTCTGAATAAGATCGCTTTCAAGTAGTTCCCGATTTTGAGTGTATAGTTCCGCTTTCTTTACATGAAACCTGATCACACCCAACATGAGAGAAAGTAGTTCGCGATAACTGTTATGAGAAATTTTTTATTTTTATACAAAATGACACTATAAATAGCAAAAACCGACTTATTCACTTTTTAATAAAATTTAAACTGTTTAAGAAATATATAAAATAAAAAAAATATACCGTATAAGAAAACAAATAGCTACAAATTAGTTACCGATATCTTTCATAATAACATTTATCGTTAACTACTTTCTGCGTGTTAACTGCGCATAGGTGGTAGGCATAGAAAAGCACTTGATCACTGCGAATCTGCTGCCGAGGGCTCTGTGTTCTACTTTCGAAATCGGGAACTACTTGAAAGCGTTCTTATTCGGAAATCAAATAGTGGAAGACAGATAACAGGAAAGGTCTTGAACATGTGATACAGTATGCCAGATATGCGAACAACAGAGAGAGTCAATGACAAAAGACAAACACAGACATCTAAGCCTGACTCAGGATTCGAACCCAGACCCGACCGTTGGGCAAAGGCTTAGAAGCTATCGCTTAGACCACTACGCCACCGCGGCGGCTTACTATTACTATTTTTTTTTTCGAAGCATTAAATAAGAGATTTTCATTTTTCCTGTCTCGCGGTGTGGAAAGGACAAACATCACACCATTGAGAGAAACCTTTCAGCCAGACCATCCAGGAAGTTCGGGTGCCAATATGACGAAGTAAATTTCTCCATCATTTTTATGCCAGGGGAAGGATTCGAACCCCCAACTCTCGGCTCCAAAACTTCGAGTGATATCCAGTATATTACACTGGCACGTGCTCTCACTGCTATCTGCTTTTACGTCATGTGTGTCTTTGTGGGGCAGGCACGTCACAAAGCTTTCCACATACGTATATCAGAAGTCTTTGCAACTTGTTAATGACATGGCATCCACACCATTTCCATCAAGCGCGTGGAAGCAACTAATCAAAACCCGTGACTGCAAACACCATTTATGATGTCATGTACAGGGAACTTAAGCTGAGAGTGACGTCACAAAAGCGGGAACATTGTCATGGACTCCTCCCGACTGCATGGTCTTGCAAGAATACGGCATATTTTATTCCGAAGAAACAATCATTTTGTTGGAATAATAATAACTACGTTTCGCACAATAAAATGTTTATTATACATCGACTATAGTTTCGCGGAGTGTTTGGCTCGGCTTCTTCAGGACGAATGGAGCGTAAACATTCAAATTATTGTGACATCATCAGAATTCTGGCAGTCACGGGTTTTGGCGAGTTGTTTTCACTCGCTTGAAAGAAATGGAGTCGACGTCATGTCGTTGACAAGCCGTGACGAGTTCCGGTATATGTGGAAAGCTTCTAATATATTAAGCTTGAAAGTCGAGTCCGGTTTATCAATAAGCGTAGCGTTTCCAAACAAAAAGTTATGGTTGTTTTCGTGACAATGTTGAGCTATAGACGACTTCTTCAGTTCATAGTTCCGTACATATGTCTTGTGTTCCTTCACACGGAAACTTAAAGCCCTGTGGGTCTGTCCTATATATGAAAGTCCACATTCTCAAGGTATCTGATAAATTACCCAGGAGTTAAAGTCTTCGACGTAGTCTTTTGATCCGTAAAAATTCATCTTGTTTATTGTTTTGAAAATAACTTTGAAATTAAAACTTTTAAGGATTTTTGAAATCGCGAAGCAAATCTGAGGAGCAAATGGGATAACTACCCAATAATTTTGTATTGGGATGTCTATAGGCATGAGCGTGCAGACAGGCTTTGGTTTCCTAAATTTTGGGACAACTTTGTCTATAACGGAAGGGCTATATCCTTTGTGTGCTGCAATTCGTTTAAGAAAATCAAGCTCTTTCCGTAAGGAATCCTCAGTTGAGCAGATATGTATTGCACGATATACGTATGTGAAGAAGGCAGAGATCTTTTGTTTCTATGGATAATTTGATTTTGCATGAGGGAGGGTAAGGAAACAGCAAATGGTTTTCGATAAACTGTTGTACTAAAGGATCCTTGAGAGCGTGACACAAGGAAATCAAGGAATGGTAAGCAGCCATTATTTTCAGTCTCATATGTGAACTGTATATGAGGATCAATTGAATTGATAAGTTCGACTAATTTAGGTATTTCCGAGTTCATGCCATTCCAGAGAACAAAAGTATCATCTACATATCGAATCCACAGGTCAAATGTAAAAAGCTGAAATAGTTGGTCTTCAAAGTGGCGCATGTAGACTTCGCATAAAATAGGTGACAGTGGGCTATCCATTGCAAGGTCTTCTGTCTGTTGGAGAAATCTTCCACGAAAAAGGAAACTGTTTTGTCTTATACAAATTTCCACAGCCTCAAAAACTCTTCTTTTTCCGGTTGGCTGAAATGATGTTCTTTGAGACTTGATTTTAATGCTTGGAGAGCTCCATTCACTGGGATACTTGTGAACATGGATTTCACATCGAAGGATAACATGAACTGATCGTTGAATGGATGTCGCTTTAGCCGATTGACAAAATCAATGGAATTTTTTTACAGATGTTTTGTTCGAAGAAGTCGTTAAAGTCGATAGTTTCGAAGATAGAAATTTGGCCAACTTATGTGTAGCTGATCTTCCGAAGATACACAAGATTGGTGTCCCCTTTCGTCCTACAAATACCGGAACTCGTCACGGCTTGTCAACGACATGACGTCGACTCCATTTCTTTCAAGCGAGTGGAAACAACTCGCCAAAACCCGTGACTGTCAGAATTCTGATGATGTCACAATGATTTGGATGTTTACGCTCCATTCGTTCTGAGGAAGCCGAGCCAAACGCTCTGCGAAACTATAGTCGATGTATAATATGCATTTCATTGTGCGAAACGTTGTTATTATTATTCTATCTTAACACCGCAAGCTTTGTAGTCATAAATTAGATATAATCATTTTGTGTAATGATGAAAACAAAAGACTTGTTTGATGAAGTACCTACCTTTTTGGGCAAGTGATTTACAAAATTGCCAAACC
The DNA here is from genome assembly GCA_039090855.1 of Macrothele yani. Classification (NCBI taxonomy): domain Eukaryota; kingdom Metazoa; phylum Arthropoda; class Arachnida; order Araneae; family Macrothelidae; genus Macrothele; species Macrothele yani. The sequence continues at coordinate 128,443,525 of CM076989.1, read as the reverse complement.
GGCACGTACCATGCGCAGCACTGATCGGCAGCACAGGTATTGCCTCCACATGTTTGAACAGTATCTATGGATGATACGACGTCATCTTTTTCCTCAAGAGCGTTTCCTTCAGTGTCCTCGTTCATATGCAAGTCCCGTGCAATCTGGAAATAATATCAGAATGATCTTTAGTTCAAATTAATCTTTTTTAGTTACAGGAAAATACAACTCGCGTACATACATCGATGAGCCATTACATTATGACCACCCCCATCTTAGAAAAATGAGCACGCCCGGAGGCCGAACGGTGGCGCAGGTGAAGTTCTTAGCGAAGTATATATACACAACCCGAGGACCGACTTTCGGTCAGTAGAGTGTTCGGAGTCAAAATTGTCAAAGCTGCCGATTTATCGGAGTTTGATAAATGACAAATTGTGATGACACGGTGCCTCGGAACTACGATCTCGGAAACAGCGCGGCCTGTCGATTGTTCACGTGACGCTGTAGTGAGTACGTATCAAAAGTGGTGCACATATGGACAAACGACGAACCGTCGTCCAGCCGTCTGTCGTCCGCAGCTCATTGATGCCAGAGGGGAGCGGAGACTGTCGCGCATTGTTCACAGCGACCGCAGGACCACAGTGCGACAAATCACCCGCAGCTACAACAGCTGTGATCAGGGCAATGTGTCGCAGCCAGGCCAGGTCCGAAGTGAAATTTGTGGGTGGGATGATGAAACGAAAAGTGCCGACTAAAGAGGACTTTATGTGAATTCACTCGTATTTCCTGAGTGTGGGAACTTTTAAAAATAACTAACTTCCACATCAAATAATTAATACCAAGTACTGAACAACACTCAGTCATCGAAAACATTTGATTGAAATCAATAATTTGCGTACCGAATTTGTTAGTTTCTTTTTTGGAACAGTAGGCGTGCGTCCACCAGAAGCAGCTCGAGCAGCTTCGAAATGATTTATTGGTGCACCGGCCTGCTCAGCTTTAACCTTGTCTCCTCTATCGATAGATATTTCATGCCGACGATTGTAATCATCATCGAACTGGATACCACATTCCATACAGTCGAGTTTTATTCTTTTAGGAGGTCTTTTTTTACCACGATTTTTTGCCTGAATTTCTGCCATGATTGCAGTTCGTCACGTAAACTCTTCTAAAAGCTTAATAGCCTCTTGTTTCTTTAATGGTGATTTGAAGACTAATCTTGTTTCCCTATTCAGAAAAGTACTGTGGCCATTGTCATCATCTGCTGTTCCCATCTTTAAGTTGCCATTTAAAGTGAAACCTTAAACTTAAAACGTTCGAATCGTCATTATGAAACACATGAAGTCACAGAATAAGCCATCTCATGCAGGATTTTTCAGGTAAAACCACTCTTTAATATTTAAAATATGATGTTAAAAACACATTACAAACATTAAAAAGGGACGAGATCTTTCGGTGGCAGCGTCGGTCACTTCATCAGGTCAGTTATACACACTGAACAATAGAAATGAAAGTTGGGTGACTTAAATACAGAATGAAAATGTTATAATACTAGTACACTGCGCATGTCGAAGAATCAGATCTACGTAAAGTGGATTCATTAATTTAAGTTCTGAACAACTTGAAGTTATGGTTCCGGTTTTAAAAGAAATTTCCAAGGGTGAGGTACGTGAACAGGTGTGTCGTCATTACGACATTTAGGTCCATACTTGCAAATCCATAAGCTTTTAAATCCATAAGCTGTGACTTTACTTATTTAGCACAAAAACTTCACGACTTTATGAAACACGTAAATGGACAATGTTAATTGTACACCCCAGACAGCATGCCTTAGCTTGTGTCTTGTAACGGTGAACTATATGCTTTTATACAATAAAGGAACATGGTGGTAAATGCAAGAACGCATTTCTTACTTCGAAGTCTGCCTATACTCGCTTTCCGGGGTCACCTCCACGCTGAAGACTGTTTTTTTTATCGAAGAACAACTAAACTCACCATGGTGGAGGCTGAAAACGTAAGACTTAAATACGCATACATATTGCTTTTGGTTTCGAAATGGGCGACACTTCCACATCGGTTTTTTCCAGTTCTTTAAAGATAACTATTTTTCCTGATCTGTCCAACATGCATAAGCCATAAGTGTTTAATCTGTCTTTACTCTGAATAAGAAAAACGTTGGGTCTGGTTGCCGTATGCCAACTTACTGTTATTTTCTTGTGTCTTAACTAGCAGTACTTCCCGATATTACTTGTACATGATCTCATAAATTTGCCGACTTTTATTTCGAGTGGGCGGTTAGTCACCCCCCCCTTCGAACCGACCCTGGTCTCAGCACACAGTTCATCGCAGCCTTCTGCGCATGAGCCTGCGTTCCTCAAGACTCAGTTCACTGATACCAGAGGGGAGCAGAGACTGTCGCGCTGTGTTCACAGCGACCGTAGGTCCACAAATGCGGCACGAAGCGACAAATCACTCGCAGCTACAACAGTGGTGATCAGGGAAATGTGTCACAGCACACACTTCATCGTAACTTTCTGGGCACGGGCCTGCATAGTCGAAGACCCAGCTGGGTCTCCATTCTCACTGAACGTCATCGACAACAACGCATGAAATGGGCCTAAGATCATCGAGACTGGACCGTGGATGATTGGAAGAAGGTGGCTTGGTCTGACGAATCAAGACTCCTGGTGCATCACGTAGACGGCCGAGCACGGATACACCGATTACCAACGGAGGCTTTGGCACATAGATGCACTATTGGGAAGAAACAAGCCGGAAGCGATGTTGTTATGCGGTGGGCGATATTTTCTTGGGACACCTTAGGCCCCGATTATCCAATAGCACAATCCCTTAAAGCTGTCAGGTATCTGAACATCGTTGCAGACCACGTTCATCCATTCTTGGCAACTGTGTACCCTTCTGGTGATAGCCATTACCAACAGGATAATGCGCCATGCCACACTGCCAGAAACGACAAGGAGCGGTTCGAGGAACATGCTGGTAACTTTGTGTCAATGCCCTGGCCTCCAAATTTACCTGACATGAAACCCATCAAACATTAATTAATACACAGAATTGACGTGGATTAGGAACATCAAACAGAACTCATCGCTCAGTTTGATGTTCCTAATCGACGTCAATTTTGTGTATTAATTATTCATTCACCTCCTAGTTATTTGTTCAGTTGCTGCTTACCATCTTTCGTGAATCCCCAGCATTGTGCGGGGCTCCAAGAAGCAACCTGCCTTGTGGTTTGGCAGTTAGTTGTATGTGCGTCTGGATAACTCGAGGCCGTTGTGGTACAGTGGTAGCATGTTCGGAGCGTAACTGGAAGATTTTGGGTTAGATTCCCGGTGGCGGCCGATGAGAAGTTTTCCGTGACTCACTTATAAACGTGGAAAGAGCGATGACTTCTGTTTGGCCAATCAATCTGATCGGCAACCGAGTGGCCCGTCAAGCACCACCCGCGGCTACGCCTGATGAACTGTGGCAACGTGTGGAAGCAGCCGGGACCGACATACCCCAAGCTTACATCCAATGCCTGTTTCGTGTGATGCCGCGGCGTGTAGCGGCCGTTATTGCCAGTCATGGGGGCCACACGAACTATTGATGTCTGCGTGTTCCGCAAGTCGCACCGGCCTGTAAGCTCAATCGCTTCATCTTTCTATCTGTTGTTATATGTCCAGGAAAATCTGGCGTTGCTCTCTCGTGTACTTCTAGGTGTTGAATATTGGGTGGCCAGCAGTGTATATTCAACCCATTTAAAGGAGATTTTCCTGATGAACATGTCCATTCTACGAAATGATGCCTCGGCAAAATTTCCAAGGTATATTCAAATGACATAGATGGAAAACTGTTTTGTGATGAACTGCATCACTTCTGTCGTGCTTTGAATCTCATGGATCAAGATCAATCCTCAGTCCGGCTGGAATATTGCTACAAACTGCCTGTGGATAGTGGAGGTTTGAAAGAGACATTTCCAAACGTGGAAATCATTCTTAAAAATTTCCGTACTTTACCACTATCTGATGTATGTGGTGAAAGATCAATTAGTGCTCTTAAAAGAGTTAAAAAATTTCTACGATCAACACATTCTCAAGAGCACTCGAATAGTTTTTCATTGTTGTCCGTAGAGACCAATGCGCTGTATCATATCAATTATGATGAAGCCATCGACACGTTTGCTGCAGTTAAAGCCAGGTGGAATTTCTTATAAAAATGACGCTATGTTTGTAAGTAAATGAAATAGAGTCTCTCTTTGTTGCAATATAGAATATATAATAGAATTATTTGATGATGAAGAAACTGATTATAGTTCAGTTTAAAATTGTAGTAAATACACTATATTGACAAAAATCACCGGACACCTAGAAGAGAAACACAACATCGCATTTATTGACATACATTAGTACGGTGTCGGTCCATCTTTGGCTTTATTGCATGCACTGACTTTTCCAGACATGCTTTCGACAAGATTTTGGAACGCACCGATAGGTATGAGGTTCCATTCAGAACATAATTCTGCTGTTAACTGTTGCTTAGTAGTAGGCCTTGGATCCAAACTTCTTATGCGGCGCTCTAATTCATCCAATAGGTTCTCTATGGGCTTACGATCAGGGCTCTGTGCTGGCCAGTCCGCACACGATACGAAATTATCGTCAAACCACGCCGTAAGAGTCCTTGTTTAATGGCTCGGTGAATTATCCTGCTAATACCAACAAGGCTCGGTTCCATTGTGTTGCCGCAAAGTTAGTAAAACATAATTGTCCTGCCGCCCCGGTGGCGCAGTGGTCTAAGCGATGGCCTCTGATCATTCGTCCGAAAAGGGTCCGGGTTCAAATCCCGGTGAGGCATGGATGTGATGTTTGTCTTACGGCACTGGCTCTCTCATTTCCCTGGAACCACTGAACCTAAATAAGGGACGGGCGACTGTTTATAGTCCATTCAGTTGCTCGCGGTGGTCGTTAAACCTCTAATATAAAAGAAAACAATAATTGTCCAGAATATCGAGGTAGACGTACTGGTTAAATGGTCTGTCCACGATAACCAATGGACCGGGACCATATTACGAAAAACACCCCCACACGAGTGTAGTCCCAGCTCCAAACTTGACCGTAGGAACAGTACACTGTGGTAAATAGCATTCCCCCGGCTGCCATACCCACACACGGCCATCAGACTGACGGATCGTGTATCTGGATTCATCAGTCCATAGGACCCGTTTCCATTGATCTACGGTCCACGATAAGTGTTAATCTTTACACCATGCTAAACGACGAGTATCATTCAGAGTGGAGATGAAAGGCTTATGAGCAGCCGCACAATCGCGGTAACACATGGAATGAAGTTCTCTTCGAATGGTACGTGTACATACCGAGGTTCCAGCATTGTTACTCATTTGTACGCTGAGGTCTTGTGCAGTACTCCATCGATTAGCTCTAACGACTCTCCTGAAGCTTCGACGTCTTCTATCACTGATTTTCTTTGGTCTGCTGGTGCGTTTTGCTGTTTTAGGCCAGCCATGTGTCTTCCACTTATTCAGTACATCCAAAAGAGTTCATTTTGGTATGTTTCAATGACTCTCAGTTTCTCTTGTGGACAACCCACTAATATAACACCCAGCAATCTTTCCTTTCTCAAAGTCAGTTCTCTCTCGCCGCGACATCTGCACTCAACCTCACAGTACGATATGATCGTAGTTAGCTGCAGGCTTGTTTTTATGTTTGCAGCTGTACCGCGCATCTTAACAAAGCAGCGGATCCGTTCATTTGCTTTTGAAGCGTTGTCCGGTGAGTTTTGTCAATATGGTATATACCCGGAAACCGGATGTGTCTCAAAACGAGGGGCTCCTAAAAGGTTCAGTGAGACGGCACCCCTTTAGCATAAATCCGCCCCTGTCTCTACATAAAAGGAAAAAATAAGGCTTAGCCTAAATACTACACCAATTGTAATGATGACTAGAATCAAGAATACTCTGCTTTCTGTACCTAGAATTTTGCCTGCATTTTGAAGCTGAAACCCTACGATTTATGGAATAAAATTATATTGAACCACAATACAGGATAGAAGGAACAGTGCTAGAAAAAAATTATATGATTACAGGAGAAATCTTCACTCCGTCTCACTTCCACTTTCGGAAAACCTTTCTCCATTTTCGATCCTAAATACAAATATTTATGTAATTAAATGATGTTTAAACTCTAATACAGGGAAAACGCAGAGAAAAAAAAACGAATACAGAAAATCTTCGCTGCATTTAGCTTCCATTGTCGACATTTTTTTGTCTCAATTTTAGGATTATGGAACAAATTTTCGCTGAGTCCAACTTTCGTTTACGAAAAAATCTCCACCATTTTGAATCTCAAATATAAACATTTATGTAATAAAATTATACTTAACTAGCTAAATACCCGTTCTTCAAACGTTATGATATTAAAATACAGTTGAAATACAGATGATATATATGATGCACAGTTGAAATGGCCATACACTTCATATTTCTTCGCTTTTGGGAAACACACGTCTGCCTCTGATTCTGCCAGACGACACTTAAGCAATTTCGTTCGTAACTGTAAATTTAAAACTTCAAGCCTACACGAAACAAATCAAAATACGTCGTTACTCTTCCCTTTCATCGGTCAACTATTAACAGACTACAGAACAAAATCATAATAGAAAACAGAACACAATACGTTGTTACTTTCAGCATTAATGTAAACAGAACCTTCTATAACGAAGTGAATTTCTCCGTCATTTTTATCCGCGCCGGGGTTCGAACCCGGGTCCACTTATTCCGGAATAAGTTGCTCTACCAATTAAGCTACGCGGACATTTGTTCTGATTCCTATCTGCCTTTATGTCGTGTGCGTCCTGCTGGCAGGTACGTCACATCTCCTGGTACGTTACACTTCCTTATAAACAATTTCGTTCGAAACTGTACATTTAAAAGCTAGCAATTCAGATGTTTTTGAAAGCTTTGGCAAAATTGTTTTGCCATCGCTAATATCTCAAGGAGAAAACTTTTTTTTCCAAATTTCAATAACTATGAAAATCTATCCGCATATTTATATTTATTGCAGTCACCTTACCACTTATATGACGTCACCGTTGCTTCGGCGAAAACGAATGTTGGTAGTTTGATTTTGATTCCAAAAATCTTGACATTCGATATGTCAAACGATAAAATAAATGTTTAAATGCCAAGCATATTATGATATAGCGCTTTTTACGTGATATTTTTAAAAAGGTTTTTATTGTTAAATAAATTTAGAAGAAATCAAAAAACCTTGACATTCGATATGCCAAACGATAATAAATGTTTAAATGGAAATCATATTATGATATAGCGCTTTTTACGTGATTTTTAAGGTTTTCTGTTAAATAAATTCAGAACAAATAAATTTAGAACAAAATAGATGCTGAGCCGGTCAACTCAAGTCAGCTGCCCCGGTGGCGCAGTGGTCTAAGCGATGGCTTCTGATCATTCGTCCGAACGGGGTCCGGGTTCGAATCCCAGTGATGCACGGATGTTGTGTTTGTCTTACGGCACTGGCTCTCTCCCTTCCCTGGAACTAGTGACCCTAAATTAGGGACGGGCGACTGCTTATAGCCCATTGAGTTGCTCATGGTGGTCGTTAAACCTTAAAAAAAAAAAAGAACTCAAGTCATTCAAAACTTAGGGCGATGGGCTTCAGCTGCTGGGCAACAATGCCTCGATCGTTGTAAAACGTCCTAGCGTTATCAAACTGGGTTATTAAAAACCCATTTCGATCCACTTAAAGTTATGGTAGAAAAAAATCCTTTCTTAGCGCGCCACTATGCTGTAAAAGGAACATTCCTGCCAAATATGAAAGTTCTAAGTTCAGTAGTTTCTGAGATTCGGTGATGAGTCAGTGAGGGCTTTCAGTTTTATATGCACAGACAAGCATACGGGGTAGACAGAGCATCGTGAGAAAAAAATGTCTAAAATTATGAGGCTACGTGTTATTTCCGTTTTCGGAAATGCTTGCCTCCGCTTTCAAAATGCAGCACATACCGGCTATAAAATTATATTTCACAACAATACCGGACGGAGGGAATATCGTGAGAAAAAAAAATACGATTACGGTTTAAATTTCCACTCCGTCTAACTTCCGTTTTCGGATAGTTTTGGATGACCCAAATTTTGCATCTATCATCGAAAGTCTGCAATAAGATTTAATAGGGTTTTGGGAATATCGGCTTTGTCTACAGGACTGAAATAGTATCTGCGACGTACGTCACCCTTCGCCGCGATTCTACTACGAGGCCTTGATGTAAACCACGGAATATTTTTCCTTTCATATAACCTGAAGACTTAAAAAAGCATTTTCTCGCATTTATTTGGGAAAAAAAGGCAAATTTATAAATCACAAAAGAAATAGTTATTTGTATCATTATGCCCTTAACGACCAGTATCCTAATATCCTGTGTCGCTCCCAATACTATAACCCCCGAAACTCTCTTTGCTACTTTTCAGGTTTGAGGGACACAGTTCAGATTTCCAGTATATCGATCCGTGTCCGAATTCCCCGATATCAATCCCATAGAGAACACTATGGAAGGACACAGGTGTCTGGATACACCGATCACCTCTATACTTTTGGATACACCGATCACCTCCATACTTTTGGATACACCAATCACCTCCATACCTGCATTGAAGGTGGCATTACACACAGTTTGGTTGGTGATACCTCCCAAATACTTCCGGCATCTTATTGAATCGATGCCACGTCAGATAGCTGTTGTATTGAGGACGAAAGGAGGACCCACTAAGTATTAGGTAGGTGGTCACGATTCAGTGATCATTCAGTGCTGACTTTCCTAATTGTATCCTATCAGAATGGGGTAGAATTACGAAGTACCTATGCAACAACAGATGTAAAGATTTTTCCAAGCTTTGTGTGACCAGGTGCAATATTACAACAATAGCTACAACAATAGCTTCAATGAATACAGCCCTTTGGAACTATAGTCTGATTATAACTAATTACAGAAAAGTGTTTTGTACGAGGGATCTGTCTGATGTTAGGGAAATCATACCTGCGAAAATTTAACAGCTTTTTAAATGAACACTAAATTGAACTCTAAAACGATTCAAATGGCGACTTATTTATACGCCACGAACGCTTACTGATTTATAGATAGCAATTGTTATAAGGTAAGTAGGTACAAAGCCTGATCTACGGGGGGATGCGAAGGTGGGCAGTTGCCTAGGGTGGCAGTCTGGAGGGGTGACGCAGCAATTCGAGCCGATCATAACTTTAACCAGGAGGCGTTTTGGCAATGTTAAATGGCCGAGTGGAATAAAAAAAGGTGAAATTCATCATTATCATGCGAAAATTAGGTTCTACATCTAAATCCTCGTAAAAAAAACTGCCATGGTCGATAAAAATTGAGTCTGGATTATAGGATTCATCATCATCATCATTGTCAACCATTATCAATCCACTGCTGGACGAAGGTCTCCCCAAGTTTCCTCCACAACGGTCTGTCTTGTGCCAGTCTCCTCCATGTCACTCCCGCATATTTACGAATTTCATCCACCCATCTCCCATGTGGTCTTTTTCTGGGTCTTTTCCTGTCCCTTGGAATCCAATCTAAAATTTCGGCTGTCCATCTATGGTCTGTCCTTCTGGCAGTATGTCCAGCCCATTGCCATTTCAGGGATTTAACTCTGATCATGATGTCTTCCACTCTCGTCATTTTTCGGATCCACGAGTTCCTCTTCTTATCTCTCCTGGTTATACCAAGCATGCACCTCTCCATGCTGCTTTGAGTTGTCTGCAGCCTTTGTATGTCTCTTTTAGTTAAGGTCCACGTCTCTGCACCATACGTAAGCACTGGAAGGATGCATTGATCAAACACTTTTCTTTTAAGACATAACGGCATATTGCTCTTGAAAATTATGCTGTTTCTTCCAAAAGCTCTCCAGGCAAGTTTTGTACGCCGATTAATTTCTTCATCAATGTGACCCTCACTTGATATCTGCTGTCCAAGATAAACATACGTATCTGTTATCTCCAGTTTTTCTCCATCAATCGATAAATCTTCATTTCTTGTAAAAGCATTGAACATCACTTTTGTCTTCTGAAAGTTCATTTTTAATCCCACTTCTTTACTCTTGTCAGCAAGTTCCTGGATCATACTCTGCAGCTCTGATGGGGGAGTTGCAAAAATGACTACGTCATCAGCAAAACGAAGGTGGGTTAGATAATCTCCATTAATCTTTATCCCTTTGTTTTCCCAGTTCAGTGATTGAAAGACATTTTCCAATGTGGCATTAAAGAGCTTCGGAGATATGGTGTCACCTTGTCTCACTCCCTTTCCAATTTTTATGTGTGTTGTATTTTCAAACAGCCGAATCTTTGCACTTGCATTTTCATAGATGTTATTAATAATATTAATGTATGCATCTTCAATACCGCAGGATTTCAGAGCCGTGGTAACTGCTGATGGTTTCACCGAATCAAAGGCTTTTTTCATAATCGATAAAAGCCATGCACAATTTAAGTTCATATTCCCTCGCTCTTTCAATTAGTTCTCTCAGTACGTGGATATGATCTATTGTGCTGTAGCCACTCCTGAATCCAGCTTGTTCTCTCGGTTGAGCCATGTCCAGTGTTACCTTCAAGCGGTGTGAAAGAACTTTAGTGAAGATTTTATAAACCACTGATAGGAGGCTGATAGGTCTGTAGTTCCTGAGATCCTCAATGTCACCTTTTTTATGTAGCAGGATCATTGTAGCATTGTTCCAATCCTCAGGAATCTTCCCTTTATTAAGGCATCGAGTGAAAATTTGGGCGAGTACTGTTTCAATTTCTCCATTTGCTTCTTGTATGATGTCTATAGTAATTCCATCTTCTCCTGGAGCTTTCCCCCGCTTCATGTTCTTGATTGCATGAGCAACTTCTGCTGGGAGGACTGGAAGAACTCTGGTACCTTTCATGATGTCTGGAGTACATGTATCATCCCTTTCATATAGTTTGGAGTAGAAATCTTTCACTCTTGTCAAAATTTCGCCTCTATTTCTTGTTATAGAACCATCTTCTTTTCTCAGAGCCATAATCTGTTTTCTTCCCTTACTGAGATGTCCCTTTGCTATCTTTAGGCTTAGGTTGTTTTCAATTGCTTTCCTTACTAGTTCACAGTTGAATTTTCTTACGTCTTCAGTGATACTTTTTCTTACTGTCTTGCATAGCTCTATATATTCCACTTTGGAAGTCACATCTTCTTTAGTTGTCCTCATCTCTCTTCTTTTTTGCATCAACATTTTGGTTTTTCCTGATAATTTGTTTACATGCAACTTGTTCTTAGACCCAGCTAATTTTGTTGCTGTTTCCATAAGAGCTTTGGTTACTTTTCTGTTAACTTCAGAAATATCCACTTCTTCCGATGTTAGGCCTTCTAAAGCAGAGAATCTGTTCTTCAGTTCCAACTTGAAAGTATTATGGTGTTTTTAAGGTTGGTTATGTCAATACATTTTGTTTGTCTTATGAGCTTGCCACGTTCCAGTTTAGTGTTGAGGTGCATCTTACATCTCACCAATCTATGGTCACTACCTGTGTTGAACTTGTTTAGCACACTGCAGTCTTCGATGACGAATTTTTTGTTACACATAATAAAATCAATTTCACTTGTCGTCCACATTGGATGTCTCCATGTCCATTTCCTGTGTGGCTTTTTCTTGAAAAAGGAATTCAAGATGAAAAATCCTTCTGCCTCTGCAAACTCAACGAGAGTATTTCCACGCTGGTTTCTGTTGCCGTGACCGAATTTACCTACTGAAGTTTCATTCTGTTGCCGGTGCCCTATTTTTGCATTGAAATCTCCCATAATTATCTTCAAGTGCTGCTTACCTTTATTATTTAGATGACGAATTTCCTCATAAAATTCTTCAATTTCTTCTTCAGGATGACTTGTGGTGGGTGCATAAGTTTGAATAATCTGAGCCTGGTATCTTCTCGATAGTTGGATAACGAGTCGTGCAGCTCTGTCAGAGGAACTTTCAACTTCTACCACTTTATCCTTCAGTTTCTTGTTTATTATAAATCCAACACCACTAGTTCTGCCAGTATCTGTCCCACGATAATAGAAGAGATGTCCACTTTTCAGTTCAATGAGATCTTCTCCTTTTCTCCTTACCTCACTCAGCCCGACGATGTCCCACTTGATCCTTTGTAGTTCCTCTTCCAATTCAAGAAGCCTTGAATCAGAAGATAGGGAGCGTCCGTTGTAGGTAGCCAAGGTCAGCATCAAATGGCAGCCTAGTCTGGTCCTCCGGGGATTCTTAGCACCCTCTGCCTTCATGTCGCACTGGCCGCTGCCTTGACCAGGTACATTCCAGCTGCCGGAGACTGAGGGCCAAGATTTAAGTTGTAGAGTCATTTTGGAGGTGTTTGGCCATAACTCACCACGCTGGCCAAGCGGGTTGGTGAGTGTGGGATAGCATTTCCTCTGATCCCGATGGTATAGTTATACCGCTATTTGCGGTCGTCAGAGCCCCTTTAGTGGGAACAGGATGCACCACGAGAAGGCGGGGTTGACATTTGTCAAGGAGAGGCTGTGATGTTACGCATCACATTCAGGGCTTCAAGAAACGAGTTGTTTCCCTCGGGAAACGAGAGGAGAGAAGGAGCGGGTCGCACGAAAATCCGCACTACAGCTTGTCCTTCAAAAACACAAGGAAATTTCCTAAACCTGATATCACTTTTATCAAAGCACAACTTTACGTTACAAAATACATTGGAAATTTAAAAAAAGGGATAAGTGATATCCAAAGTTCTGTGTGAAAATTCGTGTTACCATTAACAGGGGTAAGTGAGTTACTTGTCCAGTACCATTCAAAATGAAATCATAGAACTCATGGCCAAAAAAGTACGTGAAGTAATAGTAAAAGAGATATTATCTGCGAAATACTTCACTATTATGGTTGACGCCACACGTGATGTATCTCACTGCGAGCAGATGAGTGACGTCATTCGGTAGAGGTCTGTATGGGCCCGGGCCTGGCAAGGCCAGACCCGACCCTCGGGCCGGGTCGGGTCTTTGCTCATTTCTAAGTTGGGAAAATGGGGTCAGGCCTTCAAAATTTAATAAAAAACAGACACTGGCCGAGCAGGATTTTTTTTTATGAGAAAACCAATCGCTGTACGGTGTCTTTCTCGTTTGAAAAACTCGCAACATACAGCAGCATGATAAAATTGAATAATTTATGCTGATGGAAAAAATTGAAGTTTTACGACATCCTCCCGTCCTATAAAACAATTGGACTGAGTCAGCTCCCTTAGTCTTTCGATGTGAATGTGGTCCCATCTCTCTTTCTCTCTCTCTCTCTCTCTTTCTCTCCATCAAACTTTCACCCTCTTATCATGCTTCAGGGCAGGCTATTAACTGCAGCATTTCTAAACTGAACCACCCGCTAGCACACGATCTCTTTTATTGTTCTGGTTGGCGAACTTTGTTCTCTAGGTGTGTGAAAAGCTTTTAAATTGTTTTAAATGGCACGGGAGAAATGGGATGGGAGAAAGTTACTTCTGTGTATAAATCTGTGCCGTATATTCCCCATTTGTACTCACAGGCAATCGTTTTCAAAACTTCTGTGACCCTGATTAGCTGGACAGTCTGTAGTTGTTTTCCCTTAGCACATGCTCAGTTCAGTGTTGCTGATAAATACTCTTCGAAACTTATTATGGAGTTTAAGCAAGCGAAAGAGTTTTGCTGAGAATATGTGCTTGTAGACAATGTAAAGGGGGAAAGCGATATTTGGAAATACTGTATTTTAAATTACTGTAACGTTCTGAAATTAGTCGGCCGGAAAACGTGCAGTGCACTAAATGCAAAAACTAAAACTTTTGAGTTACGATAGCACAAAATCTGGAACATCGCATCTTAAGCGGCACAAATGTGTAACCCCCCCCCCCTCACACACACACACGAGAGACATAATGGATTCCAGCGGTATCATATGCAAGTAGAGATACGTGCAGTTTATAAAGCCATAAAATCTTCTCCCAGTAGAACGATCGGACTCATAATTCTGGATATTACGTACTTTTCGAATTACCCCTCCCCTCCTTATCACCATGGATATTTCCGGATCCGGCGGTAAGGAATGATAATTTGAAAACCCAGAAATTTGAAAGGCATGGAAATTGTCCTTTTTATGCAATATTTTTGAGTATACAAACTCCCCCACCTCCCACCCCCACCTCCTCGGACGTCACGAGACTCATACAGAGTTTCAGAAATAATCTGAATTAACGTTTATTTGTAAGAGAATACATGTAGCAATTAAGAAAACGACAACTCTTCAGGAGTCAAATGACCAAGTGCACCAGGTATCAATTCATATTTTAGTATTTTTTGAAATTTTACGGGCCGGCCCGGGCCTCGCTTTAATTAAAAAACTTGAAACGGGTCAGGTAATGGCCGGGCCGGGCTTTTCAAATTAAAGCCCGCGCGGACCTCTATCATTCGGTACGTAAAAATTGACGAAAGTGGAAAATGCGAAATAAAAGAAAGTTTCATTGACTTCATAGACTTTACACGGTAAAACTGGAGAATATATATCTCATACAATTCTAAGTAAATTAGAGAGAGAGATCGCCTTAAGGTAGCCGATTGTCGAGGACAATCTTATGACAACGGATCAAACATGACTGGTATTTACAAAGGAGTCAGGCAATGATAAAAGAAAAAAACAAGTTTGCGGTGTTTGTGACGTGCATAGCGCACTCACTCAATCTGGTGGGTGCGCATGATGCTTTCAGCTGCCAAGAAGCGTCGTATCTTTTCGGCATTGTGCAAAGGGTACTCTGCTTTTTTGCATTATCGACTGAACCATGGGAAATTATGAAGAAATATACCGGAAGTAACTTAAAAGGAACCAGCCATACGAGATGGTCTGCCAAATGGGAATCTGTGGATGCTTTGAAAAGCAATGTAGCTAAAGTGGCTCAAGGACTTGAAGAAATAAAAAGCGGAGTTTTCCCTCCAGAAGTTAAGTCTGATGCAGGAAGTCTTTTTCACACTGTAACAGATTTTAGGTTCATCCTGAATCTTATTATGTGGAATTCTATATTGAGAGAAGTTAATCGCATAAATATCGAAATTCAAAACAGTGACATAATATTAAGCAGATCAATCTGTTTAATGGAAAGTTTGATCGCTACTTTGCAGAGAATACGAAATTCTGGCCTTGAAGGTTGGCTTGAAAAAGCAACAAATATTGCAACTGTAATGTTTGTTGAGGCGGCGTTTTAAGAAAGAAGGAAATCTAAGAGGAAGAAGATGGCCGGTGGAATTGGAAATGAAGAATCCTGCGGGTTTTCGTCAGAAGAACTGTTCAAGCAAGACATAAATATTATTTTCGACCAAATGCTAACTGAATTGAAAGCTAGAACTGAAAGCACCAAAACCCTAAACACAGATTTCTCTTTTCTTTGCGGGGAGAAAATAAGGAAAATGAACAGTGGAGACTTAAAAATGTGCGCAATACATCTGGCAACAAACTATTCCAAAGATTTAAATGGGCTAGAACTTTCTTTGGAACTTGAATCATTTAAAGATCAAACATAGTATTTTTGTAAAAATGTAGATCAGTTGAGTTGCGCTGATTTACTATCTGTGATTCATACGAATGGGTTACAAATTGCATTCCCCAACTTATGTATAGAATTAAGAATATATGCTACTCTGCCAACAACATCAACGGCCTGTGAAACGACGTTTAGCAAAATGAAGCTTATAAAATCGTATCTCAGATCAACAATGCACCCAGATCGCCTATCAAGCCTTGCGATATTATCTATCGAGAGTGACATAGCAAATACAATCAGTTATGAGGATGCCGTAAAAACTTTTGCAAAAAAAAGTCTAGGAAAGTTAAATTTTGAAATCTATCAAGTTTCGCCTCGCCAGTCCAGTGTAAAATACGTTTCAAGTTTTCGTACAAAAACTTCATGATTGTTTTCTTAAACTTTTCTTTCTACCTAGTGCCTATTCATACGGATTATTTATTTTTAGTGATAAGTGAATTTATATTTATCACCAAAATCTACATATATATCTTACCACCAAAATCCGCGTTTGCTGACCAAATTTAATGTTTTCCTGTTGAGGCGTTTTATGAACAATTCTTCCTGTTGATATACTCGGATTATTTATTTTTAATGGTAAGTACATTTCTATTTACCTTATTAACCCACCACTATATAACCACCAAATGTCGTTACTTTTTTGCCTTTAAATGTATATAATTTTAATAAGTTTAAAATAAATTGTCAACAAAGATTTTTATAAAAGCGAAATTTTTCTGTCAGAATAATAATTAGCTGTTTCAGATCCTGAAATCTTTCCAAACATTACAGTTATTATCCTATTTTATTTAAAACAGAAAACATATATGGGGCATCATTTAATTCATTTTTGCTAATAAAACTTTATATGCACATACGTATGTATATTTATATTATTGTGCTAATTTTTGTCAAAAATGTATGTGCATATACACTGGCGTGCAAAAATTACAGACGAGACGGTTTTTCGAATGTAACGTCGTTCAGAAGTGCTCCACATCGACTCAAATCATACCATAAGATCCCCAAAATGTAAGAATATGGGACAAGTGAGCAGAACCGTCCAAACAAGGAAACCAAGGGATATAAAGGCACAATATTGAAAAGGTAGCTTCGAGCACAACTGGACAGAAGACAGAAACGTCCATCTGACAAGCAGCTGCCAAGAAAAATCCAGTCTTTAGTAGAGGATATGATCACCCCTGACTGCGCTGCAGGATTTACAACGTCTGTCCATGCTGAGGACGAGGTTGTCAAGGAGCTGTTGAGGCATCGCGTCCTATTCCTCTTGTAGCGCCAATCTCAGCTGCGGAATCGTTGCTGGCGGTTGGTGACGTCCTGACAAGCGTCTCCCGAGAAGGACCCACACGTGTTCGATTGGATTTAGGTCTGGGGACCTTGCGGGCCAATCCAGGAGTTGAATATCTTCACTCTCCATCAGCTCTGCGACAGCTACTGTACGATGAGGTGTAGCGTTGTCGTCCATGAAGAGGAACTCAGGACCCACAGCACCTCTAAACAGACGCACGTGAGGCAGGAAAACCTCGGTACAATGGCGGACACCAGTGACTGAACCTCCTTGGAAGATGTGGAGGTCAGTACGGCTACCAAGCATGATACCGCCCCAAACGAGAACTCCGCCACATCCAAACCGGTCCCTTTCGATGATGTTGGAGGTGTGATTGCATGTTTCCTGCTCTCTCCAGATGTGTATACTTCCAGAATCGCTCGTCAGACTAAATCGGCTCTCATCCGTAAAAAGAACTCGACCCCATTGCTGATGTGTCCAGTTCTTGTGTTCCTGTCACCACAGAAGCCGCCGTCTCCGATGAGCAGGCGTTAATGGCACACACCGTACTGGTCGTCGTGCAAATAGACTAATCTTGTGCAGCCTCCTGGCTACGGTAAAACGCGATAACGGACGTCCAAATGTCTGTAGCATGTGCCTTGCGATTTCTCCCGGTGTCTGCCGTCTGTCTCTTCTCGCCTGTAGGACAATATACCGGTTGTCTGCCGCAGTGGTTTCTCGTGGCAACCACTGCTAAACTCTAGGACAGCTTTTCCTGTTGTTTGAAATTCTCTCCAAGCTCGTGAAACGATGCTGTGAGCGATCCCGAACTCCTCGGCCACACTAGTCACACTTCGAACTTCTTCCAACTGCCCACTGACGCGACCTCCGGTAAAGTCTTCCAGATGTCGTCTACTGGATTACCTGCTGGCCATATCACACGATGGCAGCAACTCGACGTCGTTCAAACCAATGTACACCGTGCAACAATTCGACGTCGTTCAAACCGATGTACACCTTTCACCGAATTGGTGAGCGTACAGTGCCCGTGTGCTTTATACCCTTCCGACACTCCCCCCATTACGTCATGCTGTATATATGCGCATGCCCTACCGTACCGGACACTGGTCTATCTACTGAGTGGTCTTTCGGTCCGTTCTGCCTGCTCGTTCCGCTGTTATGCTAAATTCTCCTCTTCGTCCTTAATTTTTTCACACCAGTGTAGTTATATTGTGCTATTTCTGGTTAATAAATAAATAAATAAATATATATATATATGTGGGGGCGGGATTTCTTCCTTTTGCCGCCCTTCAAAAATTGCCTAGATCCGTCACTGCGTAGGTAGATGCCACTAAGGAGATGTCTTTTAAAGAGGGTTAAATGTTGGAGAACGCAAAATGTGTACTTACCGCAAAAGCAAAGATGGAAACTACCAGAAGGCAACTCAGAAGAACTTGGGCTCTCATTTTTACGATAGCTGGATGTGGGAAAAAGCGCTTCAGGTATACAGTTTGCAGGTATGTACTGAGCGGGTTGTAGAGGGAGATTATATACAAAGAAAGATGCGGAAAAGATGGAGATTAATTAATGGCCACATCTGTTGGGATTTCTTTGTTAAGTATGTGCAAACATCTGGAAATGTCGCAATTCGGCACTGAAAACGTAGGTTGCATTTTCTCATTATTACGCAGCTGCAGTTTCTACGCAAGTATTCTTTGATTGATGCCTTGATGACAGAATAAGGATACAGTAGAAAAACAAGTGTTAATGCACTTAAAAATTAAATACATAATTGCATAATTACTTTTTTATTCCATAATTGCTTCTTAGAAATAGAAATATTTATAATTTTTGCTTCTGTCCATCACGGCAAAATTACGGCTTCAGTAGAAAAATTGCAGAATATCTTAAATTGATAGCTACTGATTGTATATCATGTATTTCTCTAGCATGATAAAAAAACATCTATGAGAAGTAAACTTAACTCAAATGAAAAAAAAATTTCGAAGGAGTTGTTACGAACGAAATGGCACTACAACCGGTCACTTCGTCTTTAAATGAAGTTATCAATCAAAAAATGCAAAAATATTTTATTCTACAAAATAAATGACGAACAGCACTTAATGAAGGGATGATGTTTTCAGGTGTTTTTTTCTTAAGGGAAATGAAAGACATGCCTGAACGATATTCTAATCCGATATGAGATTTCGATTTTTGGAACCTGACGAATTGCGTATGTTTTCGATTTTCTCAATACTGTTTTCCTAACTTAAAAGAGAAATAGAATTTCATGGTTTCACTCTATTATCCTCCGCCCAACTGACACTTTGAATGAACAAACGGACATCTGTTACAACAAACAAAGATTTTCGCTCTTTCCACATTCGTAAGTGAGTCACGGAAAAATTCTCATTGGCCGCCACCAGGAGTCGAATCCAGGGTCTTCCAGTTACGCGCCAGATATGCTTCCGCTACACCACAGCGGCCTCGAATTCCTCCAGACTCACACACGCTAACTGCCAAGCCAAGTTGGCAGGTTACCTCTTGGAGCCCAGCACAATGCTGGGGATTCACCAAAGATGGTAAGCAGCAACGGAATAAATAATTAGAAGGCGAATGAATAATTAATACAGACATTTAACGTGGACCAGGAACATCAAACAAAGATTTCGCTCTTTCCACGTTCATAAGTGAGTCACGGAAAAATTCTCATGGTCCACGTTAAATGTCTGTATTAATCTGTTACAAATTGAATAAACACAATTATGGAAAAACCGAATCAATAAAAATGCGAAAGAAAGTAATACTGAAATTAAAAATGGCTTGTACGTTAAATGAAGTTCCTGACATACACACCATTGTACGATATTCATATACAGCTTTATCACATTAAGTGATACTCCTGTACCGCTTTATGTCAAATTTCATTTTTTACGCTTTCCAACCGTAGGTTGAAAAAGCGTATATGCTCCAGCTTTGTCCGTCCGTTTCTCTGTCTGTCTTTTCGCACGATAACTCGCGTAAAAATGGATAGATTTCGATGAAATTTTTGTGTGTGATAGGGGACAACCTGAAAAGAAACCCTACTGAAAATGAGCAAAATGGGGTCAAAGGTAAGGACATAGGAGAGGATTATCGCCCTAATGCATCATAACTTACGTAAAAATGCTTCGATTGCGACGAAATTTCCTCATGTTGTTCCGCAGATGTACTGGACCGGTTCTGTTTAATATCATCAAAATGATGTCAAAGGTCAGGGCACAGGAGCGAGGTTGATTTCACAGCCATTATCCTCATAACTTGACTAAAAATGTTTCTATTGAGACAAAACCCCAGTATGTTGTTTCAGAGGTGTACTGAACCAATTTTGTTTAATATAACCAAAATGGAGTCAAAGGTCAGGGCATAGGAGCGAGATTTATTCCACAGCCATTATCCTCATAACTTGAGTAATGACTTCTGATATGCTGGGAAACGTATCATAATCAATGCATTGCGTGATTTTACTAACTTGTTATATGATCTCCAGATGTTGCGAAAGTTTAGAAAGGATGCGTTAAAGCATGGAAGTAGTACGCACTCATGATAATTGGACTCACGTTTTTATCAAAAGTGAAGGCACAGAATCTCAAGGTGTTTTACTTCGAAACCTCGTCTGAGAATGGTGAGCGTCAAGCAAAAGGTAAATTGCAAAACCAATTAAATTTATTAAACTAATTGAAGTACCCTAATAAGTAGAATTGATTGGTTGGATAATCTGTAGAAAAGAAACACTGTGCAAAGCAAAGGATTTTTCGTATCATCTCATCATTGTGAACCATTATAAATCCACTGCTAGGTGAAGGCCTTCCTAAGTTTCTTTCACAACGATCTGTCTTCAGCCAGTCTCCTTCATGTTACTATCGCATTCCTTCAAATTTCATCATGCTTTCTAATTCGACCACATGGGAAATCCGCATGCTTTCGAATTCCCATGTGGTCTTCTTCTGGGCCTATTCCTGTCCTTTGGAATACAGTTTAAAATTTCGGTTGTCCACCGTTATTCCGTCGTTCTGGCATATGCCCAGCTTATTGCCATTTCGGAGATTTTACTCTGATCATGATGTCTTCCACTCTTGTCATATTCCTTATCCACGAGTTACTTTTCTTATCGATCCTCATTAAACTAGGCACGTATCTCTCCATGCTCTTTTAATTGTCTGCAGTCTTTGTATGTCTTTTTAGATGCGATCTAAAACTAAACAAGAAAGATGACACCGAATTTTCGGGTGTAATAAGCACGTCTTTTGAATCCGTTCTGACGCAAATGAAATTTATCAAAGCTATTCAAAGTCAATGGAACCGGTATGGAAAACAATAGTATCTGACGGAAGAAAGAAGTTTTTCAATCGGGTCTTTAATCCCTCAGATATTGCTGTAAACGGAATTGTGAGTTTACGCCCTTTGGTTGCAGACTTGTGCGTTAAGAAAAACATCAATTTATATCAGAAACATTTAGCACCGGAAACGTTCTCCAACATAGAAACAGTTTTTCAAATCGGTCTCTTAGAAACAGAGATATCGACAAAAATAAGATGTAACTTTACGTCCCCTGGTGGGAAAACCACGCATTATTTTAGGAAGAAGGTATTCTCAAAATGTTTTTCCATATGAGCACTATCGGTCCAAGAAAAAAAAAATTTAGTCGAGTTTTCAGGAGCCCAGATTTCGCTACAAATACATAATTTAACACTTATTCCCCCTGGAGGCGAAACCATTCTTTACCAAACATTAGAAATTATGTGAAAAATATTTTCCATCAGGTCTTGTATGCGATACAGGAGGAATTTTTCAAATCGGAGTTTTAGAAGCAGAAATAACGCGGAAAACGCAATTTACCTTTGTGCCCCATAGCGGAAAGTCTATGATTTACTTGAAAATTTTGAATTTATAGGAAAAACATTTCGCATCGGAAACACTATCCAACAAAGAAGGCATTTTTAAAATCTGACTCCTAGAAGTAGAGATTTTTAAAAACATGAGATATACTTCTACGCCCCCTGGCGTAGAAGCCATACATTATTTCAAGAAGAAAATGTTCCTAAAAGATTTGTCGACATGAGTAGTATCGGTGAACAAAACACTTTTTTCAATCGAGATTTTACAAGCTCATATTTCGCTGCAAATACAATAGAAGCGGAAATTAAGACTTACGCCACCTGGTGGTCAAAGCATTTTTTACAAAAATTTCAAATTATGTGCAAAGGATTTCCCATCAGGAGCTGTATCCGGTGTGTAACGTATACTCTAGATTCAGTTTCTTTTTGATTTTACTATCTCTTGTTATTTTATTTTGCTATGCAAATTATCTTCTCACTTAACGAGATATTGTTTCTCCCGCTGAATTATATGTGGCAACGAGTGTAAGTCATGACGTGGTGGTATACAGTATATATAGGCGCGCTCAAGTATACCAGAGAGGATCGTTGTATATATGATAGGTTCTTTCTAATTATTGTTATGCGATTCTACGAAAGTTCGGTCTAACAGTAGTTGTGTTATATTGGAGTGTGTATTGAGTGATACCAGGAGCTTCCAATAAAAGGTTAAAAGTGAGTACGTTTTCTTAGTTTCATTTTATTGTCAGACCTCTGTCTGGCCGTTAAGTCTATTTCATTGAGTGTGTGCGTTAAGTTCAGGGGATATTGTGTTTACCGCTCTAATAAGGAGCCTTCAAGGTACTAATGTACTAAAACCGAAGTTATATTACTGATATTCAAGATGAGGAACGCTGAGTAAGAATATTTCCATATTCTTGGTATTTATTGCACGTGAGTGTCTTACGTAAACAAACTCTAGCACTTTGATGATTAAGCACACTTTAGCTACGTCAAGTAACCTTTCAATAACCCTAAAGTAACTTAACGTAAGCTTTCCTGCACTACACGTCCAGCAGGAGAATTCTATTCATTATAGGTGCAGAAGGAATTTTTCAAATCGGAGATTTAGAAGCAAAGATATAAAGGGGGGGGTTACCTTCACTCCCCCTAGCGGAAAGTCTATGTATTACTTGAAAATTTTGAAATTATATGAAAAAGATGTCACACTGGAGACACTATCCAACAAAGAAGGAATTTTTCGAATCGGACTCCTAGAAGTAGAGATATTAACAAATATAAGATATGCATCTACGCCCCCGGCGTAGAAACCATGCATTATTTCAAGAAGAAAATGTTCCTAAAAGGTTTGTCGACATGAGTACTATCGGTCTACAAACGCCGAATTTTTTCAATCGAGAATTTAGAACCTCATATTTTGCTGCAAATATATCAAAAGCGGAAATTAAGGCTTACGCCTCCTGGTGGTCAAACCATTTATTTTTACAAAAATTAGAAATTATGTGCAAACGATTTCTCATCAGGAGCTGTATCCGGTGCAGAAAGAATTTTTCAAATCGGAGATTTAGAAGCAGAGATATAGGGGGAACGCAATTTACCTCTTCGCCCCCTAGCGGAAAGTCCATGAATTACTTGAAAATTTTGAAATTATATGAAAAACATGTCAGACTGGAAACACTATCCAACAAAGAAGGAATTTTTCAAATCAGACTCCTAGAAGTATAGATATTGACAAAAATAAGATATACGTCTACGCCCCCTGGTGGAGAAAATGTGGAATATTTTCAGAAGAAAATATTCCGAAAAGGTTTATCGATGTGAGTGGCATCAGTCACGAAAGAATTTTTTCAATCAATATTTTAGAAGCTCAGATTTTATGGCAAATACATCAGAAACAAAAATTAACAGTTACGCCCCCTGGTGGCTAAAGTATTCTTTATCAAAAATTTGAAATTATATGCAAAAGATTTTCCATCAGGAGGTGTATCCGCTGAAGAAATTTGTTTTCAAATCGGAGTTTTAGAAGAAGAGTTATCGGGAAAAATGTAATTTATTTTTACGCCCCCTAGCGGGACATCTATGTGTAATTTGAAAAAGTAACTATATCTAAAATACTCTTCGACATAAATGGAATCGAAAGATAAAAGAACTGTTTCAATCGGATATTTAGAAGCAAATATGTGGAATAAAACGTATTTTTGAATTCGACATCTTCTGCATTTACGCCCCCTAGCGGTGCAACTGTACATCTTAAAAAAAAACGAAGTAAAGGATCATCATTCGCATATTTCAAGCTTCCCACTGTGAAAAGAATTTTTCAAATCGGACTAATAGTTGCAGAGATATCGTGGGTACAGGCGGACGGACGGACAAACCGGTAACATAAGCACGATCTTTTTTTTTTTGCAAAAGACGTGCTAAAAAGACCTTGCAGTCCAAATCGACATCGTAGCCCAAGGCATTGCAGTCTTTGGACTGCAATGCCTCCCTTAGTTGTCTGTAGGACGAGCTAGTGGGCCCACCTGTAGTCAGCCCACTAGCTGGGCCTCAGCCCCACGTTAGGGCAGTTGAACTAGATCATGTGGGGGATGTCCGCTATCCACGGAATCGGGTGATATAGTTCTAAGAACAAAAGTGCCTTAGCGGTGAACGGGTTAAGCAAAAGAAACCCAGAAAGAAGGATCTTAAAATTTTCAAAAGCAATCTAGAATTTGATTTTTTTGTTTTCATTCGTTAATATTTTTATTAAAGTTTTATTACTAACTAGCTCATAGCCCGTGTCATGCACGAGTGAAAAAGCTGTGACTGAAAATTTTAAAATACGAATCGTAAAATGCTGTATATATACCTAACTATAATAAGCGGTTGAATTATTAATGGGCAGTCTATAAGATAGGTCACCAACAACAAAATTTCGCCATATTCCTATTCAATATTCTCAAGACAGAAGCCTATTATATAGATTAATATATTTTAAACCGTCATGCGACGGTCACAGTACGTTAAATATCATGTAATGTAAAAATTTAGGTAATAAAGATGTTAATTAAAGATCACCGCTATGTTCAGATACTTGAGCTTCATCAAATTGAACTGCCTCTTCTCGAATAACTTGACCAAAATATTCTTGTTCAATTGCCTCTCGCTGGCGATGATTTGCTTGTGAGTGAGCATTTGCAACACATCGAGCTTGTAGTTGTTCAGGAGTTTCTTGCTCGGCGTTTCGTATGCGCAAGAGTATCAGTAATATGTCTGGCTTGTGTTTTTTCAAAAGTTTTATTTCGTCTGCGATTAGCTCTACCTTCGTTCAAGTTATGCAAAGTATTTGAAGATTTTTTTTCACGCCATCGCCTTTGTCGTTCTCTATTTAAGCGACATTTTCATTCAGTTTTATCTTCTTCAGTCTTGTCTAATAATATAATTGTCTAATAATTTTTTAAATTTCCATCCCATTGAATCAAAACTACGCCTGCAGTTGCTTTCTTACGATTTTTCTTGCTTCTTTTTATGGAATAAAACAACGTTGATTCCTTTTTACGAAATTACTTTGCAATGCGATGAAAATGAATTAAGCACGACATAACACCTACGTAACAGAACAAACGTCGCAGACAGTTTGTTTGAGCACGTGCGAGTTGCCATAGATGAAGTAATTTGTCTTATTAACATTATTTTATTTTCCGGTATTTCTCCTTGATTTTACGTATCGTGCAATAGCGGTGAGCTTAGTTCCGATTTCGGCCACCGGATAAAATCAGATGGCGCTGCAAGTACTGAATGACGTAAGAGCATTGACGGCAGAGCGTTAGGGACAGACGTAGACTCCTATATAGGTTTTATTATTTCTGCCAAATCTTATTAAAATTGCTTAATCGGAGCAATTTGAAGTAAAAGATAAAAATTAGTGAGAGTCAGATACTAAGAATGCTAAGTTTCCCTTTTGACACTGTTCTGTCATTCTGTACATTTCCAAATATTTAGTGGGAATGATACCGTATGCGTCAGTCACACTGTATACATGTAACTTACATGACGCTCTTGTAAAGATAATGGAGTGGGAGTGGCAGATATCTTGTGCTTCGCTTATTGTTTCTTCCCGAGTATAATGACCAACGCCAACATATACGGCCACAGCCCCAGAACCCTGACTCGGTGCCATGGGTTCCTGGAATGGCTACCTCCCATGCTTCACCCGCAGCAGTTCGATCACATCTCGAGAGATTGGCCAGAAACTAGTGCCTCCGACTGCTTTACCCTGGAGCGTCGTTTTGCGTTACGTATGAATTATCATGGAATGGTTTCAGGGGGATTGCTTTTGTTGGAGCCGGTGGCGAGTTTAGCTAAAATGCCACCCTCAAAAATAAAATTTACGACCGCTATGAAGGACTCTAAGTGCAATAAGTAGCCATTCGTCCCTAATTTAGGGCCACTGACTCCAAGCAATGTGGAAAAGCGTTGCCATAAGACATACACACTACCTGTGCCTAGACTAGAAGTAGCAATGAAAGGGGGTTACGGGAACAAGAGCCGAGATCCCAGAGACTGTCGGAGGGGTGGGGGAAGATAGCATGGGAGAGCGCACACCGTCGGGATGGTGTAACGTCACGCAGGGCTTTAAAGCCCTGAACATCACGTGCCTTCGCTGTTGACTTTGTTGTTTGTGCTGTTATTATTATTTTATATTAATGAGGATACGGGAAAGTGTACCGAGAAGCAAATACCTGTAGGAGTGGAGGGAGATATCGCGCGGTCAAGATTGTGTGTTGTGTGACATCACGTGCTTCCGACAGTGGTGGTCGGAAGGCTTTTAACAGCCGAATGGGTGGATCAGCGGGACCCAGGTGAAAGGACACTGGTGTTTTGCTCATCTTATTTCACAACTCGTACAACTTCAGTTCAAATGCACATTTTTGACGTAGAAGTACGTATGATAGTACGATACAGATTAGCGGTGGACGTGACATGATTGTGTGACCGATTTCAACTCGCAATAACTCCAGGGTTATCGGGGACGTGGCAACGACGCTAGTATCGTTTAATAGCGCATAGGTGACGTTTAGTGACAATTACAAGTGGTGGCACCGGTGGATCAATGGCAGTTCGTAACAGCACACAGAAGTGGATGGTGATTATTGTGCTCTGCGCCGCGAGAACACTTTTGTTTTCGTTTTCAATACGTCTGAACTAAAAGTGATTGAACATTGATTTTGGTGTGTAATTAATGTTAACATAGTGGACTAGTTGTGTGAATGGAAGCAAGAAAGATGGCACCAAGTTTTCGGGTGTAATGAGCACGACTTTTGAATCCGTTCTGACGCGAATCAAATTTATCAAAGCTACTCAAAGTCAATGGAACCAGAATGGAAAACACTTGTATCTAACAGAAGAAAGAAGTTTTTCAATCGGGTGTTTGATCCCGTAGATATTGCTGTAAACGGAATCGTGAACTTACACCTTCTGGTTGCAGACTTGTGGGTTAAGAAAAATTTGAAATTGTATGAAGAACATTTCGTAGCAGAAACGCTCTCCAACAAAGAAATTTTTTTTTCAAATCGGACACTTAGAAGCAGAGATATGGACAAATATAAGATCTGCATCTACGCCCCCTGGCGGGAAAACCATGCATTTTTTAGAAAGAAAATATTCTCAAAAGAGTTTTCGATGTGAGCGGTATCGGTAAAGGAAAAAAAATTAGTCTCCACTGCTAGGTAAAGGCCTTCCTAACTTTTCTTTCACAACGATCTGTCTTCAGCCAGTCTCCTTCATGTTACTATCGCATTCCTTCGAATTTCATCATGCTTTCTAATTCGACCACATGGGAAATCCGCATGCTTTCGAATTCCCAGTTGGTCTTCTTCTGGGCCTATTCCTGTCCTTTGGAATACAGTCTAAAATTTCGGTTGTCCACCGTTGTTCCATCGTTCTGGCAATATGTCCAGTTTATTGCCATTTCAGAGATTTTACTCCGATCATGATGTCTTCCACTCTTGTCATATTCCTTATGCACGAGTTACTTTTCTTATCGATCCTTATTAAACCAAGCTTGCCTCTCTCCATGCTTTTTGCAGTGATCTGCAGTCTTTGTATGTCTTTTTAGTTGCAATCTGCAACTGAAAAAGACCTTGCAGTCCAAAAAGAAATGTAGTCCAAGGCGTTGCAGTTTTTGGACTACCTTCCTTAGTTGTCTTCAGGCCCAGCTAGTGGTCTCACCTTTAGTCTACCCACTAGCTGGGCCTCAGCCCCACGTTAGGGCAGTTGAACTAGATCATGTGGGGGAATGTTCACTAACCAAGGAATCCGGTTATATAGTTCTAAGAACAAAAATGCCTTTGCGGTGAAAGGGTTAAGCAAAAGAAACAGAGAAAGAAAGATCTTAAAATTTTCAAAAGCAATCTAGAATTTATTTATTTTTCTTTTCATCCGTTAATATTTTTATTAAAGTTTTATTACTAACTAGCTCATAGCCCGTGTCATGCACGGGTGAAAAAGCTGTGATTGAAACTTTTGTAACACGAATCGTAAAATACATATACATAACTATAATAAATGGTTGAATAATTAAGGGCATTGGGCAGTCTATAAGATAGGTCACCAACAACAAAATTTCGTAATATTCCTATTCAATATTCCCAAGACAGAAGCCTATTGTATAGATTGATACATTTTAATCAGTCATGTGACGATCACAATACGTTAAAAATCATATAATGTAAAAATTTAGGTAATAAAGATGTTAATTAAAGGTCACAGCTATGTTCAGATACTTGAGCTTCATCAAATTGAACTGCGTCTTCTCGAATAACTTGACGAATATATTATTGTTCAATTGCCTCTCGCTGGTGATAATTTGCTTGTGAGTGAGCATTTGCAGCACGTTGAGCCAGAAGTTCTTCTGGAGTTTCTTGTTGCCGGTGAATTGCGTCTGATAGAGCAGCTGCATTACGTCGAGCTTGTACTTGTTCAGGAGTTTCTTGCTTGACGTTTCGTATGCGCAACATCGCAAGAGCATCAGTAGTATGTCTGGCTTCTGTTTTTTCAAAAGTTTCATTTCGTCTGCGATTAGCTCTACCTTCTTGCAAGTTATGCAAAGTATTTGAAGATTTTTTCACGCCATCGCCATTGTCGTTCTCTATTTAAGCGACGTTTTCATTCAGCTTTATCTTCTTCAATCTTGTACTGCTAAGAAAATAATTTTACGGAACCAATATTTTTTTTTAAATTCCCGTCCCAGGGAACCAAAACTACGCCAGCAGTTGCTTTCTTACGATTTGACTTGCTCCTTTTTAAGAAATGAAATAACGCTGATTCCTTTTTATGAAATTCCTTGCAAAGCGAAGAAAATGAATTAAACACGATATAACACCTACGTAACAGAACAAACTTCGCGGACAGTTGTTCGAGCACGTGCGTGTTGCCACAGATGAAGTCGTTTGTCTTACTAACTTTATTTTATTTTGCGTTATTTTCCCTTGATTTTACGTATCGTGCGATAGCCGTGAGCTTAGTTCCGATTTTGGATACAGGAAAGAAGCAGATGGCGCTGAAAGTACTGATGACGTAAGAGTGTTGACGGCAGAGCATTAGGGACAGACGTAGCTTCTTATATAGGTTTTATTATTTCTGCCAACTCTTATTAAAATTGCGTAATCGGAGCAAGTTGAAGTAAAAGATAAAAATTAGTGAGAGGCAGAGTCTAAGAATGTTAAGTTTCCCTTTTGATACTGTTCTGTCATTCTGTATGTTTCAAAATATTTAGCGTGAATGATACCGTATGCGTCAGTCACACTGTACGTATGTAACTGACATGGCGCTCTTGTTAAGATAATGGAGTGGGGATGGCCGATATCTTGTGCTTTGCTTTTTGTTTCTTTCCGGGTATAATGACCAACGCGAACATATACGGCCACAGCCCCGAACCCTGACTCGAGGCTATTGGCTCTAGGAATGGCTACCCCCCATGGTTCTCCCGCAGAAGTTCTATCGCATCTCGAAAGATTGGCCAGAAGCCAGTCCCTCTGACGGAGCGTTGTTTTGGTTTCGTCCCTAATTTAGGGCCACTGGCTACAGGCAATGTGGAAAAGCGTTGCCGTAAGACAAACACACTACCTGTGCCTAGACTAGGAGTAGCAATGAAAGGGGGTTACGGGAACAAGAGCTGAAAGCCCAGAGACTCTCCGAGGGGCTGGGGGAAGATAGCATGGGAGAGTGCACACCGTCAGGATTGTGTGACGTCACGTGCCTTAGGTGCCGACTTTGTTGTTAGTGCTGTTATTATTATTTTACCCTAATGGGGATACGAGAAAGTGTACCGAGAAGCAAATACAGTCAGGAGTGGAGGGAGATAGCGCGCGGTCAAGATTGTGTGTTGTGTGACATCACGTGCTTCCGACAGTGGTGGTCGGAAGGCTTTTAACAGCCGAATGGGTGGATCAGTGGGACCCAGGTGAAATGACACTGGTGTTCCGTTCATCTTATTTCACAAATCGTCAACTTCAGTTCAAATGCACATTTTTGACGTAGAATTACGTATGATAGTACGATACAGATTAGTGGTGGACGTGACATAATTGTGTGACCGATTTCAACTAGCAATAACTCCGGGGTTATCGGGGACGTGGCAATGGCGCTAGTATCGTTTAATAGCGCACAGATGACATTTAGTGACAATTACAAGTGGTAGGGCCGGTGGTTCAATGGCAGTTCGTGACAGCGCGCAGAAGTGGATGGTCGTTTTTGTGCTCTGCGCCGCGAGAACACTTTTGTTTTCGTTTTCAATACTTCTGAACTAAAAGTGATTGAGCATTGTTTCTGGTGTGTAATTAATGTTAACATGGTGGACTTGTTGTGTGAATTGAAACAAGAAAGATGACACAAAATTTTCGGGTGTAATGAGCACGTCTTTTGAATCTGTTCTGACGCGAATTAAATTTATCAAAGCTACTCAAAGTCAATGGAACCAGTATGGAAAACACTTGTATCTAACAGAAGAAAGAAGTTTTTCAATCGGGTTTTTGATCCCGTAGATATTGCTGTAATGGGAATCGTGAACTTACGCCTTCTGGTTGCAGACTTGTGGGTTAAGAAAAATTTGAAATTGTATGAAGAACATTTCGCAGCAGAAACGCTCTCCAACAAAGAAAGAAATTTTCAAATCGGACACTTAGAAGCAGAGATATGGACAAATATAAGATCTGCATCTACGCCCCCTGGCGGGAAAATCATGCATTATTTTAGGAAGAAAGTATTCTTAAAAGGTTTTTCGATGTGAGCGGTATCAGTAAAGGAAAAAAATTAGTCGAGTATTCAGGATCCCAGATTTTGCTGCAAATACATCAGAAGTAGAAATTAACACTTATGCCCCCTGGTGGCCAAACCGTCCTCTACCGAAAACTAGAAATTATTTGCAAAATATTTCTCATCGGGACTTGTATCCGCGGAAGAAAAACGTTTTCAGATCGGAGTCTTAGAAATAGAGAAATCAGGGAAAACGTAATTTACTTTTACGCTCCCTAGTGGAAAATCTATGCTTAACCTAAAAACGTGACTACACCTAAAATACTCATCAGCATAAATGGAATTGAAAGATTAAAGATTTTTTTCAGTCGGATGTTTAGAAGCAAATATATGGAATAAAATGTATTTTGAATTTGATATAATCTGCAACCTTCTACTACAGCTTCCAGCTAAGGCACGAGGAAACATCGGTAGTCTCGGAGACTTCATATACCTCCCTTTCTAACCGGATAAATGATGGTACGAAGCCATCGGAAGACTCCGAGGGCTGATTTCTAAGTGCCTGGCTGACAGAGCTAAGTCCAAGATCAGGGGACCTAGTCAAAGTCTAAAAGCGAAGTCCTTACATGGCGGTAACAAAAAGTGAAGTAAAAAGTGAAAGTGACAAAAGTCAAGTAAAAAGTGAAGTGCTTACATGGCGGTGACAAAAGTCAAGTAAAAAGTGAAGTGCTTACATGGCGGTGACAAAAGTCAAGTAAAAAGTGAAGTGCTTACATGGCGGTGACAAAAAGTGAAGTAACGAGTGATTTTCATCTCGAAATTTTTGACAACTTCTCCGGGATCCACCACTACACCTCAAAATCATGCTATCTCCAATCCCGTGCTGGGGAACATAGGCCTCCCCTGAATTAAATCTCCAAGTCGAAATTTTACTGGTCGAAAAAAAACATGAAATCAATTTATTCTTTAGGGGGCCAAAAATGGGTGTCCGATTACTTCCCGCTTCCTAACCAATCGATGAACAAGGGAAAGTTCCTGAAGTTCCGACGTCTTCGGGTGATGTAACCGTTGTACCATTTTCGAGCCATTAAAGTGTGTCCTGTGACGCCAGCCAGACTCGGACCTCTCGAGCCCTTTGAAAATGCAGAGAACGGCTGACACTTTCATAGCCCCCATAAAACATCTCACAATGCTCAAAAGATTTCCGAAACTTCGATCTGCTTCCAGTCTCCTTACGTAATCCCGAAATTCCCCCGGCATGGATAACGGCAGTGCTTCCAGCCACCGAAGGGATAGGGTTGGTACGTCCCTGTACGGCGATTTTGACCTCCTGCCGGTCAACGCGTTGTCCTGCAGATTAGCCTGGCATCCCCCAATTGCTCGCTCTAAGGAGGGAGGGGAGGGGGAGAAAAAGAGAAAAAGAAATCATCCGAAATTGGGGCTTGTTTAGCCCTGTAAATCTCTACTGACGACGTGGGGCAAATGGCAAAAACAAAAACAAAAAAAAAGAAGAAAAATATATAGATAACACGTACTCTTTCCACAAAAAATTCATTACCCAAATTAAAAAATAAATAAATTCGGAAATTGGTTTTCCACCTGGATGTACAGCCTCGCGGTCTCGAGCGCTGTCAGAATTTCCTCCCGTCGCGGATCTGAAAAAAAGAGGACCGGCCCAAAAGATTCGGACTTAGGTTTGTTCCCGCAAAGATGAGTCAGTAATAAACTAAAGTTAATACCTACTTATAATACGCAATACATATATATCAATTAATAAAATTCACACTAAAATTTCATAAAGTATAGTATCGCAAAACAGGATCATGTAAAACAAGGAAATAGTTCATGACAAAATAGACACAAATTTGCCTCCCTTTGGGCAAAAGATAACATGAATGAATCTCGTTGTTGTTACAGTACCCGATATATCGACAGTCCACTTGAATCCAGTATCATGAGATAACCATAAGACAACCTTTTTTTTCAGTTCATGGTTTTACTCTTTTTGAAATGACAAAGGTTACTAGACACTGTTAGTGAGTGATGCTTTATG
Source organism: Macrothele yani (assembly GCA_039090855.1). Classification (NCBI taxonomy): domain Eukaryota; kingdom Metazoa; phylum Arthropoda; class Arachnida; order Araneae; family Macrothelidae; genus Macrothele; species Macrothele yani. The sequence continues at coordinate 128,410,495 of CM076989.1, read as the reverse complement.
TTTTATATTTTAGGTAATACCTAAAATATAAAACATAAAGTAGTATTTCTGGTCGTAAATGCTGAAAATCTCTCGATCGGACAAGAATTTTTTTATATTTTACACTTTGGAATCCCCATCCCCCTGCCCCGCTCGAGACAGGTTTTCTGCATTAGCACATGCCCTCAGATAATGTGTCGAGTTGTAGCTTGTAAATGCTGAAAATCTCCGGTTCGGACCCAAAATTTTTTATTTTTTACAATTTTGGTATTAACCCCCCCCCCCCCCCGATAGGTTTCTTGGGTAGGCGCATGCCCTCAGATAATTTGTGGAGCTGCAGCTTGTAAACGCTGAAAGCCTCCTGATCGGGCGAGAAATCCTTTATATTTTGCACTTTTGGAATTAATCCCTCCCCCCCCCTCGCTTGAGACAGGTTTTTTGCGTCAGCACGTGCCATCAGATAATGTGTCGAGTTGTAGTTAGTAAATGCTGAAAATCTCCTCCCGTTCGGACCAGAAATTGCTTATATTTTACAATTCAATTTTGGTATTACTCCACCCCCTCCTCCCCCGACAGGATTCCTCTGTAGGCACAAACCTACAGATAATTTTTTGAGTAGTAGCTTTAAACGCTGAAAATCTTCCGACCGGACCAGAAATTTTTTGTATTTCATATTTTAGGTTTTAAGCACCCCCTCCCCCCATTAGTTTCTTGGGCTTGCATATACCCTAAGAGAATTTGTTTAGCTGTAGTTCATAAACCTGGAAAAATATCGTAAATAAGAAAATACGAAAGTACGGAAATGTTATGTGTGTCAGATAACCGGTCTCGGAAGACGTAGCCACTTAGCAGTGCAGAACGCAATTTTTATACGGCCCCTTAAAATTTTTGTGACCAATTCTCCGGGTGGCCACTTCTCCGGTGACCACTTCTCCAGTGGTCAGTTCTCCGGTGGCCAGTTCTCCGCTTTGTCTTTGGCCCGAAAATCTGTAAATTTCTTACTGAAAATGAAATATTAAAAACAAATATTTTATGAACAATAGTTGCTCAAGTAGTGGGAAATATAGCCTCACGAAATTTGTTTATACAGAACAATTTTATAGCACTGAAATTCCAATGTGTCCAGTTCTGCGTGTGCCCAGCTCTCCGGTGGCCACTTCTCCGTACCCGTGTTGGCTGAGCTATGATGGAATTTCGATTTCCCTCTATTGCACTACTCTGTCTTGCATTTGTGAAAAATTCGGAAGAAATGCTCTTACAGAGGGCATGAATGACTGGAAACATGTTCACCAAAGAATTTCTGAGCATGAAAACAGCAAAATGCACAATACAAGCACAGGGTACTTTTTCATGGCAAAAAAGCAAGGGAAAATTGAATGGTTGCTTGTCTCAAAACACGTAAATTAAAAAAAAAGAACAAGTAAGATAGAACTGGCAAATTCTTGAAAGGGTAATCGAAGTTGTGAAAGTTTTAGGAAAGCGTAAAATGAGTTTTAGAGGCAAAACAGTTGAAGCTGCATATACATTAAAGGATCCAATGATAGATCATGGTAATTTTTCGGAGTACATATCATTGCTCAGCAAGTATGACGTTTCACTGAAAGAACATTTAGATAATGTCATAAGAAAAAGCAAGAAGTCTCATGACCTTGTGACGTGCCTGCACCGCAGGATGTACATGAGATAAAGGCAGACAGCAGCGAGAGCATACGTCCGCGTAGCTCAGTTGGGAGAGCAACTCACTCTGGAGTGAGGGGTACCGATTTCGAAGTCCGGCGTGGACAAATATGACGGAGATTTACTTCGTTATAACCTTAGAAGTAAAAAACATGGTAGCTTAGTAACTTTCTTGTCGAAAACTACTGTTGATCTGATAGTACAAACCATATCTTTACTGATTAAAAAATCGATATGCGATGAAAATTCTAAGAAAGAAGAAAACGATATCTGATATGTGGAAGCGAGCATATACTATGTATATACAAATAGATACAACTCAAGATATATCGGTTAGAGACCAGTGCTACATAATTGTCAGATATGTGCAAAATGAACGCATTTCCGAAAAGCTAATAGGCCTGGTAAAAGCAACTGACTCTACAGGTAAAGGACTCTTTGATCTTTTGCAAAGAGTTTTGCTCTCCAATAATTAAAACTGGATGACGGTGCAGCAAATGCTACAGATGGAGAGGCTAACATGCTTGGCCAATATAATGGGTTCTAGGCATGGTTAGCCAAAGCTTCACCGAATCATACACATGTACGGTGTTACAGTCATATTTTAAACCTAGTTTTGTCTGATGCTACCAAGTCTTCAATATAAGCAGCATCACTTTTTAATTTGATGAATTCAGTTACTGTTTTTTTTTCAAAGAATCTTACCAAAGGATGGACATTATTTGGGCTGAAGCCGCCAACAACAAAAACAGAAAATTGCAAACTATTGGAGAAACTCGCTGGTGGGCTAAAGAAGTTGCGCCAAGCAAAATTTTTGGTTCATTTAATGTTCCAAAAAACGTCTTTTATGTTGATGTAATCCTAGCTCATCATAAAATTGTGAAATGCGATAAAACTGTGATCCGTGCATTCGAGTTAAGGCATGGAACTTTATAGATGGGTTATTGAAAAATGACACAAATTTGATAAGTCATATACTGTATATCTATGAATATTCCATATTACTAGCCCTTTGTCAAAATATTTACAGTCCAGTGGAGTAGATCTCTTGAAATGTCATCAACTGGTAATGTCAGCGCAAAAGCAGCTGGAAGCAATTCAAAGAGACATGAATTCAGTTGTTAATGCGGCATCAGATTTTATCGAATGGGCGGCAAATGAAATTGAAAAAAGATGCACAGATTCCGATATCGCAATTCAAGAACAAAACAAAGGGGAATTCCCTCAGATGCCTTTCAAAATTTGAGCGAAGGACTTTTAGAGCAGCAACAATGAAAAATCTTCAAAATGACTGGTGCACTTTGCTACAAATTCGGAGAATCTTCAAAAATCGGTTGAAGAACAACAACAAATGTTTTTCTAACACGAAATACTGGAACAGAATAGATTTGGAGAAAGTCAACAAAAGGTAACGCCATGCAAAAAGTGTAAAAACTGTTGTATTTGCTGCTACCATGTTCTGGTGAAGTACAATTTGTTCAGCGTAGCTTACAGTGCCTCAAGAAATGCGTATAAATACCTTTTAACGTTGCCAATAACTCAAGTTGCCTGCGAAAGATAATTTTCTAGGCTAAAATTTGTAAAAACACGTTTAAAAAGTACATTGACGGACGCCCATCTAGAAGCATTACTCCTGATGGCTGTTGAAAAAGATGTACCACATAACACAGATCATGACAGTGTTATTAATGAAGTGGCAAAAAACAGTGCTTTGTTGCGTAAATAACTTTTCTTTAAACTATAAAAGGTGTCACTAAAAACTATTAGACAGGCGGGTGAGTAGCCACAGTTTATATCCGTTATTACTTCAGGTTCATCAAACAAAGATCTTCGCTCTTTCCACGTTTATAAGTGAGTCACGGAAAAATTCTCATTGGTCGCCACCGGGAGTCGAACCCAGGGTCTTCCAGTTACACGCCGGATATGCTTCCGCTGCACCACAGCGGCCTCAAATTCCTCCAGACTCACACACGCTAACTGCCAAGCCAATTTGGCAGGTTGCTTCTTGGAGCCCCGCACAATGCTGGGAATTCACCAAAGATGGTAAGCAGTAACTCAACAAATAATTAGAAGGCGAATGAATAATTAATACAGACATTTAACGTGAACCAGGAACATCAAACAAAGATCTTCGCTCTTTCCACGTTCATAAGTGAGTCACGGAAAAATTCTCATTGGCTGCCACCGGGAGTCGAACCCAGGGTCTTCCAGCTACGCGCCGGATGTGCTTCCGCTACACCACAGCGGCCTCGAATTCCAATGTAACATTTAAAAATTCCATGTTAGTACATTAGTTCAGATAATTAAGCCATATTTAGACAATGTTAATTTGATACTTTTTTACGTGCATCATATTTTTGAAGGCAAATAAGAGTTGGTATCGTAAAAGTTTTGTTCTTTAAATTCTACCCTTGTGAATCTAATCAATTATCATATTTTACCCAGACAAAAATATTAAATATTGTTTTCTTTTTTCTTAGAATTTTTCAACTATGAATATTTTATCCTTATATCTAAAACAAAAACTCATGTAGGAAAGTGAAATATAAAATACTCGGTCGAATAGTATTTGAGTGAATGTAGGTAAGCACCAAAAATCAATTAAGTTAGAAAAAAATAACATTGTTAAAAATACAAGTTGTTCATAGAGATCTTTTTTTTTTTCATTTTTTTTCACGGTGGTCGTTAAACCTCCAATCAAAAAAAAAAAAAGAGATCTTTTCCTTTATCGTTCTACCTTCTCTAGTTAAAGCACACGAAGCAAAATCTGCCTTTTTTTTTTACAGTGAATGTGATTCAAATGTATGTTAACAGCATTGGTGTGGCGGCTGAGCAGGGCTAACTTTTTTACACTACTTGAGTTAAAGTAGTGAAATTGCTCACCCATATTTGATAAAGTTGCAGAACATTGCTAGATACTGCTCATTATGGGATGTACTATCAACTATATGAGAACACAGAATTCAGAGTGAAAGCCAATAATATCAAGAACTTATTTTGAAATAACTGTAAGATTATTTTGGGGGTGTTCATATACGATCCCTTTCCCCCGAAATGTTCTACCTACGCAGCCTACGCTCCTTGTTATAACTGACAAATGCTGCAGATGAAGGCATTTACGGAGATATCATTTCAACATGAAGTTGCAAGATGTTTTGTTTGCGTTATTTAGTAAGGTGTCTTTACAATACATAACCGCAGCATAAAAGCACGTTTTGTAATTGAAACACATACGAATATTTGATCACTAAACGAAGAATCTGTTCGCCACGATTTTTAAAAATCTTGAAATTTCTGATTATCCACAATAGAAAAATTGCAAAAAAAAATGCAGTACAAATAGAAAATTTTAGAGTGTAAAAGTTATGTATATATTTTTTTCACTTATTTAAATTTAAAAATCATGTCTTATGCAAAAGTATTTTGGTGCAACTCCAACATAATTTTGGTAGTGGCAGTTTTCTCTGTCTCTCTCTCAAATATTTGCTGAAATTTCAGCCGACTTAGTTAAAAATTTAAGAACTGGCAGCTCAAAGGTACGGAATTCAAGATTATTTTAGGATCTATCAAACATGAAAAGGCTGTATAAGCAATTTTGTTTAAAACATTTTAAACAAATTAAACATTGCGTGTGTCCAAAATTAGAAGCTTCTCTAGCGCAATTACATACATGCATAACTAAACTAGTGATTTAAACCTGGTTATTCACTCTTTCCACGTCGATTAAGTGAGTTTGCCACGATATTTAAATATCTTGAAATTTATAACTGTGATTGTCCACAACAGAAACATCGCACTACAATTTTTATGCAGTAAAATCTTAGCATGGGCCGACGAAAATTTTTCCGCAACACTCATTTCAATTTAAGGACGAACGGGGGTACTTTTTATCCCTCCCCCCCGAGTACTATGCTTGCCACTGTTTCTAGAGCAACTGTACCTTTTTTTTTTTTAATTTTGTTTCTTAAATAAAAAATGTGATTTTCAACTGTGATACAATAGTACCGCAAAACAACAACTGAACGGCCCCATTTGCAAAAGTTTTCCCGGGCCTTTTTGCGACCGCCAATCCGCCCCTGCTTTTCTATACCTTTCTTTCAATCATAATCAGTGATTCATATTTTTTTTTTTTTTTTTTTGATTGAAGGTTTAACGACCACCGTGAGCAACTCAATGGGCTATAAGCAGTCGCCCGTCCCTAATTTAGGGTCACTGGTTCCAGGGAAGGGAGAGAGCCAGTGCCGTAAGACAAACACAACATCCATGCCTGACCGGGATTCGAACCCGGACCCCTTACGGGCGAATGATCAATATTTCTGTCCACGATTGCAAAAACTATCACACGTGTGAGGGAGTGGCATAACCTCCTCAATGAGACAACCTTTCAATATAACACCTTTCCATTTCGTTTACTACAAACCAATCCAATTAATTGACATATTGTTCTGCCAGAAAGTAATTAGTCAGGTGGGTAAAGAATTGTGTAATTCAGTTTCAAAGCAAATTACTTTCGCTAATAAGATGAAGAACAAATTTTCATGAATGCTGTTTGTACTAATCGAAAAAAAAAATAACTTTTCTTAAGAGCATGTAGAAATTAAACTTCACAAATTATTCGCTATTGTTGTTAAATTTATTCATTTCGCGGTGTAAAAATACAGCTAAATGCTTTGAATTTCAGCAAAGCACATTACATTTTTTTCCTTTGCTTTTCAAGCCACTTTATTCTGCGCGTATTTCAAAATTAAGAGCTGATACCATATGATCGGATGTATTAGAATCGCCTTTTGGGATTTTGTTTCAAGACTGAAATTTTTTGGGAAAAGATCGAAGCAGAGAAGCAAAAAATGCATGAGAAATCATAATCAGGGTTACAGAGGTAAAATGACAATTTATAAAACTGATAAATGGCAATTTATAAAACTGATAAATGGCAATTTATAAAACTGATAAATGGCAATTTATAAAACTGATAAATGACAATATATAAAATGGATTATTTAGAAGCTTGGTCTAAGAAACAAATGCGAATATATTGGTAAAGAATGCACTCTGCAAATCCTAAATGCGTGAGCAAAATATTGAATGTTACAGAAATAACTGAATAGTCTTTACAAAATGGAAAATTCACAAGTGAATTAATTTCAGCAATAAGATTTCAGTACTGAATTGAATGGTTCTTTAATTCACTGTCCTCCATTTAATATCTCAGAACCTGCAAATTTCCAATGTATTTGTGAATATTATTTCTTCTCTAATATCGGAGTTGATATCTGATGTAATTGTTATAGTAAGTCCCCTATTTACGTGTTTCATTCCTTCCAAAGATTTCGGCGTAATTCGAAAAGTACATAATTACGGTGAATCGCAGAAATGTACGTTCGTTTCAAGAGACAATTATGACTAAACTACGAGGATTGTACCAAAAGTAATGCAAAAGTGGGCATAACGTTTGTAACGTACCAGGTGATGTGACGTACCTGCCAGAAGGACGCACACGACATAAAGGCAGATAGGAATCAGAATTAAACGTCCGCGTAGCTCAATTGGTAGAGTGACTTATTCCGGAACGAGGGGATCCGGGTTCGAATCCTGGCGTGGACAGAAATGACGGAGAAATTTACTTCGTTATAATGGCGCCTGAATTATCCGGATGACCCGACCGTTCAAAATCTCGCATTGGTGTGATGTTCTTTCCACACCGCGAGATAGGAAAAATAAGAGAATCCCTTCTCCAGAACTTCGAAAAAAATAATAAGGGGGAGATGATGTAACATACCAGGAGATGTGACGTACCTGCCAGAAGGACGCACACGACATAAAGGCAGATAGGAATCAGAATAAAACGTCCGCGTAGCTCAATTGGTAGAGAGACTTATTCCGGAATGAGGGGATCCGAGTTCGAACCCCGGCGCGGATAAAGATGACGGAGAAATTAACTTCGTTATAATGGCGCCCGAACTATCCGGATGACTCGACCGTTCAAAATCTCGTAATGGTGTGATGTTATTTCCACACCGCGAGATAGGAAAAATCAGAGAATCCCTTCTCCAGCACTTCGAAAAAAATAAATAAATAAATAAATAAGGGGGAGATGATGTAACGTACCAGGAGATGTGACGTACCTGCCAGAAGGACGCACACGACATAAAGGCAGATAGGAATCAGAATGAAACGTCCGCGTAGCTCAATTGGTAGAGTGACTTATTCCGGAATGAGGGGATCCGGGTTCGAATCCTGGGGTGGGCAGAAATGGCGGAGAAATTTACTTCGTTATACGTTTGTATTAACTGACACAGATCGTTCATATTCCACATGTTGGTAGAATAACTCTTTCTCTATACGTAGGTACAACTCAACATAGTCTCCATCACAAGCGAGGCATTTGCGCTATCGTTGAACCCAACTCACGAATCCTCTTGGAAAAATTCAGGTGTGGACTGTTGTACCCACTTCTTCGCAGCCACATTCATCTCGTCTGTGTCATCAAACCGTTGTCCTCAGAGACTGTCCTCTATTGGACCTAACAGGTGGAAGCCGTTGGGCCGCAGATTTGAACTGTACGGTGAATAGAGGAACACCGATCAACCTAATTTGCTGATCGCCTGATTTGTTGCTAAAGATGTGTGTGGTCTCCCATTGTCATGATGAATGTGGATCCTTTTCAGATTCTTGTTTGTTCTCTTCATCTTTATGGCTTCTCGAAGCTTCTTGAGTGTCTCAGTGTGCCACTTGCTGGTCACGGTACGGCCACGTTCCAGAAAAGCAAGGAGAATGACGCCCCTGTCATCCCAAAAAACAGTCATCATGATTTTTTGTTCTGATTGCTGGCTTTTGGACGTCTTACGCCTTGGTAAAGAAGTGTGACGCCATTCCATGGATTGATTCTTCGTTTCCGGATCGTAAAGATGGGCCCACGTTTCACACCCTGTCACCAGATTGGAAAGAAATGTGGCTTCATTGGCTTCAAACGCTTCCAGCAGATAAGAGCAGACTTCCACCTTTCTCTTCTTCAAATCTGCAATGAAGAGGGTTACCATAGAGGAAGAGTTACTCTACCAACATGTGCAATTTGAACGACCTCTGTCAGTTAATAAAAATGTTATGCCTACTTTTGCATTACTTTCGATACAACCCTCGTATTACTGTAGTATAGGAAAATATCAGCGAAAACGCGAAAATTAATTCTGAAATATAAGAGCACAAGTAACTGAAAGAAAACTCGCATACTAACAGTGATACATATATACAGCATACTAGAACATATGTATTTGGACATTACACTCTTACAAGCTATGTATTGCAGTCCCGGTGGTGCAGTGGTCTTAGTCCTGGCTTATAATCATTCGTCCGAGATGGGACCGGGTTCCAATCCCGTGAGGCATAGATGTCGTGTTTGTTTTACAGCTCTGGCTGGCTCCCCATTCCCTGAAACTAATGGCCTTAAATTAGGGACGGGCTGCTTCTTATAGCCCATCGAGTTGCTCACGGTGGTCGCTAAACCTTAAAAATAAAAAAAAACTATGTGTTAACATTGTCCTCCGATGTTGAGGACTCTTTGAAATACTTGTCCAAGGGCTTGTCCAAGGACATCGCCTTTCTTTTCTCGTCGTAAATCACTTTGCAGCCAGCAATGGCATCATGCGCTACTCCAAACACTTTCGCGATCCTTTCGGGATCTGGATCCTGAGACTTAAAACCAGCCAGTCCTTCTTGAATCATTCTGAAGCATTCTGACATCCGCTTAGCTTCAGATCGTTTCGGTGATTCAGTTTCTTTTTTCTTTTTTGAAACCTCGTCTTCGTTTCTTTGCTTTAATATCTATCAACGGTGGCGGTCATACTGTCGACAATCAAAATATAGACACCATAATTCCGACGGGGTCATGATGGACAGTCAAAATGTCGACTTGGTCATAATGCCGACAGGGTCCAGAAAATGTCCATATGGTACTCTAACTTAGACCTTAGATGGTTATTGGAAGAGGTCGGGGCCGGGGTCAAGCCCCCCCAAATTTTCCTAAAATCTACAGCTTCCAATTTAGAACCACCAAATTTGGTATGCTATCTCATGGTACTCTAACTTAGACCGTAGACGGTTATTCGAAGGGATCAGAGCCTGGAGTCAGAGCACCCCACCCGTAAAATCTTTCGTAAAATCTGCAGTTTTTGATTTAGAACCACCAAATTTGGTATATTATTTCATGGTACCCTAACTTAGACCGTAGACGTTTTTTGGAAGAGGCCGGGGCCTGGAGTCAAGGGGCTTACAAAATTACAAAATTTTCGTAAAATCTACAGTTTTCAATTTAGAACCACCAAATTTGGTATGCTATCTCATGGTACTCTAACTTAGACCGTAGACGGTTATTCGAAGGGATCGCGGCCTGGGATCAGAGCACTCCTCCCATAAAATATTTTGTAAAATCTGCAGTTTTTGATTTAGAACCACCAAATTTGGTAAACTATTTCATGGTACTCTAACTTCGACGGTAGATGGTTTTTGGAACGGGTCGGGCCCTGGATCAGGGGCCCCCATACAAAATTTTCGTAAAATCAATAGTTTTCAATTTAGCACCTCCAAATTTGGTATACAATTTCGTGGCTTTCTGACTTAGACCGTAGACGGTTTTTCGAAGGCGTCGGCGCCCGGGGTCAAGGGGCCCCCCATACAATATTTTCGTAAAATCTGCAGTTTCCGATTATGAACCACCAAATTTGGTGTACTTTCTCACTGTACTCTAACTTAGACCGCTGGCGGTAGGCGTCGGGGCCCGGGGTGAAGGGCCCTCCTTCAAATTTTTCGTAAAAGTCCCATTTTTTACTCTTAAGAACTGAAACACAATTCAGCAATCCATAACCCGACCTACGGTCTAAGTTAGAGGCCGTAGATAACAATAAAGTGCAAACATACCGGTTAATGGTGTATTAAGAACACAAATTAATAAACGTTAGTTTTCACCCCCAATGTGCGGCTTATCATGCAAAAGTAGGATGTAATGTAAATAAAGAGTTCCAGATATTCAAAATTCAAAACGGTAAGAAAAAGTTTATCGATGCCAATGTCAAGTCGTATGCTCACGACATCACATAGGTACATTGCATTTCAGTGTCGCGGGATTATCAGAAGCACACGCCAGATGTACTGAAGTTCTATTAGATGTCTCCTCAAAGGTCGGTTTTTCCATTCCTCTTCCTTTCTTTTTGTTTCGTAAATTTAAATTTACTAAATCAAAAAATTAAAAATAATAGTACTGGAAAATTACAGGAATATCTTTTTTATTCATTAACTTTCACCCGCTGAACTTGGTAATTCCACAAATAGTAATATTTACCCGGAAAATACCGGGTACCCCTGCTATTAGGAACTAAAGATAATGTCACACGTTTACTCAGGTACAAAACAATAATTATAAAGCCCTAGACCTAAGCCTTTTTAGCAATTTTCAGTCAGCTGTACTAATTTTCATAAGGTTTGCATAGCAAGTCAAGATTTTAGCAATGCTCTTTACTGAGGTAGAAATAGTTTTCAGTCCGCCGAGCTAATATTCATACAGTTTTCATAGAAAATCAAATAAATTGTGTTGAACTTTTACTCGAGCACAAAACTAATTGATATGCCCGACGCCTTGGCATATGCCTCATATTTAGTAATTTTTATAACGACGTGATCATATAAGATTTGCATGACAAATCAATTTAAGAGTGTTACGCTTATTAAAAAATTCTTTAAAAGGCCTAGGCCTAGAAGCTAATAATTAATATTTGGTGCCTAAGTGAAAATGCAACATTGTTAACTTGATTTGTTATGCAAACCTTATAAATATGAGCAAAGCGATTAAAAGTTGCTGAAAAGTCTTTGTAAGTAATATTTTTTTGAGTGAGTTCAAGTGTAATATACGAAATGTTGACAGGTCAAAATATCTAAAGTAACAATGAAATTTGGAATATTTCTTTTTCTTTCTTTTATTTCAATTTTGACACTTATATTAAGTTCAGAAAATATTTATATTTCTACTTATTTTTTTATCTTCACTGTGCTTTTAACAGAATTTCTTACCATGTTTTAGGCATTTTATTTTGTGTGGTTACATTATTTTTATGTTTTGGGCATTTTATTTTGTACGTGCATTTTTGTAATATTTTGTTAATTTTATTTTCTGTGGTGGTTGTAATGTAATGTCGACAGGATCAAAATGGGAAATTGTGGACAGCCACAATGCCTACTTCCTTAAAAAAATTCAGATACAGTATATGTTTTTGTATTGATTTATACCACTTACTCATTAAGCGACTACAGGTTTCTTTAAATAGAAACTTTTTCTCGGAGCCTTCTGTTTCCTCTACCTAGCTTTTTCGGCTCCGCAATTTCTTTTCTTGGTTTTAGAATATTTTCCTTATAGTTACTCCATTTTCTCGTGTAAATTCCTTATGTGGTATGTCTCTTCTATCGAAGGATTTTACAATTATACATGAAGCCCTGTTGCTAAAGTAAATAACAATATTTCCAGCTGAAACAGCGCAGTTTCCCGCTATTAACTCAAATAAATAAAACAAAAACAACAAATCTGGGCAATGGTTGAGGCGTCAGACAGTACTTACTGGTAACCTGGCAAAGTTTTGAGGAAGAATGAGCTTAAGAATTTCTAACTCCAACAAAAAAGAATAACCGCACTGTACCTCATCCCATCCCCTGGCGCCGGCCTTTGGACGTCTTGAATGAGAATTCCAAAGGACACATCTGTATCGTAATTGCCTGAGAATCCGTGACAATCTTCTGGTGTCGTAGTAGAAAAACACACTTCCTGCTTCGCCTACATTGCTTGCATGTTAATTCCAACGAACAAAGTTTTGCTCTGACATTGGAGTTCTGCTGCTTTTGTTGGAACATTTTCCGCTGAGATACACAGCTTTCAGTATAATCTTCATGATACACGGGAATACGCTTCCGCGTAAAACACACGTTTCACGGCGATGAACTACAATTAGCGAAAGCGAGGTGCGATACAGGGTAAGTCGGGCGAAACGGATCTTACCTTAGAAAGTTGGGGGAAGGTGTTGCATGAGAAACAGTGTTTGGCTTACAGATCATTTGGGACGTAGGGTTTTTTAAGACGTCACGGGGTAAACAAATTGTCTTTTCAGTATAACAATTTTCTTTCATACGCAAGGTGCAGCACCAAAAAAATGTGGATTTATTTTTGAAAATTAGCGTGGTGCCTACCCGCCCAGAGTACAGCGGCCCAGTCCGCGCCTGCTGCCGCCCCCGGAACCTGACGCCCGGGTGCTTTGCATCCGTTGATACCCCACTTGGAGCAGCCCTACTGTAAAATACAGTACATGTACCTCTGCATTTTGGAAAAATAAAAGATAAGATGCCAATCCCTAATCTTAACCTTTTCTTGTGACCGCGGCAAAATCTTGACCATCGCCTAAACCCCAACTGGAGGAACAGGCTTCACGTGATCCCCTTTATTCTGAATGTTTTATTGAATGGTTGCTCATTTGTTCGTAGTTAACTGGCGGGCAAATAACTTATTTGTTCAGGCCTTTGTTGCGCTTTGTCAAGTGATAATAGTGGAAATATATCATTCTAAATAATTTGGAAGGAGAAAGTGCATTGTTTTCCGAAGACACTATGACAGGTAAAATATGTAACATAGTTAGCTCTCAAAAAGGAAATGATTTGCTGGAATGGAAAGAGTATTTATTTTCCCATAACAGAGTGCGGATGATTTATGATATTGGCAGAAATTATGGAAACTGTACTGGCTTTGCTAGTACTATTCTTATTGGAGATAAACACAGGATGCGCAGTGAGAAACCATATAATCATGCTCAAAGACAGAAGAAAAGTGATTGCTGTTGCAAGAGCGCAAGTAAAAGAACGAGCAAGAAATACGGACGAAGCCCCCGCATAAAATTATTCGAACCGTGACAACGTCAATGGCTTCAGTAAGTGCAGCTTACATGCCTAATATGGATGCGCGAAGGCAAGTTGTAAAACAAATACGAAAATATTTGTTTTACAACTTAAGAATGGATCGATGTCCCAATTGTTTTACAGGAAATAGATGGTGCAAAATTTCTTGGCAGAGACAGCGCATTTGGAGATCAAAGAATTCTTTTATTTTCAACAGAAAATAATTTTCGAAAGTTTCAAGAAGCACCTTTCTGGATCATGGATGGGGTATTTAAAACTTGTCTAACTCTATTTAGGCAATTATATACCATCCATGCTATGGTTGGAACGAATCCAGAGACGCTAAGATTTGTCCCACTAGTTTATGGGCTACTTTCCAGAGCAAGAATGAAGAATGTTATATTGTACAAGATTTTTGCAGGATTTACAAGACTATGCATGAGACTATGATATTCAGCTTGCAACACAATATACGTATAATGACAGATTTTGAAATAGCTACCATTAATGCTGCTAGAAAGGAACTTTGAAGCAGCACACACAAATGTTGTTGGTTTCATCTCGGAAAAAATGTTTGGAGGAATATACAGTCTTCTGGCATAGCCTCGGAATATGAGGAAAACTATGAGTTTGCTCTCAAAATCAGACATTTGCAAGCACTCGCATTTCCTTCATCTGATGAAATTCCAGCTGCTTTTGAAGAAGTGAAATCAATTTTACTAGAACATGCAGATTCTGGAGTTCAGTAATTTGAGAAAAATTATGTTCTTGGAAGATTTCGTGGAAGCAGACGAAACAATCCGAGCAGAAGCCCTCCGCTTTTCCCACCAACAATTTGGTCAGTAAGTGAAAACATTTTACTTGGTTTTCCCAAAACACAAAACAAACTTGAAGGATGGAACGGACGCTGGAATACAATTCTGGGAGAGAAAAAACTGGGATTCCATAAAATAATCAGTGAAATTGCAAAAGAGCAGAGAACAACTATGGCTAAAATTGAAAGAGTGATAGCACAGATTCCAACAAAACCACCCAGAAGAGAAACGCTAGGAAGAGAAAAAGGAATTCAAACTTCTTTGGCGCACAGAGACAATGTTAACGTGCAAGACTTTTTAAGAGAAATTTCTTATAATTCTACCCTTTACTGAAATGTGCTGGTATTTTTCACTAATTGAAATATACCTTTTACTAACTCGTATTTAAATTTTTCAAGAATGTAGTTCTTCCGAAGATGCAAGAATGTAAAACACAACACAAAATTAAAAAAGACAAAATTTTCATAATAGCATGTCAAAAACATAAAATGTGAAAATGTAATTCAACAGGTAAAACAAATAAAAATTCAAAATGCAATCACAAATTCACAAGCATAACAAAAATGCGAAACGCTATGTAACACGTACAACATAAAATAAATCAAATGCCGAAACATAAAAAAATGCACATGTGATGTATAAAATGCACAAAATAAAATAAATGCCAAAACAAGGAAATGTACAGGCTATGTAAAATGTACAAAATAAATTAAATGCCAAAACAAAGAAATGTACAAGCTATGTAAAATGTAAAATACCAAATGAAATAAATGCCATATTCATAAGGATTGCATGACAAGTCAAGTTAATAATGCGCTTTTACTTAGGCTTCAAACAATAATTATTAGCCTCTATACCTTTTCAAAAATATTTAATAAGCGCAACATTGTTAACCTGACTTGTCATCAAACCTTATCAAATATGACCATGTCATACAATTACTTAAAAGACTTGTGCCTAAGTCTAGGGGCTATTTAAAGTTTGTACTCGAGTAAAAGCGCAACACAATAAACTTGACTTTCTGTGAAAATTTTATGCATATGAGCACGGTTGATTGAAAACTGATAAAAAGGCTGAAGGCCTGTTTATTAATTTTAGTGCTTGTGTAAAAACGCAGTACCATATCTTGGCATGTTATCGAAACCTTGTGAATAAGTCGGACTAAGAACTCCTGAAAAGAGGCTAGGCCTAAGGTCTTGTAATTAAGGTTTTGTGACAGAGTGAAAGTGCAACATTAATAACTGGACATGTTATGTTAACGCTGTGAATATGAGCACGGCGGTTTAAAAATTTCAAGAAATAGCCTCTGGGATTAATGTGTTGTAGCTGAGTAAAAGTGTAACATTATCTTTATTTTCTATATAAACCATATTACGTGCTGAAATGGCCCAACTATATACAGGGTGGTTCCTAAAGTCCTAAGTCACCTCAATAACTTGGGAACAAAGATAGCTAGAGCTATGAAAGTAAGGTATGGTGTAGTAAAATAACCATGAGCTATCGAACGAGAGTGACTGCAGCGCCCCTAGTGGCAAAATGTGGAAGTTAGCACTCCTATTTCGAAAACCATGAGAGATACGGGAAAGAGATCAATTAGAAACTTGTGGAACATCAACGAATTAGTAAAAAACGACATATGGTAGAAACTGCTGGGGTAAGTAGAAGGCTGGAAACGTGAGGGAAACACAAGGTTTATTATACTCAGGCATGAATACAAATGGAGTACATTGGTCGTATTTAATGCAACAGCGGTACTTACATAACGTTACGTTTAACGTAAATAGGGTTCAATATGGCCACCATCTGCTACAATACACATTTTAATGCGAGACAGAACTTCCCGTTGTACGTTCGCCAGCATAACAGGTGTCACGCTCTCCCATGCAGCGACGATACGCATTCGGTGATCGTAGAGACTCGTCGGTTCCACCCTGTACACGTTATCCTTTAGGTAACCCCAGAGGAAGAAATCCATGGGAGTTAGATCCGGGGATCGTGGATGCCACGCTACGGGACCACCATAACCGATGATCTGTTGCCTGAAAGTGTCGGACAAGAAGTACCGTACCGCTGTTGGTTGATGTGCCGGAGCGCCGTCATGCTGAATCCATAATGAGCGTACATCTTGCAGAGACAGATCATCTAACCACTCAGATATTGTGATTTGTAACAGCTGCAGGTATCATCTTCATTTAATGCGCCCTCACAGAACACAGATCCAACAATCGGTCCTTCCAGATGCCACACCAAACATTGATCGACCAGCACACCTGATGCCTCATTTCCCGTGTAAAAATGATTCTGAACTGCCCAGTAATGGTTGTTTTGTTTATTCAGCACCCCGACGCGTGTGAACTGCGCCTCGTCAGTCGAAAGGATGTTTGATAGAAAGGCCGCATTTTCTTCTACGGTGTTCATTACAAAACTGCACCAATCTAGACGTCGTTGGTTATCCCCTAGCCTTAGTACGCGCAGCGGTACTGTACGGTATGGGTGGGCACTATGCTGATGCAAAATGTTCCACACACGGGATTGTGATAAGCCGCATGCCATACTGACTTCCCTCGTACTGGTGTATGGGTTGGCCAAAACGTATGCCAGAACGTCGACTGGTTGCACATCCCTACCCAATCCGGTGGGTCGGCCCGAACGGGGACGCGCTGCAATACTGTCTGTCTCTCGTAGCCGTCGAACCACGATGTCGGCGATGGATGTGTCGGAAATCGCAAGCCAAACTGACGTGACGCTTCCCTCGCGTTGCGTCCGAATTCTCCACATAGTAGTACCATCTCGCAATACTGTTCATTCGAATAGCCTGCGATGCTTGTTCTTTACCCGATACTCAGGTTACGCATGACATAGCTCCTGACCGACGATCCTTTATACATTGCCACGCCGCGCCTGATACGGCCGGTGAGGTGTTATGTCACAAAAGAATTTTCATACGACACTCACATGCGTGCGGTCGCATGCGTCACACATTTCTCACTGCTAGACTGTTACCGCGACAACGACACGAACCGGCTTCGAACAAGTTGGCGTTTCCAGCCTTCTACTTACCCAGCTGTTTCTACCAAAAGTCGTTTCCTACTAATTCATTGATGCTCTACAAGTTTCTAGTTGATCTCTTTCCCGTATCTCTCATGGTTTCCGAGATAGCAGTGCTAACTTCCACATTTTGCCACTAGGGGCGCTGCAGTCACTCTCATCCGATAGCGCATGGGGTTTTTTTCTATACCATACCTTACTTCCACAGCTCTAGCTGTCTTTGTTCACAAGTTATTGAGGTGACTTAGGACTTTAGGAATCACCCAATATACGAATACTTCAACCATATACCGAAGCGCTGACAAGGTGAAAACAAAAGTGCGATTTTGTACGGTCCCCTAACATTTTGTGGCCAGCCTACATGGAAGTGGACACGTTTATATCAAAAACGTACTTTTCATACGGCTCCATAACAAATAGCAATGGGCACGTCGCAAACCTTTTTTTTTAGTTGGGGATTTAACGACCACCGTGATCAATTCACTGGGCTATAAGCAGTCGGCCGTTTCTAATTTTGGGCCACTGGTTCCAGGGAAGGGGGACAGCCAGTGCCAGAAGTTAATCAAAACATCCATGCCTCACCGGGATTTGAACCGGGACACTTGCGCTACCGTAGCTGCTCACGTTGAAATCAAAAATGTATTTTCCATATGGCCTCAAACGCTCTTATAGGTATACTAGGTGGAACTGGGAGCAAAGAAATCATTGATATAATTTCTACAAGCAGGGGTACCGGGTATTTCCAGGGTACATATTAGTATTTGTGGAATCCCCAAGTTCAGCGGGTGAAAGTTAATGAATAAAAAAGATATTCCTGTAATTTTCCAGTAAACTTATTTTAATTTTTTTTATTTACTTAATTTAATATTACGAAACAAAAAAAAAAAGAGGAATGGAAATACTTATCTCCGAGTAGGCATCTACAGACCTGCGTACATCTGGCGTGTGTTTCTAAGAATCCCGCGACACTGAAATGCAATGTACCTACGTGATGTCGCGCGCATGCGACTTGAAATTCTTAATCTCACCTTTTTTTTGCAGTTTTGAATTTTGAATATCTGGAACTCTCTATTCATATTACATTGTATTTCGGGCTGATACGCCGCCCGTTGGTTGCGAAAGCTAAGCATTATTAATTTGTGTTTTTAATACACCATTAACCGGATATTTTTGCAATTTATTGTTGCCTACAGTCACTAACTTAGACCGCAGGTTGCTTAGTTGGTTGGTTAGATAGTTGGTGTTTTGTGGCCCAAGAGACACAAAGGGCCAAAGAGCCCCTTAGACCGCAGCTCGGGTATTGGAGTGCTGAACTGTGTTGCAGATCTTACCTTCGAAAAACCGTCTACAGTCTAAGTTAGAGTACCATGAGATAGTATGCCAAATCTGATGGTTCTAAATTAAAAACTGTAGATTTTACGAAAATTTTGTATTTAGCCCCCTTGACCCAGGGCCCCAACCCCTTCCAAAAACCGTCTACGGACTAAGAGTATCATGAGATAGTATACCAAATTTGGTGGTTCTAAATTGAAAACTATAGATTTTTTGGAAAATTTTGCATGTGGGCCCATTGACCCCGGGCCCTGACCCCTTCCAATAGCCGCCTACGGATTGAGTGAGAGTACCATGAGATAATACACCAAATTTGGTGGTTCTGAATGAAAAACTGTGGATTTTACGAAATTTTGTATGGGGGCCCCTGGACCCGGACCAAGACCGTTCCAAAACCGTCTGCGGTCTATGTTAGGAAACCATGAAATACACTGCTGGCCACCCAAAATGCAACACTAAGAAGGAAACATCCGATTGGCCTTCAATTCGCAGCATGCGTTGCCGACGAGAGGACATGCAAACGATTAGCATTGCACGGCACATGCAAGTCATATGCGCCCGGCCCGCCACCGAGAAGCACTATAAGAAGGGTGCACAGAAGGTGGGGTGTAAGTAGTGGAAGTGTGTTGTGCTGCCGGACCTGTGCGTGGGAAGCTTCCTGATGCCTCGTCGCAGAATACGGCAGTCATTCCAGAACGTTTCGGAGTTCGACAGAGGACAAATAGTGGCTTATCGCGACAGTGGTTAGTCGTACCGACACATTGGTGCCCGTGTGGGACGACATCCAGTCACAAAGAGGCGAGTATGGATTCGGTGGGTGCAGGAGGGATGGACAGACCGACGTCAGCGATTGCCGCAACCGTGGCGCACCACCGAACAAGAGGACCGGCAAGTTGTGCGGCGGGCATTGGCGGCTCGCACTGCCACATCCCTAATGTTAGCACAGGAATTAGGGTGTGTTGCGCAACAACCTGCGTCAGCCTGTACCGTTCGACGTCGTCTGCAGGAGCGGGGACTTGTCGCACGGCGCCCATTGCTCCGTTTATCATTGACTTTTCCCCACCGGCGAGTGCGGCGGCAGTGGGCCGTTGAACGCCGCATCTTGACTGCGGAATGGCATGACATTGTCCTCTCTGACGTATCCCGCTTCTGCTTGCAACACCACGATGGTCGGATCCTCATATGGAGGCACCGCGGCAAGAGACTGTATGACGCCTGCATTATGCATCGCCATGCCGGTTCGTCGCCTGGCGTTATGGTTTGGGGCGCAATTGGATATGACACCCGCACCCCTCTAGTGCGCATCGCCGGTACATTCACCAGCCACCGCTACATCTCCGACGTTTTGGAGCCTGCAGTCCTCTCTTGCCTTCAGGACCTGCCAGTGGCCACGTTTCAACAGGGCAATGGGCGCCCGCACGTGGCACTCATCGTGCAACAGTTCTTCACGGCCCACCAGGTGTCACTGCTGCCGTGGCCCTCCTGTTCTCTCGATATGTCGCCCATCGAACATGTCTGGTCGCTGACCGGCAGCCGAGTGGCCCGGCAAGCACCACCCGCGGCGGTGCATGATGAACTCTGGCAACGTGTGGAAGCAGCCTGGACCGACATACCCCAAGCCCACGTCCAAAACCTCTTTCGTTCGATGCCGCGGCGTATAGCGGCCGTTATTGCCAACCATGGGGGCCACACGAACTATTGATGTATGCGTGTTTCGCAAGTTGTACAGGCCTGTAAGTTCAATGGGTTCATCTTTGTATCTGTTGTAATGTGTCCAGTAAATCTGGCTTTGTTATCTTGTGTCCTTCTTGGTGTTGCATTTTGGGTGGCCAGCAGTGTAGTATACTAAATTTGGTGGTTCTAAATTAAGAACTGTAAATCTTACGCAAATTTTGTTTGGGAGCTCCTGTCCCTAGACCCTGACCCTTCCGAAACCGTCTACGATCTAAGTTAGAGTTCCATATGATAGTATATCAAATTTGGTGGTTCTAAATTGGAAACTGTAGTTTTGCGAAAATTTTGTATGAGGGCCCCTTCACCCCGTGCCCCGACCCCTTCCAAAAACCATCTACCATCTAAGTTAGAGTACCATGAGATAGTTTACCAAATTTGGTGGTTCCTAATTGAGAACTGTAGATTTTACGAACATTTTGTATGGGGGGGGACTCTGACCCAGGGCCCTGACCCTTCCGAAAATCATGTACCGTTTAAGTTAGAGTACCATGAGATAGTATACCAAATTTGGTGGTTCTAAATTGAGAACTGTAGATTTCACGAAAATTTTGTATCGGGTAGGGCTCTGACCTCGGACGTCGATCCCTTCCAATAACCGTCTGCGGTCTAAGTTAGTAGGAATGCGATTTATCGGATCACTAATATAGTGCTACTACTTCGTACATATTTGGTGTACTGTTCCTCGTTATCAATTTGATTTGTTCTTTTTATAAATTAATTTATCTTTCTTCGTCCTGTAGCTCTATTAATTCGTTAGCATACTTCAAGACGTTAAAATTTTAAAAATTGGCCAACTGTGAGGGAATAATCGAATAGCGAAAACTTTGAATCAGCAGTCATATTGGTCCACAGAAATCCCATTCTGACGTCACGTGAATAAGGCCCATTGCACTTACGAGGGTCATAAGAAAAGTTGTGCACACGTTAATCTAAAACGGAAGCGGATGATGCAATCGGAAAAATGATTGCGCCATGTCAAGGTCAGACTCTCAGCAGCAACGCAGTGGTGTTAGAACGACACGCTATCATTTGCTGTGTGGATGTGGGCGGGTTTGGAAATAGAAGCGTGCAGCTCCACAGGTCGAGTCACAGCATTAGACCAGCGTTCGTACGCGAAAATAGAAACTCTGCGGGGAAAAACTCCAACACAGATATCCACGTTGCCTTGCAAGAAGTTTGTGGGGAAGGAACGTTTGATCGAAGCATAATTACTCGCTGGGCATCGCACTTTCGGGAGGGCCGAAGCAGCATCGAACATGATCCCCGCTCAGGCCGACCTCACAAACGGTGATAGACAAAACATCTGTCACCATTGTTGCAACGCTTCTCGAAGAGAATCGTCGTTTGACAGTCGAGGAGATTGCTCATCAGGGAAATTTGTCCACCATGTCTCTTCACCGGAATTTAGCAGACTCACTGGAAAAAAGAAAAATCTCCGCGCGCTAGCTGCCCTATCAATTCACCCCCTAGCAGAAAGCAGCCAGAGTGAGCATCGCACAGGATCAGCGCCACAGGTTCGAAAGGGAGGGCAACACATTCCTGAACAGAAGTGTCGCAATTGATGAGACTTGGACCCGTGAATTTGAGCCGGAACTGAAACCACAATCAGCAGCATCCAAGTTCCCCACGCCACCTAATTCTCGTCGGCAGCAATTCAAAGTGAAGCAACTGATGATTTTTGCGTACGATGCCCAGGGTGTTGTGGTCTCTGATCGAGTGCTGGTAGGGCAAAATGTCAACGCACAATATTATCGTGACTTTCTGAGTACAACGTTGAGACTAAAAATTCGTCAAAATTGCCCCCACTTGTTGGAAGCGGGAGAGATCTTGCCACGTGGCAACGTATTGTGTCATGGCGCAGCGTCGGTAAGGGGAATTTTGTCGAAATATGGCTGGGAAACTTTAACCCACGCACCATACAGCCCTGATCTCAGTCCACCCGACTTCGATCTCTTCCAAAGTTAAGAAATCGGATTCGTGTCATCCGCTACGAATCGCTGGACGAACTGTCATTGGACGCGACCCGAGTAAAACGACAGTTGGAAAAAGATGGCGTACTACGGGGCATCCACGACCTGCCTCACCCCTGGCACGATGTCATCAGCATCGGAGGGAAGTATACTGAACGGCAATAAGGTTAGTTTTCTCGGTTGCTTCACACTTTTCTCAAAAATGGACAGTATGCAAAACTTTTGTTAGAGCTCCCTTATTTGTCGCTCCGAGTCTGTTGTGGATATTTGCAGTGATTGAAAGTAGCACTCTACAAGTAGCGCTGCGACTGTAGCATGCTACTTTTAGAGTAGGGTCGCATGTAGCATCGCTACAAATAGGAAAAAAGTAGTTGTAGCAGTAGCACGCTACAAAATAAAGTAGCTTGTAGCAGAAAATTACGCTACAAAGCGTACTCCTTTAAAGAATTTGGTTAAAAAAATGTATTCTTCAAATCACGTGACATTTCCAGACTTCCTGAAGTGTAATTGGCTGCAACGGGTGATCCGAGAGTGCTCTGCCTACAATAACATACCTGACTTAACTTACACTGTGAAAGCTCGTCAAATTGTTAACTGGGAAATCTCAACTAGCCACAGAAGACGCGAGGTACGAGGAAAACGTCTCTTTTTTACGCTTTCTAACCGTAGGTTGAAGAAGCGTATATGCTCCAGCTTTGTCCGTCCGTCCGTCCGTCCATCCGCACGATAACTGGCGTAAAAATGGTTCGATTTCGATGAAATTGTAGTATGTGGTAGGGGACCACCTGGGGACGAACTCTATTGAAAATGGGACAAATGGGGTCAAAGGTCACGACGTAGGAGCGGGATCCATTCCATTGCACTTATGCGTCATAACTTGCGTGAATATGGTTCGATTTCAATGCAATTTTACTAGTGGTAGGAGGAGAGCATGCGGGCGAACCCTATTCAAAATGGGTGAACTGGAGTCAAAGCTCAGGACATAAGAGCGGGATGCATACCATTGCCCTTATGGGTCATAACGTGCGTAAAAATGGTTCGATTTCGACGAAATTTCAGTATGTGGTAGGGGACCTCATGGGGACAAACCCTATTGAAAATGGGCGTAATGGGTTCAAAGGTCAGGACATAGGATTACGATCCATTCAATCGCCCTTATCCCATATTATTAAGGTGGACGTCAAGTAATTTTGCTTTCTATACTTCCAATGGGAAAACTTTTGTACACATTTCCTTCACAATTAATGAGTTCCCAAAGATGAAAATTTGAACATCGATTAAAATAACTTCATATTATGACTTGGAATACTTAATATTTTCTAAAACATAACCATAATTTTATTAAAAATCAATACCTTTTTCTTTGGTGGTGTTGAAACCAGAAAAAGGATGGCGCGACCTGTACTTTGATGACGTCAGTAGACAAACAAATGTTGGATTGCATAATTATGATTATGTTTTAGAAAATATTAGGTATTCCAAGTTATAAAATGAAGCTATTTTAATCGATGTTCAAATTTTCATCCTTGTGAACGCATTAATTGTCCAGAAAAAGATGGCGCGACCTGTATTTTCATGGCGTCATGTAGACAAACAAATGTTGGATTGCATAATTATGGTTATGTTTTAGAAAATATTAAGTATTGCAAGTTATAAAATGAAGATATTTTAATCGATGTTCAAATTTTCATCCTTGGGAACGCATTGATTCAGAAGAAAATATGTACAGAAATTTTTCCGTTCGAAGTACAGGAAGCAAAATTACTTGACGTTCACCTTAAAGGAGCAATTCTTGTATGTATGTAAATTTTATTTTGAAAACAGCTCTAAGGATTTTGATGAAAGTCGTTAACCTACCGTTTTCTGATTTTAGAAATCGATTTAGCTTGAACTCGACTTTACGAAAATTCTTTTAGTGTGTTACATAACCACCCTGAATTACCACGTTTTTAGTGTAGTGTCGTGGCGTCATCGCATTAGATGTTGGCGCACGGTCACGCCATCTATCTCACTACGTCACGCGTTGTGTGTGGATCCTATTAAAGTTTTATGACGTAACACTCTTGCGAGTAGATGGTCGCGATTCCCATCTGCCTCATTACGTCACGCGTCGTGTGCGTATGCCCGTCCGCACGATAACTCGCGTAAAAATCGTTCGATTTCGATGAAATTTTAGTATGTGGTAGGGGAACACCTGGCAAGGAACCCTATTGAAAGTGAACGAAATGGGGTCGGTCAAAGGTCAGGACATAGGAGCGGGATCCATTCCACTGCTCTTATGCGGCATAACTAACGTAAGAAAGGTTCGATTTTGATTAAATTTCAGTATGTGGTAGGGGACCACCTGGGGACAAACCCTGTTGAAAATTGGCGAAATGTGGGTCAAAGGTCAGGACAAGAGCGGAATCACTTTAATCGCCATTAAGCGTCATAACTTACGGAAAAATGTTTCGATTTGGATGAAATGTTAGTATGTTGTAGCGACCTGCCTGGAGACGAATCCTATTGAAAATGGGCGAAATGGGGTCAAAGGTTAGGACTCAGAAGCGGGAACTATTCCATAGCCCTTATGCATCATAGCTTACGTAAAATTGCTTCGATTGCGACAAAACTGTATCATGTTATTTCGGAGGTATACGGAACCAGTTCTGTTGAATATCATCGAAATGGGATCGAAGGTCAGGGCACAGGAGAGTTATTTATTCCACAGCCATTTTCCTCATAACTTGAGTAGTAACTTGAGTAATGATTTCTAGTATGTTGGAAAGCGTATCATAATCAATGCATTGCATGATTTTACTAACTTGTTTTATTTTATTTTTATTTTGGTAAGGCAGTGTTCATGATTGGCAGTGTTCGCCGCAATCAACCATGATTGCGGCGTTAACGACTACAATGAGCAACTCGATAGGCTATAAGTAGTCACACGTTCCTAATTTAGGACCACTGGTTCTTCCAGGAAAGGGAGGAAGGCAGTACAGTAAGGTAAAAACAACATTCGTGCCTTACCGGGACCCATCAAGGACAAACGGTCAGAAATCAGCGCTTAGACCACTGTCCACAGGGTGTATATATATATTTATTTTTCATTGAAGGTTTTACGACTACCTTGAGCAACTCAGTAGGCTATAAGCAGTCGCGTGTCCCTAATTTAGGGCCACTGGTTCCAGGGAAGGGAAAGAGCTTTTCTAGTTGACACAAGTTACTGTAAAGGCAGTGTTCCGTTTTGTCTCTCATTGAGAAGAATATTCATTTTTATTCTTTATTAGAATGCCAACAGGGCCTCCCATTTTAGTGTCACTTATTTCTACAAACAGCGTATGTTTTTCAAACAATGCATGAGAAATCTCCCGTAGCCCGTTCGTAAAACCTTTATGCACTCAATGGACAAAACATCAGAGACGCTTCCCAAATAGCGTATCGATCATTCTCTAGAGCAAACAACAGCCTGTAAACGCTGAAGCATCGACTCCACCAGATGCCGGAGAGTTTCCGGATATAATGTCAGCCATGCCTGTTACAGCATTGTCTACACCTCTTCCAGAAACGTCGGTTCAGGATCCATGGATCTGATGTTCTCTTCTACGGCATCCCAGAGAGCTTCCACAGGGTTTACATCTGGGGACGTTGGGGGGCTACTGGATGTTCCGAACTCAGATAAGTGTTCCTCGAGCCATGCATGGGTGGTTGCGCACCGGTGAGGCGGTGCGTTGTTCTTCTTGAACAGACCATCGGCCGCAGGATGAGCAATGGCCATGAAGGCGGGTAGATAATCATCTGGCACATGTTGGTAGGGCGCAGTGGTTTAGGACCTCTCCAGGCACAATACAATACCTAATGTGTCCCAAGAGATGGCCCCACAAACCATGACAGAGCCACCACCGCCTTGGACAGAGCCGACCTGGCAGGACGGGGCGATGACCTCATGCTCTTGACGCCACATTTGCACCCACCCGTGATCTCGGTACAGCTGAAAACGGGATTTATCTGAGCACACGACGCGCAGCCACTCCACAGAGGTTAAGTTTCGATATTCCCAGCACCAGGTGAGGCATAATTTCGAAAGACAAGCAGTCAGTGGTGACACATGGGTAGGGCGTCGGTTCGTGTAGTCCAGGGTATGCAGAATGCGCAGTACCATTCGCCCGCTGACGCCGTTTGGGACACCGGTATTTAACCTGGATGTGACTTACGCCGCCTTTGCTAAGTGTTCTGCGTGTACCAGCCTGGATATTCTACGTCGACCCGGTCATCTGTAGCGTGTGGTCCGCCACAGGTTGCTCTATGGATGCTGATACGTCAGTCGAT
This sequence comes from Macrothele yani, assembly GCA_039090855.1. NCBI lineage: Eukaryota > Metazoa > Arthropoda > Arachnida > Araneae > Macrothelidae > Macrothele > Macrothele yani. The sequence continues at coordinate 128,383,710 of CM076989.1, read as the reverse complement.
GGAATATTCGTGGTACACCCTTAGTATGGTTTCCCTATGAATTCAAGGGTTCTTACAACGTGGGCGATAGAAGGACCCCCATCTGCCTTGCGCTGACAATGCGCCCACGATCATAGTCTTTCAGATCACCACGTTTAGCCATGTTCGTCGATTCCTATATACTATTCGGAAGCCCAGCTGTCACCTTATTTATTATCCTGCGTTCGGTGTGGGTCTGTTCCATTCCGCGCGGGCGATGCGCATATTAAATGCCCATCACCTGAGTCGAATATTTTGAATTTGTTTGATATTTTGTCAGTAGTACCTCGTGAGTATTCTACTTTGCTGGCCTTCAGTAAGTCCATCAATTGTTGCTTTGGTATCTTTAGCAAGATTTTGCTTTTCTTGCAAGAAAAATCAAAATGTTTTTGTTCCCCCTTCGCATTGTTGCCAACTGAAAATAATACTTTCAGACCGTTCCACAAAAACTGAGAGTATTATTTTTTTGTTGGCAACAGGGCGAAGGGGGAAATAAACGCGAAAAGAAATAACTGAGTTAAGGAAGTATCGATGGCAACAGTTATTATCCGTGGCAGACGATTCTCGTTTGTTATTGCTCAGTTGTTTAAGGTACGTCTACGTTAGAAGTGAAATGCGTTGTGCGATAAAATGTGGATATCTTTAGGGTAAAACGGCTCAAGAAACAGTTGATTTAATGAAAAAAAGCTTACAAAGATGAATGTTTGGGTGAGTCAGCGATTTTTAGACGGCACTATGATTTCAGAAAAAGCCGTTTGTCGGCAGAACTCACTCCTATGCCTGGTCGACCTGAAAGTGTTGTTACGGAACGTATTGGTAACACTGTTTGGGCAATCCTGCAAGCCTATCGACGAATGACGTGTGAAGACATAGCGGCGTCAACTGCTATTTCAAAAACGCCGGCATTCCGCTTTCTACGCGACAAATTACTGCTGCATCGTGTGTGTTCCAGAAGGGTAGCTCATCACCTGACGAGAGAACAATTGTTAGCCAGAGTTCAGGTATGTCATGAGTGGAAACGAATGATTGCAAAGGATCGGAACTTTCTAAACACAGTAATAATTGCCGATGAAACATGGGTCCACTATTTCGACCCACTCACGGAAAGCGCAACAAATGCCTGTAAACACAAGAATGAAGAAGAAGTTCCGTGGCGCATTATTCAACACAGATTCTGACGTTATTCAAGCTGTATAGGAGTCGCTAAAGTAGCTTCCACAAAATGTCTTCGCCGCATGCTTTGAAAAGTGGACTGAACGATGGGACCGTTGCATATCATCAGAGGGAAAATACTTTGAGAAAGAATAACATATACTTTGCTGTAACTATGCAGACATTTGCTGAAGTGTAAGACTACCTGTTGGTATTAGGAGATCTCTGCCGATTGTTTCAGCTACTGTCTGTATTATTCAACTTTCTGTCGGTGTTGCATCATTCAATAACGGCAGCTGTTGATAGAGTTGGGGGAAGCGTGCGAGCGTCAGTTTGCTTCTGGTTTTCATGCTGAGAGGTTTCGTACGCATTTCCTATATAGCGAAAAATGGGTAAAAAAGCGTCATTAAGTGTTATTCAGAGGGCACAAATAGTAACTTTATATCATTGAGGTTACTCCAAACGTGACATAAGCAGAAAGGTGAATGTGAACAAGACTGCTATTCATAATACGATCATGAAATATCGAGATACAGGTGAATTTAGAAACCGAAACAGAAGTGAACGTCCAAGCAAAACAACCACATGTGATGACAATAACGTAAGGCGAATAGTTATGCGTTTTCCGAGGAGTTCTTACAGGAAAATCAAGGCCTTTCCACATTCAAAAGGGTCTTATATCAGTATTGGTAGTGTTTCCCACCGTCTCAGCAAAGATTTTTGATTAAAGTCTTATAAACCTGCACATAAACCTAGACTAACCTCTTCCATGAAAAAAAGAGAATCCATTTTGCAAAGCGTCATCAATGGTGGACTGCTGAAAATTGGAGCCAAAGTTCCTTTTTTCCGATGAATCAACTGTGCATCAATTTGAATTCCGTGATGCACATGTTCCACGACCAAAAGGCAAACAAGTTGATGAAAAATACATCGTTAACACCGTGAGACATTAGATAAGTCGGATGATATGCGGTGCTATGTCAGCATCCGATACTGCGTCGTTATCCCTTTTCCCGACAAGCACTACCATGACTGGTCCTTTTTAAGTGGAAATGTTACATGAAAAGATGCTATCTCATATATACTGTATGCAAGTGCACAGATGCACAATCTTCATGCATGGTGGTGCTCCATGCCACAGATCAAAGAGAGTAAAGGACTACCTGCAGAGGAAAAACATAACTGTGCTTGACTGGCCCGGTAATAGTCCCGACCTTAACTCCATCGAAAATTTGTAGACCATTAAAAAACACACGGTAGCAGAAAAACAGTCATCAGATTCCCAAGCTTTGATTGACGCGATAAAGTACATGTGGTGCGAAGACATTTCAAGTGATTACTGCAACTCCCTCATTGAGAGTATGCCACATCGTATTCTGTCCGTTATAATAAACAAAGCTTGCCACAAAAGTACTGATTTTCGCCTTTTTGTGTTCTAAAGAATGTAAGTATTCATCTATTATGTTATTTTTTCAAATCATCATCATCATCATCATTGTCAACCATTATCAATCCACTGCTGGACGAAGGTCTCCCCAAGTTTCCTCCACAACGGTCTGTCTTGTGCCAGTCTCCTCCATGTCACTCCCGCATACTTTCGAATTTCATCCACCCATCTCCCATGTGGTCTTCTTCTGGGTCTTTTCCTGTCCCTTGGAATCCAATCTAAAATTTCGGCTGTCCATCGATGGTCTGTTCTTCTGGCAGTATGTCCAGCCCATTCAAATTTCACGGATTTAACTCTGATCATGATGTCTTCCACTCTTGTCATTTTTCGGATCCACGTGTTCCTTTTCTTATCTCTCCTGGTTACACCAAGCATGCACCTCTCCATGCTGCTTTGAGTTGTCTGCAGCCTTTGTATGTCTCTTTTAGCTAAGGTCCACGTCTCTGCACCATACGTAAGCACTGGAAGGATGCATTGATCAAACACTTTTCTTTTAAGACATAATGGCATATTGCTCTTGAAAATTATGCTGTTTCTTCCAAAAGCTCTCCAGGCAAGTTTTGTACGCCGATTAATTTCTTCACCAATGTGACCCTCACTTGATATCTGCTGTCCAAGATAAACGTACGTGTCTGTTATCTCCAGCTTTTCTCCATCAATCGATAAATCTTCATTTCTTGTAAAAGCATTGTACATCACTTTTGTCTTCTGAAAGTTCATTTTTAATCCCACTTCTTTACTCTTGTCAGCAAGTTCCTGGATCATACTCTGTAGCTCTGATGGGGTAGTTGCAGAAATGACTATGTCATCAGCAAAACGAAGGTGGGTTAGATAATCTCCATTAATCTTTATCCCTTTGTTTTCCCAGTTCAGTGATTGAAACACATTTTCCAATGTGGCATTAAAGAGCTTCGGAGATATGGTGTCACCTTGTCTCACTCCTTTCCCAATTTTTACGTGTGTTGTATTTTCAAACAGCCTAATCTTTGCACTTGCATTTTCATAGATGTTATTAATAATATTAATGTATGCATCTACAATACCGCAGGTTTTCAGAGCCATTGTAACTGCTGATGGTTTCACCGAATCAAAGGCTTTTTCATAATCGATAAAAGCCATGCACAATGGAAGTTCATATTCCCTCGCTCTTTCAATTAGTTCTCTCAGTACGTGGATATGATCTATTGTGCTGTAGCCACTCCTGAATCCAGCTTGTTCTCTCGGTTGAGCCATGTCCAGTGTCACCTTCAAGCGGTGTGAAAGAACTTTAGTGAAGATTTTATAAACCACTGATAGGAGGCTGATAGGTCTGTAGTTCCTGAGATCCTCAATGTCACCTTTTTTATGCAGCAAGATCATTGTAGCGTTGTTCCAATCCTCAGGAATTTTCCCTTCATTAAGGCATCGAGTGAAAATTTGGGCGAGTACTGTTTCGATTTCTCCACTTGCTTCTTGTATGATGTCTACAGTAATTCCATCTTCTCCTGGAGCTTTTCCCCGCTTCATGTTCTTGATTGCATGTGCAACTTCTGCTGGAAGGACTGGAAGAACTCTGGTACTGGTACCTTTCATGATGTCTGGAGTACATGTATCATCCCTTTCATATAATTTGGAGTAGAAATCTTTCACTCTTGTCAAAATTTCGCCTCTATTTCTTGTTACAGAACCATCTTCTTTTCTCAGTGCCATAATCTGTTTTTTCCCCTTACTGAGATGTCCCTTTGCTATCTTTAAGCTTTGGTTGTTTTCAATTGCTTTCCTTACTAGTTCACAGTTGAATTTCCTTACGTCTTCAGTGATACTTTTTCGTACTGTCTTGCATAGCTCTATATATTCCACTTTGGAAGTCACATCTTCTTTAGTTGTCCTCATCACTCTTGTTTTTTGCATCAACGTTTTGGTTTTTCCTGATAATTTGTTCACATGCAATTTGTTCTTAGACCCAGCTAATTTTGTTGCTGTTTCCATAAGAGCTTTGGTTACTTTTCTATTAACTTCAGAAATATCCACTTCTTCCGATGTTAGGCCTTCTAAAGCAGAGAATCTGTTCTTCAGTTCCAATTTGAAGGTATTATGGTGTTTTTAAGGTTGCCCGCCTTCTCGTGGTGCATCCTGTTCCCACTAAAGGGGCTCTGACGACCGCCCATAGCGGTATAACTATACCATCGGGATCAGAGGAAATGCTATCCCACACTCACCAACCCGCTTGGCCAGCGTGGTGAGTTATGGCCAAACCCCTCCAAAATGATTCCACAACTTAAATCTTGGCCCTCAGTCTCCGGCAGCTGGAATGTACCTGGCCAAGGCAGCGGCCACTGCGACATGAAGGCAGAGGGTGCTAAGAATCCCCGGAGGACCGGACTAGGCTGCCATCTGATGCTGACCTTGGCTACTTACAATGGACGCTCCCTATCTTCTGATTCAAGGCTTCTTGAATTGGAAGAGGAACTACAAAGGATCAAGTGGGACATCGTGGGGCTAAGTGAGGTAAGGAGAAAAGGAGAAGATCTCATCGAACTGAAAAGTGGACATCTCTTCTACTATCGTGGGACAGATACTGGCAGAACTAGTGGTGTTGGATTTATAATAAACAAGAAACTGAAGGACAAAGTTGTAGAAGTTGAAAGTTCCTCTGACAGAGCTGCACGACTTGTTATCCAACTCTCGAAAAGATACCAGGCTCAGATTATTCAAACTTATGCACCCACCACAAGTCATCCTGAAGAAGAAATTGAAGAATTTTGTGAGGAAATTTGTCATCTAAATAATAAAGGTAAGCAGCATTTGAAGATAATTATGGGAGATTTCAATGCAAAAATAGGGCAACGGCAACAGAATGAAACTTCAGTAGGTAAATTCGGTCATGGCAACAGAAACCTGCGTGGAAATACTCTCGTTGAGTTTGCAGAGGCAGAAGGGTTTTTCATCTTGAACTCCTTTTTCAAGAAAAAGCCACACAGGAAATGGACATGGAGACATCCAAATGGGACGACAAGTGAAATTGATTTTATTATGTGTAACAAAAAATTCGTCATAGAAGACTGCAGTGTGCTAAACAAGTTCAACACAGGTAGTGACCATAGATTGGTGAGATGTAAGATGCACCTCAACACTAAACTTGAACGTGGCAAGCTCATAGGACAAACAAAATCTATTGACATAACCAACCTTAAAAAACACCATAATACCTTCAAATTAGAACTGAAGAACAGGTTCTCTGCTTTAGAAGGCCTAACATCGGAAGAAGTGGACATCTCTGAAGTTAACAGAAAAGTAACCAAAGCTCTTATGGAAACAGCAACAAAATTAGCTGGGTCTAAGAACAAGTTGCATGTGAACAAATTATCAGGAAAAACCAAAATGTTGATGCAAAAAGAAGAGAGATGAGGACAACTAAAGAAGATGTGACTTCCAAAGTGGAATATATAGAGCTATGCAAGACAGTAAGAAAAAGTATCACTGAAGAGGTAAGGAGATTCAACTGTGAACTAGTGAGGAAAGCAATTGAAAACAACCAAAGCCTAAAGATAGCAAAGGGACATCTCAGTAAGGGAAGAAAACAGATTATGGCACTGAGAAAAGAAGATGGTTCTGTAACAAGAAATAGAGGCGAAATTTTGACAAGAGTGAAAGATTTCTACTCCAAATTATATGAAAGGGATGATATATGCACTCCAGACATCATGAAAGATACCAGTACCAGAGTTCCTCCAGTCCTTCCAGCAGAAGTTGCACATGCAATCAAGAACATGAAGCGGGGAAAAGCTCCAGGAGAAGATGGAATTACTGTAGACATCATACAAGAAGCAAGTGGAGAAATCGAAACAGTACTCGCCCAAATTTTCACTCGATGCCTTAATGAAGGAAAGATTCCTGAGGATTGGAACACCGCTACAATGATCCTGCTACATAAGAAAGGTGACATTGAGGATCTCGGAAACTACAGACCTATCAGCCTCCTATCAGTAGTTTATAAAATCTTCACTAAAGTTCTTTCACACCGCTTGAAGGTAACACTGGACATGGCTCAACCGAGAGAACAAGCTGGATTCAGGAGTGGCTACAGCACAATAGATCATATCCACGTGCTGAGAGAACTAATTGAAAGAGCGAGGGAATATGAACTTCCATTGTGCATGGCTTTTATCGATTATGAAAAAGCCTTTGATTCGGTGAAACCATCAGCAGTTACAATGGCTCTGAAAACCTGCGGTATTGAAGATGCATACATTAATATTATTAATAACATCTATGAAAATGTAAGTGCAAAGATTAGGCTGTTTGAAAATACAACACACGTAAAAATTGGGAAGGGAGTGAGACAAGGTGACACCATATCTCCGAAGCTCTTTAATGCCACATTGGAGGGTGTTTTTCAGTCACTGAGCTGGGAAAACAAGGGGATAAAGATTAATGGAGATTATCTAACCCACCTTCGTTTTGCTGATGACGTAGTCATTTTTGCAACTACCCCATCAGAGCTGCAGAGTATGATCCAGGAACTTGCTGACAAGAGTAAAGAAGTGGGATTAAAAATGAACTTTCAGAAGACAAAAGTGATGTTCAATGCTTTTACAAGAAATGAAGATTTATCGATTGATGGAGAAAAGCTGGAGATAACAGACACGTACGTTTATCTTGGACAGCAGATATCAAGTGAGGGTCACATTGATGAAGAAATTAATCGGCGTACAAAACTTGCCTGGAGAGCTTTTGGAAGAAACAGCATAATTTTCAAGAGCAATATGCCATTATGTCTTAAAAGAAAAGTGTTTGATCAATGCATCCTTCCAGTGCTTACGTATGGTGCAGAGACGTGGACCTTAACTAAAAGAGACATACAAAGGCTGCAGACAACTCAAAGAGGCATACAAAGGCTGCAGACAACTCAAAGAAGCATGGAGAGGTGCATGCTTGGTGTAACCAGGAGAGATAAGAAGAGGAACTCGTGGATCCGAAAAATGACAAGAGTGGAAGACATCATGATCAGAGTTAAATCCCTGAAATGGCAATGGGCTGGACATACTGCCAGAAGGACAGATCATCGATGGACAGCCGAAATTTTAGATTGGATTCCAAGGGACAGGAAAGACCCAGAAGAAGACCACATGGGAGATGGGTGGATGAAATTCGAAAGTATGCAGGGGTGACATGGAGGAGACTGGCACAAGACAGACCGTTGTGGAGGAAACTTGGGGAGACCTTCGTCCAGCAGTGGATTGATAATGGTTGACAATGATGATGATGATGATGATGTCAATATATTTTGTTTGTCTTATGAGCTTGCTACGTTCGAGTTTAGTGTTAGTGATATTTTTTCAAATATATCTGACTATTAATCAGTTGTCTCTTTGGAAATCTTGATTTTCAATAAATTGACAGGTAGTCTTAAACTTTTGCAAAGGAGTGTATTTCTTTATTTTGTGTGATTTTACTCTCAGTTTTTATGGAACGGCCGTTGTATACTATTATTTCATAATATGTTGTACCTGATATTTCGACCAGTACATTTGTCACCAGCACTTAATAATTTCCTTTTATTTTCTACTTTTTTCGCTGTCCGTAATCTAAGAAATTGTGAAATTCTCCCAGTTTTCCTTAGGATTTGAAAAACAATATTTCATACAGCATCTATACATATGCCGTTTATTTTCCTGTAACTAAATAATATTCGTTTCAACTGAAAATAAATATATTTTAAGATATTATTAAAAACATTTATTTCCAGATTGGACAGGACTTGCATATGAACGAGGACATCAATGAAAACGCACTTGACGGAAAAGACGACGTCGCATTGTCCATCGATACTGTTCAAACACAATGTGGATCCAATACCTGTAGTGCCAATCAGTGCTGCGTATATATTTTCCCTTTCACTTTGCGTTGTGACCTACGTTCTCAAAGCGGTACGTCATTAAACGTGTCTTCCTATTTTTATTACTCAAGAGGATTGTTTGTTCGGAATAATATATGCCGTATTCTTGCAGGACCCTGTAGTAGGGAGGACCCCATGACAATACAGAGATTGGTTCCCTCCTTTTGTGATGTAACTCTCAGGCAGGAGCAGATTGGGAAAACCAAACCAAGTCGGGAGTTTTCGTCTTCGAGTCAGCTACAAAAAATACACGCACTTACAGCAGAACACCTCATAAATTGACTCATGAAAAATATTCTATTAGTTGATGGATGTATGAGAGCTACTGAAATATACTCTATATTGACAAACGTCACCGGACGCCCCTTCAAAAGCAAATGAACGGATCCACTGCGTTGTTAAGATGCGCTGTACAGCTGCAAACGGTATGAAAACAAGCCTGCAACTGGCCGAGATCATATCGCTCTGTGAGGCTTAGTGAAAATGTCGCGGCGGGAGAGAACTTGCTATGAGAAAGGAAAGATTGTTGGGTGTTGTATTAGAGGGTTGCCCATAAAAGAAACTGATAGTCGTTTATACATACCCAAGTCAACTGCTTTAGATGTACTGAAAAAGTGGAAGACACATGGCGTGCCTGAAGCAGCAAAACGTATCGTCAGACCAAAGAAAATCAGTGATTGAGGACGTCGAAGCCTCAGAAGAGTCGTTACATCTAATCGACGGAGTACTGCACAAGACCTCAGTGTAAAGATAGTAAAAATGTACACGTACCATTCGCAGGGAGCTTCATTCCGTGGATTGCCTTGGTCGTGCGGCTGCTCATAAGCCTTTCATCTCCACTCGAAATGCTACTCGTCGTTTAGCATGGTGTAAATAACATTTATCGTGGACCGCAGGTTAATGGAAACGGGTCCTATGAACTGATGAATCCAGATACACGATCCATCAGTCTGATGGCCGTGTGTGGGTATGGCGGCAGCCGGAGAACGCTATTTACCACAGTGTACTGTTCCTACGGTCAAGGTTGGAGCTGGCAGTGTATTAGTGTGATGGTGTTTTTCGTGGTATGGTCCCGGCCCATTGATTATCGTGGACATACCTGATAACCAACATGTCTATCTCGATATTCTGGACAATTATGCCCCATAAATTCTGTGGCAATACTACGGAACCGAGCCTTGTTGGTACAAGCAGGGTAATGCACCGAACCATAAAGCAAGGACTGTTAGGGCGTTGTTTGACAATAATTCCGTGTCTTGTGTAGACTGGTCAGCAGAGAGCACGGATCTCAGTCCCATAGGGCACCTATGGGATGAATTAGAGCGCCGCATAAGAAATTTGTAACCAAAGCCTACTACTAAGCAACATTTAGCGGCAGCATTATGTACCGAATAGAAGCGCATACCTATTACTGTGTTCCAAATCCTTGTCGAAAGCATGTTTTGAAAGGTCAGCGCATGCATGAAGGCCAAAGGTGAACCGACACCGTACTGATGTATGTCAATAAATGCCATGTTGTGTTTCTCTTCTAGGCGTCCGGTGACTTTTGTCAATATAGTGTATATTGGAAGACAAATTCCGCCGTGAACAAATTTTTAACAATTTAACAGTGAAAGAATTTTTGAAATCCGCTGCTTTTTGTAACATATATCATGTCATATCACTAAGCTGTTCTCTGAGATTAACTCCACAAGGAAATACAAACTACCAGATAAATTTTTATCGATTGTTTGCTTACTGTTGACGTATCAAACTTCTCCATTTATAGCGATCTTGACGCAGAACTCGGGCTTCACTGACATCCATCACACGACGTACACAAGATCTTGTATACTTCACACTCATAATGTTTTTCTCATTCAGACACTCCTGAATCTGATCCTCTTATGATTTCCTTGGCCTTCCTCTGCCTTTTTTTTAGTGTACTCTTTCAGAGTCGTAAACAGGTCAAACATTTTGGACCCGAAGCCGGTCCTGGCCGTCATATAATTGGACCCGACCGGGATCTGACCCGGACAAATCTGTTTTGAGCTATAAACTCGAATATATTATCATCATCATTGTCAATCATTAGCAACCCACTGCTGGATGAAGGTCTCCCCAAGTTTTTTCCACTACGGAATGTATTGGGTAGTCTTCTCCATCCACTCGTCTCCCACGTGGCCTTCTTGTATGTCTTTTCCTGTTCCTTGGAATCCAGTCTTACATTTCGGTTGTTCATCGGTGGCCCGTTATCCTGGCAATATGTTTAGCTTGCTGCCAACTTAGGGATTTTATTCTGATCGTGATGCCCTCCACTCTTGTTATTTTCCTTATCAACGAGTTCCTCTTTTTACCTTTCTTCGTTACACCAAGCATGCATTTCTCCATGCTAGTTACAGTTGTCTGCAGTCTTTATATTGTCTTTTTTAGTTAAGGTCCACGTCTCTGCTGCGTACGTAAGCATTGGAAGGATGCATTAATTAAATACTTTTTTTAAGACATAATGGCCTATTGCTCTTAAAAGTTGTTTTGTTTCTTCCAAAAGCTTTCCAACCAAGTTTAATTCCCCAATTAATTTTTTTATCAAAGGGATCCTCGCTTAATATCTTTTGCCCAAGCTAAATGCAGGAATTGTTTATTTCTAGCTTTTCCCTATCAATTGATATATCTTCATTCCATGTAAAAGCACTGTACATCAGTTTTGTTTTCTGAAAGTTAATTTTCAATCCCCATTTCTTTATCCTTCTCAGCAAGTTCTTGGATCATACTCTGCAGCTCTGAAGTATTATTTCAAAGACCTCTGAAGGGTTTTTTGAAATATTTTTTTTCTATTCAAAAATAAAACGGAAATAAAACGCGGTCGAAATCGGGTCGGAACACCTTCAGCCGACCTGTCTGGCCCGCAAGAAACTGGCTACCCGGCGACCCGATGATCCGTGACCGGTTTCCGTCTCTGTACCCATTATTTTGACCAATGAACCAGTACTAGAAAATGGCGGTTTCTTTCAAGATAAATGTGGATGGGAATCAGATTTCGGAATATCTCTGCAAAGTAATCGCTTTATGCTCCGTGTCAGTTTGTGGATAAGGGGATATCACAAAAATATGATGTACATCTTCACCCTGTGTCGGAAAAAGTAATCATTATTTTAAGGAAAAATTGTTTTGAAAAGGTTTCCCATGATGAGCGGTATCAGACCACAAAAGAATGTTCTATACCGAATTTTGCTACAAAACATCAGATGCAGAAAAGGGTACCTACGCCTCCTGGTGGACAAACCATTCTTTCCCCAAAATTAGAAAGTATATGCAGCACATTTCACTCTAGAAGTTCTATTGAATGCAGAAAGAATTTTTCAAATAAAACTTTTAGAAGCAGAGATATCGGGGGAATTTGCGTCCCTTTGGCGAAAGTCTATATATCATTTGAAAAGAAACTGTTTTCGAAATGGTATTCGTTATAAATGGCATCGAAGGAAAGAAATAATTTTTAATCGGATTTTTAGAAGCAAATACATGGAATAAAATGTACTTTGAATTCGATAGCATCTCAATTTATGCCATCTTGCGAAGAAATTATGCATCGGTAAAAACCGGAAAGCAAAGACCATTGTTTCCACATTTCAAGTTGCCCAATGCAAACAGAATTTTTCAAATCGGACTAAAAGTTGCAAAGATACTCCGATGGGCCATTTCATTATGACCACCCCAGCCTTGAGAAATGAGCGCGCCTGGAGACCGAACGGTGGCACAGGGGAATTTCACAGAGCAGTATATATACAACCCGAGAACCGGCTTTCGGTTAGTAAAGTGTTTGGAGTCAGAATGCAAAAAACCGCCGATTAATTGGAGGTTGATAAAGGACAAATTGTAATGGCACGGCGCTTCGGAACTACGATCTCGGAAATGGCGCGGGTTGTGGATTGTTCACGTACCGCTGTAGTGAGTACGTATTAAAAAGTGGAGCACAGATGGCCAAACGACGAACCGTCGTCCAGCCGTGGGTCGTCCGCAGTTCGTTGATACCAGAGGGGAGTGGAGACTGTCGCGCATTGTTCACAGAGACAGCAGGTCCACAGTGAGACAAATCACCCGCAGCTTCAACAGTGGTGATCAGTGCAATGTGTCACAACAGAACACAGTTCATCGCAGCCTTCTGCACATGGGCCTCGGTAGTCAAAGATCCAGTCGGGTCACCATGCTCACTTCACGTCATCGCCAACAACGCATGAAATGGGCCCATGATCGTCGAGATTGGATCGTGGATGTTTGGAAGAAAGTGGCCTGTTCTGACGCATCAATATTCCTGGTGCATCACGTAGACGGCCGAACGCGGATACGCCGATTTCTAACAGAGGCAATGGCACCTGGATGTACTGTTGGGCGGAAACAGGCCGACGGTGGCTGCGTTATGCTGTGGGCGATGATTTCTTGGTTCACTTTAGGCCCCATTATACCAATAGCACATTTCCTGACAGCTATCAGGTTTCTGAACATCCTTGTGGACCAACTTCACCTATTCATGGCAACTGTGTTCCCTGCGGGCGATGGCCGCGACCAATAGGATAAAGCACCATGCCACACTGCCACAATCGTCAAGGAATGGTTCGGGGATCATGCTGGTGACTTTCTGTTAATGCCCTGGCCTCCAAATTTATTTGACATGAACCCAATCGAACATTTGTGGTTAGGTTTGAAAAAGCAGTTTCGCGCTAAATCATTATGGTCTCGAAATGTATGGGAACCAGAAGACCTGCTGTTGACATTATGTACCACATATCTCTGAATATCTATCGCCACCTCATCGAATCGATGTCTCGTCGAGTGGCTGCTGTTTTACGGGCTAAAGGGGATCCTACACCTTATTAGGTAGGAGGTCATAATGTAATGGCTCATCGTTATATACCTTGAGCTTTATAACCAAATGTGACTCTTGCGCTTCGAAAATACGAAAAAACTAACTAACCAATTAGGTATGTCGCAAGATCTCAAAAAAAAAAAGTCTAAAGTATTTGTTTATTACTGCACTTGACATTAATTCAACTGAACAGTAAATACCCCGAGATATTATTCGTGTGACAAAAATATGCTCTTGTTCAACTTATAAGAAGAAAAAATTATTGTTTTGTACTATACAGGACAAACTTGTAGAGTGCTTGGGATATGCCCGTGTGCAGTGGGACTTACCTGTGTAAGTAATGTTTTTTCATATATCCAAAATCAAAATCTAAGTTCGATGGGGTTTTTTCCAGGTCGTTTTCTACGTAAGTTAGCATAACGCTGATGATCTTCTGGGAGCCTTTTAACCTTTACTTCTTCCATCCTAGGCTTCTTCCTATTCCTTTTCCTCAAACCAACATTCAGTTTCACTCGTGACACTACCAAGTAATGATCAGAGCCAACATCCGCACCTCTCATTACACGAATGTCAACAACTAAGTGTTTCAGACGCTGATCGTAGACAACAAAATCTATAACACTCTTTTGACCAAGAGTACGATTTTCCCAGGTATATGTGTGGATATACTTCTGGTTGAAAAACGTATTAGATACACACAAACCATTCTCAATGCAGAGATCAATTAATCTTTTACCATTATTATTTACACAAGGATCCTTAAACTTACCCAGAAAATTGTCAGAAATCGCATTCTGCACACCTACTCATGCATTGAAATCCCCTGCTATTATAACTGTTACTTTAGCACCAAACTGGCTCAAAATCCAATTCAATTCAATTCATTTATTTTGCTGAGCGGAAAACCAGTGTTACAAAAATATCAAATGAAAAAAGCACAGCAAGGAAGCAGGGGGAAAGGCCAGCAAGACCTGACTGGGTCCCATGCTCCCCACACAAATTATACACTTTTTTTTTTTTTTTTTTTGATTGCAGGTTTAACGACCACCGTGTGCAACTCAATGGGCTATAAGCAGTCGCCCGTCCCTAATTTAGGGTCACTGGTTCCAGGGAAGGGAGAGAGCCAATGCCGTAAGACAAACACAACATCCATGCCTGACCGGCCGCCCCGGTGGCGCAGTGGTCTAAGGCAATGGCCTCTGATCATTCGTCCGAAAGGGGTCCGGGTTCGAATCCCGGTGAGGCATGGATGTTGTGTTTGTCTTACGGCACTGGCTCTCCCTTCCCTGGAACCAGTGACCCTAAATTAGGGACGGGCGACTGCTTATAGCCCATTGAGTTGCTCACAGTGGTCGTTAAACCTCCAATCAAAAAAAAAAAGTCATAGTAAAAATAAACACAATCCCCTCCACTGCAATCATCAATTTGAGGAGTCGCAAGTCATTATGTAGTTTTTAATTTTTTTTAAAAAAGGTTAAAGTTATTTAAAGAAGTCAGTTCCGTCGGTAATGAATTCCAAGCTTTAGCTCATTCCAGAAATCTTCGTTCTTATCAGAAGGCTCCGAGTCACAAGCAGCATACACTACAACAATCATTATTCTCTGAAGTTTCACTTTCAGACGTATCCAAAGAATTATCTCACTAATGCAGCTGTAATGGATCAAGTTGTTCTTCATCTTTTCACTTAAAATCACACCTACACCAGCCTGTCATCTAACATTATTCAATACTACAGACCACACACTCACCGTGCCATTCACTTCTTCTATCCCAATTTCCTTCTTTTTTGTTTCACTTACACACAGCACATCCAATTTATACTTAATAATTTCTTCAATCACCTCATTCATCTAGCCATTTATACCTCTAGTATTCCATACACCAGTCTTACACTCACTGAGCCGTGATCTCTTTCTCATGCGCCTTTTAGAAATTGCAGGTCTATTCCGTGGTGGACCGTCCTTCTCAAGTGTGGTAGGTCCACCATATCCAACATTTGAGTCATTTTTAACATTTTGTTGCGGATTTTTAATCAGGTAGTTTACCTCAGTGTGGGGGATTAGCCCACAGCTGACTGTTTCAGTTGGTCATTCAACTTAAGGATTCTGTAACAAAACCCAGTGAGTTGGGGTCTTTTCGCCAATGTCACACAGAACTATCTGGCACCTCTCCAAGATTCACAGAGGCCCTTGTTGCTGTTCCGTGCGCGAACAGAATAGTGCGTTTAATTTACGCTAATCAACAAGAAAAGTCGCAGCATTTTAACTTCGACATTAGAAATCTCTATGTACACTGTTGCTTGTTGAAAGCATAGCATCATGAAAAACGTGTGCGATTGGACTGAAACTCGCGGGATTGGTAGGTAACGTGAGAAGGTTCGAAGGATTGAAACCGCAGCGCACATGCAAATGATTTGTGCCAGCCACTCCCTTGCAGCTGTTCCGCAGGAATATCCGTACCAGTAGCTGCAATTAACCTGAGATTTTTAGTTCGTGAACAGTAGAAAAACAGCCCACTGTTCACGAACTGAAAACCCCAGAGCAATAGAAAAGTATGAGGCACTGTCAGTTGTTTCAGGCATTTGCTGCGGAACGACTGGGCATCTTGGACTAACCCTTTTTTTTCCGACGAAGCGTGGATTCACTTATCGGGATACATAAATGCGCCAAACCCGGATATGTGGGCAGCAGGGCTGGACACGGGTCAAAACTTTGGACTCGGACCTGACCCGGAAAAATCTGCTTTGAACTAAAGTATATACAGGACGTTCAAAAAGTCTTTGCTTAGTATAGGTTATATGGCAATCAAACAAATGCATTATAGGAACGTAAAATTTACTAACTTACTTCCAGGGAGTATTGAAACTGTCGTCCTTCATTTGCAAGACATAACGCCGCCCCAGTGGCGCAATGGTCTAAGCGATGGTTTCTGATCATTCTTCCAAAAGGGGTCCAGGTTGGAATCCCGTTGAGGAACGGATGTTGGGCTTGTCTTACGGCACTGGCTCTCTCCCTTCCCTGGAACCAGTGGCCCTAAATTAGGGCCGGGCGACTGCTTATAGCCCATTGAGTAGCTCACGATGGTCGTTAAACCTCCAATCAAAAAGAAATCCGACATGTTTCGAAAATGTGGATCCATTACTGCTGTCACCTTTGCCGACCCGGTGGCGCAGTTGTCATTCGCCCTAGATGGGTGAGGGTTCGAATCCCGGTGAGGCATGGATGTTTGTGTTTGTCTTTAGGCACTGGCTCTCAATGTGTTACTTGTCCAACGCTGGCTCTCTGTGTGCATTGGTCATTTAGCATAATGTAAAACCCATGTTTGTTGTGTACTTGTTCATAATGTGTTACTTGATCAACACTGGCTCTCTGTGTACATTGGTCATTTAGCATACTGTAAAACAATGTTTGATGTGTACTTGTTCAAAATGTGTTACTTGATCAACACTAGCTCTCTGTGTACATTGGTCATTTAGCATACTGTAAAACCCATGTTTGTTGTGTACTTGTTCATAATGTGTTACTTGATCAACACTAGCTCTCTGTGTACATTGATCATTTAGCATACTGTAAAACAATGTTTGATATATACTTGCTGATTGACACATCTGTCTCCTGTCTTTGTCAGCCTATTTGTCATGTCGCTCTACCAAGGTCCAATAAATCATTTTCATTTAAATCTCCAATCAAAACAAAAAAAAGACATAACCTAATGTGTTTTACACATGTCTTCAAACACACTTGTGAAAGTCCAAAAGCCCCTCCGCAGTAATGTTAAGGCTGTTCCACCGAATTTTTATGGAGCTACAGTCACAATTTTTTAATAAAGCAACTTGTACGTTTAATTTCAATTTTTGCTGTTTTCTTGTTAACATATCAAGCTTCAGAGTATGTTTCACAGCAATACTAATTTTCACAAGTTTATGATTGATTGAAAGTTTTCAAAATGTATATGTTGCTTTCGTCATTGCCCCTCAGAAGGAAGGGACACTCTTCCTTCATACTGCATGGCAAATCATTTTCCAGTCCGCGGGCTACAATATCCAGCGCAAAATTTCACAGTTCGCAATTTTCTTTGAAAAAATGTTTTTTTTTGTTTTCAAAACTAAAACGGAAATAAAACCAGGTCAAAGTCGGGTCAGGACCGCCTTCACCCAACCTGTTTGACCCGCTGGAAATTTTCGACCCGTTGACCCGTTCCCCGTTTCCATCTCTGGTGTGCAACGGCAAATTCTCACGCATGTATCGAGAAATCACTTCACGCACAAAAAATTGAAGTGTGGTACGCACTGTCACGTAGGCGGATCATTAGGCCCATGTTCTTTCGGGATATGGTTACAACAGCCGTCTACATGGAAATTTCTCCCGTGTTCATTAACCAACTGCACCCTGAAGAGCTGAACACTTGGTATTTTCAACAAGATGGGGCACCTTGCCATACATCTCATGTGAGTAGGGCTGAAATTGAGTCATTCTTTGGAGATCGCGTGATTTCTAAAGAAATGGGGCTACGACGATCACCTGACTTAACACCTCCTGATTTCTTTTTCTGAGAATATCTCAAATCAGTGTTGTTTCAAAACAAGCCATTAACCCTCGAATTATTGAAGACCAACATCTTCGAGGCAGTGGTAGCGATTACGCGGGAGCAACTGGAGCGAACTTTCCAAAATATGGAGTCTCGTGTTCAAGCCTGTCTCAATGTACAGGACGGGCGCTTTCAACATCACTTATGATATGGTTCTGTTTTCCAAGGATGAAGGTATATTCTTACCAAATATCATTCAATTACTGTAATTATTCACGATGTTATTAATAAAAACGTGTGTAAAGTAGCGAGTGGAACACCCTGTATGAAAGCAGGACGCACAGGGCAAGCTGCCGCAGTCAATTCGCCAGAATTGTGGCAGTAAAGTAGTGGCAGTAAAGACGTGGCAATAATTGAGTATTCCCCTACGCAGCAGACGAGACCTGTACGTAGAGCTGACGCACTTTTAGAGATCCCGATGTACAAAGGGGTGTCCTGAAAGTAATGCCTCTTCCCTTATAAGATTTTTATTTGAGGCAGCAAAAATGTGAAACTTGGTGGCAAAAGACTTGGACGTATTGTTAATAATGCTAGCCTATTCAAAGTATTGTCCATCACTTTCTATACATTTCCGCCATCTTAGAACCCTTTGGTAAAATCCATTTTGGAATAATTTCTGAGGCTGTCGTTTCACTTATGAGTTCACAGCCACTTTAACGTCTGTCACATCGTCGAAACGTTCCTCCAAAAGGGTGTTTTTCAGGACTGTATGGAGGTTGAGGTATCACCGTCCACTAGATTTCGGCAATAGCCTGTAAAGTCTCCATTATGGTGTGGGAACGTGCGTTATCATGGTGTAAAACACCACTATGAAGTGGAATGTCACGTCTTTTCCTTCTGATAGCTTCCTTTAGGTTCATTGTTGCAACTCCTGGATGCTGACACGACGATCATCTGTGATGTTGTCTTTCACTCTTTGCCTGTTGGAATCTGTTAGTGCAGTTGTAAGTTTTCCACTCCGTTGTTTGTCTGACATTGAACTTTTTACCTCTCGAAATGTCTTCATCCATCTTCGGACATTACTGATATCGATTGTGGCAGCTCCATACACCGCCAGGAGTCTTCTGTGGATTTCTGGAGATTCACATTCCTCTTTTTCCAGGAATTCAATCACAGTCCGCTGCTGTTTTCTGTCATTCATGATTTTTACTTCCGATTCTGAAAAAAATTGTTCCTACATTGGTAACATATCATTGCACATGTCAGTGCAGTTTCATTAAAATCATTCAAAATTCATTAAGGAGGAGGCATTACTTTCAGGATGCCCCTTGTATTTGACAGCGGGAAGACGGACTTCCCTTCCGTAACATCTCCGCTCGTCTTAGGTGAGATGAGAACTCAGTGATGCGAATATGACGTCAGTAGAAAAAGGAAGGTGTGACGAACCGACGAGCGCACGAGAAGACCGTTTGGCGGGACAAACAGTACGACCCTAGGGTTAGTACAAGAGTGGAGGTCTGTATCAAGAGTTGTGCGCAAGCTCTGTCCTTCACCGATTGCTTCATAGAGGCCTCCTCGTTTACCTTTTTTGCCCTCCACTTCCCTTGGCCTTGAATAACAGAAGTCAGCGGCTACAATGAAGCCTAGAACGCAGATACTGGCGTGACGAATGGTAGCACGTAGTATTTTCCGACGAGCGAGTCGCGGTTCAACCTAATGATCCATGATGGACGTGTCTTTTTACGGAGACACATTGGTGAACAGCTGCTGGAGGCATGAATTATACAGCGTGATACGGGCCCGCCAGAGGGGCTCTAGTGTGGGGTTCTGGTTAGGTTCCGTTCAGGTTTCCGCCTCCTACAAATTGCAAAAACCATAACCAGCCAGCGGTACATCTCTGAAGTTGTGGAGGATGAAGTGCTGTCATATTTTCAGACGGTTTCCTGTGCCATATTTTACCAGGACAATGCACGACTATATTCGGAGAGAAATGTCTTACAGCTCCTGGATGCCTGACATGCGCGTCGTCTTCCCTGACCAGCGCGTTTGCCTGATTTGTCGTCCATTAAACAAGTGTGGATATAAGCAAGTGTGGGAGGGCTGATCCTTCAGGCTCCGCTGCCAGTTACCCAGGATTAATTTTGGATAGGGATCGAGACAACATGGAATGACCTTCCGCAGTGCGACATCCAGAACCTCTTCCAGTCCATGACACGCTATGTACGAACCGTTACACAAAGTATTGAGTATTATGTGTACCACAGCCCTTAGGCCTACAGGAACGAACAAGGAAGTCCTAAAAGGTGCAGGGTGCACTCATCCTCAGCTCGCTGTGGCTCTTGGAGGGCGGAAAACAGAATAATAATGAGAAGCGGGAACATGGTGCCCTAATAGAACAGTAGTAACCAGCATTGTGCGGAAAAAATTAGGGTTAAAGGAACACGCGGTTGACCGTTAAGTGAGGAAATTGTACGCCTTACATACTTACCTGTTCAGCTGTCAACCACAAACAGCAACACTAAAACGGAGGGAAGGGTAGAATGGGTCGAGGGAAAAGAGAGAGCCTGCCTGTAAAGTAGCAACAAAAACACAGAAAGAAAAACCAGAGTACCCAGTTCTCACTAGATTTCAGTTCAGAAATAGTCTCTTGCAGATTTCGCAAATTACTTTCTGTCGACTTTTCTCACGTAGTATAATTGGAAGGAACCCCACCCCCCTCCTCCTAAAAACCCTTTTCCAAGTAGTTCAAACTTTGTAGCACCTTCTTTTTTTTAAAGAATATTCAGGCTCTGAAAAGAGTTTTTATAACATTAATCCGAGAGTTTCGCTAAATTAAAAGTCCAAGTTTCTATGGGAGTTTTTTTTCAGGGATATTCTCTAAAATGGATTTTGCCTTTCATATTTTGAGTAATGCGTGTTACCATATGTTGTATAGTGAATTAGTTTTTCTTCAACAAGTGAGGGCACTTGCTTGTTTTAATAAAGATTACATAGGACTTGTAAACGCCCAAGTAATTTAGATTTATACATGCATATACACAGTCGAGTCACATTGTTGTTACCTCCTCCTACTTTTGGCGTCAAAAGAGCCTAGCCAATGAAAGAAGGCACGTGTCGTGAGCTGACTTGGAGAGTATAAAAGGTGTGCTATAGGCATTCTGAAAACATATCACTCGTTGCTGTCATGGATAAAAGGAACGATTTATCAAGTTTCCAAACCCTTGGCCCGAAAGCCGATAATCATCCCTTATCGGCTTTCGGGCCAAGGGTGGCAGTATACCTAAAACAGCGCAATTTGTGGACTGCTCGCGTGCTGCTGCTGTGGTTAAATGTGTGATTGAAGAAATATCGCCATTACGAATAAGCGACATTAAAACTGCGGAGCACCATGTGCCATTGATGTGAGAGGTGAACTTCGGCTGCGAAGGTGCGTGAGGGCCGATTGACACGCTACAATGGAGAAACTCACTGGCCGAATGAACCAGGGGGCTACCGGAAGTGTTTCTAAAACGACAGTTCAGCAAATCCTGCTGAGTTTGGGGCTCCGATGCAGATGGATGGTCACTGCACCTATGTTAACGAAGGTGCATCGACAGAAAAGGATTATATTTGCACGGCAGTATCGGGATTGGACCTCCGCTGATTGCCAAAGAATTGCCTTCTCCGATGAGTTACGTCTTCCGCTTTATCCAGCGGATGGACGTTGGCGTATAAAGCGAGAAACATCGGAGAACAAACACTCTTCAACCACTGCTGGAAGAACACAAGCTGGTGGGGACAGCCTTATGATCTGAGAAATGTTTTCGTGGCATTCTCTGGGTCCACTCATACCTCTGTGCTTTGCACTATGGACCGAATTCGTTATTAATCCATCCTTGCAGACAACGTACACCCATACATGCTGATTGTCTTCCATGTGGCGGATGATATCTTCCAGCACGACAATGCGACGTGTCACACAGCTAGAAGTGTCCGAAAGTGGTTGGAAGAGCACGATGAAGACTTCACGGTACTTTCTTGGCTCCCTAATCCCCCAGAATTAAACCCAATTGAGTATTTGTGGGATCACCTCAATTGCGTTCTTCGGTCTACGGATGCTCCACCACACACCATGCAGCAGCTGCCAGATGCACTGCAGTCAGCATGGCTCCATATACCTGTGAACACCTGCCACCACCTTTTCGAGTCACTCCCAGCCCGTCTAGCTGCTGTCCGCGCTGCACATGTATGTTACTCTGGATATTAGCTAGTGGTCACAATAATGTGACTCGATCGTGTGATTTCAGATACACCACAACATAATCTGTCCTTGTTGGGTACGGAGAAGTGTCCACCGGAGAACTCGACACATTAGAATTTCGGTGCCATAAAATTGTTCTGCATAAACAAATTTCATGTGGCTGTATTCCCCACGACTTGAGCAACTATTGTTCATAAAATGTATTTTTTTAATATTTCATTTCCAGTAAGAAATTTAGACATTTCCATGATTTTCGGGCAAAAGACAAAGCGGAGTACTGGCCACCGGAGAACTGACCACAGGAGAAGTGGCCACCGGAGAAGTCATCGCCATCTATCGCAGAAGATGAACCCTAACACTCATTCAAAGACAGCCTTAATGCGATTCTTAAGCTGCTTTTGCTTTAAGTGCGCACTTGCAGCCTTTCAGTTTATTTAGGACTAAATTTTGAGACTATTTTCACAATGGTAGGATTTTTTTGCTGCTTTGATTGTTTAAAAAAAGTATTTTCCATTTAACGCTATTTCATTAACACAAAGAATTAATATTTTCTTATCTTCCTGGCATTTAAATTTAATTCAAGAACGGAATATATGTGACAAGGACGCAATTTTACGTACCTAATTTCCCATAATCTTGAACTGTTCTAACAAGCGTTGATGAATTTAAGTGTTTTACTTACATATTCACTGTTCAATAAGCACAGCTCTTGTCCACCGATTAAATTTTAATAATTACACTATATGTGCGCGTTTATTCGTTGGAGACAACATAGTGTGTCTAATAAGGTGTCCAGTCGATGTACATGAAAACGCAACTCTTAATTACCTGAAGGAAGTAATTGCGAGAACTCAGATCTTCAACAAAAATAGCTTTTAGTGACATGCTGTTGGCATTGCAGCTGTTTGGGTAAACTTGTCCGCTTCAATAAACGGATGAAACACTTTCGTTAAGAATGAACTGCGAATGTTGACGAAGAACTAGCTGATTCGTCAGTTGTGGAAAGTCAGAACAGAAGTGGCTGTCAGTTATTGCCTTTTTTCCCGGTTTTCCTCTATATAGATCGAAGCAATAGCAATTGAGCATCGACTGCAAGGTGCTCTGCTGAAGCTATTCTTGCTTTTGACTGCAACGGGAAAAATGAGTGGCAAATTATTCCTTCGATGTTTGATGTTGGCCTGCATTTTGTTTTTCGCGGTAAGTATATTATGTGCTAATACGGTACGATCACTTAATGTGATAATCAGGACCCGGATGATGATGACTTAAAAATTCCTAAAGAATGCTCTTAAAAATCGAAAAAATGTTCTTAAAATTTGAAGGAAAAACCCACCTAAAACAGTTTGTATATTTTTTTGTTTCAAAATTATAAATTAAATAACTTCAATCTTAGACAATTCATAAACTAGAATTTTGCCTTTTCTTTATTAAAATCCACTGTAAAACCTCGAAGGAAAAGAGAAAAGCAAGTAAATACCTGCCAAGTAGCATATTTGTTAAATACCTGCCAGCCGCCCCGGTGGCGCAGTGGTCTAAGGCGTTGGCCTCTGATCATTCGTCCGTAAGGGGTCCGGGTTCGAATCCCGGTCAGGCATGGATGTTGTGTTTGTCTTACGGCACTGGCTCTCTCCCTTCCCTGGAACCAGTGACTCTAAATTAGGGACGGGCGACTGCTTATAGCCCATTGAGTTGCTCACGGTGGTCGTTAAACCTCCAACCAAAAAAAAAAAAAAAAAAAGTAGCAACATGTTTGGAATGTCAGCAACAGCACACGAAAAGAAGCTCTGAATTTGAATACTTTTGTTCACTGCCCTCCCTCACCGTCCCTTTCAAAAACGGACAAGGGCGATTCTATCTCCAAAACTAGATAGCACTGAAGAGTTTCTCCAATAGCGTAGCCAGAATGAGCTACTTTTGAAGGTTTTTTGCTTTTTTTTTTTTTTTAATTGGAGGTTTAACGACCACCGTGAGCAACTCAATGGGCTATAAGCAGTCGCCCGTCCCTAATTTAGGGTCACTGGTTCCAATGAAGAGAGAGAGCCAGCGCCGTAAGACAAACACAACATCCATGCCAGACCGGGATTCGAACCCGGACCCCGTTCGGACGAATGATCAGAGGCCAGCGCCTTAGACCACTGCGCCACCGGGGCGGCAATTTTTTTTTTTTTTTTTTTTTTTTTGCTTTGGTCATCTGGCAATCCTGGATTTGAGTGTTGCAATTTGAAAGCATAATCAGGTCCGGTTCAACGACTAGGCCAGGCGTGGGGAACCTGCTGTCGCTTTAACGACCATGATCTTAAAATCTTGTATCACTCTAAATACAATATTTCAAAATATACTTTATTGGCAAAAACATAGGGAATACAGGCGTACCACCGCATATGGCAAAATAAACAACAAAACAATGAGCGATACTGATGAAATATTACAGGTGAATGGGATACGGCAGTCAACTAAGGATGACAAAATGGTAAAATCATTAATAAGGAATAATACATGCTTGAGGAAAATGATGCACAAGCAAAAGTAATGATTAATTAATAAAGCATGTGATGACGTGCACAGTGAGAGCAGAGCACAAAACAACAGGTAAATATATTTACAAGAACATGGCTGTACAACGCAGTGCACAAAAAGAAAGGAACATGTAAAACACAACAAAAACATATACTACGATAAAGGCACAGAAGTTCCCACAATCGAAGAAACCACACGATATGTGACAAAAAACATGATAAGTATTACAGAACATAGTGGAAACTTGGGCAAACTCCCCAAGTGAAACAAGGATACACAAAATACAAACAGCAAGCCGTGCAATATTGCATCGGTCCAAAAAAACAATGACATGGGACGAGCAAGAAATACATGACGTCAAAGAATGTGAAAATGCAAGACAGAAATAAGGTATAAATTAAAAGATACAACACAATGCAGCAAGAAAAAACAGGAAGAACAAATTATCGCAGGGCAATACCTCTCGTATTGCTCCTAGAGAACAAATACACGGTGCGCAACTCAATGAAGGTAAGGCAGCAAAAGCAGACACATGAGTGAAGAATAAGTATTAAGGACAGGTGCAACGAAGAAACAAATACAGCACGGTACATGCACACGAATTACACAAAAATTGCAGAAAACCCCTACAATACAAATCATAAGCAGTTACATGACAAACACTTAGTAGATGCTGTGACGAAGCACCAGGAAGAGAGAACACAAAATCTCAACTGATGCATTCAGATCTTCGAAGCTGGAAAAAAGCAAAAGATCAGAAAGAAAGATAAATGGAAGATCCAGTGATTTCGAACCAACCGGTCCCCTGTGCCCAGGTAGACCGGAAAGAGGCTTGAGATTGAGGGGTGGAAGCAGCGAAGTTCTCCAGGCGTAGTCGAGACACGATGCGATGCCTAAAAATCGACCGTAAGGCCGCGCCAGCAGAGAGAATACTAGGTGTGGTAGCAGGAGAGCGGAGAGATTGATGATAAAGAAAAACGACATGTTTCACAAGTACGAAGAGATAGGCACAGGCATCGGGCAAAATAGCCGGGGGATGTTTATAATAAATCCCGAGAATGGCTGTTGGTTCACTTCTTTGTAAAGCAACAACAATGGCGACAGAGTGTGACTCCTGCTCATCCCTCATAAGTCAGGCAACTTTAAAGAATATGTAAGGGTAGGAAACGGTGTTTCTTGCAGGACTTACCGGAGGGGGGGGGCAAATGGAACCTTAGAGGGCGCAAGTTTTCCATTTGCTATAAATATATCTTTTAACTACTATATATACATACACTGGCGTACAAAAATTAAGGACGAGACGGTTTTTCGAATGTAACGTCGTGCAGAAGTGCCCCACATTGACCCAAATCATACCATAAGAACCCCAAGATGTAAGAATATGGGACAAGTGAGCAAAACCGCCCAAACAAGGAATCCAAAGGATACTAAGGCACTTTATTGAAAAGGTAGCTTCGCGCACAACTGGACAGAAGACAGAAACGTTCATGTGACAGGCGGCTGCCAAGAAAAATCCAGTCTTTAGTAGGGGATATAATCACCCCTGACTGCGTTACAGGATTTACAACGTCTGTCCATGCTGAGGACGAGGTTGTCAAGGAGCTGTTGAAGCATCGCGGCCCATTCCTCTCGTAGCGCCAACCGCAGCTGCGGAATTGTTGCTGGCGGCTGGTGACGTGCTGCCAAGCGTCTCCCGAGAAGGTCCCACACGTGTTCGATTGGATTCAGGTCCGGGGACCTTGCGGGCCAATCCATGCATTGAATATCTTCACTCTCCAACAGCTCTGCGACAGCCACTGTACGATGAGGTGTAGCGTTGTCGTCCATGAAGAGGAACTCAGGACCCACAGCACCTCTAAACAGACGCACGTGAGGCAGGAGAACCTCGGTACAATAGCGGACACCAGTGACTGAACCTCCTTGGAAGATGTGGAGGTCAGTACGGCTACCAAGCATGATACCGCCCCAAACGAAAACTCTCCCACCTACAAACCGGTCCCTTTCGATAATGTTGGAGGTGTGATTGCGTGTTTCCGTCTCTCTCCAGATGTGTATACGTCCATAATCGCTCGTCAGACTAAATCGGCTCTCATCCGTAAAGGGAACTCAACCCCATTGCACATGTGTCCAGTTCTTGTGTTCCTGGCACCACAGAAACCGCCGTCTCCGATGATTAGGCGTTAATGGCACGCACCGTACTGGTCGTCGTGCAAATAGACCACCTTTGTGCAGCCTCCTGGCCACGGTAAAACGGGATAACGGACGTCCAGTTGTCTGTTGCATGTGCCTTACGATTTCTCCCGCTATCTGCCGTCTGTCTCTTCTCGCCTGTAGGACAATATACCGGTCGTCCAGCGCCGTGGTTGCTCGTGGACAACCACTGCTAAACTCTCGGACAGCTGTTCCTGTCGTTAGAAATGCTCTCCAAGCTCGTGAAACGATGCTGTGAGCGATCCCGAACTCCTCGGCCACACTGGTCACACTTCGACCTTCTTCCAACTTTCCAATGGCGCGACCTCGGGTAAAGTCATCCAGATGTCGTCTACTGGATTGTCTGTTGGCCATATCACCCGGTGGCAGCAACTCGACGCCGTTCAAACCGATGTACACCGTGCAATAGCTTTCACCGAATTGCTGAGCGTACACCGCCCGAGTGCTTTATACAATTCCGACACCCCCCCCTACGTCATGCTGCATATATGCGCATGCCCTACCGTACCGGACCCTAGTTTATCTCCTGAGTGGTGGTCTTTCTGTCCGTTCTGCCTGCTCGTTTCGCTGTTATGCTAATTTCTTTTCTTCGACCTTAATTTTTTGCACACCAGTGTATATAGAAGTAATTATTATATCATCATCATTGTCAACCATTATCAATCCACTGCTGGACGAAGGTCTTCCCCTAGTTTCTTCTACAACGGTCTGTCTTGTGCCAGTCTCCTCCATGCTATTCCCGCATACTTTCGAATTTCATCCACTCATCTCCCATGTGGTCTTCTTCTGGGTCTTTTCCTGTCCCTTGGAATCCAATCTAAAATTTCGGCTATCCATCGATGGTCTGTCCTTCTGGCAGTATGTCCAGCCCACTGCCATTTCAGGGATTTAACTCTGATCATGATGTCTTCCACTCTTGTCATTTTTCGAATCCACGAGTTCCTCTTCTTATCTCTCTTGGTTACACCAAGCATGCACCTCTCCATGCTACTTTGGGTTGTCTGCAGCCTTTGTATGTCTCTTTTAGTTAAGGTCCACGTCTCTGCACCATACGTAAGCACTGGAAGGATGCATTGATCAAACACTTTTCTTTTAAGACATAATGGCATATTGCTCTTGAAAATCATGCTGTTTCTTCCAAAAGCTCTCCAGGCAAGTTTTATACGCCGATTATTTTCTTCATCAATGTGACCCTCACTTGATATCTGCTGTCTAAGATAAACGTACGTGTCTGTTATCTCCAGCTTTTCTCCATCAATCGATAAATCTTCATTTCTTGTAAAAGCATTGAACATCACTTTTGTCTTCTGAATGTTCATTTTTAATCCCACTTCTTTACTCTTGTCAGCAAGTTCCTAGAACCTACTCTGCAGCTCTGATGGGGTAGTTGCAAAACTGACTACGTCATCAGCAAAACGAAGGTGGGTTAGATAATCTCCATTAATCTTTATCCCTTTGTTTTGCCAGTTCATTGATTGAAAGACATTTTCCAATGTGGCATTAAAGAGCTTCGGAGATATGGTGTCACCTTGTCTCACTCCTTTTCCAATTTTTATGTGTGCTGTATTTTCAAACAGCCGAATCTTTGCACTTGCATTTTCATAGATGTTATTAGTAATATTAATGTATGCATCTTCAATACCGCAAGATTTCATAGCCATTGTAACTGCTGATGGTTTCACCGAATCAAAAGCCTTTTCATAATCGATAATATTATATATACATATGTATATATAGTACAGGGGCGTATTTAGTTAGGGACCAGGGGGCCTTGGTTCCCCCGAAAGTATTTCTTTTTCTTTTTTTTTTTTTTTTTTGTTTAAAATACGACTTACGTTTACAAAAAGGTTTTAATTTAATAAAAAATGCATCAACATACATTAGAAAAAATGCTTTAATTTTTCTTCTAGTTTTCATTAACTTTAATTTTGTTCAGGTGGATTTCAAAAACTTACTTTTTTTCGTTTTTTTCGTCGCCCCTTCTCCTAGAAGAAATTCTGTATACGCTCCTGATGCAGTAATTTCTTCAAACATTTCAAAAACAAACTTTTTCAGCTGAAAGGAAGGTTCAGGATGTGCGTGTTTCAGCAGGCTTGAAATTCTTATCGAATAAAATGCGTTCAACACAATCCTCACCCTGAATCGCGATTCCCTGACTATGAGGTATGATTAGTCTACTTATAGTATTTTGGAAATAAACTATAATACTTGAACAAATTAAAAAAATATATAATTGGAGAAATATTGATAACATCAAAAGAAACTAAACTTCCTTTTTCATTATAGCCTAAATTTATTAACATTTAGCTCGGTAACATAAAATATCTCCGGGGGGGGGGGCGAACGGTCGTTTCTTGGAGGGCTTCGCCCCCTCGGATGTATGCCTGAAAGAAACACTGCTAGGAAACTGACTCACTCCAGACATGTGTTCCGGACCACTATGGCGTTTTGTACGTATGAGCGTTTTGGGCGTTATGGTCGTTAAAGGGTTAAAGCCGCATGCGGCCTTCTAAGCCACTAAGTGCGGCCCTTTGAGGGAATGTAAATTTTGCAGAACAAATCTTTTTATTTTTATTAATATGTTTTTTTTCGTCTTTTTCTTATTTTTAATTTCAATCTTAAAATGACCGCATTTCAAATACCAAAGAGTTAAAAGAAGATTCAACGAAATAATGCTCTCCGACTGACGGTCACAATTAAAACATTAGTAAGTCGTAAGGGATATTTTGACATCTGCTACACTCATGATTTCGTTCTATGGCTCCTAAAGAACTACAGATGGAATTGATTGAGCTCTCACAAGTTGACATTTTAAAGTCCTTATCTGACGCTGAGAAAGATCCAGTTGAAATATGATAAAATGCAATAGAATACCTACGCCATCGGCAACATGCACGAAAAATGCTTTCTTGCTTTTTTCTGCCACTTATTACTGCAAATTTACATTCTCTTACTTAACCCAAATCAAGACGCCTTTAACGTCGCAAATGAAGGATACCCCTCTAGACGATCAGCTGAAAGTGTGGACCTCTATGTTTCAACTAAATATTCAAATGCTTTCCAATAAAATGTAGCCACAGCAAAGTCATTAAAAGGTTAGTTAATTTTAGAATTAGGATTTTTTTTTCATTTTTTTAAGTTAGAATAATGTACGCTTCGAAGTATATCTAATTGGAGTTTCTTGAATGCGGCCTAGGGCGGCTGACTAGGGCGCCAAAAGTTTGGGGTCCCAAGTTGATAAAAATCGAATGAGTAAATAAATGAGAAAAAATAAAATCGACAAAAGCAATTTTATTTTTCAGTTTTCCTTTCGATGTTCGATATAACTTGCTAATTCTCATTCCTTGAGAGGCCGAAAACGGAAATCTGTGCTTATAAAAAAAGGTCAGTCGGCTTGCAGTAGCTTCAACGCCAACGAGAAAGAGTGCATCTGCCGAAAAACTGCAGTAAGCCAGGATCCTCCTTATGCAGAAAGCAAATGCCCCAAAAGAAAAAGAAAGGCCCCGAAATCCCCCCAAAAATGAAAATGTCATCAAAGAACGGGCCCTGGTGATAATTTAAAATGTATGCCAGCACAGTAGGAATTTTCCTAATAGCTTTAGTAATGATTTTATCGCGGAAGAAAAGGGGGAAATTCGCGGGGTACATCCCGAAATTTCGTGAAATACCCCATTTCCTCAAATATTTGGCTTTCAGGATCTTTCTTCACGCTTTGGATATGTAAGATGCGTTGGAAGCAGTCGTAAATGCGACCGGGTTAAAATGGTAGCAAATGCGACCGGCAAGGGCAAAGAGGAGTGGAGAAGAAAGGAGGAGGCAGGGTGGGATATTAAGTATTCACCATCTGAGGTCTTCCAACGGTAAATGCGACCGGGGTTGAAAATGGTAGTAAATGCGACCGGCTTAACGCACGCTGAGGGATGGGAAAGGATGGAGGGAGGACAGTTGGGGAGAGTGGGGGGGAGTGAGCTGCTGATGATGCGGTGTGTTTCCTGTTTAATATTCTTTTTAGTAGAAGTCTAATAATTATTGTATTGCTTGTATTTACAAAATAAGGTTTTACTCATGTTTCTGGATTGAAGCTGAAGATTCCACTGGTGAAACTTGATTTGTGTATATAAAATCAAACACTTTCTTTTCCCAAGCAATAGCCATAGTACTTTCTCTACGACAAAGTGCCGGATATTTTATTCCTCTCGTGAGCGAATTTTGTTGCGATAGCTGCATTTAGAATTAACTGTATGTTTCTTCGCTTTTAGTAAGAAAGGAAATCGAAATGTTCCAGAATTTCATTTACTACCATTTCAATTCCTGTCGCATTTACCGTTGGAAGACCCAAAGTGGTCAACACCTAATCTCCCCACTCCGCCACCCTCCTTTTTTCCCTACTACTCTTTGCCCCTGCCGGTCGCATTTGCTACCATTTCAACTCCGGTCGCATATGCGACGGTCGCTTATGCGACGGTCACTTATGCGACGGTCGCTTATGCAACGACACCGATGCGTTGTCTGTCACAAAACCGGTTATATTCGCGAAACGTATTTCATACTTATTAACGCCCTGAAGTATTTCGTCGCTGACTTTTAAAATAGGTGTTTCATACTTATTAACGCCCTGAAACATTTCTTCACTGACTTTTAAATAGATTTTTCATACTTATTAATGCCCTGAAGTATTTCCTAGCTGACTTTTAAAAAGGTATTTCATGCTTATTAACGCCCTGAAGTATTTTCCTCGCTGACTTTTAAAAAATCTTTCACTTGTTGTTTGGGAATATCGTCATATATTTTCGGCAAATACATACAATTTGCATATCGAATAACACCAATATCATTCAACGAATTTCCAAGTAGTTTATTAATGTACGGTTATCCATGAAAATCCACTGGTATGTTGCAACACTAACAGTACAATAGATTTTTGTTCAATGAAATGTTCCCTTGCTGTACTGTTGAATCTTTCGGTACACTCACATGGCTCATTCTCAAAATTCACTATCAATATATATAAACCTTATAAACTAAACACTCACACGAAAGCACAAATATTTTCTAAGCTATGCGTATGCGAAACTCAAACACTTTTTTCTGTGAGCTGCTTTTCTTTTACCAGTCGCCAAGGTAATTCAAAGGTAGTATGGGGTAGAAATCACGAAAGACCACAATTGCGTTCTTCGGCAGAGTGCATATGACCTGGAATTACCCGTCAAGCTTGTTCGATAAAAGTGCTTTCGTAACAAACAATCTAGGGGGGGGAATTCAAGGTTTAAAGTTCTGGATTGGACTTGGGAGTAGAATTACTTTGCGGTATATCTTTCGCGTAAATTCCAATGAAGGTAGTATTAAAATAATTTAAATATGAAAAATATATGAAAAAAAAATTGAAATTCGCGGATATAATTAATATTTGCGAAGTTACAGAAAACCCCATAAAATTCGGGCAGCGAAACAATTACTATCCTGCTCATAGCGTCCCTACACGTGGTTGTATTTTTCATTGACCCGCGGTTTCTCGCAATTGTTTTTATTGGTTAGCAAGGAGTTATCTCTTTAAAAGATGCCAATGACATAACTTAAGCATTCGATGAAACTGGGAATTAATTTTGTAGCATGATCTGAATGGAATGGTAGAACGCAAGAGGCTGCAACCCTTTAGATCACATCGGCAGGATAATACGAAGGTTGTACCGTAAATAATGCAAAAGTGGGCATAACGTTTTTATTAACTGACAGAGGTCGTTCAAATTGCACACGTTGGAAGAGTAACTCTTTCTCTATACAAAGGTATTACTCACCATAGTCTCTCCATCACAAGCGATGCGTTTGGGCCATCGTTGAACCCAACTTTCGAATCCTCTTTGAAAACATTCAGGTGTGGACTGTTGCACCCACTTCTTCGCGGCCACTTTCACCTTGTCTGTGTCATCAAATCCTTGTCTCCGAAGACTGACCTTCTTTGGACCAAACAGGTGGTAGTCAGAGGGTGCCAGATCTGGGCTGTACATTGGATGGGGGACCACAGACCAGCCTAATTTTCTGATCGCCTGATTTATTGCCGAAGATGTGTGTGGTCTAACATTGTCATGGTATGCCGCAAAGTAATTCTACTCCCAAAATTCACTATCAATATATATAAACCTTATAAACTAAACACTCACACGAAAGCACAAATATTTTCTAAGCTATGCGTATGCGAAACTCAAACACTTTTTTCTGTGAGCTGCTTTTCTTTTTACCAGTCGCCAAGGTAATTCAAAGGTAGTATGGGGTAGAAATCACGAAAGACCACAATTGCATTCTTCGGCAGAGTGCATATGACCTGGAATTACCCGTCAAGCTTGTTCGATAAAAGTGCTTTCGTAACAAACAATCTAGGGGGGGGGGAATTCAAGGTTTAAAGTTCTGGATTGGACTTGGGAGTAGAATTACTTTGCGGTATATCTTTCGCGTAAATTCCAATGAAGGTAGTATTAAAATAATTTAAATATGAAAAATATATGAAAAAAAAATTGAAATTCGCGGATATAATTAATATTTGCGAAGTTACAGAAAACCCCATAAAATTCGGGCAGCGAAACAATTACTATCCTGCTCATAGCGTCCCTACACGTGGTTGTATTTTTCATTGACCCGCGGTTTCTCGCAATTGTTTTTATTGGTTAGCAAGGAGTTATCTCTTTAAAAGATGCCAATGACATAACTTAAGCATTCGATGAAACTGGGAATTAATTTTGTAGCATGATCTGAATGGAATGGTAGAACGCAAGAGGCTGCAACCCTTTAGATCACATCGGCAGGATAATACGAAGGTTGTACCGTAAATAATGCAAAAGTGGGCATAACGTTTTTATTAACTGACAGAGGTCGTTCAAATTGCACACGTTGGAAGAGTAACTCTTTCTCTATACAAAGGTATTACTCACCATAGTCTCTCCATCACAAGCGATGCGTTTGGGCCATCGTTGAACCCAACTTTCGAATCCTCTTTGAAAACATTCAGGTGTGGACTGTTGCACCCACTTCTTCGCGGCCACTTTCACCTTGTCTGTGTCATCAAATCCTTGTCTCCGAAGACTGACCTTCTTTGGACCAAACAGGTGGTAGTCAGAGGGTGCCAGATCTGGGCTGTACATTGGATGGGGGACCACAGACCAGCCTAATTTTCTGATCGCCTGATTTATTGCCGAAGATGTGTGTGGTCTAACATTGTCATGGTGAATGTGCACACTTTTCTGATTCTTGTTCGGTCTCTTCCTCCTTATGGCTTCTCAAAGCTTCTTGTGTGTCTCAATGTACAGCTCCATGGTCACGCTATGGCCACGTTCCAGATTTTCAAGGTGAATGACACCCCTGTCATCTGTGACGTGCCTGCACCGCATGACGTACATGAGATAAAGGCAGATAGAAGCGAGAGCTTACGTCCGCGTAGCTCAGTTTGGAGAGCGACTTGCTCCGGAGTGAGGGCCGCGGGTTGCCTAGTGGGCAACGTTCGTCGCTGCCATGGAGAAGACCTCAGTTTCGATCCCAGGCAGGTACGAACGCTCGAGCCACTAAATATCCGCATTGCGTCGGATGGGCACGTTAAGCCGTCGGACTCCGGCTACTGCCCCCCCTCCCCGGTAGTAAATAAGGGCGTCTTCTACCTAGCTTTCGTGTGACTTTCCTATCGGGCACTCTAGCCCAAATCTCCTAGCTTCCTATTTCTAAGGGTTGTTTAAGACCTGGGGTCAGACACTCCCTTCCTAAAATTCTCTACATATGATCATCACTCGGGAGTGAGAGTACCCAGTTTCGATGCCCGGCGTGGACAAAGATGACGTAGAAATTGCCTTCGTCATACATCACAAAAGGCAGTCACCATGACTTTCTGTGCTGATCGCTGATTCTTAAACTTCTTAGGCCTAGGTGAAAAAGTGTGACGCCATTCCATGGATTGATTCTTCGTTTACGGATCCTTAACGTACGCCCACGTTTCTTACTCTGTCACCAGATCCGAAAAATTTGTCGTCACTGGCTTCAAACGCTTCTTCAAGAAATCAATGACGTCACGTTGCTTCTGCTTGGAATCAATCATATTTAGCTGCAATGAAAGGAAGGGTTACTATACAGTATCGACATGAGCAATTTAAACGACCTGTGTCAGTTAATAACAAGAAAGATGACACCGAATTTTCGGTTGTAACAAGCACGTTTTTTTAATCCGTTCTGACGCAAATTAAATTTATCAAAGCTGTTCAAAGTCAATGGAACCGGTATGGAAAACAGTAGTATCTGTGGGAAGAAAGAAGTTTTCCAATCCGGTTTTTAATCCCTCAGATATTGCTGTAAACGGAATCGTGAGCTTACGCACTCTGGTTTCAGACTTGAGCGTTAAGAAAAACATGAATTTATATGAGAAACATTTCGCACCGGAAACGCCCTTAAAACACAAAAACAATTTTTCAAATCGGACTCTTAGAAACAGAGATATCGACAAAAATAAGACGAGAATTCCACCCCAGACGAGAATTCCACCCCCAAAAATAAGACGAGAATTCCACCCCCACCAGCTTGAAGAGTATCCTGCTGGCAAGAAGGATCCACCGCTTCATGTGGTTTGTGCCCTACTCGTATCCTGCCATCCGCATGTACCAACGTGAATCTCGACTCATCAGTCCAGGCAACCTTTTTCCACATGTCTAGGGTCCAGTGACGATGTTTCCGCACCCATGCTAATCTTTGCACCCTGTGATGTGCAGTCAGCAGCCTCGTGGGACGATGGCTTCTGTACCCCATAGCGAGGAGATGGTTCTGGATGGTGTGACGGCTTACACGTTTTTGTCCACCAGCGTTAAATTGCCGAGTCATTTCTTGCACTGTGGCCCGTCCATCCTCTGTTACAGTGCGAGCTAGCCGACGATGACCCCGCTCATCCACACTCTGTTGTCCACTGCAAGTGGCCCTTGCAGGGATGGTTTTACCGGATTCGATGTACTCACGGTGCACCCGTGACACAGTGGCTCGTGAAAATCCCAGTGCCTGCACGACTTCCGAAATGGAGTGACACATTCGTCGGGCCCCGACAATTTGCTCACGATCAAATGCGCTTAGATCCTTCGTCTTACCCATACTGCGTCCGACTTTTACTGATTCCCGTCGCATCACTCCTTATATTGTCGGATCGCTGCATACGTCATGTCGTTTCGCTACATTTGCATAACGCCAGCTGTCTCTAATTCAATTGCTCTTCAATGTATTCTTTCTTTACTGTTGATCCAAATATTGGTGAGAATAGGCAAACTTACACTGTCGTATCAGAATATATGACCTCCCCCGGAATCACAGTGTACCCGCTTAAGCACGTCACAGAGTGCACGTGACAAGGTTGACCACTCGGAGACAAAAGCGGCCTGCCAGGACAGATGAGCCATGGAGCGTAACGTGAGCACAATGAACAGAGGTAGTGATTTGACGGACGCTCAAAAAGGAATGAACATTGCCTACCGTGCCAAGGGTAGAAGCATCTCAGAAACAGCATCTTCGTGGGATGTTCGCGAGATGCTGTAGTAAGGTGTGCCAAAGATGGACCGCTAGCACACCGAGTACCTCATGACGTCATAACTGTGGAGCCCCAAGGGCCATCAACCCCAGAGGAGAACGTCGATTCCGTCGATTGGTAAAAGGCGATTGACGCGCAACAGTGCAGCAATTGGCCACACAAATTAAAGCTAGGGCACCAAGGCACGTGTCGATAACAGTAGAGCGAACCCTCTTACGCATGGGTCTGCGAAGCCGACTCTGTGTCAAGGCGTCCATGTCAACCGAAGTCCATAGGCAACGACGACTCCTGCAGTTCGCATGTGAAAGAGTGGGAAAAGGTTCCCTTCTCTGACAAATGGAGGTTTCTACTCCAGAGAAATGACGAGCGGTGGAGGGTACGGCGTCTCATGCACGAGGACCAACACCCGGATACGCTTGTCGGTCAAGTACAGGCCTGCGGTGGCTGCGTGCATGTCTGGGGGAATATTTTCCTAATGTGGTCTGGGACCGCTGGTACCACTGGATTGGTCCCCGAACGTTA
The DNA here is from genome assembly GCA_039090855.1 of Macrothele yani. Taxonomy (NCBI): domain Eukaryota; kingdom Metazoa; phylum Arthropoda; class Arachnida; order Araneae; family Macrothelidae; genus Macrothele; species Macrothele yani. The sequence goes on along the minus strand of CM076989.1, from coordinate 128,346,820 downwards.
ATGGCTACCTGTACATCCTCGCGGACTACATGCATCCTTTTATGTTGGACCTTTACCCTGGTGGTGATGGTGTCTACCAAACGGACAAAGCGCCATGGCACGTTGCTAAGGAGGTGCGTGACTGACACGACAGCGAAGTCTCCGTTCTCCATCTGCCGTCGAAATTGGCCAACCTCAATCCCATAGAGCACTTGTGGGACTATTTGAATCGACAGGTTCGACGTGCCAACATACAACATCGTCATCTCCAGGACCTCCTTGCTCTGATGCAGTCCGAATGGACACGTGTGCCTCGGGCAAACTTCCAGGGCCTCATTGCGTCCATGACATGCCGTCTCGCCGCTCTCATCCGGGCCATGGCTGGTTATTCCCATTATTTGGTAGGAGGTCATATTATTCTGACACGACTGTGTATATTCTGCATTCTATAGTTCCGATTGCATCTACCATTATAGTGTATAAGAAAATGCCGTATGTAAAATGAAATTCGTTTTAGACATACCTGATATAGCTATTCCGTATTGCTGGGGAACAGCGGGGCCTATTGCATGATTCTGCTTTAGGGCCCCAATAATAATAGCTGTGCTGCTGCTCCTTGGTGACAAAAGCAGAAGCTTGTTCTGTTGTTTTGCCCTTCTAGAAGGGTGGATGTCCGGTTATATTCATTCAAAAGTGCAAAAGTTGTAGACTTTAGTGAAAAATGCAAAACCGTGTAGTGAATTTTGCGATAAGGCTAATTAAAGATACATGGCATTTTCTCTACCTAACAGAATGCAAAAAGGGAAAATCAAAAAGTATCCTCAATATGTTACTTAAAATTAACACAGCGGCAATGCAAACCCTCAAGAGCATCGATTTTCAGTGCATCTTCCTGCATAGTTTGAGCAAAATGACAGATGTTTTGTGAGACTCGAAAATAATTATTTTCTGTGCTGCTTACACTCCCTCCTGCATCCCAAACTCTCCGAGAGAAAAACACTGACCCGAAAGCATCTGTTACGCCTACATCTTTGCTCTTCGGGCAGCAAAAGGCAAATCATTGCAAGTTTCTTTTCTTTGGCTGTTGCGGAAAGTCGATTTTGACTTGTGTGTAAAGTATCTGAAGTACGGCTCCATTGTTAAATTCGTAGAGTCGTTCCATTGTTGGAGTAGTGCGCAAGCTCATCGGTTGAAACAATAAAAAAAAATTAAAGGGGATTTGAAAGCACCTCAGAAAGGTAATGAGGGCATAGTTTTGAATGCGGCATTGACAGAGGTGCCTATGAGCATTAACTTGCCTCCCGCCCGAAAACGATTTTCTTTCATCTAGGGATAGAAAAGATGTGCAACTCTGCATTCATTGTGTTGATAAGAAGAAATACCATGTTGTACTTAAAAGGGCCACGGCCTAGTGGTCAACGTTCATGACTGCCACGGGGATAACCTCAGGTGCGAACGCTCGAACCACTAAGTACCCGCCGTGCGTCGGATGGGCACGTTAAACCGTCGGACGCCGGGTACTGGCACCCCGGTAATAAATAACCGCGTCTTCCTCCACCTTTCTACGTCGCTTCCGTGTGACTTTACTATCGGGCACTCTAGCCGAAATCTCCTAGATTCCTATTCCTAAGGGTTGTTTAAGACCTGGGGTCAGACACTCCCTTCCTAAAATCCTCTACATATGATCAGATCATCTGTACTTGAAAAAATATTTTCCTTCGCATAGATCTTGCTACCAAGAATACTTTTCGAGTAATTATTTCCGATCTGTAGTCTTGATTTGCATTGACCTCCGATCTGTAGTATTGATATGCATTGACCTTCAGGTGTTTCCCCGGAACGATCATTGTATTCTTCCACTTATAAGGCATGCGACGCGATGGGAGTAAATAATATCCCCCCGGGTGATACCAACATCTGCTTTAATTATTTGTTCAGCGGCAAAAATGGTGACAGAGGGGGATTTCTACTAATCCTGTAGAGTTCGTGTATATTCAAAGGAGAGATGAGGGCAGGAAATCCTACTCACTCTTGGCGACATTTTTGGATGTTCGTGGCAGTTTGTATGTAAGGACGTTTCGGGCGTTATGGTCGTTTAAGGGTTAAGAGGATTTATTCATTTATTAAAAATATGAAGGCCTTAATATCATACGATGTCTAAACATACGTGGGCATAAGGATGCACAGATAAAATGTACAACTTTCTTTCTTCATCATCATTGTCAACCATTATCAATCCACTGCTGAACGAAGGTCTCCCCAAGTTTCCTCCACAACGGTCTGTCTTGTGCCAGTCTCCTCCATGTCACTCCCGCATACTTTCGAATTTCATCCATCCATCTCCCATGTGGTCTTCTTCTGGGTCTTTTCCTGTCCCTTGGAATCCAATCTAAAATTTAGGCTGTCCATCGATGGTCTGTCCTTCTGGCAGTATGTCCAGCTCATTGCCATTTCAGGGATTTAACTCTGATCTTGATGTCTTCCTCTCTTGTCATTTTTCGGATCCTCCACGAGTTCCTCTTCTTATCTCTCCTGGTTACCCCAAGCATGCACCTCTGCATGCCTCTTTGAGTTGTCTACAGCCTTTGTATGTCTCTTTTAGTTAAGGTCCACGTCTCTGCACCATACGTAAGCACTGGAAGGATGCATTGATCAAACACTTTTCTTTTAAGACATAATGGCATATTGTTCTTGAAAATTATGCTGTTTCTTCCAAAAACTCTCCAGGCAAGTTTTGTACGCCGATTAATTTCTTTATCAATGTGACCCTCAGTTGATATCTGCTGTCCCAGATAAACGTACGTGTCTGTTATCTCCAGCTTTTCTCCATCAATCAATAAATCTTCATTTCTTGTAAGAGCATTGTACATCACTTTTGTCTTTTGAAAGTTCATTTTTAATCCCACTTCTTTACTCTTGTCAGCAAGTTCCTGGATCATACTCTGCAGCTCTGACGGGGTAGTTGCAAAAATGATTACGTCATCAGCAAAACGAAGGTGGGTTAGATAATCCCCATTAATCTATATCCCTTTGTTTTCCCAGTTCAGTGATTGAAAGACATTTTCCAATGTGGCATTAAAGAGCTTCGGAGATATGGTGTCACCTTGTCTCACCTCTAACAGTATCAAAAATAAGTATATCGACCTGTTGTCCTGAATTTTTCTTTTTTTTCTTCTTTTTTGATTGGAGATTTAACGACCACCGTGAGCAACTCAATGGGCTATAAGCAGTCGCCCGTCCCTAATTTAGGCTCACTGGTTCCAGGGAAGGGAGAGAGCCAGTGCCGTAAGACAAACACAACATCCATGCCTAACCGGGATTCGAGCCCGGACCCCTTACGGACGAATGATCAGAGGCCAACGCCTTAGACCACTGCGCCACCGGGGCAGCTGTCCTGAAATGAAGCACCCATATCCGTATTGTGTTCTGAAACGCAGGTTACCAACAGCATGTTTCACGGTATTTTTTTTTCTGTGCGAACACCGAGAGCGTTATCGGGATACATCCGTTGAAGCGAAAAACGATTCAATTCAATCATCTGCACCTCCCAAACCAAAACTAAAATCGAGCTGATTCCCTGGTGGTTGGGCAAAAAGAGTTATGTCACATGACCGTGATGTCATGTAGCATAGGAAAGGAGTTCTCACTTGCTAGCAGATTTCACGCGCCATGCAACTATCGAGATAGCATGAAGCACACTTTTCGAGCTTGCTTCCAATAGAAGTCAGAACCAACTTTTACGAGAAATTAGAAGCTCCAACCCTGATCACTTGATTACTACTTCGATATTTCCAGATGCATCTGATGAGTGCTTAAGTAATTCCATGAGTTCAAATTTGCTAAACTTGTTTTTACAGGCTGGACTGGAGTTCGATATCGAGGATGAGGTCGAAGAAAACTATTTTGGTTCATCCATAGATGTAGTCCAAACTCCATGTGACAGAAATACTTGCTCCACTTCTCAGTGCTGCATACGACGCTTCCTTGGAATTTTTGGCAGATGGACCTGTAGATCACTTATTGCTTCAGGTATTTCATAATTTGTTCATTTTTGCTTGCATTTTTATTTTTTGTTTCAGTTGTAGGACATCTTATTCGTATCTCTCTGGTTCATATACACCTGTTCTTCAACCGTGATGACGTAATCTCGTGGTCTTGAAACATGTTGTGGAATCTTAAAAACACCGAATAAATTTCTTGTACAGTCATATGGGTCTTAACAAAATTTCTGCACACTGTCCATTTTTGAGAAAAGTGTAAAGTAACGGAGAAAACTTATCTTATTGCCGTTCAGTGTACTTCCCTCCGCTGGTAATGACAGCTTGCAAGCGGTTAGGTAGGTCCTGGATGCCTCCAAGGAGGTTAAAATAGATGAAGTAAGAGTCCGCTTTTCTTCCTCGTGTGACAACATGAAGCCAGAGAAACGTCACGATTCTGACGTGCTTTGCCGCCATGTTGGTAAGACGCAGTAAGACGACTGAGATCATAACATCACATTGAGTAGTGATGATGTGGCTGGCTTTATTCGATCTACATCTTTAAACTTCAGTATGTGGATCAATAAAAAAAACTAGCGATTATTAGGTTATATATAATAAACATTTTAGGCAGGCTACGACGCATTTTCATTGATGTCTTTTGAACTTCGTTTTAGTTTTTTAACAACTGCAGAAGAGTATGTGCTTTCATCACCGAGGTCACAAATAGCTAACATAACATTTTCTACTTATCGTGTTTTACAGAAATCTCTGTATCAAACTGAACCAATTAATATTGTTAGAAACTCAATTCTATGGACTCTTTAAAGTTTCTGTTTACTCGCAAACTTAACGAACCGACTATAAATAACAGCACATTACTTTTACGAGTTCCTCTTGACACAAGTACTTAACATTTAAAGTGATCTTTTTTGTGCGTGTGTGCGTGGAAATTTCCTCAGATCATCAGATACGCATAACTTACCCTTGAGAATATTTTTACGTATCAATTTATGAGTCCTACCCTTGCAAAATCGAACTCTTATGAAGGTATGAGCTACAGCGCTCAGAATGAAAAATAAGCAGTCGAATGCCATTTTTTAACATTTAAAAACTTTCATAATGAAAATTTCGTTTAAACGTTTACTGGAATTCAGCTGGGGTGACCCAAGGCCCCGGGCCATCCAATGAGCTATCACTTGGTCCTTCGTTCTTTGTATTGGCTGCTTACTTTTAAGTATAATTGTATGTGTTTTTGAATATTTATTTTGCCAACAATGGCAATTTTAAATATATTTGTATATGTTTCTGAATATATATTTTTACTTTAATACGGCGGAGATATTTTTATCGCTTCCCAATTACTTTGGGAGATGTTTCCTATAGAGTGTTTTAATTTGATTTTTCAATAATTTGGGCCACCCCTATAAAAAAATTATTGGTACGCTGCTGAAACGTGTTAACGTAAAGAGCACTAAAAGTAAAATCACGAATTTATACCTTAATATGAAACATGCGTTCATCATAGTATATGCACCATGTCTCAGAAAGCTCCGCCGAGAAAATTCAACCGTTTTGCCGCGACGCATTCTCCTTCGCCGTCAGCACAGATTTAGATCCCCATACATTAGTATGATAAAGCATAAAAATAACAAAAATGTGTAAGATATATCAATTATCCACTGAGTGGCCACTTTATTATGACCACCTCCTCTGTACTTCGTTGGGCCACATTTTGCCTTTAATACTGCTTCGATTGTTCGTGGCATGGAGGGACTCCACGAGATGTTGATAGGTGGTTTATGGAATCTGAGACCATGCTTGATGAATAGCACTTTCCAGGAGTGTGAGATTGCAGGGTTGTGGATCCAGCTGTGTGATGGCTCGTTCAACTTCATCCCACAAATTCTCAATGGGTGAGATCTGCAGATTGTGGGGGCCACCTAAGCAAAATAAACTCACTGGCATGTTCCTGAAACCAATTCTGTACAATTCGAGCACTACGCATTATCTTTTTGAAAGTAGCCATCGCCATTGGGAATAACCATCCACATGACAGGATGCACTTGGTCCGCAACGATGTTTAGATATGATTGCCAGTCAGACGTTGATCAAAACGAATTAAAGGGATCAAAGCATGCCAGAAAGACATTCCCCAAACCATAACGTTGCCTCCACCAGCTTGAAAGGTTGTAGCAAAGCATTTGGGGTCCATGCTTTCGTGCTGTTTCCGCCAAATTCTCACTCGGCCATCGGCATGGTGCAACTGAAAGCGTGATTCATCGGACCACATAATTTTTTTCCAATTATCGACTGTCCAATCCTTGTGATCCTGTGCGAACTGGAGACGTTTTCTCTAGTTAACTGCAAACAGCAAAGGTGTTCGAACAGGCCTTCGGCTGCCATATCCCATCCGATGCAGTGTACGGCGAACAGTACGTGCAGAGATCATTTGAGGGGATCCTTGATTAAGATGGTCTGTAATTTGCTGAACTGTTTTCCTTCTGTTGTCTGTTATCAGTCTGGACACTCTCCGTTCCTCCCGATCAGTCACTAGTCGATGACGACCACACGTTGCACGTAGAGACTCAGTTTTTTGGCTGACATTCCAGTCTTTAAACACTTTAACAAGAGCTAATCTAGAACATTTCACGAATGCGGCGGTTTCGGTGACACTCGCTCCATGGCTCCGAGCTCCTACAATCATCCCACGTTGAAAGTCCGTCCAATCGCATTTTTTACCCATCTCGTCACCCAAAAATCACTTCTACTACTGTCGTAAGCATTAAGCTTTCCCTTTTTATACTAGCCTTGCTCTCTGGCGGCAACAGCGTGCAGCCATAGCTCATTTGCTTAAAACTGTCAGGTGGTCATAATAAAGTGGCCACTCAGTGTAGTAAATGAGAACATTACTGCGGGCAATTTCTCGAGGGGAAGATTAATCTGAATCCTGATTTGCTTAAAATTTGGTCAGTTTCAGAACCGACAGTTTCTTAATCAAACTACAATGACTTGCATTTAGATCCCCATACATTAGTATGATTAAGCATAAGATCCCCATACACTAGTATAATTAAGCATAGGATCCCCATACATTAGTATGATTAAGCATAAGATCCCCATACACTAGTATGATTAAACATAAGATCCGCATACATTAGTATGATTAAGCATAAGATCCCCATACATTAGTATGATTAAGCATAAGATCCCCATACATTAGTATGATTAAGCAATGACTTGCATTTAGATCCCCATACATTAGTATGATTAAGCATAAAAAAAACACAAATGTGTAAGATATATAATTATAGTAAATGAGAACATTACTGCGGGCAATTTCCCGAGGGGAAGTTTAATCTGAATCCTGATTTGCTTAAAATTTGAATAGTTTCAGAACCGGCAGTTTCTTGATCAAACTACAATGGCTTGCAAAAAAAATTTAATTTAGAGAAAAATTAATATTCCATGCATAAGTACCAATGAAACGTTACACCATCAGGTGCTTTAGTTGATGAGTTGACACATCCAAAGGCTCAGCACAATCCCATATTAAAAGAAGTATAAATTTTTTGATGAAAAAAGGTCTATTCCTTATTCCCGCAGTGGTGAAAAAGTACTAGTAACTTCTCACTGAGTGTGGCCATCAGCTCCGTCTCCGTGTCGTTTGCTCAAACTGCTTCAAGTTTGTGACGTCACGCTTACTCCATCCATTCTAACCTCCTTGGATGCCCCGTAGTACACCATCTTTATTCTGTCGTATTACTCGGGTAGATGATGATCGTAGCGGATGCCACGGAGCCGATTTTTTAACTTTGGAACAAGATCAAAGTCAGGTGGACTGAGATCAGAGCTGTATGGTGATTGGGATAAAGTTTCCCAGCCATATTTCGACAAAAGTCTCCGTACCGACGCTACACCATGACACGATGCGTTGTCATAAAGCAAGATCCCAGCAATCTTGCTGGGCCAGCACTATGTTGCCGCCGCCCAACCATCAACAAAATGTCCGGGCGGCCACCACATGTGCCAGCAGTTCTGGCCAGCAGCGGGCCAACAGTGGAACCCCCATTAGTTGTCATATGCCAGAACAGGGTCATTAGTTATCTATCACAGGCAGCAGCTGCTACAAGTGGCCCTTCAGCGGCCCTGCAAGCACATGCCATAAATGATGGCTAGCCTAATGTGGTCCGCTAGTTTCCCTGCTGAGGCAGCCGGCAATTACGTGACGTAATTGATGGCTTGTCGAATCTTGTCCGCCAATTTCCCAGTAGTAGCAATAAAAATAAAATAAAGGATAACCACAGTTTCCCAAAGCTACAACTAATTTTTTTCGCCTTACAAAACTTCTTCATTACAGCACTACGCTGGGAAAATTTTCTCAACAGGTTCTGATAAACGCCGTTTGGATCTGGGTAGAAACGAATCAAGGACGGCCTGCGTGGGAAGTGTGCGCTCTTCCAGCTGGACTGATTTGCCACACACGAGCGTTTGCCTGAAGCTGAGCCTCTTTCCTGCGGACTGTGTAACGATGGTTCTCTTTTTAATTTTACAACATTGCGAGGTATTTTTCATAAATGTCAGTTTCATATAATTCATAAATTCGATCGGTTTTTTTTTTAGGTTTTTTTTTTAGGTTTTTTTTTTTTAGGTTTTTTTTTTTTTTTTACCTTAAGGGAACTTCACTCATTTTAAACGAGTGTACCAACTTAAAGGCGCTTTCCAACGTTTCATGCTGTCCTTGTCGTCTTAAAAAGTGAATTAATATATTTACCCGGGTTCATGTCACATTATGTTACATTTTTAACGTTGTGTCTTTCCTTTCCGCTGTCCGAAGCTACATTTGTTTTTAAGAGGAAAGATATTTTATTTTACTTCTCGTTATTTCTAGAAGTGAATTCCTCTAGTGTTGTGTATTCAACCCATGGATGAGTAGCCTACATTACATCCACATAGCGTTGCTTTTTTTTTTTTATTTTGTCAAATAATTGATAAATGTTGTACGCGTATAAGTCTTCTTTTATTTTTTTCCTCAACATAACGTGTTTTTAATGTTTTTCCAGGACTTTTGTTTCAAGCGGTTTAGTGTATGTTAAAACGAAAGAATATACATAAATTATTTCTTGTTATTCAAGGGAATGGAGTGGGTGTATTTCATGGCTGTAACCTAGTATTTCATGATCTGGTATCTTCGTCGACGTGGCATTTCATTATAGGAAATTAATTCGCCTCTACGTATTTTTTCTTAACATCCACTAAAATAACACAATGGCGATAGCGTCATCTTCAGTTAACTGGTGTTGCTTTTCCGCATGCGCAGTCCCGTTGCTTCCACCTGGTGTTGTATCGGTTGCCAGCTACGGGCCATTAGTGGCACTTGCTTAGAGGCCCGCAATTCACAACGATGCGGCAGGGCCATCTATGCCCGGCAACTGATGGCGCTGCCAATAACGGACCGCTACCGAGCGTGAGCGGTAGATTTGAGCCAGCAGTGACCCATCGCTGCCAGCTGCTGGCCACCAGTTTCCCAATACTTGTGTATACTTTTGGCGAATTTTCGGTCTTAACTTTACCCTCAGAAAGTCGCAATAATTTTGTGTGTTGACATTTTGCCATACCAGCACTCGATCAGAGACCACAACACCCTGGGCATCGTAGGCAAAAATCATCATTTGCTTCATTTTGGATTGTAGCCGACGAGACTTTGAGGGGTGTGGGGAGCTTAGATGCCTCCATGCCGCTGATTGTGGTTTCAGTTCCGGCTCAAAATCACGAGTCCAAGTCTTATCCATTGCGACAATTCTGTTCAGGAATGTGTCACCCTCCCTTTCGAACTTGTGGCGGTGATCGTGTGCGATGCTCACTCTGGGTGCCTTCTGCTCAGGGGTGAGTTGATGGGTCACCCAGCGTGCGGCGATTTTTCTTTTTTCCAGTGAGTCGGTCAAAATCCGGTGAACAGACATGGTGAACAAGTTTGCCTGATGAGCAATCTCCTCGACTGTCAAACGGCGATCCTCTTCGAGAAGCATTGCAACAATGGTGACAGATGTTTTGTCTGTCACCGTTTGTGAGGTCGGCCTGAGCGGTGATCATCTTCGGTGCTGCTTAGGCCCTCCCGAAAGTGCGATGCCCAGCGAGTAATTATGCTTCGATCAATAGTTCCTTCCCTCACAAACTTCTTGCAAGGCAGTATGGATCTGTGTCGGAGTTCCCCCCTCAGTTTCTATTTTCACGTACGAGCGCTGGTCTAAGGCTGTGACTCGACCTGAGGAGCTGCACGCTCCCATTTCCAAACCCGTCCACGTCCACATAGCAAATGATAACGCGTCGTTCTGATACCACTGCGTTGCTGAGAGTCTGACCTTGACATGAGGCAATCATTTTACCGATTACATCATTCGCTTCCGTTTTAGATTGACGTGTGCAGAACTTTTGTTATGATCCTCGTAACTCACTTTGCAGTCAAAAATTGTTCGCAAAGAGAGAGCCGTTGTACGTGAATAAATGAATTCTCACAAGTCAGAAATCAAGTGGTTTGTTTCTAGCTGGTTGTAGATTTCGAACATGTCTTTCAGCTGAGTTAAAATTAACCTTACAAGGAACTAACTAAATGACTTTTACTCGGAGTGATTTTGGAAGAGAAGAATATATCTCTGATGGTTAAAAGTTTCTTCGTAATAAAGAATTAACTAAATATCTTTCTTTCCTGGTTCTAAGAGGTTAAGAATTTATCTTTCAGCAAATTAAAAACTCAGTAAACCAACTAAAATAACTTTTAAGGGCTTCTTGTACGTTGAAAACTTTTCTTACAGCAGTGTGTAAATTCATTTAATAAAAAAACCGCTAAATGATTTAAGGGCTACTTATCTTTGTGGTGGTAAAAACATTATTAGCTGGGAAGGTTTCGGTAGAATTAATATATTTATAGATTTTAAAAATGACAATTAAAAGCCTTTAACACGTTACATTTTTTAGATATGAAATTTTTTGTAAGTCTATCGTTTTCATGAGTTGGAAGCCCCTGGAGCTGTATAGGGCAAGAATCTAGAAGGTTACAGTTCAGTCCAGACTCTGTGCTTGCTCGGTACATTTGTGAAGAAAGATGTATGAGGTGTGTGCAAAAGTTCTACCCGTTTTTGTAATAGATGCTGATTGCGATCGCAGTAGTTACGTCACAGATGACGCTGCGATGCCTAATTTTCGGCCAATAAAGCGTGGAGCAGTAGAGCATATAGAGGCACTAAGTTTGTCCCAGTAAATCATTCGTAACGGAAATCACGAAAGGTGTAATACGGCATGCGACAAGGAGCACAGTAGACATTATTTACTGTACGAGTCCGATAAAGGCAGTACTGAAGCCGCGGCTTGCCGCAACATCTGTCAAGTGTGTAGGGAGGACGCAGTCGATGATATCACATATCGCTGTTGGTTTCGGAAATTCCGGGACGGCGACAGAAGCTGTAAAGTTCAACCACGTCCTGGACGTCCATCCGTGGCTTCTGACGATGATGTGGACCAAGCCATAACAAATGACCCACATCCAACCGTTCAGGAATTAGCGAAAACGTTGTCGGTACACAGAACAACAGTCGAAAGACGGATTCATGCGATTGGGTTCGTCACGAAGTTCTATAACTGGGCTCCGCACCAGCTTTCTGCAAAGCAACGAGAGGAGAGGATCCGTACCTGTGTTTCTTTGCTTTCTCGTTACATAAATGAACCGTTTTGGGGACAAATTGTAACGTGTGATGAGAAATGGGTTCTGTACCGTAATGTACAGCGTCGACGGACTGTGTGCCAAAGTTCAGAGCCCGCTCCATCGACCTCAAAAGCTGGACTGCATCCCGAAAAGTTTTTGTTGAGTGTTGCGTCGACGGACTGTGTGCAAAGTTCAGAGCCCGCTCCATCGACCTCAAAAGCTGGACTTTATCCCAAAAAGTTTTTGTTGAGTGTTCGTTGGGATGTCCAGGGAATAATCCACTGGGAGATGTTGGCACCTAACCGAACGATAAATGCTGACCTCTACTGCCAACAGTTGGACAGATTGCAAGAACAACTTACATCGAAGTGTCTAGCACTCGTCAATCGCAAAGCCGTGATCCTTCATCATGATAACGCCAGACCTCATGCTGCTTTAATCACTCAGCAAAAATCTCTGGACTTTGGTTGGGAAAAGGTTACCTCTCCCGGCGTATTCCCATGACCAGGCACCTACGGACTACCACCTTTTTCGATCGTTACAGAACGCCTTCGTTCTCCAAATCTTCGATGATGTGGACGATGTGAAAACGGCATTACGTGACTCTTTTTACTCTAAAGCACAGGAGTGTTTTCGGCGTGGGATACACCTACTCATAGACAAATAGCAAGAGGTCATACAGAATTATGGCAATTATGTAAAATCTTAGGTATGTTATTTGTTGTATTCTCCTCCTTTCTTTGTAGCCTACAAAAACGGGTAGAATTTATGCACACACCCAACAGCTGTCAATGCTCTTTTTGTGTGTCTTTAAGCGGAAAAATGGACTAAACTAACCGTCGAATTTGTCCTTATTTTCTGGATACGTTTTGGTACATACGTGTGCAGTTTATTATTAAATCTCAGAGTATTAGTAGTACTTTGGTTGCCATGTTGGAGATCAGGATTACAGAATAAATTATCAACGTTTTTTCACAATTAAATGTTTTATTAACATCGACTATAGCTTCGCAGAACGTCTGGCTCGGCATCATCAGGACGAATGGAGCGTAAACATTCAAATCATTGTGACATCACCAGAGTTCTGACGGTCACGGTTTTTGGTGAGTTGTTTCCACGCGCTTGAAAGAAATGGCGTAGACGTCATGTCATTGACAAGTCGTGATGAATTCCGGTATATGTGGAAAGCTTCTAATACATTAAGCTTGTTAGTCGAATCAGGTTTATCAATAAGAATACCGTTTCCAAACAAAAATTTATAGTTATTTTCGTGACAATGTTGGGCTATTGATGACTTCTTCAGTTCACAGTTCCGTACGTAAGTCTTGTGTTCCTTCACACGGAAACTTAAAGCCCTGCGGGTCTGTCCTATATATGAAAGTCCACATTCACAAGGTATCTGATAGTCTTGAATTATATATAATCAGGATTACACTTGAGCCTCTAGTGTGTGTGCTGCGTCTCTTGTTATGTAGGTCTCAACAAGTAGGTAAAGGCCGCCCCGGTGGCACAGTGGTCAAAGCGATGGTTTCTGATCCTTCCTCCAAGGTAGTCCGGCTTCAAATCCTGGTGAGGCATGGGTGTTGTGTTTGTCTTACGGCACTGGCTGTCTCACTTCCCAGGAGTCAGTGGCCCTAAATTAGGGACGGGAGACTGCTTATAGCCCATTGTGTTGCTCCCGGTGGTCGTTAAACCTCCGATCAAAAAAAAAATTGGGTGAAGTGTAAGAACAAAAACATGTAATTTTGCTGTTTCCGTAGACTGGGATGAACCAACTGGTCATCTTGATGCCAGCTATTTCTTTTTGACACAAAATGAGGGATTCTCAAAGAAACTAAAACACAAAATTGAATATCCAAATGTGCCATCTACAACAAGACTTGTTCCCCGTAAAGAAGGGTTTCCGATGTCCACACCACCTTTTAACTAGGAAGCTAGTAATGTGTCTGAGAATCAGCAGGCTGTGAAAATTCTAGTACTGGCTGATGATCCTAATTACGGCATTTTTTTGATTGATTGTTTAACGACCACCGTGAGCAACTCAATGGGCTGTAAGCAGTCGCATATCCCTAATTTAAGGCCACTCACTTCAGGAAAGGGAGAGTGCCAGAGCCGTAAGACAAACACAACATCGATGCGTCATTGGGATTCGAACCCGTACCCATCTAGGAGGAATGATCATAAATCATTGCTTAGACCACTTCTCCACTGCGGTGGCAATTACGGCATTGAAATGTAAATCTGTAGATGTTCTGGAAAGGAATTCAAAAAAAGGAATGTTTTAATGTTCTGAATAGTCTCTCGAGGCCAAGGTGTTTCGAATAGCAGATAAGAAATAAAAAACAATGTCTTTGATTCTTCATTCTCACATGAAGAATCAAAGACGTTGTTTTCTATTGAATAAAAGCTGAGAAGAAAAATGATTTATTCCCTGAAACCAGAAGTTTAGAGAAATCCTATTTAAACACTGGAGGAAATCTAAAGAAAAGTTTGTATGTTCTGAATAGAAAAAGAAAAGCATTTTGTGTACTAATTAAGAAGTACAGATTAGAAGGTATTTCTATGTCATACATTGAAACTTAGTAAAAAACAATGTCCTGACTATATTCTTAACACCAAAAAAGCTATTCTGATGTTTCAACATAAAACGGTACTTTGCTGTATAGTGTAGAAGCTTAGAGAAAAACATATTCCGATGTGTTGAAATTCAGAGAAAAAGAAATTTTCAGCTCAAAGAAAACAGCTCAGAACAGAAAGGCTTTTAAATCCTGAACAGAAGATAAGTAAAAGACGTTTTGTTTTCCTATGAATGTTTTTTTTTCTCTCAGTAAGTAACCATTCAAAAACTGCTTGTTTTGACTCCCTAATAATGAATTCTTAAAAACAAAACAAAAAGACGATTGGATGTCATAAAGAGAAATTTAGAACAAAAAATAGGCTTTAATATTCTAGGTATACGCTCACAGCAAAGGAAATTTAAAGTCTTAGCTACAAAAGAAAAAGGAAAGGAATATGTTTTAATGCCCTCATTTGAAGCTCAAAACTTTCTTATTTATGAGATAATATCACTGAAGAAATTCATTTCGAATAGGAAAACACACTATTCTTACCAGCAAACTTTATCATCGATCTTTAGTTTAAAAGAGACATATTTTTTAAACTTATTATTCTTTATTAAGCATATTTCTATGAGAACAACAATAAGAATTAAAATGCTAATTAATCACTGATTGTGGATATCTCCCAAACTGAAAACGCATACAAGATTTATACATCTTGCCACTTCTTTTGTAAAAAAAAAACAAAAAAAAACCCAACTGAATTTTCAGTTGTAATGCGTCTTTCGAATTCTTTCAGAAGCGAATGAAATTTATCAAAATTATTCAAAGTCAATGAAACCGTTTAGAAAAGAAAATCAACCAGATTTCTACAATTGATAAAACATCCAGAAATATAGAGTTACTTGCTTTCACCAGCGGCTAAAAAGTAGGCTACGAAAATTACCAAAATGACGCACAAAAAGTTTCTCATAGCAGAAGTATCAGAGACAAAGATAATTTGAAATCGAACAGTTAAAAGAAGAAATATAGAAGGAAACATGATGAAACTCTGTGCCTTCCAGCGAAAGAATTTTGCATTATGGAAAAGTTGAGAACAGGAGAAAGGTATTCTTTATGGCAAAAGCTATGCTACAAAAAAATAACTTTTCAAATACGTCTCCCGGAAGCAGAGATAGAGAGAAAAATGTTTTGACCTTTACGCCCCCTAGCTAAAAATCTGTGTATATTTTAAAGAGAATAATGCTCCACATATGTGCTGTAGCGAATGACATATAGTAAAAAAAGAAATTTCTCAATAGGCTTTTTAGAAGCGGAGGTACAGCTGCAAACAGAAGTACAAAACACCAAGTAAAAGTGTAACATACAAACGTAAAAGTGTAACATACAAATGTAAAAGTGTAACATACAAACGTAAAAGTGTTCCACAAAATAAATGGTATGCGGCGTTAATATAATTTTTAAATCGCACATTTAAAAGCAGGGGTATAAAGATATATAGATTAAATATTTGCACCCCCAGCGGCGACATTATGCATTATTTTGGGAAGAAAATATACACAAAGAGCTTTCACAGTTCGTAGTATCTGACCGAAAAAGAATTTCTTCAGTCGGATTTGTAGTCCCGCAGATATTACTGTAAAGGGAAACGTGAACTTACGCCCTTTACTGGCACACTTGTTTGCTAAGAAAATTTTTTAATTTTATGAGAAACGTTATGCACCGGTAACACTCCCCGATAAAAAATAATTTTTCAAATCGGAGTCTTAGAAGCAGAGATATCGACAAAAATATGCAATACCTCTACGCCCCTGGCGGAAAAATTGTACACTATTTTAAGCAGAAGGTATTCTCAAAAGGATTTTCGTGGTGAGTGGTATCGGTCCACGAAATAATTTTTTCAATCGAGTTTTCAGAAGCTCAGATTTTACTGCAAATTCATCACAAGCAGAAATAAGCACTTACCCCGCCTGGTGGCCGAACTATTCTTTACAAAAAATTAGAAAGTGTATGTAAAATATTTCCCATCACGAGCTCTACCTGATGCAGGGAAAAGTTTTCAAATCGGATCTTTTGAAGCAGAGATTCCGAGGAAACCGCATTTTATGCCCCTAGCGGAAAATCTGCGCATTACTTGAAGAAGACTTTGCACCTAAAATAGTCTTCCATATAAATGACATCAAAAGGAGAAAGAAATTTTCCAATCGGATGTTTAGGAGCAAATATACGGAGTAAAATGTGTTTTGAAATCGGTATCGTCCGCATTTAAGCCTACAGCGGCGAAGTTGTACACGGGGGAAAAACGGAACGCAGAGATCGTCATTCTTACATTTCAAGCTTCCCAATGCAAAAATAATTTTTTAAATCGGACTAATGGTTGCAGAGATATGGCGCCCACAGGTAGACGGACGGATAAAGTGATAACATAAGCACGATCATTTTTTACGAAAGACGTCCTAAAAAGTACGTGTTTATGGTATCCCCTTTTCCGTCCGTCTGTAGGCATCACATCTCTGTTTCTAAAAGTTCGATTTGAGAATGTTTTGCGTCGGATAGAGATTCTGGTGAGAAATATTATCCATATAATTTCTAATTTTTCGTAAGGAACTATTTTGTCACTAAGGAGCGTAAGTGTGTATCTAAGTTTCAGATATATTTGCAACAATATCTGCTCTTCCGAAAACGTGGTTGAAAAAGTATATATATATATATATCGGACAATGGTTGCAGAGATATATCGCTCAGCACAAAAAAACCTTTTGAGAATATCTTCTGCTTAAAAAAAGGATAGTTTTTCCGCCAGGGGGCTTAGATGTATACGTTATTTTTCTTTATATCTGGGCTTCTAACAGTTCGGTTTAAAAATTTACGTGTTTGCAGAAGAGCTTTTCTATGCGAAATGTTTTACACATGATTTTAAGTTTTTCTTAAAGCACAAGTTTGCCACTAGAGTACTTACTTTCACGTTTTTGTCTACAGCATATTTGCAGAAATATCTGGGCATCTAAAAACCCGACTGGGAGTGCGGGGACCATTTCCTTTCAGGTATATTACTAACTACGAAAGCAATTTATGTGCATTTTCAGACCAAAATATCATACATTTTCTCCGCTGGAGGCGCAAATGTCCATTCTGTTTTACTCGATATCTCTGCTTCTCGAAGTCCGACTCAAAAAAATCCATATAACACCAAATACCATTCATCTTGTGGAACATTTTTCATGTACTCGTGGGGTTCTGTCGTTCACTGGCGTTGGTGTGCATTTCTGCTTGCAACTGTATTTCCGCTTCTAAAAAAACTAATGAAAAATTCCTTTTTTACCATGTTCCAGTCGCTACAGAGAGCATTATCCTCTTCAAATAATGCACAGTTTTCCAGCTACGTGGCGTAAATGTCTAAAACGTTTTTCGGCATGCGGAGATTTGTTTGTTGTCGAGACCGAATACGTCTCCTGGAATGGTGAGAACCTTTTCTCGCTATTCCAGGAGACATATTTGAAAAAATTACTGTTTCATTAGCATAGTTTTTCCTATGAAGAACACTTTCCGCATGTTTTCTACTTTTCCAGTATTTAAAATTCTTCCGCCGAACAGTGTCGTCATATATTTCTATTTGAAAGAAAGGATGAATTCGTTTTTAAAAATTCTGTAGAAAAATGCTTTTTTGGTACAATACTTTTTATTATGAAGAGTATTTTGAATCCATTTTATTCTTTAATTAGCACAAAGCTTTTGCGCTAGGGAGCGTAATGTTATATAATATTTTCCTAAATCTCTTCTAACTGTTAGTTCTGATAACTACTTTGGCTCTCCTATCTTCCTACAGCTATGAAAAACTTTTTGTGCCGAATTTTTAATTTTCGCAACGTACTTCTCAACCGCTAGTATGAGTAAGTAGCTATTTCCATTTCTGGACGCTGTTTTATAGATTGTAGAAATCCGATTGGTGTTTTTGACCCGTTCCATTGATTTGGAAATGCCGCACTCACATTATGTAGTTTGTATTAATGCGAAAGAGAAGTTTTTCCCTAGCTGGTTTAAATGCGTTTCGTTCTTTCGTTGAATTTTTAGGATCTCTAGAAATCTAGTTTGAAAATGTTTTTTGTGTCGGACAGGATTCGAAAGACGTGTTCATTACAATAAAAATTTGGTGTCATCTTCTTTCGTTCTTCTTGATGTTTTGAAGTCAATCTTAACTAATGCAATCAAAAGCTTTTGTGGGCCGATGTATTATTATACACTCACGGACAATGAAATTTGCACACCTAGAAGAAAACATGCTACAACCGCGAAACTTTGCAAATAGCTAGACTGCATGCTGGCATGTAAATGATCCACGTTTGGTGCACTCGCGCATCACCGTACACCCTGTAGTAGCGCTGCAAACACGAACCGGCAGCCTTATAAACCCGCGTGTAGTCGATGCCCCACGAAAGCGAAAAGCACCGGCCGACACAAGCAAGAGTACAGAGTGAAAAAAATGCCGGGTAGACACCAGAGACGTCGATTTACGCAACTTACGAACTATGAGATAGGCCGGATCATCGGTCTGAAAACCGCAGGGTGGTCGGCGAGCCGTATATCCCGCCAGATGGATCGTTCTGACAAAACTGTTCGACTGTGTTGGCAGCAGTAGACACGTGACGACACTTCCACACTGCGGAGCGGTCCCGGACGTACCAGGAGGACCACCGGTAGAGAGGATCGGCGGAAAGTGCTCCAGGCACGAATTGATTCCGCGGGGACCCGGTCTACTATACAGGCAGATGTAGCGGCTCCTGTGTACCCACGAACCATTTCCCGACGCCTCGCTGAAGCAAATCTGCAATCCCAGCGCCCCCTTACGTGTGCTGCCATTAACACCGGAACCTCGCCGGCTCCGTGTGCATTGGTGCCAATCCAAAGCGACGTGGAACGACACAGACAGGTGGCGGGTGGTGTTTAGCGATGAGTGCCGCTTAGTTTTGGAGGCAGATGATAATCGTGTGTCCGGGTGTGAAGGCAACTGGGTCAACAGCACAGCCCCGACCTCTGGTAGTGGTAAGTGGATCATTGACAGGCCAGCGGTATGTGTTTGAGAAGTTACGTCCCCATGTGCTCCCATTCCTGGCCGGGATTCTAGGTGCACTATACCAGCAGGAAAATATATGGCAGTCCTGGGCAACCCGAGTCCGCACACGACGCGGGTTGCCCAGGACTGCTTACGTCATGTCCAGACACTTCCATGGCCTACCCGCTCCCCGGACATGTCCCTCATCGCGCATGAACTCGGATACAGTTGGCAAATTTTGAGTGAGGCTATTGCAAACTCTAAGCTCATTAAGGCGTCTATTATAACAAATTCTAAAAAAACGAACGCGTAAAATTTATGACTTCCAGAACAAATGTACGAAACATTCTAAAAAGAAATGCCTAAAATTTATCACGAACTACTTTCCTTCGTGCCTTCACGTTGGTTGTGATCAGGTTGCATGTAAACAAAGCGGAAAGACACACCCAGATCGGGAACCACGTTTTTCATTTTGTATCGCGAAAGACAGACACTCATACACAAACTTCCTTTTGTTATTATAGATTAAGCAAATGTTAAGCTAACAGACGGAGTATTTCCATTTTTTCGTTTTTCAGTTCAAACGAGTGGAACAGACTGGGATTATACATCAGGGAAATAGTGGACTCAGTGGTATTTAAAAAACTGCTACGAGAGTTTTTGTTGTTTGATTGAGTTCCTGTATTCTTTCTTTCTCGGTATGCTCAACACCGGTCGTATTTCTAATGTTGCTATTTTTATTGTTTTGACCTGACACATCTACCTTCGGAGATCAGGGGCTCGTCAGGCTTAAATTTAAGCCTTTTTCCTTGGATCCATCCTACAGTTCCATAGTGCATCGCTATCTTTTTTTGATGAATTACTTTGTATTTATTTTTTGGTCAGTTGTAAACGAGTTTTAGTGCTGGTATATTTATGATTATTATACTAGATATATCTGAGGTGGTTTGAGCTCTTGTTTACTCTTGGAGTAAATAGTTAGTACTAAATGTTATTAATTTATATTGAACTTTGTGATAATACTGTGATTCCATGTTTTCATTCAATTGTGCTAACATTGTGTTAATATTTAATTTTAGTTTAGTACATATGACAATTTTGGTGTTTGTGTTTTGGTAAATTTGATGTACTGTGTTGTGTAGCAGAATTTTCATTAAATTCAAATTCAAATTAATGTTAGTGATCCGAATTTCGTGAAAAGGTTCAAGTAAAATGCCATATAATTTTAATTGAAATTCCTCAATGACACATAATTTCGGGAATCAGAAGGCGTCAAAACCTGACCATGAACGATGTCCAATCGCATGCCAAAAATCACGGTGAACGGATGAGTCATGTCGTAGCTATGCCCGAACAACTAATTGTCCCGAGTCTCGCTCGTATAGAGAGCGGATTTTTCCAATAATTATTAAAACTGGTTAGTTTTTCAATGGTCATTATTTTTATACGACACGACCAATCACCAGGATACCAACCCCATGTCCATTCATCATGCCATTCCCTTTCTCTGTAGCAAGTGTCACCGCGATCTGCTGAAGATCTTTGGAGGAGATAGGTAACAAACGACCCCTTCTTAAAACCCGGAAAAACCTCCTAAAATGCAAGTTCTTGGACGATTATTTCTCAATGACACGGAATTTTGGGAATTGGAAGGCGTCAAAACCTGACCATGGACCATGCCCAATCGTATGCAAAAAATCACGGAGTTCGGACGTGTCATCTCGTATCTATGCCCGAACAATTAATTGTCTCGAGCCTCGTACAGAGAGCTGCGCTCGGCATTCGGCCTCGCTTCGCTCAACTAGAAAGTGTTGTATCTATTTGTAAAAAAATACAAAAAATATAATTTCTTTTACGTTATAGGAGCACGCTGTGGATTTCCAGGAATGTGTCCATGTCAAGCTGGATTACGATGTGTAAGTATTGCTTTCTACTTTATATAAGTTCCTCTAGCAAATTTCTAATGAATTATAAAGTTATGCTCTTAATATGCAAACTTTAATCGGGTGTGTGTATTGTTTAGAATGTAGATAATTTCAAAGAATTTAAGGCTTGCGAAATGCAGTCCGTTGTTAAAAAGTTCTCAAACGATGGCACATCAGGACCTTGGCAGTCGTCTACAGAAAAGCTGTGTGAACAGGCTCGTAAGATATCCAGTCTCAATTCACATAAGTGTTTTCACCTAGGCCGTTTATTTCAAATTTGTTACTGTGTAAAGTGCTCACCAGTTATCTAAGAAAACTTATTAATCAATTGGAAAAAAACTGAATTACCAAAAAAATACAAATGATGTAACAAGTGAGGTGAGATCAAAGAAGATTATAGTGGTATAGCCTTACGTTCAGAAATAGTGGTGGCGATTTCGTAAGAAAAGTACTGGAATAGAATATTACTGAAACGGGATCTAGAAGAATACCAAGAAAGCAGTGGACGGATCATACTGTATCAGAGAAGACCTGGAAGGATTGGAACCTGAGAATTGTGGAATGATGGAACTGGAAGATACCGAAGTTTGTAGAATAGTTGTGGCAGCGGAAAGTCTCTCTCTCTCTCTCTCTCTCTCTCTCTCTCTCTCTCTGTATGTATGTATGTATGAATATACACTGCCGGACAATTGCTAAGGACGGATGACAATAGCAACGATAGCAACCATAAAATGGAAGGCAGGAAAATGTGGAAATTAGCATAAGTGCGGGATACAGTAAGACGTGTTGTGCGTATGCAAATTTTGGATTGCCAAACTTGTTCGTGACTTCATAGCGCTGATAAGAGATATAAAGGATTTGACGTGTATTGACCGTTGTTGTTCAAACGCAAAGTTGAAAGGGAAAGAATCAATTGACGAACTTGAAATTTTCAGTATGTCTTCCCGACATCACCTAGATGATTTTACGCGTTGGCCGTATTAGTGGCAAGATTGAAGAAGGGCGAAAAATAACAGATGTTGCCAGGGAGTTCGACGTCAGCCACAGTGTTGTTTCAAGGCTTTGGAAAATCATTTCAAACAAATGGAGAGTGTAGCAAACGTCACGGGGGAAGTCGTGTTCTCAGTACGACACCTGCAGAAGATCGGTACATAGTGCTATCAACAAAAAGACACCGGCGCAGCACAGCTAGTTAGGTAGCAACTCAGTTTATGGCTGCTACTGGCAAGCGGATCTCCCGAAAAACTGTCGCCAGACGTTTGCATGAAGGAGGACTATACGCCCGCCGTCCTGTTGTGTGCATCCCATTGTCCAGACGTCACCGTACCGCCCGTTTGCAATGGTGCCATCAACATCGCAATTGGACTGATAACGACTGGTCTGCTGTCCTCTTCTCAGATGAGAGTAGATACAGTCTGTCGTCTGATTGTCGACGACAACTGATCTGGCGTGATAGTGGTACTGCATATTGTCCAGCAAACATACAGGAAAGGGACCGATATCCGACATGTAGTGTCATGGTATGGGCTTTCATCATGATCAATGGCCGTACGTCCCTCTATGTGCTTCAAACTGGGACTATGACTGACCAACGATACATTAGTGATGTTCTGCTACCTCATGTTTGCATGTTCCGTGGTGCTGTCGGTGATAGATTCATTTTCATGGACGACAACGCAACATGTCATCGAACAGTCGCTGTCCAGGAGTGTCTTCAGAGCGAGGATATTCAACGCCTCGTATGGCCAGCACGTTCTCCAGATCTGAATCCCATTGAAAATGTGTGGGATGCTTTGGAGATGAGTCTTGCTGGTCGCCAATTCCCTCCAATAAACAAGGACACCCTCATCCGTGCACTGACAGAGGAATGGGATAAATTGCCCCAACAGCTGCTTGATAATGTAGTGCAAAGCATGACACGACGTGTGGAATCTTGCATCGCCCTCCATTGTGGCCATATCACGTATTGACATCTTACGCCGGAACGCCTGCGGACGGTAATTGCATTTTTTTCACGTTTACGCATTCTGCTCAAAATGGCCTGTTTATCCCTTGAACAGGTTCCAAAGCCTTCTGGATTTCAGAGCACAATAAATTGTCTTTCTTGTAATGTCCTGGCATTTTGACATTATTTTATTTCACTTGGCATCCAACCACACTTACTTTTTTTATGCGCTATATAGCCGTTTATGATCCGTCCTTAGCAATTGTCCAGCAGTGTACTATGCACTATAGTATCCAAAATAGTGGAGACCTTTAGGAAAATTTGTATTTCTAAGGTTTGATGGCTCATAACATCAATCATTTTTAAAATAATACCATAAAGTTATATATCATTAGAAAGATAATTTAATGCAGAATGTAATGCAATAAACTGTATTGAATTATCCTTTATTTTATCAAACGTTATAACCAAATAACCAGAAAAAGAAAACACAACTGCCTTATGTAACAAGAAGTGGATTTCCTTAACTCAAAACTGACCAATGGGACTGATTATTCTGAGAGACAATCAGGTGTTATTATGACACCTCATGTGAGCAATAAGGTTTTAGTATGAGTCATCTCTCATTTCCAGGTACTAGAGCCAATAATAGAACTCCTATTCAGTTATGTGAGTGTCATCAAGTCGGCCACTGTTTTTTTCCGTGGATTTTTGTATTCCTTGATAACTTAGTAAGCTGCAACTTGTAACCTGTGTCTTTCTAGTTGGCTGTCCACCTGGAAAGCGATGTAAAATACTAACTTGGCGTGAAGAAGGCTGCGCTTATGAGGATATCATAAGAAAAGTCGATCGAAATATAACCGAATGAGGTATTTCTAAACTTTGCAAGAGGTATCAGGAGACTCAGTCAATTCAAAACCATACTAATAAGGTCAGGAAAAGGTGCGCAACAGTATGTGGTGATAGAAGAATTAAATGACTGTGCTTAAAATGACAGAAAAGTCATCTGAGTCAATTCAAAATGAATTGTCTCAATGTGGTTTGAAGATGAGTGCTAGGACTGTTAGAAGCAAACTCAAAGACTCCGCTTTAAATTCTAAAATTCCAAGGAAAAAGTTATTTCTACCTCACAAATAAAGGAGGAAGGGCTTACAGTGGGATAAAAACCATGTTAATCGGTCTGAAAGACAATGGGACAAAATCGTCTGGAGTGATGAGACCAGAATATCCATATTTGGTAGTGACGGCATAAAGTATGTAAGAAGAAGAAATGGAGAAGACTTGCTGCCTGAATGCATTACAGCTACCATGAAACATCCAGTTTGTGTTATGATCTGGGGTCAAAAGATGAGGTTATGATCTGGATCAACAGCTACCATGAAGCATTCAGTTAGTGCTATGATCTGGGGTAAAAAGTTGTAGTTATGATATGGATCAACAGCTACCTTGAAACATCCAGTTTGTGTTATGACAGCAAAAGGATAGACAGAATTTGTGTGATTAATGGTATTTTAAATGGCAAAAAATACACTATTTGGTTCACTTGAGCCCAAACTGAAGATTTCGGCACGTGGTTTTTTCCAGGATAATGAATCCTACATGTATATTTTCCCACAGAATTCAGCTTCTTGTCATGTTGTTGCCATGTGCAAAAAGTGGTTTCAGAAAAAATCTTATTACACTGCCAGAACGGCCAGGAAACAGCCCTGAGCAGAATCCAATACGAAATCTGTGGAGTCGATTCAAGAAACTTGTTAGTCAGAAGCAACCAAGGAATAAAGCAGAATTGATAGAAGCAATCATACAATTTTGGTTTCATATTGAAACACTTGATGAACAAAAAAGCTTGATTCACTCCATGGGACGCAGTGGTAAGATTGTAATTGCGGTAAAAGATTTTCCTACTAAGTACTAACAGAAATGGTGAAAAGTTATGAAATACGCTTTATCACGGGTATATAAACAGTCCAGTCACATTATTGTGGCCACCAGCTAATATCCAGAGTAACCGCCGTGTGCAGCGCAGACAGCAGCTAGATGGGCTGGGGGTGACTCAGTAAGGTGCTGGAAGGTGTTCACAGGTATGTGGAGCCATGCTAACTGCAGTGCCTCTGACAGCTGCTGGAAGGTGCGTGGTGGAGGATCCAATGAGCGAACAACACGATCAAGGTAATCCCACAGATGCTGAATTGGGTTTAAATCTGGGGAATTATGAGGCCAGCGAAGTACTTTGAACTCTTCATCGTGCACTTCTCGGACATTTCTAGTTGTGTGACACGTCGCATTGTCGTTCTGGTAGATCCCATCCTAACAGGGAAGACAATCAGCATGTATGGGTGTACGTGGTCTGCATGGATGGATTCATAACGAATTCGGCGCATAGTGCTTTCCAGAGGAGGTATGAGTGGACCCAGAGAATACCACGAAAACATTCCCCAGACCATAACGGGGTTTTTTAAGGTTGGTCTGGGGACCAAACATTCCCCAGACCAACCTTAAAAAACCCCACCAGTTTGTGTTCTTCCAGCAATGGTTGAAGAGTGTTTGTTCTTCGATGTCACTCGCCTTGTACGCCAACGTCCATTCGCTTGATGAAGCAGAAAATGTGACTCATCGGAGAAGGCAATTCTTTTCCAATCATCTGAGCTCCAATTCCGATACTGCCGTACAAATACAAGCCTTTTCTGCCGATGCGCTTTCGTTAGTACAGGTGCAGTGACCATACGTCTTCATCGGAGCCCCATACGCAGCAGGGTTTGCAAAACTATCGTTTAGACACACTTCCGGTAGCCCCTGGTTCATTCGGCCTGTGAGTTCCCCAACTGTAGCGTGTCGATCTGCCCTCACGAACCTTCATAGCCGACGTTCACCTCTTACATCAATGGCACGTGGTGCTCCGCAGTTTCCACTTCGCTTTTTTCGCAATGGTGCCATTTCTCCAATCACGATACACTTTAACCACAGCAGCACGCGAGCAGTTCACAAACTGCGCTGTTTCAGAAATACTCCCACCCTTGGCTCGAAAGCCGATAATCATCCCTTTTTGCAACTCTAATAATTCGGTTCTTTTATCCATGACAGCAACGACTGATATGTTTTCAGAATGCTTACAGCACACCTTATATACCCTCCAAGCCAGCTGACGACACGTGCCTTCTTTCATCGCGTACGCGCTGTTGACGTCAAAAGTAGGAGGTGATCACAATAATGTGACTCGATTGTGTAGTTATGTCCTTTGCTTTTTCCATGTGCTTGCGCAAGCACTGTTCACGCGGCATTTCTTTTTGCACATGACTTTATCGTGAGGTAATGCTACCTGTACCGAATTTCATGAAATTCTAGGAAGCCGTTACGATGAGCGAACATAAAAGTTGTGTTTTTAACTTTGTTTTCTTTTCAGCTGTGTATGTAACATGGTAATTAACAAACATATATATTCTAAGAAACTGAAGGATAAAGTTGTAGAAGTTGAAAGTTCCTCTGACAGAGCTGCACGACTTGTTATCCAACTCTCGAAAAGATACCAGGCTCAGATTATTCAAACTTATGCACCCACCACAAGTCATCCTGAAGAAGAAATTGAAGAATTTTATGAGGAAATTTGTCATCTAAATAATAAAGGTAAGCAGCACTTGAAACAATTATGGGCGATTTCAATGCAAAAATAGGGCAACGGCAACAGAATGAAACTTCAGTAGGTAAATTCGGTCATGGCAACAGAAACCAGCGTGGAAATACTCTCGTTGAGTTTGCAGAGGCAGAAGGGTTTTTCATCTTGAACTCCTTCTTCAAGAAAAAGCCACACAGGAAATGGACATGGAGACATCCAAATGGGACGACAAGTGAAATTGATTTTATTATGTGTAACAAAAAATTTGTCATAGAAGACTGCAGTGTGCTAAACAAGTTCAACACAGGTAGTGACCATAGATTGGTGAGATGTAAGATGCACTTCAGCACTAAACTTGAACGTGGCAAGCTCATAAGACAAACAAAATCTATTGACATAACCAACCTTAAAAAACACCATAATACCTTCAAGTTAGAACTGAAGAACAGGTTCTCTGCTTTAGAAGGCCTAACATCGGAAGAAGTGGACATCTCTGAAGTTAACAGAAAAGTAACCAAAGCTCTTATGGAAACAGCAACAAAATTAGCTGGGTCTAAGAACAAGTTGCATGTGAACAAATTATCAGGAAAAACCAAAATGTTGATGCAAAAAAGAAGAGAGATGAGGACAACTAAAGAAGATGTGACTTCCAAAGTGGAATATATAGAGCTATGCAAGACAGTAAGAAAAAGTATCACTGAAGACGTAAGGAAATTCAACTGTGAACTAGTGAAGAAAGCAATTGAAAACAACCAAAGCCTAAAGATAGCAAAGGGACATCTCAGTAAGGGAAGAAAACAGATTATGGCACTGAGAAAAGAAGATGGTTCTGTAACAAGAAATAGAGGCGAAATTTTGACAAGAGTGAAAGATTTCTACTCCAAATTATATGAAAGGGATGATATATTCACTCCAGACATCATGAAAGATACCAGTACCAGAGTTCCTCCAGTCCTTCCAGCAGAAGTTGCACATGCAATCAAGAACATGAAGCGAGGAAAAGCTCCATGGAGAAGATGGAATTACTATAGACATCATACAAGAAGCAAGTGGAGAAATCGAAACAGTACTCGCCCAAATTTTCACTCGATGCCTTAATGAAGGAAAGATTCCTGAGGATTGGAACACCGCTACAATGATCCTGCTACATAAGAAAGGTGACATTGAGGATCTCGGAAACTACAGACCTATCAGCCTCCTATCAGTAGTTTATAAAATCTTCACTAAAGTTCTTTCACACCGCTTGAAGGTAACACTGGACATGGCTCAACCGAGAGAACAAGCTGGATTCAGGAGTGGCTACAGCACAATAGATCATATCCACGTGCTGAGAGAACTAATTGAAAGAGCGAGGGAATATGAACTTCCATTGTGCATGGCTTTAATCGATTATGAAAAAGCCTTTGATTCGGTGAAACCATCAGCAGTTACAATGGCTCTGAAAACCTGCGGTATTGAAGATGCATACATTAATATTATTAATAACATTTATGAAAATGCAAGTGCAAAGATTAGGCTGTTTGAAAATACAACACACGTAAAAATTGGAAAGGGAGTGAGACAAGGTGACACCATATCTCCGAAGCTCTTTAATGCCACATTGGAGGGTGTTTTTCAGTCGCTGAGCTGGGAAAACAAGGGGATAAAGATTAATGGAGATTATCTAACCCACCTTCGTTTTACTGATGACGTAGTCATTTTTGCAACTACCCCATCAGAGCTGCAGAGTATGATCCAGGAACTTGCTGACAAGAGTAAAGAAGTGGGATTAAAAATGAACTTTCAGAAGACAAAAGTGATGTTCAATGCTTTTACTAGAAATGAAGATTTATCGATTGATGGAGAAAAGCTGGAGATAACAAACACGTACGTTTATCTTGGACAGCAGATATCAAGTGAGGGTCACATTGATGAAGAAATTAATCGGCGTACAAAACTTGCCTGGAGAGCTTTTGGAAGAAACAGCATAATTTTCAAGAGCAATATGCCATTATGTCTTAAAAGAAAAGTGTTTGATCAATGCATCCTTCCAGTGCTTACGTATGGTGCAGAGACGTGGACCTTAACTAAAAGAGACATACAAAGGCTGCAGACAACTCAAAGCAGCATGGAGAGGTGCATGCTTGGTGTAACCAGGAGAGATAAGAAGAGGAACTCGTGGATCCGAAATATGACAAGAGTGGAAGACATCATAATCAGAGTTAAATCCCTGAAATGGCAATGGGCTGGACATACTGCCAGAAGGACAGATCATCGATGGACAGCCGAAATTTTAGATTGGATTCCAAGGGACAGGAAAAGACCCAGAAGAAGACCACATGGGAGATGGGTGGATGAAATTAGAAAGTATGCAGGGGTGACATGGAGGAGACTGGCACAAGACAGACCGTTGTGGAGGAAAACTTGGGGAGACCTTCGTCCAGCAGTGGATTGATAATGGTTGACAATGATGATGATGATGATGATGATATTCTAAGCAAACTGAAGGAAATTTCGCAAGTTTTGCTTGCGACGATCAACAGATATTTAACCCTTTAAACGCCTAATATACCTTAATCAAATGAAGTCCAACATTGTCTGCCCTCCCGAACAGAAATCTTCATTGTTTTGCCAAAATCAACGGCAATGCGATTCTTTACCCTTCTGACCTCAAGAGTACCGAACATAAATCTGCTACGGGTGATACACGCTCTATTCTAAGTTCATATTCTGCTCAATGACCGAACTCATGGCGCGGAAATTTTAGTCCACCTGACACGGACATCGTGCAACTGGGCTGAAACAAGTGATTAAAACATCTATCTTCTTTCTCGTGTCTTAGGTACTACGCTACTCTTATAGCCCTTTTAACAGGTAAATAGAAAGTATTAGTGTCAATAATTCCCTTAAACAACCACTTTGAATATTAAAGGTACGGCGTACACAACGCCTTCTTATTCGCAAGTTCACTCGCTCAGATCGTGTTCAGCCTACTTCTTAGAAAGCGGATATACACTCACGGATAATGAAATTTGCGCACCTAGAACAAAACATGCTACAACCGCGAAACTTTGTAAATAGCTATAGAGTCCGTACTGGTATGCAAATTATCCACGTTTGGTGCGAGTGCGCATGACCGCACACCCTGTGGTGACGCTGCAAGCACGAACCGGCAGCCTTATAAACTCGCGTGTAGTCGACTCCCCCATGAAAGCGAAAAGCACCGGCTGACGCAAGCAAGAGTACAGAGTGACAAGAATGCCAGGTAGACGCCAGAGACGTCGATTTACGCAACTTACGGACTTTGAGAGAGGCCGGATCATCGGGCTGAAAACCTCAGGTAGTCAGCGCGTCCGTATAGCCCGCCACGTGGATCGTTCTTACCATACTGTCCGACGGTGTTAGGAGCAGTGGACACGTGACGGCACTGCCACACGGCGGAGCGACTCCGGACGGACCAGGAATATCACCGGCAGGAAGGATCGACGAATCGTGTGCCAGGCACGAATAGATCCGGTCCACTATACAGGTAGATTTAGCAGCTCCTGTATGCTCACGAACCATTCACCGGCGCCTCGCGGAAGCGAATCTGCCATCCCAGCACCCTTTACGTGCGCTGCCATTAACACCGGAACATCGCCGGCTCCGTGTGCAGTGGTGCCAGACCACAGCGACGTAAAACGACATATACTGGTGACGTGTGGTGTTTAGCGGTGAATGCCGCTTCGTTTTGGGGACAGATGATCATCGTGTCCGGGTATGGAGGTCCCCGGGTCAACGGCGTAATCCCAACCTCTCTATTGAGCGCCACACCTTCCCTACTGCAGGCATTATGGTCTAGGGAGACATTGCCGAAGATAGCCGATCAGCTTTAGTAGTAGTACGTGGATTATTGATTGGCCAGCGGTATGTGGAGGAGATCCTACGTCTCCATGTGCCCCCATTCCCGGCCGGGATTGCAGGTGCGCTATACCGGCAGGAAAATACTCGCCCGCACCCGGCTCAAGTTGCCCAGGACTGCCTACGTCATGTCGAAACACTTCCATGGCCTGCCCGCTCGCCGGACGGGTCACTGATCAAGCACGTGTGGGACCAGTTGAAACGCCAGATGCCGCCGTGCCGCACTATTCGGGATTTGGAGCACACCGTCCAACACGTGTGAGCCAGTCTGCCGCAGGACAACATCAGGTGTCTGTTCGCCTCCAAGTCGGACCGTATTGCAGCATGTATCGCCGTATGAGACGGTACGACGCGCTATTGATGACGACCGGACTGCGTGCCACAGATTCCTCTATAATTATCCTTCAGCTTTGTTTTTGCCATCATGCGTATCATTCATTTGTATTACTACGTCTATAAAATTTCAGTTCAATCTAATGCTTCCTTCTTAGTGCGCAAAGTTCATTGCCCGGAAGTGTAATAGTTTGAGAGAATTTTATCCCATTTCGCTAAACCTGAGTTAATTTGTTCCGTCTAGTTAAAGGGTTAACAGAAATTCGCTTACGAATTTCCAATTTCGACTAACACAACTGTTCACAACTCAATGAAAAGCTCGTACCCAAGAGATCAATTCGATCATAATCGTTTTTCAGTAAAAACATAATGTAGTGCTTTTGTTTACCTCAAGTTTTGAAATTTCACTTGGTAAAAAGCCACATTCTGTTTTTTCCTAGCCCGTATAACTCGCCGTTCACTCCTACATCAACAGCAACTACGTCGTCTTGTTAACCATCATTCTGTGTTAAGGGCTGCATCAATGTCATTGGTTACTTTATTTTCTGAAATCATTCATCACTGAGATACTGATGTTTAAATGAAATTAACTGGTATTATTTTGTAATGTCGTTGACCGATTGCTCTTCATATAGTAATTAGTTTAAATCACTCATTTGTAGTCTAGATTCAGATGTATTGCCAGACCCACTACCACAAGTACTTCAACTACGAGCACAGCTTCCCCACAAGGCCGTTAGTTGAGAATGCATTTGCCGCAAACGTTGAAATTCAAGCACCTTCGTTTGACTTTCATAATCCAGCCATAATGTGCATTGCACATCCGTATGATCATGTAATCTCTTTTTGTGCCTAATTTTATACATAAATTGTATTACTTGCAAAAAACAAAATTGAAATAAAATTAGTTGCTTGATGAATATAATGCTATTTTGTTCGCGACGAATATCAACAGCCAAGATGAATCAAAGAAAAACTATACATAAAATTAAAAAAATTAGCATTATCTCTAACAAAACTGATTTCCGCTACATATATGCGCTGATCATAATGTTGCGCACCTAACTTTTATTTGAATGCAGAGAGTAGCTTTAAACCTTTAGGTAAAAGAATATGGCAATCACTAGGGCGTGTGGAACAAAAACGGCGTTTTTGCATAGGACAGTTCCACTACGTAAATGTGCATATTTTCTGCGGAGCAGTTCCTTGTGTTACAGACGACTGAAAGTGTGTACTGTAGAAAATCAAATGAGGCGTGAAGCACATGATGCAATCCGAAAAATTAACGGAGTTGAAGGTGAAGGCCTGGCTATTGCTCTGACCGCGCGAACATGGTTCAGGAAATTTGCGGTTGGTGACTTGAGCTTGAAAAGAAAGAAAGTTTCGTGTAGGCCCTCTGGTGTTTCTTCGGACGCCATGCTAATGGCTGCGGAACACAATCCACGTACAAACACTCGGAAATTGTCAGGAGAACTGGAAGTTTCTAAACCTACCATCGCTGAGCACCTGCACAAGTTCAGAAAGGTTTGCAGATGATGCCGTGAGTTGCCTCATGAGCTCACCTGAGCTCGAGCCCAACGACGTGTCGATCTATGCAAGGAACTGCTCAGAAACCTACGCGATGCTCGATTTATCAAATGAATAATTACTGTGGATGAAAAGTGGATATATCAGTGCAATCCAGATTCTTCACAACAATGGTTGAACAGAGGCGAACCAAGTTTACTTACTCCTAGACGAGGACATTTTGAGAAAAGGTTCATGCCGTGTCTCTGGTGGAAATGTGAAGGTGTAATCCACTTTGAGCTCATTACGAATGGTCTGTCTGTCAGTGCCGAAATGTGTTTTCAGCAAATGAGCAGGATGTATGCCAAACTTCAGCGGAAGTATCCTGCCTTAGTCAAGCGAAAGCGAGCACTGCAGCAATAAATCGATGCGAAACCTCATACAGCTAATCGGATCCATGTTAGACTTTAAGAACTGCATGGAATTGGGCTGCTCCTCATCTAGCATACAGCTCCGATCTTGCGCCTTCAGACTACCATTTGTTACCGGCGATGGCGCATTTTCTCCGTGTCAAGCAGTTTACAAAATACACCGAACAAACATTTATGGAATGTAATCTTTATTCCTTAATATGGAGTTATATCACAACTTGCTTTAATTACAGCTTCCATTTTGTTTTTCATGCTATCAAATGACTCAGTATCATGTGCGTATCAAGCTTATTCCACTCCATGCTGAAAGATCCCTTAATTCCGCCAAATTTGCTGGGTGTTGTTTTTTCTTCTTCGCTGCCTTTCTAACATGTCCCAGACTTTTCAATGGCATTTAGATCGGGTGAATTTGCATGCAATTGAGATGTGGAACATCAAGTGCATGCAAATGGAACATCTATCTCATGTTCTTCAACCCAGTCCAGCAATGAGATGGAACATCTCTCTCACGTTCTTCAACCCAGTCCAGCAATGAGATTGAACATCTCTCTCACGTTCTTCAACCCAGTCCAGCAATGAGATGGAACATCTCTCTCATGTTCTTCAACCCAGTCCAGCAATGAAATGGAACATCTCTCTCATGTTCTTTAACCCAGTCCGGCAATGAGATGGAACATCTCTCTCATGTTCTTCAACCCAGTCTAGCAATGAGATGGAACATCTCTCTCATGTTCTTCAACGCAGTCCAGCAATGAGATGGAACATCTCTCTCATGTTCTTTAACCCAGTCCAGCAATGAGATGGAACATCTCTCTCATGTTCTTCAACCCAGTAAAGCAATGAGATGGAACATCTCTCTCAAGTTCTTCAACCCAGTCCAGCAATGAGATGGAACATCTCTCTCATGTTCTTTAACCCAGTCCAGCAGTGAGATGGAACATCTCTCTCATGTTCTTCAACCCAGTCTAGCAATGAGATGGAACATCTGTCTCATGTTCTTCAAACCAGTAAAGCACAATTCTAGCTCGATGGACACAAGAGTTATCATCTTGAAACAAGGGTCGACTATGTCTTCTTGTTCCAGAAACTGGACAAATGGCAATAATGCACTATTTAAAAGTGGCACATTTTCCATAGATTTCCAGCGAGTAGACGCCTATGAGTGGTCCAACTCTAGTACTTGAAATTCAGCCCCAAAACATGACACTTTCATCTTCTTTTTGCACAGCTCTTTCGGCACATACTGGATAAAATGCTTCTCTAGCCTTCTGCATGACCCTAGAGAGACCATTTTTAGAATACAAGTAGAACTTGGATTCGTCGA
The DNA here is from genome assembly GCA_039090855.1 of Macrothele yani. Taxonomy (NCBI): domain Eukaryota; kingdom Metazoa; phylum Arthropoda; class Arachnida; order Araneae; family Macrothelidae; genus Macrothele; species Macrothele yani. The sequence goes on along the minus strand of CM076989.1, from coordinate 128,312,604 downwards.
ATCATATTCTTCTTCGCCGCTGTTCAGTGGTCCAGTGACGATGCTGTTTTGCCCCAGGAAGGCGATTTTTCTTCTGGACACTTCGAACGTATCAGAGTAACACGATTAAAAATGCCCAAACCATGCAGTTCTCACAGTAGCATTCGTTCTGAGACTGGTCCACTGGGTCCAGCATTGTACTGTTGAAGTAATTCTTGACCAACATGGAAACGTGCAGCAGTTGCTAACTGTCCCAAACGCATGAGATCCCGTTTTGTCATCATAGAGCTTCTACCACAGTTGCTCCGCTTACAGTGATGGCTTCCATTCTTCTTCCACTGGAAATCGACACTACTGACTAATGACTCTAACAGTACAAGAAATCGCCACTTCTAGCAAGGGATGCCCATGTTCTCGGGCAAAAAACAATGGTCCCCTTTTGCCACTCCAAAACGTCATTTCTACGATCCATAGTTGCATCTCTAAAAGGAAATACAGAACACTAAAAATGCTTTAAACACACATCTCAGACATCCACAAGCATAATCCAGCAGTCGCTCCCCATATTCATACACCTCCTTACGTTCATTAACTTTATGCAGTAGAAGAAACAATTATGGCCCTTCATATTTTCGACAGATATAAATAGACATGAAGGATAATTCCTGTGTTATTACCTCACTGCCATATGCAAATTCGAAATGCATTCATTTGTTTCCATAAAGGTATTCCGCGCGTGCTTGGCCAAAGCTGATCAGTAAAATCAGTCCTTAAAAATCGAAGCCATTTGAATGTTCAGCGATAAGGGAGGTGTTTGTGATTTGTACCTACAATCCGAATACAGATGAATTAACGAAATAATTTGTTGAAAGTGTTAGGTTTAAAAACATAAGCATGCCATCAGGCTCTCGACTGGCTGACAAAGAAGGGGGATGGGGGGGGGGGCGAGGGGGGGGCGATGTCTTTAGAGCACAAATTGATATGAATGCTACAGATATTGACCGAACTATCAATATGAGCTCAAAATTCGTCCGAAATTAACTGAAAGATCTAGGTGGGTACGGTTAAAAGAAGAACACGAGCAGACCAACCAAATTTACAAATCGGAAACTTCGTCTTCTGCGGCGCAAAGCATCAAAAATAATTGTAACAGCTCGACAACTGCGCGATGAATTAGATTTGCCAGTTACTGTTCGACGAACACAACAGTTGCTGAATCAATCAGGACTTACAGAAAACTTCAGAGGAAACCAATGCTGTCTTCAGTTCACAAAGCCAATCCAAAAGAATTTGCTCACAGCCATATACGAGTTGGAGCTCTGGGTGGCGAAAAATTACTTTTTACGACGAGAACAAATTCAATCTGGATGGCTTGGATGGCATGCACAGTTGTTGGAAGTATAACAAACAAGAAACGCCAGTGCTTCCCACTCGACACCAGGGAGGTGGCTCGATCATGATATGGAGTGCAATTGGCTAGAAACAGAAACACGAAAGTGCATTCCTGGATGGAAAAACGAACAGTTCTGGTTACCAACAAAGGTCAAGCACACAGTTTCCCCAAAATGGGCTCAAAATGGCAGGTAGAAATTGGTTGTTTCAGCAAGACAACTGCAAGGTTCATGTGTCGAAAGCGTCCCAGATTTGGTTTAAGTCGAAAAAACAAATAGAATTACTCTAACCTTGGGCGGAAAAATCACCTGATCTAAATATAATAGAGAATTTGTAGTACATGCTGGCACGGAAGGTGAATGAAAATGGCCGTCATTTCATGAATAAAGATAGTTTGAAAACAGCTATTCTTGAAACATGGAATTCCATTGATATGAAGTTCATTCAGGTATGACTCGTCGAATCTCGTCTTATCTCGTCGAATGGAAGCTTGTTACAATGCTGAAGGTGGGTGGACAAAATAATTAAAATCTCCAGCTTGTAAAAGCGGCATATGTGAATTAAAAGCACAGAGGGGCATAATTATTTCGCCCTTTCTTTATCATTTAAATGTGTACAAAGCCTGTACAATTATGTTTTTGAGTGTAGGAACTGTTTAGCTGTTTGTGAGTAATTTAGAGTACAATTTATTCAACGTCATCTGTTTTCTTTATATAGTAATTTTTTTTGCTGAATAAATGACACGTATGCCATAATTGTTTCACTCATTATATCTTGCAACGTACCCAACTATAGAAAAATTGTCGTCGACGAAGTCTGTAGTTCTTATGTAGCTGGACTGACTGCACAGTCGTACCTTGATTTCTGAATGTGAGTAATTAGCATCCCTTGAACATTTTGAAGAAGAAATGAGAATTAATTTTTAGCTTTCAAATCTAACGAAACTGGCGAAACATATAGGCAAATTCTCTGAATGTATAAATGACCAAGTATGACGCGAAAATAGCTGTACCAGAAACTAGTGCCAAAGTTTCAACTCTAGTTTTAATTAGATTGCAAGCAGTGACTTTTTGCGCCCTCTCTTGAGATGCGCCCGGAGCAGCCGCCCCGTTTTAGTTAAACCTCTGGAATGAAGTGTACTTACAGGTTTCCATACAACTTCTTTATTTGAATCATTCAATACGTCACTAATCAATCATCCACAGGTAGTTCCTGATACAACAAGATGCGTTGGATAGAACTCAATATTGAAACGGTTTTTCAAAAATGAGAATTCCTCTACTCTCTACATGAATACAGCTCATTCAAATCACATTGAGTACCGCACACAGATCCTTCGAGAATCGCTGTCTCAACATGAATACTGTTCAATTAATGTTGCACATAGAATATGTTTTGCTTAATCTCTCATCTCAGATTGCACACTCAATTCCTATCCAAGAAATCTTAGACTACTTAACTTTCTCTTTGACCAAATATCAGGATTGGCAACTATCAAATTCATCGAAAGGAACTCCGTGTCAGGAAATATCTTTGACGACAAGCAACCAAATTTGCGTAAGAAGAAAAGACTCAAAAGAAAGGTTAAATTACAGGTATACGTCACAAAAGTTAGAATTTTTGTTTGTCTGGGGTTTTTAACGACCACCGTGAGCAACTCGATGGGCTACAAACAGTCGCCCGCCCATAATTTAGGGCCACTGGTTTCAGGGTAGGAAAAGAGCCAGTGCCTTACAACAAACACAACATTCATGCCGCATCTATATCCAAACCCAGACACATCTCCGAAGAATGGCTAGAAGCCACGTTAGATTTAGAAGTATACGCCAGAATGATCATAACCGTATAACTAGTGCTGTTCACGGATTACGGATTTTTGGATATCCGGATATTTTAGTATCCGAAAACCGAATTTTTAGCATTCGAATAGTTCGAACTCCGGATATCCGGATTTCGAACTTCGAAAGTGCTGTTCACGGATTTCGAATTTTCGGATATTTTACTATCCGAAAACCGGATTTTAGCATTCGAATAGTTCGAACTCCGGATATACGAATTTTGAACTTCGGATTTTAGGAGTTCTGATATTTTAGTTTCCGAAAACCGGATTTTTAGCATTCGAAAGTTCTAACTCCGGTTATTGGGTTTCGAACTTCGGAAGTGCTGTTCGCGGATTTCGGATTTCTGGATATTTTACTATTTGAAAACCAGATTTTAGCATTCGAACAGTTCGAACTTCGGATATTCGGATTTCTGATATCCGGACTTAGAATGATGAATATTCAGACATCTCAACAACAAAGACTTATCTGGCCGTGTTAGACCGTATGCCTCAGATTGTTGTTGGTTGTTGGTTAAGAAAACGCAAACAAAAATTTACAAAGAACGAACAAAAGAAATGATGACTGGTTATTATTGCTAATCCGGGTAAACCAGGTAGGTATCTCCCACTTACTAGGACTTATAGTGTTTGTGATTAACTCACTAGGTCACTGGAGCAGTAAAGAAAGAAAGAAAGAAAAGATGGAAAGATATATCCGGATTTCGTAATTTGGAATTCGTGCGGCAATCTCGATTTCGGATTTATGATATTTCGGATATTTTGAAATCCGAATTTCAAAATATCCGGTTTTTGACAGCACTAGACGGATATCCGAATATCCGGATTTTGAAATTCAGATTTCAAATCCGGATTTTGTGCGGCAATCTGGATTTAGGATTTATGACATTTCGGATATTTTCAAAATCCGAAATTCGGATTTTGAAATTCGGATTTCAAATTCGGATTTCGTATTTATGATTTTTCGGATATTTTGAAATCCCAAATCCGGATTTCAAAATATCCGGTTTTTGATAGCACTAACCGGATATCCGAATATCCGAATTTTGAAATTCGGATTTCAAATCCGGATTTCGGATTTATGATATTTCTGATATTTTGAAATCCGAAATCCGGATTTCAAAATATCCGGTTTTTTGATAGCACTAACCGGATATCCGAATATCCGAATTTTGAAATTCGGATTTCAAATCCGGATTTCGTGCGGCAATCCGGATTTCGGATATTTTGACAGCACTAATATAAACCATTGATTCCTCCTTTGTATTAGCGCATATTAATTGCTCCTTTGTATTACAGGGTTTTGGCCTTTTTATTTTATAGAATTTTCACACAGTTCATGTTAAAATAATATGCAATGAGTTAGCTTTGCATTAGGAACACCTATTTAATTACGCGTTGGTCCACCGTTTCTGGGCAATCACGGCTAGCAGACGCCTAAGAACAGATTCTACAAGGTGTCGAACATCCTTCATGTGGAACTTGACACACGTCTGCTGCGGCAGCTCTGTCAGTTCACACTCTTTCCGTGAAGGATGATCAGTAGTTCTCACATCCTGTTCTACCATATCGCACAAATGTTCAACTGGGTCACAATCGGGGAACTCTGGGGGCCAAGGCAATGTGGCGAATATATTGTTGTGTTCCTCCAACCACTCAGTAGTTATACAAGCCCGATGACACGGTGCGCTGTCCTATTGAAAGTTGGCACCGTGGTCCGAGTAAGCCTCCTGCAGGTATGGATGAAGATCAGCGGCTAACAGGTTCCTGTGGCGTCCACCATTTAGAGTTTGTGGGATGATAACCAACGGACCTATGGCTTGCCAGAGAAAAGCTTCCCAGACCAGAACACCACTTCCACCAGTCAATTGAACCACAAATGTGCAACCAGGGGATAGGGTTTCATGCTGTTTAGGCCATGTTCAAAGCCGGCCATCAGCTAGGTGCAGCAGGAAGCAGGACTCATCACCGCAGAGGACCTTCTTCCATCTGTCGAGGGTCAATTTCCGACGTTCCTTGGCCCATGCAAGGCGTTGCTTGCGATGACAGGGAGTCATCATAGGTACCCTCGTTGGTCTTAGGTTATAGAACCCCAGACGAAGCAAGGTACGGCACATGGTGCACGTGAAACTAGGTCGAACTGCGCCGCTGTTGTGCTGGCGGGTGAGCTGGGTGACTGGGCGTCATCATGGGTACCTTCGTTGGTCTCAGGCTGTGGAACCCTAGGCGAAGGAAGGTACAGCGCATGATGGGTGTGGAAATAAGCCGAACTGCACCGCTCTTGTACTGGTGGGTGAGCTGGGTGACTGGGCGTCATCATGACTACCCTCGTTGGTCTCAGGCTGTGAAACCCTTGGGGAAGGAGGGTACGGCGCGATAGGTGTGTGTGGAAATAGGTCGAACTGCACCGCTGTTGTGCTGGTATGTGAGCTGGGCGACTGTTTCACGTCGTTGCTGAACCTCCATCGCTCACCTCTAGGATCAACCGTGCGTGGCTGATCGACGTGATCCCTGGATGTCTGCGCATGGTTAATCCAGTCCTGATACAGTAGTACAGTAGCAGCCAACAAGTGCGGATGTTTCCGAAAAATTGACCCCTGTGTTCTGGACGCCAACTATGTATTTGGCCACTGTCGAATTGGATTTCGTCGGCACGTTTCCCATTCCTGGCAAACGTTTACTGATTACGTAGAGAGGATAAGTTCGAACACTTTTCAGCAGCCTCTCGTGACGTTGATATCACGTGATACGTCTTTATAGCTCCGAATTTGTAAAACGGGTGAATGAAGAGGCGATTATTGATGGAATCAAACAGCAAGAAGTCAATGAGTTCTTCCGTTTAAAATGAATATCTCTGAAAGAATTCATAAGAACTTGTAGCAAATATTGGGGGAACCTTGTCCTTCATACGCCTCGAACAAAAACTGGATTGCAGAATTTAAGGGCGGAAGAGACAACGCCCAACGTGCACCTCGCATTGGGAAACTTGCCACCGTGTCGTCGACACCTGAAAACGTGGAGTTCATTCATTATCTGATCCAGGGCCTGATTTCTGCACGTGCAGAGGGGCTCAGAATTTGGAGGGGCCTCCAAACTACCTTAATAAAATAATATAAATTTTCAGAATTAAAATATGTTTTCCGTTATAGCACGAAATTATTATATGGTTCGATTTCAAAATTTAGGATGAGATTTTGGAAACCAAGTTATTATTATTTTGTATAATAAAGCTCAAGCGTTGCGCTGAGCTGTGTAACATCTTAATCTCACCCTTATTTGTAACAATCAAAATGCAATGGGAACAGCCTATATTCGGAGCCATACGGTATATTATTATACATGAAAAGCATTTCAGCAAACATGTAGAATTTACTAAAAAAACATTTTTATTATTAATATTAGTCATGTGAGAACAAAAATTGTGAGTTAATATTCGTAATTATGTAGGGTTTATTTTTACATAAATAAAAATACAAAAAAAGTTCAACTGACACTACTTTAAAGACTGTTGTAATAATTTACGTGGAGTGTTGCAATAATTTATCCACAATGTGTGTGGTCAGCTGCAAGACTTTGTGAGGAATTACTTTTTACAGCTTAAACTACCATTGGTTCATCATTTCCATTAAATTTGTGGTAAACCAGGTGTCTTAAATTATATTTCTGGGAGGATAATTATTTCTGTAAATGATACTATATAAAAAAAAAATTTCCAGAGTAATTAATGTTACAGCTATAAGCTCTGTGGGTGCTGGAAGTACAAGCGGTGTGAATGCTCGTCTATTACAAGCCACATTGGCTATATAGTTGACTAGCATGTGGGATGTGTTTTAATGTTTTTACTGCTAGAACAACTGCTTGCAAAAATATATTTACCAGTAAATATTCTTTTCCTCTGTTTGACTGAAAATTTTAATCGAGGGGGCCCCAGACATAAGATGTGTACAGGGCCCCGATTGACCTAAGTCGGGCCATGATCTGAGCACGCAAGTTCACAGAATAATCTTGAAGCCAACTGGGACAACTCTCAACGTTCTCCATAAGCTAGCTCTCGACATTGTTGTGAATGTTTTAGGAATGAAGAAGGTTTCTAAAAGGGCTGAATGGCAAACCAGACGTGGGGAAGAGTCAAGTGTGTTGTCATGAAATTGTGCAGAAGTTTGAAGCTAATGAATCTCAATTTTTGGGGTAATGCCAGGGCCTTAGCTACCGGAAGGGCAGGGGGGCGGTTGCCCTCCCAGAATGGTCATTCCAGGGGCGTAAATTCATGCTCTGGGGGATGTAAAAATAGAAATTTTAATTAAAAAACAAAGTTACACCCTCGAGTATTTTCTTTTTAAAGACTTCAGTTAATCTCATACAGTATTCCACACAGTTAACCAGAGTACAGAGTAACATACACTATGATGTGTGAACATCTCATATCCATTAAGGGAATTTCCCAAAACAATGAATGGAGGCATAGTAAACAATATGCTGATATGTGTAACCTCCAACTTTTCGGAACATGTCATTGGAATGAAGAGGTAATAAGGCATGTGTACTTTATCGCAAAAAGTCCCTCTGAATGTTTAAATTTGAACAGAATTTTTCGAAGCCCTACTCCTAAAGCTTCTTCCTATTGTTGCGTTTATTATCTGATACTCATTTAATCTGCGCTAGTTTTTTTTTCGTTCTGAATTTCTGTGGAGTGTTGCGTTGCCGGCGTTCACATAACGCTTACGCTTTACTTGGAATTTACAACCTGTGGATCTTGGGTATTTACCTAGTTTTTACATTTTTAATTAGACTGTGCAAAACCGAAAGTGTGGTTTTTGACGATCACAATCCTTTCTTATAACGGCGGTGTGTGAGAAAAGTAAAAACTACGCATTATTTGAGTGTAACTTGAAAGGGCGTAGTTTCGAACTCGAAGAGGCGTAGTTTCGAACTCGAAGGGGCTTAATTTTAAGTCTTGCCCTCTCAGGTAAGAAAAGCTTGCTACAGTCCTGGGAAGTGCGTCACTGTGGACGAAACATAGATGCACCACCTCTACCGTAAGAAAAAGGACAAAAAAAAAAATAGTCCAAATAGTGGAAACATCGCGATTCTGCCTCCTGGTTTTTTTTGGTAGCAGAAGTAGGCTGGCAAATCTTCTGCAATGCGAAACAACTAATTATGGCTGATTTCCTGGGACGAGGTGCCACTTTCAACATAGAATGTTGTTTTAATCTACGGAGACGTTTTTGAGACAGAGTACGAAATTAACCAAAAGATTCATCGTTGGTCGATACAACGCACCATCACACACAACGTTTGTGGCCCAGGCAATGCTGCGTGACTGTGGGTTCAAGCTACATATTATGTCATACGCCCTAATCACCGAATTTGGCTCCATCGGATAGCTTCCTATTTCCAAGTCTCAAAAAAGATCTGAAGGAGCAAACATTCGACAGTAACAATGTTGTGATAGATGCATTGAACAAATGGTTCGACTCAACATTTTCCGATTCTTTTTTTTTTTTTAATTTTGTACTGTTTGCGAAAAATAGTGCATCGTGCAAAACATTGTGTTGACTTAAAGGGAGACTATATTGAAAAATAAATGGATTCTTACAGTATCACAAAATACCTTCTGCGAGTGGCTTGGAATTTTTAAAGGACATTACTCCACTTTGGACAGTGCCACCCGGCGGCACAATATTGTAAGACCTGGCTTATGGCCGTCCGTCTAAGTGAGCTTGGGTTTGTGTCCAGAAAAAGGCATGGGTGGTTTGTCTGTCTTACGGCACTGGCTGTTCCTCTCTTTCCTGAAACCAGTGGTCCTAAATTAGGTACAGATAATGTTTATATTCCTTAGAGTTGCTTACGGTGGTGGTTAAGCTTCTAAACAAAAAAAGGTGAACTGGACAGAGAATCGTTTACCGCAATCTTCAAAAGACTTGATGTATTTTGTATCAGAATTTGAGGGTGGTTTAAAGCCACTGCGATGGCCCAGTGATCTAAGCGATGGCTTCTGGGTCCGGATTAGAATCCCGGTGAGGCATGGATGTTGTGTTTTTTTTTACTGCTCTGGCTTTCTCCCTTCCCTGGAACCAGTGGCCCTAAATTAGGGACGGGGGACTGTTCACCCGATTTGTCTCCATCGGACTATTTCATATTTCCAAATCTCGAAAAAGACCTGAAAGAGCAAAAATTCGACGGTGACAATGTTGTGATAGATGCAGTGAACAAATGGTGCCACTCAAAATCTGCGGATTCTTTTTCTCAAAAAACTGTGCTGTTTGCTAAAGATAGTGGATCATGCTAAAAAATGTGTTAACTTAACGGGAGACTATGTTGAAAAATAAATGGATTTTTGCAATATCTCAATATACCTTCTGTGAGTGACTAGGAATTTTTGGCGCAATATTCTAAGCTCTGGCTTATGACCGTTCGTCTAAGTGGGCTTGGGTTCGTGTTTATCTTACGGCAATGGCTGTACATTTCTTTCCTCAAACCAGTGATCCTAAATTAGGTACAGATGACTGTTTGCAGACCTTATACGTAGTTGCTTACGACGGTGGTTAAGCTCTCAAACAGAACAAAGGGGAACTGGGCAGAGAATGTTTTACCACAATCTTCAAAAGACTTTACACAGTATCCCAAATTAGTGATGTATTCTTTATTTTAAAATTCGAAGGCGGTTTCGGCCGTCCCGATGGCGCAGTGGTCTAAGCGATGGCTTCTGATCATTCGTCCGAGCTGGGCTCGGGTTCGAATCCCGGTCATAGGCACCGACATCTGACAATTTCGAGGGGTGTTGAAATTCAATAGGCAGGTACCGCGAAAAAAATGAAATTTTAGATGTTTAAATGGACCTTGTCGTTAGTGTAAACGAAAACAAACCGATACATGATTTCATGATAAAGATATTACATTTTTTTATAGCAACCAAATTCTTGAACCCCGTTTCAATTCTTCCGATTTAATTTTCTGCAATGTGTGCACAAGAGCTTCTATAATTTTTTTTTTTGGACAAAATTTGAGCATTTTGTTGGTTACTACTACCAGAAAACCAAACCTGTTGAAAACGGCTGAGATTGATAGTATATATCATTAGTCAAAACATACAGTAGGCTAATAGCGATACCTTTGAGGAGCTCGCTCTAGCAGTAGCTAACAAACTGACGTGCTCAGTGTTGGAATGGAACGCGCTTCATAATCCTTGCACTGTATTATTTTCCTTACTTGTTATTGTTAGCATTTAGCGTATAACACGGCATATTTCACAGTGAATTTTTTGCTTTGTTAAACAAGTGTTGGAAATCTCCACCCCCATCCCGCCATCATTCATCCAGCAGTCCATGTGAACCAGTTGTTATCGATTTGGCATATCACCCCTGCGTGGATTGATTGCTATTACTATTGATGACTGCTTATATGTTTTATAAAGCTAGGAAGAGAGAAAAAGCCTCAACAGAGTTATGTCAAACAAACAATAACTGCAACAAAAACAGCAAAAAAAACCCTTCAAAATTATCCTTTGAGCGAGAAAAGATCATTCGTAGTCTCACTGTGTGTCTTCTGCTCTCGGACGGTCATTCATTACTCCCGCTCTGACATTTAAGGCTTTATGATCCTGCGGAAGTTTATTGCGTGCATGGTGAGATGCTGACAACTTACTGATGTGCAAGGAACGTGATTGCGAAAAAAAAAATCGGTAGCTTTAAACAATTAGGAAAGTAGAGTACAAACCACATTCCACGCCTCCGATTACTCGCTTGCTTGGCTGTCTTATTTCTTAAGTGTTTATTCGGTATCGGTGATTAAAATACAATTTGAAAATATTAATTTTTTTAATAAAAACCAAATATTTGCGCTATATTCCGATTATCTTATTTAATTTTATGTAAAGTGAAACTAAATATTTAAGTATGAATCCAGTACGTATAACAAAAATTCGGAAGGGTGCGGATCACCCCCCAAATGATTTCATGGATTGCTCAAGCCCCTGAGCACCCCGTAGTTGGCGCCAGTGATCCCGGTGAGGCATGGATGTTGTGCTTGTCTTACGGCACTGGCTCTCTCCCTTCCCTGGAACCAATGGCTCTAAATTAGGGACAAGCGACTACTCATAGACACCACTGAGTTGCTCACGGTTGTCGTTAAATTTCCAATAAAAAAAAAAGGTGGCTCACGATGGTGCTTAAACCCCCAATAAATATAAAAAAACAGGTAGTTTAGCATACCGAATTCAAAATTCCTCGTATTTGAAATCGGTTCAGGATAATGCTTTAACTTTTTACCCCCTGAAATATTCTTAATATGGTAGGGAAACCAAATTACACAAAAAAGCCTTTGGTGGTGTTTCTCTCTTTCAGAAGCAGCTGAAGCAAATTCATTACTGTATACGAAGTCAACCTTACCAGAAGCTGTTTTTTGGCGAGTGAAATGCCGCATAAAATTCATGAAAAACAACAACTAGGGATCCATGGAAAAAAAAGCTACACTGAGTGCCTACAGATTTACAACAACCACTTAATTCTTCGTGTTCCTTCATTTCGCCCGAAGAACAAGACCTTATCTTTTTGAAAGAAAGCATCCTTCTTGGGGTAATGAATAGTCAATGAAGGGTGTAGATGGTCAACAATTAAGTCAACGTAGTCTTGTTCGATGATTCTGGTGTCAGTATGTATAAGGAGCATCAATATTGCCCATTTTAACACACCCATGAACACCACCGGTCTGTAACTCCTTGACTTGACAGTTGAAGTCCATGCACTCTTGTGGTCTGTCCCACACTCGTTAAATAACCTATCAACATTATTTTTTATTATAAAGAATTACTTGGGCTGAGCAAATGCTCAACACAGAAAACCGAAAGAGACCCCTCCAACTCAGATTTTTTTTATTTGACAGATCCCACTTGGTCATAATTAATGACTCATCTTTTACACCGACGAGATATTACATTATGCCCACCTGCCTAATAAGCTGTAAGATCCCCTTTAGCCCGTAAAAAAAATGGTCACTCGGTGAGGCATTGATTCAATGAGGTGACGATAGGTATCCTGGGGAATCTGGTACCATAATGTCAACAGCAGGTCCTTCATTTCCCGTACATTTCGGGGTGGTGATGATTTAGCGCGAACCCACTTTTCCAAGACGAACTTCAAATGTTCGATTGGGTTCATGTCAGGTGAACTTGGAGGCCAGGGCATTAACAGAAAGTCACCAGCGTATTCCCTGCGGTCGCTGTGAACAATACGCGACAGTCTCCGCTCCCCCGTGGCGTCAATGAGCTGCTAACTGCACACGGCTGAATGAAAGTTCGTCGTTTGGCCATCTGTGCACTGCTTTTGATACTTACTCACTACAGCGGCACGTGAACAACCTACAAGCCGCGCCGTTTCCGAGATGGTAGTTCCGAGGCGCCATGCTGTCAGAATTTGTCCTTAATGAAACTCCGATAAATTGGCAGCCTTTCCCATTCTGAATTCGAACGCTCTACTAACCGAAAGTTGATCCTCGGATTGTATATATACTGCTCTGTGAACTTCACCTGCGCCACCGTTCGGTCTCCAGGTGCGCTCATTTCTCTAGCCTGGGGGTGGCCATAATGTAATGACCCATCGGTGTAATTACCTATAGCTTGCTTAGATCCTTCCTATGTCTTTAATAATTACATTATACTGTTTTTTTTATTTCAATATTTTAAACTTTTTTTTATTTACTTGTCTTTTTATTTTTATAATAGTTTTCAAATATTTTCTTTTTTATAAACTTTTTTTTATGTTAAAGGAAAAGTTTTTTTACCACAGCAGCAAAGGCTCTTTAGCGTAATAAGTGATCAACGTCAACTATTCACTTCTATAATAGCTTTGATGAACAGCATTCCTTCTGGCTATTAGAAGGTTTAATTTAAGTCTGTAATTCTCACGCTATATATTATAGATATTTTTCTTAATGCTGATTTATTACATATATCTTACATACCTTATTTTTCTTAATGCTGATTTATAACAGATATCTTTATATCTTATAGGCATTTTTCTATGTTTACGTATGTATAAATAGTAGCTCAGTGGTGTCCAAAACCTAAGAGTGAACACTATTTCGAAGTTACACCCAAAAGTCAGATGCAAGAGCTTGTGGTAGCCGCTGCTCATGCAAAATGTCGAATTGTGCGCGCAGATGTCACGTAGTGTCACTTAAACGGATAAAAGAGAAAAGGGCGCGATAGGTGACATGTGCTTGAAGGAAAATCTGGACGTGAAGGAATAAAGGTACGTCTCAAAGACATCATCTAGATAATTTCACGCGGGAAATAATTATAGGGAAGCTCGAAGACGGCCACCGAGTGAATGCTTTTGACAGGGAGTTTGAAATCGCGCATAGTGTGGTATCCAGGCTCTGGGCAGCTTTTCCGACCAATGGAGTGTGTTTCAGAAGCAATGGAATGTTTTAATAAGCATGCTCAACGTAGTGCACGTTTTCAGTGATATCATATCCACAGATTTTGGACACGTCATTAATAAGCCAATGTACTTTTCACAGATGACAGTAGTTTCAGTCTGTCCTCGGATTCTAGACGTCAGTTGATCTGGCGTGAAAGTAGTAAAGCGCACCAGTGCAACAATGTGCAGTAAAGGGACAGATGCCACTGCGCCAGGGTCATGGTGTGTGGCTGCATCAGGATTAATGGACGCACCGAGCTACAGGTGCTGGAGAATGGGACTATGACGGGCAAAAGCCATTGCAACGAAGTTCTTCTACGTCATGTTCGATTATTCCGTGATGCTGCAGACGAAAACTTTCTATTCACGAATGACAACGCAACACTTCATTGTACGAGAGTAGTGCAGACATTTTTGGAGACAGAGGATATTCATCGCATCGACTAGCCAGCATGCTCCCCAGACCTCAACCCAATCCAACACGTCTGGGACGTAATAGGGAGATGCATTGGTGCTCGAAACCCCTCTCCAGAAAACAAGCAGAACCGCACCCGTGCTCTGAGGGATAACTGCAAGAGATTTGTTGTTTATTCTGCACTTTGGTCGTGTTCATTTGGGCTAATGTTGTTTGCTTATTCGTGGGTGGGTACACTTCGGATGTTTTCAAAATGCAATTCTTTAAAGTCTTAATATATATATATATATATATCATCATCATCATCATCATATGTCAACCATATATCATCATCATCATCATTGCTGGACGAAGGTCTCCCCAAGTTTCCTCCACAACGGTCTGTCTTGTGCCAGTCTCCTCCATGTCACCCCTGCATACTTTCGAATTTCATCCACCCATCTCCCATGTGGTCTTCTTCTGGGTCTTTTCCTGTCCCTTGGAATCCAATCTAAAATTTCGGCTGTCCATCGATGATCTGTCCTTCTGGCAGTATGTCCAGCCCATTGCCATTTCAGGGATTTAACTCTGATTATGATGTCTTCCACTCTTGTCATATTTCGGATCCACGAGTTCCTCTTCTTATCTCTCCTGGTTACACCAAGCATGCACCTCTCCATGCTGCTTTGAGTTGTCTGCAGCCTTTGTATGTCTCTTTTAGTTAAGGTCCACGTCTCTGCACCATACGTAAGCACTGGAAGGATGCATTGATCAAACACTTTTCTTTTAAGACATAATGGAATATTGCTCTTGAAAATTATGCTGTTTCTTCCAAAAGCTCTCCAGGCAAGTTTTGTACGCCGATTAATTTCTTCATCAATGTGACCCTCACTTGATATCTGCTGTCCAAGATAAACGTACGTGTCTGTTATCTCCAGCTTTTGTCCATCAATCGATAAATCTTCATTTCTTGTAAAAGCATTGAACATCACTTTTGTCTTCTGAAAGTTCATTTTTAATCCCACTTCTTTACTCTTGTCAGCAAGTTCCTGGATCATACTCTGCAGCTCTGATGGGGTAGTTGCAAAACTGACTATGTCATCAGCAAAACGAAGGTATGTTAGATAATCTCCATTAATCTTTATCCCCTTGTTTTCCCAGCTCAGCGACTGAAAAACACCCTCCAATGTGGCATTAAAGAGCTTCGGAGATATGGTGTCACCTTGTCTCACTCCCTTTCCAATTTTTATGTGTGTTGTATTTTCAAACAGCCTAATCTTTGCACTTGCATTTTCATAGATGTTATTAATAATATTAATGTATGCATCTTCAATACCGCAGGTTTTCAGAGCCATTGTAACTGCTGATGGTTTCACCGAATCAAAGGCTTTTTCATAATCGATAAAAGCCATGCACAATGGAAGTTCATATTCCCTCGCTCTTTCAATTAGTTCTCTCAGCACATGGATATGATCTATTGTGCTGTAGCCACTCCTGAATCCAGCTTGTTCTCTCGGTTGAGCCATGCCCAGTGTTACCTTCAAGCGGTGTGAAAGAACTTTAGTGAAGATTTTATAAACTACTGATAGGAGGCTGATAGGTCTGTAGTTTCAGAGATCCTCAATGTCACCTTTCTTATGTAGCAGGATTATTGTAGCGGTGTTCCAATCCTCAGGAATCTTTCCTTCATTAAGGCATCGAGTGAAAATTTGGGCGAGTACTGTTTCGATTTCTCCACTTGCTTCTTGTACGATGTCTACAGTAATTCCATCTTCTCCTGGAGCTTTTCCCCGCTTCATGTTCTTGATTGCATGTGCAACTTCTGCTGGAAGGACTGGAGGAACTCTGGTACTGGTATCTTTCATGATGTCTGGAGTGCATGTATCATCCCTTTCATATAATTTGGAGAAGAAATCTTTCACTCTTGTCAAAATTTCGCCTCTATTTCTTGTAACAGAACCATCTTCTTTTCTCAATGCCATAATCTGTTTTCTTCCCTTACTGAGATGTCCCTTTGCTATCTTTAGGCTTTGGTTGTTTTCAATTGCTTTCCTCACTAGTTCACAGTTGAATTTTCTTACGTCTTCAGTGATACTTTTTCGTACTGTCTTGCATGGCTCTATATATTCCACTTTGGAAGTCACATCTTCTTTAGTTGTTCTCATCTCTCTTCTTTTTTGCATCAACATTTTCGTTTTTCCTGATAATTTATTTACATGCAACTTGTTCTTAGACCCAGCTAATTTTGTTGCTGTTTCCATTAGAGCTTTGGTTACTTTTCTGTTAACTTCAGAGATGTCCACTTCTTCCGATGTTAGGCCTTCTAAAGCAGAGAACCTGTTCTTCAGTTCCAACTTGAAGGTATTATGGTGTTTTTTAAGGTTCATTATGTCAATAGATTTTGTTTGTCTTATGAGCTTGCCACGTTCGAGTTTAGTGTTGAGGTGCATCTTACATCTCACCAATCTATGGTCACTACCTGTGTTGAACTTGTTTAGCACACTGCAGTCTTCTATGACGAATTTTTTGTTACACATAATAAAATCAATTTCACTTGCCGTCCCATTTGGATGTCTCCATGTCCATTTCCTGTGTGGCTTTTTCTTGAAGAAGGAGTTCAAGATGAAAAACCCTTCTGCCTCTGCAAACTCAACGAGAGTATTTCCACGCTGGTTTCTGTTGCCGTGACCGAATTTACCTACTGAAGTTTCATTTTGTTGCCGTTGCCCTATTTTTGCATTGAAATCTCCCATAATTATTTTCAAGTGCTGCTTACCTTTATTATTTAGATGACGAATTTCCTCATAAAATTCTTCAATTTCTTCTTCAGGATGACTTGTGGTGGGTGCATAAGTTTGAATAATCTGAGCCTGGTATCTTCTCGATAGTTGGATAACGAGTCGTGCAGCTCTGTCAGAGGAACTTTCAACTTCTACCACTTTATCCTTCAGTTTCTTGTTTATTATAAATCCAACACCACTAGTTCTGCCAGTATCTGTCCCACGATAGTAGAAGAGATGTCCACTTTTCAGTTCGATGAGATCTTCTCCTTTTCTCCTTACCTCACTTAGCCCCACGATGTCCCACTTGATCCTTTGTAGTTCCTCTTCCAATTCAAGAAGCCTTGAATCAGAAGATAGGGAGCGTCCATTGTACGTTGCCAAGGTCAGCATCTGATGGCAGCCTAGTCCGGTCCTCCGGGGATTCTTAGCACCCTCTGCCTTCATGTCGCACTGGCCGCTGCCTTGGCCAGGTACGTTCCAGCTGCCGGAGACTGAGGGCCAAGATTTAAGTTGTGGAGTCATGTTTAGATTTAAGGGATGTAAGGTCAGGTGATGCGTAACATCACAGCCTCTCCTTGACAAATGTCAACCCCGCCTTCTCGTGGTGCATCCTGTTCCCACTAAAGGGGCTCTGACGACCGCCAATAGCGGTACAACTATACCATCGGGATCAGAGGAAATGCTATCCCACACTCACCAACCCGCTTGGCCAGCGTGGTGAGTAATGGCCAAACCCCTCCAAAATGACTCCACAATATATATATATATATATATATATATATATATATATATATATATATATATATATATATATATATATATATATATAATATACTTATGTACAGCTTAACCACAGAACAGGAAATTGAGTAAAAGCTTAACCACAGAACAGGAAATTGAGTAAAAGCTTAACCACAGAACAGGAAATTGAGTAAAAGCTTAACCACAGAACAGGAAATTGATATAAATATAGCCTGGGTGTATCCCAATTCTCCTAAAGTGCGTAGTCAACACAAACGTCCTGCAAATATAAAATATACACATATATGGCTGATTAATAATTTTCTGCTATTAAATTGTATAGTTTAGTTTGTTAGCAAATAGTTTTAGTTGTTTCCGAAAATAAGTGTAATTATTGATATGTGTTAGTTGACACGGTAGATTATTCCATAATACCAATCCCTGGTAACCAATAAATCTTTGTTGGGTTAAAGTGTTAGGCACTGGTAACAAAAATGTATTTCTGTTTCTAGTACGGTAGTCAGTACTCACAGTGTTCAGCTGAATTAAATGATAATACCTATTCTTCTTTATTCTTTCATACATAAATCCTAATAATCTATATTGCCATAACTTCTCAATATCTAAAAATCTATAGATATTAATCCGAGAGCCCATTCTGTATATTGTAGGTTGTCTGTTCAAGAAAAGGAGGAGCCCATTCAGTATATTGTAGGTTGACTGTTCAAGAAAAGAAGGAGCCCATTCAGTATATTGTACGTTGGCTGTTCAAAAAAGGGAGAAGCCCATTCAGTATATTGTAGGTTGGCTGTTCAAGAAAAGAAGCCAATTTAGTATATTGTAGGTTAGCTGTTTAAGAAAAGGAAGAGCCCATTCAGTATATTGTAGGTTGGCTGTTCAAAAAAGGGAATTCAGTATATTGTAGGCTGGCTGTTCAAGAAAAGAAGCCCATTTAGTATATTGTAGGTTGGCTGTTCAAGTTGTCAAAGGCCATACGCGGCCTTCGAGATCAACACGCTCTTGGCAGAATGATTTGAATCTGAGGGGCATGTTTCAAAGGTACCTCACCATAAATTAAATTTCGACCCTTCGTTTGATAGCTCAGGAGGAACAGCCCTCTAATGACATATGCAAGATGATTTGTTACCTCTGCAACATATTCCACGCCATAGCCAACGATTGTGTCAAAGCATATGAGTCACAAGTAATATAAATTTCCACATAACCATCCGTCCTTAATTTAGGGACACTGGTTTCAGGATGTGGACAGAGACACCACCGTCGGGCAAACACCCCACTCATTACCTCGTGAGATTCAAACCCAGGCTCATCTCGGATGAATGGTCAGAAGACAATGCCGCAGATCACTTAACCACCAAGGCTGCGAGAGAAGAGTTTTCAAGGAAATTCCAAATATAGCATCGTAATAATTTGAAAATTTAACAATGCATTCCTGCATTCATTTTTTTTTATTCACAGGCTTTGGTAAAAGTGGAATCATTTTTCAGGGTGTTCAGTTTCCTTCAGTGAATATGCCATAAGTAATCGATTTCTTGGTGGCCTTTCTCTTTGCTTCTGTTTTTTTTTTTTTTTTATTGTTTACAAATAATCACCATATCTGCAATCAAGCAGTTACCATGGCTGCAATCAATAGACGTTTCTTTCAAGTCACGAGACTAAAAGTCACTGGCAACATTGTGCAATAATATCGCAGCTGTGGACTCAACAACACGTACTTTGACTGCCTCATTCCCCTGGGAAAATTCTCGTCTCCCAAAGGCAAGTCCAATGTTTTACCCAATTTTCTTTTTAATGTACAGTCTTTCGGTTTTATTTCAGGTAAATACTGTAAATACCAGAGGTGAGAGAGAGAGATTAATTGAAAAACTGTATTGGTTTCTAAGATCTCAATTCTTTTTCATTTCGCACTTTAACTATATTCCACCCAATGCAAAGGACATAACCAAAAAAAAAAAAGCGCAGATTCAGTTTTTCATTTAAAAGTCAAAATCATGATCCAATGAAAGAAATTAACTAAAATATGCTGCTTTTTCGGTGATAACGGGAAATTTGAGTTAACAAATGTTTACCCAAGTAAAACTCCCTATTCCCTTAGTCCGGTCCATGGGGGTTAGAGAAGGGCTTCTGGAGATGCCCTGGGTTTCTCAACTGTGAAGCCATAAAGTGTGATAATTTTGATGTTTACATGATAGTTTCAACTCTGTGATATTTTTGAATTGTGTGGTTTTTGGTTCCAAAAACCATGTTAATGCCAGACTGCAGAATGTTACGCACTAGAATCGATTAATGTTTTCAATTTTGTCGTTTTGTGTTGCTTTGAAATTTCACAGTTCCATATATTTCAATTGATAATATAAATGGGAAGGTGCCTCAAAATAATTAAGAATTTTATAAATCCCGCATTTTCACACACATTAACAGCAAATTACGGTGCAAAATTAGAAACTTTTACCAAGAAATAATGCGATTCAGGCAACACAAAATGCATTACCACTATATACACAAACCACGTTGTCTAAGCACGATTAAAAAACACTTAAAAGTGTTGCGGGATAAAAGCTGATATTTGATTTCCACGCTTAAAAATCACGTTAAAAAAAACAGATGGCAAGATCTTTCGGAGTTCACTGTGACCCTATTCAAGCACGAAGACATATAGGATTCACATATCACCCATAACACATTGCAAATCTGGGTGTTAAGGGTTGCCATTAATGAAAGAGAAACTCACAGAATATAGTTACAAACCATTACGCGGTTGGCACGTCGTCGCCATCCTCGCCGAACTGTTCCCTCATAAGTGAACACCACGGTGCCGGAATGACCACTGGATAGTCCTCGTTACAACAAATTGATGAGTGCCTGTAAATACATAGGCTCTCCGCAAAGATCAAGATAGCTTTATTTGAAGCAGACATCAAAACTTTGGACTGTTCCCAATCAGGTGTATGTTCACTCCTCGCTACAGTTCGAGTCAATGAGGCTGAAGACATGCCGAACGCAAGGCATGCTTATGTTCCGACAGCCTCACTCCCAGAGTGCGCATAGTCGAACCAATGTAGATTTTATCATCCATTCTCGGGGTATTAGAAACGAGAGGCACACAATAAACACCATGTCTGCTGTTAACAGTCTCCACAGAGTCTCGGTCTTTACGAACTAAATAATAAATATTAGTAGTCCGTATACCAAAGTCCAACTGATGTTTTCTTTAGTACATTCACAACCGGCGGAATGAAGTCGACCGCGCCCGCAAAACGAGAAGACTGCCCGTTTCGTTACAGAGAAGTGAACGCAAGGCAGTTTCTGTCGTGCACAAGTAAGTTAAAATCACAGATAAGTGTTTAACTTATCTGTATTTTTTAAGCGTGTAAATAAAATATCAGCTTTTATCCCGCAACACTTTTAAGATTTTTTAATCGTGCTTAGACAGCGTGGTTTGTGTATATAGTGGGATATTCAGCACAAATTTTTCATCTCATATTCAGTACAAAATGCATTGCAATAACCTTGAAAACCATCAGCTTTCCCACACTTTAATGGCTACAGTTCTATACGCAAAGTGATACGGCGCCATTGACAAGGGTATCTCCAGATATCTTATTCCAACCTCCGTAGTCCAACCTAAGGTATGTGCACTAATGGCTCCGTAATAATAAAAATACAATAACGTCTAAGAATAAAAGTAATAATCTGACACTAAATGACTCTGCCAGGAAACATGGCATAAGTTTTGAAAATACAATTAAGGCTGTATTTATTTCAAAATGCAACAAACAAATAAAAATATTCTAGAAGCCAAATTTCTTTACTAGTTTAACTATATACGTATTAGCAGCTCGCTTCTGGTGTTACTAATAAAAGGAACGAAGGAATACTAGCGCTACTGAGTTATATGAGAATGTGGGTAATTGACATTCACAACTAGTGGCTCAATTACAATAACAATAACCTAACACTAAATAACTCTTGCAGAAAACACTTGTTAAGTTTTGAAATTTCATAAAATGTGTATTTATTTTAAAATACAACACAAATAAAATCCTTCTTATTCTAGAAGAAGGATTTATTTAACACCACTATTCTGGCGTTAGTACTCCTAGTTTAACTAAATATTACCACCACTCTTCTACTCCTAGTTTGACTAAATATTAGCAGCACTCTTCTGGCGCTAGTAATAAAAGAAAACTGAAGAAGAGCCCTAACACTTCCGAGTGATAATTGCTCAATGATAATAATTGTAACAATAGCCTAACACAAAAACACTTTTCCAGGAAACGTAAGTTAAATTTAAAAATATTATTATGTCTGTATTTATCCTAAAATGCAACACATACATATAAACGTATTCTAGAAACAAAATTTCTTTACTAGTTTAACCAAATATAAGTAGATCATTTCTGTAGCTAATAATGAAATAAAAACATGCGTTCTCGCACTACTGATCGATGTGGTAAAGTGGCTGATTAAGATTCACAATTAATGCCTCAATAATATTAATAATAATCCAAAACTAAATAGCTCTGTCTGGAAACATTTGAAACTTAAAAATGTGTTTAACTCAGCATTTATTTTAAAACAGAACACAAACGAATTAGCACTTTACAGAAGCAAAATTTATTTTTTAGTTTAATCAGATGTTAATAGCTGAGTGATATGACAAGGCGGCTGGCTGATTGATATTCACAACTTATGGCTTAATAATAATATTATTATTAATCTAACACTAAATAACTCTGCCGGAAAGCAGTTAAGGTTTGAAAATATAAGTAAGAATTTATTTTAAAATGCTACTAATTCTGGAAACAAAATTTCTTTACTACTTTAATCACATATTTGCAGCTCATTTCTGGTGCTTGGTAAAACAAAGCAGTGAAAAAGAGCCCTACAACTGTTAAGCGATATGACAAGATTACTGATTAACATTCACAACCAATGGCTTGATAATAACAATAATAACTTAATACTAAATAACTCTATCATAACACATTACAGGTAAGTTTTGGAAACACTGTTGAGTCAATATCTATTTTTAAATGTTACACAATCTAGAAACGAAATTTCTTTACTACTTTAACGAGATATTAGCAGCCCACTGCTGGTGCTAGTAGTCAAAGAAAAAAGATTAAAATGGGTCCTAGCACTGCTGACTGACAGACAAGGTTGGTGATTGGAGATGCCTCAAAGAAAATGCCTGGACAAAAAAATAAAAAAAGAAATGCCTCAAAAAAAATAATTACCTAACCCTAAAGAACTTTACCAAGAAACAAGAGTTATTTTTTTTAAATGCTGTTAACTCAACACATATTACAAAATGGAACACAAAAATAAAAATATTATAGGTGCAAGACTTCTTTACCACATTACTCAGGTGTAAAAAGCCCACGTCTGGGCTCAGTATTAAAGAAAAAGTATGGAAAAAATACAAGCACTGCTGAGGTATATGACAATGTGGCTGATTGAAATCTACGACTAATGGCTCAATAATAATAATAATAATATATTTTAAAAACAACAGAACCCAAGGATGAATACAAGAGGAAACAGTTTGAAAGCAAATTAGACGGCTGGAAGAACAAGCCACTGCATGGACAATTTCTAAAGAATATTGATGGGAAAAGTGACAACAACTTGACTTGGGCATGGCTGAAATCGGGTTCCATCAAGAAAGAAACAGAAGGTCTGATTTTTGCTGCACAAGAACAGGCATTGCAAATAAATGTTATGAAGGCTAAAATCCAGAAAGTCAGTGATAATCCAAAGTGTCGACTTTGTCAAGAAAAAGATGAAACTGTGTCGCATCTAATATGGGAATGTAGCAAAATTGCACAGACAGATTACGAAGTTAGACATAACAGGGTTGCAAAATTGAGTCACTGGTCATTGTGCAGAAAGCACAATCTGCCAGCATCGAAAAACTCATGGGAACACAAAGCTGAGAAAGTCATAGAAAATATTCAAAATAATGAAGTCAAGATCTTGTGGGATTTCAGAATTCAAACCGATTGACACATAGAACATAATACACCGGACATAAAAAATCTTAGAAAATCGGAAAGTCTGGCTAACTGATATAGCGATCCCTGGAGATGCCATTGTCAATGAAAAAGAATTGGAAAAAATTACTAAATATAGAGACCTGGCCATAGAAGTTACCCGGTTATGGACTAAACACACAAAGGTAGTCCCCATTGTCATTGGAGCACTTGGAACAATGTCAAAAAATTTTATGAATCATTTTGAAAAACTGCAGCTTTCTGATATGCCACCTACAGAACTGCAGAACACAGCTTTACTTGGGACATCATATATTTTATGCCGATTCTTGACTGATACCTAGGTCTCCGGTGGAAACTCGTATCAGTTCAACAATACCAGTCAATGATAATTTGCTGTTTATTTTGTTTGTCACAGGCTGTGATTCGTATATTTCGAATAAAGAAAATAATAATAATAATAATAATAATAATAATGCACCAGACATAACAGTGACAGAAAATTGGAAAGTCTGGATAATTGATATAGCGATTCCTGGAGATGCCAGAGTCGATGAAAAAGAACTGGAAAAAGTGACTAAATATGTAGACCTGGCCATAGAAGTTACCCGATCATGGACTAAACACCCAACGGTAGCCCCCCCCATTGTCATCGGGATACTTGGAATAATGGCAAAAAATGTATCAGTCATTTCGAAAAATTGCAGCTTTCTGATATACCACCTACAGAATTTCAGAAGACAGCTTTACTTGGGATATCATACGTATATTTTACGCCGACTCTTGACTGGTACCTAGGTTACCGGTGGAAACTCGTATCAGCTCAACAACATCAGTCAATGATAATTTTGTTGTTTATGTTTGATTGTCATAGGCTGTATTTCGTATATTTCGAAAAAAGGAGATGATAATAATAGACATAATAATTTTGCTAAGATGATATATCAACAATTAGCGCACTATACAGAACTATCAGTGTCAGAAGTACCATACTATAAAAATCAACCCACTGAAGTACTAGACAATAAACAATACAAATTACGTTGGGACCGTGAGATTAAAACAGATGTAACCATTTCTGCCAATCGTCCAGACATATGATTATAGGCAGAAGGAATCAGTCATTACCGACATATCGGTGCCGTTGGACCGTAATATTCAGAATACCTATGCACAAAAATCAACATGTGGAACTGGCTGCAGAGGTTAAACATATGTGGAAGCTGAAAACAGTTCACATGATTATCTCTGCAACTGGTATAATTCCTCAGACTCTTATAACTCAGCTTGGTCTGCAAGACCTAAGGCCCAAAATCCAAGAAGCAGCAATTCTCGATACGTGTCACATAGTACTACGATTTTTAAAATATGAGTGACTATGTCTTTACTTGACTACATGTCCGTACTGACAAATACACCATGCTACAAATGCCATAGCTGTAGATCAGAAAATTAAATATAATAATAATAATAATAATAACAAGAAAGATGACACCGAATTTTCGGGTAAAAGAAGCACATCTTTTGAATCTGTCCTGAGGCAAATTAAATTTATCATAGCTATTCAAATTCAATGGAACCGGTATGGAAAACAACAGTATCTGATGAAAGAAAAAAGTTTTTCAATCAGGTGTTTAATCCCTCAGATATTGCTGTAAACGGAATAGTGAGCTTACGAAATCTTAGAAACAGAGATATCGGCAAAAATAAGCTGTGACTTTACGTCCCCTGGTGGAAAAACCATGCATTATTTTAGGAAGAAATTACTCTCAAAAGGTTTATCCATATGAGCGGTATCGGTTCAAGAAAAAAAAATTTAGTCGAGTTTCAGGAGCTAAGATTTTGATTCAAATACATCAGAAGCAGAATTTAACACTTATGACCCCTGGTGGCCAAACCATTCCTTACCAAACATTAGAAATTATGTGCAAAATATTTTCCATCAGGTCTGTATGCGATACAGGAAGAATTTTTGAAATCGGACTTTTAGAAGCAGAAATAACGCAAAAAACGCAATTTACCTTTGTGTCCCCTAGCGGAAAGTCTATTATTTACTTGAAAATTTTGAATTTATAGGAAAAACATTTCGCATCGGAAACACTATCCAGCAAAGAAGGAATTTTTCAAATCGGACTCTTAGAAGTAGAGATATTAACAAAAATGAAATGTACATCTACGTCCCCTGGCGCAGAAACCATGCCTTATTTCAAGAAGAAAATGTTCCTACAAGGGTTGTCGACATGAGTAGTATCTGTCAACAAAGGACTTTTTTTCAATCTAGATTTTAGAAGCTTATAATTTGCAGAAAATTCATCAGAAGTGGAAATTAAGATTTACGCCCCCTGGTGGCCAAACCATTTTTTACAAAAATTAGAAAATATGTTCAAACGATTTCCCATCAGGAGCTGTATCCTGTGCAGAAAGAATTTTTTAAATCGGAGATTTAGAAGCAGAGATATAGGGGGAAACGCAATTTACCTCTACGCCCCCTAGCGGAAAGTCTATGAATTACTTCAAAATTTTGAAATTATATGAAAAACATGTCACACTGAAAACACTATCCAACAAAGAAGGAATTTTTCAAATCGGACCCCTAAAAGTAGAGATATTGACAAAAATATGATATACATCTACGCCCCCTGGCGGATAAACTGTTGAATATTTGAGGACGAAAATATTCCGAAAACGTTTACCGATGTGAGTGGCATCAGTCCACGAAAGAATTTTTTCAATCGATATTTTAGAAGCTCAAATTTTATGGCCAATACATCAGAAGCAAAAATTAAGATTTACGCCTCCTGGTGGCCAAAGTATTCTTTACCAAAAATTCGAAATTATATGCAAACGATTTTCCATCAGGAGATGTATCCTCTGAATTTTTTTTAAATCGGAGTTTTACGTTCCCTAGCGGAAAATCGATGCATAATTTGAAAAAGTAACTATATCTAAAATACTCTTCGACATAAATAAAATCGAAAGATAAAATGATTTTTTCAGTCGGATGTTTAGAAGCAAATATGTGGAATAAAACGTGATTTTGAATTCGACATCATCTGTATTTACGCCCTCTAGCGGCGAAATTGTACATCGTAAAAAAACAACGAAAT
Source organism: Macrothele yani (assembly GCA_039090855.1). NCBI lineage: Eukaryota > Metazoa > Arthropoda > Arachnida > Araneae > Macrothelidae > Macrothele > Macrothele yani. The sequence goes on along the minus strand of CM076989.1, from coordinate 128,285,933 downwards.
GAAGGATCATCATTCGCATATTTCAAGCTCCGGAATGCAAAAAGAATGTTTCAAATCGGACTAATAGTTGCAGAGATACCGTGGGTACAGACGGACGGACAAGCCGATAACATAAGCACGATGTTTTTTTACAAAAGACGTGCTAAAAATTGGCATTTCCTGAAAAACCAGATCAGTTGCAAATCATACGTAATCGTAAATGCATATTCCAAAAAAAAAAAAAAAAAAAAAGTAGTATGAACAAGCTGCTTGTTTTTAAAAAATGATTTTAATTTATTTCTTGACCTTATATTTTCATTTACTGAAAATGAACAAAACATTAAATTACTAGAAATTTTCTAAGACTTTTTATCAGGGGATACAATTATTTCGTTTAATATAAATCTTCCTTTAAGTTAATAACTAATTTTTTTCAGATTAGCATCGCAATTACAAAAAGTCGAAATTTGATGTGATATGGATGTCACCTTTTTTTCAACAGTATTTCTTTTTAGCACGTCTCTTGTAAAAAAAGATCGTGCTTATGTTATCGGTTTGTCCGTCCGTCCGTCAGTCCGTCCGTCTGTACCCACGATATCTCTGCAACTATTAGTCCGATTTAAAAAATTCTGTTTGCATTGGGAAGCTTGAAATATGCGAATAATGATCCTTTATTTCGTTTTTTTTTACGAAGTACAATTTCGCCGCCAGAGGGCGTAAATGCAGATGATGTCGAATTCAAAAATACATTTTATTCCACATATTTGCTTCTAAACATCCGATTAAAAAATTTCTTTTATCTTTCGATTCCACTTATGTCGAAGAGTATTTTAGATATAGTTTCTTTTTCAAATTACGCATAGATTTTCCGCTAGGGGGCGTAAGAGTAAATTGCATTTTCCCCGATAAATCTTCTTCTAAAACTCCGATTTGAAAAATTTTCTTCAGCAGACACATCTCCTGATGGAAAATCTTTTGCATATAATTTCAAATTTTTGGTAAATAATACTTTGGCCACCAGGGGGCGTAAGTGTTAATTTTTGCTTCTGATGTATTTGCCATAAAATCTAAGCTTCTAAAATATCGATGGAAAAAATTCTTTCGTGGACTGATGCCACTCACATCGATAAACCTTGTTGGAATATTTTTTTCCTAAAATATTCCACAGTTTTTCTCCGCCAGGGGGCGTAGATGTACATCTTATTTTTCTCAATATCTCTACTTCTAGGAGTCCGATTTGAAAAATTCCTTCTTTGTTGAATAGTGTTTTCCGTGTGACATGTTTTTCATATAATTTCAAAATTTTCACGTAATTCAGAGACTTTCCGCTAGAGTCGTAAATGTAAATTGCGTTTCCCCCTATATCTCAGCTTCTAAAATCTCCGATTTGCCGCCCTGGTGGCGCAGTGGTCTAAGCGATGGCCTCTGATCATTCGTCCGAACGGGGTCCGGGTTCAAATCCCGTGAATCATGGATGTTGTGTTTGTCTTACGGCACTGGCTCTCTCCCTTCCCTGGAACCAGTGACTCTAAATTAGGGACGGGCGACTGCTTATAGCCCATTGAGTTGCTCACGGTGGTCGTTAAACCTTCAATCAAAAAAAAAAAAAAAAAAAAAAATCTCCGATTTGAAAAATTCTTTCTGCGCCGGATACAGCTCTTGATGGGAAACCGTTTGCACATGCTTTCTAATTTTCGTAAAAATATGGTTTGGCCACCAGATGGCATAGGTCTTAATTTCCGCTTCTGATGTATTTGCAGTAAAATATGAGCTTCTAAAATCTCGTTTGAAAAAAGTCGTTTGTTGACCGATACTACTCATGTCGACAAACCTTTTAAGAACATTTTCTTCTTGAAATAATGCATGGTTTATACGCCAGGGGGCGTACATGCATGTCTTATTTTGTCAATATCTCTGCTTCTAGGAGTCCGATTTAAAAAATTCCTTCTTTGTTGGATAGTGTTTTCAGTGTGACATGTGGTTCATATTATTTCAAAATTTTCAAGTAATTCATAGACTTTCCGCTAGGGGCGTAAATGTAAATTGCGTTTCCCCCTATATCTCTGCTTCTAAATCTCCGATTTGAAAACTTCTTTCTGCACCGCACACAGCTCCTGATGGGAAATCGTTTGCACATAATTTCTAATTTTTGTAAAAAATGGTTTGGCCACCAGGTGGCGCGTGTCTTAATTTCCGCTTCTGATGTATTTGCAGCAAAATATGAGCTTCTAAAATCTCGATTGTAAAAAACGTCGTTTGTTGATCGATACTACTCATGTTGACAAAGCATTTTGGAAAATTTTCTTCTTGAAATAATGCATGGTTTCTACGCCAGGGGGCGTAGATGTATATTTTATTTTTGTCAATATCTTTGAAAAATTCCTTCTTTGTTGGATAGTGTTTCCGATGCGAAATGTTTTCCCTATAAATTCAAAATTTCAAGTAAATCATAGACTTTTCGCTAGGGGACACAAAGGTAAATTGCGTTTTCTGCGTTATTTCTGCTCCTAAAGCTCCGATTTGAAAAATTCTTCCTGTATCGCATTCAAAACCTGATGGAAAGTATTTATCACATAATTTCTAATATTTGGTAAAGAATGGTTTGGCCACCAGGGGTCATAAGTGTTAACTTCTGCTTCTGACGCATTTGTAGCAAAATCTTAGCTCCTGAAAACTCGACTAATTTTTTTTTCGTGGACCGATACCGTTTATGTGGATAAACCTTTTGAGAATACTTTCTTCCTAAAATAAAGCATGGTTTCCCCACCAGGCGACGTAAAGTCACATCTTATTTTTGTCGATAACTCTGTTTCTAAGAGTTCGTAAGCTCACGATTCCGTTTACAGCAATATCTGAGGGATTAAAAACCCGATTGAAAAACTTCTTTCTTCCGTCAGATACTATTGTTTCCCATACCGGTTCCATTGACTTTGAATAGCTTTGATAAATTTAATTTGCGTCAGAACGGATTCAAAAGACGTGCTTATTACACCCGAAAATTCGGTGTCATCTTTCTTGTTCAGATTGTTAAGAGATAAATTTTAGCAACAGAATCTACTTTGGTGCTCGCTTCTTATTAGGATTAATATTGTCTCCTAATTTTTTTAAACTTAATTATAAACCTTACTCGATACAATTCTATATTTCATTTATCAACTGATTTTTTTATGACTTCACAACGACAGAACTAATAAAATTACAAAATTAATCCGCAAGAAATGTCCCATGCAAACCCAATTTAGTGAGTTAAAATTTATTTAACTGTTTTCCCAAATTTATTTCTAAATGAAATTATGTTTAAAGAGTGGCTCAGTGGAAACTTCCACTGCAGCACATTGATTTGCCTCTTCGTAATTTGAGGCGAGAATAAACTGCTTAACAAGCTAAAGTACTTATTTTTTAAATACTTTAGATCTATTTGCAAGCACAAATGATTTCGTTTTTGAGGGGAAGAAAATGGCTTCTCAAATTCTAATTTCAGCTGGAAGAGCTCAAAATCATTTTCGTGTCATTCCTTACAAAGGCAAAGCAAATTACCTCAAGGATAGAAGTACAATTTTTATTTTTATTTTTTGATTGGAGGTTTAACGACCACCGTGAGCAACTCAATGGGCTATAAGCAGTCGCCCGTCCCTAATTTAGGGTCACTGGTTCCAGGGAAGGGAGAGAACCAGTGCCGTAAGACAAACACAACATCCATGCCTCACCGGGATTCGAACCCGGACCCCGTTCGGACGAATGATCAGAGGCCATCGCTTAGACCACCGCGCCACCGGAGCGGCCAATTTTTATTTAAAGACCAAACTTAAGAAATAGATTTTTCCTTTAAAGTTGAATCAATATACTGTTAATATCAAATTCTCAATAAATGTTCGATCGAGTTTTAAAATATTACATGATATCAGCCTTAGACTGTCATGTACCAATCCGTTTTTGGTTTTTTTTTATCACCTCAGATAAATTTATAATACGACAGGGTCCAAAAATATAAAATGCCGCCCCGGTGGCGCAGTGGTCTAAGCGATGGCCTCTGATCATTCGTCCGTAAGGGGTCCGGGTTCGAATCCCGGTGAGGCATGGATGTTGTGTTTGTCTATTGGCACTGGCTCTCTCCCTTCCCTGGAACCAGTGACCCTAAATTAGGGACGGGAGACTACTTATAGCCCATTGAGTTGCTCACGGTGGTCGTTAAACCTCCAATAAAAATATATATATATATATATAATTTTTATGTTTTCACTACCGTACCTCCAAGCTAAATATGCAATATAAAAAACTCACATTATGTATATATCCTTCGAATCTGCTGTTGTTTCATCGTCAGTAAGAGTAGCACCTCTTAGTGAATTGAAAACTCAGATTGCTTTCAAATTCACTAGAGTCCAAATAAAGTAGATTTTTTTTTTTTTGGAAATTGTCCATACCCAGCAAAAACACAAATGCTGGGAAACTGCTGGCAACCAGCTGGCAGTGATGGGTCACTGCTGGCTGAAATCTGCCGCTCACGGCCCGGTAGCGGTCCGTTGGTGGCAGCACTATCAGTTGGCGAGCCAGTGACGGCCCTACAGCATCGCTGTGAATTGTGGGCCTCCAATCAAGTGCCACTAGTGGCCCGTTGCTGGCAACCAATGCAACCCCAACAGCAGGTGGAAGCAAGGGGACTGCGAATACGCAGAAGCAACACTTGCTGTGTCTCTCATGGTACCAGTTAGTTGAAGACGACGCTATCGCCATCGTGTTATTTTAGTGGATGTTAAGAAAAAAAATCCATATGTAGAGAGGCGAATTAATTTCCTAATGAAATTCCACGTCGACGAAGATATCAGATTAATCTATGAAATACTGGATTACAGCCATGAAATACACCCATTCCATTCCCATGAATAACAATTCATGGAATGGAGTGGGTGAATAACAAGAAAAAAATTGAAACCGCTTGAAACGAATGTCTTGGAAAACCATTAAAAAAACGTTTGTTGGAAAAAAAAAGGAATTATACGCGTACAAAATTTATTAGTTATTTGAAAGAAAGAAAAAACGCTATGTGGATATAATGTACTCGTCCATGGGTTGAATACACAAGACTGGGAGGAATTCGCTTGTAAAAATAACGAGAAGTAAAATAAAATATCTTTCCTCTTTAAAACAAATGTAGCTTCGGACAACGAAAAGGAAAGACACAACGTTAAAAATGTAACAGAATGTGACATGAACTCGGGTAAATATATATTAATTCAACAATCTCCTTTCAAGACGACAAGGACAGTACAAAACTTTGGAAAGCGACTCTAAGTATGTACACGCCTTGAAAATGAATGAAGTTCCCTTTAGGTAAAAAAAAAAAAACTATCGTTACGTTGAAAAAATAAATTTATGAATTATATGAAACTGATTTTTATGAAAAATACCTCACAATATTGTAAATTGAAAGAAGGAACCATTCGATTACATATTCCGCACAAAACAAACACCGCTTCAAGCACACGCGTGTGCGTGGCAAATTGGTCCGGTCGGTAGAGAGCTCAGCTCCCACGCAAACGGCCATGTTTCGTTCCACTCTGATTCAAACGGGCGTTTTTCCGGTCTGTTGAGAAAATTTCCACAGCGCAGTGCTAAAATTCACAAGTTTCGTAAGGGTAGAAAAAAAAAGTTGCAGCTTTGGGGAACTGCGGTTATCCTTGATTGTTTTTTTATTTTATGGCTACTACAGTAAATTGGCGGACAAGATTCGGCAAGCCACCAGTTATGTCACGTGGTTGCCGGCTGCCACTACCGGCACACTAGCGGACCACATTAGGCTAGCCATCATTTCTGGCACGTGCTTGCAGGGCCGCTGAAGGGCCACTTGTGGCAGCTACTGCCTGTTTTTTTTTGTTTTTTTTTATTGGAGGTTTAACGACCACCATGAGCAACTCAATGGGCTATAATTAAGCAGTCACCCGTCCCTAATTTTGGGTCACTGGGTCCACGGAAGGGAGAGAGCCAGTGCCGTAAGACAAACACAACATCCATGCCTCGCCGGGATTCGAACCCGGACCCTCGGACGAATGATCATAGGCCATCGCTTAGACCACTGCACCACCGGGGCGGCCTACTGCCTGTAATGGACAACTGATGGTCCTGTTCTGGCATATGACAACTGATGGAGTGCCAACTGTTGGCCAGCTGTTGGCCTGAACTGCTGGCCCTTCTGTTGGCCGCCCGGACATTTTATTGACGGTTCGGCAGCGGCAACATAGTGATGGGCCATTGTTGGCAGTGCTGGCTGCCAGCAATGGCCCAGTGCTGGCCCGGCACGACTGTTTTTGCTGGGTACCTTTACAAATACCATAAATTATTTTTTAACTTTTAGTAGCAACAGAATTTTTTTTTAATTTAGTTATCCTGCCCTTTCCCTCTCCCCTCCCTGGAACTCTAAACTTCTGAAATTTTTTTTCAACCAAAGAGTGCCGGAAATCTTTCTTATTGGATGATCTGTCATTTCTATGTTTTGTTTTCCTATATAGTGGTAGTCTATACAACAAATGAAATGATCTTGTCTAAAGTAGCATTATGCTTTATTGTAAATTCTACAGCCTTCTTAAAAAACGATATACTTTTTCACTTTTATTTTTATTCCAACATTTTTCTCCATTCATCAGCCATTATCCCTAACATTTTAAATCTAACGAGTTACTTTCTTTCCCGTTAGTCGATCAGTCTGAGTCGCTGGCTACTGACCATTCGTCCAAGGTGGGTCCAGGTTCAAGTCTCTGATGAGGCGATGCATTGGTGATGTTCTTGTCTAGCTCTCCCTCCCTACCCTGGAACCAGTGACCCCGAATAAGGAACGGGAGGCTGCCTGTAGCCCTAAGAGTTACTAATGGAGGTTGAACAACCTCCATCAGCAACTCGTAGGGCTATTTACTTATTTCCTTCAGAAATGGATACATACAATAACAAAAGAGTGCCAACGAGTAGATTAAAATCCTGACGTTACAATCGGATTCAAATCCTTGTGACGTATACGTCTGCCTTCTTTTTGAGTCTCTGTTTCTTATGTACATTTCGTTACTTCTTGGTTAAATACAACGGTCGTTCCATAAAAACTGAGAGTAAAATCACGCAAAATGAAGAAATACAGGTACAGCAAAATATATGTTTCTCTTTCTCAAAGTATCTTCCCTCGATGATATGCAACGGTCCAATCGTTCAGTCCATATTTCAAAGCATGTAGCGAAGGCATTTTGTGGAAGCTGCTTTAGCGACCATTGTACAGCTTGAATAATGTCAGCATCTGTGTTGAATGTTGCGACACGGAGCTTCTCCTTCATTGTTGGAAACAACCGGAAATCGTACAGGGCGAGATCAGAAGACACGCTGAGGCATGATTTCAATACTACATTTCGTAAGAAACTGTTGAACACAAGCAGCCACATGTGGGTGTACGTTATCGTGGTGTAAGGTCTACTTGCCCACCAGTTTCGGTCGTTTAATCGATATGTGTCGCCGCACTCGCTTCAACACTGAAATGTAATACTCGGTATTGACAGTAATTTGGGGAAAAACGGCATGATGGTACTCTACACCTTTATGATAAAAAAAAATTATCATCATCACCATCCCAGCTGATTTGGTTTGGCGGACTTTTTTCGGAGGAGCGAGCCTGGGCAAAATGTACTAAATTATTGTTCTAGATAATAGGGGGATTATCTTTAACAAAAGCATCCCCTTGAATGACCATCTCTTTATGGAATTAATAACGTTCTCTTTTCTTTAACCTCATTCATCACATTTTTATATTTCACACTCTTAACAAATTATTATTGTGGTTTCACTGATAAAGAATTTATGAAATCATAACTTTATTGCTTTAAAGATTTTGTATTCCAAATTTAAATTCACAAACACGTTTTGGCTGACGTTTTTCGAATAGTAATTTCAAAACGAAATCACATTTCGAAATACCTCAGTTGAAACCTCAACACCCCCTCCCCAGTACTCCAGTGATACGGAGGCACAATAATTTACCTTTTAATTAGGGACTATACTGAAAGGTTAAGCAGGAAAAAATTCTTGATTTTTTTGTTTTTGTTTCCTCAAACTTAATTCTAGGAAAAAAAATTTTTTTTCGTAAAGAAGGATTTGCCAAACTTTACTCAAGTGGGATTGGTCTCCTTTATAACTAGCCCTTTACAAAGATAATACTAGTTACCTCAGAGATAACATAATAATTTTCTTCTATGCCATATTAACAAAGATAAAACTAGTTACCTCAGGGATAACAGCATATTAACAAAGATAAAACTAGTTACCTCAGGGATAACAGCATATTAACAAAGATAAAACTAGTTACCTCAGGGATAACAGCATATTAACAAAGATAAATCTAGTTACTGAGGGATAACAGCATAATTTTTCTATACCATATTAACAAAGATAAATCTAGTTACTGAGGGATAACAGCATAATTTTTCTATACCATATTAACAAAGATAAAACTAGTTACCTCAGAGATAACAGCATAATTTTCTTCTGTACCATATTAACAAAGATGAAACTAGTTACCTCAGAGATAACAGCATACTAACAAAGATAAAACTATTTAACTCAGAGATAACAGCATAATTTTCTTCTATACTACATTAACAAAGACAAAGCTAGTTACCTCAGGGATAACAGCATAATTTTTTTCTATACCATATTAACAAAGATAAAACTAGTTACCTCAGGGATAACAGCATAATTTTATTCTATACTACATTAACAAAGACAAAGCTAGTTACCTCAGGGATAACAGCATAATTTTCTTCTATACTAAATTAACAAAGATAAAACTAGTTACCTCAGGGATAACAGCATATTTTTTTCTATACCATATTAACAAAGATAAAAGTAGTTACCTCAGGGATAGTAGCATATTTTCTTCTATACCATATTTAAGAAACTACCTATTGCCTCGATATTTATTTAATATTCCATTCAGGGTAAGGCTTTACTAAGAAAGGCTGTTCGACCTTTTAAGCCTTTACGACCATAACGCACAGAACGCACGTACGTACAAACGGCAGTAGCCACCCGTAACGCCTGTCTAGAGTGAGTCAATTTTTTTGACCGGTGAGGCACCAGCAGGAGTCACCCTCAGTCAATGTTGTGGTTATTAAACAAACAAGTTAACCAACAGACAGTTTCGGGCGTTATGGTATTTAGAGTAATACAAGATTCTTGGGTCATGGTAGTTAAAGGGTTAATAGTTGCCCGATTTCAGTTCAAAAATACGTGAGCTAGACTGATCTTTGTCTCCTTTTTAGGAAGTCTTTCATAAAAAAGATCGTGCTTATGTTATCGGGTTGTCCGTCAGTCCATATGTAGACACGATATCTCTGTAACTATTAGTCCGATATCAAAAGTTCTTTTTGCATTGGGAAGCTTGAAATGTGCGAATGACGATCCTTCATTTCGTTTTTTCATGAGATGCAAAATTTCGCCTCTAGAAGGCGAAAATGCTGATGTCGAATTAAAAATACATTTTGTTCCATAACCATAATTTTCTTCTAAACATCCGATAGAAAATTTCTTTTATCTTTCGAACCCATTTATGTCGAAGACTATTTTAGGTGTAGTCACTTTTTCAAGTTACGCATAGATTTTCTGCTAGGGTGCATAAAACTAAATTGTGTTTTCCCTGATATCTCTGCTCCTAAAACTCGGTTTTGAAAAATTCTTTCTGCAGCGCATACGGCTTCTGATAGGAAATCCCTTGCATACAATTTCTAACTTTTGGTAGAAAATGGTTTGGCTACCATGGGGCGTAAGCTTTAATTTTTGCTTCTGATGCATTTGCAGCAAAATCTGAGCTTCTAAAATCTCGATTGAAAAAATTATTCTTCCAATACCTTACGTGTCGATAAACCTTTTTGGAATATTTTCTTTTTAAAATAACGCATGGTTTCTCCGCCAGGGAGTGTAGATGTATATCCTGTTTTTGTCAATATCTCTGCTTTTAAGAGTCAGATTTGAAAAAAATCTTCTTTGTTGGACAGAGTTTCCGGTGAGAAATGTTTTTCATATAATTTCAAAATTTTCAAGTAATTGATAGACTTTCCGCTAGGGAAATTGTAAAAGTAAATAGCGTTTCCCCGATATCTCTGTTTCTAAAACTCCGATTTGAAAAATTCTTTCTGCACCGGATACAGCTCATGATGGAAAATGGTTTGCATATAATTTCTGACATTTGGCAAAGAATGGGGCGTAAGTGTTAATTCCTGCTTCTGAAGCATTTGGAGCAAAATATAAGCTCCTGAAAACTCGATTGAAAAAATTCTTACGTGGACCGATACCACTCACATCGAAAAACCTTTCGAGAATGTTTTCTTCTTAAAATAATGTACCGTTTTTCCGCCGAGAGGCATAGAAGTATAGCTTATTTTTGTCCATAGCTCTGCTTCTGAGAGTCCTATTAGAAAAATTATTTCTTTGTTGGAGAGCGTTTCCGCTGAAAAATGTTTCTCATATAACTTCAATTTGCTCTTAAGGCACAAGTCTGCCACCAGAGGGCGTAAATTCACGTTTTCGTTTACAGCAATATCTTCAAAACTAAAAACTCCGATTGAAAAACTTTTTTCTTCGGTCAGGTACTACTAAATAAGCAAACTCTGTGTGTGCATTTTCTTCCTGAAATAATGCACAATTTCTTAGCCAGGGGGCGCAAAAGCTTAATCTGTTATTCTCAATATCTCTGCTTCTACATATCCGACTTAAAAATTCTCTTAACACCGGATGTCATTTACTTGGCAGAATAGTTTAAGCTTGTATATGAGGAATTTTGTAGTTCATATTTCTGTTGGTAGGTGATGTTTGTGTACTTCAGTTTGCAGCAGTATAGCAGCTTCTAAAAACACTATTGAGAAATTTCTTTTTTACTGTATGCCATTCGCTACAATAGAGATATGGAGCATTATCCTCTTTAAATAATTCAAAGATTTTCCGGTAGGTGAGTAAAGATCGAAACTTTTTTTTCACTATCTCTGTTTCCGGGACACGTATTTGAAAAGTTATTTTTCCTTAACATAGCTTTTTCCATGCAGAATATTTTTCGCCTATTTTCAACTTTTCCATTATGTAAAATTCTTCCGCTAGCAGACGTAGACTTATATCATGTTTCCTTTTCTATATTTCTTCTTTTAACTGTTCGATTTGAAAATCTTTTTGTCTCTGGTACCTTCCTTGTACTATGAGAAACTTTTTCTGTGCCATTTTTTTATTTTCGTAACATGCTTATTAGCCGCTGGTGGAAGTAAGTGGTTGTTTCTATTTGTGGATGTTTTAATCGATTGTGGAAACCGATTCATTGTTTTCCTAACCGGTTCCATTGTTTTTCTAACCGGTTCAGAGCTAGTAAAACTAGCTCTGATAAATTTAATTCGCGTCAGAACAGAATCAAAAGACGTGCTTATTACAACCAAACATTCGGTGTCGTATCTCTTGTTTAAATTTGCAATAAGACAGAGCACAAAATTTGCACTCTATGGTTTCTTGTTAAAATGTTGCTTCACTAAGTTTAGGATTTAAGGAGTTCGTAAGATTCACATATCCTTCTCAATTACTGTTGTTTCATCATTAGTTAGAATTCATGTTATTCACCTACCCTTCTTAACTATTATCGTTTCATCATCAATTAGAGTAACATTTTACTTTATTATTGAACAAAATATATTCGGTAAAGTTAAAATTCGCAAGGGAACCAATTAAGTAGGATACTTCGAAAATTTCCATCCCTTCATTACTTCTGTCAAATTGTTTTCCAAATCATGAGTAGCAAGAAACAGCTTTATTTTGACTTCCTCTAGGTTTCTACCATAGATTCTCGATATGACCTGTTCTATCATTTTTTCACTGTGAAATTCCAGATACAAGTTTCAGAATTCTGGGATTTTCTCATTTCAGTCAAAAAATGGCATGCAATTCCCTAATTTCAAAGTTGTTCCATTTCAAAATACACTGGCGGAAAGTAAAAAAAGAACACCAAGAAGGAGACGTCTGATACCAACGAAATTTATACAGCATAATAACGGAATACAGAGAACAACGTGATCAAAACATTATGGCAAAATACAGCTGTATTTGCTGGTAAACTGAAAAATAACATTTCCATGTAACATCGTTAGTACGAGGTTGAACCGCCATGAACTGCGTCACACTGTGCAATTCTGGCATGGAGTCTGTCGTACAGATGTTGGATGTAAGTTTGGGGTATTGAGTTCCAAGCATCCTCAACCTGGACGCGTAAATCGGGAATGGTCATGGCTGGCCGTAAAGACCGGATAAGTCGTTGTCCCGTAAAATCCCACACGTGCTCAATGGGGGACAAATCCGGTGAACGCGCAGGCCATGAAAGTTGTCTCACACCCTGAAGTGCATGTTGCGTTGCACGTGCCGTGCGTGGGCGTGCGGCATCTTGCTGGAAAACACCACGATGGACCGGCCTTACAAATGGCACAACAACGGGCTGAATGATGTTGTTGATGTAGGAGGTGCTGTTTAACGTACCCGGTACAAACACTAGTTGTGTACGGGAGTGATAGCTGATCGCTCCTCACCCCAGAAGACCAGGTGTAGGCCCTGTTTGTCGCTGGTGGATGCAAGAAGGGGAGACGCTCCCCTGTGCTTCTGCGAACACGCATACAGCCATCGGAGGCTCCCAAGCAGAATCTGCTTCCATCGCTGAACACGACAGATCGCCATTGCGTTCTCCAGTGCAGACGTTGGCGACACCACTGCAGCCGTTCCTGACGTTGGACTGGAGTCAGAGGTACACATGCCAGAGGCACACGTGCACGTAGTCCTGCATCCAGTAGACGGTTGCGGATTGTTCGCACAGTCACCTCAGGTGCAACGTCAGCTCGGATTTGCGTCCTAGTGGATGTTCTGCTTGACAACGCCGCTCTTCTAATTCGTCGATCGGTCCGCTCATCAGTCCGTCTGTGACTCCCGGTTCCACGTCTTCTCGTGTGGGAATGTTCCTCGGACCATCTACGCCACCATCGTACCACCACCGATACTTCCCGTCCAATTCGCTCCGCAATACGACGATACGACCACCCGGCCTCGCGGAGTCCGACTAGACGACCTCGCTCAAAGTCCGATAACTGCTGAAATCGTACACGTCTTCCATGTCCAAGCATTGCAGCTTCTTCAGGGTCTTCGCACGTGTCCGTACGCCGACGACTGATTACATTCACTTCGCCGTACTCCTTAAATACCACCGACGATAATTTGCATATTATGCCGTGCTGTGGCGTAAGCGCTCATCGGTTGGTCCTGAAATTAACATCACAACTACGTAAACTCGACCCAATTAACATATGTAAATTTCATGATCGTCCGCCAATCCCTTCTTGGTGTTCTTTTTTCAGTTTCCGGCAGTGTATTAAGAAATTATGTCCTACGAATTGAAAAATATACGCTCATTATGCCCGAGAGTATGTTAAGATTTTTCTTATTATTTCCTTGTACAGGTAAAATCAAAGCAAAAGGAGGCTAAATGAGTTGCGTGATGAATTCCGGAAGTCCAGTGCAAGAAAGTCCGCCTCCGTATTCTGAAGAAACACCCATGGAGGTTGACGATTACAACTTTGAGACTGGCAGTGACTCTAAGGAATTGTCGGGTTCTTACGGGAGATCTGCAATTCCTGAATCCAATACGGTATGTTGATTTACTGTTTTGTTTTATTATGTTTGCATAACGAAAGTGTTATGCATTGTTACTGTGCATGCATTCCTTTTCGGTTTGACTATTGTGAATCCTGTTAGATATTTAGTAATTCACATCAAATTTGATTGCGCTTAGCGCTATATGAAATAATTGTTATTTTACGGAATACGTTTACGGGTTGTAACAACTATTATCCTATCGTCATACTTGTTTCTGTGTAAGACACAAAAACGAACGTAAGCCTAACAAATGATATTATGAACTTGTTAGGCTTACGTTTGTTTTAGCTTCACTGTAATACTCGTTGAACCTGGATAACTTGAAACATTAGAAGTAGCTGAAATTCTTAATGAAACATGTAATAGCTAACTAAGCGTTTCTAGATAAAGGCTTGATTGAGTAAACGGTCCTACTTACAACAGAACCACTTTTTTACGCTATCCAACCGTAGGTTGAAGAAGCGTATATGCTCTAGCTTGTCCGTCTGTCTGTCCTTCCGTTCGCCTGTCCGCACGATAACTCGCGTAAAAATGGTTCGATTTCGATGAAATTTTAGTATATGATAGGGGATCACCTAGAGACGAACCCTATTGAAATGGACGAAATGGGGTCATAGGTCAGGACATAGTAACGGGATGCATTTCATTGCCCTTATGCGTCATAACTAGCGTAAAAATGGTTCGATTTCGATGAAATTTTAGTATGTGGTAGGGGACCTTCTGAGGACGAACCCTATTGAAAATGGGTGAAATGGGGTTAAAAGTCAGGACATAAGATCAGGATCCATTCCATTGCTCTTATGCGTTATAACTTACGTAAAAATGCTTCAATTGAGACAAAACTTTTCATGTTGTTCCGGAAGTACACTTTACCAGTTCTGTTGAATATCATTGAAATGGGGTCAAAGGTTGGGTCATAGGAGCGAGATTTATTTTACAGCCATTATCCTCATAACTTGAGTAATGATATCTGGTATGTTGGAAAGCGTGTCATAATCAATGCATTGCATGATTTTACTAACTTGTTATTTATATCCAGTTGGTACGTCAACACGCAGTCGTCGCACATAATAACTTATCCCTACAATTCAGCGAAGTCGAATCAAGGTTTCGCGCTGTCGTAAACAGTAATGCATTTTAAGAATAGAATGCTCGCTATAGTAAAGAAAACTACACTTTTGTAACGTTTATTAAATCAGAATGCCTCCGATAACTCCAGTAACATAGCATCTGAAAAGATAGCCTGATAATAACATTGCCTCTTAACGACTCAAAAACATTCGCTCTTTTCTCTATCTGTCGACTATATAACTGCCCATTGACCTGTTTTCATCGAGAGAGAAAAATGTGGCGTTCACGCTGAAAAAACTTTAACGAGAACAAACCGAATTTGCAGAGGAACACAGGAACTAAAAATGAAGATCAAATTGGAGTATGCGTCACAATTGCAAATAGAAGAACCGTTACATGCAATATTATACGCTGTCGTATCTTTGGTGGATTTGAAAGGTAGTAACCTGCTTGGGAGTTTATTCGGATAAGAGTTTATTCGGATATTATGAGCTTATTCGGATATTATGAAGTAATAATTCATAGAAATTGTTGATGTTGGAATTGTGCTTTCACCTATATACACTGCTTGACATTGAAAGTCCCACCCAAACGGATTTGGCATATCGGAATGCAAACTGGTAGGTATGTGCTGGCAATATGAAAATCATTCGAGTATGCAATCAGTCGCATGAGAAGTGCGAGAGCTAAAAGAACGAGTACGAGCCGCCAAAACCATGTCGTACGGAACAAAGGAACGAAGTGCTGAGGGCTTCTGTAGCGTATCCAATGATCTAAGATGCTTTGTATTCCTCGTAGCCAACACTATAACCAGCTGGATATGTTTGAGAGATGCAGTAGCGTAGACCTCCGTGCAGCTGTTTGTTCGATTCGTCGAATCGAACAAACAGCACTCGGAAATCTCGCTCTGTCATTTTACATGACCTATCAGGTCGTGATTGTGCAGTTGTTCCTCCTAAGCGTTTCCACTTCACAATAACATCACTTAAAGATGATCGGTACAGCTGCTGCAACATGGCAGAAATTTTCCGAACAGGCATGTTGCTAAGATGGATCCAATGACCGTGCCACGTTGAAACTTACTGAGCTCTGCCGTACTGCCCATTCTACTGTTCATGCTTGCCTATGACACTTGTGAGGCCACGCGTCTCTATATCCCCCGTATGGGCTGTGATTGTGACATATATGGGAAAATCCACTACTCATAAGATGCATCCGAATACTTTCGCTCATATAATGTATTTCAACTGCAGCTGACTCGGTGGCGCCGAGCTCTTAGCACTGGCTTCTGAACATTCGCCTGAGATGGGTCCGGGTTCGAATCCCGGGGAGGAATGTATGTTGTCCTTGTGTTACGGCACTGGCTTCCTCCTATCCCTGGAACTAGTGACCCTAAATTAGGGACGGGCGATTGTTTATAGGCCATTGAGTTACTCACGGTGGTAGTTATCCCTCCAAACAATAAAAAAAGCTCAACTGTAACTCAAATACATTTTCATGATGATATCAAATTATACATAAGTTTGTCCAGGAATGTTAAAGTAAACGTTTTGTTGAATTTAGAAAGCTAAAATACAATGCTAGGAAATATCTTAAAGAAAAGTGCTAAGTTAACAGATCGTTTGAGGACGAAAGCCATATACGCACCTGCATTTCTGTGTAGTAGTGATGTACGTTTCGTGAAACGATGTGTTCACAAAAAATGATTCTTCATTGTGAATGCTGAGTAATCGCTTTACCACTCTGAATGATCGTTCAGTTAGCAATTATTGTGACCACACAAAAGTCGCAGCATATTTAACTTTTCTTCTTTCCGAGTTGGGAAACGAATTTCCGTTAAGAAAGGTAATGTCGAGAATTTATAAGTGTCGACCGTTATGTGAGTGAGCAGCCAACTAGGAAATAATGGTGAAACTTAAGAATGGGAATTATACGTGAATGCCATTCGTTTGAATGGTGTGCCCGAATCGTTCGTTACTAGCCGAGATTCATTCGTGAACGAACAGAGAATGGGTCTCCTAAGCTCTTCCTCTTTTGAGCAGTTTGCCAAAAAGAGCTAGGAATGTGTTTGTTCGCCAAGAGTGGAGATTCATTCGAGAACGAACGGTGCCCGGGTCTCCTAATCTCTTCCTCTTTTGGGGAAGTTTACCAAAAAGAGCTGTGAATGTGCTTGTTCTCCAAGAGCGTAGATTCATTCGCGAACGAACGGTGTACGGGTCTCCTAAGCTCTTCCTCTTTTGGGGCAGTTTGCCAAAAAGAGCTGTGAATGTACTTGTTCGCCAAGAGTGGAGATTCTTTCGAGAACGATCGGTGCACGAGTCTCCTAAGCTCTTTCTTTTTGGGGGCAATTTACCAAAAAGAGCTGTGAATGTGCTTTTACTTTAAGAGCCGAGATTCATTCGAGAACGAACGGTGAATGGTGGAAATTTCCTGCACTTTTGGGCTGTTTGTCAATTTCCTCTTGGTCTTGCACTCGCAGGCGCTTTGGAGCAAAGAATTATTTGTTCTGTGAGTTAGTGAGACAACAAGTAGGGAGTCGATGCAAAATGAATGACCATTCATTTGAATGATCATTCGTGAATTACTCTTTTGCGTAAATGATGAAAGAAATTCCAAGTGTAAATAATCTCTCCGTATTCAACCGTCAGTATTGTGTAAAGTTGAATACGGAGAGATGGAAGGTGCTGAAAACTGAAGGGGAAAATAAATTTTGTAACGTTTGCACCCTATATTACAAAAGTTTGTATCCCATTTTTCAACAGTTTCGTGTTTCAACCAATTTGTTTTAAATCTACGTTTTCTTGGTTTTAAAATGAGCATTATATGGGTGTCTTATGAGAGTATCATAGACCAATTTTATTCTGTACATAAAAATGTAAGCACAAATGTACGAAATATATACAGTATATAATCCTACAGAAATGAAGACAGCGTTTTTTTCCAAAATGGGACATTCATCCAACTTCCTGAAAGGGATTTGCATCATCAGTGGCCAAAGTTCCTTGAATTTTTATATGCACTCAGTTTCAAAAAAGTTGAAACAACAGGGAGAAATGTACGAAAATGTATGCAAATTAGCGATGAATAAAATACCTGAAAGATAAGCATGGTAAAAGAATGGGACCAAACGACACGGATTTAAAACCTTTATTGCCTAAATTTAACTTACATTAGTATGAAGTCACTGTCATTTGCAATGCCTTGGACAAAACGATGGCGCGTTGAGTCATACAAATGTCGAATATCTTCCTGAGATACGGCTGATCAAGCGGCTTGCATCTGCTGTCGCAGTGCAACCGCATTTCAAGCTGCTTGGGGATGATCGTGAAGTTGCCGTCCGGCCCTATCCCATAATGTTCAATTGGGTATAAGTCCGGTGATCGTGCTGGCCAATCTAGCACATTGAGTATATAGGCGCTCTCTGGTGATGCGTGTCTATATGTATACGTGCATTATCGTGCTATAGTACAGCCCCAGGTACTTGTTCTGGGAAAGGGATTGCGGCTGGATCGAGAACGTGATCCATGAATCGCTGAGCTGTCAAAGTGTCATCTAAAAAAACTAGAGTGGAACGGTTGTCATAGCGAATCGCTCCCTAGACCCATGACATCAGGCATTCGAGCGGTGTTGCGACGAAAAGTAACATGTGGAATGCTTCGCTCGGCGTTGCGTTGCCACACACGCAAACGGCGATCATCTGATCCCAAACAGAAGAGAGATTTATCCATGAAGATCACATATCTTCAACCGCTGTCCACGTCCACGACACCACTTAAGATGATGATCATTTGTAAGTGGTAGGCGACGAACCGGACGTTGTGCATGAAGTCCACTTTCCGTTTATCGTCCGGAAATGGTTGGCCGACTAATTGAGCGACTTAGAGCATACGGGACAGACTAGCTGTAGGACTGGAAATTGCTTGTTGCTGAAATTCCCATATTGACACCATTCTCGGTCTTCACGATTCACGTTTACCTGCCGAGAGATTCTTGTCTGATGTACCGCTGCCAAAATCGATGCATCTTTGAACAGTTGCAGTCCAGTTCTTCAGAACAGACCATCTGGCTTGTAAAAAGGCCACCGTTTGCTCTCTCTCAAAGTCATTCAACTGAGTGCCAGGTTGCCGCCTTCGTCTGCGAGGTGTTTTCTGCACTGTACTTTCCTATAATTCACTTGCGCAGACCAAACTAAATTTTAACACCAAGAGGGTCGTTTCATTTCTCATGCCTGGGGTAGATGCTCTCGCGCTTTTATCGGTCGATAGTGACGAATGATTGGTCCGAATGTTTGGCAATTTGCATATCTCTAAAGTCTGACTATCTGCCACTTTTGTGTACATTTTCTTGCACCCTTTCTTGGTGTGGCATTTTTTTTAACTGAGTGTATGTACTGTATAACATTCTTTTTACATGTACAAAAGTTATGCAAAATTTGAAAGGAGTTCAAAGAAGAATGATAAAATTTCATCGAAATCGTTAAGTAAAATTTCATCGAAATTGTTAAGTTATGCAAAATTTGAAAGGAGTTCAAGACTCCGAGAAGATTTTGGAGTGCATGACCCTACAGGAATCTGCATTCCAGAAGAAAATTATATTCTTATTTCATGATTTGAAACATAAAGTGCTTTGTAATACGATTCTATCCCCTGACGTTTGAATGTCCAACACTTTGTTGTTTATTAGTTCCAATTGTTTTGCCTGCGTTTCAGTCATGAATGTAACTTTTTCAGTTTAAAAATATTTAAATAGTTGTCTCTCTTTCAATAGGATGTCGAAATGGCAGAAGAGTCTTCCTCTGGTAAGTCTATATTTTATTCGACAAATTAATTACCTGAACTGATAAAATAAATTTCACATCATTTAGTCCAAGTACAGTATCAATTGAATATTGCTTTTCTGAATAACTATGTAATTAAATAAAAAATGTTCATATTAATTTTGTAACGTGAGCGCTACCAGGGATTTCAGGTGAAGGGGCTGGGAATGATATAATATCATTTTTTAAATTTGGACAATAGGACTTACCTGGCTTTCGACAGTTTCGTTGGTTACTTCATGCCTGAAAGGAAACAAAGATAAGGTTTAAAAAATGAACAAAAGAAGCTTTTTTACACATTATTTTCTAAAAATAAAAATTTAATTCATTCTTTTTACTCTCATGTTACGTACCTTCTGCCTATGAATAATTAGTAAGACGATCATTTGACACTGTAGAGCGTAACAACGTCTTTATATTCCTCAAAGTGCGGAAAAACCTTTCAGTTCTATAGATAGTTGGAGCAAATGAATAGAATAAGCCTCCAAAAATGGCAAGGAAAAAATGCAGTGAAAAAGTAAATCGCAAATGGATAAATCCTCCAGATTTGCACTCGATCAGTTTTCTTCTTTTGACAATTTGAACAATGAATTACTTCTTCTTTAAGTTTCATAACTTATCTTTGCCGGTTGTCGGATTCTAAATAAGATCTTCCTATTCTAGAGAGGCACAAAAATGACTTTTTTGCCTACATAATAGAACATTCAATTGACAAAACATTCTAGATACCTACCTAATAACGTGTTGGCCCTCCTCTAGCGCGAATAGCAGCATGTACACGCTTAGGCATTGACTTCATCACATACCGGTGGGTTTCCGGAGATAATGGCAGCCATTCCTGTAGCAACATTGTCCACAACTCCGTCCAAGACGTCGCGTCGGCCCAGGATCCGTGGATCTGATGTTCCGCTCCATCCCAGAGAGCTTCCACAGGGTTTAAATCCGGAGGGCTTTGGGACGAGTTTGGAACCAGTGGATGGTTCCAAACTCAGATGAGTGTTCCTTAAGCCATGCCTGAGTGGTTGTGGCCCTGTGGGGTCACGCGTTGTGCTGTTGAAACAAGCCATCGCCGCAGGATGCGAGAAGGCCACCGAAAGCGTGTAGCTGACCATCCAGCACATTCAAGTAGCTCGCAGCGGTTAAAGACCTCTCCATACAGACTAATGTAGCTCATGTGTCCTATGAGAAGGCTCCCCAAACTATCACAGAACCTTCACTGCTTTGAACAGGGCCGACCTGGCATGACCGAACTATGTATGACCTTATGCTGTCGACGCCACACCCGCCCATCAGCTCCGTACAGCTGAAACCAGGAATTCATCTCACCTCACGACGCGGCGACACTCTGCAGAGGTCTAGTTTTTTATGTTCCCCGTACCACGCGAGGCGTATGATGAGCAGTGGCGCACGAATAGGGCGTCTGTTCCCGTAATCCAGGGTATGTAGCACGCACGGAAGAGCTTGTGCACGATCGGTCTGTACGGGGCTGTATAGTCTACGTCGACCCCGGTCATCAATGGCGTTTGATCGGCCACCAATTGCTCTCTGGGCGCTGGTACTTCCGTCAGTGGTATATTCGCGGTACACCTTTGGTACGGTTGCCCTCGGAAACTCCAGTGTTCTTATCACTTGGCTGATAGAATGACTCATCTCCTTTCCGCCGAAAATACATCCAAGATCAAAGTCGATCTGATGATCACTTTTACCCATGTCTGTAGCGATTGCCATACACTGTATGCTGTCTGTCAGTCCTGCTGTCTGCCTATTTATCACCTGCGTTCGTTTTGGGTCTGTTCTACGCTGCGCGGGGTATGTCTATGTCAACTGCCCACCAAACCTATCTCTAATGTTTTTTCTACTGAGTGTATAATTTGATGATATCTGAATCAGTGCAAAGCATTTGTTTGAAATTAAAAATGTTGTAAGTTTTCACAAACAAAATTATGAGATCTATTTCAGGTGAAGTAAAGTGCTACCTTGGAACTGAAATTACCAAATGCAAAAATAAGAACTTTTTCCTCATTCAGCAACAGATTCAGCAAAATAAAATTAAAGAGCTTACCAACAATTTTCAAGTGAAAGGAGCTGAGACCACGTATACCCACCTTAGAAGCAAATTATTATCAGTTTAAGAGAGATCATGACTTGTTTGAAAATAATGAAAACCACTGCAAAGCGGCAGGCGCTCTTCTGTATTTGTGAAATGCTACTAGACCAGATATTGCTGCCCCTATTCACATATTAAGCAGCAGAAACAACTCAAAGCTCTATTACTGGAACGCAGGCAAGAGAATTATAAGATATTTGAAAACAACAATAAAAATGCTTGCTTAAAAATTTCTTTAGATAAAAAGCCAAAATTTGCTGTCTATTGGGATGCTGACTGTATGGACACAAGGGAGAAGGGAAGACAGTCAACTTTTTTTTTTTTGATTGGAGGTTTGACGACCACCGTGAGCAACTCAATGGGCTATAAGAAGTCGCCCGTTCCTAATTTAGGGTAACTGGTTCCAGGGACGGGAGAGAGCCCGTGCCGTAAGACAAACGCAACATCCATGCCTCACCGGGATTCGAACCCGGACCCCTTTCGGACGAATGATCAGAGGCTATCGCTTGGACCACTGCGCCACTGGGGGCGGCAAAGTCAACTTCTGGAAATGTTCTTTCTTAAAAACACTTGTCTCTCTTTGGAAGTCGACGAAACAAAAACGCGTTGTTTTGTCTTCTGCTAAAGCTGAGTACACCGCAGTCGCTCAGTCAACCCAGGATCTGATATGGATCTTGAAATCGCTTCAAGATCTCAGTCTGCAGCAGAACCAGCTTGAAAATCTGTGTGGAACAGAACTAAACAGTAACTGTTTATGAAGAGAACCAGTGAAGAATAAAGTTGTCAGAGTACAAAGCGTATTGATATAACTCATCATTATATCTGAGATCTACAAACTGGTGGAATTATTCAACTGGACCATTGAACTGGCCAAAGTGCGACAACTGACTTGCTTACTAAATTCTTGCTAAAATCTAAGTTTTAGAGGCACCGTTACCCTCTTAAGCTAGTTCCCCAGCAAGAGCAACAGGGGTATTGTTAGAGTTCGCCTTTCCTTTCTTTTTGCGTTCTACAGTTTCTGCTTCTTTTTAGCAGCAACGTCACATGAGCAGCAAGAAGTTTTTTACTTCCTAAGCCGCGCCCCCTCTTTCTATATAGACCACGCCCACTTTTTGTGCAATACCACGCCTTTTTCTTGTTGAGCCGCACTCCTTTTTCTCTCTAGACCGCGCCCTTTTCCTTGCTATGCGACGCTCTTTCTCTTTCAGTGCTTTTTTAGTCATTCTTAATGGTTATCGTGTGTGTGTGTGTGTGTGTGTGTGTGTGTTTTATAACGTTCGTGAGTGCCACAGAGGACCCTCAGGTTCGATCCTCGGCAAGTACCAACGCTCGCACCACAAAATATCCGCCATTCGTCGGTTGGGCACGTTAAGCCGTAGGACCCCGGGTACTGGCCCCGCCGATAATAAATAAAGGCGTCTTCCTCCCTCTCCCCCTTCTACCTCGCTTCCGTGTCACTTTCCTATCGGGAAATCTAGCCCAAATCTCCTGGCTTCCTATTTCTAAGGGCTGTTTAAGACCTGGGGTCATACACACCCTTCCTAAAATCCTTTACATGTGATCTGATCTGATCTGTCGTGTGTTCTTTTGCATCATGGTGTCATTTTAAACAGTCTTCTGGGTGCGTGCAGCGTCATACAATGCCCTTGATTTAGAGTCTTGATCCTATGTGCTGGATTCTATAAATAATACGAATAGACTGTTCTCATGGTGTAGCCTACAAGGTAATAAAAACCTTCCTCCACGATGAATACAAACTCTGATTTTTTCTACTCCTGTTGAATTTCACGATGGTAATTCAAATTCTGTAGAATTATTTTTCTTATTCAAAGAACGAAACTTCAGATTTATCTCATCATCGTGATTCATTAATCTACCTGATTTCATTCATTAAAAATATCATTTCTATATAAAAATACACTGGCGGAAAGTGAAAAAAGAACACCAAGAAGGAGACGTCTGATACCAACGAAATTTATACAGCATAATAACGGAATACAGAGGATAACGTGCTCAAAACATTATGGAAAAATACAGCTGTATTTGCTGGTAAAATGAAAAATAACATTTCCATGTAACATGGTTAGTACGAGGTTGAACCGCCATGAACTGCGTCACGCTGTGCAATTCTGGCATGGAGTTTGTCGTACAGATGTTGGATATAAATTTGGGGTATTGAGTTCCAAGCATCCTCAACCTGGACGCGTAAATCGGGGATGGTCGTGGCTGGCCGTGGAGACCGGATAAGTCGTTGTCCCATAAAATCCCACACGTGCTCAACGGGGGACGAATCCGTTGAACGTGCAGGCCATGGATGTTGTCTCACACCCTGAAGTGCATGTTGCGTTACACGTGCCGTGTGTGGGCGTGTGTTATCTTGCTGGAAAACACCACGATGTACCGACCTTACAGATGGCACAACAACGGGCTGAATGATGTTGTTGATGTAGGAGGTGATGTTTAACGTACCCGGTACAAACACAAGTTGTGTACGGGAGGGATAGCTGATCGCTCCCCACACCAGGAGACCAGGTGTAGGCCCTGTGTGTCGCTGGCGGATGCATGTAGGGTGGAGACGCTCCCCTGTGCGTCTGCGAACACGCATACGGCCATCGGAGGCTTTCAAGCAGAATCTGCTTTCATCGCTGAACACGACATATCGCCATTGCGTTCTCCAGTGCAGACGTTGGAGACACCACTGCAGCCGTTCCTGACGGTAGGCTGGAGTCAGAGGTACACATGCCAGAGGCACACGTGCACGTAGTCCTGCATCCAGTAGACGGTTGCGGATTGTTCACACAGTCACCTCAGGTGCAACGGCAGCTCGGATTTGCGTCGCAGTGGATGTTCTGCTTGACAACGCCACTGTTCTTATGTGTCGATCGGTCCGCTCATCAGTCCGTCTGTGACTCCCAGTTGCACGTCTTCTCGTGTGGAAATGTTCCTTGGACCATCTACGCCACCATCGTACCACCACAGATACTTCCCGTCCAATTCGCTCCGCATTACGACGATACGACCACCCGGCCTCGCGGAGTCCGACTAGACGACCTCGCTCAAATCCGATAACTGCTGAAATCGTGCTCGTCTTCCATGTCCAGGCATTGCAGCTTCTTCAGGGTCTTCGCACGTGTCCGTACGCCGACGACTGATTACATTCACTTCGCCGTACTCTTTAAATACCACCGACGATAATTTGCATAGTATGCCGTGCTGTAGCGTTAGCGTTCACTGGTTGGTCCTGAAATTAACATCACACCTACGTAAACTCGTCCCATTAACATATGTAAATTTCATGATCGTCCGCCAATTCCTTCTTGGTGTTCTTTTTTCACTTTCCGACAGTGTATATTGATCCGAAATTAAAGGGTCTAAATTAATTAATTAAAAAGGGGAACAAGCCAAAAAGGGGGTGACTAAATTATGCTAATGATTTAATTAAATGTTCGGCCTATTACAAAATTTAATGGAGTAATCAGTGCGCCTAACAAACGAGGTCTGTTAATGCGCTTTAGTTATTTGGAAACAAAGGGAAGATAAGGAGTCGTGTGCGTTTAAAAGAAATCTGCGACTTAGGTTTTATATAATGTGCAATGACTTCTTCCTACATGATGCGCATTAAACAGTTTTCTTTTAAAACTAATAAGAGTTAATGCTCACCTTCTAACTATAACGACCTGAACGATGCCAAAACTGTATTGTACTCCAAGAGTATGGTTATTTTGGATGCCAGTTAAAAAAAGATGTTTAATATTACCTGTTGTACATGGTTTTCTCGTGCATTCACCGAACTTTAATGACATACCTTGTATTTTACCAACCAAAGGTGGGAATGCTGCTTATTTAACATAGATCAGCGACTGTTAACTGTTACATTTCTGTACACACACTCAACCCCCCACCTCCCACAGACACAATAGTTTTGGTCTAATGACATCCGACTTAATGCACGCAATGTGATGTTATCATCAGTAGAGCATACAGGATGCTGGTATGAAGCGGGTTTAGCGAAAAAATAAAGTCTTCCTAGGAATAGAATTGCAGGCAATTTTTTTTTTTTTTTTGGAACAAATGGCCAACCGATTAATAGACTGAAGAATTTTGATTAATCCGTTAAAATTTTAGTCGATTCACACCCCAACAATGCGCGGTATACGCAGCTTAAATGTAAAAAATAAACGATACCTCCATTACAGTCTGAAATATTTATTTCTGACTTACTTCAAACGTATCTCTATTCAAAGTGCTGTTTTAGATAGTTCATTAAGTACTACATCATTTGTAATCGTGATATCTCTTTGTACATTTCATACTGCTAATCCGTTTAATCGATTTTCAGCGATTGTGTTTCAAAGATACGTTTTGAGTCGTCCTAGCTTTGCAAATGATCGTTCACTTGCTGCGGTAGTTAATGGCAATGTTGCAAGTGTTTTAGAAGTTTTCTTACTCCCAACGACTAACAACCAAACACAGGCCGTTTTATTTGTGACGTACGGTGCCGTTGACTGTGTGATGTGGTGTCGCCATCAACGAGATCTCGAGGTGGATCTTCCACAGTCCCGGCACTTTTTCGATTAAAAAATCAAATTGAATACTTTTTTTTATAATTTGCAATTTAGTCTAAATTGAATTTCGTTCGTGAAAGTTTGTGCGAACTTCGCATTCCCATCAAAAAGTAAACCATTTTTGAAATTTAAATTTAAAATTTTTGGTATCAAAACTTTTATTTTTTTAAATCAAAACTCCGAGAGTCATTGACGGGGGCGGGGGAGGTTATGACCCCAAAGAACTCCCTCCTATGCGGTTAGGACACTGATTATTATCATATTAACTTCGTTCTGCTGGAACTGCCATGTTTAAGATGTAAATATTTACTTGACTTTTAGCTTGCTACTGTGCTGGAGTTGCGATAATCGTGCACAAAACAGTCGGCGTACATTGTCTTTGTTGTCACTCAGTATTTATACAACTGTGCATGTGTGACGTATACTATAAATTTGCTTTTGTGTTTAGTTGCTTTCTCTATATAAATTTGAGTTAATTCTCTTTTAGCGTTTTCAGACATAGTGTTGTATTTTCTCTCTCGCGGGATGAGATTGACAAGACTTTTGAGGTCAGAAAGCATGACGTATGTGTGTGACCGATTATAACTACAAGAAATATAAAGTTAAAGCAGCTGGAAAGCATGTTTGGCTATATAAATTTAATTTCTTCAAAAATTGGAAACATGATTAATTTTTAATCCTATATAAATTTAAGTTCTTCAACCATTGGAAACATGCTCTCTGACCTCAGAATTGTTGCCAACCTCGCGGAATGAGGTTGGCAACAATTCTGAGGTCAGAGAGCATGACATATGCATGTGACATATAAGAACTAGAGATATACAAGTACAATGCTAAAGCAGCAGCCAAAAAGTGTGGTGGTATGATGGTGTGATGTTATAATTGTGGAAGCCGGGTTACTCTAAATCAACGAGCATAAAAGGGACATAAAGAACCGCAAAGTGACAACAGCCCTATCCAGAGAGGTCCAGTTCTGGTCTGCTACTCCTATGTGGGATGACGTAAAGAAATTAGCTTCCAACCCCACCCCTAAATCTACTACCATTCGCGAAACATTAAAGGTCATCACCAACAGCGAATCGTGCAATGACAGCGTCTGGCTGGAGTTGCCACGAGTTTGGAACTAGTCTTTCAAATAGTTGTTTTCCTCCACGATTCCGCGTGCTAAACGAACATGACGCCTCGAGTCTGTGAATGAATAATTACTTAGTACCTGTTCGTTTATTGTCAAGCCAAGTCACCGTGTTCAAATTGTTGAAGCGTTCTATTATGCAGTTTTTTTTATTAAAGGTTTAACGACCACCGTGAGCAACTCAATGGGTTATAAGCAGTCGCCCGTCTCTAATTTACTAATTTAGGGTTACTGGTTCCAGGGATGGGAGAGAGCCAGTGTCGTAAGACAAACACAACATCCATGCCTCACGGGATTCGAACCCGGACCCCTTTCGGACGAATGATCAGAGGCCATCGCTTAGACCACTGCGCCACCGGGGCGGAATTATGCCGTTTGCAGTTTGCTGTGTACCTTCCTTGAAGAAGCTATCTGGCTGATGTGCGAAAGCTTGGAAACTGATTTATGTTCTACGCCAAGAAATTCGGACTACTAATATGGTTATACTACACTGCTGGCCACCCAAAATGCAACACCAAGAAGGAAACATCCGATTGGCTTGAAATTCGCAGCATGCGTCGCAAGCGAGAGGACATGCAAACGATTAGCATTGCAAGGCATATGCAAATCATGTGCACCCGGCACGCCATCGAGAAGCACTATAAGAAGGGTGCACAGAAGGCGGGGTGTAAGTAGTGAAAGTGTGTTGTGCTGCCGGACCTGTGCGTGGGAAGCTTCCTGAAGCCTCGTCGCAGAATACGGCAGTCATTCCAGCACGTTTCGGAGTTCGATAGAGGACGAATAGTGGCTTATCGCGACAGCGGTTTATCGTACCGAGACATCGACGCCCGTGTGGGATGACATCCAACCATTGTGAGGCGAGTGTGGATTCGGTGGGTGCAGGAGGGACGGACGGGCCGACGTGAGCGATTGCCGCAACTGTGGCACACCACCGAACGAGAGGACCGGCATGTTGTGCGGCGGGCATATGACGGCTCGCACCGCCACATCACGAACGTTAGCGCAGGAATTAGGGTGTGTTGCGCAACAACCTGTGTCAGCACGTACCGTTCGACGTCGTCTGCAGGAGCGGGGACTTGTCACACGGCGCCCATTGCTCCGATTACCATTTACGTTACACCTCCGGCGAGTGCGGCGGCAGTGGGCCGTTGAACGCCGCGCCTGGACTACGGAATGGCACAAAATTCTCTTCTCCGACGAATCCCGCTTCTGCCTGCAACACCACGATGGCCAGACCCACGTGTGGCGGCACCGCGGCGAGAGACTGTATGACGCCTGCATTATGCATCGTTATACCAGTCCGTCGCCTGGCGTTATGGTTTGGGGCGCAATTGGATATGACACCCGCACCCCTCTGGTACGCATCGCTGGTACACTCAACAGCCACCGCTACATCTCCGACGTTTTGGAGCCTGTAGTCCTCCCTTACCTGCAGGACCTGCCAGCGGACACGTTTCAACAGGACAATGCGCGCCCGCACGTGGCACGCATCTTGCAACAATTCTTTACTGCCCACCAGGTGTTACTGCTGCCGTGGCTCGCCTGTTATTCCGATAGGTCGTCCATCGAACACGTCTGCTCCCTGATCGGCAACCGAGTGGCCCGACAAGCATCACCCGCGGCTACGCCTGATGAACTGTGGCAACGTGTGGAAGCAGCCTGGACCGACATACCCCAAGCCCGCATCCAAAGCCTCTTTCGTTCGATGCCGCGGCGTGTAGCGACCATTATTGTCAGCCATGGGGGCCACACGAACTATTGATGTCTGCGTGTTCCGCAAGTCGCACGTGCCTGTAAGCTCAATCGTTTCATCTTTGTATCTGTTGTTATGTGTCCAGTAAATCTGACTTTGCTATCTCGTTGTGTTTTCCTGACGTCTGCATGTTAGTCTTGATATTTTCATTAACCAAGTTTTCTGCTTATTAACTCACATTAATTGGATTAAGTTAATAATTCTGTTGAAAAATGAGTTGTAGTTCTGCATTAGTGAAGTGCCAAAAGGAGTTTGGACTGAATAAAGACGAACTGTTAGTAAATATTCTTGAAATTTTCTTGGGTGACTCTTTTTTTTACTGTAAGTGGATGACGCACTTAAGACGAACAAACTTTATATAGTGTTCAGTAAGGGATATATACACGTATCAAATAGTGAAGAACGCTGCACATGTTAGTGCAGGATGTTTTGTGTATATAATTGTTGTTATCATTCCATTGCGCTAAGGGTTTACACAATGTTTCTCGTTCTAGGCATTCCTGGTGGTGCATCCCAAGACGTCTGTTTGCATATTGAGTCCAATATGACGGATGGCTTCTTCCAGAGGAACCACACACTGACTGTCTTAACCTATTCGAAACGGGATTTCTGTGTCAAGTTGAAAATTATTTTTTGACCTGCGCAAGACAAACATTTCGTAGCCAAGGCTGAACTGCTTTGCAAAAGAAAGATCATCTGCACGTTATTTTGCCTATTGGCTGCATAACGTTATCCTGCAGCACAAATTCATTATTATGCATTATTACGTTTAGAATCAAACATTAAGTAGCAGTTACTAAAACATTTATGGAACTATAAGTCACATATTTCGCTTTGCTTTGAAAGTTATTGACTTTTTTGCGCACCCACAGCGTTGCTGTCAATGTATATCATCGCTCTCTATATATGGCTCCATCTTTCACACGAACGTTGATACATCTGAGGAAAAGTCCATAGTGCACCAGAAAGTTCTAATGTGTTTTGTCTGTTTTCAATATATCATCTAGTAACTTGTGCGTACATTAATAAACCTACTGTGCTTCATGATTCACGAGTTAATCTAGTATATGGTCATCTTTATTTGATATCGTGCATCAAAGACGACTACCTTGGACTTTGCTTATATATTTATTAATAGTATAGTATATCTTTCACATATATTCTTCTGATTAGACGTGTTTACGTTTAAAATTACATTATGTAAGCATTTTCATTTGAACTTTTTACTCACCAGAACGGGAATTTCCAAATCATTCCGTGATTAATGCTATTGTATTAATAAGCATAAAATTGCGAGTTGTAATAATTTTGCACTGCTTTTATGACTCAAATATAATTCAGTAAAATTACTACACTGGCGGAAAGTGAAAAAAGAACACCAAGGAGGAATTGGCGGACGATCATGAAATTTACATATGTTAATGCGGTCGAGTTTACGTAGGTGTGATGTTAATTTCGGGACCAACCGGTGAGCGCTAACGCCACAGCACGGCATAATATGCAAATTATCGTCGGTGGTATTTAAGGAGTACGGCGAAATGAATGTAATCAGTCGTCGGCGTACGGACACGTGCTAAGACCCTGAAGAAGCTGCATTGCCTGGACATGGAAGACGTGTACGATTTCAGCAGTTATCGGACTTTGAGCGATTTCGTCTAGACGGAATCCGCGAGGCCGGGTGGTCGTTTCGTCGTATTGTAGAGCGAATTGGACAGGAAGTATCGGTGATGGTACGATGGTGGCGTAGATGGTTCGAGGAACATTCCCACACGAGAAGACGTGGAACCGGGAGTCACAGACGGACTGATGAGCGGACCGATCGACGCATAAGAACAGCGGCCTTGTCAAGCAGAACATCCACTGGGACGCAAATCCGAGCTGCCGTTGCACCTGAGGTGACTGTGCGAACAATCCGCAACCGTCTACTGGATGCAGGACTACGTGCACGTGTGCCTCTGGCATGTGTACCTCTGACTCTAGCCCACCGTCAGGAACGGCTGCAGTGGTGTCGCCAACGTCTGCACTGGAGAACGCAATGGCGATATGTCGTGTTCAGCGATGAAAGCAGATTCTGCTTGAAAGCCTCCGATGGCCGTATGCGTGTTCGCAGACGCACATGGGAGCGTCTCCACCCTTCTTGCATCCGCCAGCGACACACAGGGCCTACACCTGGTCTTCTGGTGTGGGGAGCGATCAGCTATCACTCCCGTACACAACTAGTGTTTGTACCGGGTACGTTAAACAGCACCTCCTACATCAACAACATAATTCAGCCCGTTGTTGTGCCATTTGTAAGGTCGGTCCATCGTGGTGTTTTCCAGCAAGATAACGCAAGACCACACACGGCACGTGCAACGCAACATGCAATTCAGGGTGTGAGACAACTTCTATGACCTGCCCGTTCACTGGATTGGTCCCTCATTGAGCACGTGTTTGATTTTATGGAACAACGACTTATCCGGTCTCCACGGCCAGCCACGACCATCCCCGATTTACGCGTCCAGGTTGAGGATACTTGGAACTCAATACCCGAAACTTACATCCAACATCTGTACGACAGACTCCATGCCAGAATTGCACAGTCTGACGCAGTTTATGGCGGTTCAACCTCGTACTAACCATGTTACATGGAAATGTTAATTTTTCAGTTTACTAGCAAATACAGCTGTATTTTTCCATAATGTTTTGATCACGTTATCCTCTATATTCCGTTATTATGCTGTATAAATTTCGTTGGTATCAGACGTCTCCTTCTTGGTGTTCTGTTTTCACTTTCCGCCAGTGTGTTTAAATGGCAACATACGATTTTTTGTTTGTTCAAAATCATTTGATGAGGAACATCCTCTAAGGATATAAGATAATTATGGAATACCATGATTATTTTGTGCATGGCACAAACATGAGAAAAAGAATAAACTTTAAAGTCTGTCCAATACCTTATAATATTCTTTAGTTTTTATTTGAATATATCAGCTAAATGCCAATGATTCTCCAAACCACAAACATTTTGTAAAGAGAATTGCTCTTTTACTGAATATTTTCGTGGCGTTACGTCGTGCTTCAGATAACTCAAAGAAATATCCTTAAATAAGCTCTCTAGCTTATTAAAGAATATTACTGTGCGACTATAAGAAATATCTTTATACAGTTGCACAGTTGTAGTTCAGTTGCTGCTTACCATCTTTGGTGAATCCCCATCATTGTGCGGGGCTCCAAGAAGCAAACTGCCAAGTGACTTGGCAGTTAGTGTATCTGAATCTGGAAGAGTTCGAGACCGCTGTGGTGCAGTGGAAGCATGTCCGGCGCGTAACTAGAAGGCCCTGGTTTCGATTTCCGGTGGCGGTCAATGAGCATTTTTCCGTGACTCACTTATAAACATGGAAAGAGCGATGGATTCTGTTTGTTGTTCCTAGTCCACGTCAAATGTCTGTGTTTATTATTCATTCGCCTTCTAGTTATTTGTTCCTGCTTACCATCTTTGGTGAATCCCCAGCATTGTGAGAGGATCCAAGCAACAACCTGCCAAGTGGCTTGGCAGTTAGTGTATGTGAGTCTGGAGGAATTCGAAGCCGCTGTGGTGCAGTGGAAGCATGTCCGGCGCGTAACTGGAAGACCCTGGGTTCGATTCCCGGTGGCGGTCAATGAGAATTTTTCCGTGACTCACTTATAGACGTGGAAAGAGCGATGACTTCTGTTTGATGTTTCTAGTCCACGTCAAATGTCTGTATTTATTATTTATTAGATCCCTCTAAACAATTTAAATGTCAGAACACATCACGGAATCACCCAGCACTTTGACATCTGGATACAACTGATTCTCAAATACACTGAATACCTTTCAGTATCTTGAAAACATTCAACGTGAAAGAAATACCGTATATACTCGTATATAAGCTGAAAAGTTTTGGAAGAAATCCTGCTTTGAAAGTTCGGAGGTCGGCTTATACTCGGGTCACTAAAAATTAAGGGCTCGACTCCGGTGAAATCTCTCGCGGAAATTATGGCCGGATTTGTTTACGTTTTAGACCGCGTCTTCACGCGCGATAGTTTTCTGACATTAGAAAATTTTTTATAAAAATTGTGAAATATTTTTCCACATACAGTAGAATTCCTACGGGAGTAGGTGCCACTAATATTATAAATGAAAAGCCTAATTCCGTTTTAAATTCAGATTCTGAAATTTCTTGCCTACAATCATGGGATACCTCATTACTTCCCGTATGCAAATACGAGACACCGTCGACACCGCGTAAATTACTTAGCTGGTGGAGTGGACTACAGCCAATCAGGTATCTCTCTTCTTCCGAGTTTTCATAGCAAGCGTGGGCGCGCGTGTTTGTGCTCCGCGCTGGCGAAAGCGATGCGCGATATTGAATAACAAAGACATAGTGTTTAACGAAAGGTGGTAACTTCAAAGAAGGCTGACACAGCCGTGTTACGTCTTGGATGAAAGAATTGCGGAATGCAATTTCACCAGAAATGGTTATGAATTATCTCAAAAAATGCTGCATAAATAATGCAGTGGATGTTACTGGATTTATTTGGAAACACTGACAGTGCACCGTGCTTTGAAGGTTTTTGCAGAAGATGATCTCAGAGATTTGCATAATTCACTTCAATAAATATATTTTCCAAAATCTTGAAATTTAAGGTTGGATTATATGCGGGTCAAGGTGTTTCACAAAAGTTTAGCTCTTGAAGTAGGGGGCTCGGCTTATGTACGAGTACATACTGTTATCATTGACAATTACATAAATTTGTAACTTCTATCTCCAACGCAGAATAACAATCTAGCCGACTTCTAACAAGATAGAGTCTCTTAATGGGTGACTCAATACATCGAACAAGAGCGTGAACGCATCTAACGTGTGCCAGTCAGTATATCCAAGGATAGGCAGTATACATCTAACGAGAAACATCGAAATACATCTAACAAGAGACGGCAAAATACACCTCACGAGAGACAGCCAAATACATCTAACGAGAGACAGTCAGAGCCATACATCGTAAATATCCTCCTTATCTATTAGGGGTATGCAAAAGTTTCCGCCGCCCCCTCTTGCGAAATCTGTAGTGGTCTAACCATCCGGCGACCCACGCTGTCAGTTCGTACATGAAGCCAATCATGGCAGTCGATAAAGTTCACTTGCGGTACTGTTTGTTATTCGTATTTAATTCACGAAAAAGTTCGAGTGAAGCATATGGTTCATAATGTTAGGCGTATGACGAAACGGTTATGGGTGAGCGGACGTGTCGAGAATGGTTTGCCAGGTTTAAGAAAGGTGATCTAAGCTTGGAAGACAAGCCACGTGCAAGTAACAGCAAGAACTCGCCGACGAAGAGCTGGAACCGCTGTTGAAGGGGATGCCGCACAATCAACCACGCAACTAGCGGAACGTTTAAAAGTGGCTCAATTGACGGTAGTATGGCGTCTTGGGGAAGATCCAGAAGATTGGTAAGTGGGTTCCACATACTTTAATGGAGCGTAATATTGGTCAACGATTGGGCACCTGCATGTCGTTGCTGAAGAGTTTTCAAGGGCTGTTTCTTGTGGAAAGCTGTCACCGGGGATGAAAAATGGCTCTACTGCGACAACCCCGTACGCAAGCTATCCTGGGTTTACCCTGGCCAGTCATCAACATCCAGTGCAAAACAGGATATCCACGGGGAAAATGCGTTGTAGTGTGTGTGGTGGGATATGCATGGAGTGCTGTACTTCGAACTGTTGAAACCGGGTGAAACAATCACTGCACGACGATACAGTGATTAGTCGATGAAATGGAATGCCGCAATCGAGCAAAAACGCCTTTGGACAGGTGATGGACGTCGCCTAGTCATCCAGAGCACATGTCGGTGCCACCACGAAATCAACCCTTGAACAGTTACACTGTGAGGTTTTACCGCAACCAACTTACTCACCGGACATTTTACCCTCAAACTGTCATCTGTTATACTCTATGCAACATTCCCTAGCCCAACAGTAGTTTACCACAGTTCCAGAGGTGGAAAATTTCGTCACTTCATTCTTCAGCTCAAAATCCACGTCCTTCTACGACAGGGGCATACATTTGTTGCCTGAAAAATGGCAAAAGGTCATTGATGCTAACGGCCGATATTTCTTTGAACAAATGTATGCTAGTTTCCTGATTGTCTCCTTTCTCCTTAAAACAACGGAAACCGTTTGCTTTCCCTAATATGTTGTAAACATACATTATTCAACTTTGACCCCAATTCAGTTTGTCACAAAAACATTCAGCGAGAAAGAAATGCAGCCTTAAGTTAGGAAATGTCTGAGAATGAATAAATATTTGTATAAGATAACAGAAACTAAAAAAAAAAAAAGTTAATTAGATTATATGTCGCAAACTATAACTTGGAATAACGAAATCGATCAACTGCGAATACTTTCCAAACATGCCACCTAGCATCTTGCTATCACAGTGAACGCTTCTGAGAAATAAACAGATGTCATCAGTGGACTTGCTAACAAGGAAGCTAGAGAAGTTAAACATTTGTTTCAACATTTTCTTTATTATTTCATTACGACGAATAAAACGCAATGGTGTAGACCACAACACATTGTTCACAGCAAGTTTACCGTTCATCTACGCCGTTGCACGACGCTTAACTTATACCAAATATGGAAGAGTAGGGACATCAGTCTCATCACCAAATGCAGACTGGTTCATTCTATTGTGTTTCGTACAGCAATATATACGTGTGAAAGCTGGACCTTAAAAAACGCTGACCTAAGGAGGATTAAAGCATTTGAACTCTAGTGCTGGAGAAGATTGTTAAGAATACCATGGACAGCAAGAATTACCAAAAAAGCTGACCTAAGGAGAATTAATGCATTTGAACTCTGGTGCTGAAGAAAATTGTTAAGAATGCCATGGACAGCAAGAGTTACAAAAAATGCTGACCTAGTGAGAATTGACGAATTTGAGCTCTGGTGCTGGAGAAGATTGTTAAGAATGCCATCAACAGCAAGAGTTACCAAATAAGAGTTACCAAAAAAGCTGAACTAAGGAAGATTGATGCATTTGAACTCTAGTGCTGGAGAAGATTGTTAAGAATACCATGGACAGCAAGAGTTACCAAAAATGCTGACCTAAGGAGAATTGATGCATTTGAATTGTTAAGGATTATAACGAAGTGAATTTCTCCGTCATTTTTGGTCTACGCCGGAATTCGAACCCGGGTCCCCTCATTCCGGAATAAGTTGCTCTACCAATTGAGCTACGCGGACGTTTTATTCTAATTCCTATCTGCCTTTATGTCGTGTGCGTCCTTCGGGCAGGTACGTCACATCTCCTGGTACGTTACATCATCTCCCCCATATTTTTTTTCGAAGTGCTGGAGAAGGGATTCTCTTATTTTTCCTATCTCGCGGTGTGGAAAGAACATCACACCAATCCGAGATTTTAAACGGTCGGGTCATCCGGATAGTTCGGGTGCCATTATAACGAAGTGAATTTCTCCGTCATTTTTGGTCTACGCCGGTATTCGAACCAGGGTCCCCTCATTCCGGAATAAGTTGCTCTACCAATTGAGCTACACGGACGTTTTATTCTGATTCCTATCTGCCTTTATGTCGTGTGCGTCCTTCTGGCAGGTACGTCACATCTCCTGGTACTTTACAGAATGCCATGGACAGTAAGTGTTACCAAAAAAGCTGACCTAAGGAGGATTGATGCGTTTGAACTCCAGTGCTGGAGAAGATTGTTAAGAATACCATGGACAGCAAGAGTTACCAAAAATGCTGACCTAAAGAGAATTGATGCATTTGAACTCTGGTGCTGGAGAAGATTGTTAAGGGTAACATGTACAGCAAGAGTTACCAAAGAAGAGGTTCTAGAGCGCATCAAACGAGAAATGTCACTTCAGGGAAAGATTATCAGACTACAGCTCATTTACTTTGGTCATGTGATGGATCGCTCATTAGAGAAAGATATGATGCTTGGAAAGGTGGAGGCAACAAGATGACGAAGACAACAAAGAACATGTTGGCTGGACACAATCAAAATGAATGCTGGGCTGGACATGGAACAGCTGAGGGAGAGAGTCCGAGATCGGGAGGCATGGTGAGCCACAGCCTATAAAATCACCAAAAGTCGGACCCGACTGAATAGACAACATCAACATCATACTGTTCATCACGTAACATCATATCAGAATACTTGAAAGTTTTATCGCCCTGGAATGAAAATCGAACCCGCATCTCCCGATCTCCGTTCCAGCCTGCTACCATTACATTATAGGGACAATCAAGTTCCTGTCAACTAACGCAAATAAATTATAGCTTTAGGAATCTGAATAACTTCGACGTTTGGGAGCCGAAGCAATCCTATGACTCCTCTTAGCGTGGTAAATCTAAATAACCTGATTGCTGCGAATAATCTGTGAGATGCAATTTTCAAGTTTCCTGATGAGGTGTTATATAGAGAACAGTAGACTACAGCAATTCGGTGTCATAATCTGATTGCTGCGAATAATCTGTGAGATGCAATTTTCCATTTTCTGATGAGATGCTTTATGATGAATAGTAGACTACATCAATTCGGTGTCATAACCTGATTGCTGTGAATAAATCTGTGATATTCCCATGTATTTGGGTGGAATATTTCTGCCTTAATTTGGAATGTCTTTTTTTACGCTTTCCAACGCTAGGTTGAAGAAGCGTATATGTGTATGTGTGTTTCCGTCCGTCTGTCCGTCCGCCTGTCGGCACGATAACTCGCGTAAAAATGGTTCGATTTCGATGGAATTTTAGTTTGTGGTAGGGACCACCTGGGGACGAACCCTATTGAAAATGGACGAAATGGGGTCAAAGGCCACGGCATAGGAGCGGGATCCATTCCATTGCTCTGTTGCGTCATAACTTGCGTAAATACGGTTCGATGTCGATGAAATTTTAGTATATTGTAGGGCACCACCTGGGAATGAGCCCTATTGAAAATGGGTGAAGTGGGTCAAGGTCAGGACATAGGAGCGGGATGCATTCCATTGCCTTTATGCGTCATAAAGTACGTAAAAATGGTTCGATTTCGATGAAATTTTAGTATGTGGTAGGGAACCACCTGGGGACGAACCCTATTGAAAATGGACGAAATGGGGTCAAAATTCAGGACATAGGATTGGGATCCATTCCATCGCCCTTAACCCATATTATTAAAGCAGCAATTATTGTATGTATGTAAATTTTATTTTGAAAACGGCTCTAAG
This sequence comes from Macrothele yani, assembly GCA_039090855.1. Taxonomy (NCBI): domain Eukaryota; kingdom Metazoa; phylum Arthropoda; class Arachnida; order Araneae; family Macrothelidae; genus Macrothele; species Macrothele yani. Next base: position 128,247,593 of record CM076989.1, on the reverse strand, counting down.
GATTTTGATGAAAGTCGTTAACCTACCGTTTTCTGGTACTAGAAATCGATTTAACTTGATCTCGACTTTTAGGAAAATTCGTTTAGTGCGTTTAATAACCACCCCGAATTACCACGTTTTTAGTGTCATGGCGTCCTATTAATGTTACCCATGCTTAGAAATCTTATGACGTCACACTCCTGAGAGCAGATGGTCGCGATTCCCATCTGCCTCATTACGTCAGGCGTTGTGCGCGTATGTCCGTCCGCACGATAACTCGCGTAAATATCGTTCGATTTCGATGAACTTTTAGTATGTGGAAGGGGATCACCTGGGAAGGAACCCTATTGAAAGTGAATGAAATGGGGTCAAAGGTTAGGACATAGGAGCGGGATCCATTCCACTGCTATTATGCGTCATAACTAACGTAAAAAAGGTTCGATTTCGATAAACTTTTAGTATGTGATAGGGGACTACCTGGGGACAAACCCTATTGAAAATGGGTGAAATGGGGTCAAAGGTCAGGACATACGAGCGGAATCACTTCCATCGCCATTATGCGTCATAACTTACGTAAAAATGCTTCGATTTGTATGAAATGTTAGTATGCTGTAGGGGTCTGCTTGGGGTCGAATCCTGTTGATAATGGGCGAAATGGGGTCAAAGGTTAGGGCACAGGAGCGGGATCTATTCCAAAGCCCTTATGCATCATAACTTACGTAAAAATGCTGCAATTGCGACAAAACTTTATCATGTTATTTCGCAAGTATACTGAACTGGTTCTGTTGAATATCATCGAAATGGGATCAAAGGTCAGTGCACAAGACCGAGATTTATTCCACAGACATTAACCTCATAACTTGAGTAATGATTTCTGGTATGATGGAAAGCGTATTATAATCAATGCATTACATGATTTTACTAACTTGTTTTATCACGTCTTTTGAAAAAAGACCGTGCTTACGTTATCGGTTTGTCCGTCCGTCCGTCTGTAGACACGATATCTCTGCAACTATTAGTCCGATTTGAAAAATTCTTTTTGCATTGGGAAGCTTGAAATATGCGAATGATGATCCTTTATTTCGTTTTTTTTTTTTTAAGATGTACAATTTCGCTGGTAGAGGGCATAAATGAAGATGATGTCGAATTCAAAAATACGTTTCATTCCACATATTTGCTTCTAAACATCCGATTGAAAAAATTCTTTTATCTTTCGATTTCATTTATGTCGAGGAGTATTTTAGATGCAGTTACTTTTTGAAATTACACATAGATTTTCCGCCAGCGGGCGTAAAAGTAAATTACATTTTCCCCGATAACTCTTCTTCTAAAACTCTGATTTCAAATGTTTTTTCTTCAGCGGATACAGCTCCTGATGGAAAATCTTTTGCATATAACTTCTAATTTTTGGTAAGGAATACTTTGGCCACCAGGGGGCGTAAGTTTTATCTTTTGCTTCTGGTGTATTTGCCATAAAATCTTCTAAAATCTCGATTGAAAAAATTATTTCGTGGACCGATGCCACTCACGTCAATAAACGTTTTCCGAAACTTTGCTTCTTAAAATATTCCATGGTTTTTCCACTAGGGGGGCGTAGATGTACATCGTATTTTTGTCAATATCTCTACTTATCCGATATGAAGAATTCCTTTTTTGTTGGATAGTGTTTCCAGTGGGACATGTTTTTCATATGATTTCAAGATTTTCCAGTAATTCATTGACTTTCCGCTAGGGGCCGTAAATTAAAGTGTTTTTCCTCCTATATCTCTGCTTCTAAATCTCCGATTCGAAAAATTCTTTCAGCACCGAATACAGCTTCTGATGGGAAATCCTTTGCACATAATTTCTTATTTTTGTAAAAAATGTTTTGGCCACCAGGTGGCGTAAGCCTTAATTTCCACTTCTGATGTATTGCAGCAAAATAAGAGCTTAAAAAATCTCCATTGAAAAAACGTCGTTTGCAGACCGATACTACTTATCTCGACAAACCTTCAAGGAGCCTTTTATTCTTAAAATAATGCATGGTTTCTAAGCCAGAGGGCGTAGATGTAAATCTTTTTTTTTTTTTTTTTTTTTTTTTTTTTTTTGTCAATATCTCTACTTCTAGGAGTCCGATTTGAAAAATTCCTTTTTTGTTGGATAGTTTCCAGTGTGACATGTTATTCATATGATTTCAAAATGTTCAAGTAATTCATTGACTTTCCGCTAGGGGGCGTGCATTAAAGTGCGTTTTCCCCTATATCTCTGCTTCTAAATCACCGATTTGAAAAATTCTTTCAGCACCGGATACAGCTCCTGATGGGAAATCCTTTGCAAATAATTTCTAATTTTTGTAAAAAATGGTTCGGCCACCACGTGACGTAAGCCTTAATTTCCATTTCTGATGTATTTGCAGCAAAATATGAGATCCTAAAAACTCCATTGGAGAAAAAGTGGTTTGTGGACTGTTACTACTCATGTCGATAAACCATTGAGGAATATTTTCTTCTTAAAATAATGCATGGTTTCTACGCCAGGGGGCGTAGATGTATATCTTATTTTTGCCAATATCTCTACATCTAAGAGTGCGATTTGAAAAATTCCTTCTTTGTTGGATAGTGTTTCCGATGCGAAATGTTTTTGCTAAAAATTCAAAATTTTCAAGTAAATCATAGACTTTTCGCTAGGGGGCACAAAGGTAAATTGCGTTTTCTGCGTTATTTCTGCTCCTAAAGCTCCGATTTGAAACATTTTTCCTGTATCGCATACAGACCTGATGGAAAATATTTTGCACATAATTTCTAATGTTTGGTAAAGAATGGTTTAGCCACCAGGGGTCATAAGTGTCAATTTCTGCTTCTGAAGTATTTGTTGCAAAATCTGGGCTCCTGAAAACTCGACCATTTTTTTTTCTTCGACCGATATCGCTTATACGGATAAACCTTTTGAGAATACTTTCTTCCTAAAATAATGCATGGTTTTCCCATCAGGGGACGTAAAGTCACATCTTATTTTTGTTGATATCTCTGTTTCTAAGAGTTCGTAAACTCACGATTCCGTTTACAGCAATATCTGAGGGATTAAAAACCCGATTGAAAATCTTCTTTCTTTCGTCAGATCTATTGTTTTCCATACCGGTTTCATTGACTTTGAATAGCTTTGATAAATTTAATTTGCGTCAGAACGGATTCAAAAGACGTGCTTATTACACCCGAAAATTCGGTGTCAATTTTCTTGTTATTCTATTGTATTGTGATAAATCAAACATTTTGTATGCATTTAAGAATATCTGCGCTTTCAAAAAAACCAGTTGAAAGTTTAAAATAAATGCGCATTTAAAGATGTGGATAAATATGTAATTAAATTCTGAAATAATTTTGCTTTAACTCGAATTTTGCATGTCAGGAAATGTTTTCGCACTTTGGGTTCGACTTATCTAGAGTCCAGTGGATATTAATTTGTGGACAAACAATAAATACGTTTGCAAGTATAGAAATACAAAAAAAATTATAAAAACAATTTAAACGTAAAGAAAATGTATATGTTCCCTGAGGTGCACCCTTATTTCTCTTAGTGATAGTGTACTAACTAACACCGTTAATATTTGGGGTTAGTTTGGGCACACTACGTTTCAGGGAATTCTGCTTTGGAAAGGAATAATGTGAATTGTTTTCATTGTCATCGCGGACAAGTTTGCCACGTGAAGGTGAAGGGAAATGTACGGTTAAAAGGGAAGATCCCACTTCCAACTACATCCTATGATATAAATCTGTAGTTCCTATGAATATGAGAGATTAAATCCAACAGAATAAACAGAAAATCTTCCCATTTCCTCAGTTTCATTTCCTGGTAAAAATGTTTACCAAATAGGTTTCTTTTAAACTCAACCCGCAACGTATTTCCGGATGTATTGAACAAAACAAGTTAGTAAACTCATTGAATGCATTGATTATGATACGCTTTACAACATACCAGAAATTATTACTCAAGTTATTACTGAAGTTATGAGGATAATGGCTGTGGAATAAATCTCGCTCCTGTGCCCTGACCTTTGACCCCATTTTGATGACATTAAACAGAATTGGTTCAGTATACCTCTGGAACAACATTCTAACGTTTTGTCGCAATAGAAGCATTTTTAGTCAGATTATGAAGATAATGGCTGTGGAATAAATCTCGCTCCTATGACCTAACCTTTGACCCCACTTCGATGATATCCAACAGAACCGGTAAAGTATACTTCCGGAATAACATGATAAAGTTTTGTCTCAGTCGAAGCATTTTTGCGCAAGTTATAACGCATAAGGGCAATGGAATGGATCCCAATCCTATGTCCTGACCTTTGACCCCATTTCGTCCATTTTCAATAGGGCTCGTCCCCGAGTGGTCCCCTACCACGTACTAAAATTTCATCGAAATCGAACCATTTTTACGCGAGTTATCTTGCGGACAGACAGACGGACGGACGGACAGACAGACAAAGCTGGAGCATATACGCTTCTTCAACCTACGGTTAGAAAGCGTAAAAAAGCGTGGCAGCATAAATGGTGCTTCCATCCTGAATGAAATTAATACAGATTGAATCCCGTTATAATCGAATCCGAAACAACGAAATTTTCAGTGCATCGAATTTTTTTCACATTTCGAGCGGAAGTTCAGAACAGTTAAATAGAAATGGATTCGTTTAAACAATAAACAAGGAAGATGACACCGAATTTTCGGTTGTAATGAACACGTCTTTCGAATCCTTTCTGACGCGAATTAGATGTATCAAAGTTATTCAAAGTCAATGGAACCGGTTAGGAAAACAATCAACTGGATATCTACTATCGATAACACATCCAGATATAGAAATAGCTACTTACTTCCACCAGCAGTTAACAAAAGCATGTTACGAAAATTAACAAAGGGAACACAAATATTTCTCATATCCCAAAGAAGGTATCGGAGACAAAGAGATGTTCAAATCATACAGTTAAAAACAAATGCAGATGTAGAAGTAAGCATAATATAACTCTACGTCTCCTAACGGAAGAATTTTGCATAATGCAAGTGTTGAATATAAGCAAAAAATATTCTTCACGGAAAAGAAACTTTTCAAATACATCTCACGGAAACAGAGATAGCGAGAAAGACTTCGACCTTTATGCCCCTAGCGGGAAACCTGTGCATTATTTAAAGAGGATAATGCTCCGCGTCTCTAATGTAGCGAATGGCACACAGTAAAGAAGAAATTTCTGAATCGGGTTTTTAGACCCGCAGATATTGCTGTAAATGCAAATTTGTACTTACCCCCTTTGGTGGCAGTCTTTTGTGTTAAGGAAAGATTGAAATTATATGAGAAACATTTCGCACGGGAAACACTCTCAAACAAAGAAAGAGTTTTTCAAATCGGACTCTTAGAAGTAGAGATATCGACAAAAATAAGATATACATCTACGCCCCCTGGCGGGAAAACTATGCATTATTTTAAGAAGAAAGTGTTTTCAAAAGGTTTTGCGAGATGAGCGGTATCGGCCCACGAAAGAATTTTCTCAGTCGAGTTTTCAGAAGCTCAGATTTTGCTGCAAATACATCAGAAGTAGAAATAAACAGTAGGTTTAAAACCATTCTTTACCAAAAATTAGACACTATGTGCAAAATATTTCCCATCAGGAGCTGTATCCGATGCAGGAATAATTTTTCAAATCGCAGGTTTAGAAGCAGAGATATTGCGGAAAACGCAATTTCCCTTTACGCTCCCTAGCGGAAAGTCTGTGCATTACTTGAAAAATTTGAAATTATACGAGAAACATTTCTCACCGGAAACGGTATCCAACAAACAAGGAATTTTTCAGATCGGACTCTTAGAAGCAGAGATATTGACAAAAATACGATACACATCTACGCCCTCTGGCGGAGAAACAATAAGTCTATGCACTACTTACGCCCCTAGCGGAAAATCTGTGCCTAGCTTGAAAAAGTGAGGGTACCTAAAATAATTCTTCAATATGAGTGGACTCGAAAGATAAAATAATTTTTTCAATCGGATATGTAGAAGCAAATATATGGAGTAAAATATATTTTAAATCCGATATCATCTGCACTTACGGCCTCTGGCGGCGAACTTGTGCATCGTAAAAAAAAAAAAGGAAGACGAAATTCAAGGATCATCATTCTCACATTTCAAGCTTCCCAAGGCAAAATGAAGTTTTCAAAACGGATTAATAGTTGTCGTGATACGGTATCCACTGACGGATATGGGGTCCACAGACAAGTGGCCACGTGCTCTGTCTTAAGACAATATACACAGTGTGGTAAAGAATTTTTAAGACTGGGTCTGTAAAATGAAATAGAAACACGAAATTATAATTTGTTTTGGTTTGTTATTCAAAATAAGCCCCTCCGGCTTCAATACACTTGTTACAGCGATTTAATTATGATTCGAATGCCTGTTCCAGTTCACTTTGCGGAATTGCCCCCAAAGCACGCGTCGAAGCTGTTTGTATGGTCGAAATATCATCAAAATAACACCCTTTTAACGTCATTTTAAGTTTTGGGAATAAAGAAAAGTCGCAGGGTGCTAAATCAGGCGAATACGGCGGATGATTCAACACACAGACGTTACTTTTCGCCAAAAATCTACAAACAAGAAGTGAGGTGTGACTGGGTGCATTATCGTGCAACAAACACCAACTGTTTTCATCCCAATATTCTGGACGAATGCGACAAATTCTGATCATCAGACGCCTCAAAACATTTAAATAAAACTCACCAGTAATTGTTTGTTCACTTGGAACAAATTCTTTGTGGATAATACCCTTACTATCGAAGAATGTAATGAGCATTGTTTTGATTTTCGATGGAACTTTTCTTGTTTTTTTGGCTTGTGGTGAGTTTTTTGACTTCCATTCTGCACTTTGTCGCTTTGTTTTAGGATCATATTGAAAACACCATGTTTCATCGCCTGTAACAATCGATTTTAAGAAGTTTGGAACATTTTCAGCGGCTGAAATGATGTCTCTGCAATGTGCACTTCTCCTTGATTTCTGTTTATTGGTTAACGTGTGTGTAACAAATTTAGCACAGACTTTTGTTTTGCCCAAATCTTCATGCAGGATGGTTCGAATCGTTTCTTTGTTGATGTTCAAAGACTCTTCCATCATTCTTAGTGACGCATAACGATTGTTTGCCACGAAATCACGCACTTTTTCAATAATCTCAGGTGTCCTAGAGGAACTTGGTTTCCGGTATGCTTATCATCTTCTAGCGTATCTCTTCCGTCGAAAAAACGTCTGTGCCACAAGAAAACATTTGATCTACTTAAACAAAACTCACCGTAAACTTGTTTCATCATTTGATACGTTTCCGAGGCACTTTTACCAAGTTTTGTGTTAAATTTAATAACAGCCCTTTGTTCCATCTTAATAATTCAACATGAAAAAAATTTTACTTCTCTGTTGAACGGCCGTTTCGTTTGAGTTACTTTAACAACTGCGCAGTACTTTCGACAGAAAGCAAGCAGATGGTCGAGGTTTATAACGCATTCGCGATTACACTGGTGGCGCCACCGTAGGCTGAAATCTAGCGCCAGTCTTAAAAATTCTTTGACGCACTGTGTAGTCACTTTGAAACCGGGAAAGTTGTAGAAACTCTGTACACCAATTATTGTTCTCACATTAATGACTTCTAAAAAAAATTATGAATTTTATTTCTGAATCTGACATGTCTTGGAACGTGTATACGAGATGTAGTAGTAGTAGCAGATAGCTGACATTCCACCATATGGCCAGGAGAAACACAGGTATGAAATTTCCTGCCTAGATAAGGGGCTTGCGGATGAAAAAAAATGACACGTATGTGAACCAATGAGATAATTTTAATGAAAAATTGGAGCGGAAGTTTCTTTCAGGTTCTGAAATTTTATTTGAGTCTGAACGCTTATGAAAAGTACGGAAGAAGCGGATGTACCATTTCTACCAGGTTTCGTACTGAGTCCGAAACATATTTGCAAATTTTTCCAGCAAAGATTTCTAAAGAAAAGAGATGAATGTTTTCGCTCTCAGTGAAATATGTTTATCAACAATCGTCTCAAACTTTGGGAGGTATTCTGCTGCATTGAAAAACCCCGAATGCGTATTGCCATGGAAACATCAAGAATTACTAAGTATGTTATAATCACTCTGAATTATATAATATTTTAGAAAAAAAAACTGTTTTAACTTACATAACACAAAGATCACTATTCGGGCATTAGTAATTTTAAATTAAAATTAAAATACGGAAAAGTCTGGTTTAGTACTATTCGCAATTTTGTTGTTTTGCTAATAACATAATAACAGCTTCGATAAAATTAAAATCTTGTATTATTTTGCTCAGTGACCCTCGTGAGGTTGTCGTTCCTCAAATAAACTAGTAATGGTTTCCATAAAATATAAATGCGTAATTATTTTCCTTTTGCACTTCTCGTCATGTTTTCCTTCCTGTAATGCAATAGTAACGGGTTCTAAACTGAGTGGCTACTTTATTATGACCATCCCCTCAGTACTTCGTTGGGCCACCTTTTGCCTTTAATACTGCTTCGATTCTTCGTGGCATGGACTCCACGAGATGTTGATAGGTGGTTTGTAGGATCTGAGACCATGCTTAGTGAATAACACTTTCCAGGAGTGTGAGATTGCAGGGTTGTGGATCCAGCTGTCTGATGGCTCGTTCAACTTCATCCCACAAATTATCAATGGGGTTGAAATTTGGAGGTTGTGGGGGCCACCTAAGCAAAGTAAACTCACCGGCATGTTCCTGAAACCAATTCTCACTCGGTTTCCGCCATACCCACCAACATCACATCGATCTCATAAACAGATTCTAACTTCAGAAGCTCTGATTATTGAAAATTATAAAGGGAAATGTTGTAACAAAAATTCACCTATCGATATTTCACACGCATGGAGATACCTTTTACAATCTGAAAATCAACGTATGATAAACAGAAGTCTGATAAACTCTGCTTGCTTGGCTTGGTCGACCAGCGGGACGAATATGTCGGCGAGATTCCCACAGATGGCGCTATACAAGAACTGCGCAATAGGGTATAATTGTTTATAGCTTATACGCTGAAATTCACATACTGTCTTTCATTCAAGAATTTCACTTTACATCTGGGTTATTTGCGGGGGACTTAGAATTTGTGAACTCTTCCACTGATTAAGGCATAATATTTTCTGAAACATGTATGATACCAGTAGCATGAGTAGAATGTGGATAGGTTCCGTGTTTTTTAGCTTTTTAACTTTGTTGGTTTTACATCTCAATAGATTTTAATGTTCTCATTTCATTCGAATTTCACCCTTTTATATTGGTTTCATACCGTTCAAACCACTTTTTACTCAATTGGTAATTTTTACCTTTCGCTGTGGTATATATCTTGTCAACCGCTTATACTTGTTCTCGTGCAGAAGAAGCTGGAAGACAATGGATGTAGGCCTCCTTTTCGAAGTTGGGGTAAGTCCCTTTAGTTTTGCTGCTTGTAGTTTGCTTTTTGTTAATATAACCGGGAACCTGTTAACTTCTGCTTAAAATTGCTGGTATAAACACGTGAAGAACAGTATTTTCGCTACTGCAATTAGTAGTTATAAATTCATTTTCTTAGCCACGTATTATTCACTATATGCATTTATGCACTTAGGATTTTCTAGTTAAAATATTGATGGTTTTTATAAGACTAAAATACGGAGTTAATTTTCCTTAGTACTCCTTGTGAGGTTGTCCTCTCTCTAATAAAATCGTAAAGGTTTCTATAAGAAATGCACAATTACTTTCCTTCAGTACCTCTCGTGAGGTTGTCCTTCCTCTAATAAAATAGTAAAGGTTTCTATAAGAAATGCACAATTACTTTCCTTCAGTACCTCTCGTGAGGTTGTCCTCTCTCTAATAAATTCGTAAAGGTTTCTATAAGAAATGCACAATTACTTTCCTTCAGTACCTCTCGTGAGGTTGTCCTCTCTCTAATAAATTCGTAAAGGTTTCTATAAGAAATGCACAATTACTTTCCTTCAGTACCTCTCGTGAGGTTGTCCTTCCTCTAATGAAATAGTAAAGGTTCCTATAAGATAAAAAAAGGCTCAGTAATTTTCTTTTAGCATTTTTCACGAGGTTTTTCTTTCGCTTATAAAATAAAAAAGATTTCTATTAGAAATGCGCTGTAATTTTGTTCAGTACTTCTCGTGAGGTTGCTCTTTCTCTAATAAAATAGTGCATGGTTCTGTCAGAAATGCGCAATAATTTTCCTTTTGTACTCCTCGGGAGGTTGTCCTTCCTCTAATAAAATATAAATGGATTCTATGAGATTGAAATACGCAGTTAATTTCCGTTATTACTTCTCGTGATGTTGTACTTCTTCTAATAAAATAGTAACTGTTTTGTAAGAACAATACGATCTAGCTTTTCAACAAACTTTTATTGCTCAAAGAAAAATGATTGATTTTTAATATAATTATGGTTATGTTTTAGCAAGTATTAAGTATCTCATACTATAACTTTAAGTTAGTTTTATCGATGTGCAAATTTTCATCCTTGGGAATACATTAATAACGAAGAAAATATGTAAAGAAGTTTTACCATTGGAAACATAAGGCGGAGATATTAGGTGGAATCACCTTAAGGGGTCCACTGAACCCCTTATAATAAAGCTGCTACAGCTAACAACAGAAAATTTTATAATTAGGAGTTTTTTTTTTAAATAATACCATAAAACAGTACGTCGCACTTTTCCTTAAGATAACAGAAAGACATTGTCAGTTTGTAACGTACCAGGAGATGTGACGTACCTGCCAGAAGGACGCACACGACATAAAGGCAGATAGGAATCAGAATAAAAGTCCGCGTAGCTTAATTGGTAGAGCAACTTATTCCGGAATGAGTGGACCCGGGTTCGAACCCCGGCGCGGATAAAAATGACGGAGAAATTCACTTCGTTATAATGGCGCCCGTACTATCCGGATGACCCGACCGTTCAAAATCTCGCAATGGTGTGATGTTATTTCCACACCGCGAGATAGGAAAAATAAGAGAATCCCTTCTCCAGCACTTCGAAAAAAAAAAAAATAAGGGGGAGATGATGTAACGTACCAGGAGATGTGACGTACCTGCCAGAAGGACGCACACGACATAAAGGCAGATAGGAATCAGAATAAAACGTCCGCGTAGCTCAATTGGTAGAGTGACTTGTTCAGGAATAAGCGGACTCGGGTTCGAATCTTGATGCGGATAAAAATGACGGGGAAATTCACTTCGTTATAAGTTTTAAAAAAATCTCGAGTTCCAAAGCATTCTGTTGCTTCGAAAAATCACGTTGAAAAAATACGTAATTTGTATCTCTTACGAAGCTATTCAAAAAAAAATCTCTTACGAAGCTATTCAGAAAAATAATGAGCTCCAATAGAAAATTACTAATTTACCCGTATTAACAGCAAAAAAATATTTCACCATTGCGCTGTTAGAGTTCAACCAGATACTTGACATCTCTTCACGTGGCTTTCGAGCTCAACGGATACCACGGGCGTACTCGTACTAGACGAAGCCGAGTGTGAGGATAGTTCGATACCCACCAAGCGCAAGCCAAAAAGGATTTGAAGTTGGAAATTTCTGTATAAGTGCGGAAAAACCGAAACGGACTTTTTCTGAAATAAACAGGATTCCTGACTACCGAAAAGCTCTCAAAATATGGAAGTCAGAAGACACGGGAACTTTTAAAAACGGGAATTTCTTTAAAACTCGGACACTTACCGGCAACTTTGCTGCACTTTATGTTCAAGAACTTTCCGTGAATTCATACCACTTACTTTTTACAGCGTGAATAGCATACCAGTGAATGCGACAAAGATTTACATGCATTTTCCACTTCAAGGATGCAGTTCCCCCCAACTAGGGCTGGAATATTTATTTTAATTTGCAACAATTTCACTTCTGAAAGTGCAACCAAAAAAAAAAAAAAAGTTTTGCTTTGAGTAGATGTATGCATGAATAATATTTCGCGTGAATATTCTACTACCATAACTAAATTATTTTATTTTTTTTGTTAGGAGCGCAAGTGAATATTTCTCATTACAACCGTTTCTCTGCTTCTAAAAAAATGAGTTGAAAAGTTCCTTTTAATCGAACTGGTTGCCTGTGACGAACAAAGTTTTAGTTATTAAAAGCCCCATTAGTTTCGAAATTTGATATGACAATATACGTTCGTTGATTGTTGCATATATTTTTGTCCCCACACGTTTGTTTGATTCCAAACGGGTTCTCATTAAAACCTATAATAATTATTTGTCTCTTTCTGGGATTTCTCAGAAGTTTGCGAAATTCTCTTGGTCTTTCCATAGACTTTCTCTTTATCAATTCCGGCTGGGCTGCAGTTTTATAGCTAAACCGGAATTTTGTTGAAATCTTCAGCATGTAAATAAGGCCATATAATGGTGCAGTTCATTCCATTTTTTTCGTTCATTAAGGAAAGGACGACATCACGAGGATTATATCATTCCGTTGGAAACTGTGACAATGTTCTATTAGGGGTGTGCAAAAGTTTCCGCCGCCCCCGCTAGCGGGCGCTGTAGAGCTCTAACCGGCCAGCGACCCATGCTGTCAGTTCGTGCATGATGCCAAGCATGGCGGTCGATAAAGTTCATTTGCGGCACTGTTTGTTATTCATGTCTAATTTAAGAAAAAGTGCTTGTGAAGCACGCGGTTCAATATGCCAGGCGTATGGCGAAACGGTTATGGGTGAGCGGACGTGTCGGGAACGGTTTGCCACGTTTAAGAAAGGTGATCTAAGCTTGGAAGACAAGCCATCTGCAGGTAGACCGCAGGAACTCGCAGACGAGGAGCTGGAATCGCTGTTGCAAGTGGATGCCACTCACTCGATCACGCAACTGGCAAAACATTTTAAAGTGGCTCAATCGAAGGTCGTACGGCGTCTACAGGCCTTGGCAAAAATCCAGAAGATTGGTAAGTGGGCTCCGCATACTTTAACGGAGCGTAATATTGGTCAACGATTGGGCATCTGCATGTCGTTGCTGAAAAGGATTCAAGGAAATAATTCTTTGTGGAGGTTGTCACCGGGGATTAAAAATGGGTCTATTGCGACAACCCCGTAGGCAAGCAATCATGGGTCGACTCAGGCCAGCCATCAACATCCTCTGCAAAACAGGATATCCACGGGGAATAAAGTGCTGTTGTGTGTGTGGTGGGATATGCATGGAATGCTGTACTTCGAAATGTTGAAACCGGGTGAAAACAATCACTTCACAACGATATAGAATGAAACTGAAAGCCGCAATCGAGCAAAAACGCCCATGGGCAGGTAAAGGACGCCGTCCAGTCATCCCGTTACACGATAATGCCAGACCACATGTCGGTGCCACCACGAAATCAACCGCTGAACAGTTACAGGGGGAGATTTTACCGCTCCCGGCTTACTCTCCAGACATTACACCCCTCAGACTTTCATCTGTTTTGCTCTATGCAACATGCCCTAGTCCAACAGCGGTTTTTCACATTTCCAGATGTGGAAGATTTCGTCACTTCATGCTTCAGCTCAAAACCCGAGTCCTTCTACCACAGCGACTCATTTGTTGCCTGAAAACTGACAAAAGGTCATTGGTGTTGACGGGCAATATTTCGTTGAATAAATGTGTACTGGTTTCCTGATTGTTTCTGTCTCCTTTCTCCTTAAAACGGCGGAAACTTTTGCATACCCTAATATAATTTATAAACAACGTGATAAAGATGGGAGTCTATTGTATTTGGCATATCTCAACATTTAGTCATTTTTAAATTGCCTGCAGAGGATGTTCACACATTTTTAGAACGATTTTCCAGCAATATAATTAATGTTAAAAATGAAATTATTTCTTTCTTTACTGTTCTATATGAGAACCCCCGTCATCTGGACTATACAACTATATAGATTTCCAAGATAACAAAGCATTTCTTAAAATTGGTAGTGGTATTTTATTTCGCTCCTTTCCCACTGCTTTCCATAGTCCAATCATTGTCTTAGGTCTGCGTTTAGAAAGCGCTCTTTTTAGCATCCCGGAGGGACAATAGTCCATTGATGACACATCAGATGACTTTGAAGGAATATGAGCAAAAGGTATATACTTGATACCAGGCTTTTTAGCAGTCCGAAAGCACAATAGTCCATTGATGACACATCAGGTGACTTTGAAGGAACATGAGCAAAAGGTATAGACTTGATACCAGTCTTTTTAGCAGTCCTAAGGCACAATAGTCCATTGGAGACACATCAGGGGACTTTGAAGGAATATGAGCAGAAGGTATAGACTTGGTACCAGTCTTTTTAGCAGTCCGAAGGAACAATAGTACATTGGAGACACATCAGGGGACTTTGAAGGAATATGAGCAGAAGGTATAGACTTGATACCAGTCTTTTTAGCAGTCCGAAGGCACAATAGTCCATTGGTGACACATCAGGTGACTTTGAAGGAACATGAGCAAAAGGTATAGACTTGATACCAGTCTTTTTAGCAGTCCTAAGGCACAATAGTCCATTGGAGACACATCACGGGGACTTTGAAGGAACATGAGCAAAAGGTATAGACTTGATACCAGTCTTTTTAGCAGTCCTAAGGCACAATAGTCCATTGGAGACACATTTGAGGACTTTGAAGGAATATGAGAAAAAGGTATAGGCTTGATACCAGTCTCTGTTTTAGCAGTCGGAAGGCACAATAGTACATTCGAGACACATTAGTGGACTTTGAAGGAATATGAGAAGAAGGTATAGACTTGACACCCGTCTCTCCTTACAATTTTTAAAGAAATAGATTTGGATGTATGACTGGTAGCTTTATCGTGATGGAGTTCTCCTCTTTGAAGGCTCAGTGGACAAAGGAATGGTATTTGCTCTTTAAATATAAGATTTATAAAACATTATTTTGTAAATATGTACAATTTATCTAAACATTCTTTTCAACTTTTTTAGCTTTGATTTCCCATTATACGAGAAACCAGCAATAATCAGGAATCCTTTACTGAAACTTTCTTTGGATTCTTGGAATCAAAACTGTAAGTCTTTTTTCTGATGATTTGCGATACTAAATCGATCTTTTTTTGTTACAGTCGTTTAGGTAGATGTGTGTTTCATTAATCGTAACAATAAATTTCCATCTGTCTTTTGATAAGTGATTTTTGTAAAACAGTGTACGCCGTGATCTGCGCTCAATTGACAAAAGGCGGTGAACAATGCGTTTTTTTTATCCCAGATTCAAATCTTTGTTTATTACCTTGTTTACAGTTGATACTGAGATTTCTAACAAATTAGCAATTGCTCTTTGTGTCGGTGGATTATCTTTTCAGCCGTGAGACCTTACTTTTAAAGTAGTCATAAAAGTGTGTACGTTCTTAGAATATTCGTTTAGTGTTATTTTTCCTGTTAAAAGCAATGCTTGACGATTTTCTCTTCTATAATTAATAATATTGCTTATTTTACATTTAGAAATGCTAATTCCATGTTTTCCAAAGCGTTTTTTTTAATTAAAGAATACGAATACTTCTCTTCGTAAAGAGCAAAAACGAAACCTTCTATCCACAGCTTGTTTACATGCGCCATTTTATAAGCAGACGATATTTATCTGCAGCAGATGTTTCTTTCGTGTTCATCAAAGACGCTGTTGGCCGCCCCGATGGCATAGTGGTCTAAGCGATGGCTTCTGACCATTTCTCTGAGATGGGTCCGGGTTCGAATCCCGGTGAGGCATGGATGTTGCGTTTGTCTTACGACCCTGGCTCTCTCCCTTCCCTGGAGCCAGTGGCCCTAAATTAGGGACGGGCGACTGCTTGCTTATAGCCCACTGAGTTGCACATGGTGGTCGTCAAACCTCCAATCAAAAAAAAAAAAAAAAAAAAAGACGCTGTTGCCAGTTTCAAGTCTTTGAACTTTTATTTTCCGTAATTTCTTGTCAACAAAAATATTCTAAAAGTATGTGAACCTCCTCTGAACTTGTACGGACAACACTTTTCTTTTGGACATTTTTCCCATTTACAAAAGCTGAGCATTTCCTCTGAGCATTTCTTTGCAGATACAGTTATCGAGACTGTCTTCTGATAATTGTATCTGTGAAATAGATACATTCCTGAGAACTCTTATCACCCTGTGCGAAAACATCCGCATTCAATGGAGACTTGTCTTTGGCGGAAGCAAGTTGTGGGAGGGGGGGGGGCTGAGCTGAAGATTGAAGGTGTAACTGAGTTTTGTAGATATCACTTGATCACTTGTAAAGGTACTTCTGCTAGAGCTTCAAGAAAGTTATTTATTTCTATAACAGTGTATTCACACTGCAAGGTTCAGCCCCGTTTTGATTTCACAGAGGTGAAAGAAGTAAAGAATATCGTGATAAGAAAATAAATTTAGAAAGTCCTAACACTTCTACTTGCTTAGATCCATAAATGTAATTTCATCTCTCCGTTTTGTTTTCTTTGTTTGTTTTGGCTGTTTTAGCAATGGATTTGATCGTTCTGACTTATCCCTCAAATGAAAACGCGGTTGAGTTTTCATCTCGAAACCGTAAATAAAATTCATTGCAGAAGATTGTAATATTTTGGATATTTCCCATCCCATCCTGGCAAATTTCCAAAACAGTAGAAGTCAATACACAAATGTTCTTTAATTTGAAAAGAATTTGCTTATTAGGCATTCTTCGCTTAATGATAGGAAAAAGGGCACACTACCTACTCGCTCTCCGTCTATTTACTTGTCTCTTATTTAGTGTCACAGCAGAGATTTCTGAAGTGATTGTAAATCAGTTCGGGATATGGCATCTTTATGAACGCCAGAAATTAAGCCTACTAAACCTTCATCTTCAAATGCAAAGATTTTCCCGCTACGAATTTGTTGGGAACTAACTGATCAAGAAAGGAACAAAATGTCACTATCCCCTTTCCAATTTGTGAACAGCTCGACAAGTTTATATACCGCAGTCATCAGAAGACTATAAATACTATGTTAACCCGAGGTGAATACCAACATCAATTATTCTCAATTCACTGCTGGATGAAGGCCTTCCCAAGTCTCTTCCACAACTCTCCGTCATGAGCTGGTCTCCTACATGTATCACTCCGGCAGCTTTTGAATTTCATCCTTACATTTCCCACGTGGTCTTTCGTTTTTTTGTTTTTTTGTTTTTCTGTCTATTGACATAGATTGTACTGACAAAAGTCACCGGACACCCTTTCAAAAGCAAATAAAGGGATCCGCTCCGTTGTTAAAATGCGATGTACAGCTGCACTCGCTATAAAAACAAGCCTGCAGCTGACCGCGATCATATCGCACTGTGAGGTTGAGTGAAAACGTCGCGGCGGAAGAGAACTGACTTTGAGAAAGGAAAGATTGTTGGGTGTTATATTAGTGGGTTGTCCATAAGAAAACCCGAGAAGCTTTTAAACATACCCAAATGAACTGTTTTGGATGTACTGCATACGTGGAAGACACATCGCGTGCCTGAACCAGCAAAACGTGCCGGTAGACCAAAGAAAATCAGTGATAGAAGACGTCGAAGCCTCAGAAGAGTCGTTACAGCTAATCGATGCAGTACGTCACAAGACCTCAGTGTACAGGTGAGTAAAAATGCTGGAACCTCGGTATGTACGTGTACCATTCACAGAGAACTTCATTCCATGGGTTGCCGTGGTCGTGCTGCTGCTCATGAGTCTTTCAACTCCACTCGAAATGCTGCTCGTCGCTTAGCATGGCGTAAAGAACATTTATCGTGGACCGTAGATAAATAGAAACGGGTGCTATGTACTGATGAATCCAGGTACATGATCCATTAGTCTAAAGGCCGTGTTTGGGTATGGCGGAAACCGGAGGAACGCTATTTACCACAGTGTACTGTTCCTGCGGTCATGTTTGGAGCTGGCAGTGTACTCGTGTGGAGATGTTTTTCATGGTATGGCCCCAGCCCATTGGTTATCGTGGACAAACCTGTTAACCAGCACGTCTGCTTTGATATTCTGGACAATTATGCACTACCAAATCTGTGGCTATACTAGGAAACCGAGCCTTGGTACCAACAGGACAATGCACCGAGACATAAAGCAAGGGCTGCCACGGCGTGGTTTAACGATAATTCCGTATCGTGTGGGACTGGCCAGCACAGAGCCCTGATCTTAATCTAATAGAGCACCTATGGGATGCATTAGTGCGCCGCATCAGAAGTTTGGAACCAAGGGCTACTACTAAGAAACAGTTAGCGGCAGCTTTATGTACTGAATGGAAGTGCATTCCTACAGCTGTGTTCCAAAACCGTGTCGAAAGCATGTCTCGAAAGGTTAGTGCATGTATCAAGGCCAAAAGTGGACCAAGACCGTACTAATGTATGTCAATAAATGCTATGTTGTGTTTCTCTTCTAGGTGTCCGGTGACGTTTGTTAATATAATGTATATTCTACGCTGGTGTACAAAACTTAAGGACGAGCCAGGTTTCAACCTGCAGCGCCGCACAGGAGAGGTTTGAATATGTGAAATTCAAACCATAGGAACTTCATTACTTGCCGAAATGATGACCGAAACAACACCGACACAACTGCAGATACAGGCTGTTTCACTAGGCAGACTTCCCGAAGAATCAGTCATGTTTTGCAACACACTCTACTGAGAAACATGATATGTGGTTTACAAGCTCCTTAGTTCATGGAAATGTAGAACCATTCACAATAAATGTTGAAAATGCCCTCCGCTAACATCTAAACACACTGGAACGCGACGCTGCATATTATCGAAGGTCCTCCGCAGCATGTCCTTATTAGTTCGAATTGCTCCACTGATGTTGCTTTCTAAATATTCTAACGTACTAGGCTTATTGCTATTGCTGTAAGCACAACGCTTCAAATATCCACATAAGATATTTTGGGAGGAGTCAAATCGGGTGAACGAAGTGGCCACAGTCGTTTGGAGATCATTCGGTCACCGAAGAAAGAGGAAATTTCACTCATGCTTTCACGGGACGTATGGCATGTCGCTTCATCCTGTTGAAAGTACCCCGCTGTCAAATTGATGTCGGTTAATTGGTCCACAATTTGTCTGAAAATGTTCACATATGACGCCGAGTTTACTACGCTCCTGAAAAAACTGGGTCCTTATCATTATTCTGGTTCAGAACACAGAACACCAAACAAAGACTTTTGCAGGATGTAATGGGGTTTTGCGTAATTCTTGTGAATTATCTGTAGCCAAGTGCGGGAATTTCTGGAATTGACATAACCGTCCAAATGTAACCCTGCTTCGTCAGTGAATCATGTGAAAACCAAAATATTCGGAATTGCGCGTAAAATGTCAGGAATCAGTGACAATAAGACACGCTTTTCAAGATCCGGTTCTTGCACAGCTGTCACATGGTACGAAACGCTTTCTTCGCGGCTCATTGCAGGTGGAAACAGAATGCCCAGTTTCTTGTGACAAACGTCCTAGTGGCTTCTTCGGGGATACCAACATCCTGTTCTTTACCTCTTCGCTTTTTTCTTCCGCTAAAGGACGACGTCCGCCACTGTTTTGGTTCAAAACACTGCCCGTGGTTTCGAATTTCTTTGCTAACCTGGCGATGTAACGTTTGTCTGGTGTTTTTCTTCTTCCAAACTTTACCAGGAATTTACGCTGTGTTGCCTTTATGCACTATATTATCTAATAACATTTGACAATAAACACCCGCTCTACGACGGTATACACAGCCATCCTAGATGACGTTCAACGACCCAGTAAAACACGTAGATTGCCTTTGGGCAGACTTAGTGTGCGCGGCCATCTTGTGGGGTGATGTCACAATGAGTCATCGCCTTATCAGGAAAATCAATCCCACGCATTTCTCAAGGATCAATGTCACTTGCAAACCAAACGCTATGCAGTGTGGGAAGAAAACAACAATTGGTTCTTTGGGGACAACCTAGCGAAACGCCCAACCTGTAAAAGAATATAGTGTAACTTTATTCAGAATTAGCTACATGACACTGGGTGCCGTGATATAGATGCATCACTGCAAAAGCCTGTACGAAGGGAAGAAGAGGTTCTCAGTTGGAGATATGATCCGCCATAACGTCGATGAATGATTTGTGCCATCGATCTGTGCTTCGCACTACGTTGTTGATGAGTTCTTACTGTAACATCGCTCATTCTTCCGTCACTGCCGTGTACAGCTGTTGGTCAGTTTCCGGTGTGTGTTGACGTGCCGCAACGCGCGTCATACAGACAGTCCCATACGTGTTTTATGGGATTTAGGTCAGGGAAACGTGCTTGCCTATCCATCAGCTGAATGTCTTCTCACTTTCTAAAAGTTCATCGATAGCCACCGTACGATGGGATGCGCCGTTATCGTCCATTAACACGAACTGTGGCCAATGGCATCTCGGAAGAGACGAATATGAGGAAGGATTACCTCATTACAGAACCGCGCACGTGTTACAGTACCTCCTTCCAGTATCTGGAGCTCGGTACGTCCGTCGATCAGAATGCCTTCCCATACGAGAACACCGCGGCCGCCATATCTATCCCTTTCATAGACGTTTTCGGGGCGATGTCGAGTGCCTACCACACGCCATATCAGCTGACGTCCAGAATCGCTACATAGAATAAATCGACCCTCATCAATAAAATGTACTGTACCCCACTGTTCTGCTAGCCAGTCCTTATGTTCTCTGGGTCATTGTAAACGGTGTCTCCGGTGAGAAGTTGTTAGTGGAACACAACATACTGGTCGTCGGGCAAAACAGTCCATCTTTGTGTAGCCGCCCAGCCACTGTAAACACCGATGTTGTGCCTCCTGTGCTCATGTTCAGTTGTTTTGTAAAGTTACTTGCTGTCTGGTGTCGAGCTCTCTTGGCCTGTAGGAGCATATAGCGGTCCCCGCTGGTGGATGGTTTTTGGTGGACGACCACCAAAGTCTTTCACACAGCTATTACTGCAATCCTGAAGGCCGACCACGCACGCGATACAACGCTATGTGCGAAACCGTACTAGTGGGTCCACACTCATCAGAGTTCGTCCCTTTTCGAGCCTCCCAATTATTTGACCACGAGTAAAATCGTCAAGATGTTCTAGACGGGCCATTTCGTCTTCTCTAACAGACAACAAGCGCAATACGCACAGCCACAACCGGCTAATTAGAGAATTTTGCTTCACGAGTTTGAACTCGGCCATAACGCTGCTCAAGCAACACGAAACATTTGTCATCCGAAATGGGAAGGTTCCGTGCTGGACCACAGCACTGCAACCAGATGGTTCAAACAATTTCGCTCAGGTGACAGAAACCTCGACGATCAGCCAAGGTCAGGTAGGCCATGAACCGTAAATTCAGAAGCCGCGCGCCAGGCCGTAGAGGCAAATCCGACAACCACCACTCGGAGATAATCAGGCGGCCTGAGCATATTGCAGACCACCGTCGTTCGTCACCTTCAGGACCTTGGCAATGTCTACAGGAGCTTCCGCATTGTCTCTCACGAACTGACGCCAGCTGAAGCAAACCTCCGGGTGGAAGTGCGCACTAAACTCCTAGAAAACCCACGCGATGTACGTTTCATCAAGATGATTGTTACGTGCGATGAAAAGTGGGTCTGTTTCCATAATCTTAACACACAACAGTAGTGGTTGAGCCCGGGCCAGTTTCCAAGACCTGTTGCCAAACGTGGGCGCTTCGAGCACAAGGTGATGCTCTGCGTCTGGTGGAATTTTGAGGGGTTAATCCATTGTGAATTTATTCCAGACGGTCAAACCACCAACGCCAACTTCTACTCTGAACAGCTGGAGCGGATGCATGCCATTTCGGAGGAGCCAGCACTGGTGAACAGAAAACGCACTTTCCTAAAGCAGAACAACGCTCGGCCTGATACCGCGCGAACGACCCGGACAAAACTCCAGGAACTTGTAGGCATCGAACTGATGCATCACCTAGCATATAGTCTGAACCTTGTCCTGTCGAGTTATTACTTGTTCCGGTCCAGGGCGGCCCATTTCAATAACCAGGAGGAGGTAGCAGCTGGAGTGAAGGAGTTCTTCGCCTCGAAGGACAAGAACTGGTTCCGCCGTGGAATCGAAGACTGGCATACAGATGGCTGAAGGCAGTGCAGCATGATGGGCTATACTTTGAATGATAGTCGGCTTTCGTCGTAAAGGTATGTATGAATGCATAAAGTGATACAAATATTGCAAAACTTTCGACTCTCCCTTTGTAAATATACCAAAGAGCCAAAACATTATGACCACCTGATTAATATGATGTTGATCTCTCACATGGCACCAAAACTGTTCTTTTCCAGCGAGACATGGCCACTTCGAGATTTCTTAAAAGGTGTCTTGTGGTATTTGGTAACAACACGTCTCCAGCAGATCCTTTAGCTCTTGTAAGCTGCATCTGTGTAACTAAAAGCATATGTGTAAGTTACGTGGTTGAGCCGCCACAGATGGGATTTGCTGTTCCAACACAAACCACAGCTACTCGATTGGATTGATGACTGGGGAATTTTGAGGCCTAGGCAAAACCTGGAAGACAGATGGCTAAGACAGCATTCTTTTTCTCGATGTTCCACGAACATTCTCTAAAAATTCTGGATGTGTGGTATGGCGCATTTTCCTTCTCAAAGGAGGAACTACTAGAGAGGAATACCGTTGCCATGAAAGAATGTACCTGGTCTGTAATTGTGTTTAGGTAGATGTTCTGCTGGAACACCGTGACTGGACCCTTGGTTTTGCAGCAAAACATTGCCCAAAGCATTATACTTCCTCCATCGGCTTGTTTCCGTTCCATGGTGAATCCTGGTACGAACACTTCCCCAGGTCAACGACGCCCACGTATCCAGATGTCCAAGTGGTACAACAGGAAACGAGATTCATCGGAGCAGACGACTTTCTTCTAATCATTCAGTGTCCGGTTTTGATGCTTGGGTACATATTGCAAGCGCTTTGGATGGTGAAGTGAGGTAAGCTTGAGCAGTCGAAGTTGCCTGCTTCTGCGAAGCCCCATTTTTAGCATACTGTGTTGCGACACATTACTCCCGTCACCAGCATTAAAATCACCAGAGAGTTACGCCACTATATGCCTTCTGTTACCTAGTACCATACAGGATAATCTTCGCTCACCTCTAGAATCGATCAGCCGTGGTCGGCCCACACCTTGCCACAGTATCCCTTCTGTTGGTTCGTACCATACGGGATAGCCTTCACTCATCTCTAGCATCAATGAGCCGTGGTCGGCCCATACCTTGCCACAGTATCCCTTCTGTTGGCTAGTACCATACGGGATAGTTTTCGCTTACCTCTAGCATCGATGAGCCGTGGTCATCTGAAGAACAAGAATAGAACTGATTAACGGAGCTCAGTATCAGGTGGTATCTATACCGTTTTGTGACCTTCACACGCTCCGCCATTTTCCTGCAGTTGCTTCGATTGGCATAAAGACGCGCAGATTATAATTTTTCGGCTTTTTGGTGTGTTTCTGAAATTGCTTTCAGCTTCGCAATTTAGTGGCATAACATGTTCTTAAATAATTTCGCATTATTTCAGAACGGTTTTCCGAAACAATATTTCACAGACTGAAAGATACAGGATTACTGAAGGATGAACATCTTGATATACTCATTAGTGGTTACATAAAAAAACTGAATATAAGAGACATTGACAGAAGGTTAATACCACGCCTTCTCCAGAGACTGAAGATTCACGGGAAGGTAAGATTTCTTTTATATACGTTCTAGTAATAGTCTCCCGTGATTAGTTTCTTCCGAATAAAAGTAATTATTTTTCATTCAAACATGTAGTTAACCAGTTCTGAATTTGGATAACATGATGGTAGTTATTCTCTTACCCAGAGGCGGGTTTCCAACTAGGAGCGCGTCCAGGGTTCCAGAGCGTGAGAGGCTCGAAACCGCATAATTCAATTGCCAGTTTTGTTTTGGTTTTCACTGACCAAAACAAATCAATCCTTAAAGCTACCACTTTATTTATAGTATCAATTAATATTTTGTTTTCTCATATTAGTAACATATTCTGTATTTTTTTTTCCTGTTGGTGATACTCAAAATTTTCGCGTTCTTATCGATGTACTTGTTTTGAAAAGAATAGTTAAAATCATTTGGCCTCCCTTTTAATTGAATAGTTTTTTTCACAACAGAACCTCATTTCATTTAATTTTCGACTTTGGCTGCTCTTGTGGGTAAATTCATGAAGTACACTGCCGGACAATTGCTAAGGACGGATGACAATAGCAACGATAGCAACCATAAAATGGAAGGCAGGAAAATGTGGAAATTAGCATAAGTGCGGGATACAGTAAGACGTGTTGTGCGTATACAAATTTTGGATTGCCGAACTTGTTCGTGATGTCATAGCGCTGATAAGAGATATAAAGGATTTGACGCGTATTGACCGTTGTTGTTCAAACGCAAAGTTGAAAGGGAAAGAATCAATTGACGAACAACTTGCAAGTTTCAGTATGTCTTCCCGACATCACCTAGATGATTTTACGCGTGGCCGTATTAGTGGCAAGATTGAAGAAGGGCGAAAAATAACAGATGTTGCCAGGGAGTTCGACGTCAGCCACAGTGTTGTTTCAAGGCTTTGGAAATCATTTCAAACAAATGGAGAGTGTAGCAAACGTCACGGGGGAGGTCGTGTTCGCAGTACGACACCTGCAGAAGATCGGTACATAGTGCTATCAACAAAAAGACACCGGCGCAGCACAGCTAGTGAGGTAGCAAATCAGTTTATGGCTGCTACTGGCAAGCGGATCTCCCGAAAAACTGTCGCCAGACGTTTGCATGAAGGAGGACTATACGTCCGCCGTCCTGTTGTGTGCATCCCTTGTTCAGACGTCACCGTACCGCCCGTTTGCAATGGTGCTATCAACATCGCAATTGGACTGATAACGACTGCTCTGCTGTCCTCTTCTCAGATGAGAGTAGATACAGTCTATCGTCTGATTGTCGACGACAACTGATCTGACGTGATAGTGGTACTCCGTATTGTCCAGCAAACATACAGGAAAGGGATCCATATCAGACATGTAGTGTCATGGTATGGGCTGGCATCATGATCAATGGCCGTACGTCCCTCTATGTGCTTCCAACTGGGACTATGACTGGCCAACGATACATTAATGATGTCCTGCTACCTCATGTTTGCATGTTCCGTGGTGCTGTCGGTGATAGATTCATTTTCATGGACGACAACGCAACATGTCATCGAACAGTCGCTGTCCAGGAGTGTCTTGAGAGCAAGGATATTCAACGCCTCTTATGGCCAGCACGTTCTCCAGATCTGAATCCCATTGAAAATGTGTGGGATGCTTTGGGGAGGAGTCTTGCTGGACGCCAATGCCCTCCAATAAACAAGGACACCCTCATCCGTGCACTGACAGAGGAATGGGATAAATTACCCAAACAGCTGCTTGATAATGTTGTGCAAAGTATGACACGACGTGTGGAATCTTGCATCGCCCTCCATGGTGGCCATATCCCGTATTGGCATCTTACGCCGGAACGCCTGCGAACGGTAATTGCATTTTTTCACGTTTACGTATTCTGCACAAAATGGCCTGTTTATTATCCCTTGAACACGTTCCAAAGCCTTCTGGATTTCAGAGCACAATAAATTGTCTTTCTTGTAATGTCCTGGCATTCTGACATTATTTTATTTCACTTGGCATCCAACCACACTTACTTTTTTATGCGCTATACAGCCGTTTATGATCCATCCTTAGCAATTGTCCAGCAGTGTATATGGGATATTTAAAATGCCAAACTTAATATATTTTGATTTTCTATTACCTGCAAAAATAGTTTTTGAAATATCTCTAAAAACAGAAAAGTTCGATATACACGGACAGACAACTGTTCTTACAAAACGTTGTTATACTATTGGGTTGGTGCAAATGAAATGTCTGGCAAAGGACCAGCACACGTGGACTGCGAGAACGGAAAAGCAGGACAACTTACCTAGGCAAAATAATCCCCCTCGGCATCGACACATAGTTGCCATCTGTCCATCAAGGCCATGATCCCGGAACGAAAGAAGTCTTGTGGCTGGGACCCAAAGAAGTCATCAACTGTACGTTGGACCTCGTTGTCTGTCGTGAACTGTTTCCCGGACAGGAAGTGATCCAGGCGACGAAACAGATGACAGTCTATCGGAGACAAGTCCGAGGAATAGGCAACATGAGGGAGTGCTTCATAACCCGAGACACTTAGTGTCTGCATCGTTCGTTGTGAGACATGAGGGCGGGTGTTTCCCTTGAGCAGAAGAACACCCTGTCTGTTGACGAAAGCCGGTTGTTCCTGCAGCAATTTACGGTACTTCAGGTGTAATTCAGCACAATAACGTTCTGCAGTGATGGTTTGGCCTCTTGCCAAGAAACTTGGATGAACTATCCTGGCTGTGGACCACCAGACAAAGAGCATCATCTTCTTGTTGTGTAGGGGTGGCTTAAGATGTCGTTCAGCAGGCTATGTCTTGCTTAACCATTGTGCAGATCATTTCCGATTATCATAAAAGACCCACTTTTCGTCGCAGGAGACGATTCGATGCAGTAGTGGTTCCGGTTTATTCCTGGCAAGTAACGACGTGCAGACTTCCAAACGCCTAGTCGTGTTAGTAGTTTTCAACTCATGCGGCAGCCACATGTCCAGCTTTTTGACCTTACCCAGCGCATCCAGACGCCAAAACACTGTCGTGTGGTGGACACCTACGTCTGCCGCTATCTCACGACACGTTTTTCGGGTGTCCGATTCAACCACACGTAACAGAACATCGTCAGAAACAGCAACAGGTCGTCGACCACGTGCTTCGTTTTGCAGGTTCGTATCTCCGCTTCGAAACTTCACAAACCATCGCCGAATGGTTCGTTCGTCGGCTGTATTCTCCCCAAACGTTTTGTTAACGTTTCGAGCGATACTTCTTGCAGAATGGCCCAGTTTAAATTCATACAGGAAGATGACTTTCAAATCCGGCTTCTGCAGGTTTCCTTTGCAAGCCATGTTACGTCCAAACAAACCACGCTTAAACTTTGTTCTACACACACACGTGCTAGCTATTTATAGTAACTCTGTGATGTAATACCCGAAATACCTGTGGGTGGTTCCATTCCGCTGTGGTGGGGGCCTGTCTCCACTGCTCGTTCGCGCCGGACATTTAATTCGCACCAACCCAATAGAAAGATAGAGGCATTTTAAAAAAGAACTTTCTTCTTGACTTTATTATTATTTTTTAATCTGACGGATGAAACTTTCTGAGGCGATAAGAAGGGGTGGACGGGCGGGGGGGCTGAATTGTTTAGCGCCTAGGGCCCCAAAAGATCTAAAGTCGCCTCTGCTAATACCAAAGTTCCGTTCATAAACGTAATGCCATCGCACATACTGTGTTTTTAATAAAATATCAAAATTTAGCGAACACTAATCCTCATTTACTGTCCTCGGAATTTAGAGTCACATTTCAGAAGACAATTACCTCTTCTTCCAACAAAATTATCACGCAGAATTGGACAAAATGTGTTCATTAAGGTATCAAGATATTAGATCTCCATATTAGTTCTTAGCTCTTTGAGAAGCTTTTCAAGAAACTGTATCTCGCATGGATTGCAGCGATCAAAACAGCGCATATTTCTTTGGGGTACCGAAAATTCCATTTCTGACTCTACAAAAACATTGTATGATTTACGCAATTATAACGAAGTGAATTTCTCCGTCATTTCTATCCGCGCCAGGATTCGAACCCGGGTCCCCTCATTCCGGAATAAGTTGCTCTACCGATTGAGCTACGCGGACGTTTATTCTGATTCCTATCTGCCTTTATGTCGTGTGCGTCCTTCTGGCAGGTACGTCACATCTCCTGGTACGTTACATTATCTCCCCCTTATTTATTTATTTGTTTTTTGAAGTGCTGGAAAAGGGATTCTCTTATTTTTCCTATCTCGCGGTGTGGAAATAACATCACACCATTGCGAGATTTTGAACAGTCGGGTCATCCGGATAGTTCGGGCGCCATTATAACGAAGTGAATTTCTCCGTCATTTCTGTCCACGCCAGGATTCGAACCCGGATCCCCTCACTCCGGAATAAGTCACTCTACCAATTGAGCTACGCGGACGTTGATTCTGATTCCTATCTGCCTTTATGTCGTGCGCGTCCTGCTGGCAGGTACGTCACATCTCCTGGTACGTTACACAATGTCGGTATTTCACCGGAATATACTCCATTAAAATTCATCGAGCAATGTCGAAAGTGTGTTCAGAAAGACTTTTGATTGTGAAAAATATGAGTAGCTGGATACGCAAAGGTATTGAGAAAACGAAGCACGTGAACCACGACTAACAACCTGTCATTTCGAGAGCAACACTCGCTAGATTGAAACAATGGTTTTCGGAGACAGGAGACCGGTAATTGGTATAAGCTGCTAAGTCTGGAGGCATTTCGATCGCCTCCGTACGTACCATTCTTCATAAAAATGCCAGAATAATCCAAGTTTCAGCTAGATTGCTTCCAAAAGTGTTTTCCAGTGGTAATTTTTTTTTACATGAACTTGTGTGAAATAATTTCCGTCCTTTCCAATTAATTGTGCGTTCTCATCGATTATGATGGTTATTGAATTCTTCAGCCTCAAAACCAAGCGTCACTATGCCCAGTGGAAACATGCTAGGTTTTTTTTTCAGAGATCTTTGTCTGTTCCCATAATGTGGAGCATGGAATTCTGGCCTTCTTTCTTCACACACTCCTGTCGTATTCCAAACAGCTCCTACTGCCAAGCGCGAAGAAACTGATAGATGCTGCGATCTGACTGCTCGTTGCTATGTCGTCGAAATTCTGGAACCCTTTGTTCTCACATATTTTACTAGGGTGCCATACGCTATTTTTCAGAATGGTGTCCGGCATGTGACGTACCTGCCAGCAGGACGCACACGACATAAAGGCAGATAGGATTCAGAATAAACGTCTGCGTAGCTCAGTTGGTAGAGCGACTTGTTCCGGAATAAGCGGACTCGGATTCGAATCCCGGCGTAGACCGAAAATGACGGAGAAATTTACTTCGTTATAGGCACCATATATACCGCGGTGCCGCCCCGGTGGCGCAGTGGTCTAAGCGATGGCCTCTGATCATTCGTCTGAACGGGGTCCGGGTTCGAATCCCGGTGAGGCATGGATGTTGTGTTTGTCTTACGGCACTGGCTCTCTCCCTTCCCTGGAACCAGTGACCCTAAATTAGGGACGGGCGACTGCTTATAGCCCATTGAGTTGCTCACGGTGGTCGTTAAACCTCCAATCAAAAAAATATATATATACCGCAGAATATTCGGCATACACACCGCAGGAATTTCCGTATATACATCGCATAAATTTTCTTGTGAATGTCAGCCTTGGTCAGCTAGCTCCCGGGATTGTCTCCAGTTGAGCATGTCTGGGTCATAGTTGGATACATTCACTGCCTGTGTGTACTACAGCCGTTTTGCGTGACCAGGTGCAAGGAACAGGTGTAAACTATCACGGGATGCTATTTAACAAGTGTACCACTCCGTGACAAGACGCTTAGCTCAATGTATTTGCAACTGAAGTGATATTGTATCATATTCATCCGTCCAAAGTAATGTATTGTATCATATTCATCCGTCTATAGTTTTGTGTCAATACATGTGCTCATTAGCATTTACATATTTTATCATATGCTCCTTACCTCTTTGGCACTCATATCCAATATATTATTTGAATTTCTGTTGCTTTAGAGTGCTGCAATTTCAATGTCACACAGTGTATATAAATGCCCACCGTTTGCTCCAGTATTTATGTATCAGCACATATACACACATGTGTACACTACTTCCAAAATGCATCTGATTTGCATAATCCAACGGACATTCTCATCAATGTATGCGGCAGACGGATTTATAATAAAAGCGTACGAATCAAGTTTATCTTTTGTTTTTTATCGAATGTTTAACGAGCAGTCTCCCGTCCCTAATTTGGGGTCACTGGTTCCAGGGAGCGGATAGAGCCAGTGCCGTAAGACAAACACAATGTCCATGCCTCACCGGGATTCAAACCAGGACCCTTATCGGACTCAAATTTCTCTTTAGGAGGACCAGCCCTTTACCGTTATGAATGGTACTGTATATTTTGTGACCGATAATACGGGTATATACACTGAAGGGCCAGAAAAACTGGCACACCAGCCTAATACTTAGTAGGTCCTCCACGGGAGCTCAGGACTGCTGAAATACGACGGGGCATGGACTCCACTAGCTTCTGGAAATATGCTCTAGGTAATGCACACCATACTTCCTTCAGAGCGTTCCGCAATTCGGGTGGATTCCGAGGTCTCGGATTCCTGTGTTCGATAGCGCGTTGTATGGCATCCCAAATGTGCTCTATCACGTTCAGATCTGGGAACTTGGGTGGGAATGGCGCCACCCCAAACTCAGATGAATGTTCCTCTAACTATAATGTGGCGTCCCGACACTTGCGTGGAGGTGCATTATCCTGTTGGAACAGGCCCAACCCATCAGCATGAATGCAGGACATGAATGAGTGTGCCTCGTCAGAAAGGATGCGCACATAGCGTTGGCTGGTCACAGACGTTTGTAGACGTGCCTGGGGTCCCACTGAAGTCCAAATAAACACATCTCATAACATTACGGAACCTCCTGCCGCCACCACCACCACCCCAGTTCCCTGTTGACAGGCGGGATCGATGGCTTCATGGGGTTTGCACCACACACGAATCCTTCCATCTGCCCGATACAGTAGGAAACGCGACTCGTCAGACCAGGCTACTTGTTTCCAGTCATCAAGTGTCCAGTGGCGGTGTTGCCGTGCCCAAGCGAGGAGCATAGCTCTGTGTCGTGCACCCATCAAGGTGACTGGAGTTGGGCTTCGGCTCCCAAAGCCCATATCGTGTAGGGTACGTTGCACAGTCCGGATGCTGATGCTTGTTCAGGCGCCAGCATCGAATTCCGATGATACCTGCGAGAGTGTTGCACGCCTATCGCGTGAAACGATTCTTGACAGCCGACGATGGTCACGTTCACCCAACGTCTTTTTACGGCCACGCTGGTATCGTAGGTTGGAGGTTTTGCCGAAATTCTTGTAGTCACGGTACACCCTTGCAATGGTCGTCCGTGAAAATCCGAACTTCGTTTCTACCTCGGAAATACTATGGTCCATCTCACGAGCGCCAACTATGACACACACGTTGAAAATCGTTTAAATAGTTATTACTTGTCATTCTCATATCGAAAACAGCTCTGACAGCTGGCAAGAATGTCTGTCGCTTTATATACGCACTGGCGGACGAACAGAGTACGCGCATAGGGGACGTTGCTATGTATTTTGCATAAGCTCGTCTGTACCAGTTTTTCTGGCACTTCACTGTATATCTTTCCTACTCTATTTCGCTTTTCAATCACGGGAGTTCTATTCCTTTTCTAAAGTATTTGAAATGAAGCCATGTGTACCTTAGCCCGACCCTTAAAAACTCAAACACGGGAGTTTGCTGTACTCTCCAAGACAAGTGCAGACATCAGTATCAAAGGCGGTGCCTCTCCCTAATTTAGGGACCCCTGGTTTTATGGAAGTGCCGTATGGCAAGAACAACTCCAATGACTTATCCATGGCTTCGGACTCCGGCTCGTCTAGGGCTATTAGTCAAAGTCCCGTGACGCCAAACGCTAGGCTTCCGGGTTGGCACTTGTATTGCCATACGGGAAGAGGTTGATGTCGGTGAAACAGGTTTTTTGAGGTGTATGGGCTTTTTTTTTGTCGGCAAAGACGTATTTACAATGGAAGAGAAAGCGTTACAAACCTTCATAAGAATTACGGGAGCAAGAGATATTGTAAAGAAAATCATGGGCGACTGATGTCGTTGAACGTAAAATATTATTTTTATATAAGACTGTAGAGTATTCTCTGATATCGGTAAGAAAAAGCACATTAGAAAACTTTTATGCAACATTATCATTTAATGCACATGATGCGACATGCCATACAATGCATATTTGTACAAAAACATATGACGTTTTGAAGGTAAAAACTGACTTCTGGTAGGGTGTATGGTCAAATCGAACGGCTAAGACCACTGCACATCTGTGTGGCGTGGAATCAATGAGATTATGAAGGTAGCAACTGACCTCCAGTAGGGTGTGTGGTCTCCTCCTACGGCTAAGCCCGCTGCACACCTTTGTGGCATGGAATTGAAAAGATTATGAAGGTAGTAACTGACCTATAGTAAGGTATGTGGTCCCCTCAAACGGCTAAGATCGCTGCACACCTGTGTGGCATGGATTCAATGAGATTATGAAGATAGCAACTGACCTCCAGTAGGGTGTGTGGTCCCCTCGAATGGCATAGACCGCTGCACACCTGTGTGACATGGAATCAATGAGATTATGAAAGTAGTAAATGATCTCTAGTAGGGTGTGTGGTCTCCTCGAACGGCTAAGACTGCTGCACA
The DNA here is from genome assembly GCA_039090855.1 of Macrothele yani. Taxonomy (NCBI): domain Eukaryota; kingdom Metazoa; phylum Arthropoda; class Arachnida; order Araneae; family Macrothelidae; genus Macrothele; species Macrothele yani. Next base: position 128,215,180 of record CM076989.1, on the reverse strand, counting down.
CCTTTGTGGCGTGGAATTAAAGAGATTATGAAGGTAGTAACTGACCTCTAGTAGAGTGTGTGGTCTCCTCGAAAGTCTAAGACCACTACACACCTGTGTGGTATGGAATCAATGAGATTATGAAGGTAGTAACTGACCTATAGTAAGGTATGTGGTCCCCTCGAAGGTCTAAGACCGCAGCACATCTTTGTGGTGTGGAATCAATGAAATTATGAAGGTAGTAACTGACCTCCAGTAGGGTGTGTGGTCCCCTCGAACGGCTAAGACCGCTGCACATCTGTGTGGCATGGAATTGATGAGATTATGAAGGTAGTAACTGACCTCTAGTAGGGTGTGTGGTCCCCTCGAACGGCATAGACCGCTGCACACCTGTGTGACATGGAATCAATGAGATTATGAAAGTAGTAAATGATCTCTAGTAGGGTGTGTGGTCTCCTCGAACGGCTAAGACTGCTGCACACCTTTGTGGCATGGAATTAAAGAGATTATGAAGGTAGTAACTGACCTCTAGTAGGGTGTGTGGTCTCCTCGAAAGTCTAAGACCACTACACACCTGTGTGGTATGGAATCAATGAGATTATGAAGGTAGTAACTGACCTATAGTAAGGTATGTGGTCCCCTCGAAGGTCTAAGACCGCTGCACATCTTTGTGGTGTGGAATCAATGAAATTATGAAGGTAGTAACTGACCTCCAGTAGGGTGTGTGGTCCCCCTCGAACGGCTAAGACCGCTGCACATCTGTGTGGCATGGAATTGATGAGATTATGAAGGTAGTAACTGACCTCTAGTAGGGTGTGTGGTCCCCTCGAACGGCTAAGACCGCTGCACACCTGTGTGGCATTGAATTGATGAGATTATGAAGGTAGTAACTGAGCTCTAGAAGGGTGCGTGGTCCACTCGAACGGCTACGACCGCTGCACACTTGTGTGGCATGGAATTGATGAGATTATGAAGGTAGTAACTGAACTCTAGGAGGGTGTGTGGTCCACTCGAACGGCTAAGACCGCTGCACACCTATGTGGCCTGGAATTAATGAGATTATGAAGGTAGTAACTGACCTCTAGTAGGGTGTGTGGTCCCATCGAAAGGCTAAGACCGCTGCACACCTGTGTGGCATGGAATCAATGAGATTATGAAGGTAGTAACTTACCTCTGGTAGGTTGTGTTGTCCCCTCGAACGGATAAGACTGCTGCACACCTGTGTGGCATGGAATTGATGAGATTATGAAGGTAGTAACTGATCTTTAGTAGGGTGTGTGGTCCACTAGAACGGCTACGACCGCTACACACCTGTGTGGCATGGACTTAATGAGATTATGAAGGTAGTAACTGACCTCTAGTAGAGTGTGTGGTCCCCTCGAAAGTCTAAAACCGCTGCTCACCTGTGTGGCATGGAATTAATGAGATTATGAAGGTTGTAACTGACCTCTAGTAGGGTGTGTGGTCCCCTCGAACGGCTAAGACCGCTGCACACCTGTGAAACATGGAATTGATGGAGTTATCGAGGAGGTTTTAGCGAATCTTTGCCATTCCTCAATTAGGGCAGTCTCCCGTTCACGAAGAGTCAACGGAAGTACCGGCCGAACTACAATGGGTCTGCCAAGTGTGTCCCACGCATGCTCAATTGGATTTAATTCAGGGAAGTATGATGGCCACTCCATACGCTCGATTCCGATTACCTCCTTTGGAAGCGTATTGTCCACTAGCCGAGGTCTGTGAAGTCTAGCTTTATCTTCCACGAAAAGGAAAGAATCGCTGATAGCTGCAGCATAAGGTATGAAAATAAGTCTGAGAATCTCGTCTTTATATCTCTGTGGGCCGTTATCGGTGGACGTACGTATAGGTCCGTACGTCTACCGATACTTATACCTGCCCAGACCATCAATCCATGTCTGCCGTAATGTAATTCTTCCTGCAGAAAAGCTGGGTTATTTCGTGTGCTGCATTCCCTCCAGAGAAGTATTCATCGATAGTCAAACTCCAAATAAGTACTCATCGATAGTCAAACTCTAGATAAGTACTCATCGATAGTCAAACTCCAAATAAGTACTCATCGATAGTCAAACTCTAGATAAGTACTCATCGATAGTCAAACTCCAGACTGAATCTCGACTTGTCAGGGAAGATAACTTGACTTCGCTCGTCGTGTCCGCAACCACGATGTTCCTCAGCCCAGTTTCTACAGGCCCTACGGTGTCGTACGGCTAAAGGGACACACACCATTGGTCTGTGTGCTAAAAGTCACCTTAGTGAAGGTGATTGCGGACAGTTTGTGCTGACAACCTGCGTCACGAAAAGCTGTCGTAGGAGCTGAGTAGCATTTTGCCGCATATTCTGATGGGCTGTTAACAACAGATAACGGTCGTCCCTTGCTGTAGTTGCTCTTGGATGGCCTTGAACTTGCCTTCTTCGAACACATCCACACAGAGGACATTGGAGTATGACACTCCGTGATATCCCAATGGCTTCTGCTACCACCCGCTGCGTCTATCATACTTCCAGCCTGCCCTGATATGCTGGATTCCACGCCGCTGATTCCGGTAAATCATGCTATTGAGACATCGTTCGAACCCCAGATGAAATGTCACGATAAACGCGGAAGAATAAGGAAACACCCGTTTTTTTTTATCTCAGTCTGTGATTTAGGCATTCTGACATCGCAGATTCTAATTTGCATAAGTATATGCATGATTCGGCTGTCTACGCCACATTCAACTTGCGTTTCCCACGTTTCGGTAAGACATCACACGACTGGCTTGCATATTGTCGTTAAAGTCACACGCTCTCTTAATTATTTTGAGTAGTGTAAGATGAATACACAGTAAGCTCGTGCGATTTTTCAAGAAGATAGTTTGACAACATGTCAGATAATTATCAATGCTAAAATCTGTGCATCACAACCAACGCTCATGATAATGCGCTCTCAGCATCAGTTCTTGAAGAATGCTGAACATCTGCGTCACACTGGTTTTTGCTTTTTATGCAGAACTTTACCCCAGCACTCTGTTCCTTCATCTCTGTGTGACACTGACTGCACAAAGTGAAACAGGAAGGTGGGTGGTGCTGATCGAACCGGAGGTGGGCATTACGTAATGCGTTTTGCATTGGTTATGAAAAACTCTGAATGTTGTAGAAGTGACGTCTGTGGGAATTGCATGCAGCAGCAACACTGCAGAGACTCCAACAAGAACGCACGGTAGGTGTAACGTATACTCTAGATTTAGTTTCTTTTTGATTTTACTATCTCTTGTTATTTTATTTTCCTATGCAAAATTATCTTCTCACTTAACGAGATGTTGTTTCTCCCGCTGAATTATATGTGCGTGGTGGTATGCAGTATATATATATATATATATATATATATATATATCATATCCACGTACTGAGAGAACTGGTTGAGAGAGCGAGGGAATATGAACTTCCATTGTGCATGGCTTTTATCGATTATTATGAAAAAGCCTTTGATTCGGTGAAACCATCAGCAGTTACCACGGCTCTGAAGTCCTGCGGTATTGAAGATGCATACATTGATATTGTTAATAACATCTATGGAAATGCAAGTGCAAAGATTCGGCTGTTTGAAAATACAACACACATAGAGATTGGAGGGGAGTGAGACGGGGTGACACCATGTCTCCGAGGCTCTTTGATGCCACATTGGAAAATGTCCTTCAATCACTGAACTGGGAAAACAAAGGGATAAAGATTAATGGAGATTATCTAACCCACCTTCGTTTTGCTGATGACGTAGTCATTTTTGCAACTACCCCATCAGAGCTGCAGAGTATGATCCAGGAACTTGCTGACAAGGGTAAAGAGGTGGGATTGGGGATGAACTTTCGGAGGACAAAAGTGATGTTCAGTGCTTTTACAGGAAATGAAGATTTATCGATTGATGGAGAAAAACTGGAGATAACAGATACGTGTGTTTATCTTGGACAGCAGATATCAAGTAAGGGTCACATTGGTGAAGAAATTAAGAGGCGTACAAAACTTGCCTGGAGAGCTTTTGGAATAAACAGCATAATTTTCAAGAGCAATATGCCATTATGTCTTAAAAGAAAAGTGTTTGATCAATGCATCCTTCCAGTGCTTACGTATGGTGCAGAGACGTGGACCTTAACTAAAAGAGACATAAAAGGCTGCAAACAACTCAAAGAAGCATGAAGAGGTGCATGCTTGGCATAACCAGGAGAGATAAGAAGAGAAAAATGACGAGAGTGGAAGACATCATGATCAGAGTTAAATCCCTGAAATGGCAATGGGCTGGACATGCTGCCAGAGGGACAGACCATAGATGGACAGCCGAAATTTTAGATTGGATTCCAAGGGACAGGAAAAGACCCAGAAAAAGACCACATGGGAGATGGGTGGATGAAATTCGTAAATATGCGGGAGTGACATGGAGGAGACTGGCACAAGACAGACCGTTGTGGAGGAAACTTGGGGAGACCTTCGTCCAGCAGTGGATTGATAATGGTTGACAATGATGATGATGATGATATATATATATATATATATATATATATATATATATATATATATATATGGGATGTAAGGTCAGGTGATGCGTAACATCACAGCCTCTCCTTGACAAATGTCAACCCCGCCTTCTCGTGGTGCATCCTGTTCCCACTAAAGGGGCTCTGACGACCGCCCATAGCGGTATAACTATACCATCGGGATTAGAGGAAATTCTATCCCACACTCACCAACCCGCTTGGCCAGCGTGGTGAGTTATGGCCAAACCCCTCCAAAATGATTCCACAACTTAAATCTTGGCCCTCAGTCTCCGGCAGCTGGAATGTACCTGGCCAAGGCAGCGGCCAGTGCGACATGAAGGCAGAGGGTGCTAAGAATCCCCGGAGGACCGGACTAGGCTGCCATCTGATGCTGACCTTGGCTACTTACAATGGACGCTCCCTATCTTCTGATTCAAGGCTTCTTGAATTGGAAGAGGAACTACAAAGGATCAAGTGGGACATCGTGGGGCTAAGTGAGGTAAGGAGAAAAGGAGAAGATCTCATCGAACTGAAAAGTGGACATCTCTTCTACTATCGTGGGACAGATACTGGCAGAACTAGTGGTGTTGGATTTATAATAAACAAGAAACTGAAGGATAAAGTTGTAGAAGTTGAAAGTTCCTCTGACAGAGCTGCACGACTTGTTATCCAACTCTCGAAAAGATACCAGGCTCAGATTATTCAAACTTATGCACCCACCACAAGTCATCCTGAAGAAGAAATTGAAGAATTTTATGAGGAAATTTGTCATCTAAATAATAAAGGTAAGCAGCACGTGAAAATAATTATGGGACATTTCAATGCAAAAATAGGGCAACGGCAACAGAATGAAACTTCAGTAGGTAAATTCGGTCATGGCAACAGAAACCAGCGTGGAAATACTCTCGTTGAGTTTGCAGAGGCAGAAGGGTTTTTCATCTTGAACTCCTTCTTCAAGAAAAAGCCACACAGGAAATGGACATGGAGACATCCAAATGGGACGACAAGTGAAATTGATTTTATTATGTGTAACAAAAAATTCGTCATAGAAGACTGCAGTGTGCTAAACAAGTTCAACACAGGTAGTGACCATAGATTGGTGAGATGTAAGATGCACCTCAACACTAAACTTGAACGTGGCAAGCTCATAAGACAAACAAAATCTATTGACATAACCAACCTTAAAAAAAACATAATACCTTCAAGTTAGAACTGAAGAACAGGTTCTCTGCTTTAGAAGGCCTAACATCGGAAGAAGTGGACATCTCTGAAGTTAACAGAAAAGTAACCAAAGCTCTTATGGAAACAGCAACAAAATTAGCTGGGTCTAAGAACAAGTTGCATGTGAACAAATTATCAGGAAAAACCAAAATGTTGATGCAAAAAAGAAGAGAGATGAGGACAACTAAAGAAGATGTGACTTCCAAAGTGGAATATATAGAGCTATGCAAGACAGTAAGAAAAAGTATCACTGAAGACGTAAGGAAATTCAACTGTGAACTAGTGAGGAAAGCAATTGAAAACAACCAAAGCCTAAAGATAGCAAAGGGACATCTCAGTAAGGGAAGAAAACAGATTATGGCACTGAGAAAAGAAGATGGTTCTGTAACAAGAAATAGAGGCGAAATTTTGACAAGAGTGAAAGATTTCTACTCCAAATTATATGAAAGGGATGATATATGCACTCCAGACATCATGAAAGATACCAGTACCAGAGTTCCTCCAGTCCTTCCAGCAGAAGTTGCACATGCAATCAAGAACATGAAGCGAGGAAAAGCTCCAGGAGAAGATGGAATTACTGTAGACATCATACAAGAAGCAAGTGGAGAAATCGAAACAGTACTCGCCCAAATTTTCACTCGATGCCTTAATGAAGGAAAGATTCCTGAGGATTGGAACACCGCTACAATGATCCTGCTACATAAGAAAGGTGACATTGAGGATCTCGGAAACTATAGACCTATCAGCCTCCTATCAGTAGTTTATAAAATCTTCACTAAAGTTCTTTCACACCGCTTGAAGGTAACACTGGACATGGCTCAACCGAGAGAACAAGCTGGATTCAGGAGTGGCTACAGCACAATAGATCATATCCACGTGCTGAGAGAACTAATTGAAAGAGCGAGGGAATATGAACTTCCATTGTGCATGGCTTTTATCGATTATGAAAAAGCCTTTGATTCGGTGAAACTATCAGCAGTTACAATGGCTCTGAAAACCTGCGGTATTGAAGATGCATACATTAATATTATTAATAACATCTATGAAAATGCAAGTGCAAAGATTAGGCTGTTTGAAAATACAACACACGTAAAAATTGGAAAGGGAGTGAGACAAGGTGACACCATATCTCCGAAGCTCTTTAATGCCACATTGGAGGGTGTTTTTCAGTCGCTGAGCTGGGAAAACAAGGGGATAAAGATTAATGGAGACTATCTAACCGACCATCGTTTTGCTGATGACGTAGTCATTTTTGCAACTACCCCATCAGAGCTACAGAGTATGATCCAGGAACTTGCTGACAAGAGTAAAGAAGTGGGGTTAAAAATGAACTTTCAGAAGACAAAAGTGATGTTCAATGCTTTTACAAGAAATGAAGATTTATCGATTGATGGAGAAAAGCTGGAGATAACAGACACGTACGTTTATCTTGGACAGCAGATATCAAGTGAGGGTCACATTGATGAAGAAATTAATCGGCGTACGAAACTTGCCTGGAGAGCTTTTGGAAGAAACAGCATAATTTTCAAGAGCAATATGCCATTATGTCTTAAAAGAAAAGTGTTTGATCAATGCATCCTTCCAGTGCTTACGTATGGTGCAGAGACGTGGACCTTAACTAAAAGAGACATACAAAGGCTGCAGACAACTCAAAGCAGCATGGAGAGGTGCATGCTTGGTGTAACCAGGAGAGATAAGAAGAGGAACTCGTGGATCCGAAAAATGACAAGAGTGGAAGACATCATGATCAGAGTTAAATCCCTGAAATGGCAATGGGCTGGACATACTGCCAGAAGGACAGATCATCGATGGACAGCCGAAATTTTGGATTGGATTCCAAGGGACAGGAAAAGACCCAGAAGAAGACCACATGGGAGATGGGTGGATGAAATTCGAAAGTATGCAGGGGTGACATGGAGGAGACTGGCACAAGACAGACCGTTGTGGAGGAAACTTGGGGAGACCTTCGTCCAGCAGTGGATTGATAATGGTTGACAATGATGATGATGATATATATATATATATATATATATATAGGCGCGCTCAAGTATACGGAGGAGCTTCGTTTTATATGTAATAGGTTCTTCCTGATTATTGATATGCGATTTACCTACGTTTCTACGATATTACGATAGTACGAAAGTTCGGGCTATCAGTAGTTGTGTTATTTTGGAGTGTGTATTTGAGTAATACCAGGAGCTCCCCAATAAAAGGTTAAAAGTGAGTACGTTTACTTAGTTCATTTTATTGTTAGACCTCTGTCTGGCCTTTAAGTCTATTTCATTGAGTGTTTACGTTAAGTTCAGGGTATATTGTGTTTACCGCTCTAATAAGGAGCCTTCAAGGTACTAATGTACTAAAACCGAAGTTATATTACTGATATTCAAGATAATGAGGAACGCTGAGTAACAATAAATTCCATATTCTTGGAATTTATTGCACGTGCGTGTCTTACCTAAACGAACTCTAGCACTTTGAAGATTAAGCACACTTTAGCTACGTCAAGTCACCTTTCAATAACCCTAACGTGACTTAACGTAAGCTTTGCTGCACTACACTTCCAGCCTGAGAATTTCATTCATTATATAGGGTTTTACGTTTCGAAGAAAACGGCCGGTGCAGGCGTTTGAAGAGAAGACGTGATTCGGATATGGGTTCCCAAAAGCGAATGAAATCCTATCTAGAAACATTTGAACAATGTTCATTTTATAGAGATTTTCATCTTATTGAATTAATATTTGGAAATTCCTATTCATGTATTGTGTCCTTCATTTATCCTCCAAAAGAGTAATGCTCCTATACATCGTGTCCGGTCAACTAAGGAAAACATATAGGAATTCGAGAGTTTTGAGCTAATGTCCCACCCTGCTTATAGTCCGGAACTTGCGCTTTCGGACTACCACTTATTCCGATCCATGGCACATTTTCTACTTGGGAAACCCTTCCAAAACATTCACCATGTTGAACTACTTGGGGTCCAAGATTTTTTGCCTTAAATCCAAAGGAATTTCTTTGCAGAGGCATTCAAGATATGGCATCACGGTGGTACTGAACCATCAAACACGATGGACTCTATTTCGAAGATCAAACTTTTACGTTTATGCATTTATACATGTTCTCATCAACTGTTGGAAAACGTCAATGTATTTTGAAGCGCCCTGGTACTTACAGGCATTAACTGTTCATTGGATACATTTTAAGAACTTAAATTTTAGCACATCACCGAATCATCTAGTACTTCGATATCTGAAGGCAGAAGATTCGCTTAACAAGAATACTCTTCAAGTCTTACAACTCGACAACACTTTAAGGCTTCAATATCAATGAAGCGAAATGTTCAACGTGAAAGAATTAATTAAATTATATGAGATCAAACGCTAATCGTGTAACATCAGTGTAGTCTGAGCTCTCTGAACATCTCTTTACAAAGCAATTGCAACAATTGCAACGATCTCACAGCCTAGCCGACTTCTAACGAGAGCCCTGATACAATCGCAAATATCACTCTTATTGGAATCAAACACATACCCTTGACCTAGCATCAGGGTGCTAAATCAACATTCAGCGAGAGAGAGACTGTAGCGTTAAGATCAAAAACTGCTTAAGCAGAATGATATGAGATAACACTAACCAAAAAGGAAAATACGGTATATGACGCAACTTAACTGGGTAAATATAAATACGGTATCTTTCTTTTGACATAAATCTGTTACATAGTAACCGTCATTAATGATAAGCACACCGGACAAAAAATTATTCACCCTTAACGGAAATGACAGTAGGAAGTTAAAGATTTCACATAGTGCGCCGTGACAGCATTGTTGGGAGATAAATAGCACTGACGTGGTCTACAGAATCATTTATGCTTCATGCAATGATGAAGAGCAACGTGTGTGTTGAATTTAGTGTGCAATATGGGTCGTAAGACAGACTTTACTCAGTGGCAAAAGGGAGCTATCGTGTTTGGCCGTGCCCACGGATACAGAGTGAATGAAGTCGACCAATTTGTTGGTGTGTCGAAGAGTCCTGTCAAGCGGGTCTACAAACAGTGGCGTAGTTCGCAGTCAACTGAAATTCGGAGACGTAACTGTGGCCGGAAAACGATTCTCACCAACAGGGACCCGCCATGTTTCACGCCTGGTAGCTGTAAATCGGTTTCAAGCCAGGCAACAACTGCTCCAGTCAATGAAAGTCAATTTCAATCATTTCCGAAAGGACATTGCGACGAGAACTGCGTACGATGGTCATCTGGAGCAGAGTAGCACGGGAGAGGCCTCTTTTAACAGCAAGTCAAAACGTCGCACGTTATCAATGGGCCCAGAGGCACCAAACCATTACTGTGGAGGATTGGAAACGCGTAATTTGGTCCGATGAGTCTCGTTTTTATTTGTATACCAATAACTGGAGGCGAGGAGTGCATCGCAGGTCCAATGAAGTCTTTAATCCTGATTGTGTCGAAGGTGTTGTTCAAGCTGGAGGGGGTTCTGTGATGTTTCGGGGATATTTTTTTGTACCACGAAATGGGCCTTTTCGTTGCAGTGACGATGAATTTCATCCAGCATGCGTACCTCCGCATTCTGAATGACGAAGTGTTGCCCTTTGCCCTACATCTCCAGTAGCAGCATCACATCGCCACTCCTGTCTTCCAAGACGACATTTGCCGTGTGCACAAGGCTAAAACTGTGTCTGAGTGGCACGACGAACAATCAGCAACGCTGTCTCCCCTCGACTGGCCAGCTAAATCCCCAGATTTAAATCCTATTGAAAATCTGTGGGATCATTTGGAACGGAAGGTGAAACACCGGAATAGACACCCACGTACTCTGGCGGAACTTCGGGACCAGTTGACGCAAGAGTGGTTTCAAATCGATGTTCAATACATCCACAACTTCGTGAAGTCTCTGCCACACGGGATTCATGCTGTTATCAAGGCAAGAAACACCGTCACTCTTTATTAGATAAGTTCTACCATGAGCGAGTAATTTTTAGCCCGGTGTGTTTAGTTTTTTTTATGTACCAGGTGATCCAAAAGTCTTGCACATTTTGAAAACGTAATAACTCGCGGAGTTTTGAGAGTAGGGCAACGCGGTTTGCGAGGAAATGATCAGAATGACATCGGGTTTTGTATGAAATCACATAAATCTTTACTCATTTTACTTACATTTTTCATCGCCAGATGGCGCACAACCACAGGTTGGAAGTGTCGAGAAAAATAGACACCTGATTTTACCAGGTTAGATAACTCATTGTACCAGGTGTTCAATGTGATGGCCGTCCTATTCCAGCACTGCCTGCAGACGAGAGAAAACACCATGGACGGCATTGAAGAGCATGTCCGGTGGTAGAGCTGCCACATGGTGTGGAATGGTATCTTTCAGCATGGCCAATGAAGTGGGGCGACATCTGTACACTTGTAATTTTAGGTAACCCCAGAGCCAGAAATTGCAGGGTGTCAGGTCTGGTGACCGAGGAGTCCAGGCCTTCGGAAAGTGTCGGCTGCTCAACACACAATTTGCGCCAAACGTCACTTGCAGCAGTTGCCTAACGGAACGTGCGATGTGGGGTGGTGCTCCATCCTGCATAAATGTGCACAGATTCACTGCATCCCGCTCTTGCAAGCTAGGGATAAGGTACGTTCGTAACATGTTCGCATAACGTACACATGTCACTGAAACGGTTTCGAAGGAGGTGCCGCGGACCTCTTCAAATACAAAAAGGACCGATAATGAAGGAAGCCGTGAATTCACACCACGCTGTCACTTTCGGCTGATGAAGTGGCGCTTCAACGACTGCTCGGGGATGTTCCGTGACCCAGATGCGGAAGTTGTGCGTGTTTACCGCTCCGTTTAGGGAAAAGTTTGCCTCAGAAGTCCATAAAACGTTCATCAGCCAGTTCTCGTCGACATCCATCTGTCGAAAAAAACCATGATGCAAACTCCTGACGCTGCACATAATCGCCAGCTTGCAGTTCTTCATGCCGTTTCAGCTTGTACGGGTATCTGTGCAGAATCCGTCATTGTGTTTGCCATACAGTCCCGATGGAATGCCTGTTTGCCGAGGAACATGGCGAGCACTGGAGTCGCCATGTGCGGATGACATTGCAATCACATCCATTTCCTGCGTAATCGTCTCTGCTGCAGCAGCACGTGTTCGTGGTCAACCGCTTCGTGGGCGTGCTGCCGATCCCGTTTCCTCGAATTTTTTCACCATTCGCCGCAGCGCAGCACTTTCCATCGGTCCTTTCCCACTTTCAGTGACCGGTAGGCTCTCCACGCAGCACTCGCACATTCAGCGTTGCAGTAGAACAATTTCACCAAGAGCGCTTTGTCCGGTAATGACAGCTTACTGACACGGACCGCTGTAACTTGTGGTTACTTCCCAGCTGCTGCTTTTATACCCACTATCCCAGATCTGTTCGCCTATGGCGCCATCTGGCAATGAAAAATGTAAGTAAAATGAGTAAAATTTTATGTGATTTCATAAAAAAAAAACCGATGTCATTCTGATCATTTCTACGCAAACCGCATTGCCCTACTCTCAAAACTCTGCGAGTTATTACGTTTTCAAAATGTGCTAGACTTTTGGATCACCCGATACTTTGAAATGCATAAAATACACAGTAATAAATGTTAAACTTTGTTGTTGTTTTTTTCAGACCGTGCTGTCGCTTAAAGCAAACCTCCGGGACTTTGAAGAAAACTTCCTTGAACCGTTGATGTCTTCTTTACCAAACTTAGAAAGCATAATTTTAAATAACGATTCATTGCTCACAATCTACGAAACAATAGGAAGAAACTGTTCCCTTCTGAGAGTTCTAAAAGTAAACCCCTGTCATCGCTTCTATTATGATAATCAGTGTAATGGCATTTCTTTCATAATGAAACACTGCCCACGTCTTGAAATCTTGGAGCATCCTCTTTCACTTCCAGCTTTGTACAGAATGCATAAAACCGATTTACAATGCATGAGAAGAGGAGGAGAAAGTTACTGGAAGACTTGCAAGAAATACTGCCTCAAATCTCTTCATTCGTTGTCTCATGTTAACCCGCTGTACGATGCATTAGAAATCTTAACCGCCACGTGCCCGCATATAAGCGACTTGAGTATAAACAATGTGACCAAGAGCGAAGAACTGCGCATGATTTCAAACTTCAATCACTTACAAAACATACGGCTTGGAAAAATCTCTGCAATTACACCGAGCTCTTTCAACGAGTTTTTAAGATTAAAAGGAAGTCAGCTTACCAGTTTAGAATTCAGTAACGCATCACATGTATCAGTGACGACCTTAATCGAGTGTTGTTTTGGCCTACAGTCGCTGAATATGAGCAAATGCAATTATTCTTGCTTCAAACAAAGCACATTTCCGTGCAAATCCGATCTTCCCTATCTGGAAAATCTTGAATTTAACGATATTCGCTTTGATATTCAAGAGAATGCCGACAGTTTGAAGTTGTTCCTTTTATCTGCTAAAAGACTAAGATGTCTTGTGCTATACGGATGTGTTGGTCTCACAAGTACATTCCTTAAAAGTTTAGACATGTACCGCATTTACGAATTAAACGTCAGTTGGTCGGACATACGAGTGGATTCCGTAAAAGAATTCTTCTTACGCGGAAATCTTAAGACACTGACCATCGAATTTTCAAGGATACATGAGAGTAATTACGAAACTTTCACCAGATGTCCACCAGGAGCATTTCCTTTCAGAATTAAATGCTAGTTGTCCAAATTGCTGAAGGATTCTCTGAGATAACCTTTTCTGACGTGGAAGTCATCCTCAAGGAACCTCTAAATTTTCAAAAGTACCTGAGAGCAATTATGAGACTTTAAGCCGATGTTCATCAGGAGCATTTCCTTTCACAATTAAATGCTAGTTGTCCAAATTGCTGAAAGATTCTCTGAGAGAACTTTTTGAAAGCGGAAGTCATCCTCAAGCAATCACTAAATTTTCAAAAGTACCTGAGAGCAGTTATGAAACTCTAACCCGATGTTAATCATGAGAATTTCCTTTCGGAATTAATTACTAGTTGTCTAAATTGCTGAAGGATTCCCCGAGATAACTTTTTTGACGTGTAAGCCATCCTGAAGTAATCTCCAACTTTTCAAAAGTACCTTGGAGCAATTTTTTTTATGAAACTTTAACCCGATGTTAATCAGGAGCGTTTTATTTCAGAATTAAATGCTAATTATGCACGTTGCTGAAGGATTCTCTGAGAGAACTTTTGAAAACGGAAGTCATCCTCAAGTAACCACTAAATTTTCCGAAGTACCTGAGAGCAATTGTGAAACTTTAACCCGATGTTCATCAGGAGCATTTCCTTTCAGAATTAAATGCGCCGCCCCGGTGGCGCAGTGGTCTAAGCGATGACTTCTGATCATTCGTCCGAGATGGGTCTGGGCTCGAATTCCGGTGATGCATGGAAGCTGTGTTTGTCTTATGGCGCTGGCTCTCTCACCTTTCCCTGGAACCAGTGGCCCTAAATTAGGGACGGACAACTGCTTATGGCCCATTGAGTTGCTCACAGTGGTCGTTAAACCTCCAATCAAAGAAAAAAATTAAATGCTAGTTTTCCAAATTGCTGATTGATTCTCTGAGATAAAGTTTTCGACGTGGAAGTCATCCTCAAGTAATCTCTAAATTTTCAAAAGTATCTGAGTGCCATTATGAAACTTTAACCCGATGTTCATCAGGAGCACTTAATTTTAAAATTAGATGCTAGTTGTCTAAATTGCAGAAGGATTCTCTGAGAAAACTTTTTCGACGTGGAAATCATACTCAAGTAACCACCGAATGTTCGAAGCTACCTGAGAGCAATTATGAAACTTCAACCCTGTCTTTAGCACGAGGAATTCCTTTAAGAATTAAATGGCAGTTGTACAAATTACTGAAGGATTCTTTGAGAGAACTTTTTCGACGTAGAAATCATCCTCAAGTATTCACCAAATTTTCAGAAGTACCTGAGAGCAATTATGAAACTTTAACCCGATGTTCATCAGAAGCATTTTCTTTCAGAATTAGTGTCAGTTGTCCAAATTGCTGAAGGATTCTCCAAGACAACATTTTTCGATTTGGAAATCATCAAGTAACCACCGAATTTTCGAACATACCTGGGAGCAATTATGAAACTTTAACCCTGTCTTTGGCATGAGGAAATCATTTAAGAATTAAATGCTAGTTGTCTAAATTTCAGAAGGATTCTATGACAGAACTTTTGCTACGTGAAAGTCATCCGCAACTAAACTTCGAATATTTAAGGGTAGCTGAAGAAAGTTATGAAAATTTAACTTAATGTTCTTCTGCTTAATTGACTGACAGTAGAGATGGAAACCAAACTCGATTCTAGTTGGTCAGATATAGTGATGGATTCTTTTTCTTTTTCTTTTTTCTTTTGTTCCACAGTTGGTTTAGATATAGTACTACGAATATTTCACCAGGTCTTTATCGAGACTAGCTCAGTAAAGAGAACTCAATTCAGTGCAAATTCTTTAAATGAACTGGCGGACTTTCTGAAAAATATTTTGTTACGGGCAAATCATTTGCAACATATTAGCCTTTGTATTTTGAACAATTCTTGAGTATATCTATAAAACAATCCCGTTATTTATCAAAAGAATAAAGAGATAAGATGAACAAAAGGCAGAATTGGAAGATAATCTTACTATTGCAATTTCTTTGCTACAGTATGATTTCCCACCAGAAGATAACAGTTTTTGCACTGTAACAATAACTCGTAGCCACATTTTGTTCTAGATTTCTTACCTTCTAAAGCGCATGTCAAA
This sequence comes from Macrothele yani, assembly GCA_039090855.1. Classification (NCBI taxonomy): domain Eukaryota; kingdom Metazoa; phylum Arthropoda; class Arachnida; order Araneae; family Macrothelidae; genus Macrothele; species Macrothele yani. The sequence goes on along the minus strand of CM076989.1, from coordinate 128,199,674 downwards.
TATCAAATCATATCAGTTTATTAGCCCATACAGGGAAATCAAATAGCCTTTATTACACTCAAAATGTTCTTATAGCGTATAAGCCCGTTCATTTTTGTGGTGTAGTACGCATAAAGATTCTCCAAGCTTCCGCTCTCCACTGAGAGGCTTTTCCAAGGCAATGGTAGAACATAAAATTCAGGAAATTAGAACACGTGAGAAACAAAGATGACTTTTTTTTTTTTAAAATAACGCGGCTAACATCACGAGCAATATTACGTGAATTTTTTAAAATGCAATTATACGATGTGTTGCAATGTGTTTTCACTTTTTAATAACGCATGCCAGATCATTGGTAGCTCCATAGAGACCATATCATTGCACGCTAGTTTGCTGGAGAGTGTTACTGTTCCCCTGATGGCAGTCTCTTTAAAGTTCGTGTAAGTGCCAGTTCTTCTAATATTGTTCGATACAAGAGCGGCCGATGAATTCAAACTTCTCTGGCGAGGGCTGTATTTTGCACGTATTGGAGGACACTTTGCATGCGTTCTTTACATTTAGTATCTCAGGATCGCTTTGTCATTCCGATATACACAACATTGACAAAAGTCACCGGACACCTAGAAAAGAAACACAGCATAGCATTTATTGACATACATTAGTACGGTATCGGTCCACCTCTGGCCTTAATGCATGCACTGACCCTTTGAGACATGCTTTGGACAAGGTTTTGGAACACAGCGGTTGGAATGCGCTTCCATTCAGTACATAATGCTGCCGCTAACTGTTGCTTAGTAGTAGGCCTTGGTTCCAAACTTCCTATGCGGCGCTCTAATTCATCCCATAGGTGCTTTACGGGATTAAGATCAGGGCTCTGTACTGGCCAGTCCACACACGATACGGAATTACCGTCATACCATACCGAAACAGTCCTTGCTTTATGGCTCGGTGCATTATCCTGCTGGTACCAACAAGGCTCGTATTGCCACAGAGTTGGTAGGGCATAATTGTCCAGAATATCGAGGTAGACGTGGTCGTTAACAGGCTTGTCCACGATAACCAAATGGGCCGAGACCATACCACGAAAAACACCCCCTACACGATTACACTGCCAGCTCCAAACTTGACCGTATAAACAGTACACTGTGGTAATAACGTTCCCTCGCCTGCCGCCATACCTACACAAAGCCATCAGACTGATGGATCGTGTATCTGGATTCATCAGTCCATAGGACCCGTTTCCATTGATTTACGGTCCACGATAAATGTTCTTTACACCATGCTAAACGACGAGTAGCATTCCCAGTGGAGATGAAAGGCTTATGAGCAGCCGCACGACCACGGTAACGTATGGAACGAAGTTCTCTGCGAATGGTATGTGTACATACTGAGGTTCTAGCATTTTTACTCACCTGTACACTGAGGTCTTTGGCGTCACTCCGTCGATTAGTTGTAACGACTCTCCTGAGGCTTCGACGTCCTCTATCACTGATTTTCGTTGGTCTGCCGGTACGCTTTGCTGCTTCAGGTACGCGATGTGTCTTCCACTTATGCAGTACATCCAAAACAGTTTATTTGGGTATGTTCAAACGCTTCTCGGTTTCTCTTATGGACAACCCACTAATATAATATAACACCCAACAATCTTTCCTTTCTCAAAGTCATTTCTCTCCTGCCACAACATTATAACTCAATCTCACAGTGCTATATGATAGCGGTCAGCTACAGGCTTGTTTTATACCGTTTGCAGCCGTACCGCGCTTCTTAACAACGCAGCGGATCCGTTCATTTGCTTTTGAAGGGTTGTCCGGTTATTTTTGTCAATATAGTGTATCTTTTCTATTTCCTAGCCTTTAGATCTTCTCTATAAATATTATAAATTTCTTTATTGTTTATTTAGGTAGCCGGGATTTCATACGTTACACGCTCTGTAGAACCATATTCCAAACGCAGAAAGTTTGTACTCTTTTGGGCAGTGTGAATTACTAGGCCAGTTCAAGAAAGACTTGAGCGGAAATTTATAAACATGTATGTACGACTTGAACTAAATATAGCTGTGGTTCTTTTCAAAGTAATCTCCTCCAGAGGCAATGCACTTGTCCAAGCGTCGCTGCCACTCCTCAAAGACGTACTGGAAGCCATCTTTCTGCATCCCTTTCAGAACACCCTCTGAAGCTTTGGCTACCTCTTTTGTTGACGTAAACCTGCGTAATCGCAAGTTCTTTTCCGGAGTTGAGAACAGAAAAAATAGTCAAAGGATGCTAAAGCTGGACTGTATTGGGGGCATGGAAGCGTTCCCATACCTTTTTTAGCCAAGAAGGCAGTGACTTTCTGCACCCCGTGAGGAGACGAGCGTTATCATGGTAGAGTTTCCAACCATTTTGATGAACGTGTGGACACTTCTTACGGATATGTGCGATCAGCTTTGTCAAAACAGACACGTAATAATCCGCATTAGCCATGGTATTCGGCGGCACGACATTCTTGTACACCATTTCTTGGTAATCAAAGAAAGGGATTACCATTACTTTGCAGTCAGACTTTTCACATCTTGCTTTTTTTGCCTTTGGAGATGACGGAGTTTTTCACACAGAGCTCGTTTTTAGCAATTTCTTGCTTCAAAGATTCACACACCTCAAGACGCGTTTATTTTTGTTCAGGCGTGAGTAACCGGGGAATTCATCTTGCACTGACTCACGTCATGTGTAGTTTCTCACTGAGTATAGTGTGGGCACTTCCAACTGAAATCTGTAAATGCTCAGCCATTTGTCTCACTGTGAACTGAAAATCCTCACGAATAACAGTCGCGGCTGCAGTGCCTGCTATCTAAATCTAATCAGTAACCGTTGGCGGCACCCCAGGTCCAGCTTGTTTGTGAAACGATTCGCAGCCTTCGCAAAATTATTTTAACCGCCACTGTGATGTACGATGTGGCATCACACTCTCGCCATATGCCTGCACCAACATTCGTACCCTTCCGTATTCGTCTTTCTCTAAACGAATGCAGAACTTCAAAGTAGCACGATGTTCCACTGTGATGTCTATGACTCGACTGAGAAGCGGGCACAAACAGACGCATCTTTACAGGTTTCTACTCAAGGTCACGTAAAATGCAACGGCTCTAAAAAGGTTCATTCACTCAAAAAACGGTTCGGAAAAGGTTCATACTGATCGGAAAGGGTTCATTCAAAGCAGCACGGCTCGGAAAAGGTTCATTCACTCAAAACACGGTTCGAAAATGGTTCATACGAATCGGAAAAGTTAATTCAAAGCAGCACGGCTCGGAAAAGGTTCATTCGATCAAAATAAAGCTCGGAAAGATTCAACGGCTCGGAAAAGGTTCATAGCCGTTTTCTCAAAACAAATTACTTTTCTGGAGAAAAAAAAGCCGTTTTCTAAAAAAATGGCTATGAACCTATTCCAAGCCTTTTCCTCCAAAAAAGGCTTGGAAAGGTTCAACGGCTCGGAAATGGTTTATTAAAAGTAGCACGATGTTCCACTGTGATATCCATGACTCGACTGAGAATTGGGTGCAAACAGACGCTTTTTTACAGGTTTCTACTCAAGGTCACGTGAAACGCAATGGCTCGGAAAGGTTCATTCACACGGAGGGGAGTCGGGTGTGTGCTTGTGATGATGATTTTGTTTCCAATATGTAGCTATATTATTAAAAAAGCGCGCAAGTGTTTCTTGAGCAGGCCTCGTAGGAGAGACAAAGTTCGGCACTGCTCTATAAGCACTTCTTGAGTGTGCACTGTCTGGTGTACTTTGAAGTTACATAGCCTTTATTAATATTATTTTTGTTTCCTGATGCTCACTACAATTATGAAAGCTTTCTGAACCAGTGGCGCTTCGTGATCAGAGAAACAGGTAAAGTATTGCAAAATGAGAATCCACGAAAAAAAAGGAAGGTCAATTCTATCCTTTAAGGGAGCATATCGGTCAATGCTGTCGCCGTAAAACTGCTGTTTAGTATGGATCCAGAACACATGAAGAAGGATAAATAAACAGCACGGAAAGTGACGCTCACACCCGTAGCTACAGTATAAACACAGAGGGCGAAATCAGGAGAGCCATCTAAACTCAAATTCGCACTGCAAGGAAGTGGCGGCTGCTATCACTTTACCTCGATCATTGACGTCATTGGTTGCTATAGCAACCTCCTTATTCAGAAAAGTTATTTTTTTTTATTGGGGGGTTTAACTATCACAGTGAGCCACTCAATGGCCTATAGGCAGTCGCCCGCCCCTAATTTACTGCCACTGGTTCTAGGGATAGGAGAGAGCCTTAAGACAAACACAACATTCATGCCTCACCGGGATTCGAACCTAGACCCATCTCGGACGAATAATCAGAAGCCATCGCTTAGACCACTGGGCCACCGGGTGGCCTTTTTCTCTTAAAGTGCCTCTAACAGCCTAATTCGACCTTACTAGTTGCCCGGCACTTCCCTCCCTGCCATTTTCTTCGATAATTTTGCTGCTGTGCCTGCTTTTTTCTGCCGAGGGAGGATGCTGTATTTGGTTCGTTAAGAGCTTATTTACATTTCACACGAGGTATATCTCCTCCCCATGGCTGCTGATACTGCTGCTTCGTTTGCTGCCAAGTTAAAGAGATTTCGCTCGGTAGCCGCTCCTGGTGGTCATGCTGCTCCGGTGCATTCTCCTAGGATCTCGGTTGCTTCCCGTGCTGACTCAGCGACGGTGCCTATGGATACTTCTTCTGCTCCTGAGCTTGTTTCTCCCAGTGGTGCTGAACTCTCTTCATCTACTGTAATTCCCGTTTTGTCTGGCGGTGCTTCGGTGCCTTCTCTTCTCTAGACTTCGTCTAACGCTCCCAGTGATTATGCCTCAGCCACTTCTGGCGGTGTCACTCTGTCTTCATGTTGAGTACCAGCTCAGCTTTTGGATCCTGGTGTGTCCTTTTCTCGTTCGAACGATGTTCTTCGTGTGACTATTCAAGAAAGCTTGTCTACAGGTAAGGATCTTTTGCTTCGTCAACGTCTTGGGCTAGTTTTTCAAGCTCTACAAGACACTTCCTTTAAGCTTTACTCTTCAGCATTGAAACGTGTTCTTCCCCCAAGTGCCATAACCCATGTAGCTCGGAAGCCGCTCTCTGTTGTGTGTCTTGCCACGTCGGAACACGTTGCCCGTATTCAATCTACTAGCACTGTTGTGCGCGAATGCACTCTGTTTGGAGTGCCTCTTTCTCAGAATCCAATGCTCGTCACTCTATATCCTGTGGCTACAGAAATCTCTGATGCCTTGCTTGTGCGAGCCCTCTCGCAATGTAGTCCTGATGTAGGCTCTATTATCTCCCTTTCTGCTGCTCCTACAGACCCTGATGGCAAGCGTATTCTGTATCTTCGGCGACAGGATCGTTTAGTCTTCTCTTCGGAGGAAGCTGCTGCAGGGTGCCCTTCGTTCCTGGAATTTGTCATTGGACGACAACGCTTTCGTAACGAGATGCTCACGGTTCTATTTTTTAGTGCTTTCGGTGCAAAAACACCGGCCATACAAGGTCTCGGTGCCCTCATCTCTTTTCCACTTCTGTGTCAGTGCAACATCAAACACTCTCATCTTCAACTTTGCCTTTGGATCTCCATCAGCTTCCTCCGTTCCTGCCTTCGGAATCTACTCTTCCAGCTACCAGCTCACAGAGCGTGGTGTCGTCTCCTCCTACCACAGTCCATCTTTAACAGTTCGTTGCTTCTTAATCTAGTGCTCAGATGTCTGTTTCTTTACCTTTGCTAGATGTGCCTTCATTGGACACCAACATGCTGGAGCAATCCCCACCTGCTGCTACTGAATCACAGGACATTCCAGAGCTCAACTCCGCTTCTGGTTCCTCTGCCGCAGAAGCCCTTGATGATGGTGTTGCTGCTGTTTCTGACGCTTCTGAACCTGCGTTTTCCCCCACATGATCCAGTTACCCCATCAATACTTGACCTCCTGAATGATTCTAAATTTGAGTCGAATGCTGACAACCGTCTTCCAAAGATGTTGGGATCATCCCTTTAGTCGAACTTGCTGTTGGTCCTTCTGGTTTACCTTGCGCTTCTGTTCCGTCAGCTTTAGCACTACTTGCAGCTGAGGTCGCTTCGTCTGATTTCCTCCTTCTTCTCTGTGCTGTTTTTCACCTTTGCTGGAGAGATATCGAAGTCCTGGTATTCTATTTTGACAACCTTGACGACCGCACAGACCCATGGGCGAGCTTCTCTAAATACCGCTGTTTGCGGACTCATGAACGTTCCCACCTTCAACGTCAAGAACTTCCGGATTTCACATTTAGGTATGCGAAAGAAGTTTTCTACGACTGTGGTAATGATGTGTACTATCTAGATGATAATGACCTTGAACTCTATGATCTTGCTGTCCATGTTTCTGTCAACGATTCTGTAACTTTTCGTAAGAATTATTGTAATTTTCTGCTTACTTTTCGAAAGCCTAGATCATAGACTTTGTTTCTCGCTCGCCTATTTTTGGCGAGTACCTCACGCTTACTACTTGTATTGTGCTTGGATTTATATCTTACTCTGGACGATTCCTTGGCTAATAGACTTTTTTTATTACCTTTTTTTTATGCTGTGGTGCTCCCAGCCTAGTTCTCACTGCATATTCACACGTTTGTATATACAGGGTGATCCATTTAAACCAGTACCCTGAAAAAACCTTACATTTTTGCAAGGGATTGCTCAAGAAATTCTTCTTTTTTTCAATAGAAGCAGCAAGTCCTGGAGAATGAAAACCGCCACCGTGAAGAAGATTGTTAACCGTAACTGTAACTCAGCTCGTGATTTGTTTGTTGTTGCGTTGTCATTCACTTGCGTGCATTCGGAAACATGCAGTACTCTGTTCCAAAGCGTGTTTTTTTAGTGAAATCGTATTGGGTAACCAATTCTGTCATCAAAACGCAACGAGCATTTTGAAGAGAGTTTGTAGTTCGAAAAGTGCCAAGCAAGTCAACAATTCTGTCGATGGCAAACAAACTGGAGCAAACCGGTTCTCTTCTCAGCGGTAGCGGTAGACATCACCCTTCGATGCCCCAAACGCGTGTGGATGATGTTCGGCAACGTTTACTTCAATCTCCGACGAAATTGTTGCGCACATTAAGCCAACAGACAGGATATTCATACGGAACTTGTCAAAGGGAAGCAAAAAAAGCGAATATTCGACCATTTAAAGTGCACGTAATCCATCAGCTGCAGGAACCGGACAAGGGAAAGAGAGTAAGTTACTGCAAATGGTTTCAAAATATTCTTAATTTGCAATCTGATATTCTCTCATCACATGGTTTACGGATGAAGCCTGGTTTCATCTGTCAGGCTACGTCAATTCGCAAAATAGCAGATACTGGGCTGCCGAAAACCCACATGTTATGTGTGAAACACCGATGTATTCACAAAAGGTTGGTGTATGGTGTGCGGTTTCGTCTACGAAAATTATTGGCCCCATTTTTTTCTCTAAGACTGTCAACACTAATTTGTGGAACAACTTGATGACATTGAATTGACAGAGGGCTACTTTCAGCAGGATGGCGCTACGTCTCACACATCGAAAGTCTCAATGGAACTCATAACCAGCTTCTTTGATGACAGATTAATTTCAAAAAACATATGGCCTCCCCGATCTCCGGACTTAACTTCCCCTGACTTTTTTATGGGGCTACTTAAAGGATAGAGTTTACAAAACCCATCCAAAAACATTGGATGCATTGTGTGAAATAATCACTACTGAAATTGGCAATGCTACTGCTCGTACTCTACGTGAGACATCACGGAATACGGTGCGGCGTGTTCAACTGTGTTTACAAGAAAATGGAGGACAATTCCAACATTTGCTTTGATAAAATGATTCTCCAATACCACATGTATAATTCTCAACTTACTGCATGATTTTGTTGTTATTTATAAAAACGTTATAAGTAAATCCCATGGTAATGGTTTAAATGGATCACCCTGTATTTACACGTATTTGTCTTCTCTGTTGATATACCTATTTTAATTTCTCTCGTGTAGGGTACTGTGAATGCTCATGTATTGATTTTAATGTGTACACTTTGGCACAAAACAAGACAACAATAAAATAAAATAACCCTTCAATCATAAAAAAAATGATTGTTACTAAGAGAAACTTCGACTTGATTTTTTATCGCCGTTAGTCGGGATGACCATCGATGCTGACGGAGCTGCAATGAGAGAAATAGGAAATACTGACTTTAGTGCGTCCTGAGCTCTCGTTGCTCAGAATCTGGCAACGTTTACCTAAATCACTCAGTAAAAATCCTTCAAAGGAGTTACGTACATGGTGAAGACATCGAACAAAATATTAGTCACCTGCAGTAATATGTGGAATTGTTTAATATTTCTGAGGTTATAATTAGAATTCTATTTAATATTTCTGCGTTATATAATAATAAAATTCGTTGTATTTCTTTCTACGGGAAAAATTTAAGACTCAAAGTTTTGAAAAATTAAAATCAATGGGTCGAAAAACAGATATATATAATTAGAGTACAGCGTCGAAAATCCGAACTAATTAGGAGCACTGGTAGTTCGGATTATCGAACATGTAAAAAAATACAAAGACGCTAACATTTCTACATTATATTATCCAAATACATGTACCAAAAATAAGCAACTGTATAAAACAAAATATTACATAAGACAAAGGTTTTTTTTTATTATGCAATACAAAAAACAGGTTTGCCGCCTTCATTACTGCTGTGAATTTTTTTAAACATAAAGCACAAATTCCAAGACTTACCAATAATTACAAGCTGGTTCCGATTGGGGGTGTACTTCATGCTGAGTGTAGGGGGAATAGCTTTCGTCCCGGCTCACGGTGAACAATGGGGATGAGGAATGAAACAAGGGGTGGTAATGGGTCGTAAACTCTTAGCCTCGCAGGGAACAAGTGACTGGAGAATTTTTCGCATTTTGTCTCTTGAGTATCAGAAGTCACCTCCACCTTCGACACGTCACTCCCAAAATTAAGCGATTCCACTATCACCAAGTGCCGAGTTTAAATGAACGGACCATACATGAATTTTCCACCACCACAAAAAAAAAACAAAAAAAAAACAGGAGGAGAGCTTGTTTGCATTTTTGTCGTTCGGATTTTCGATGCTCTACTGTAATTGGCAAAAAGGTGTCGTAGCTCTTGGGCGGTCAAACTGACACAGCATCAAGAAAGTTGTTGAATTTGCAGGAGTCAGCAAAGGAACAGTTCTACGTGTTTATAAAGATTAGTGTCAGTCAAACTCGACTGCAAATATGAAGAAAAACTGTAGACGAAACACCATTTTGACAAGTCGTGACCGGGGCAGAATTTCTTGCCTGGTCAACGAAAACAGATTTCAAGCAAGGCAGGAACTCCTCCAATATGTTAACAATGGACCTCAAACTTTTATATCTGGACGAACATTGCGTAGGGAACTTCATCGAACTGATATCTAGAGAAGAGTTGCAAGACTGAAACCAATGCTAATTTCAGCTCACAAAAAAGCTCGATTAGTTTGGGCCAAAGCTCACACGACATGGACTGCTGATCAGTGAAAGCTGTCATACGGTCTGATGAATCAAAAGTTTGCCTATACTCAAGTGACGGATACTCAGGCTGTCATATGGTCTGATGAATCCAAATTTTGCCTGCATTCAAATGACGGATATTCAGGTTGTCATATGGTGTGATGAATCAAAATTTTGACTATACTCAAGGGTGTCATATGATCTGATGAATCCAAACTTTGCCTATACTCAAATGAAGGATACTCGGGTTGTCATATGGTGTCATGAATCCAAATTTTGCCTGTACTCAAGGTTGTTATATGGTCTAATGAATCCAAATTTTGCTTGTACTCAAGTGACGGATACTCAGGCTGTCATATGGTCTGATGAATCCAAACTTTGCCTGCACTCAAATGATGGATATTCAGGTTGTCATATGGTCTCACAAATCCAAATTTTGCCTATACTCAAATGACGGATACTCAGGTTGTCATATTGTGTGATGAATCCAAATTTTGCCTATACTCAAGGTTGTCATATGGTCTAATAAATCCAAATTTGGCCTGTACTCAAATGACGGCTACTCAGGTTGTCATATGGTCTGATGAATCCAAATGTTGCCTATACTCAAATGACGCAAGGCGTGGGTTCAATAGGTGGTCTAAAGAGGCATTCAATCCAGTTTGTGCAAAGAGTTCTTGCCAAAGGGGTGGGTTTGTAATGCTGTGGGGTCGTTTTAATGGTTATGAATTGGGCCCACTAGTAGAGGAGAAGAATATGATGAATCAGCATGCTGAGAGAGAAATTTTAGACAATCATGTGTTCCTTTTGAACATTTGCAGGATTCTCCTCAAGTAACATCCGATTTACGAGGATGACAATTATAGGATTCACAAATCTAAAACCATTATGGATTGGTGTGAAAAGCATGATACAGCTTTGGGGCACATGAACTGGCCAGCTAAATTGCCAGATTTATATCCCATCGAGAATTTATGAAACCACCTTGAACGAAATGTAAAAACCAAACTTCAGCATTTTAGGAATTTCAATGAATTGAGAGACAAACTGCTCTTAAAATGGTCAAAAATTGACTCAACTTATTTAAATCATGTGGTTGAATCTCTTCCAGAAATAATTAATGCTGTGATTTTTGCACGTGGTGATGTAACTAAGTATTAAAAGTAAATTTCTCACTAATTTTTCGTTCGGTGTCTTTTATAAGCTAATCTTTGCAATCTTAAATATATTTCATGAAGCTCATTATGCAAAAAATCCCCGCCCCTTGGGTAAAATTGATTTTTTACTTCCGATGTGATTTTCATATGCCAGTGTGTATGCATGTAAGCCTTTAGTGTTTTTGTCATTTATCAGGTTGTAGAGAAAGTATCTAAAAAATAGAGAAGCATGTACTTCAAGTTCAAAAAATCAAAACACTTACCATAATCGTCCAGGTAGTCCACATTGGAAGTCGTGACCTAGTTCCACTGATCTACGAGTTAAAATATCCCATTGCGATAGTAGAAGACCATCGAGCGGGAGTTGAAGAAGTCATCCATGTAAGGTTTCACATCATCATCGTTAGCAAAATTTTTCTCAGCGAGAAAATTCGACAAATACCGAGAGAAATGAAAGTCGGACGGGGCAAGGTCCGGAGAATAACGTGGAAGTGACAATATTTCCCATTCCAGCTCGTGCAATATTTGTTGGGTTCGTAAAACGACATGTGAACGAGCGTTATCCTGGTGCAAAACAACTCCATGGCGATTAATCAAGCTCTTTTCTTGCAGTGCAGCATGAAGACAGTCCAACTGTTGGATGTAAGCATCCACTGTGATGGTATTGTTCAGCGTGATTCATAGTGAATCACACCGCGAGAATTATACTAGCAACTCAGCAACATCTTCCGACCATGAAGGGGTGGCTTAGCGACCTTCTGTTGCGTTTGTCCGTGCTTGGTCCATGCTCTTCGTCGCGTAACATTCCCGTTTGTGAACCATTTTTTGTCACCCGTGGCCATCCGATGCAAAAAGCTCTCCCGTCTTTCTCTTTCACGCAGAGCAACGGCAATGGAGTAGCGTTGCATCTGTTTTTTATCATCAAACAGAAGTCATCGCTCTTTCCACGTTTATAAGTCAGTCACGGAAAAATTATCTTTGGCCGCCACCGGGAATCAAACCCAGGGACTTCCAGTTACGCGCCGGACATGCTTTCACAGCGACCACGAATTCTTCCAGAATCACATACGAGTAACTGCCAAGCCGCTTAACAGGTTGTTTCTTGGAGCCCCGCACAATGCTGAGGATTCACCAAAGATGGTAAGCAGCAACTGAGCAAATACCTAGAAGGCAAATGAATAATTAATACAGACATTTGACGTGGACTAGGAACTTCAAACAGAAGTCATCGCTCTTTCCACCTTTATACGTGAGTCACGAAAAAATTCTCATTGGCCGGTTACCGGGTCTGCCACTTCTGGGCGGATCAGACAGATGCCGTACACCAGTGTCGGATTTCCTGTACCAGTCATATAGCAAGTACTCTGTCCGATAATATCGTCACCAAATGCGTTTCGCAATTTTCCAAGTGCTTCCGTAACTTTCACGCCATTGGAATATTCATCGAGCAGTACTGCACGCACACATTCCTTCGATATGGCCATCGTATCGTCGCCACGTGCAACTGATCTTCACCACAACAGCGTACGTTCTGTCCTTAGAATCTATTCCTTCCCGCACAGCACTCTGGGATGTTTACGTCACAACAGGCCCGCAGTATATTGCATTACGCACGCCACTTACGAATTTTCCCGGAAACTTTCTATACAACCTGATATATACATGTGTGCAGGTTATTAAGGTCTCTTGGGCTGCGGGTGGCCTAGTGGTCAGCGTTCGTGACTGCCATAGGGATGACCTTAAGTTCGACCCTGGGCAGGTACGAACGTTCGAACCACTAAATACCCGCCGTGCGTCGGATGGGCACGTTAAGCCGTCGGACCCCGGGTACTGGCCCCCGGTAATAAATAATGGCGTCTTCCTCCCCCTTTCTACCTCGCTTCCGTGTCACTTTCCTATCGGGTACTCTAGCCCAAATCTCCTAGCTTCCTATTTCTAAGGGTTGTTTAAGACCTGGGGTCTGACACTCCCTTCCTAAAATCCTCTACATTGTAAAAAAAAAAAAAAAAAAAAAAATTAAGGTCTCTTCAAGTGTCCAATACGCGAGGGGCATTAGATATGTTCTAAGTCTACTACATCTATCTGTGTCTTGTGTAAAAGTTATGTTTTACTATCACTTTCAGTGTCCTTTCCAGTAAAATTAATGTTCTCAATGCATTTTTGTCCTTGCTATATTATTCAACGGTAATAAAATCATTCATTATACTGTATATTGAAAAGCATGCATCAGTGTTTTTCTGAAGCTTTTCTTAGTCTCTTAAAGTGTTCTGCTGTGGTTCTTCTTTAAGTTCCGAGAGAGAAAAACTAGAAAGACGACAACAAAGTTTCGGTTTTAATGAGCTTATCTTTTGAATCCTTTCCTACACGAATAAAATAAGGGTTGTCCATAAATGAAGTATACAACCTTAGTACGCTATTGAAAAAAAACTACAGTAAATAACAACTTACTTTTGATGTCAAAACACATGGTAGTTGTGAAAGTTGTTTTTTTTAATTTCAGTAGATCTCCACGTGTGCTCAGTTGGTTGCTCTGTAAAAAAATTGCAGGGTCGAATTACGGTAGATACAGCGGCATCTGAATGGCCAGTCAATGAACCGTAATTTTACAGCACCATACCGTAATGTTCATTAACATATCTAATGACTGGGAAATAAAAACGCCTAATGACCATAATGTTCATTAACAAATCTAATAACAAATAAATAACAATACATGTACACTGAAGAGCAATTGAAATAGAGACAGCTGGTGTTATGCAAATTTGGCGCTATGGGTGGCCCTGTAAATGGAAACGACATGACGTATGCAGCGATCCGACAATATAAGGAGTGATGCGACGGGAATCAGTAAGAATCGGACGCAGTATGGGTAAGACGAAGGATCTAAGCACATTTGATCCTGGGCAAATTGTCGGGGCCCGACGAATGGGTCACTCGATCTCGGAAGTCGTGCAGGCACTGGAATTTTTACGATCCACTGTGTCACGGGTGCACCGTGAGTACATCGAATCCGGTAAAACCATCCCTGCAAGAGCCAACTGCCGTGGACAACAGCGTGTGGATGAGCGGGGTCATCGTCGGCTAGCTCGCATTGTAACAGCGGATAGACGGGCCACAGGGCAAGAAATCACTCGGCAATTTAACGCTGGTGCACAAAAACGTGTAAGCAGCCACACCATCCAGAACCATCTCCTCGCTATGGTGCACAGAAGCCATCGTCCCACGAGGGTACCGCTGCTGACTGCACATCACAGGGTGCAAAGATTAGCATGGGCGCGGGAACATGGCCACTGGATCCTAGACATGTGGGAAAATGTTGCCTGGACTGATGAGTCGAGATTTACGTTGGTACATGCGGATGGCAGGATATGAGTACGGTGCAAACCACATGAAGCGATGGATCCTTCTTGCCGGCAAAGTACTCTTCAAGCTGGTAGGGGTGGCATTCTCGTCTGGGGACTGTTTACCTGGACTGAAATGAGACCCCTGGTACGTGTGACATCGTCCCTCACAGGGCAACGTTACCGGGATATCCTGGAACACCATTTGCTTCCGTTTGTGCGTCTTCAACATCCCACTGGGGACCTCATCCTGCAACAAGACAATGCACAGTGCCATCGCTCCGGAATTGTATCCGAATGGTTGGATGAACACTCCACCGACGTGAAGTCGCTTCCTTGGCCAGCTAAGTCACCTGACCTGAATCCCATCGAGCACATCTGGGATGTCATCGAGAGAGATGTTCGATGGCATCCCAGAGTCAAACCATTCGAAAGCTCACATTGTACATATCTTGCATTTGTTAGATTTGTGTTTGTTTCGTTGTCTGTTCAGCGTGAATAATAAATTCATGGCCTCTGTATTGTTTCGGTTTTGATTTTTTCCACAAGAGCTGCACCCATTTTTTGTTTTACTCTAAAATGTGGTTGTCCCTCAACAATTATCAACCAAACAGGCAAAATCATCGCTGTTTCCACGTTTTTCTTAAATCAACACACAGAAGCCGAAAAATTGTTATTCGACACCGCTGGGATCGAACTCCAGATATCTCGATAACTAGCCGAGTGAGTTCACTTTACGCTACGGTGCCAACAATCCACGGCGCTATGTGTGTTTATCTGTCAGCATTTGACTTCACAAATCCGTACGGATGGGCTCAGCAAGTGAGACGTCTCCATCTGGGGAGGCTTAACGGCACAAGCTCTTTAATTATAGCTAATAAATCCAAAGGGAGAGAGAAATGGTGAAAATTTTCTAAATACGTGGAGACAATGCGAACAGACAAAGCCATCGCTCTTTTCACGTTTTGCAATGTCTCCACGTATTTGGAAGGTTTTCACCAATTGCCAACCAGTGTATCTTTTTTAGCTGACAAAATTTTCACATTATTAATTTATTATCAGAGAAATGTATGTCGTTGCTGCTTTTTTTATGTGTTCTCTCTTCTCAATTGGTGTGCGTTTTTGTTTTTTTCACTAAAATATTGAGCAGGGACAAGTGAAAATTTTTATTAGTTAGTTAATTTCTGCCTGCAGGGTGTAGAAAAAGGGGATTCTTCGGGAAATATTACATAAGTCTTTACAAAATTGAATTAAATTTTTAATCATTTTTGTCTACATCAATAAAGTAAAACTGCAGTAAGATAAAACCTATTCTGGCGGCTAAAATGTTGAAGTATTATGAAATGTCTGTCAAAAACTTTAAATGATACATACATAGGCTGACGATTGATACCAAAAATATATTGGTCTGGTGCGAAGTTAAATGATGGTGGAGATATTGTGGGATTAGAGTTCTACGAGCGGTATATACAGGGGATGGACAGAATAATGTGAACACCTTGGAAAAGAAGGTTTTAGGTATCTAGCAGGGTGTGGGACCACCTTTGGCAGTCAAAGCCGCCTGAATCCTCCTTGGAATAGACGCATACAAATCCTGGATGGTGGTTAGTGGGACGTTACATCATTCTTTATTCAGAAACTGCTGCAAGTCGTTGAGAGATACAGCAGGAGGACAACGGGATCTTACTCTGTTTTCCAATGCATACCTCAGTGGCTCGATGATGTTGAAGTCTGGTAATTGGGGTGGCCACGGAAGGTGCGATAAATTCGTACTCGTTTTCCTCAAACCATGATTGGACATTCCGAGCACTGTAAATTGGGGTGTTATTATCTTGATAGATGGCATCCCCTGCAGCAAACAATGCCTGAGCCCTTGGATAGACTTATCCGTCCAAAGTTCGTACTCGTGTTCCTCAAACCATTATTGGACATTCCGAGCGCTGTAAATTGGGGCGTTATTATCTTGATAGATGGCATCTCCTGCAGGAAACAATGCCTGAGCCATTGGATAGACATATCCGTCCAAAGTTCGTACTCGTGTTCCTGAAACCATGATTGGACATTCCGAGCGCTGTAAATTGGGCGTTATTATCTTGATAGATGGCATCTCCTGCAGGATGCCTGATCCATTGGATAAACTTGGCCGGCCAAAGTTCGTACTTGTGTTCCTCAAACTATGATTGGACATTCCGAGTGCTGTAAATTGGGGCGTTATTATCTTGATAGATGGCATCTCCTGCAGGAAACAATGCCTGAGCCATTGGATAGACTTTGCCGGCAAAAGTTCGTACTCGTGTTCCTCAAACTATGATTGGACATTCCGAGCGCTGTAAATTGGGGCGTTATTATCTTGATAGATGGCATCTCCTGCAGGAAACAATGCCTGAGCCATTGGATAGACTTGGCCGGCCAAAGTTCGTACTCGTGTTCCTCAAACTATGATTGGACATTCCGAGCGCTGTAAATTGGGGCGTTATTATCTTGATAGATGGCATCTCCTGCAGGAAACAATGCCTGAGCCATTGGATAGACTTGGCCGGCCAAAGTTCGTACTCGTGTTCTTCAAACTATGATTGGACATTCCGAGCGCTGTAAATTGGGGCGTTATTATCGTGATAGATGGCATCTCCTGCTGGAAACAATGCCTGAGCCATTGGTTAGACTTGGCCGGTCAAAGTTCGTACTCGTGTTCCTCAAACTATGATTGGACATTCCGAGCGCTGTAAATTGGGGCGTTATTATCTTGATAGATGGCATCTCCTACAAGAAACAATGCCTGAGCCATTGGATAGACTTGGCCGGCCAAAGTTCGTACTCGTGTTCCTCAAACTATGATTGGACATTCCGAGCGCTGTAAATTGGGGCGTTACTATCGTGATAGATGGCATCTCCTGCTGGAAACAATGCCTGAGCCATTGGATAGACTTGGCCGGCGAAAGTTCGTACTCGTGTTCCTCAAACTATGATTGGACATTCCGTGTGCTGTAAATTGGGGCGTTATTATCTTGATAGATGGCATCTCCTGCAGGAAACAATGCCTGAGCCATTGGATAGACTTTGCCGGCAAAAGTTCGTACTCGTGTTCCTCAAACTATGATTGGACATTCCGAGCGCTGTAAATTGGGGCGTTATTATCTTGATAGATGGCATCTCCTGCAGGAAACAATGCCTGAGCCATTGGATAGACTTGGCCGGCCAAAGTTCGTACTCGTGTTCCTCAAACTATGATTGGACATTCCGAGCGCTGTAAATTGGGGCGTTATTATCTTGATAGATGGCATCTCCTGCAGGAAACAATGCCTGAGCCATTGGATAGACTTTGCCGGCAAAAGTTCGTACTCGTGTTCCTCAAACTATGATTGGACATTCCGAGCGCTGTAAATTGGGGCGTTATTATCTTGATAGATGGCATCTCCTGCAGGAAACAATGCCTGAGCCATTGGATAGACTTGGCCGGCCAAAGTTCGTACTCGTGTTCCTCAAACTATGATTGGACATTCCGAGCGCTGTAAATTGGGGCGTTATTATCTTGATAGATGGCATCTCCTGCAGGAAACAATGCCTGAGCCATTGGATAGACTTGGCCGGCCAAAGTTCGTACTCGTGTTCTTCAAACTATGATTGGACATTCCGAGCGCTGTAAATTGGGGCGTTACTATCGTGATAGATGGCATCTCCTGCTGGAAACAATACCTGAGCCATTGGATAGACTTGGCCGGCGAAAGTTCGTACTCGTGTTCCTCAAACTATGATTGGACATTCCGTGTGCTGTAAATTAGGGCGTTATTATCTTGATAGATGGCATCCCCTGCAGCAAACAATGCCTGAGCCATTGGATGGACTTATCCGGCCAAAGTTCGTACTCGTGTTCCTCAAACCATGATTGGACATTCCGAGCGCCGTAAATTGGGGCGTTATCATCTTGATAGATGGCATCTCCTGCAGGAAACAATGCGTGAGCCATTGGATAGACTTGGCCGGCCAAAGTTCGTACTCGTTTTCCTCAAACTATGATTGGACATTCCGAGCGCTGTAAATTGGGGCGTTATTACCTTGATAGATGGCATCTCCTGCAGAAAACAATGCCTGAGCCATTGGATAGACTTGGCCGGCCAAAGTTCGTACTCGTGTTCCTCAAACTATGATTGGACATTCCGAGTGCTGTAAATTGGGGCGTTATTATCTTGATAAATGGCATCTCTTGCAGGAAACAATGCCTGAGCCATTGGATAGACTTGGCCGGCCAAAGTTCGTACTCGTGTTCCTCAAACTATGATTGGACATTCCGAGCGCTGTAAATTGGGGCGTTATTATCGTGATTGCTGGAAACAATGCCTGAGCCATTGGATAGACTTGGCCGGCCAAAGTTCGTACTCATGTTCCTCAAACTATGATTGGACATTCCGAGCGCTGTAAATTGGGGCGTTATTATCTTGATAGATGGCATCTCCTGCAGGAAACAATGCCTGAACCTTTGGATAGACTTGGCCGGCCAAAGTTCGTACTCGTGCTCCTCAAACCATGATTGGACATACCGAGTGCTGTAAATTGGGGCGTTATTATCTTGATAAATGGCATCTCCTGCAGGAAACAATGCCTGAGCCATTGGATAGACTTGGCCGGCCAAAGTTTGTACTCGTGTTCCTCAAACTATGATTGGACATTCCGAGCGTTGTAAATTGGGGCGTTATTATCGTGATAGATGGCATCTCCTGCTGGAAACAATGCCTGAGCCATTGGATAGACTTGGCCGGCCAAAGTTCGTACTCGTGTTCCTCAAACCATGATGGGACATTCCGAGTGCTGTAAATTGTGGCATTATCTTGATAGATGGCATCTCCTGCAGCAAACAATGCCTGAGCCATTGGATAGACTTAGCCGGCCAAAGTTCGTACT
Source organism: Macrothele yani (assembly GCA_039090855.1). Lineage (NCBI taxonomy): Eukaryota > Metazoa > Arthropoda > Arachnida > Araneae > Macrothelidae > Macrothele > Macrothele yani. The sequence goes on along the minus strand of CM076989.1, from coordinate 128,180,772 downwards.
CGTGTTCCTCAAACCATGATTCGACATTCCGAGCGCTGTAAATTGGGGCGTTATTATCTTGATAGATGGCATCTCCTGCAGGAAACAATGCCTAAGCCATTCGATAGACTTGGCCGGCCAAAGTTCGTACTCGTGTTCCTCAAACCATGATTCGACATTCAGAGTGCTGTAAATGGGGGCGTTATTATCTTGATAGATGGCATCTCCTGCAGGAAACAATGCCTGAGCCATTGGATAGAACTTATCCGGCCAAAGGGCATACTCGTGTTCCTCAAACCATGATTGTACATTCCGTGTGCTGTAAATTGGGGCGTTATTATCTTGATAGATGGCATCCCCTGCAGCAAACAATGCCTGCGCCATTGGATGGACTTATCCGGCCAAAGTTCGTACTCGTGTTCCTCAAACCATGATTGGACATTCCGAGCGCCGTAAATTGGGGCGTTATCATCTTGATATAAGGCGTCTCCTGCAGCAAACTATGCCTGAGCGATTGGATAGACTTAGCCAGCCAAAGATCGTACTCGTGCTCCTCAAACCATGATTGGACATTCCGAGTGCTGTTAATTGGGGCGTTATTATCTTGATAGATGGCATCCCCTGCAGCAAACAATGCCTGAGCCATTGGATGGACTTAGCCGGCCAAAATATTTTATACGCCCTGCCAGTCATCTGTCCTTTCAAGATGATCAGGGAACCTGCTGAAAACCACGATATGAGCACCCAGAGCATGACAGAAACACCACCATGCTGCACTGTTGGGAATAAACAGTATATGTTGTACGCTTCCGACGGTGTTCCCCACACGTTAACACGTCCTGCGGTAGGGAATAGTGTAATTGTGGATTTATCAGAAAACATTACACCCTTCCATGCATCGGCAGTGCACGTTGTATGCTTCTGGTACCGCTACCGTTGCCGTTGTGCATTCTCCCGGATCACCAAAGGTTTTGCAATAACAGCTCTGCCATGAATACTTTGTTTATGCAGTTTCATGCTCACTGTTTTTGTTCATACTGGGGTCTGGAGATGCAGATTGAGCTCCGCACTAATTTTCGGCGCCGTGGACTTCTTATTACGGGTAACAATCCCGTAATGTCTCCAGGGGAGCGGGATAACCGCTCCCCTGGAGACAGGTTCTGAAGGAGAATTAGTAAGTGAACTTGGTTAGCTTACTTTTGTAATTTCATACTTTTATTTGTCCACAGCCAATTCTTTGGGATTTTACTCCTTGTGTACTTGTTGGTGGTGTGTGTGTGGGAGGGGGCTTTGATCAGTTGTTTTGGGGGTTGACTATGAAGGAGAAGGGAGAGGGGAGGAGAAGAAGGGGATACTTCTACAGTATTAGTGTGACAACGGCGACGAACAGGCACAGCGCAAGATTTTTGCGCATCACGCTCCATTGAGAACTAGTATAGAACCAAGGACAGTGGCCATGATTTGGCTTTTAACGTCATCACATCTGAAGATGGGATCCGTTGCGGATTAAAGTCTTATACACATGTATACCTTTAATATTTTTAATTCGCTGTTATTATAAGAGCGAGAGCACTGCGCCAACTTCGAATTTAACTCAGAAACAGTTAGTATAGACTTGACGGAGATTTTCCAAGAGGTTGATTTATGAAGCTACATACACAGTCGTATCAGAATAATATGACCACCTACCTAATAATGGGAATAACCGCCCTTGGTCCGGATAATAGCGGAGAGATGGCGTGACATGGACGCAATGAAGACCTGGAAAACTGTCCGAGGCACACGTGCCCATTCGGACTGCAGCAGAGCACGGAGGTCCCGGAGATGACGTCGTTGTGGGTCGGCACATCGATCCTGTTGATCCAAATAGTCCCACAAGCGCTCTATGGGATAGAGGTCGGGTGATTTCCCCCGCAAAAATAGAACGAAGACTTAGCTGTCGTGTTCCTGGAACCAGTCACGCAACCCCTTAGCGACGTGGCACGGCGCATTGTCGGGATGATAGAGACCATCACTACCAGAGTAAACGTCCAACATGAAGGGATGCATGTGGTCAACGAGGATAGACAGGTAGCCATTGGCTTTCAAGAACCCATCCAGTAGTACCAGCGGCTCCATGTCATACCAAGACATCCACCAGACGTACACACTGCCATCGCCGGCCTGTACTGGATTGACAAGCGTGTCCACGTGTTGGTTCTCGTGTGTCTGACGCCGTATCCGCCACCGCCCGTCACTTCTGTGGAGTAGAAACCTTGACTCGTCGGAGAAGGCTACCATTTCCCACTCTTCCACTGTCCAATAACAGTAGAGCCATCCGAAATGCAGGCGTCGTTGTCGATAGACCTGGGTTAACATGGGCGCCTTGACACAGCGTCGACTCCGGAGACCCATGCGTAACAGGGTTCGGTCTACTGCTATCAGGGGCACGTACCTGGGTGCCCCAGAGTTCGTTTGCGTGGTCAATTGCTGCGCTGTTGCGCGTTGATTGCCCTTTACCAGTCGACGGAGGCGACGTTCTCCTCTGGGGTTGATGGCGTTTGGGGCTGCACAGTTATGACGTCGAGAGGTACTCCATGTGCCAGCGGTCCATTCTTGGTACACCCTTACTACAGAAACTTACGAACAGCCCACGAAGTCTGCAATTTCTGAGATGCTTCAACCCCTTAGCGCGTTATCCGATGATCATTCCATTCTTAACGTCCGTCAAATCACTACCCCCGCCCATTGTGCTAGCGTAACGCACTATAGCTCATCTGTCCTGGTCGGCCGCTTAGAGTATATGTCCGTGAGGTCGACCTTGTCACGTGTACTCTGTGAGGCGCCTGTGCGGGTACACTGTGATGCCGGTGTTGGTCATATTATTCTGATACGACAGTGTGTGAATAATGCGAATGTGTAGAAGAAATTCTAAGTCATAAATAAAAGAAGGATAGTACTAATGTCGAAGGGGCAGTGACTAATCACTGATCAGTAGAGTAAGATGCTCTGAAAGAAGGATGGAAGCAAGTACTAAAGTCAAAGAGGCAGTGACTAACCACTAATGAGTAGAGGGAGATGCTCTGAAAGAAGGATGAAGGCAAGTACTAATGTCGAAGGGGCAGTGACTAACAACTAATGAGTACAGTGAGATACTCTGAAAGAAGGATGAAAGCAAGTACTAATGTCAAAGGGACAGTGACTAATCACTAATGAGTAGAGTAAGATGCTCTGAAAGAAGGATGAAGGCAAGTGCTAATGTCGAGGGGGTAGTGACTATTCACTAATGAGTAGGGTGAGATGCTCTGAAAGAAGAATGAAAGCAAGTGCTAATGTCGAAGGGGCAGTGACTATTCACTAATGAGTAAAGTGAGATGCTCTGAAAGAAGGATGAGGGCAAGTGCTAATGTCAAAGAGGCTGTGACTATTCACTAATGAGTAGAGTGAGATGCTCTGAAAGAAGGATGAAGGCAAGTACGAATTTCGAAGGGGCAGTGACTAATCACTAATCAGTAGAGGGAGATGCTCTGAAAGAAGGTGAAGGCAAGTAATAATTTCGAAGTGCAGTGACTAATCACTAATGAGTAGAGTGAGATATTCTGAAAGAAGGATGAAGGCAGGTGCTAATGTTGAAGGGGCAGTGACTAACAACTAATGAGTAGAGTGAGATGCTCTGAAAGAAGGATGAAGGCAAGTGCTAATGTCGAAGGGGCAGTGACTATTCACTAATGAGTAAAGTGAGATGCTCTGAAAGAAGGATGAGGGCAAGTGCTAATGTCGAAGAGGCTGTGACTATTCACTAATGAGTAGAGTGAGATGCTCTGAAAGAAGGATGAAGGCAAGTACGAATTTCGAAGAGGCAGTGACTAATCACTAATCAGTAGAGGGAGATGCTCTGAAAGAAGGATAAAGGCAAGTAATAATGTTGAAGGGGCAGTGACTAATCACTAATGAGTAGAGGGAGATGCTCTGAAAGAAGGATGAAGGCAAGTACTAATGTCGAAGGGGCAGTGACTAACAACTAATGAGTACAGTAAGATACTCTGAAAGAAGGATGAAAGCAAGTACTAATGTCAAAGGGACAGTGACTAATCACTAATGAGTAGAGTAAGATGCTCTGAAAGAAGGATGAAGGCAAGTGCTAATGTCGAAGGGGTAGTGACTATTCACTAATGAGTAGGGTGAGATGCTCTGAAAGAAGAATGAAAGCAAGTGCTAATGTCGAAGGGGCAGTGACTATTCACTAATGAGTAAAGTGAGATGCTCTGAAAGAAGGATGAGGGCAAGTGCTAATGTCAAAGAGGCTGTGACTATTCACTAATGAGTAGAGTGAGATGCTCTGAAAGAAGGATGAAGGCAAGTGCTAATGTCGAAGGGGTAGTGACTATTCACTAATGAGTAGGGTGAGATGCTCTGAAAGAAGAATGAAAGCAAGTGCTAATGTCGAAGGGGCAGTGACTATTCACTAATGAGTAAAGTGAGATGCTCTGAAAGAAGGATGAGGGCAAGTGCTAATGTCAAAGAGGCTGTGACTATTCACTAATGAGTAGAGTGAGATGCTCTGAAAGAAGGATGAAGGCAAGTACGAATTTCGAAGGGGCAGTGACTAATCACTAATCAGTAGAGGGATATGCTCTGAAAGAAGGATGAAGGCAAGTACTAATGTCGAAGGGCAGTGACTAATCACTAATCAGTAGAGGGAGATGCTCTGAAAGAAGGATGAAGGCAAGTAATAATGTCGAAGGGGCAGTGACTAATCACTAATGAGTAGAGGGAGATGCTCTGAAAGAAGGATGAAGGCAAGTACTAATGTCGAAGGGGCAGTGACTAACAACTAATGAGTACAGTAAGATACTCTGAAAGAAGGATGAAAGCAAGTACTTATGCCGAAGGGGCAGGGACTAATCACTAATTAGTAGAGTAAGATGCTCTGAAAGAAGGATGAAGGCAAGTGCTAATGTCGAAGAGGCTGTGACTATTCACTAATGAGTAGAGTGAGATGCTCTGAAAGAAGGATGAAGGCAGGTGCTAATGTCGAAAGGGCAGTGACTAACAACTAATGAGTAGAGTGAGATGCTCTGAAAGAAGGATGTAGGCAAGTGCTAATGTCGAAGGGGTAGTGACTATTCACTAATGAGTAGGGTGAGATGCTCTGAAAGAAGAATGAAAGCAAGTGCTAATGTCGAAGGGGCAGTGACTATTCACTAATGAGTAAAGTGAGATGCTCTGAAAGAAGGATGAGGGCAAGACTAATGTCGAAGAGGCTGTGACTATTCACTAATGAGTAGAGTGAGATGCTCTGAAAGAAGGATGAAGGCAAGTACGAATTTCGAAGGGGCAGTGACTAATCACTAATCAGTAGAGGGAGATGCTCTGAAAGAAGGATAAAGGCAAGTAATAATGTTGAAGGGGCAGTGACTAATCACTAATGAGTAGCGGGAGATGCTCTGAAAGAAGGATGAAGGCAAGTACTAATATCGAAGGGGCAGTGACTAACAACTAATGAGTACAGTAAGATACTCTGAAAGAAAGATGAAAGCAAGTACTAATGTCAAAGGGACAGTGACTAATCACTAATGAGTAGAGTAAGATGCTCTGAAAGAAGGATGAAGGCAAGTACTAATGTCGAAGGGCAGTGACTAATCACTAATCAGTAGAGGGAGATGCTCTGAAAGAAGGATGAAGGCAAGTAATAATGTCGAAGGGGCAGTGACTAATCACTAATGAGTAGAGGGAGATGCTCTGAAAGAAGGATGAAGGCAAGTACTAATGTCGAAGGGGCAGTGACTAACAACTAATGAGTACAGTAAGATACTCTGAAAGAAGGATGAAAGCAAGTACTTATGCCGAAGGGGCAGGGACTAATCACTAATTAGTAGAGTAAGATGCTCTGAAAGAAGGATGAAGGCAAGTGCTAATGTCGAAGAGGCTGTGACTATTCACTAATGAGTAGAGTGAGATGCTCTGAAAGAAGGATGAAGGCAGGTGCTAATGTCGAAAGGGCAGTGACTAACAACTAATGAGTAGAGTGAGATGCTCTGAAAGAAGGATGAAGGCAAGTGCTAATGTCGAAGGGGTAGTGACTATTCACTAATGAGTAGGGTGAGATGCTCTGAAAGAAGAATGAAAGCAAGTGCTAATGTCGAAGGGGCAGTGACTATTCACTAATGAGTAAAGTGAGATGCTCTGAAAGAAGGATGAGGGCAAGTCTAATGTCGAAGAGGCTGTGACTATTCACTAATGAGTAGAGTGAGATGCTCTGAAAGAAGGATGAAGGCAAGTACGAATTTCGAAGGGGCAGTGACTAATCACTAATCAGTAGAGGGAGATGCTCTGAAAGAAGGATAAAGGCAAGTAATAATGTTGAAGGGGCAGTGACTAATCACTAATGAGTAGCGGGAGATGCTCTGAAAGAAGGATGAAGGCAAGTACTAATATCGAAGGGGCAGTGACTAACAACTAATGAGTACAGTAAGATACTCTGAAAGAAAGATGAAAGCAAGTACTAATGTCAAAGGGACAGTGACTAATCACTAATGAGTAGAGTAAGATGCTCTGAAAGAAGGATGAAGGCAAGTGCTAATGTCGATGGGGTAGTGACTATTCACTAATGAGTAGGGTGAGATGCTCTGAAAGAAGAATGAAAGCAAGTACTAATGTCGAAAGGGCAGTGACTATTCACTAATGAGTAAAGTGAGATGCTCTGAAAGAAGGATGAGGGCAAGTGCTAATGTCGAAGAGGCTGTGACTATTCACTAATGAGTAGAGTGAGATGCTCTGAAAGAAGGATGAAGGCAAGTACTAATGTCAAAGGGACAGTGACTAATCACTAATGAGTAGAGGGAGATGCTCTGAAAGAAGGATGAAGGCAAGTACTAATGTCGAAGGGGCAGTGACTAACAACTAATGAGTACAGTAAGATACTCTGAAAGAAGGATGAAAGCAAGTACTAATGTCAAAGGGACAGTGACTAATCACTAATGAGTCGAGGGAGATGCTCTGAAAGAAGGATGAAGGCAAGTACTAATGTCGAAGGGGCAGTGACTAACAACTAATGAGTACAGTAAGATACTCTGAAAGAAGGATGAAAGCAAGTACTAATGTCAAAGGGACAGTGACTAATCACTAATGAGTAGAGTAAGATGCTCCGAAAGAAGGATGAAGGCAAGTGCTAATGTCGAAGGGGTAGTGACTATTCACTAATGAGTAGGGTGAGATGCTCTGAAAGAAGAATGAAAGCAAGTGCTAATGTCGAAGGGGCAGTGACTATTCACTAATGAGTAAAGTGAGATGCTCTGAAAGAAGGATGAGGGCAAGTGCTAATGTCAAAGAGGCTGTGACTATTCACTAATGAGTAGAGTGAGATGCTCTGAAAGAAGGATGAAGGCAAGTACGAATTTCGAAGGGGCAGTGACTAATCACTAATCAGTAAAGGGAGATGCTCTGAAAGAAGGTGAAGGCAAGTAATAATTTCGAAGTGCAGTGACTAATCACTAATGAGTAGAGTGAGATGTTCTGAAAGAAGGATGAAGGCAGGTGCTAATGTCGAAGGGGCAGTGACTAACAACTAATGAGTAGAGTGAGATGCTCTGAAAGAAGGATGAAGGCAAGTGCTAATGTCGAAGGGGTAGTGACTATTCACTAATGAGTAGGGTGAGATGCTCTGAAAGAAGGATGAAGGCAAGTACTAATGTCGAAGGGGCAGTGACTAACAACTAATGAGTACAGTAAGATACTCTGAAAGAAAGATGAAAGCAAGTACTAATGTCAAAGGGACAGTGACTAATCACTAATGAGTAGAGTAAGATGCTCTGAAAGAAGGATGAAGGCAAGTGCTAATGTCGAAGGGGTAGTGACTATTCACTAATGAGTAGGGTGAGATGCTCTGAAAGAAGAATGAAAGCAAGTACTAATGTCGAAGGGGCAGTGACTATGCACTAATGAGTAAAGTGAGATGCTCTGAAAGAAGGATGAGGGCAAGTGCTAATGTCGAAGAGGCTGTGACTATTCACTAATGAGTAGAGTGAGATGCTCTGAAAGAAGGATGAAGGCAAGTACGAATTTCGAAGGGGCAGTGACTAATCACTAATCAGTAGAGGGAGATGCTCTGAAAGAAGGATGAAGGCAAGTACGAATTTCGAAGGGGCAGTGACTAATCACTAATCAGTAGAGGGAGATGCTCTGAAAGAAGGATGAAGGCAAGTACTAATGTCGAAGGGCAGTGACTAATCACTAATCAGTAGAGGGAGATGCTCTGAAAGAAGGATGAAGGCAAGTAATAATGTCGAAGGGGCAGTGACTAATCACTAATGAGTAGAGGGAGATGCTCTGAAAGAAGGATGAAGGCAAGTACTAATGTCGAAGGGGCAGTGACTAACAACTAATGAGTACAATAAGATACTCTGAAAGAAGGATGAAAGCAAGTACTTATGCCGAAGGGGCAGGGACTAATCACTAATTAGTAGAGTAAGATGCTCTGAAAGAAGGATGAAGGCAAGTGCTAATGTCGAAGAGGCTGTGACTATTCACTAATGAGTAGAGTGAGATGCTCTGAAAGAAGGATGAAGGCAAGTACGAATTTCGAAGGGGCAGTGACTAATCACTAATCACTAATCAGTAGAGGGAGATGCTCTGAAAGAAGGATGAGGGCAAGTGCTAATGTCGAAGAGGCTGTGACTATTCACTAATGAGTAGAGTGAGATGCTCTGAAAGAAGGATGAAGGCAAGTACTAATTTCGAAGGGACAGTGACTAATCACTAATCAGTAGAGTAAAATGCTCTGAAAGAAGGATGAAGGCAAGTACTAATGTCGAAGGGGCAGTGACTAATCACTAATGAGTAGAGTAAGATGCTCTGAAAGAAGGATGAAGGCAAGTGCTAATGTCGAAGGGGCAGTAACTAACAACTAATGAGTACAGTAAGATGCTCTGAAAGAAGGATGAAAGCAAGTGCTAATGTCGAAGGGACAGTAACTAATCACTAATGAGTAGAGTAAGATGCTCTGAAAGAAGGATGAAGGCAAGTGCTAATGTCGAAGAGGCAGTAACTAATCACTAATGAGTAGAGTAAGATGCTCTGAAAGAAGGATGAAGGCAAGTGCTAATGTCGAAGAGGCAGTAACTAATCACTAATGAGTAGAGTAAGATGCTCTGAAAGAAGGATGAAGGCAAGTACTAATATCGAAGGGGCAGTAACTAATCACTAATGAGTGGAGTGTGGTGCTCTGAAAGAAGGATGAAGGCAAGTGCTAATGTCGAAGTGGCAGTGACTAATCACTATCGAGTAAGGTAAGATGCTGGAGTTCGCGATGGATTTGGACACTTAATACAAAGGAGCTACGGCTCTTCTATTGCAGTTGAGCCGAAGGTGAATGTGGGTACCGATGAAAGAAATCACTGTCCACAGTCCGACTCTCTGATTCAACCTGTCGCAACACCGCGCGATGTCAGCAGATGTAGATGTCATAAGGTCGGAGCGTTTCTTCTGCTCAAGTGGGCAGTCGCTTCCACGCTGGACTAATTTGCTGGAGTTTCCCAGATGGTTGGCTAGTTTTCTGTGGACGAAAACCCTCCGTCTATGAGCTTCCTGTGGTGTAGTCGTGCCAGGGCGCCGCCCTGGTATACTTTTTTTATGTAACCAGGGCAAGCTAACCTCATAAAATGACAGTAAATATACAGTTTTTAAATTTGCTTTATGTAACAATTTGTTATGTGTCTATCTAAACAAAACCTAACGTAGTACAATAACTACTTTGTTGCATAACAACAAGATAATAATTATTTTATTGAGAGACACTTCAGACAAAAATATGCTACTGCACTGCCTTCGGGTTGCCAACACAGCGCACAAAATAATGAAGCACAAATAATAAAACTTAGAACAAAACTTGTGGTAAGTAATGTTTCATCTCTGATGTTCATAAAACTCAACGGACCACCTATTTCTACATGGAATGCTGTACCGTACGTAAAGTCATGGTTGCTGCAGCATCACCGCTCTGCCGAGGACGCTAATCACGAAAGGTATCACGAGACGAGAACGAGGAGGAGAGTGAAGTTTGGAAGCCCTTCTAATAGTGTAAATGCTGCTGTTTTTCATACGAGTGATTCAATGATTTTTTCGTAAATCTCATCTTCCTGGAGATTTATTGCATGATAATAATAATAACAATGAGCATCATGTTAACTAACTATTGTAATACATCATAGTGTGCATAGCTTAACGTATTTACTAGTAGTATTTTATGTCACTGTAATGCAGTAACCCGGTAGTATTTATCTTACGACTACACCACTGCGAGCTTCGGATTAAAAAAAATGGCCCATTATATTTCTTTAAAAAAAACGAGAATATATTAAATAGAACCGGTTCAGTACATCTCCGGAACAACATGATGAAGTGTTGTCGCAATCGAAGCATTTTTACGTAAGTTATGAAGAATAAAGGCGATGGAATGAATCCGGCTCCTGTGCCCTGACCTTTGACCCCATTTCGCCCATTTTCAATAGGGTTTGACCCCAGTTGGTCCCCTACCCCATATTAAAATTTAATCGAAATCGAAGCATTTTTACGTAAGTTATGATGCATTAGGGCAATGGAATGAATCTCACCCCTATGTCCTGACCCTTGATCCCAATTTCTTCCGTTTTCAATAGGGTTCGTCCCCAGGCGATCCCCTACCATGTACTAGAATTTCATTGAAATCGAACCATTTTTACACAAGTTATCGTGCGGACGGGCAGACGGACAGACAGACGGACAAAGCTGGAGGTATCGTGTATTATAAAGCTCACTCTTTATGAATGATTAGCTTGTGTTTGCCCTGATCTAGAGGGGTACATTAAAGATGAATGTATTCTTCCAAAAAATTTGGGTGGGTACATTGTATAACTGTACCCCCCCCTGCTCCGCAGCCCGTTCCTACTCCAATGCCAGCAACGCTTAATATTTTTAAAAGGCATAAGAACTTAATTCTAGGATTTTACAGAAGCGCTTCGCGATACAGCATTTTCAAAAGAAGATGCAGCCACCCGAATTCCAGTAAGAATACGAACTATTATTCAGGAAACAAAAAAAAGAAGTCCAAATTTATTGACGGTCCAGGAAATTAGAATAACGCGAGTACAAGAATTGCATTGTTGCCACTAGAGGGCGACACTATGCAGAAGCTAAGGCGGATCAATCAATTGTCATTCATGTTACGTAGTCAGCTAGTGTTAATTTTCGTAAGTACATGTTGAAATAGAAGTAGTTTTGTTGTTGTGATTTAATCTCTGGACTTCATTTTTGAAATCTGCATGAATGTGCACCAGGAATAACCTAGGTTTCCTCCCTTATGTATGTTTCTGAGCTATTGGTGTCTCGGAACAAGGTTAAAGAGAAATGCCAATATCCACCCTTAAGGAAATTTCCTTAACTGCAATCATTTCAAGCTTTGGAAATTACACTGCAGCCTTTAAGAATTCTAATCTACCATGGAAGCACCGGAAATTCTTAAGTAAGTTACACTTAATCATAATTCTATAGATTTGTGTAAACGAGGTTTTAAAGAAAATTCACTCTTGTTTCACTTAGCAATCCACTACTAATCAATAGTTATCATAGGCCAATTTCTGTGCATATACTCAAAATATAGTATAACTATACTTGTAATCCAAATTTACTGGCGTAGAATAAAAATCTAAGGTTCCAAGCTTTCGCACATTAACTAAATGGCTTTTTCAAGGAAGGTAGACACCAAACTTTTTGCAGTTTGATGTCTACCTTTTTTTAAAAAGCCATCTGATTGATGTGCGATAGTTTGGAAACTGATTACTATTCTACACCGATAAATTCGGCTTGAAAGTTAAGTTACACTTTTTTTAATGTAGTTAGTGTACAGTTGTTCCTGGTTATTAATTATTTTTTGCATAACTATTTTTTAAATATATTTTATGTGTTCAAATAATAAGATTCCACACCAAAGCATTCACAAGTATCCTATGCCTTTCACACATTGAAAATGATTTTCCCAAATAATGCCTTCTATTACAAGTGGCCGAGCAGTTACGACTGTCCTAAATAGTAATATAAAAAAAAATATTGCTAGTGGCCGAGTAGTTACCACTGTCCTAAATAGTATTATAAAAAAAAAAATATTGTTAGTGGCCGAGTAGTTACGACTCTAAGGTTTCACATGAAAGATTGTTTTGCTTCAGTTGTTCTGACTCTTTCACTTACTCTTACTTACAGTCAAAGCTAGGCGTGTCTGACGAGGATTGTAAAAAAATAATTCTTTAATATTTAGTTGACTTCATGTTGCTTAAAAAGTGGTCAAAAATTTTAAATTGTTGTTAGTCTTAGAAAATGTCTTGAACAAAATTTAAAGACCTGCTAATCTTAGAGAACATCTTGAGTAGTTTTAGAGAACGTCTTGAACAAAAGTTAAAGAGTTGTTAATCTTAGAGAACGTCTTGAATAGTTTTAGAGAACGTGTTGAACATCTGTTCGTGTTCAAGACGTTCTTTAAACTGGATAGACTGATTAAACTAGTATTTTCCAAAGGCAGGGATTTTGAAATTTTATAAGATAAATTTAGGACAAAGCAACTGTAAAAAAAAAAATTAAATATGCTCAAAATCGTCCAAAAATAGTGCTTACTATATCATTGTTGCAGTGATTCTAAATAAGGAATGAATGTAGCTGTATACTGCTAAATATACAGAAAATTTTCCAACATAACATGTGGCTATTGTTGTTCTAATTTTATTTTTAAATATTCACGGATTTGCATCATGCGAATGAACATAGTGAAAATCAGAAAAAGTATTATGTTATGTTAGAATATACATGGAGCATAAAATTGATTATTTTCTGAAAAAAGTGCATTTTTCCTTGGTTTGAAGTTAGTACCGTAGTCAAAAATTATTGCAATTGCAGATGTTCGCCAAATGGGGTAAATCTGCAGTTAGATCTCAGATACTTCTTTTCTGAAAAGCTTTCTTTCAACAGATGTGAAGCGAAGGCCACATTGATGAAGAAATGAATCGGCATATAAAACTTGATTGGAGAACATTTATGAAAAACTGCGCAATTTTGAAGAACAATTTACTATTGTGTCTTTAAGGAGATGTGTTTAATCAACGTATCGTTACAGTTCTTAAGTACAGGGCAGAGACGCAGAACTTAACTAAAAACGGCATACCAAAGCTGCAAACAACTGAAAAAAGCATGGAAAGGTGCATACTTGGGATAAAAATGGGAACATAATAAAAGGAACTTGTGAATAAGAAAAATGACAAGAGTGGAAGGCATCACAATCGAAGTGAAATCCCTCAAATGGAAATGGGCTGAACATACTGCTAGAAGAACTAACACAATTGGACAGCTGTAATATTTAAATGGATACCAAGGGCCAGAAGGCGACCGCGTGGGAGATGGATAAAATTCAAGATCCTGCTGGAGCAACATGAAAGAGAATGGCTCAAGGCAGACAGTTGTGGAAGAAACTTGGGGAGACCTTCATCTAGCAGTGGATTGATAATGATTGACAATAAAGATGATGATATATTAATAATTTAATAGTTATATATGTATACAACTATTAAATTAGTAATGCATACATACAGGGTGGGCCGAAAATCACTCTGATTTCTCTTGACTGTAAATTTTGAAAAAATTAATAGAAACCCAAACTTTAATTAGGAAATTATTATCAGTTCAAATAGTTTTTTTTTAATTAGATGTGGAAAATTACATCCATTGAATGGCCGCCTCCCACCGTTCACAAATCTGTCATTACTTCAGGTGATAGATAATTTGTTTCTTCATTGATGTTGTGTCGGACTCTTAGAAGCAGAGATATTGACAAAAATAAGATATGTCTTTACGCCCCTCTGGTGGAAAAACCAGGCATTGTTTTAAGAAGAAAGTATTCTCGATAGGTCTTTCGATGTGAGCGGTATCGGTCAACGAAGGAGTTTTTTCAATCGAGTTTTCAGAAGCTCAGATTTTGCTGCAAATACATCAGTCGCAGAAATTAATACTTACGCCCCCTGGTGGTTAAACCATTATTTATCAAATATTACAAATTATAGGAAAGGTGTTTCCTGTCAGCAGAAAGAAGTTTTATCCGGTGCAGAAAGAAGTTTTCTAATCGGAATTTTAGAAGCAGAGATATCAGGGGAAACGCAATTTACTTTGACGCCCCCTAGCAGAAAGTCTATGTATTACTTGAAAATTTTGAATTTATATATTACGCCGGAAATGCTATCTAACAAAGAAGGAATTTTTTAAATCTGACTCTTAGAAGCAGAGATATTGATAGAAATAAGATATACATCTACGATCCCTGGCGGAGAAACCATACATGATTTTAAGAAGAAAATATTCTCAAATGTTTATCTACATGAGCGGTATCGGTCCACGAAAGAAATTTCTCAATCGAGATTTTAGAAGCTCAGATTTTGATTGAAATACCTACGAAGCAGAAATTACCGCTTACGACCCCTGGTGGCCAAACCATATTTTATAAAAAATTTCCCACCGGGAGCTGTATCTGGTGCAGGAAGAATTTTTCAAATCGGAGTTTTTGATGCAGAGATATCGGAGGAAGCGCAATTTACCTTTACTCCCACTAGCGGAAAAACAGTGAATTACTTGAAAATTTTGAAATTATATGAAAAACATGTCGCACCGAAAACTCTATCCGACAAAGAAGAATTTTTTCAAATTAGACCATTTAAAGCAGAGATATTGAAAAAAAAAAAAAAAAAAGACATACATCTACGTCCCCTGGCGGAGAAACCATGCATTATTTTAAGAAAGAAATATTCCAAAATGGTTTGTCGACGTGAGTAGTATCGGTCCACGAAAGATTTTTGAATCGAGATTTTAGAAGCTCAGATTTTGTTGCAAATACATTAGAAGTAGAAATTAACACTTACGCCTCCTGGTGGCCAAACTGTTTTATACCAAAAATTAGAAATTATATGCGAAAGATTTACCATCAGGAGCTGTATCCGCTGCAGAATTTTTTTTCAAATCGGAGTTTTAGATGCAGTGATATCGGGGAAACGCCATTTACTTTTACGCCCCTTAGCGGAGAATCTATACGTAACTTGAAAAGCTGACTATACCTAAAATAAACTTCGCCATGAGTAGAATCGAAAGGCAAAATAATTTTTGAATTGGATATTTAAAAGCAAATGTATGGAATAAAATGTATTTTGAATTCGATATCATCTGCATTTACGACCTGTAGCGGCGAAACTGTGCATCGTAAAAAAATAAAATCAAAATAAAGGGTAATGATTCGCACATTTCAAGCTTTCTAATGCAAAAATAATTTTTCAAATCGGACATGTAGTTGCAGAGATATCGTGTCTACAGATGGACGGAGAAACCGATAACATAAGCACGATCTTTTTTTACAAAAGACGTGCTTAAAAACATAAAAGTTTTTGAAATTGCAAGTGACATCGCAGGTCGTTCGGCGTGGCTTAGGAAAATACCGAAGAAAATCCAGGCACGTAGTACGAGATCCGTAGTATGTATGTATGTGTTACCCCTAAAGTGCAGAAATCAGTTATTCTACAGATTATCTAGGTAATGTGCAGATTAACTAGGGTGATCCGTTGAAGTGCCGAGAATTGTTTCATTTCTCAAATTACCTAGGTAATCTGCAAATTACCTAGATAATCTGCACATTACCTACTAGGCACTCGTTAAAGTGAAAATAAGATCTTTGCTGGAACAACAGCAACGTTTCTGTACGCTTAAATTAACATAATGTTATTTATTTATTTTTCGATATATAAAGAATCAAGTTAATACAATCAAACAATCAACAAATTAGTTGATAGAATCGATCATCAATCAATTAAAAAACTATAATAGAAAGAATCAAACGGTTTAAAATATTATTATAATCAAGGAAATGAATTTGCAAAACATATGATAAAATTATGCTTACTTATTAGTGCAATCTAAAGATTGGTGACACTTTGAATTACATAGCAATTGGTTTTTGCGACAAGCACACCTATTTGTGGTACATTTAGATTTGCAGTCACATTTTCTGAAACCCTGCCCAGTACCAAGAGATTGTTTTATTGCTGCTGTTTGACGTAAAGATATTTCTACAGCAGGGACCAGGCAGAAACGAATTTGAAAACAGAATTAGCTATGCTACGCACTGGCAGCCGACGCCAATTATGAAAAGTAAAAACAACCGGCGACGACTAGACGCTGGCGAAACGAAACTCAAAGTGGAGGGAGAGGGGGAAGGTGTAGGGAAAGGAAATGAGAGAATCAGGCGAAACCAAACTAAAAGTGGAGAGAGAGGGGGAAGGTGTAGGGAAAGGAAATGGAAGAAACAGGCGAAACCAAACTAAAAGTGGAGGGAGAGAGGGAAGGTGTAGGGAAAGGAAATGAGAGAAACAAACTTTTGAACTTTAACGATACGGAAGCCGTTAATGTGCACATTACCTAGGTAAAATGCAGAAAACTCTTGACTCCGCACGTTAACGGAGCAAATCAGTTAATCTGCAGATTAGCTAGGTAATGAGCACATTAACGGCTTTCGAGCTTTAGCGGTAACATATGCATTAAGCATTTCAGGAAAGAAGACATAAAAACAGAAGATTTTATTACAAAACCTTATGGCTCTGGCTTGAAAGCTTCTAGAGACAGATATAAACCTGTAGCTGATGCAATGCCATCTGTGTACCCCAAATTTGCCCGTCTATTTTACTAAAAACACGGCTGTGGCCAGAAGATAACCAGATGTAAGACGTGCGGAATTTTCGAATAGAAAAAATGACAAAACAACTCTTTTTTTAAGTAGTGATTTAATTTCACCATTTTACGAAATACTGACAAATAACGATCTAACAAAAGTAGAATGTGAAAATATTCATTATTTGCTTCCAATTATTTAAATTCCTTTTAACTTTGACTCATGACTGAGAGAAGGTACTTCATGTACAAAATGTAAAATTTGTGTTAAAACAATTGGTGGCAAACAGGGCCGGATTAAGGGAATGTCTACAGGGGCTATAGCCTTAGGGCCCACTATGATCAAGAGCCCAGGAGGCATGACTGGGCAAATAATGGATAGGTAGAGAGAGAGGTTTATAAAATAGTTTCACTTTTGTCTCGTATGATTTCCGCTTGGTGAGAAACAGAGGCTGGAAGACGAACAGATTTCAAGGTAGTGACTAAGGTTTCATGTCGCACCCACCCACACCTCCCAATTTGTACTTGAAGTAATGGTTGAAGTTCCCTGTGGTTTCACATCGGGTAACAAAAAAGATGCACTAAGAAATGTATACAATGCTAAATCATTAGAAAATCAAAGACAAAATCTCGGAATCTTAAGCTTTTAGCTCATGTCCTTATGAGCACAATGAAAAATACAGTGACTTATGAAGAGTCTGCAGGTAATCTATTAGTTTGAAGAATGCAATAAGTATATATTTTATTGTTCTCATAAAGACACGAGTTAAAAGCTTAAGATTCCCAGATTTTGTCTTTGATTTTCTAATGATTTAGCATTACATACTTTTCTTACTGCATCTTTTTTGTTATACAATGTGAAACCACAGGGGACTTCAACCATTAATGCACTACATAAGAATGCACTAGGTATTATCATAAGCGTATTGCTAGAGCTTTGTGTTTTAACGGACTTCATAACGGATTTCCGTCATAATTCTTTGAGGGCCCACTCAGATATCTTAGCCTAGGGGCCTTCTAAGGCCTTAATCCGGCCCTGGTGGCAAAGAAGATTGAAGACTCGAATGTGGTAATCGGAGAAGGTTCAAAATGTAATTAAACTAAATGTGAACTGGGACTCAAGTGTACTGCTGTATTTTTAAGTATATTCCAAAGTGAAATACGCTATGTGGACAAAAGTGACAGGACACTGTAAGTAAATAGAAAAACTGTACTGCATTTACATGAGTAGCAGGTAGGTCCTTCATTTGCGGAGATTACAGCAGCCACCTGTCCAGGTAAACTGTTTACAAGTCAATGGGTTACGGGGAGAGCAGGATGTTCCTCCATTCCGCCTTGACTACATCGCCCAACTATGTCAGTTAAGAAGATCATGTTGGTCTAGACCTTACCTGTCGTTCAAGTTCATCCCATAGGTGCTCAGTGGGATTGGGGTCCAGGATCTATAAGCCTTTAAGTAGGTCAGGGCATCCACAAGACCTGCTTTTCCTCATACTACTCTATCGTAGCTCTACAAACATGACAAGTGGCTTTATTTTAAATACACCAGACTGTGAATGCTCGAGAAACGCATATAGTTTATGAAATCCGTTTATTTTCGTGGTGTATTAAGCACAAAGATTCGCCAAGCTTTCGCACTCCACTGGGAGGCTTTTTCAAGGCAATGGTAGAAATTGAAATGCAGGTAATTGGAACTCGTAAGGATGATTTTTGAAAACAACGTGGGTGACATAGCGATCATATTACATGATTTTTTATTACGCAATTATACGGTACGCCGCGATGTGTTTCCATCTTTTAATGACGCATGCCAAACCATTGGTAAATCAGTAGAGACCTTATCATTGCATGACTGTCTGCTAGATAGCATTTTGACTGTTTCCCTGAAAACGGTGAGATATGCAGAATATGTGGGTTTTCCTATGTCCCAGCCTTTACATATTGGTTAAAGAATTTATTACGCAATTTCAACATATTAATAGCAGTGAAGTCCCCGACGTCGTTATCCCATATAATATCAAGTTGCAAGGAGAGACAGTGTGAGAACGAAAAGGTGGGTGTGTACGCTATGCCGTTGGTATATCCTGACAACACGGAAAAGATATACATATATCGGAATGACAAAGCGATCCTTGGACACTACATGGTGTCCACAATGTCTTTACCCCCCCCCTTCCTTGTAATAAGAAATTTAAGTGAGCTATGTATCTGTTCTATGATTTATATGCTGAGGCATCCTTAAACATCCAGTGGATCCGTTTGGGCTCCGTCATTCTCGTGACAGAGAATAATTTTCCGCCATGTTCTGTGGGATATTTTCCGAAGCAGTTGCGAGGTGATACGAGAGAAAGCACGTCTCACTGCTTGTCTAAGTCCATCAGTGGTTTGGTAGCGCTGCTGTGCAACAACCTCCTTTATGAAACTCCAAAGGGCATTATCACACGTTGAGAGATCTGGGCTTCGAGGTGGCCACTCAAGTGGAGTGGGCAGCACTGCCGAACTTCGGTCGATCCAACGATCCCGAAAGACCTCACCAAGGTATTCCCGAACAGCGATTGCGTAATGTGCGGATGCTCCATCCTGTTGGAACCGTACGTCATTCAGAATGCCGAGATTTCCAAGTTGTGGCACAAACTAGGTTTGCAGCATGTCCAGATAAGTTGTCTGATTCACTGGACCATCAAAGAAATACGGTCCAAACAGATGTCGACTATTCATTGCAGCCCATATCATGACATGTGGAGGATGATGTTCCAATTCTTCGACATAATGTGGGTTTTCCTTGGTCCAGAACACAATGTTCCGTGATCGACAGCTGCGCTATATCGCACATTCATCACTGAAAATGAACTTTCCACGTTTTGGGATTGTGGCAAATGTCTGAAGCATCACTGCACGTGCATCCCGTCTGCGCTTTAAATCGATGTCTGATAACTCCTGAACGAACATCGAGTGATATGCGTGCAAATTCAGGTCATTCTTCATGTGCTCATGCAGTGTCGATCGTGGTATTCCAAGCTCCGCTGATCGTTTGCGGAGCGACTTCGTCGGTGACCTGATAACTGATTCCTCTACCGCTTGACACTGTTGCACTCTGGTTGATGGTCTTCCCGTTCGTGGTTTATCCTTGATGTTGCCTGCTTTGAAGAGTTTATGTTCCTACCGCAGAAGAGTGTTTTGGAGGGGCCTCTTTGTCGAATCGTTGTTGGAAATCGGCACGTACGTTACGCATTGTCTTCCCTGTGTGTGGACGATCGTGTACCCATACACTGACAACAATCCGCTGTTCCAGGGTGTTTTCGCTGGTATCACACATGGTTCCGGTACCTAATCTGTAAATAAACACAATACAGACTGTAACTCAACATATACATCACACAACAACAGATACATAGCTCACTTACATTTCTTATTACGGGGGGGGGGGGGTAACAAGACATTGTGGACACCCTGTAGATGTAAAGAACACGTGGGAAGTGTCAACCAAGACACGCAGAATACGGCCCTCGGTAGAGAAGTCATGCATTCATCAGCCGCTCCTGAATGGAATAGTACTGTATTAAAAGAATTGCCCCTTACAGGAACTTTAAAGAGACTTCCATCAGGGAACAGTGGAAATCCTATCCAGCAGCCTGGCATGCAATGATATGGTCTGAACTGAACTACTGGTGGTTTGGCATGCGTTATTAAAAGATGGAAGCACATCGCGGAGCACCGTATAATTGCGTTATAAAAATTCATGTAATATGATCGTGATGTCATCCACGTTATTTTCAAAAATCATCTTTGTTCCTTACGTGTTCCAATTCCCTGCATTTTTGTGTCTACCATTGGCTTGAAAAAGCCTCCCAGTAGAGTGCGAAATCTTGGCGAAACTTTGTGTTTAATGTTTAACACACCACAAAAATAAACGGATTTAATACGCTATATGCATTTCTTGTGAATGACAAGTAGCATTGTCGTCCTGGAAGAAACAATCATCGTGCTCGTAGCACTCCCACAAAAGTTGGGAGCTTTAGTTATCCAGGATATCTCTATATACAGTAGAGTTCATGTTACCATGAGTACCAACCAGTGGGCCCACATCGTACCAGCTGAAACAGCCCCATGCTATAATTCCACCGCCTCCGTACTTCACAGTCGGCACTGTACACTCCGGAAGCAGACGTTCTCCAGCTAACCACCAAACCCAGACACGTCCATCCAATCGGAATAATGTGAAGCGGGATTCGTCCCTCAATAACACCTGCCGCCATTGTTTTAATGTCCAATTTTTGTGCTGTTGACAGCATTGCACCCGTGTGGCTTTATTGGTTTTTGTGATGAGAGGTTTAAGTGTGGCAGCTCGGTCATAATACCCGAGTGCATGGGCTTCTCTTCGAAGTGCCCGACTGGAGACCATAACATCTGTGGCCATCTGGAACTCGTGTGCTATGGCGTCCATTGGTAGGGACCTGGTTTTCCGGATCTCCATCTGCAGCACCCTCCCGGTCCCCGGATTACGGTTTCGAAGGGTCATCCAGGGCAAAGTGAATTCGCGCAATGTCCTGTCTTCTTCCACTTGTTGATAACAAAGGCCACAATCGATTTAGCGATCGTATGCTCATACCTCCAATTGAGCAGCCTATTGTAACGCCTTTTTCAAACTTGGAGAGAGCCGCCCCTCGCAGTGGTCTAAGCGATGGCTGCTGATCATTCGTCCGAGATGGGTCCGGGTTCGAATCCCGGTGAGGCATGGATGTTGTGTTTGTCTTACGGCATTGGTTCTCTTCCTTCTCTGGAACCAGTGGCCCTAAATTAGGGACGGACGACTGCTTATAGCCCAATGAGAGTCTCACGGTGGTCGTTAACCCTCCAACTAAAAAAAAAAAAACTTGGAGAGCTCTTTCCTGCTGACCGTTTTATCAGCGATTGATCTAAGCATACTCCCGTTGACGTTATCATAGCTTATCGACCACGTGTCTCCTGCTGGAGCACACGAATGCGCATGCGTGTATGAGTGCAATTACTTTTGTCCACATAGTGAATATCGACCTATGCAATACAGTGCGAAAAAGTATCTCTGAAGATAAAGAAAATTCAATTGTGAACTACTGAGAAAAGCAACTGAAAACAATAAAAGCCTGAATAATGCAAAGGGGCATCTCAGTAATAGAAGGACACAGATTATGGCTGTGAGAAAAGGAGATGGTACTGTAACAAGAAATAGCGCCGGAATTTTGACAAGAGTGAAAGATTTCTGCACGAAACTACACGGCGGTCGTATCAGAATAATATGACCACCTACCAAATGATGGGAATAACCACCCTTGTCCCCAATGACAGTGGTGAGACGGCGTGGCATGGACGCAATGAGGCATTGGCCAGAGGTACACGTAACCATTCGGTCTGCAGCAGAGCACGGAGGTCCTGGAGATGACGTGGTTGTGAGTCGGCACGTCGAACTTGTAAATCCAAATAATGCCAGAAGTGCTCAATGGAATTGACATCGGGCGATTTCGCAGGTGAAGAGAGAACGGACACATCATCGTGTTCCTGGAAGCAGTCACGAACCCTCTTAGCGAGATGGCAGGGAGCATTGTCTGCTGGTAGACACCATCCCCACCAGTGTAAACGACTAACATGAAAGGATGCGTGTGGTCAGCGAGGATGGACAGGTAGCCATTGGCTTTCAGGGACCCATCCAATGGTACCAGAGGTCCAGGTCATACCAGGAAAACATCCCCTGACATGCACACTTCCACCGCCGACCTGTACTTGACCGACAAGCGTGTCCTGGTGTTGGTCCTCGTGTGTCTGACGTCATATCCGACACCGCCCGTCACTTCTGGGGAGTAGAAGCCTCGATTCGTCGGAGAAGGCAACCTTTTCCAACTCTTGCCACTGTCCAATGACGGTAGTCCCATGCGAACTGCAACCGTCGTTGCCGTTGGACCTGGATTAATGGGCGACTTCACGCAACGTCTACTCCGGAGTCCCATGCGTAACAGTGTTCGCTCTACTGTTACCAGGGGCACGTACCTCGGTGCCTCGGCGTTCATCTGCGTGGTCAATTGCTGCACTGTTGCGCGTCGATTGCTTTTTACCAGTCGACGGAGGCGACATTCTCTTCCGGAATCGATGGCCTTTGGGGCTCAACAGTTATGACGTCGTGAGGTACTCGGTGTAGCAGAGGTCCATTCTTGGTACAATCTTACTACAGCACTTCGCAAACAGCCCAGGAAGTCTGCTGTTACTGAGATGCTTCCATCCTTGGCACGGTAGCCGATGATCATTCCTTTTTGAACGTCCATCTAATCAGTACTTTGCCCATTGTGCTCATGTGAAGCGCTATGGCTCGTCTGTCCTGGCCGGCCGCTTATATCTCCGTGTGGTCGACCTTATCACGTGCACTGTGTAAGGCGCCTGGGCGGGTACACCGTGATTCCGGGGTGGTCATATTATTTTGATACGACTGTGTATATATATTAGATTTCAAAATTTTGTCCTCCCCCCCTCCTTCCATACCTCCTGGTGCCGATAACGCCTAGGGCGGTCTTCGGATTGCCAGGCCACTTCTGTTCATAGGATTGCACCACTGGATGGATGGATGGATGAAATTGTACAGCATGTCGGAGTGACATGGAAGAGACTGGCTCAAGCGACGTAGTTGCGGAAGAACTTTGGAAAGACCTACACCCAACAGTTGAGTGATAATGGTTGGCAATGATGATTATGATGATGATATACATGATTATGATGATGATGATATATAACCATTACTCACCCTCCGTCTTATTTTGGCTGTAACAATGTCCAAACATTATTTTATACACAGTCGAGTCACATTATTGTGACCACCTCGTACTTTTGACGTCAACAGCGCGTAGCCAATGAAAAAAGCACGTGTCGTGAGCTGGCTTGGAGGGTACATAAGGTGTGCTATAGGCATTCTGAAAACATATCACTCCTTGCTGTCATGGATAAAAGGAGAGATTTATCAGATTCGCAAAAAAGGATGATTATTGGCTTTCGGACCAAGGGCACAGTTCGTGAACAGTTCACGGCCGCCCCGGTGGCGCAGTGGTCTAAGCGATGGCCTCTGATCATTCGTCCGTAACGGGTCTGGGTTCGAATCCCGGTGAGGCATGGATGTTGTGTTTGTCTTACGGCACTGGCTCTCTCCTTTCCCTGGAACCAGTGACCTTAAATTAGGGACGGGCGACTGCTTATAGCCCATTGAGTTGCTCACGGTGGTCGTTAAAATTCCAATCAAACAAACAAACCAACAAACAGTTCACGTGCTGCTGTGGTTAAAGTGTATCGTAATTGGAGAAATGGCACCATTGCGAATAAGCGACGTGCAAACTGTGGAGCACCACGTGCCTTTGATGTGAGAGGTGAACGTCGGCTTTGAAGGTGCGTGTCTCCCGATCGACACGCTGCAGAGGAGCAACTCACTGGCCCAATGAACCAGGGACTACCGGAAATGTGTCAAAAACAACTGTTCCGCTAACGCTGCTGCGTATGGGGCTCCGATGCAGACGGATGGTCACTGCACCTATGCTAACGAAGGTGCATTGGCAGAAAAGGCTTGCATTTGCACGGCAGTATCGGAATTCAACCTTCGCTGATTGGCAAAGGATTACCTTCTCCGATGAGTCGCGTTTTCTTCTTAGTCGAACGGATGAACGTTGGCGTATAAGGCGAGAGACATTTGAGAACAAACACTCTTCAAACATTGCAGGCAGGTCACAAGCTGGTGGGGGCAGCGTTATGGTTGGGGAATGTTTTCGTGGCATTCCCTGTGTCAACTTATACTTGTGAAAGGCACTGTGGATCGAATTCGTTATGAATCCGTACTAGCAGACCACGTACACTCATACATAATGATTGTCTTCCCTGGGGCGGATGGGATCTTCCAGCATGACAATGCGATGTGTCACACAGCTAGAAATGTCCGAGAGTGGTTGGAAGAGCACGATGAAGAATTCAAATTACTTCCCTAGCACCCTAATTCCCCAGAGTTAAACCCAATTGAGCATCTGTGAGACCACCTCGATCGTGCTGTTCGCTCTATGGATCCTCCACAACGCACTCTCCAGCAGCTGTCAGATGCAGTGGAACCAGCGTGTCTCCACATACCTCGACCACCTTCCAGCACCTTATTGAGTAACTCCCAGCCCGTCTAGCTGCTGTCCGCGCTGCACACAGTGGTTACTTTCGATATTAGCTGGTGATCACAATAGTGTCCCTCGACCGTGTATATAATATCAAATCTGGTCATGGCTCAACCAAGAGAACAAACTGGATTCAAGAGTGGCTACAGCACTATAGATCCTATCCACGTACTGGGAGAACTAATTGAAAGAGCCAGGGAATATGAATTCCCATTATGCGTGGCTTTTATCGATTATGAAAAGGACTTGGATTCTGTGACACCATCAACTGTTACAATGGCTTTGAATTCCTGCGGTATAGAAGATGCATACATTAATATTATTAATAACATCTATGAAATGCAAGTGCAAAGATTCGGCTATTTGAGAATACAGCACCTATAAAAATTTGAAAGGGAGTGAGAAAAGGTGACATTATATCTCCCAAACACTTTAATGCCACATTACAAAATGTCTTTCAATCACTGAACTAGGAAAACAAAATGATAAAGATTAATGGAGATTATCTAACTCACTTTCGTTTTGCTGATGACGTAGTCATTTTTGCAACTACCCCTTCAGAGCTGCAGAGTATGATGCAGGAACTAAGATTAAAGAAGTGGGAGTAAAAATGAACTTTCAGAAGACAAAAGTGATGTACATGCTTTTTGCTTTTTCAAGAAATGAAGATTTACCGATTGATGGGGAAAAGCTTGAGATAACCGATACCTACATTTACCTTGGACAGCAGATATCAAGTGAGGGTCACATTGATGAAGAAATTAATCGGCGTATAAAACTTGCTTGGAGAAGGTGCATGCTTGGTGTAACCAGGAGAGATAAAAAGAGGAACTTGTGGATCAGAAAAATGACAAGAGGGGAAGAAAAATGACAAGAATGGCAATGGGCTGGAGATATTGCCAGAAGGACAGACCATCGGTGGACAGCCGAAATTTTAGACTAGATTCCAAGGGACAGGAAAAGATCCAGAAGAAGACCACATGGGAGATGGGTGGATCAAATTCGAAAGTATGCGGGAGTAACATGGAGGGGACTGGCACAAGACAGACCGTTGTGGAAGAAACTTGGTAGACCTTCATCCAGCAGTGGATTGATAATGGTTGACAATGATGATGTAATATCAGATAGTTCTTCAAAGTGAAGTAGTGAAATTTTAAAACGCTAACTTTTCGCCAAAAAAAAAAAAAAAAAAAAAAGACTCGTATTAGCTTCTGTGAGCATCTTTGATTAACAATTCTCAATTTTTTTTTTTCTGACACAAACACAAATTGTCTTTTCTCGAACTTCATACACTGTTCACAACGGCCACTAGTTTGTGCTCAAATCTTATTTTTTAAACTTTGCCTGGAGCAGTTTCTCTTTTATTGGCTAGCATTTTATTTTTCTCATGTCTGCTCGGTTACTGCTTTTCTCAGCTACGGTGGTGGGTAAGTTTTTCGTAATTTGCAGAATGCACTAGCATACCGTAATGTGTTACTTTCAGTTCCTGATGCCAGAGGCGTCCATAACTTAGTTTTCTAGAAGGAGACAATCAGAAATTCCAAATAGGAATAACATACGCGAATATCATACGTAAATCCAAGGCTCCTTTTCGAATCGTGCCAGTTGAAATACATAAGATTCTTAATGCCGTCGAGACACGATTAATAATCGAAATAACTGCAACTTTTAAAATACGATACTTTTATTTACAATTAAAACCAGCTAAAAACAGTAGCAAGATCTTTCAAACCCACTATGGGTTCGTCATCAGGAACAGTGAGGGTGAAGCACCATACCGTGGTTATACACTGAGTGGCCACTTTATTATGACCACCCCTCAATTCTTCCTGTATCGCGTACAAGACCTGATGGAAAATATTTTTCACATTATTTCTAATGTTTGGTAAAGAATGGTTTAGCCACCAGGGGTCATAAGTGTTAATTTCTGCTTCTGAAGTATTTGTTGCAAAATCTGAGCTCCTGAAAACTCGACTAATTTTTTTTCTTCGACCGATACCGCTCATATGGATAAACCTTTTGAGAATACTTTCTTCCTAAAATAATGCATGGTTTTCCCAACAGGGGACGTAAATTCCCATCTTATTTTTGTCGATATCTCTGTTTCTAAGAGTTCGTAAGCTCACGATTCCGTTTACAGCAATATCTGAGGGATTAAAAAACCGATTGAAAATCTTCTTTCTTTCGTCAGATCTATTGTTTTCCTACCGGTTCCATTGACTTTGAATAGCTTTGAGAAATTTAATTTGCGTCATAACGGATTCAAAACACGTGCTTATTACACCCGGAAATTAATCTTTCTTGGGTTTTTTTTTATTACAGTCGTTTAGGTAAATCCATGCTTCATCAATAGTCGCATTAAATTTCCATCTGTCTCCGGCTAAGTGATTTCACAAAGAAGTCTATGCCGTATTCTGCGCTTAAACACCTGATAGGCAAAAGGTGATAAACATTACGTGGTTTGGCTTTTTCCAGATTTAAATCTTTGTTGTTGTTTTTATTGGAGGTTTAACGACCACCGTGAGCAACTCAATGGGCTGTGCGCAGTCGCCCGTCCCTAGTTTAGGGTCACTGGTTCCAGGGAAGGAAGAGAGCCAGTGCCGTAAGACAAACACAACATCCATGCCTCACCGGGATTCGAACCCAGACCCCTTACGGACGAATGATCAGAGGCCAGCGCCACCGGGGCGGCAATCTTTGTTTATTACCTTGCTTACAATTGATAGAGCCATTTTTAATGACCTAATGATTGCTTCTTGGGCCGGTGGATTTTCTTTGAAGACCAGAGACTTTACTTTTGAAATTGTCGTAAAAATACGTGCCGTCTTTGAATCTTCTATCCTGGAGCAGAACACCCTGTCTGTTGACCAAGCCGGTTGTTTGTGCCCGAATTTCAGGTGCATCTGGCGTAATTCACACACCATATTGTTCTGCAGTGATGGTTTGGCCTCTTCCCAAGAAACTCTGATGAATTATCGTATATCTCTTCGTAAGGAGAAAAAGCATAGCCTTCTACACTGAAGAGCAATTGCATTAGAGACAGCTAGCGTTATGCAAATATGGCGCTGTGGGCGTCCCTGTTAACGGAAACGACATGACGTATGCAGCGATCCAACAATATAAGGAGTGATGCGACGGGAATCAGTAAGAGTCGGACGCAGTGTGGGTAAGACGAAGGATCTAAGCGCATTTGATCGTGGGGAAATTGCCGGGGCCCGACGAATGTGTTACTCCATCTCGGAAGTCGTGCAGGCACTGGAATTTTCAGGAGCCACTGTGTCACGGTTGCACCGTGAGTACATCGAATCCAATAAAACCATCCCTGCAAGCGCCAACTGCCATGGACAACAGCGTGTGGATGAGCGGGGTCATCGTCGGCTAGCTGGTACTGTAACATCGGATAGACGGCCCACAGTGCGAGAAATCACTCGGCAATTTAACGCTGGTGCACAAAAACGTGTAAGTAGCCACGTCATCCAGAACCATCTCCTCTCTATGGGGTACGGAAGCTATCGTCCCACGAGGGTACCGCTGCTGACCGCACATTACAGGGTGCAAAGATTAGCATGGGAGCGGGAACATCGCCACTCGACCTTAGACATGTGAGAAAATGTTACCTGGACTGATGAGTCGAGTTTCACGTTGGTACATGCGGATGGCAGGATACGAGTACGACGCAAACCACATGAAACGATGGATCCTTCTTGCCAGCAGGGTACTCTTCAAGCTGGTGGTGGTGGCATTCTCGTCTGGGGACTGTTTGCGTGGACTGAAATGAAGCCCCTGATACGTGTGATATCGTCCCTCACAGGTCAACGTTACCGGGATATACTGGATGACCATTTGCTCCCGTTTGTGCGTCTTTAACATCCCACTAGGGACCTCATCCTGCAACAAGACATTGCACAGTGCCATCACTCCCGAATTGTATCCGAATAGTTGGATGAACACTCCACCGACGTGACCTCGCTTCCTTGGCCAGCTAGGTCACCTGACCTCAATCCCATCGAGCACATCTGGGATGCCATCGAGAGAGATGTTCTAGTCTCTGACCCCCCCCTCCATCAAATCTTCGTGAACTATGGCAGCTTGTTCAGTGGGTCGTGGATCCGTATGGCTTCCCAACGCTTCCGGTGTCTTGTCGAGTTCATGCCGAGACGAATCGCCGCCATTATCAGGGCGAAAGGTGGTGCTACACGTTACTAGACACGTATCTCTAATTCAATTGCTCTTCATTGTATTCGCAGCTTGTTTGCGTGCGCCTTTTCTTAGCAGCATATTTAATTGCAGCAGATTTTTCTTTCGTGTTTATCTAAACGCTGGTGGTGCCGCCCCGGTGGCGCAGTGGTCTAAGGCGTTGGCCTCTGATCATTCGTCCGTAAGGGGTCCGGGTTCGAATCCCGGTCAGGCATGGATGTTGTGTTTGTCTTACGGCACTGGCTCTCTCCCTTCCCTGGAACCAGTGACCCTAAATTAGGGACGGGTGACTGCTTATAGCCCATTGAGTTGCTCACGGTGGTCGTTAAACCTCCAATCAAAAAAAAAAAAAAACGCTGTTGCCAGTTTCAATTCTTTGAACTTTTGTAATAATATGTGATTTCTTATCAAAAACGTTCTAAAAATGTGTGAACAACTTCTGTAGTGTTATCGTGAAAGTCTTTTTACGTAGTATTGGGTTAGTGCGAATGAAATGTCTGGTAAAGGACCAGCAGCACACGTGGACGGCGAAAAAGGAAAAGTTAGACAACTTACCTAGGTAAAATAATCCCCCTCGGCATTGACACATAATTGCCATCTGTCCGGCTAGGCCATGGTCCCGTAACGGAAAAAGTCTTGTGGCTGGGACCCGAAGAAATCATCAACTGCACGTTGAACCTCGTTGTCTGTCGTGAACTGTTTCCCGGTCAGGAAGTGATCCAGGAGACGAAACAGATGATAAT
Organism: Macrothele yani; assembly: GCA_039090855.1. Taxonomy (NCBI): domain Eukaryota; kingdom Metazoa; phylum Arthropoda; class Arachnida; order Araneae; family Macrothelidae; genus Macrothele; species Macrothele yani. The sequence goes on along the minus strand of CM076989.1, from coordinate 128,150,999 downwards.
ATGTCGGAGCCAAAGAAGTCTGGGGAATATGCTGGATGAGGGAGTGCTTCATAGCCCAATGCACTAGTGTCAGCTTCGTTCGTTGTGCGACATGAGGGCGAGCGTTTCCCTTGAGCAGAAGAACACCCTGTCTGTACTAAAGCCGCTTGTTTCTGCAGCAATTTCTGGTACAGCTGGCATAATTCAGCACAATAACGTTCTGCAGTGATGGTTTGGCCTTCCGCCTAGAGACTCCGATGTATTATCCCGGCTGTAGACCACCAGACAAAGAGCATCATCTTCTTGTTGTGTAGGAGTGGCTTAAGATGTCGTTCAGCAGGCTGTCTTGCTTAACCATTGTGCAGATCATTTCCGATTATCATAAAAGACCCACTTTTCGTCGCAGTTGACGATTCCATGCAGTAGTGGTTCCTGTTTATTCCTGGCAAGCAGCGACGTGCAGACTTCCAAACGCCTAGTCTCGTTGGCAGTTGTCAACTCATGCGGCAGCCACATGTCCAGCTTTTTGACCTTACCCAGCGCATCCAGACGCCGAACTGTCGTGTGGTGAACACCTACGTCTGCCGCTATCTCACGACACGTTTTTCGGGGGTCCGCTTCAGTCACGCGTAACAGAACATCGTCAGAAACAGGTCTGTGATCATGTGCTTTGTTTTTCAGGTCCGTTTCTCCGCTTCGAAACTTCACAAACCATCGCCGAATGGTTCATTCGTTGGCTGTATTCTCCCCAAACGCTTTGTTAACGTTTCGAGAGGCAATTCCTGCAGAATGGTCCAGTTTAAATTCATACAGGAAGATGACTCTTAAATCCGGCATCTCCGTGTTTTCCTTTGCAAGCCATGTTACGTTCAAAAAAACCACGCCTGAACCTTGTTCTTCTCACACGTGCTAGCAATTTATAGTTACTCAGTGACGTAATACCCGCAATACCTTCTTCGGGTCCCAGCCACAAGACTTTTTCTTTACGGGACCATGGCCTAGCCGGACAGATGGCAATTATGTGTCAATTCAGAGGGGGATTATTTTACCTAGTTTTCCTACTTTTCCGTTCTCGCTGACCACGTGTGCTAGTCTTTTACCGGACATTTCATTCGCACTAAACCAATACTACGTAAAAAGACTTTCACGATAACACTACAGAAGTTGTTCACACATTTTTAGAACGTTTTTGATAAGAAATCACAAAAAAATTAAAGAAGTTCAAAGAAGCCTCTTTCGTTCGATGCCGCGGCGTGTAGCGGCCGTTATTGCCAGCTATGGGGGCCACACGAACTATTGATGTCTGCGTGTTCCGCAAGTCGCACGGGCCTGTAAGCTCAATCGTTTCATCTTTGTATCTGTTGTTATGTGTCCGGTAAATCTGGCTTTGCTATCTCGTATCCTTCTTGGTGTTGCATTTTGGGTGGCCAGCAGTGCATTAAGCTTGATAGTTGAATCAGGTTTATCAATAAACGTGACGCTATTGTAAAACAAATGGCGTTATAGTAAAACCAACGCCACGCTAATGGCGTTATAGTAAAATCAACGCCACACTAAACGCCACGCTAATGGCGTTATAGTAAAACCAAAGCCACACTAAACGCCACGCTAATGGCGTTATAGTAAAACAACGCCACGACTATCAAGCTTAATATATTAAAGGCTTTCTACACACACCGGAACTATTCACGGCTTGTGAACGACATGACGTCGACTCCATTTCTTTCAAGCGCGTGGAAACAACTCAATAAACTTTATGCCCGTCAGAACTCACAGGAGGTCACAATGATTTAAATGTTTGCTCTCCATTCGTCCTGATGATGCCGAGACAAACGCTCTGCAAAACTATATATAGTCGATGCATAATAAATATTTTAATTGTAAAAAATTTTGGTATTTTTATTCTAAATGAAATTACAAGATCGTTACGATATTCGAAAACCTCGCTACTTGGTATTTTATTTGATCACGCTTTGACTCTCTCGTAAAATTGCCATTGAAATACACTCATTGTCATAAAAATCCGCGCACCAAGAAAATTCCGTGCGATTAACGCGAAACTCGCCGAATAGCTACGAAGAGGGCAGACATGCAAATGATTAAAGTTTCGTGCGATTCCGCATGGCCGCGCGTCCAAGACCGGCGCTGCAATCGCAATCCTTGGGGCTTATAAGGCGCCGCGCAGGGAACTCTACACTCGTGCCGAAGTGCACGGTAAGAGTCAGGTGAGATCCCTGAGCGATAGACGTGCTGAGAAGCTGCCGTTGATGTGCGTACGGGCAACTAATGGAGTCTGAACGACGCCGTATCGTCGGGAGGAGAGAGGCAGGGTGGCCGGCTCGCCGAATCGGCCGCTATTTGGGCCGGTCAGACAGTACAGTGCGATTGTGTTGGGAGCAATGGACACGGGAAGGCACCCAGACACGGCGGACTGGCTCTGGACGACCCAGACACAACGCCAGCTGAGAGGACCGTGGGATCGTGGGAGCGGCACGCACAGGTGCAACGACGTCCTTGTCCAATATCCAGAGACATGTGGCGGCTGTACAAGGGACTCCTGCATCCGCGAGAACCATTTCCAGACGCCTGACTTGGGGGAATCTGCACTCTCGACGGCCCTTACGTTTTCTGCCAGTAACACCTGACCATGATCGGCGTCGATTGCAGTGGTGTCAGCTGCGAGCAACGTTGAATGCTACGAACTGGCGACGTATAGTGTTCAGCGACGAATCCCGCTTCTGTATGGGAACGAATGACCACCGTGTCAGAGTGTGGAGGACTGCTGGTGAGTGCTACAATCCCAACCTCCCTGTACAGCGGCACACGTCCCGAACTGCAGGTGTGATGGTCTGGGAGCCATCGCGTATGACAGCCGGACTTCCCTCGCAGTGTTCCGAGGGACGTTGATAGCCCAGTGCTACGTACAGCAGATCCTGCGGACCCCGTGCTTTTTTTCCTGGCGGGGTGGACCGGAGCCATTTTCCACCAAGATAATGCCCGTCCGCACATGGCTCGGGTTTCCCAGGACTATCAACGTCACGCTTCGACGCTTCCGTGGCATGCCAGATCACCTGATCTCTCGCCCATCGAGCACGTGTGGGACCAGATAGGACTCCAGCTTTTCCCATGTCCCAGTGTTCGTGATTTGGAGGGTCAGTTGCAAGGAGTGTAGGCCAATCTGTCCCAGGATAAGTACGGCGTCTCTTTAACTCTATGCCGGACCGTATCACCGCATGTATCGGAGCACGAGGTGGCACGACGTTGTACTAACGCCGATGGGAATGTGTACCGTATGTCCTCGGGAAATTGTCCTGCTGCTGTGATATTGTAATCACTTCTGTCCTTGGTATGTACCATCTCACTACTAAAATCTCAATTCAATCCGACTCCTCCTTCGTGGTGCGCGGATTTTTATGACAAAGAGTGTAGATCGGTTTTCATCAAATCGTTTTGCAAATTTCATGACGACATCACAGGTTAAAAAAAACACAGATTTCTTGCAGCTTATTTTTTTCAGGAGATAATGAAAAGTTCTCTGTTTTTTTGTTGTTTTTTTTGTTGTTGTTGTTTTTTAATTTAAGAATTGTGTGATGTTCGTTTTTTTACGCTTTCCAACCGTTGGTTGAAGAAGCATATATGCTCCAGCTTTGTCCGTCTGTCTGTCCGCACGATAACTCGCGTAAAAATGGTTCGATTTCGATGAAACTTTGGTATGTGGTAGGGGACCACCTGGAGACGAACTCTGTTGAAAGTGGACGAAATGGGGACAAAGGTCATGACATAGGAGTGGGATCCATTCCATTGCCCTTATGCGTCATAACTTACGTAAAAATGCTTCTACTGCGACAAACCTTTATCATGTTGTTCCAAAGGTACACTGAACCAGTTCTGTTGAATATCGTCGAAATGGGGTCAAAGGTCGTGACACAGGAGCGAGATTTATTCCACAGCCATTATCCTCATAACTTGACTAAACATGCTTCAACTGCGACAAAACTTCAGTATGTTGTTCCGGAGGTATACGTAACCAGTTCTGTTGAATACCATCGAAATGGTTTCAAAGGTCAGGGCACAGGAGCGAGATTTATTCCACAGTCATTATTCTCATAACTTGAGTAGTGATTTCTGCTATGTTGGAAGGCGTATCATAATCAATGCATTGCATGATTTTACTAACTTTTTTATTTATATTAGTAATTCAAAACAAGTTCCTTCTTTAAATATGTCTTTTTATCATTTCAGCACGGTTTTACTCTGAAAAAATACTTGTTCGATTGAAACGTGAACGGCTATTAAAAGCCGAACATTTTGATGTTCTTATTAATGAGCACATAACGGATCTGGATATACGAGGAATTGACAGATTTTTATTGCCAGAACTTATACATAAACTGCAGATTTATGGGAAGGTGAGTTTTAACATACCCTTTTCTCTTTACCCTGAATATTTTCAGTCGAGTTAATTTGTCACGACCACTCTCTGATACGGAAATTACAGCAGCTTGAAAGAACAAGAATACATATCGGATATTAAGAGTAATGACTTACAAGGGAGATGAGGAACACATGATGAAATCTGCAAATGCTATTAGCTGACCAGTATGACGTTGAACGACCTCGGTTGCGGATAAGTGGATAAGTTTAGCTAGACGTCTCAACATGAAATCATACAGTCGTGGAATAGCCTCCTACGGAATTTCTCATCAAGCCGTTTCTGGTCCGGCAGAACAGCCGTGATCTTTGCCGGCTGCGGGTGGGTCTGTCTGTGGAGTCCAATCAGGGCCCACACGCGATCGATTGGGGAGAGATCCGGGGATTAAGATGACCAAGGCAGTACGTCCACACCACGAATGTATTCATAGGAAACTCTTGAGGTATGTAACCCGGAGTTATGCTGAAAAGTGGCATCACGGACCTCGGTAATAAAGAAGAGAGATACAAGAGTTTTTTAAGTATCAGCGAAATAGCTGCGAGCAGTTAGATTACCGCAGACGAAAACGAAAGGAGATTGTAATTAATCTTTCCTAACACCCCGATCTGTGATAATCCCCCGCCAAAACGATTCGTTGCAGGGTGATAGCCTACGCATGAGACCAACGTTAAAAGCCTTCTGAAATGATATTATATTGGATAGGTGCGAATGAAATGTCCGGCAAAGGATCAGCACACGTGGACTGCGAGAACGGAAAAGCAGGACAACTTACCCAGGCAAAATAATCCCCCTCGGTATCGACACATAGTTGCCATCTGTCCGACAAGGCCATGATCCCGGAACGAAAAAAGTCTTGTGGCTGGGACCTCAAGAAGTCATCAACTGCACGTTGAACTTCGTTATCTGTCGTGAACTGTTTCCCAGACAGGAAGTGATCCAGGCGACGAAATAGATGAGAGTCTGACGGGGACAAGCCCGGGTAATAGGTAGGATGAGGCAGTGCTTCATAGCCAAAGGCACTTAGTGTTAGCATTGTTCGTTGTGCGACATGAGGGCGGGCGTTGTCATATAACAGAAGGACACAATGTCTGTTGACCAAAGCCGATTGTTTCTGCAGCAAAATCCGGTGCATCTTGTGTAATTCAGCACAATAACCTTCTGCAGTGATGGTTTAGCATCTTGCTAAGCAACTCCGATGAAATATCCCAGCTGTGGACCACCAGATAAGGAGCATCATCTTCTTGGCGTGTAGGGGTGGCTTAAGATGCGGTCCAGCAGGCTGTGCCTTGCTTAACCATTGTGCAGATCGTTTCCGATTATCATAAAAGACCCACTTCTCGTCGCAAGTGACGATTCGATGCAGTAGAAGTTCATGTTTATTCCTGAAAAGCAGCGAAGTGCAGACTTCCAAACGCCTATTCTTGTTGGCAGTTGTCAACTCATGCGGCAGCCACATGGCCAGCTTTTGGACCTTACCCAGCGCAGCCAGACGCCGAAAAACTGTTGTGTGATGGACACCTATCTCTGCCACTATCTCACGACACGTTTTTCGTGCGTCCGCGTCAACCACACGTAACAGAATATCGTCAGAAACAGCAACAGGTCGTCGACCACGTGCTTCGTTTTGCAGGTTCGTATCTCCGCTTCGAAACTTCACAAACCATCGCCGAATGGTTCGTTCGTCGGCTGTATTCTCCCCAAACGTTTTGTTAACGTTTCGAGCGGCAATTTCCTGCAGAATGGCCCAGTTTAAATTCACACAGGAAGATGACTCGCAGATCTGGCGTCTGCATGTGTTTATTTTTAGAAGCCACGCTACGTCCAAACGAATCACGCCTAAACCTTGTTCTTCACACACGTGCTAGCTATTTATAGTAACTCTGTGACGTAATACCCGCAACACCTGTGGGTGGTTCCATTCCGCTGTGGTGGGGGGACTGTCTCCACTGCTCGTTCGCGCTGGACATTTCATTCGCACCAACTCAATATTGCTGTACTCTCGTAAACTCTGGACCCATATTCGGCTATGTGTGTCCCTGGACCAGTGACAGTTGAGTAGAAATTAAGCGACTACCGTCAGGCCAAGAAGTCGATACCTCGTACGATCGGTATTTTGTATAGCAGTCCGTATGGTATCTTGCGAAGAGAGAAAGAGAGAAGACTCCCCGCTTTGTTCCATCCACAGAGGTTTCTGAAGAAAAACTTTAATCTCCCGACTTTGAAAAAGTGCGGCTTCATGCATTATTTACATTACTTATCACCGTAGTGAGACTTCGCAGGGCTAAGACGCTGATTATACACTCAGTAGACAAAACATTAGAGGTAGGGGGGATGCGCAGTTGACGTGGGCATCCCCCGCGCAGAGTGGAACAGACCCAAACCGAACGCAAGCTGTTAATAGGCGGACAGAAGGGCTTCCAAACAGTGTACCGCAATCGATGAACACGGGTAAACGTAGTGATCTGAGTGACTTTGATCATGGACACATTGTTGGCGCTAGACAGAAGGGGCGTTTTATCTGCCAAGAGGTATGACCCCCAGGGTTCCAGACGACATACGTATCAAATGTATACTGCGAGTGTACCATCGACGGTCGTACCAGCTTCCGGAGAGCAAGCTGTAGCCAACCACACACCACTGTTGACCGGGGTTGACGTTGACTATCCAAGCTCGTGCAGACCGGTCGCTTGGCAACGACGGGGCAAATCACATCCAGGTTAAATGTCGAAAACTCAAGCAACGTTAGAGAGCAAACTGCACTGCACACGCCCCATACCCTGGGCTAGGGGCGGAGACGGCCTACCACTGTTGACTGCTCCTCATCGGAAATGACGCCTCGATTGGTGCCGGAAATATCAAAACTGGATTTCTGAGGAGTGGTGCCGCGTTGTGTGGTCAGATAAATCCTGTTTTCAGCTCTACCTAGCTGATGGGGTGGGGAGGGGTGCGTCATCAGCATTAGGCCATAGCCCCGTCGTGCCAGGTAGGCTCTGTGATGGTTTGGGGAGCCTTCTCATGGGACACATTAGGTGCTTTATTGTGCCTGGTGAGGTCATTAACCGCTGCGCGCTACCAGCATGTGCTGGCTGATCACCTACACACTTTCATGGCCTTCACGCATTCTGCGACAGATGATCTGTTTCAGAAAGACAATTCGCCACCCTACCGGGCTGCAACCACCCAGGCATTGCTGGAAGAACACTCATCTTAGTTTAGAACCATCCATTGGCCACCAAGATCCAGGATTTAAACCCTGTGGAAGCCCTCTGGGCTGCCGTGAAGCGGAACATCAGATTCATGGATCTTGAACCGACGTCTCGGACGGAGTTGTGTGGGGATAATGCTGCAACAGGCGTGGCTGGCATTACCTCCGCAAACCCTCCTGCATCTGGTGGAGTCAATGCTTGGGTAATACAGGCTGTTATTCGCGCTAGCGATGGACCAACACGCTATTAGGTAGGTATCTAATGTTTTGTCCATTGAGTGTAGTTTCTTTTTTCGTTTTGTTCTTGGGTTTCACGACCACCTCGAGCACCTAAGGCTGAGAGGAGTCGACTATCTCTAATTTAGGGCTACTGGTTCCTGGAAGGGAAAAGGCAGCCAGCGGTATTGGACAAGCACGCCTCTCATTTCTCACCCAGAACTCGAAGGCGGGCCCTACTAGGAAGATTAACCTGAAGCCCACCCCTCTGAACACTCTGCCACTGAAGTGGAAATCGTTTTCACGCACAACCGTAGCAAGGGATTATCGTGAATAGTGCTACACGCTAAAAAAATTTCAAAAATCGGAGATCCTGATCTGTATTGGATCAAAGGGATCGAAGGAGACTGGCAAGAATTGTGCGAGACAAAACATGGGACACAACTCCGCAAATCACTGCAGAATTTGACATTGGTGCGCCGCAGCTCATCTTGGGACGTGCCACACATCGAACCCTGTCCCAAATGGGACTACAACAGCTCACAACCATGTTTCCAGTCACCTTTCACCACTCTCATCCACCAGCTGATTTCTTTCAGAGTATCGCCTACCCCTGGAAGTTTTTTTGCTTTTTTTTGCGTGTCTCACAATTTAATGCAAATCCTTGCTGCGGCTGTGCTCCAGTTCTGCTGAGCACAACGGAAGCAAGGAATTACAATATTTTTAGTAGTACGATTTACAATATATTTAGTAGTACGATATACAATATATTGATATTTAGTAGTAGGATTTACAGTATATTTAGCAATTGGATTTACAATATATTTAGTAGTAGAATTTACAGTATATTTAGTAGTACGATTTACAATATATTTAGTAGTAGAATTTACAGAATATTTAATAGTACGATTTACAGTATATTTAGTAGTTGGATTTACCTATATTTAGTAGTACGATTTACAATATATTTAGTAGTAGGATTTACAGAATATTTAGTAGTACGATTTACAGTATATTTAGTAGTTGGATTTACCTATATTTAGTAGTAGGATTTACAATGTACATATTATTTAGTAATAGGATTTACAATATTTTAGTAGCACAATTTATAGTATATTTAGTAGTACGATTTACGTATGTTTAGCAGTACGATTTACAGTATATTTCGAAGTACGATTTACAGTATATTTGGTAGTAGGATTTACAGTATGTTTAGTAGCAGGTTTACAGTATATTTAGTAGTAGGATACATACATAGTATATTTAGTATTTACAGTATCTTTAGTATTTACAGTATCTTTAGTATTTGCAGTATATTTAGGATTTACAATATAACCGGAGCAAGGATTTACAGTATATTTAAGCATCTACAAAAGCTCGTGCTCCAAAGCTCAGAAGCACGAGCGTTTTGTAGATGCTTAAATAGGTACGCCTAGAACAACATGTTCCCTGGACATTTTCCTAGAACATATTCAGTTCATTACCACTTGAGGGTGTTTTCTTTAATCGTGATGTCATCAACTCTTGTTATTTTCTTGATTTAAGAGTTCCTTTTCCCACCTTTCAAGGTAGCAAGAAGCCTGAATCTCTACATGCTTCTTTAAGTTGTCTGTAACCTTTTTATATATTGAAGGATGCATTAATTAAACACTTTGAGCTTGAAGCATGCATTAATTAAACACTTTTAAGACCAAAATGGTAAATTGCTCTTAAAAATTGCGTTGTTCCTGTGTCAGCTTTCAAGATATCCATGAATACTAAAATGAAGTGTGAGGGAAAATGCTGCTGATAGTGTTTTGGTCATCTTTGTATATGTGTTAAAAATTATGTCGTAGGTTGCACCACTAAGTGGTACTACACCAGCTGCACCACTTTCTGAGAAAAGATACACTATTGTGTGATGCAAACAAAAACCTGCAACATGTACCATAATTACCATACTGTGGGGGCAACCTGGTACCATAAGATATTGCAAAGTTGCACCATGCTGTTGGGTGCCACAAAATTTTTAACAGTGTGCTGGCACCCCTAAAAAAGGCAAGTTACCATTTATCTAAGTTTAGAAATCATCAAACGGAGTTTAAAAAATAAAGGTCTTATAAAATTAATACATAACTAAGACCTAGTCGAAAGACAAGGGGACCCCTCAGCTTCCAGGGCTCGTAGGAAGACGAATCCTCTGCCCCATGTGCTCTTACGTGATCCATCGTAATATTCTGATCTACCTGGCACTGTGTTGGGTCAGCTTTCACCGCTCTCACACAACACACGTTTACACCACCAGATTTCGGAAGGTATCTTCAGGTATTCTGCATCAGCTGAACAGAATGATGCCCAGGAGTTAACCGGCTAATGTTACGTTCCACAAATATTCGACGGTATTCAAATCGGAAGAATTTTTTGTCCACTGGATCACACAAAATGCTTCGATACGATCCTTGAGCCATTCTTGCGCAATGATGACCTTGTAACACCGAGAGTTGTTTTTCTGGTGGATGCTAATGGCGTTTAGGTACACGGTCACCATGTAAATCAACACTTCGTGAGAAACAATGCCTAGGGAGGATCTTGTGGTGGGTGAAGAAGTGTTCGGAAGGGATGAAAGAGCCCAGCGATGTTCATGCAAACAACTTTCATGCCGTGATACCGTCGCCTGCATAGACCTGTTTCTGTACACTCGTGTAGTTTGGTTGTTCATATTCGCCAGCGCGGCGTTCACTACGGGCAACATCCATCTGCACGTTGAGTCTCCATCAAGACTTATGGAGCCGAGGACTCATTTAGAGTCGTCGAATGCCCAGTCACAGTGCTCCCGTGCCCACTGCAGGCCAAACTGTCGATGGCGGTTGGTCAACATAGTCACATAAACGATCCGTCAACTCCTTAGGCACGTCTGTGGGAGCGTCCTCTAGACTGTGTTCTCGAAAAGGTCTTTATGTTCGTCCTGAAATGTACTCTGCCGCTAACGGTGGCATTTACGAGCCACCATTTGTCTCGAACAACACGTGACAACAGGTTTTCAACTCTACAGTCAAACACTGCTGGTCTCACCTTTGGGTTACGTTGTGTTTGTGAGGGAGGAGGGGCTTCCGGGACCATTCCCTTCAAGTCTTCATACTAAACTATCAGTAGGGAAATTCTTAAACAGCCAGTCTCCAAATGCTGAGATACTGTACCTCCTACTTCTTCGCGCTGATAATTATTCCCCTTTCAAGCTCCATCAAGTAATCCAATGCTTCGTGCTACTATAGAACTGATGCTAACCTGCGTTTACCGCCTGCATGTCTTCCTCTCCTGTCTGGAACTTCACGTCTACATGCTATGGGATTCTTAAGACAGAGATGGTCACATAAACGATATTATCAAAAATATTCGGACACAACCAAATATTTGCGCAAAAAACGGTTGCGCTGGAAGAAGCGCTACGAGTGTGGATGTTCTGTCGTGTTCTCGGTTACTTTGAAGTGGATATACATGCTGCATGGACGTGGACTGTCCGTGTTCCAGCGTGAACTGGTCACAGGATGTCATTCGAGTAACGGTTCCATACGGAGCATTGCAGTTAAACTAAACATACTGAAATCAGCTTTAACTTATGTGACGAGATGGAAGCGAAAATGGTACAATTACCGCAAAACAACGTTCAGAAAGATCAGACAAACTGACGGAATGTGACATTACAGAAGAGCCATGGTAAGAAATATTAAAAAATATCGTTCTTCCTCAGCCGTTTCCATCGCTGATGAAGTAGGAAATCCTTGCTGTGGCTCGGTTGGTACTACACTGCTGGACAATTGCTAAGGACGGATCATAAACGGCTATATAGCGCAGAAAAAAGTAAGTGTGGTTTGGATGCCAAGTGAAATAAAATAATGTCAGAATGCCAGGACATTACAAGAAAGACAATTTATTGTGCTCTGAAATCCAGAAGGATTTGGAACGTGTTCAAGGAACAAACAGGCCTTTTTGTGCAGAATACGTAAACGTGAAAAAAAAAATGCAATTAACGTCCGCAGGCGTTCCGGCGTAAGATATCAATACGGGATATGGCCACCATGGAGGGCGATGCAAGATTCCACATGTCGTGTCATGCTTTGCACAACATTATCAAGCAGCTGTTGGGGTAATTTATCCCATTCCTCTGTCAGTGCACGGATGAGGGTGTCCTTGTTTATTGGAGGGCATTGGCGACCAGCAAGACTCCTCCCCAAAGCATCCCACACATTTTCAATGGGATTCAGATCTGGAGAACGTGCTGGCCATAAGAGGCGTTGAATATCCTCGCTCTCAAGACACTCCTGAACAGCAACTGTTTGATGACATGTTGCGTTGTCGTCCATGAAAATGAATCTATCACCGACAGCACCACGGAATATGCCAACATGAGGTAGCAGAACATCATTAATGTATCGTTGGCCAGTCATAGTCCCAGTTGGAAGCACATAGAGGGACGTACGGCCATTGATCATGATGCCAGGCCATACCATGACACTAAATGTCGGATATCGGTCCCTTTCCTGTATGATTTGCTGGACAATATGCAGTACAACTATCACGCCAGATCAGTTGTCGTCGACAATCAGACGATAGACTGTATCTACTCTCATCTGAGAAGAGGACAGCAGACCAGTCGTTATCAGTTCAATTGCGATGTTGATGGCACCATTGCAAGCGGGCGGTATGGTGACGTCTGGACAATGGGATGCACACAACAGGACGGCGGGCGTATAGTCCTCCTTCATGCAAACGTCTGGCGACAGTTTTTCGGGAGATCCGCTTGCCAGTAGCAGCCATAAACTGATTTGCTACCTCACTAGCTGTGCTGCGCCGGTGTCTTTTTGTTGATAGCACTATGTACCGATCTTCTGCAGGTGTCGTACTGCGAACACGACCTCCCCCGTGACGTTTGCTACACTCTCCATTTGTTTGAAATGATTTCCAAAGCCTTGAAACAACACTGTGGCTGACGTCGAACTCCCTTGCAACATCTGTTATTTTTCTCCCTTCATCAATCTTGCCAATAATACGGCCACGCGTAAAATCATCTAGGTGATGTCGGGAAGACATACTGAAAATTGCAAGTTCGTCAATTGATTCTTTACCTTTCAACTTTGCGTTTGAACAACAACGGTCAATACGCGTCAAATCCTTTATATCTCTTATCAGTGCTATGACGTCACGAACAAGTTCGGCAATCCAAACTTTGCATACGCACAACACGTCTTACTGTTGTTGTTTTTTATTTTTTTATTTTTTTTTATTGGAGGTTTAACGACCACAGTGAGCACCTCAATGGGCTATAAGCAGTCGCCCGTCCCTAATTTAGGGTCACTGGTTCCAGGGAAGGGAAAGAGCCAGTGCCGTAAGACAAACACAACATCCATGCCTCACCGGGATTCGAACCCGGACCCCGTTCGGACGAATGATCAGAGGCCATCGCTTAGACCACTGCGCCACCGGGGCGGCCGTCTTACTGTATCCCGCACTTATGCTAATTTCCACATTGTCCTGCGTTCCATTTTATGGTTGCTATCGTTGCTATTGTCATCCGTCCTTAGCAATTCTCCGGCAGTGTATAACTATCTGCCGGGCGTTGAACAGTGTGAGTTATTACGGTAGAGCAGCAACACACAAGCCACACATCATTACGGTGAATGCGAAGCGCCGTTTGGAGAGATGTATCAACCGTCGTTCCTAGACTGTGGGAGACTAGAAAGCGTTTCTTTGAAAAGACGAGTCACGCTTTTCTTTCTTCGAATTTGATGGGCGTGTTTGGATTTGGCGACAGACCTGCGAACAATTTTTGTTTAATTGTTCTCCTCTAACTGTGAAGTCCGGCGTAGGCTTCATCATGATATGGTGTTGTTTTTTCGTGGATGGAACTCGGCCAGTTTGTTATTATACCCGAACCATGAACCCTGATCTGAAGTGTATCTCGACGTTCTGGATAGTTCTTCCCTACAAACAATGTGGTAATATTATGGAAATGACCGTTGTCTCTCCAAACACGATCGAGCGCTCAGCCACTCTGCACGACGTGTGCGGAACTGATTTCTTGAAAACGAGGTGGAATTGTTAGACTGGCCTGCTCAGAGTCCTGATCATAACCCCATAGAATACACCAGAACGACCTTCTTCGGTCTCCACTCTGGCAGCAGCTTTGCCTGGATGAATGGCGAGTCATTCCTGTCAAGACCTACCGGAAATTGGAGGATAGAATTCCTCGACGTGTTGCCGCCGTCATGCAAGCAAAAGATGGACCGACTAACTACTAATTGCAATACACATCTCGTATATACACTATGTTGACAAAAGTCATCCGGACACCTCTCCAACAGCAAATGAACGGATCCGCTGCGCTGTTGAGATGCGCGGTACAGCTGCAAACGGTATAAAAACAAGCCTGCAGCTGATCGCGATCATATCGCACTCTGAGGTTGTGTAAAAATGTCGTGGCGAGAGAGAACTGACTTTGAGAAAGGAAAGATTCTTGGGTGTTATATTAGTGGGTTGTCCGTAAGAGAAACCGAGAGGCGTTTAAACATTCTCAAGTCAAGAATTTTCAATGTACTGAAGAAGTGGAAAACACATGGCGTGCCTGAAGCAGCAAAACGTACCGGCAGACCAAAGAAAATCAGTGATAGAGGACGTCGAAGCCTGAGGAGAGTCGTTACAGCTAATCGACGGATTACTGCACAGGACTGCAGTGTACAGGTCAGTAAAAATGCTGAAACCTCGGTATGTACACGTACCATTAGCAGAGAACTCATCATCAGTCCATAGGACCACGATAAATGGTCGGTACACGATGCTACTCATCGTGTACCGAACATTTATCGTGGTCCTATGGACTGATGAATCCAGATACACGATCCATCAGTCTGATGGCCGTGTGTGGGTATGGCAGCAGAAGTGGGAACGCTATTTACCACAGTGTACTGTTCCTACGGTCAAGTTTGGTGCTGGCAGTGTACTCGTGTGGGAGTGTTTTTCGTGGTATGGTCCCGCCCCATTGGTTATAGTAGACAAACCTATTAACCAGCACGTCTACCTCAATATTCTGGACATATATGACCCTACCAACTCTGTGGCAATACTATGGAACCGAGCCTTGTTGTACCAGCAAATAAGGCACCGAGCCATAAAGCAAACTCTCAACATCGCTTTAACAGTTCTCTGGGAGCGATACATCGAAATAACGGGAAAAGCATGGGAAAACAATGAAACAGGGCAACACATACAAAAACCGCGCATAACAAACCGAAGCAGGGGAAACATTACAATAACGTGAACACACAAAAATGCGCATGGAACACGATGCAGGACTCAATCAGTAGAAGTGGTGCCAGAAGGCTGTGGATGCGAAGACACGCGTTGAGCAGAGGCCGACGCATCCGATGGAGAGGCAAAAGGCTGCGGATGCAAAGACACGCGT
The DNA here is from genome assembly GCA_039090855.1 of Macrothele yani. Taxonomy (NCBI): domain Eukaryota; kingdom Metazoa; phylum Arthropoda; class Arachnida; order Araneae; family Macrothelidae; genus Macrothele; species Macrothele yani. Next base: position 128,135,732 of record CM076989.1, on the reverse strand, counting down.
TGAGCAAAGGCTGGAAATTACTGTTGTAGAGAATCGAGTCCAGAAGACCACGGAAGCGAAGACACAAGTTGAGCAGATGCTGTAAATGGCTTTTGCAGCAAGTCGGGCCGAGAAGGGGGTGGAGGCGAAGGCACGCGTTGAGCAAAGACTGTAAGTGTCTTTTGATGAGAATAAGGCTCAGAAAGCAGGGACACAAGTCCAGAAGTGGGAGTAACACGTGGAGCACTGCCAGAGGGTGATGGACTAGCTGCAGAACAAAGCAAAGGTGTAACTTCGATGCGTCGTTGCTGATGTCCACAACAGACAATATAAACAGTGGGGCAGTCTCGGAGGTGGGCAGCAGATGAGAAAACGACCCGAGCTTTGCGGCAAAGGGTCACGGATGAAATTGTTATCAGGATCCTTGGGATCAGCTGAGAGCGTGATGATGGAGTCCACCACACTCCCGCACCTGCTCAAGGCAGCACGAAGTATCTCATTTGACACCTCGGGAGACACAGGGTACAAAAATATATAAACTGGACGTAGGGCAATGATCTCCGGGAGCAGATGGCGAGAGCCCAGCGAGATACGAGATATCCTGGGTCAGCACCTGAGCAGCAATCCTTTGAGCAGCAAAATACACAATGACAGACCGAGGCTTTCTGGCCGTGTGAGTGATGCCACCGGGGAGGAGTATCGTCTTTACAGCAGAACAAAATTTCTTCAGGGGAGTGTCAGGCAAGGCTTCGAAGGAAACTCCGAGGTCAAGAGTAGTGTGCAGCTGTTGATCAGCGGGAGAGTCTTCAGGAACATCTGGGAAAAGTTCATGGCCATGGAGAGTAACATAGGAAACTAGAGCACTTACCCAGGAAAATGAGGATGCCGAAGCGGTAGACGAGGCAACAGATGAGTATGTGCAGGAATTGCAGGTAGTTGTTGGAGTTCTCGAGAGATGCGAGGCTGTTCTGAGAGGTAGGAACACCTGGTGAGTGAAGAGGAGCAACGTCCGGTGCAGCAGCTATTTGAGCAGGCAACAACGATGCAATGACGCAGCTTGAGTGCACAGCAGCAACAGGAGAAGAAGAAGTATCCATCACACTGTCTGACGTAGACGGCAAAGGCAGGACAGAAAAGGCCGCAGCTGGGGAAGAAAAGGCATTCTTGACACCCTCATCGATAGAGGCAAAGTCGGGGCAACATCTAGGAACGCGGTAGCAACGTCAGTTGTAGGCAGGGCAGAAGGAGGTGGCTCAGAGAGATGGGCAGGGCCCTTAGCCAATCCGGGAGAAGGCGCCATTGGCAATGGCGAAGAAAGTTCGTAGAACGACTAGCTTGGTCGAGAAATAAAACGAAGATAATAGGGACACATGAGCACTCACCGACTTGGGAGATATCTCAAACGAAGGACAAGAGATTCCTGAACATCATAAGCAACAAGGCAGATGACGGGAATCACAGAATAAGCGTAGGAGGGCACAAAAACACGGAGCAAAGGCACACGCGTCCAGAGCGCAATAAAGCAAGGACTGTTACGGCGTGGTTTGACGATGATTCCGTATCGCGTGTGGACTGGCCAGCACAGAGCCCTGATCTTAATCCCATAGAGCACCTATGGGTGGGATGAATTAGAGCGCCGCATAAGAAGTCTGTAACCAAGGCCTACTACTAAGCAACAGTTAGCTGCAGCATTATGTACTACTGAATGGAAGCGCATGCCTATCGCTGTGTTCCGAAACCTTGTCGAAAGCATGTCTCGAAGGGTCAGTGCATGCGTTAAGGCCAAAGGTGGACCGACACTGTACTAATGTATGTCAATAAATGCTATGTTGTGTTTCTCTTCTAGGTTTCCGGTGACGTTTGTCATTATACTGCATATAGGTAAAGCTGAGATGCTTTGTCACGTTGTAGCAGCAACGTTGAAGCAGATACGCGTGCGTGGGCGTGAAGTTTACGAGTTCCAGCTTGGGCTTGTCATAGGATGTGGTTTCAGTAACGTTTCCATACGGAGCATTGCAGAGAAACTAAACTTACCATAATCGACTGTAAGTGATGTCGTAAAAGGATGGAAGCAGGACTGTGCAACTACAGCAACAAAAACGTTCAGGAAGGCCTCAAAAGGCCGCCCCGGTGGCGCAGTGGTCTAAGGCGCTGGCCTCTGATCATTCGTCCGTGAGGGGTCCGGGTTCGAATCCCGGTGAGGCATGGATGTTGTGTTTGTCTTACGGCACTGGCTCTCTCCCTTCCCTGGAACCAGTGACCCTAAATTAGGGACGGGCGACTGCTTATAGCCCATTGAGTTGCTCACGGTGGTCGTTAAACCTCCAATCAAAAAAAAAAAAAAAAAAAAAAAAAAGAAGGCCTCAAAAGCTGACGGAACGTGATACAAGAGCCATGGTATGAAATTTTAAGAAATCCTGTTCTTTCTCTGCCATTTCCATCGATGCTGAAGTAATAAATGCTTGTAATGGCTCGGTTAGTACCATAACTACCCGCAGAGAGTTGCGCAGTGTGAGTTGTTATGGTAGAGCAGCGACATACAAGCCATACTTCACTACCGTGAATGCAAAGCGCCGTTTGGAGTTGTGTGTCTCTCGTCGTTCCTGGACTGTGTGCGACACGAAAGCAGTTCTTTGGAGTGATGAGTCACGCTTCCCCCCCCCCCTTTCAACCTGTTTATATTTGTCGATAGCCTGCGTTTGGATTTGACGACAGCCCGGCGAACGGTTTTGGTCGGACAGTATTCTTCCAACTGTTAATTTCGGCTGGGGCTCCATCATGGTATGGAGTTGTTTTACGTGGATGGTACTCGGCCTGTTTTTTATCATACCACAAACCACGAACTCTGAAGTGTTCCTCGACGTTCTGGCTAATTCTGCGTTACCAACAAAGTGGTAGTATTATGGAAATGGCTGTTGTCTCTTCCATTACGATCTAGGGACCTGCCACACTGCATGGCGTGTGCAGGACTGGTTTCTTGATAATGAGTTCGAATTTTTAGACTGGCATGCTGAGAATCCTGGCCTTAGTCCTGTAGAAGACCTCTGGGATAAACTGGAGAGACGGATACGAAATGGACCACAACGACCGCCTTTGTTCTCCACTCTGGCAGGGGCTTTGCAGGACGAATGAGGAGCCATTCCAGTCGAGACCTACCAGAAATTGGTTGGTAGTATACCTCGACGTGTCGCCGCTATCATACAAACAAAAGGTGGACAGACTAACTATTAATTGCGTAATGAAGCCATTTGTACCAAAACATTGTGGTTTCCGAATATTTTTGATAATATAGTGTATACTCATGGTCCAGAGTGTATATTGTGATGCTTTGATGTCTTCAGTTAAGAACTTTATTTTATGTTATTTAATTTTCTTGCTAGTCTATGTACTTGAAACACACATGTGAAAGATAGTTATTTTAGAGCAATACAAAATTAATTGTTATTTTCCATAGGCTGTACAATCGCTGAAGGCAAGCCTCTGGAATCTTGAAGAAGAGCTGTTCGAACCTTTAATGTCTTCCTTGTCTAATGTGACGCACATAACTTTGGATGGGGACACTCGTCTTGAAATGTATGAAGCTATAGGGAAGAAACTGTGCGCTCCTTGAAGTTCTAGAAATCGATCTGTATTCTGACTTTTTTCTCGATGACCAGTATAAAGGCATTTCATTCGTACTACAGCACTGCCCGTGCCTTGAAGTTTTGCGCCACCCTGACACAATTCAGACACTGTACAGAATGCACGAAGATGAAGAGTTAATAAACACAACAGATGGGGAACCTGTACTGAAAGAGTGTCGGAAATACGCACTAACAACTCTTTCTTCGTGGTCTTCTAACTATCCGGTAAGCGATGCTCTGAAAGTGTGTGCTTTTGTCTGTCCGTACGTCAATCATCTCTGCATGAGTCAGATAACACACATAAAACAGCTTGAAATGATTGCAAACTTCAGTCTTTTAGAAAGCATAGAAATCGGAGACATTTTTGAAATTCCAATGAGCGACTTCAGTGGATTCTTAAGATTAATGGGACACAAATTTACCAGTATAGACCTACCATACAAATCTTATTTATCAATAGTGAGTTTAGTTGAGTCGTGTCCGCGACTGCAGTCTCTGAAGTTGCATAACCAAATTTGTCTCCGAGGAAGGCAAAACGAGGCAGCTTGCAGAGCAGTTCTTGATGATTTGAAAAGACTGGAATTTTCTCAAGTTCACTTTGAAATCAAAGAGAATGCCCAATCCTTGAAATGTCTCCTATTAGCTGCTAAAGGAGTTAGGAAACTTGTTCTGCATTCCTGTTATGGGCTCCACGATAGGCTATTTAGGAGTCTGGACTTGAAGCATATTCACGAATTAGACGTAAGTCGATCAGACATACGAGTCGAGACTCTTAAAAATCTGTTCTTGCATGGTAGCCTTCGAATACTGAACATAGTACAGTGTTCTAACATAAAAATAAGTGACTATGAAAATTTAATTGAATGTTTATCACAGGAGCAAAAGAACTCTATAGATATAAAGTGGTCAAGATGCACATCGTCACATTAGCATGTGTTCCTAAGTTTTTAGATTAGGCAATTATTTAAAAACATTAATCCAAGACAGGCACGTATCCAGGATTTCTGAAAAACTGCATATACGACAATCATTTCAAAAGTTTTGCACGTTGTGGGTTATTTCTTAAAAACCGAATTAATTTAACAGCATACCTTTATAGGCCTTCGAAGTAATCTCCATGTTCCTTTTTGACAGCGGCCCAACGTTTGGGCAAGCCTTGTATTCCAATCCCGGCACCTCCATTCTTGAGGCGTCGGATTACTCGGGTCACCTCATTAGAAACATCCTGAATAGTTTCCTGCGGAGTGGCTTCTTCCGTTTTGGGAACAAGTCATAGTCTGGTGGACTCATGTCAGGACTTTATGGCGCGTGGGGAAACAATTCCCATCCATACCTTTCCAAAATGTCTCTTACTGTTCGGGCAACTTGTGGCCTCGCGTTGTCGTACAAAATGATGACTCCAGCTTCGAGCATGTCGGGCCTTCTTTGGTGAATCTTTGAGGGAAAAACATTTTTCAGAAACCTGTAGTATTCCGCTGTTACAGTGCTCCACTCGGGCACTTTGTCTGTTACTATCACTCCAACCTTGTCATAGGCCATAATGATCATCAGCTTAACCTTCGATAGTTGGCGGCAGAATTTTTTCTAGCGAGGTTATTTTGGATGTTTCCCCTGAGCGGACTGAGATTTCAGTTCTGGTTCAAAATCTCGTATCCAGGCTTCGTTTGTGGCAACAATCTGTCCAAAACAGCTCGCCTTCTGTCTCCTACCTCTGAAGCAACTCTTCTGCGATCCCTTTGCGAACTGCTTGCTGCTCTTTCCCTCAGATTATGTGGAACCCATTTGGCAGCCACTTTTCTCTTCTATAGTTTTTCTGTTAGAATTCTGTAAACCGAAGCGGTAGACATGCTTGCTTCATATTCAATCTCTTCACATGTTTTCCGTCGATTTTCTTCCGAAATGCTGTTGACGATAACTACAGAAATGTTGTCCGTTGCATCTGATGACCGGTCGCTTCTTAGGTCGTCTTCGATGCTTTCCCGATCTTGGCGAAAACGAGAAGCCCACTGTGACACTGTGCTACGATTCGCTACATTTACCCCACAAACTTCACACAAAGCTTCATGAATTTCGTAACACTGTGCTACGATTCGCTACATTTACCCTACAAACTTCACACAAAGCTTCATGAATTTCGTGACACTGTGCTACGATTCGCTATATTTACCCCACAAACTTTACACAAAGTTTCATGAATTTCGTGACATTGTGCTACGATTCGCTATATTTACCCCACAAACTTCTGTGCTGCGATTCGCTATATTTACCACACAAACTTTACACAAAGTTTCATGAATTTCGTGACATTGTGCTACGATTCGCTATATTTACCCCACAAACTTCACCAAAGCTTCAGGAATTTCGTGACACTGTGCTACGATTCGCTACATTTTCCCGCAAACTTTTTTTTTTTTTTTTTTTTTTTGATTGGAGGTTTAACGACCACCGTGAGCAACTCAAATGGGCTATAAGCAGTCGCCCGTCCCTAATTTAGGGTCACTGGTTCCAGGGAAGGAGAGAGCCAGTGCCGTAAGACAAACACATCAACCATGCCTGACCGGGATTCGAACCCGGACCCCTTACGGACGAATGATCAGAGGCCAACGCCTTAGACCACTGCGCCACCGGGGCGGCCCCCAAACTTCACAGAAAGCTTCATGAATTTCGTGACACTGTGCTACGATTCGCTATATTTACCCCACAAACTTCACACAAAGCTTCACGAATTTCGTGACACTGTTCTACGATTCGCTACATTTGCCCCACAAACTTCACACAAAGCTTCATGAATTTTGTGACACTGTGCTACGAATCGCTACATTTGCCCCACAAACTTCACGCAAAGCGTCATGAATTTCGTGACACTGTGCTACGATTCGCTGCATTTGCCCCACAAACTTCACACAAAGCTTTATCAATTTCGGTTGGGGGGTTTCCTCGCAAAGTTGCAATTTTAATGTAGGATCGCTGGTCGCTACGCCAGATCTGACCTGATTCACCTTCTTCCTTCATTTCCTGGCAGAATTTTTCGGAACAGGAATAAGTTAGCCAGCAAACGGAGACACAACTTTGCATACTGAAGTCTGACTCACATCTGCCACAACGATTGGAGCGACTGCATCATACTACGAGCAGCGCCTGCGCAGTGTGCAAAACTTTTGAAATAGCCTTCGTATATATAATGTGTATGTGTGTGTGTGTGTGTGCAATCCATTGTTTTTCTAATTTCATGAACACATAGAGAGAGAAAAAGCTATTTCTTCGCGCCTGTTAACAGTTGTTAAAAGTTTTACAAAACGACTTCTTGCTCTTAATAGTAGCCAGTCATTTCTTATGAACTTTGTGCACTGCTTATCGACTTACTGGTAATTAATAATACTAATTATGTACAACACTATTTTACACGTAAACAAAAAAGATCAACGAAGTTAAAAAAAAATTTCACTTACTGCATAAATTTAGAGTACAGATATACAGGGGTTGTCCAAAATAATGGAAACACCATGAAACAATAGGTGTTACGCACCTAATATGGTGGGCGAGCACCCTCGGCATTTAAAACTGCTTGAATCCTCCTTGGAATGGACGCATACAAGTCCTGGATGGTGGTAAGTGGTATGTTGTACCATTCTTCCTGCAGAAACTGCGCCAATTCCTTGAGAGACGCCGGAGGAGGATAACGGGATCGCACTCTATTTTCCAACAAAAACCACAGGGGCTCAATGATGTTTAAGTCCGGTGATTGTGCGGGCCAGGGAAGGTGTGCAACTTCATCTTCATGTTCCTCAAACCATGATTTAACAGTTCGACTTCTGTGAATCGGGGCATTATCATCATGAAAGGTGCAATCCCCTGACGGAAACAATTTCTGCGCCATTGAATGCACATGGTCGGCCAAAAGAGTGGCATAATCACCGCTAGTGATCCGTCCGTGTAAGGTGATAATGGGACCTGCTGCAAACTACGAGATCATGGCCCAAACCATTACGGAACCGCCCCCATGCTTCACTGTAGGAAGGAGACAGTCTGGGTTGTAGGCTTCTTCGGGGTTTCTCTACATGTAATCCCGTCCTGTGGTGGGGAATAGTAAGAAACTTGATTCATCAAAAAACATGACATGTTTTCATTGATCTTCAGTCCACGTTTTATGTTCCTGGCACCACTGTAGTCTCCGTTTCATATTCTCCTGTGACAGCAGGGGTTTTGCAATCGCTGCTCTGCCATAAATATTGTGCTTATGCAATTCCCTTCGCACGGTATGTGTCGACACTGGGTTGTGGAGATGTGCATCAAGCTCAGCAGTCACTTTCGTCGCCGTGGTCTTCCTCCTTGCGGTCACAATCCTCTTTAATGTCCTCCTGTCTCTCGCAGTGAGTTTGGTTTTCCTTCCACAGTTGTGTCTCTCAAATGATGTTGTGCCGTAAACATTGCATGCTGTCATGACCTTCGACACGGTACCTCTCTAATACCTGTGCCACTGTGGTTACCTACGCACCAACCAGACGAGCTCCTACAATCTGCCCTCTTTGGAACTCTAACAAATCCATTGTGCCTTCACCTGGAACGAAATTATTCAAACACCGATTTACAATGCAATCACTTTTTTACAAAAAAGTTGTAGCTACATGTTCGTTTTACTCAAAAAGCAGCACATACCAAGCCACTGTTTTCAGCGAGGTGTTTTCATTATTTTGGACAACCCCTGTATAAAACGATGATCCAACATGTTCAACTCTTCACAAAATAATGTTACGTCTTTTCGATCTTCTAGATATTTTATCTAGCACCTCTGCTGCGGTTAATGATACGACCCAATGAAATAAAATTAGTGCCAGTCCTGTCAGTCTTTCTAGCCCTGTTCTGTTTCTTGCAAAACGATTTGACTGGCTACATCGCGGAAAACAATCGGTCTTTTCCTGCCATAAAAATGTAGAACAAGTAACCAGAAATGCATCTTTAACTGCCCACATAAATCACTAACTCGTCTCCAATATCGGGAGGATGGGGCTACTGAAAATGTTTTTGGAAATTGAAGAAAAACAACAGAATCACAGCGAGATTAAAAAATATTGCTGTTAAAGCACGATTTTAGCATAACATAGTTAAAAGGTTGGTCCATCAAACTATTTTTTATCTTTCACTCCGGTTCATTATGCTTCACTTTCTTCGTACCCAAACCAAGGAGGTCTAGAAAGCACAAGGGCATTGCATTAGAGTAAGCTGACCAGACGTCCCCAATTCTTGAGGACAGTCCTCGAAGTTAGTTTACTGTCCCCAAAAACATCTGAAACCTTTGGGGACACAAATTGTCCTCAAATTTTAATGTTTGTCCCCAAATGTCCTCGAATTTACACTTCCTCATTAACCCTTTAGATTTCCAAAGAAAAATGTTCTTAAAAATAGTTTCCATTATACTAATTTTCCAACATGCTTCTTGTGAAAATAAATTTTGACTTTTTGTTTTCTTCTTTCTGGTTTTAACGACCTCTACGAGCAACTCTAAGGATTATAAGCAGTAACCTGTCTCTAATTTGGAGACATTCGTTTTAGGGAAGAGAGGGAGAGCAAGTGCTGTAAAACAAACACACCACCCATGCCTCATTCGGGACTCGAACTCGTACCCACTTGTACGAATGGTCAGTAGCCAGTACTAGGTCAATGCACCACCGTCGCTGTCAAATTTCGACTGTACTTGTTCTGAGTATCTCCAAAAACTTTGGCAAAATAAAAAATTCGCCATGCAATTACTATGGTGTGCAGCCTAATTTTAATTCAGCGCATGTACATAAGGTAAAGCATTTCACTTTTGCTAATATGTTTTCGTCATCATAGTTCTGCTTTGTCAATGTACAAATTACCAACATTCTACAAGATATATCCTTTTAAGACACAGATTTTAATGTGTAATATCACGCTTATTGAAGCAATGCAGTTTTGTGACAAAAAGATTTGCAAAATTATTTTGAGTACGTATGTGTCCCCAAATGAACTACCAATTTGGGGACGCCATGCCCTTTTGTCCTCAAATCAGTGTCCCGATATCTGGTCACCTTACATTAGAGAGATGAGTTTCCACTTTTAATGACGTCACGCGGAAATCATGGTTTCCGATTGGTTTCCAAAGCTGTCGTGTGTGACGTCAAACACGATACCGACTTATTAGTCCGTGTAACATGAGAGTGACGTCACAAACAGAAGGAATTCATCTGTCTAATGGCAAGGCCCTGTGTTTTCTAGACGGCCTTGCCCGAACTCATCCCGGCCAGTGTATACCTCTACATCAAACCATAAATATTTACTTCAATTTAATAATTTCTAAAAGCTCATGTTTAAATGCATTGCTTTTGATTTTATTCAAGAGTAATGTTTGTGCTACTGCAAAAAATTATCTATCTGTAGTATATACACATTTAAACATTTCGGGGAATTCAGACCCCCATGTTCCTTTTCCTAGATACGGGCTGCTCCAACGTTAAGAAGCTTGAGTAATAGTCAAGGAAGTAAAAACCTCTGAAACAAATCGTTTTTTCAACAGCAACCGATAAGCCCTAAAATTTAAATTTCGATAATTTTTGAGCTTTAGGAAATTCAGTCCGTGGTCAGCTCCAAAACTAAAATAAACCTTCTTTAATTTCTGCTTTTTTTTTCTTTTGTGCGGCATTCATACAGAAGTTGTACAACCATCTCATCAGAGCAATATCGTTTATTATGTGGGACCAGAAAGGAAGTGCCTCAAGTGTAATGCAAACGCTTAACCTTTTGATAAAAAAGTAAACAGATCTAAAATTCCGAGGTATGTATTTCATAAGCACCAATCATTTTGTCAATGGATATGTACTCCAAAGCATTTTGTGGAACTTGTTTTTTTTTCTATACACTGCTCTTTATCTGAACAACTGTCGTACTATGTCTGATAACAGGTACGCTAATAGGTTATGTAACCACGCCGAAATGACTTCTTGCTCTAAGTAGTAACCAGTCCTTTCAATTGCCAAGACCCGAAAAGGAGCCTTGGTGATGTAACCACTGAAGTTAGAATTATACTCAGATTATATTCAACCAAATATCATCATTTTGTATTTTGCAGGCGTCTGCGTAATTTTAAAGTAAACATTTCTTTATCCAATAGAGTATTCTTATGCTCTAAAAGATGAATGCTGTAGCGTTGAATGAGAAGAAATGCGATTAGTTCTGTAATTTTATACATAACGCGGTTTTTAAAATGCATACGAAGATTGAATATCCGAGAATCAAACTTATATTTTAAGGGGGAGGGTGTCTCCGTTCCCTCTTGCTTAAAATTTTAGATAAATACACTGCTACAAAGAATTAATGCGGTTTTCGCGAATCATTTCGAGTCATATGTGTACTGGATGGGGAAAAATGCGAAAGCATAGGTACATAGGCATATAAAATCAAGAATATCCAATCAGAATCGACCTGCAACCAGTGATACATCGCATCGTGAAAACACTACTCTCAATAAAAACAAGAGTTGGATGTTTCAAGCATTCCCAGTTGTCGCTTGGAAGGTGCTCGAGTTCTATGACTGTATGTCCGCTGTTTAGAGATGACCATTCATTAACGTCTACATGATATTCTGAGATGGCGAGTGGTAGAAAGACTCGAAGCAGGATAGAAACAAGCGGAGGTGGCTGAATGTGTCAAAAAAAAGAAACTTTAACTATATGGAAAAAATTCCGAAATGCTATGACCGTAACCAGGAACAAATGGCAAGGTCGGCCGAGAGTAACGACACCCCGTTCCGACCGATATCTCTCCGATCTGGCAAAGCGGGTCACGAGAGTGATGGCACGTCAACTGTCCCTCTAGCTTTCTGCGGTCATCATAGTTTCTAGAAGACCGGTGTCCCGCAGGTTAGATGGCATGGTATTGTACACCAGCAGTTCGTACACAGCTGTTTTCCGGCACCCGCAGAGCCCGTTTAACTTGGTGACGCTAACTTGTGACAAGCCACGTTTTAGCCTGACACCAGATTCAGGACGCAGTTACATCTGGAGAAACTGGAATGAGAACACCCACCAATGTCACATGAATGGATGCTTATCGTCACGTGTTAGTGTGGGGTGGCATAACCATCAATGGCTATATTCTTGTTGTGTTCGATCACGTCTCTATAAATAGCGAGACATATCGAAAAGTTGTTCTGGAGCTTTGATTACCACTTTCCAGGGGCCCTGTTGGTCTTGATTTTCTGTACATGCACTTCAATATTCGTTCTCACAGACCTCACTTGATCAGGGCCGGATTAAGGGGAGTCTATCGGGGCTGTAAACTAGGGGCCCCCACCATTACCAAAGGACCAGGAGGCACGCCGCTACACCCCAAATAATACACAGCTGACATATTTATATAGAGAGAAAAGTGAAAAAAATAATTGTTTTGTTATGGTATTTATTAGTTTGAACAATACACTACATATCAATTATGACAAACATATTGCAAGGATTTCGTTTTAACGGATTTCAATAATGATTGTAAGCCACAAGTTTTTTGGGGGGAGGGGGAGGGGGCACTCATATGTCTTAGCCTTGTTTGGCCACTGAGATGTCATAGCTTTGGGGCCCACTAAGACCTTAATCCGGCCCTGCACTTGGTGGAGGAATATCTGGAAATTGTTGATATCCCACGAACGGACTAGCCCCAAAGGTCACCGAACCTAAATCTCATCGAACATATACGAGGGTTGTATCGAAAGTAATGCAAAAGTATGCATAACTTTTTTATTAACTGACAGAGGTCTTTCAAACTGCACATGTTGGTAGGGTAACTCTTCCTCTATACAAAGGTACTACTCAACATAGTCTCCATCACAAGCGATGCATTTGCGCCATCGTTGAACCCAACTCTCGAATACCCTTTGAAAAAAATTCAGGTGTGGGCTGTTGTACCCACTTCTTCCCAGCCACTGCTTTCACCTCGTCTGTGTCATCAAAACGTTGTCCCCGGAGACTGTCCTTCGTTGGATCGAACATATGGAATTCGGAGGGCGCCAGATCTGGGCTGCATAATGGATAGGAGACCACCGACCAGCCTAATTTGCTGATTGCCTGATTTGTTGCCAAAGATGTGTGTGGTCTCGCACTGTCATGGTGAATGTCAATCCTTTTCAGATTCTTCTTCTGTCTCATTCTCCTTATGGCTTCTTTAAGCTTCTTGAGTGTCTCAATGTACCTCTCGCTGATCACGGTACTGCCACGTTCCAGAAAATCAAGCAGAAGGACACCCCTATCATCCCAAAAAAAAAAACAATCACCATGACTTTCTGTGCTGATCGATGGCTCTGGAACTTCTTAGGCCTTGGTGAAGAGGAGAGACGTCATTCCAAAGACTGATTCTTCGTTTCCGGATCGTAAAGATACGCTCACGTTTCATCCCTTGTTACTAGATCGAACAAAAAACACTTCTTCTTTGACTTCAAACTCTTCCAGCAGATCAGAGCAGACTTCCACCATTTTATCCTGCAAATCGGGTGTCAGCTGCCGAGGTACCCACTTTGCACTCACTTTCCGATACACTAAGTTTTCCACCGTCATCTGTATGGCATTGTGACCACAGTCCAGTTGTGCAGCAAGCTCACGGATTGCGACTCGTCTCTTTGCAAGAATAAATTCAGCCACTAGCTCACGATTCATGTCAGTGGTGGTAGATGATGATGGTATCCCACTGTCTGTCTTGTCTTCAATGCTCGTTTTCCCCTTCTTTAGACTTCTTCATCCATCTGTACACATTACTCTTGTCGATGGTTTCATCTCCGTAACACATTCTGTAGCCTTCTGTGAATATCGGACAGCTTGCACCCTTCCTTCGTCAAGAACTCAATGACGGCACGTTGCTTCTGCTTGGAATCCATTATTTACCTGCAATGAAGAAGAAGGGTTACTATAGAGGAAGGGTTACTTTACCAACAAGCACAATTTGAACGACCTCTGTCAGTTAATAAAAAAGTTATGACCACTTTTGCATTGCTTTCGCTACAACCCTCGTATAGGATGCCTTGGAGGGAGATACCCTACAGGTCTACAACTTCTTCTTTGGATCTTCCGTGAGCTCAAGGTGGTTGTCGTGGAGCAATGAAACTTATTGTCACAATCTCTTCTGGACACTCTAATTTTTTTATGGATGATAGAGACAGAAGTGCGCCTGTCTGACATTCAAACCACCTGAGGATCGGAGATTGCAAGTAGTGATGTCTCAAATCTTACACAGCTCTTATAGCAAATGAATACGGGACATCAGCACAGCATGGGAAACTTGCTGGATGTCTTCACGATAAAAAATGCGTCTTCATGCTTTACACAATTGTAATCTCTTACATTGAGTTCTCTCTGCATTATGACCATCTAAATAATATAGAGGGTGAGTCGAAAGTTTTATAATATTTGGATCACTTTATGTCTTCATACGTAGCATTACAACGCAAGCTGACTAGCATTCAAAGTATATATAGACCGTCGTGTTGCACCGTCTTTAGCCATTTGTCCGCCAGTTCTTCGATTCCGCGGGTGTGCCAGTTCTTGTCCTTCCAGGCGAAGAACTTCTTCATCCCAACTGCCACCTCCTCCTGGTTGTTGAAATACCAACCGCGAAGGAAGTGGGCCATGGACCAGAACAGGTAATAATCTAACGGGGCAAGGTCTGGACTATGTGATGGGTGGAGCAGTTCGATGCCCTCAAGTTCTTGGAGTTTTGCCCATGTCGTTCGCGCGATATGGGACCGAGCGTTGTCCTGCGGTAGGAGAGCGCGCTTTCTGTTCACCAGTGCTGGATACTTCTCCTCCAAAACGGCACATATCTGCTCCAGCTGTTCAGAGTAGAGGTTGGCGTTGATGTTCCGACTGTCTGTAATAAATTCGTAATGGATTATCCTTTCGAAATTCCAACAGACGAAGAGCTTGTGCTCGAAGCGCCCACGTTTGGCAACAGGTTCAGGAAGCTGACACGGGCACAACCACTGCCGTTGTGTTTTAGGATTACGGAAATAGAGCCACTTTTCATCGCACGTAACAATTCCTTTGATGAAACTTACATCGCGCTGGTTTTCTAGAAGTTTGACGCACACTTCCACTCGGCGGTTTGCTTCAACTGGCGTCAGTTCGTGAGGAACAATGCGGCAGCTCCTGTAGACCTTGCCGTGGTCCTGAAGGTGAAGAACCACGGTGGTCTGTGATATGCCGAACTCGCCAGATAATCTCCGAGTGCTGGTTGTCGGAATTGCCTCTACGGCCTGGCGCATGGCCTCCGAATTCGCAGTTCGTGGCTTACTTGACCTTGGCTGATCGTCGAGGTTTCTGTCACCTGAGCGAAATTTCTTGAACCATCTGGTTGTGGTGCTGTGGTCTACGGAACCTTCCCCTTTGGCATGACAAATGTTTTGTGTTGCTTCAGCAGCGTTATGGCCGAATTCAAACACATAAGGCAAAAGCTCCCTAATTAGGCGGTTGTGGCTGTTCATCTTTTGGGCGTCCCAACCACAGACGGAACGACGATATCCAAAGCTGTTCACAGCAACGATAAACACTTTGTATCCCTTTCGATTGACTGCAGTCGGTGATTTGAACTAGTTTAAACACGTGATGTACCCGCCGCAGCACATGCATTTATGCAAACATTGCAAAACTTTCTGCTCACCCTCTGTACTCCATAGAGCCTTGTTTCGCTTGGTGAATGACCGCCACCCGGCATGGCATCCATTCTATGAGATGTTTGTACAGTTGTCTGCAGATCTGCAACTATGCTGTTTGTATTGCAGTCCGCAGTTCTAGTATGAAGCCTGATAGTGTGTCCAACTCCCACACCTGGCATTTCACAACATTCCACATATGTTCAACTGGATTGAGATCAGGCGAGTTTGCGGCCATTCGAGATGTCCTATATCAACACTGTGTTCGTCGAGCCATTCTTGCATGAGGCAGGCCTGATGACATAGGGACTTGTCGTTTTGGAATGACCCATTCCCTTCAGCATAGAGGTACAACATTGCGAGGTGTACATGATTCTACAAGCAGTCCCAAGTAGTAGTCAGTGTCTATAAGTTGTTCCACACGCACCGAGAGTCTCAGTTCATCCCATCTAAGTATGTCCTGTATCATACAACAGCCCCAACCGACCTTGATAGGCGTTGCCACGCATGACGGATTCATAGTCTTACTGACATCAAATACGGATTCTGCATTCGGCAGAATGGAGTACATATCGTGATCCATCGGACCAGCACTCCTCGTCTATCGTCCAGTCCGTACGCTGTTGGCTCCAGGAGAGTCGTTTACGTCGATGAGCTGTTGTTGGGTGGGAGATTGTGGCGTATAGGGCACAGGAGAGGGTGGGGTATAGGGCACAGGAGATTGTGGCGTATTGGGCGTAGGAGACTTTGGCATATAGGGCGTAGGAAAGAGTTACGTATAGGGCACAGGAGAGGGTAGGGTAAAGGGCGTAGGATATATAGGGCGTAAAGATTAAGATGGTGGCGTATAGTACATAGAAGATTGTGGCGTATAGGGCGTAGGATAGGATGTGACGTACCTGCCAGCAGGACGCACACGACATAAAGGCAGATAGGAGTCAGAATGAACGTCTGCGTAGCTCAGTTGGTAGAGCGACTTGTTCCGGAATAAGCGGACTCGGGTTCGAATCCCGGCGTAGACCAAAAATGACGGAGAAATTTACTTCGTTATACACTAATTACAATATGTTCATATATTCAGTGTTTACCTGTAGAAGTCGCCTTCTTTGAGGCTCCCAGTTTATTAGAAAACCCGAAAAATAGAAAGAATAGCGTAGAACCCGCCTAACCGCCACTCACCGTAAGTAAATGCCTGACTCAAAGTGTTTCTAAATTTAATGAAACATATATGGATAAAGTAAACGCTCCCCGGTAGATACCAACAAAAAGTGCACAAACAAGAAAAATGACACAGATTTCTCGAGTGTAACTCTTGAATCCTTTCCAACAGGAAATTAAATTTTTATTACAAGAAAAGATTCAGGAATAAAAAGAATGCATGCACATCCCTTTGGGTAAAACCTGCGCATCTTAATACTCAATGTAAGCAATGTTTCTTCATAGCGAATGGAGCCCATAAAAAAATAGAAATACAAAGAAATCAACCGCATTTCTACATTCTGCAAAACACATGTACAAATAAAAATAGCTACTTATACTAGCAGCGGAAACGTCTGTTACTTAAAATCACAAATTGTACAAAAAAATTCCTCATAGCGGGAGATATTGAGACTGAAGGATTTTTTGAAATACACTGCCGGAAAGTGAAAAAAGAACACCAAGAAGAAATTGGCGGACGATCGTGAAATTTACATATGTAAATGGGGTCGAGTTTACGTAAGTGTGATGTTAATTTCAGGACCAACCGGTGAGCGCTTACGCCACAGCATGGCATAATATGCAAATTACCGTCGGTGGTATTTAAGGAGTACGGCGAAGTGAATGTAATCAGTCGTCGGCGTACGGACACGTGCTACGACCCTGAAGAAGCTGCAATGCCTGGACATGGATGACGTATACGATTGCAGCAGTTATCGGACTTTGAGCGATGTCGTCTAGTCAAACTCCGCGAGGCCGGATGGTCGTATCGTCGTATTGTGGAGCGAATTGGACGGGAAGTATCGGTGGTGGTACAATGGTGGCGTAGATGGTCCGAGGAACATTCCCACAGGAGAAGACGTGGAACCGGGAGTCACAGACGGACTGATGAGCGCACCGATCGACGCATAAGAAGAGCGGCGTTGTCAAGCAGAACATCCACTGCGACGCAAATCCGAGCTGCCGTTGCACCTTAGGTGACTGTGCGAACAATCCGCAACCGTCTACTGAATGCAGGACTACGTGCACGTGTGCCTCTGGCATGTGTACCTGTGACTCCAGCCCATCGTCAGGAACGGCTGCAGTGGTGTCGCCAACGTCTGCATTGGAGAACGCAATGGCGATCTGTCGTTTTTCAGCGATGAAAGCAGATTCTGCTTGGGAGGCTCCGATGGGCGTATGCGTGTTCGCAGACGCACAGGGGAGCGTCTCCACCCCTTCTTGCATCCGCCAGCGACACACAGGGCCTACACCTGGTCTCCTGGTGTGGGGAGTGATCAGCTTTCACTCTCGTACACAACTAGTGTTTGTATAGGGTACGTTAAACATCACCTCCTACATCAACAACATCATTCAGCCCGTTGTTGTGCCATTTGTAAGGTCGGTCAATCGTGATGTTTTCCAGCAAGATAACGCACGCCCATACACGGCACGTGCAACGCAACATGCACTTCAGAGTATGAGACAACTTCCATGTCCTGCACGTTCACCGGATTTGTCCCCCATTGAGCACGTGTGGGATTTTATGGGACAACGACTTATCCGGTCTCCACGGACAGCCACTACCATCCCCGATTTACGCGTCCAGGTTGAGGATGCTTGGAACTCAATACCCCAAACTTACATCCAACATCTGTACGACAGACTCCTTGCCAGAATTGCACAGTGTGACGTAGTTCATGGCGGTTCAACCTCTTACTAACCATGTTACATGGAAATGTTATTTTTCAGTTTACCAGGAAATACAGCTGTATTTTGCCATCATGTTTTGATCACGTTATCCTCTGTATTCCGTTATTATGCTGTATAAATTTCGTTGGTATCAGACGTCTCCTTCATGGTGTTCTTTTTTCACTTTCCGCCAGTGCAGAATAATTTGATAAAGAGATATAGAAGAAAAGTTACGCCCCTAGCGTGAAAGGTGGAAGTTATTTGAAGTAGCAAATGGGAATGCAGCGTTTTGCACCATTTGCAAATACAACATGGTTCAATTTGTGTGCTGTAGATTTTATTTATAACCAAAGAATCCCATAGCGTTTAGCGCCATTTGTAAATACTCCATGTTTCAATTTGTTTATTGTAACCGCAGCCGAAGGATTCTGTAGCGTCTTGTGCCATCTGCATACTTCGTGCTAATTTTTTGAATTGTAACCGCAACCGAAGGATTCTGTAGCATCTAACACCATCTGTAAATACGCCATAGCTAACACTGTGGATTTTAACCGTAACCGAAGGATTTTGTAGCTTCCATTGTCATCTATAAATATGGCATGGTTCAATTCATAGAGTTTATATCAGGTGTAGCCACCACTCCTATCAACGCAGCACTAGCCGCCATAAGTCAATTCCCATGCTGCAGGTGACGCCACATCCAGGCCAGAAGCTGCTTTGAAACTATTGAAATCAATGGAACAAAAGCTTCGAGGCGTATAGACAGATAAAATTAGAGATTTAATCATCTTTATCATGAGGTTGTAGCAGACACGTGACTTTAGCATGGCAACGAGCCTTAGTAACGTAAGTGAAGGACAACCAGTCCCTGTTGAAATGATGGCGTCCTACTTTGAAAGTTTAACTTCCGAGTACAAAATGCGGTATTTTGAAAAAATTTAAGTGATTGAAGGAAAATATCTTTATGTGCTGAATGCAAGTATCTTCGAAGGTGACGCGAAACGTTTTCCGAAAGTACAAATAGTAAATATTTTCTATTACTTTGTTTTGGTCGAACCGCCTTTACCATACAACATCTCGAGACATATAAAAGTCTTGAAGCAAATAACATTTTATTATCTTGGATATTCTTTTACATGGTAATTTAGCGTGATCACTAATTAGTGAGTAATTAGGAATTCTTCAATATAAAGTGTTTCTCTTAGTTCTGGGAAACATTTTCCAAGACTTAGAAAATTTTAGAGCAAAATCTGTTTTTCCACGCAAAATTGTGGTGAAAAAAAACAATAATTTTGATTTGCGCCCTACGTTATTGATCCGTAAATAAATTTAGCAGCATAATCCTAGTCTGTAAACAGGCCTAGACACACAAAAAAATTTCATTTCAAAATAATTTTATCCATTATTTGCATTTTTCCACAAAAGTGTACTTCAGCTCCAGTTAAAAATCCAGGTTACTAAAAATAAAATCAACGGTGGTTTGGGGAGGAAATATATAAAACGAAATATTAAAGTAAAAAACCAAAATCTCCCAACACTGAGAGCCAAATAATCTTAAAAGTGAAAATTCTAAGTGAAAAGTCGAAAATTCGCAAAAAAGTGGGTCAAGCTCTCCTAAAAATTCCAGAACAGCCGAAGAGATTTGATTCTGACTAACAGTAAGATTTTCTAACAAATTAACTGTGAGCTCTATAAAAAGTTTCAACACCTCCTTTATCAGCCAGGAACCTTCTGAATAGAAATCCCTGAAGGTGAAAAACCCAAGCGCACAGAAGTGCAGATTGGATACCGAAGCGTTGATTTAGGAATTTTTTTGACTAAGAGACAAACTCTGAAGGGTGTTCTATCAGAAAATAGTCAGTAGCAATAAAACCTACGCAAAACAAAAGCCAACACCTTTTAAATTCAACTTGAAAACTTCGAATCAACAAGTGAAACGACTGGCCCAATAAGTACAAGCACTGCACGCCAACAGCATTTGAACAAGTAAAAGATAGGTTCCCAGCCTTACCAGAAATTACTGACTTATAGATAAAACAAACCTTTAAAAGATTTTTTTACCTTTGAAGAGTCTAATTTGTCCTTCAGGAACTTGCAAGGACTGTTGCCACTTAACTGAAACTTCTCGATGACGTCACGTGCTACACCCTCATTATACAAGTTTACTGTTTTATCAACTGCATAATTTAGTTTGTCTGTTGCCTGTATGTGACTTCACTCCAAAGATTAGCTGTGAGCACACCGTGGCTGTGACCTACGGCGGCAGAGCCAGGGGTGTCTCCACCTAATATAAGCTCGATGGTTCAGTTTCTGCATTGTAACCTCAACCGAATGACTACGAAGCGTCTAGCGCCATCTTTAAAGTCATGGCTCAATTTGTGTATTGTAACCGTAACCGATGGATT
Organism: Macrothele yani; assembly: GCA_039090855.1. Classification (NCBI taxonomy): domain Eukaryota; kingdom Metazoa; phylum Arthropoda; class Arachnida; order Araneae; family Macrothelidae; genus Macrothele; species Macrothele yani. Next base: position 128,115,213 of record CM076989.1, on the reverse strand, counting down.
CTTTAGATTCTTTAGCATGTAGCTCCATCTGCAATGGTTCTATATGTGTTTCTTAGCCGAAATCAAAGGAGAATTTGTGTTCCAGCACTCGTATAGAATAGATGTGTATGACGATGTCTCGTTGTATGTTTGAAACCTCAATTGGTAAAATAAAGTTAAGTTTAGTAAAGAAAGTCCGATTATTTAATAACCGTTTGCTACAATCATGGTAATCATGAACCTATCTAAACTTCATAGACACAGAATATTCTTCATAGCGAAAGGTATCCTGCCAAGAAATTATTTTCCGAGGGATTTTTAGAATAGGAGATACTTTTTCAAATAGAAATGAATGCTGAAGCTCCCTGTCATTGGAATTGCGAATCATGATATAAAAGAAACTCAGCAGGAAATATTCTTTATTGTAAAAGATATGAAAAACTATTTTTTCAAATACGATTTTTAGCCAGAGTTAGGAAGTAAAAAATAAAAAAAAGTTTTACATGTAGACCCCCTGGCGAGAAAACTATGCATTACATAAGGAAGATAATGTTCGCAATTTGTGCTGCAGCGAATGGCATGCAGTTGAAAAAAGAATTTTTTAAATAGGATTTTTAGAAGCGAAGGTCCAGTTGCAGACAGAAATACATGCTCACGCCACCTACCGACATAACTATGCATTATAATTAACACATAAGAACTGTACACCAATTATACTCAAAATCCACTCACGGACAATGGAATTTGAGCACCTAGAAGAAAACATACTACAACCGCGAAACTTTGCAAATAGCTAGAGTGCGTGCTGGTATGCAAATGATCCACATTTGGTGCGATTGCGCATGACCGCACACCCTATGTTGGCGCTGCAAGCTCGAACCGGAAGCCCTATAAACCGGCGGGTAGTCGATGCCCCATGAAAGCGAAAAGCAGCGGCCGACGCCAGCAAGAGTACAGAGTGACAAGAATGCCGGGTAGACGCCAGAGACGTCGATTTACGCAACTTACGGACTTTGAGAGAGGCCTGATCATCGGGCTAAAAACCGCAGGGTTGTCGGGGCGCCGTATAGCCAGCCACGTGGATCGTTCTGACCATACCGTCCGACTGTGTTGGGAGCAGTGGACACGTGACGGCACTTCCACATGGCGGAGCGACTCCGGTCGGAACAGAAGAACCACCGGTAGAGAGGATCAAGGGATCGTGCGCCAGGCACGAAAGGATCCCACGGGGTCTCGGTCCACTATGTAGGCAGGTGTAGCGGCTCTTGTATGCCCACGAACCATTTCCCGACGCCTCACGGAAGTGAATCTACGATCACAGCGCCCCTTACGTGTCCTACCATAAACACCGGAACAACGCCGGCTCGGTGTGCAGTGGTTCCAGGCCTGAGCGACGTGGAACGTCACACACTGGCAAACGGGTGGTGTTTAGCGATGAGTGCCGCTTCGCTTTGGGGACAGATGATCATCGTGTTCGGGTGTGGAGGTCCCCAGGTCAATTGCACAATCCCTACCTGGCAATCGAGCGCCACACCTCCCTCACTGCAGGCATTATGGTCTGGAAAGCCATTACCTACGATAGCCGATCAGCTCTAGGATGAGATGCTACGGCCCCATGTGCTCCCATTCCTAGCCGGAATTCCAGGTGCGTTATACCAGCAGCCTAATGCCCGCCCGCAACCGGTTCGGATTGCCCAAGACTGCCTACGTCATGTTCAGACATTTCTATGGCTTGCCCACTCCCCGGACATGTTCCCTATTGAGCATGTGTGGGACGAGTTGAAACGCCGGCTGCCGCCGTGCCGCACTATCAGGGATTTGGAGCACATCGTCCAACCCGTGTAGGCTAGTCTGCCGCAGAACAACGTCAGGCGTCTGTTCGCCTCCATGTCGGACAGTATTGCAGCATGCATCGCCTCACGAGGCGGCGCGACGCGCTGTTGAAGATGACCGGACTGCGTGCAACAGATTTCTCTGTAATTGCCCCTGCAGCTCTGTTTTTACCATCATCTGTATCATTCATCTGTTTCATTATGCCCATAAAATTTCAGTTCAATCCGATGCTTCTTTCTTGGTGGGCAAATTTCATTGTCCGTGAGTGTAGTGTAACTATATATACTAGTAATCCAAATTTCTTGGCGTAGTATAGAAATCAACGTTTCCAAGTTATTGCACATCAGCCAAGTGGCTTTTTCTAGGAAGGTAGACAGCAAACTGCAAACTGGGTAATAGAACGCTTGATAACACACAGTCGAGTCATATTATTGTGACCACCTCTTATTTTTGACGTCAACAGTACGTAGCCAATGAAAGAAGGCACGTGTCGTTAGCTGGCTTGGAAGGTATATAAGGTGTGCTACAGGCAATCTGAAAACATATCACTCGCTTCTCTCATGGATAAAAGGAGCTATTTATCAGATTTGCAAAAAGGGATGATTATCGGCTTTCGGGCCAAGGGTGGCAGTATTTCTGAAACAGCGCATTTTGTGAAGTGTTCGCGTACTGCTGTAGTTAAAGTGTATCGTGATTGGAGAAATGGCACCACTGCGCATAAACGATGTGGAAAATGCGGAGCACCACGTGCCATAGGTGTGAGAGGTGACTGTCGGCTGCGAGGGTGCGTGAGGGCCGATCAAAACGCCACTGTGGAGCAACTCACTGGCCGAATGAAAAAGGGGGCTACCGGAAGTATGTCTAAAACGACAGTTCATCGAACCCTGCTGCGTATGGGGTTCCGATGCAGACGGATGCTCACTGCACCTACGCTAACGAAGGTGCATCGGCAGAAAAGGCATACATTTGTACGGCAGTATCGGAATTGGACCTCCGCTGATTAGCAAAGAATTGCCTTATCCGATGAGTCACGTTTGCTGCTTCATCGAACGAATGGTCGTTGGCGTATAAGGCGAGAAACATCGGATGACAAACACTCCTCAACTATTTTTGGCAGAACACAAGCTGGTGGGGGCAGCGTTATGGTCTGGGGAATGTTTTCGTGGCATTCTCAGGGTCCATTCATTACTGTGGAAGGCACTATGGACCGATAGTGCCTTCCATACGTTACGAATCATCCTTGCAGACCACGTACACCCATACATGCTGATTGTCTTCCTTCAGGCGGATGGAATCTTCCAGAACTACAATGCAATGTGTCACACAGCTAGAAATGTCCCAGAGTGGTTGAAAGAGCACGATGAAGACTTCAAAGTACTTCTATAGCCCCCTAATTCCCCAGACTTACACCCAATTGAGCATCTGTGGGACCACCTAGATCGTGTTGTTCGTTCTATGCATTCTCCACCACGCACACTCCAGCAGCTGTCAGACTCACTGCAGTCAGCATGGCTCCACATACCTCTGAACCTTCCAGCACCTTATTGCGTCACTTCCAGCCCATCTAGCTGCTGTCTGCGCGGCACACAGCAGTTAATCTGGATATCAGCTGGTGGTCACAATAATGTGACTCGACCGTGTACAACGCTTGATGCGTCCTATTACCCAGTTTGCTATCTACCTTCCTTGAAAGCCATCTGAATGATGTGCAAAAGCTTGAAAACTTTGGATTCTACTCTACGCCAAGAAATTCGGATCATTAGTATAGTTATACTACACTGAAGAGCAATTGAATTAGAGACAGCTGGCGTTACGCAAATGTGGCGCTGTGGGCGGCCCTGTAAACGAAAACGACATGACGTATGCAGCGAGCCACTGTGTCACGGGTGCACCGTGAGTACATTGAATCCGGTAAAACCATCCCTGCAAGGGCCAACTGCCGTGGGTAACAGCGTGTGGATAAGCGGGGTCATCGTCGGCTAGCTCGCATTGTAACAGCGGATAGACGGGCCACAATGCAAGAAATCACTCGGCGATTTAACGCTGGTGCACAAAACGTGTAAGCAGCCATACCATCCAGAACCATCTCCTCGCTATGGGGTACAGAAGCCATCGTCCCACGAGGGTACCGCTGCTGACCGCACATCACAGGGTGCAAATATTCGCATGGGTGCGGAAACATCGCCACTGGACCCTCGACATGTGGGAAAATGTTTCCTGGACTGATGAGTCGAGATTCACGTTGGTGCATGCGGATGGAAGGATACGAGTACGGCGCAAACCACATGAAGCGATAGATCCTTCTTGCTAGCTGGATACTCTTCAAACCGATGGGGGTAGCATTCTCGTCTGGAGACTGTTTACGTGGACTGAAATGGGACCTCTGGTACGTGTGACATCGTCCCTCACAGGTCAACGTTACCGGAATATCCTGGACGACCATTTGCTCCCGTCTGCGCGTCTTCAACATCCCACTGGGGACCTCATCCTGCAACAAGACAATGCACCGTGCCATCGCTCCCGAATTGTATCCGAATGGTTGGATGAACACTCCACCGACGTACACCTCACTTCCTTGGCTAGCTAGGTCACCTGACCTCAATCACATCGAGCACATCTGGGATGCTATCGAGAGAGATGTTCGAGGCTCTGACCCCCTCCATCAAATTTTCGTGAACTGTGGGAGCTTGTTCAGGGGTCGTGGATCCGTATGGTTTCCCAATGCTTCCGGTGTCTTGTCGAGTCCATGCCGAGACGAATCGCCGCCGTCATCAGAGCGAAAGGGGGTGCTATACGTTACTAGACAGGTATCTCTAATTCAATTGCTCTTCAATGTATTTTGACTATACATTATGAAAATCCAATGTCCGTTAAAATATTCCACGGTATCTGGTGTTAAAAGAATTTTGCAAATAAGACCTTTAGGATCACAAATATCGAGAATAATAGATTTTGCGTTTGCGCTCCTTAATGGATGAATTGCCTATTATTTGTGGCAGGAAATGCGAATAATAATGTTTACTGGTGCACAGTATCTGATCGAAAAATGCATTTTTCAACAGGGCTTTTAGGAGCTCTGATACAGTTGCAAATTTGCTTCAAACGGAAATTGTGCGTTAAGAAAAAATTTAAATTGTTCACTAAAGTAGCAGATAATTAGAAACATCTACGTAATAACATATTCGACCCCTATTTGGCCTTCCAAACAGCCCCGATACGTTGTGGCATGGATTCAACGAGATTCGGATATCCTTCAACAGATATGTTCAGCCAAGCAAATGTGACGTCTCTCGTCAGTTGCGGAATGTCCTCTGGAGGATGATCTTTGTTACGAATAGCTCTCTTAATCTCGCCCAACAGGCGTCCGATTCAGTTGGGATCTGGGGACTGTCGGGGCCAGTTTAGCACTTTGAAGTCACTATTGTGCTCCTGAAACCGTTGCGTGAAGATTCCAGCCTTATGGCATGGCGCATTATTCTACTGTGCGCATTATTCTACTGTGCGCATTATTCTACTGTGCGCATTATTCTACTCTAGTAGCCCTCTATTCGAAAACTCCATGTATGAGTATAGGTGTGCCTGGTCCACAGTTATGTTAAGATACTTCGCGACATCCAAAAGCTGTTCCATATGTATTAAGGAACCCGATTAAAGCCATCACAATAGACCCCAAGCAATTTTACGGCCTCCTCCAGCTTGTACAGTTAACGCTAATCTGCTGCGATCCACCGATTCGTGCTTCTGACGTCATATTCTTGGCTCATCTATCGATGTGTATTAAAAGAAAACGCTATTCATCGGACCAGGCGATCTTTCTCGAGTGATCCAGTTCTGATTTCCGTGCTGAAAGTAGATGAATGTCGGTTTTTAGTAGCCATACGAGTGGTATATGTAGGTCATTTCAAAGGTTTTTCACACTGTGCATGCGCTGCCCATAGGATGATGCAATCGCTCCAATGGTTGCGCCAGTTGTAAGTCAGACTTCAGTATACAAAGTTGGGTCTGCATTTTCTGGCTAATTTGTTTCTGTTCTGAAAAATTCTGCCTAGAAATGGAGGAAGAAAGTGAGTCACGTCAGATCTAGCGTAGTGACTAGAGATCCTACCTTAAAATTGCAACTTTGCGAGGAAAATTTTCTACAAAAATTCATAAACCTTTGCGTGAAGTTTGTGGGGTTAGGGTAGTGGAACGTAGCACAGTATCACGGTGGACTTCTCGTTTCCGCCTAGGTCGGAAAAGTATCGAAGACGATCCAAGCAGCGGCCAGCTATCAGATGCAACGGACGACACTTCTTTGGTTGTCGTCAACAGCATTTTGGAAGAAAATCGACGGAAAACATGTGAAGAGATTGAATATGAAACAAGCATATCTACCGCTTCGGTTTTCAGAATCCTAACAGAAAAATTACAGAAGAGAAAAGTGGATACCAAATGGGTTCCGCATAATCTGAGTGAAGAGCAGCAAGCAGTTCGCAAAGGAATCGCAGAAGAATTGCTTCAGCGGTACGAGACAGAAGGCGAGCAGCTTTTGGACAGAATCGTTGCTATAGATGAAACCTGGATACGAGATTTTGAACCAGAACTGAAATCTCAGTCCGCTCAGAGGAAATATCCAAAATCACCTCGTTAGAAAAAAATTCTGCCGCCAACAATCGAAGGTTAAGCTGATGATGATTATGGCTTATGAGAAGGTTGGAGTAATAGCAACAGAGTGCCCGAGGGGTCCATAGTAACAGACGAACACCACAGAACGTTTCTGCAAAATGCTTTGCACAAAAAGTTTCACCGAAGAAGATCCGACATGCTCGAAGCTGGTGTCATCATTTTGCACGAAAACGCAAGGCAGCGTGTTGCCCGTACATTAAGAGACATTCTGGAAAGGTATGGATGGGAATTGCTTCCCCCACGCGCCATGCAGTCCTGATATGAGCCCACCAGACTATGACTTGTTCCCAAAACGGAAAAAGCCACTACGAGGGAAACGATTCAGTACGGTTCAGAATGTTTCTACTGAGGTGACCCGAGTAATCCGACGCCTTAACAATGGAGATGTCCTGACTGGAATACAAGACTTTCCCAAACGATGAACCGCTGTCATAAAGAAACATGGAGATTACTTCGAAGTCCTGTAAAGGTATGTTGTGAAATAAATTTGTTTTTTAAGAGATAACCCACAGTATGCAAAACTTTTGAAATGACCCTCGTATGATGGTGGACCTGTACTGTTTGTTATTTCCCATTCACGGCAATGTGGGGAGGGCTGAACGTGCTGAAATTCTCCTCTCGGTATCGCTATTGTACCGCTGATACCGCTGTTGTACCGTAATACCGCTGTTGTATTATCTGATGCAGTGGAGCTCGTCTGTTACCTCGCGCAATCCTCTTCAGCCGCCGCTGACATCAAATATCGATCAGCCGTTTCCGACCAATGGAAGACCACTGACTTTTTGTTCTGTTGTTCGTACACCATTAATTGTGCACCGTCGATATATTTGTTCTTGCGAGATGCATGCACCTGCTTGTCTACCGTGTGATATCATGCTTTCTCCAAGCTTAAATTACGAGACTCCCTCGTATTGCCGCTATTTACCCTTCGTGCACGTCTGAATCATCTGCAGTGAGCTGTTTATAAATCCATCTGTGACGTATACATAGGTGAAAATACGTGTCAAGACGACAAATTTGTAGCGAGACATTCTGTTCGAGTAGCTGAGTTGGGAGAGCGACTTACTCCAGATTGAGGGGACACGCATTCTATGCCCGTCGCGGACAAACTTGTGTTTTCACACACCTCGACGTCATCGCTGCTCACATAAGTGAGAATGATTGCTATTGGGTGTTTCTAATATTTTTATGTGAAACGTTCTTCACCAGAAATCTGCCAGATCAAAAAAGAATGTTTCAGATCGGACTATTAGAAACGCAGATATCGAAGAAAATATGATATACACTGAGTAATAACTGAATTATGACAACCTACCTAATACTTCGTAGGTCCTCCTTTCGCCCTCAGTACAGCAGCTATCCGACGTGGCATCGATTCAACATACACTGAGTGATCACTTAATTATGACCACCTACCTAATACTTCGGAGGTCCTCCTTTCGCTCTCAGTACAGCAGCTATCAGGCGTTGCATCGATTCAACACTGAGTGATTACTGAATTATGACCACCTACCTAATACTTTGTAGGTCTTCCTTTCGCTCTCAGTACAGCAGCTATCAGACGTTGCATCAATTCAACATTCACTGAGTGATCACTTAATTATGACCACCTACCTAATACTTCGGAGGTCCTCCTTTCGCTCTCAGTACAGCAGCTATCAGGCGTGGCATCTATTCAACATACACTGGGTGATTACTGAATTATGACCACCTACCTAATACTTTGTAGGTCTTCCTTTCGCTCTCAGTACAGCAGCTATCAGACGTTGCATCAATTCAACATTCACTGAGTGATCACTGAATTATGACCACCTACCTACCTAATACTTCGTAGGTCCTCCTTTCGCCCTCAGTACAGCAGCTATCCGATGTGGCATCGATTCAACATACACTGAGTGATCACTGATTTATGACCATCTACCTCATACTTTGTATTTCCTCCTTTCGCCCTCAGTACAGCAGCTAAGTGATTGGGCATCGATTCAACATGCACTGAGTGATCACTGAATTATCACCTCCTACCTAATACTTCGTAGGTCCTCCTTTCGCCCTCAGTACAGCAGCTATCAGGCGTTGCATCGATTCAACATTCACTGAGTGATCACTGAATTATGACCATCTACCTAATACTTCGTAGGTCCTGCTTTCGCTCTCAGTACAGCAGCCATCCGATGTGGCAGCGGTTCAACATACACTGAGTGATCACTGATTTATGACCACCTACCTCATACTTCGTATTTCAACCTTTCGCCCTCAGTACAGCAGCTAAGTGATTGGGCATCGATTCAACATTCACTGAGTGATCACTGATTTATGACCACCTACCTCATACTTCGTATTTCCTCCTTTCGCCCTCAGTACAGCAGCTTTCCGACGTGGTATCTATCCAACACACACTGAGTGATCACTGAATTATCACCACTTACCTAATGCTTCGTACGTCTTCCTTTCGCCCTACTTTGTAGGTCCTCCTTTCGCCCTCAATACAGCAGCTGTCGGACGTGGAATCTATTCCATAAGATACCGGAAGCAGTTGGTATGTATAGCCAACCAAGCTATGCGTAATGCGGCCTTCAATGTAGATATGGAGGTGATCAGTGTATCCAAAAGTATGGAGGTGATCGGTGTATCCAAAAGTATGGAGGTGATCAGAAAAGGAAAGCTTTGTTGAGCCGCGCCGGTGGCGCAGTGGTCTAAGCGATGGCTTCTGATCATTTCTCCGAAAGAGGTCTGGGTTCGAATCCCAGTGACGCATGGATGTTGTGCTTGTCCTACGGCACTGGTTCTCTCCCTTCCCTGGAACCAGTGGCCCTAAATTAGGGATGGGCGACTTCTTATAGCCCATTGAGTTGCTCACGGTGGTTGTTAAACCTCCAATCAAAAAAAAAAAAAAGCTTTGTTGAACTTCCGTCTTATGCCAGTCAGGCATCGATATTCACATCCAAACCTCTGACTCAATTTTGGGGTAATTATGGATATCCAAGTCTCAGCGAAAAAGCTCTAAAATCATTGGTAAATTTTTCGACCACGCATTTATTGCGAAAAAACCTTTTCAGCCGTTTCGGCAATCAAAACAAAGTACAGGACCATAATGGACATTAATGCTGCACTGCGACTTGCAGAAATGACGCTGGAACAACGGCTGGAAAAGATTATCGCGAAACATGAGCAACAGACGTCGCATTGACTCCAGATGAAATTATATGAACGGTAAGGAGAATATTGATATATCAACGGTAAGGAGATATTGATTATGGATTGCACTTATCAATCGTTAGATTAAATGATATTATCTGTAAGTAGGTGACATGGAATAATCAGGTATATAAATTATGGATTGTACGTAGTGATCGTTATAACAGAGAATATTACGAGATAAAATGCTCGAAAATAGCCTAAACGTTTTGTTTCGGCATCACTGGCTCGGGAAAGTTTCCCCCAACGTTTTGCGGGTCCACGAATGCAAAAACGCTGGGAACCACTGCTCTATGGGATTGATATCTGGAGAGTTCGGAGGCCAATCAATAGGCCGGAAGTCTGAACTGTGTTCCTCAAACCATTCCTGCACAACATTGGACCTGTGGCTCAGCTCATTGTTATCTTGGAAGTCACCGTCACCATTCGAGAAAAAGTGCAACATTGCTAGGACAGCAAACAATTCATGATAGTAGGCATCGTGAATTGTTAGTGAGTCCTGGTTTGTTCCACATGCACCAGGGAATCCAAGTTCCTGCCAGGTAAACATGCACCACCGCACCATACAACGGCCTCCACCGGTTTGCGCATTAGAGACCATCGAGTGCCTCATGTGGTCTTGCGCCAAATACGTACACGACCATCCACAGAATGGGGTAAAAACCGCGACTCCTCAGACCAGCACACTTTTTCCAGTCATCCGACGTTCAGCTTTCGTGATGTTCGCACCAGGCGAGTCTTTTGCAACGGTGCACCATGGTTACAAGAGAATGTTGTCGGGATCGTCTGCTGTTACAGTACATACGTGCGAGCGTGCTACGCATGGTCATGGAAGACACTGTTCCGGGTTGACCAGTTGTACTGGGCAGTCGTCAGCTGTTGAACAGTGCTGCGTCTGTTGGCCTGTTCGAGTTCATCGGACCCTGCGCTCACCTCTCACATCAATCTTTCGATACCCTGTATAGTTTTGCCTCCGGGTCGTTGATTGGCCATTTTCACGCCATTTCTGATACACTTTAACTGCGGCGGTTCGCGAACAACCAACCAGTTAAGCCGTTTGGGAAATCGAAGCACCCGCTCTCAGAGCTCTGGCAATTTGTGTTTTCTTAAAGTCCGATAAATAAATTCTTCCGTTTACCCATCACGCTCCGAATTTTACTGCCTACTGCTCCACTCATACCTTACGTATGCTACGTCGGTCGACTAATCGTGCCCTCTCGGAAATCACGTGGTGAACTGGCCTCATCCACTTTCGGTAGGGGGGATATAAATTCAGTGACCACTTGGTGTATATTTGTGGCCCTTAACTGGAAAGCTGTTGTATTGTGTATGCCTGGTCGGCCTAGTCCGCGTATTAGGAGTTCTCCCGTTTTCCCGACGGCCCAGTCCGCGTATTCGGAATTCCTCCGGTAACACTGTGGCCCCGTCCGCGTATTAGGAATTCTCCCAGTATCCCGGTGGCCCAGTCCACGTATTAGGAGTTCTCCCGTTACCCCGGCGTCCCAGTCCGTGTGTTAGGAATTCTCCCGGTATCCTGGCTGCCCAGTCGGCCTATTAGGAGTTCTCACGCTATCCTGGCGGCCCAGTCCGTGTACTGGGAATTCTTCTGGTTTCCAGCCGGCCCAGTCCGTGTATTAGGAGTTCTCCCGTTATCTCGACGGCCCAGTCCGCTTGTTAGCAGTTCTCCCTTTTCCCGGCAGCCCAGTTCACGTATTAAGAATTATCCTGGTATACCAACGGGACAGTACGCGTACTAGGAGTTATCCCGCTATCCCGACGGCCCAGTCCGCGTATTGGGAATTCCTCCGGTAACACGATGGCCCTGTCCGCGTATTAGGAATTCTCCCGGTATACCGGTGGCCCAGTCCGCGTTTAAGAGTTCTCCCGTTACCCCGGCGTCCTAATCCGTGTGTTAGGAATTCTCCCGGTATCTTGGCGGCCCAGTCCGCCTATTAGGAGTTCTCACGCTATCCTGGCGGCCCAGTTCGTGTATTGGGAATTCTTCCGGTATCCAGCCGGCCCAGTCCGCGTATTAGGAGTTCTCCCGTTATCTCGACGGCCCAGTCCGCTTGTTAGCAGTTCTCCCGTATCCCGACAGCCCAGTTCACGTATTAAGAATTATCCTGGTATTCCAACGGGACAGTACGCGTATTAGGAGTTATCCCGTTATCCCGACGGCCCAGTCTGCGTATTGGGAATTCTTCCGGTAGCACGGTGGCCCAGTCTGTGTATTAGGAGTTCTCCCGGTATACCGGCGGCCCAGTCCGCCTATTAGGAGTGCTCCCGTTATCCCGGCGGCCCAGACCGCGTATTGGGAATTCTTCCAGTATCCAGCCGGCCCAGTCCACATATTTTGAGTTATCCCGTTATCTCTACGGCCCAGTCCGCGTGTTAGCAGCTCTCCCGCGTATCCCGGCGGCCCAGTTCACGTATTAAGAATTATCCTGGTATCCCGACGGTCCAGTGCGCGAATTAAGAATTCTCCCGGCATCCTGTCCGCTCAGTCATCGTATTAAGAATTCTCTTGGTATCCCAGCGGCCCAGTCCGCATATCAGGAATTTTCCCGGTATTCCGTCGAGCCAGTACGTGTCTCTATACTCCATCATTTCACAAAAAAAAAAAAAAAAAAAAGTTCTTCCTGGCACCCAGCTGAACCTGTCTCCCGGAGCGGCATCACCGCTGAGGGATATGATCTCTACACATAGACGTACAGATATAGTGGTCTTTTTTTTTTTTTTTCTTTTAAAGACGTGCTAAAAATACTAGGTCGTCTGCTCATCCGAAGCAGGCTACAATAAACTTTCGCTGCCGGTACACCTGCGGAAATAGCCAGTGTGAAAGGAAAACTGTTGGATTGAAAGGGGGCGAGAACCGGAAACAGCAGCAATTCACCAAAGGGAGGAGGTAAAAACAACAGGCAGACCATGAGTGGATGTTCTACTGATCAGGAATTTGTACCCAACACCGTTCTTGGTTTGTGTTAAAACTCACATTAAGTGTTTTGTTAATATTTCTGTTTGGCCTCATTCTTCACAATTACAACAGTAAGAGCAGAAAACGATCGTATCTGACAGCTCAGGAAAAAAAAAAAAAAAAAAAGTCAGAAACAATCGAAAGCAACAAACGAAAACGAAGTAGCAGGGAAAAAGAAACGAAATAAAAAAAAAAGTTTTCCGAGAGTAAAGCAGGAGGCTAAAACGAAAGTACTGATGCTCTTTCAGCCATTTAGTTATTGGCCTGGTTGCTGTGTTACTTATTGTTTCTGACACGCTTGAGTGCACTTATTTTTTTTCTCCGAGTTTTGTGAGAGAGGAAAATATGAAATATGTGTGTGTGAAGGAACAAGGTATATTGCAGCAGACTCTTATGATATTTTTGCTTACGAACAGTTGCGACGCCAGCCGCTCGGAACTGGGTATGTTGTTGGGGTTGGGGGGTGGGTGAGCACAAATTTGGAAGAGCTTGGCAAACATTTCGGCAAAAAATCCGTTTACGTAGATTTTACCCGATGCTGATGATGTGATCCCCAGAGAAGAAAAGTTTTCAGATGCATATACTGCACGCATTATTTATTTAAGATATGCATTACTGGAAACATGGGTACGAACCCTTTTGAAAATGGGCGAAATGGGGTCAAAGGTCAGGACATAGGAACGGGATCCATTACATCGCTCTTATGCGTCATAACTTACGTAAAAATGCTTCGATTACGACAAAACTTTATCATGTTGTTTCGGAGATATACTGAATCAGTTCTGTTGAATATCATCGAAATGGGATCAAAGGTCAGGGCACAGGACCGAAATTTATTCCACAGCCATTATCATCATAACTTGACTAAAAATGCTTCTATTGCGACAAAACTTTAGTATGTTGTTCCGGAGGTATGCGGAATCAATTTTGTTTAATACCATAGAAATGGGGTCAAAGGTCAGGGCACAGGAGCGAGATTTATTCCACAGCCATTATCCTCATAACTTGAGTAATAACTTGAGTAATGATTTCTGGTATGTTGGAAAGCGAATCATAATCAATGCATTGCATGATTTTACTAACCTGTTAACCTGTAATTACAAAAATGGTGTTCTTCTACTATTGTCCCAGCATTCGCTGAGAAGACTCCCTCCGTTTCACAAAATGGTGCAATACCAAATTTAACAAAAAATTCCTTCAATGTAATATAATGGCTGCACTCGCCAGGTGTCCTAACTGCTTAAATATTTGTTCTGGTCCTACTGACAAAACATATACTGTATTTGTCACGGGGTGGAACCAGGTTGCGAGTCGCTGCGTGTGGGTTAGGATGGGCTTCAGCCCACCCAGCTTTTCTTTGATCCCACCCTTAGCCACCCCCCCCCAATAAAAATTGGAAAGGGAGTGAAACAAGATGACACCATGTCTCCCAAACTCTTTAATGCCACATTGCAAAATGTCTTTCAACCATTCAACTGGGAAAACAAAAGGATAAAGATTAATGGAGATTATTTAACTCACCTTAGTTTTGCTGATGACGTGGTCATTTTTGCAAATGTCCCTTAAGATATGTAGATTATGATCCAGGAACTTGCTGACAAGAGTAAAAAAGTGGAATTAAAAATGAACTTTCAGAAGATAAAATTGATATACAATGCTTTTACAAGATATGAAGATTTATCGATTGATGGGGAAAGCTCGAAGTAACAGATACCTACATTTATCTTAGACGACAGATATCAAGCCAACATCACATTGATGATCGACGTATAAAACTTGGCTGGGGAGCTTTTGGAACAAACAGTGCAATTTTTGAGTGCAATATGCCATGATGTCTTAAAAGAAAAGTGCTTAATCAATGCATCCTTCTAGTGCTTACGTACGGAGCAGAGACGTGGGCCATAACTAAACAAGTTAGTAAAATCATGCAATGCATTGATTATGATACGCTTTCCAACATTCCAATACTAAAAGTCAATACTCAGAAATCATTACTCAAGTTATGGGGAGAATGGCTGTGGAATTAATCTGGCTCCTGTGTCCTGACCTTTGACCCCATTTCGACGATATTAAATAGGACTGGTTAAGTATACCTCCGGAAAACATACTAAAGTTTTGTCGCAATAGAAGCATTTTTAGTCAAGTTATGAGGAAAATTGCTGTGGAATAAATCTCGCTCCTGTTTCCTGACCTTTGACCCCATTTCGATTATATTCAACAGAACCGGTTCAGTATACTACCGGAATAACATCCTACAGTTTTGTTGCGGTAGAATCATTTTTAATAAAGTTATGAGGATAATGGCTGTGGAAAAGAATTTTGCTCCTGTGCCGTGACCTTTGACCCCACTTTGACGATATTCAATAGAATCGGTTCACTATACCTCCGGAACAACATGATAAAGTTTTGTCGCAATTGAAGCATGTTTACGTAAGTTATGACGCATAAGGGCAATGGAATGCATCCCGCTCCTATGTCCTGACCTATGACCACATTGCACCTATTTTCAATAGGGCTTGTCCGTAGGTATCCACCTTACCACATACTAAAATTTCATCGAAATCGAACCGTTTTTACGCGAGTTATCGTGCGGACGAACAGACGGACAAAGCTGGAACATATACGCTTCTTCAACCTACTGTTGGAAAACGTAAAAAGACATGCAAAGATTGCAGAGAACTGAAAGAAGCTTGGAGAGATGCATTCTTGGTATAACCAGGAAAGATAAGAAGAGGAGCTCATTGGTAAGGAAAATGGCAAGAGTAGAAGACATCATGATCAAAGTAAAATTCCTGAAATGGCAGGATAAAAAACCGAAAAAAAAAAAACTAAATTAGAAATTAGGGACGGGCGACTGTATATAGCGGTGGTCGTTAAACCTTTAAATAAAAAAAAACAAAAAAAGAATTGTTTTGTTTTTTAAGCACTATCTAACTGAAAGTTCCTAAAATAAGTGAAATATGGTTCGCTTGCAAAGATGTGTGTGTGTGTGAGAGAGAGAGAGAGAGAGAGAGATCTATTTTTGGAAATGTGTTTCTCCTGTATTAAAAAAAAAAAAAAAATACTAAAGCTGTACAGCCAAAATGCTGAAATACAAATACTATTCCTTTCACACATGAAAACACGTTCCTACAGATTTTCTCCAAAAAGTCGCTAATTCTCATTTATTAGAAATTACAGCTTTGTGCAGAATCTTCTTCCTGAAAATTTTATAACAGCAACTTATCGTCTCGTAATCCCTCGCAAAGAGATGGACTCTTTCTTCAGCGCCGCTACACTATTTTTTTTTCGAAATTTCTGGTTTCCTGGAAGTCGCATTTACCTTGAGAATTCGAATAAGTTTTCTTTCTTCTCAAAGTTTACCTTGAACTAGGGGCGTTGACTACGGAAGGCCAGGTGAACTTGCCCACCCAATAATTTTATAGGGCAGTGCCCGTCCATTACTTTGCGTCCTGTGTTTTTTGTTGTCTTTTTACGTGTGCCATCTTCAAAATGAGTGAACTAAAATGCTGTAGAAGTTGGTTTTAACGTTTCCATTTTGTATGACACCTCGATTGTTATTAAATCTTAATATTAGCAAGGAAATTCGCACTTAAAAATAGAGACGGGTAAGTAAAACACAATTTAATAGTTTAGTATTGCACTTTGAAGACTCGACCGATGAAGTCTTGACTGATTTTTTGGGGGCAAGGTCAACTTTCATGTAGCTGATTAATCACCTGTGATGTGCTCATTGTTATAGTAGAATAGTTCCATTAACAGAGGAATGATACTTTAATTTGAGCAAACATGCATAACTGGATAATTCTTAGACTCGTTAAAGCGACATTATTCAGCTCATTAATTCATTTAATTCAGACTAAACAATTTGAAAATCTGATACTTTACAATATTAAATACTTAAAGCTTCTACAAAGTGTCTTAGCATTTCAAAACCTCTCGAGTTGTATAGTAATAGGAAGACAGCACATTTATATTTCATTCGCAAGTTTCAGATGAAAGTGACACGGCATGACGTCGCTGAATTGCAGTTGAAATGAGGTGCACTGTAAAAAATAAGTGGTGTAAATTCACGGAAATTTTCTGAAAATAACGTGCAACAAAGTTGCCGGTAGGTATTTTTCAGAAATTTCCGTTTTTAAAATTGCTCGTTTGTTTTAACTTCCGTATCTCCACAGATATTCCGTAGACAGAAATTCCGTTTATTTCAGAAAAGTCCATTAAAGGTTTTTCCGTGTTTAAACTGAAATTCCGGAAAATCGACAAACCTGTACAGCATATACCCCCAAATAACCCTTCCGGGGAGCTCAGGATCGAATCCCTACAGCTGGCTAAACAGGTTACTTGCGCCTTTAACAACTGAGCCACAAACGCACGGCCGTTCGACTCACATACATGGTACAACAAATTCCACGACGATAAAATTATTTTTTTTTCTGTCATTAATGTGGGGATTTAGTCAGTTTATTTTCTGTTGGACCTTATCATTTTTCTGAATAGGTCTGTATTTTTTTTTTTTTTTTTTCGGTGGGAGGACTTTTCACAAATTAAGCATATTTCATCGTGATTTTTCGAAGCAACAAAATGCTTTCCAACATTATTTTTTTAAACTGGCAATGAATTTCAGTTATCTTTAAAAAAGGTGAAACGTACTTTTTATAGTATTATTTCACAAAAAAAAAAAAAAAAAAAACTAAATATAAAATTTACTCTTGATAACTACAATAGCTTTTGCCTTAAGTTGCTCAAAGACTGATACACAGACATCGTATAATTTATCTGTGCAATAAGTACCCGGTTTCCTACATTAACACAAAATATAATCAGTAGCTGGTGCACTAAATACGGAAAGAAAAAATATCCTGTACCACAAAAAAAAAAAAAAAAAAAAAAAAATCCGTGCGATATTCTATTCACAATATCCGATCTCGCAACGGAACTTCAAAATTCGACAGACGATTGAAATTTTAAAGTTAATCAAACCACAAGTATTCCCGCGAATTGCTCCTATTACCTGAAATTTCTCGTCATACGGATACGGAAAAAATGAGAACGGAGATTGTCCGTTAACATACGAAAGGAATTGCGGAAAGCTTTCTGAAAATTCAGAATTTTCCGTTTGCACATTTCTAAAACTGCAATTTACCGTCAATATAAGAAAGAAACTGTGAAAAGGTTTCTGAAAATTCAAAATTTTCCCGTGGCACGGAAAATCCGTTAAATTCAGGTTTTTTTTTCGTCATTTCACGGAAAAGATTGTATCAGAAATATGCTTCGTTAATTCACGAAAGAAATGACGGAAACTTGTCCTTGAATTTCAGATATTTTTTTTTTCAATCTTCTACTATGGTAGTGCAAGAGCCCAGTAAAAACAACAGTATTAATCTTCTATTCAGGAAAAAAAAGCCCCCCCCCCCAATGTTTTACCGTTCATAATAAATTATTAAAAAACATAATAAATTATCAAAAAAAGCATTTTTTTTTTTTTTTTTTTTTTTTTTGCTCTGCATTGTGGTTTTGGGGCCCCCTAAACTGCCGGGCACGGGCCTTGCAGGCCTAGGCGCGAATCAGGCTCTGTTTATGCTCTAATATGGAAAAGAGGGACTAACGCCAGAAAGTTCTCTAAATAAAAAAAAAAAGAAGAGAGAAAACTAAAATTGTCAAATCTGTATGCTAATAAAATTATTCTCTCGTCAGTATTGTTTTTTTATTTTGCATTTTTTTCTTCTTCATTCCTTGTTTTTCTTTACACTGTATACTAGTGGCATTTTATTGCATTGGGTAGATTTTGCAAGGGAATTTATTCTTTTTACAGATTTTTAATGATTCTTCAGAAATGCGAAACGTACAGACTAGACTTGTTATCTTTAAATGGCGATAACAGAGTAAATTTGAAGATAGGGACCTGGAACTAATTGCATTTGAAAGAGCAAGATTTGAAGTAAAACAAACGATCAAAATGCAGTTTATGACCCTTAACCGCCTTTCTTGGGGGCAGACAGGGTCACATATGTTGTCAGCCACTTTTCGCGATTCTTAGTATTTCGTGGCTATTTGGCTGAGAAAAACGAACGGACTGTTTTTCGAGAAACAAATATTTAGACGAAAAATGGTGCCCAACATTTACACAGTTTCAGACTATTAAAACTACGCCATGAAATATCTCTTGGACATGTTGATTCTGTACCTGATTTGATTCAATTTGGAAGAAACACAAAATTTTGTTTGAGCTCAGCGTATCACAAAAAAGTTTATTCTAATATCACAAAAAAGTTTATTCTAACTGTAATTAAAACAATACAACTATACTAGTAATATTAATTTATTCTGTCTATCGTCATTGAAAACCCCATCTGGTTGATGAGCGAAAGCTTGAAAACATTAAAATAGAATAACTATACCAGTAATTCGAATTTATTCTGTCTATCTTCCTTGAAAAAGCCATCTGGTTGATGTACGAAAGCTTGAAAACTTTTATTTCTATTCTACGCCAACACAATTCGATTTGTATTATTTTGTCTTTCTATTGCATTTCATTAAATTGCGAAAATTAAATAATGAAGTGAGGTATTATTGAAAATATTTAGTTGATTGTAAGCCTAAAAATATTTACTAAACTTCTGCAATTATCCAAGAATATAACTTTCAAAAAAAAAAAAAAAAAAAAAAATTAAGAGCTTTCGAAATCTCTCTTTCTCTGAATTAGCAAGCGGTAACATACAAAAGTCAATCCCTACACGGATTAGGGATAAGAGAAATAATCCATGTCGTCCCGCTCTCTCTCTCTCTCTCTCTCTCACACACACACACACACTCGGGGCTCAAATCTTTTTGTTGCAACAAGCCCTAAAGTGTTTTTACCATCTTAATGCCTACAGATTGTAAAAACACTCTGAGTGCCCGTCCTCGCGTCTGTGATTACGCCCTGGATCATGGCGAAAGTAAAGCCACCAAAACAGTTAAACAGAGCAGGAAATCGGGGAACACGACATTTTTTTTCCTTTACTATTGCGATAGAAAGAATGGGCGGTGATAATTAACACAGCAATCAGACATCTCTGTATTCACTGTATTTACTGATC
Source organism: Macrothele yani (assembly GCA_039090855.1). Classification (NCBI taxonomy): domain Eukaryota; kingdom Metazoa; phylum Arthropoda; class Arachnida; order Araneae; family Macrothelidae; genus Macrothele; species Macrothele yani. Next base: position 128,095,485 of record CM076989.1, on the reverse strand, counting down.
TTCACGTAATATCAATACATCAGAAAACTTGAAATTTCATCGCCTTGGAGCGGGAACCGAACCTGCATCTCCCGACTACCGTTCGTGTGTGCTAACCGTTACACCACCCAGGACGAGAAAGTCACAAGTAACTGAGTAATAAGTGAGTCACAAGTAACACTCAGATACTTGGGACTTTCTCGTCCTGGGTAGCGTAAAGGTTAGCACACACGAACGGTAGTCGGGAGATGCAGGTTCGGTTCCCTCCTGGGCGATGAAATTTTCAAGCATTCTGATGTGATTTATATTACATGAAGAACAGTAAATGCAGTCAATTCAGAGATGTCTAATTGCTGTGTTAATAATCATGACGTATTTTCCACGTATTATGAGAGGAATAATTCTTCCACATTATATGAGAACAGGGAGACTGGGCCCAGCCGTAAGTGTCTGGAAAAAGTCAGGCCCCGCCCGTTGCTTTGTTCTCTAAACTAAAAAAAAGGCGCGAATGGGTTTCAGTTAGAGGTGCCCAGGGGGCTGAACCGGCTTCAGTTAGAGATATCCAGCGATAGAACTCAGATCATATGTAGAGGATTTTAAGAAAGAAGTGTGTGACCCCAGGTCTTAAACAACCCTTATAAATAGGAAGCTAGGAGAATTGGACTAGAGTGCCCGATAGGAAAGTGACATGGAAGCGAGGTAGAAAGATGGAGAAAGACGCCCTTATTTATTACCGGGAGGCCAGTACCCGGATATCCCTCTAACTGAAGGATGCACCCCTTTATATACCTCACGTGGGGATGACGTCATCCCTGTGATTTGCATACGGCGCATTCCGTGTACTCCAGTCGCAGACGTTGTTTCCGTTATTTCGATAAACCCCTGTACGATAAAACAGCATAGTTCCTTTAATAAGTCATGAGAAAAAAAAATCCAGGAAGTTTTACCAACGTTTAACATCCGGGGGAGGGGGAGGATGTCGTTATGAATCGTCTCTTCCAGATGTGACCCTATGTCATTTTAAATATTCCTGAATTCCTACTTTCAAATACTGTCGCTAGAAATTTATGGACTATATGAAAATTTTAACTGTATCAATTTTTTATGCATCTAATCTTTAATATACCCATGTGATCCATAAATTTCTCAAAATTTTCGACGCTGTAGATACGGTTTTCCTCGGTCCTTTTATCTGAAAAAGATAAGTTTAAAAAAAACAAAAAAAGAAAGAAAAAAAAGACAAGTTCGATAGGCATGGAAAATAACAACAGATATATCTACAACAGGATTCGCACTTATGAAAATCGCGTTGAAATTAGGCCATGAATGAAATATCGCCTACTTAATTCCTAAATTATCTAGGCATAATCCAGAATAGGAATACGGTGTAATCTCGTATTCGTGGTTTATCCAGGATTTTTTTTTTTTCGGCACAACACGTTTAAAAAAAAACTCCAAAAATAGCTAGGATAATTTGAAAGAATTTGTGAAACATATTAAAACAGATTTAGCGCATTATAAGTTGAAGTAAGTTCGTCTAGAAGATTCCGAATTCGAACTGAAAAGTTGCAGGCATTGGAATAGTTTAATGTTTTTTTCAGCATATACTGTTTTACTGTACAAACTCAAATAACCCTGCCTATTTTAATATTACCAAATGCGTTGTGTCTCAATATACCAGTTATATTTTGCAGGATTTTTTTTTCTTTCTTCTTCTCCTTTTTTTTTTTTTTTTTTTTAGTGTTGCTATGGCTCTTGACCTTGAAAAGATTACTGAACTCTTTACTTTTGTAATACAACGAGCAGTATTTATTGTAAGGGCGCGACTGCGACCTACGTTTTGGCAACCTGTCAAAGCTTTCACCACCTCTACGTAAAGAGTTTACAGTTTTATCCTACAGATGGCACCACCACTAAACCAAAGAGAGAAATTGGCGTGTTCGTGTTCGACAGTCATTTCGTAAGCGATTCTCAGTTGGAGAACGTGGTATTGAAAATCGAATAGTTGTTAAGCTGCAGGAAATGGATCTTCAGGTTTTTATACAGCTTCGAAGTGCTTGTGGAAATCGTTAAAGGAAGCTTACCAGTTTTTTGTGCATCTTTATCTGTTAATGGACTCCTTGCAGCCGGAGCTCAGAAATGCAAGTTTCTTCGCTGAGTGAAATTTGTTTATCTGTGATCGTCCATAACTTTGGGAGGTATGGAGCTTCGTTTAAGGACCCCAACTGCAATGTACCATGGAGGCATCAGGAATTCTTAAGTATGTGTTACTTTTCTGATAATACTGCATTTCGTGTTAAAGGAATATTTAGACAAACATTGTTCGCACGTGTGGCGTTCATGTGTGAATTGCTTGAATAGTAAATTAATTTGTGTGTGTGCCTTTCTGTAATGAAACGGTTTTGCGTCAAAATTGTCGGAGCACCCGTAGAAGGAGGACTTGGTCAACTGAAGCCCTTCCTTCCAGACGAAAAACAAATCGAATTGTGGCTGTTTTAGTCTCAGCAGAACAACAAAGTGTATGTGACGTAATCTTGTAGCGTTGTTTAGTTCCTGAAGCTACTCAATCAGAAATAGCTGCAAGGTCTGGTTTAAAATATTTATGGATGCCTGCAAATTATTGAATAATATTTAAATAATCCTAACGTGTACATGTCACCCAGTCTCAATGTTTCCCGTTGCGGTAGCTCTCGTTCTCAAATAGTTTCAGTTGGAAATGAAAAATATTTTTAGACCAGTCGTGATCAAACGGCATGATAAGTTTCCATTAATTTGGCAATAATAATAATAAGGTAATCTTTGTGAGGGGTGCACCTAAAAGCCACAAAATAGTAAATGACTTGTAAAGTTTAAATAATCTTATAAAATTCATCATTTTAAATCAAGATGATGGGGAGAAAGAGTATCAAGGAGAGAGTTAAATCGAAAAAGTATTAAGAAAAGTTTATCAGGATCAGAAAACGAACAATTTTGGACCCAATAATACTGAAAGTTGATTTTCCAAACTTTTGTTTGTGATGTGAAGTAAATAACGAATGTATATCTTTATTGAAAATTTTTAGCGGAAAAATAACCTAACCAAGGTAAAAAATCTTTAATACAAGGAAACTGCTGAAATTTAAATCACTTAAAAAGAAAACAGTATAATACAACTTCTATAAAATGAAGTATATTAAAATTTTGTTTGGCGTACTCTCAAAGGGGAGGAGACCATATACACTGAACTGAGCGTTTCAGATTACAGGAATGTAGGATGATTCGGCTTTTTATAGTGCGTCATTTGAAAGTACACGTTTTGTAATATCAGTTTGTCTGTTGTTCCGTAGGTGCCATACTTTCAGGACTGTAAGTCGGGTTAGAATAAGTCTTTTCATGCGCAGGATAAAGAGCGGTAGTTCATGTATTTCCGAGATTGTGATGTGCGTTTTTCTTGAAACCAGAGAGTGGGAATGCATTTTACTTTTGGCGCGTTATCTACACTTCCAAAATTCGGATTGAAGAAATTCTATTTCCGTTTTATAGTTGGAATTGGGTACAAGGCTTCCCATAATGTATTTCTTGCTTTAGACGGTACACAGTTTTATGGATGGAAAGAAGGAAAATAATATTTTTGTTAATAAAACCATATACTTAAAAAAAAAAAAAGAACTGAAACAACTTTAGCAGCTAACTTGGTTTGAGAGTGCGATCAAAAGTAATTCTCCTTTCCAGTGTTGTATCACTAAACACGCGGTTGGCTCAACAAAATAAAAAAAATGCAGAACAATACAGAAATTTTAAGAGGACAGCTGCCCCTGTACTCATTTGCGTAGAGACGAAACATCACCATAGTTCCCTCACTTTGTTTCCTTTTTAATTATATCCGTAAATGAGAAATCGTATAAATATTTGGAATTTTTTTATTACAGCCATTTAAAATTTCTCCTGATAAAGAAAATACATTGTTTTGTGTTTTAATTAATAGCCATATAGAATTCTAATTTTTTTTTTTTTTTTTCGTCTTTCCTGAGTTCTGCTCGCTTGTTCTATATGAGAAAAAATCGTCTCGAGAAGTACCAACCTTTATCATACAACAGTTATCATGAAAGGTATTGCGTTTTTATAAGGAGGGCAGGAACGTTTTCTGTTTCATTTCAGTAAAATAAAATCAGTCGTTCATTAAAAAAAAAAAGTGTAAGGGAGAGAGAGGAATGAGATATACGACTCTGCAGTGGCATACCGGAAACACGTGTCCCCCCAACCCCCACCCCGAAAAAACATGTGCGAGGTCATTTTGCAAAAATCTATTAGCTATCAATTACTGAAATTTTAAATTCCATGCTATTAACTAGGTTTTGTGGGCGTTTTTATAATTCAAATTCTTTGGGACCTACTGGTATTTTTCGTAAAACCAATATTATTATCATGTTGGTTTTACGAAAACGAACTAGGCTTTAGTTCGAAAATTTGACCACCAACTTTTTTGAATAATATCCTCTATATGACCCGTAAAAAAGTTAATTCCACAGTACAATATGAATAGAGGTTCCATAAATTCTTCATTTGCAACTAGGATTATTATCAAGGTTAAGAACAAATGGGCTATGAATACGCCAAGAATATTTACAATATGTCATAACGTACTTCTTACGTGTGTTTTTTCTGTTTGTTTAAATTTTCGCAGTATGATTCTGTACTCAACGTTGTAAACATTTGCCTCACGATGCCGCCCGTCTTCGGCGGTGAAAGCTAGCAATCTAGTTTTTAATTTGTACTCTTTACACCTATTAAACGGAAATCTGCACGTTCGTATTGTAACCAAAATTATTGCATTTCGTTGCATGCGTGCACGCTGTAATTAAAATGATTAACCTAGTTTAGTACCATTACAAAGGACTACATAACACTTGCGTCAAAGGCAATCATATGCAAATTTTATTCTTTTAGTGAACTAAGGCCAGTTTCTTTGAAGTGTCTCACGATCGCACATGCAAAACACGTAACTGCCCTGTGACAGAGTTAAATGACTTTTTCCGATTTTTACGAAAATACAGCACATAGCAAGCAAATAAATGAGTAACAATTAAGAATTATGGCATACAAAAAGTAAAACTACTTAAATTATTTGCTCTTGAATATATATAAAACGCGTGACATAATGTTTTGCACATTGCAAAATTTTTTCTCTTCACCGTGTTATAAAAAACATCGACACAGGTCTCTTTTTCTTCGTTCCCGCGAAGAACACCTTTCATTATATTCTGAAGAATGTGTAGTTATATGCAAACAACTGTGACACATTACCCTTATCCTCATTAGTATAAAAATGTAATTGAATGAACTGTTATTTCTTTTATCATACATTCTCTTGTTATGTATATAGGTACTATTGCTGTGACTTTAAAAAGGGGCCTCAAGTCATCTGGAATTGATGCTTTCCCGTCATCCAGTTTCTATAAACCAAAACAGCGAAAATAATTTCAAAATATTTTACTTATTCATTGATAAATTACCGAAAAATTTCTTTTATTTTTAATACTTCATTCAAAGCTGCCGTACTCAATTCCCGACTATCTCTTTAACCATTTCATACGCAAAAATTTATTTTTGTAAAATCTTTTTCCCGAGGTTAGAGGCGCCTTAGGCGTGACCCCCTCTCCCCCCCCTCTCCCTCCCTCCCGCAATGCAGGGGTTGCGGGTGTTATCAGTACGTCCCTGCGTATCTTTATACGTAAGTTGTTTGATATATAACTTAGAAACGACGATTCTTGGAGAATTAATATTAATGTAGAGGTTTCTAAATCAATACAAGTTATTTTATATGAACTTAGATTTCATTGGTATAATCAATTGATCTGTAGCGTGTTATAATGACGTCATCACGTCATGTTTGTATTATAACGGCATAATAAGCTTTATTGATCTGACCGAAAATGGATATCTTGCCCCCATTATCGGAAAATGGTCTCGTCGCCCTTGTCAACGGGTTGAATAAAAAAAATTGTGCAAAATCCATCGGTTTTTTATTTAGTTTTTAATGCTTTACCATGTCCAGGAGTGGTGAAATAGGCGATGTAGAGGGTGTAATACACCGAAGCCTCGCTGGTAAGGAGACCTCAAAATTCTTTTAAAATATTATCTAAACTACCTATGGAAAAGCTGTTTATAATGTTTATAAAGGGGGAGGCGGAGAAATGCAGCTGGATTGACCAAAACTGTAAAAATTCAGTTGTTACGCGTTAGTATCTAAACAAAAATTTAACTTAACGAGCACAGTTTTGTTGGAATGCCCTTTTGAATTGTGATCTACTATAAATATAATACACTCATCGTCAAAATATTAGTTGCACCCAGAAGGAAGCAACCGACAGGAATGAAACTTGGTGGGTAGGTTTGACATCGTAAGACATACAAATGATTCAAGAATCACGATCAGCCGCGCATGTGACGCAAACAAAGAGGGTTCGTAGCTCTGTGCCTGACCGGCTATATATAAGGTCGTCCCGTTGCGCGTGCTTGCCATTCTGACTCGTGCTGTTGTGTTTGTTGCATCCTTTGTAAGTGAAGCATGCCGCGGAGAAAAGTTCGGAAGCAATTCGAGCAGTTGGAGGAGTGCGAGACTGGCAGCATCGTCGGGCTCCGGGAAGCAGGATGGTCCTATCGTCGCAGTGCGTTCCATACCAGTCGTATGGATATCACCATAGCACTCTTTTGGCGGCAGTGGATAAAACAAGGCACGCAGCAGCGGCAGAAAGGGTCTGGGAGACCTAGACGAACCACGCCTTCCAGGTTGTCCAACATGCGTGGAGTGATCCAACAGCCACGATTGTAGATATTCAACGAGCAGTGGTGCCCTCCATGCATCGTCCGATTAGTGCCAGCACCATTGGCAGACGGCTGCACGACGTAGTACAACAGGCACGCAAACCGTTACGACGACTGCTCTTAACAACAGTGCATCGTCACCAAAGACTGCAAAGGTGTCGTGCCAGACAATCATGGCGCCACGCAGAATGGCAGCGGGTGATCTTCAGTGCCGAGTCCTGCTTTTGTCTTGGAGGAGACGTCCACCGAATCTGTGTGTGAAGCGCAAGATGAACGGTTTGTTGTCGAGCGTCACACATCTAGAAGGCATGGTGTGGAGTGCAATTGCCTAAACTAGATCACTTTGGTGTTCATTACAGGCACTTTGACAGCCCAACGTCACGTTACTGTGGTCCTGCAACCAGTGGCCCTACCTTTTCTGAATGCTCACTCCGGTGCGATTTTCCAACAGGACAACGCTCGTCCGCATACTGCTTCTGTCTCGAGAGCTTGCCTTCAAGGCGATGACACTCTGCAATGGCCAGCCGCATCCCCAAAACTATCGCCGATTGAAAATGTGTGAGCTGCTATTGGACGCACTATCCACACGCCCGCACAATCTGCAGGAACTGCGTGAGAAGATTCAAGCTGCATGGGATGGCTTATCGCAGTACACCATTAGGAACCTGTAGAACTTCATGCCGAGACGTCAGGCATGCTGTGTGAGCAAACATGGCGGTCTGACGCCATACTGAGAGACACTACTTATTGGCGTGTAGCTCAATAAATACTGCCCATATTAATCTCAATGTTTAATCATTTATTGTTCGTGGTAGCCTTTACCATTCTTCCCGAATAACATTGCAATACTACACGCCCTTCTGGGTGCAACTATTTTTTTGTCGATGCGTGTACTTGCTGAGGTAGTTAACAGGTTTTAGTTGTTTAAGTCAGTGCACAGTAGACCACGGGCGTATTTAGAGGGGGCGAAGTGGGCCTTGCTCCCCGAATGTGTTTTATGCTTTTTGGTTAAAATGCCACTTACATAAAGAAAAATATGCCTTAATTTAATAAAAATGCATCAACTTACATTAGGGGAAATACTTTAATGTTTTCTTCTATTTTTCATTAACTTTTATTTTGTTCTAATGAATTTCAAAAACTTCCAGTTTTCCTCGCTCCCTCCCCCGAAAAAAATTCTATATACGTCCCTGCAGTAAATATACATTTCTTACCCACACGCATACAAATGAGCTGTGCTCATATTGAAGCTACATTAATATCGACGGTGAAGAATTCATTAAATTTAGTGCCAACATAGGATCTTTTAGATGAGATGCAGATTATAAAAATATGATCTGGCAGGCAAAAAAAAAAAAAAAAATTCAAAATCCTGAAACGCATCTTCAACACTTAGGCAATTATAGTAATGTTTTCCTAAACTTAACTAAAGTTAATAACTATACCCGTAACCGTTGGAACTTCCAAAAAATCATTTACAAGAAAAAGATGATTAAAACAAATTTAAGCTTAATCATGGCCCAAGATCATTTGTCATCTTTAGCGGTATTATGCATAGAAAATGAAGAAGAAAATGGGTCTGATTTTAATTCCGTAATGAAGAAATGAATCCAGAACAAAGAAGACAATCGACGTAAATTTACGGAAAAGTGAATTTAAAAAATAAGTACAAAAATCGATCCCTAGTTTTTTTTTGTTTTTTTTTTTTTTTTTTTTTCATATTTGTCTGCAGTAGTGGCAGTTGTATTTATCTGTTTTTATTTCGAGGAAATATCTATGTCCCGATTTTTGGTGTAATCAACTAAATTTGCTTACTGTGGAATTTCAGTTCTTTTCGAAATACTCCATAACTCGGTAATGACTGACGGTTAACATTTTCTCAATTATGTATTGCAATATTATTACTCTGTCATTTGAATGACTTCAAAAGTTTTATGCATACTGACTGATGAGCAGCCAACGGATACTTGGGTAAAGAAGAGTTGTACAGAATGTGTTCAGCAAGTAATGCCTCCATATTTCTGTACAAGCCCAGTGGCAAGGTATCAAATTGAAACAAAACAGGAACAAAGCTCAGAATTTCTACTTGCCGCCCCGGTGGCGCAGTGATGGCCTCTGATCATTCGTCCGAACGGGGTCCGGGTTCGAATCCCGGTGAGGCATGGATGTTGTGTTTGTCTTACGGCACTGGCTCTCTCCCTTCCCTGGAACCAGTGACCCTAAATTAGGGACGGGCGACTGCTTTATAGCCCATTGAGTTGCTCACGGTGGTCCCCTCCAATCAAAAAAAAAATAATAATTCTACCTTAATTAACATGTTTTATTTTTCTGCATAGTCTCTCCTCACGCTCGATACGGATGCGCCAGCGTTCTTCAAACCCGTAAAAAAAAAAGGGGGCGCTAATCAGTGGGTTCAAAATCCGAGTGCTAGTTATAAGGGATTTTGTCTTATTTCGCGTTCTTTTTCTTTTGCAACTTAATATTTTCGCTTTTTTTTTTTTCTTGTAGTTTCAAACTTTTTGTTGCATAATTTTTCTTTGATACAATAATTTCTATCCTCTGTTTGCCGTTTCATAGACCCTTTTTTCAGCGGATGCTTTTTGGTCGCATTTGGTGGGAATGATTTTGATTGTTATTGCTCTTCGGTGCTATACTCCCCCCTCCTTGCGGCTGCTCTATTTAAATCGCCATTTTCTATGATAAAAGTTACGAATTTATGGTTTTCTAAAGTCGAAAAGGTTTTTTTTTTTTTTTTTCTGTAGGGTGGGTCATAGTGGAAATACCTGAGTTTTTTAAAGAATGAGTTTGAGAATATGACGCTTTCAATAAATTTTTATATTACACAAGTAAAATGGTTGCCTCTTTTTTCCATATTTTTGAAGCCACTTCACGAAGCTTGCGGTTGTAGATTTCAGGTTCGAAAGTTTACGTAATTTTTTTCAATCATAGGAACAGCCCTTTTTTTTTTTTTTTTTTTCTTCACCATTTTTTCCTTTTTCCCTCGTGTCATCGAACTGAAGGTGTTTTCTTTTTATTTCTTTCATTCCGATTATTAGACTTCAAGTCAATGAAGGTTTCTTCGTTTTCAAAACCATGTGTCCCTTATCATCACTATTAAAATAAATAAATAAGTTAATGGGAGACAAGCTGAGGCTGCTTCTCGCTGCTTATGAAACTCTAAATAGATGCGTAAAACAGGGGTGAATGTTTCGTAAATGCTGCGTGTACCATCTTAAAGTACCTACTTAACAGAATCTGCCGTAGAGCTCACTCGAACTATGGCATTGCTCCAGTCGCATAGAAAGTGGCTCCCCCGTGGAGATGTAATCGAAGCTTAATGTGATGCAATCACAAAAATAGAAATGCTGATGAGGAAGGCTTAATTTAAGGAATTTTACGAAGTCGGGTATCTTATTGACCGCATTAAAAGTATTTAAATGCTTCGCGAAGCACTTCCCAACTCTGAACAAATATTAACGAATTTATTAATAACACAATTAATTTATCAACATCAACAGTGTTCATTTTATGTTTAAAGTTAATTGAGACCAGCTAAATTACTGAAAATGGAACAGCTAGGTGCGAAATGTCGTGATAAATTCCTACTGTCGCAGTAATTTAACTAGAAAGGAAAACATTCGACGCTCAGACTAATGAAAATTGCCAACATAATCAATGATAAAGCCATTTCGAAGGATTAAACGACGAAATGGCCTTGAGGGATACTTTTCATTGACATACAGATAGTGAGTCGAAAGTTTTGCAATATTTGAATCACTTTATTTCTTCATACGTACCTTTACGACGAAAGCTGACTATCATTCAAAGTATAGGCCATCGTGTTGCACCGTCCTTAGACATTTGTCTGCCAGTTCTTCGATTTCTCGGCGGTACCAGTTCTTGTCCTTGGAGGCGAAGAACTCCTTCACCCCAGCCTCCTGGTTGTTGAAGTACCGATCGCGAAGGAAGTGGGCCATGACGCGGAACAGGTAATAATCAGACGGGGTAAGTTCCGGACTATATGCTGGGTGTGGCATCACTTCCATGCCTCAAGTTCCTGGAGTTTTGCCCCGGTCGTTCGCGCGGTATGAGGCAGAGCGTTGTCCTGCTGTAGGAGAGCGCGCTTTCTGTTCACCAATGCCGGGTACTTCTCCTCCAAAACCGACCGTCTGGAACAAATTCGTAATGGATTAGCCCCTCGAAATTCCACCAGACGCAGAACATCACCTTGTGCTCAAAGCGCCCACGTTAGGCAACAGGTTCAGGAAGCTAGCCCGGGCTAAATCGCTACCGTTGTGTGTTAGGATTACAGAAACAGACCCACTTTTCATCACACGTAACAATTATCTTGATGAAACGTACATCGCGCGCGTTTTCTAGGAGTTTCGTGCACACTTCCACTCGGCGGTTTGCTTCAGCTGGCGTCAGTTCGTGAGGGACAATACGGCAGCTCCTGTAGACCTTGCCGAGGTCCTGAAGGTGACGAACCACGGTGGTCTGTGATATGCCCAGCTCGCCTGAAAATCTCCGAGTGCTGGTTGTTGGATTTGCCCCTACGTCCTGGCGCATGGCCTCTGAATCCACGTTTCACGGTTTATCTTACCTTTTTTCTGTCAAGATTTCTGTCAGCTGAGAGAAATTTCTTGAACCATCTGGTTGCGGTGCTGTGGTCCACGGAACTTTCCCGTTTCGCATGGCATATGTTTCGTTTTGCTTGAGCAACGTTATGGCCGAGTTCAAACTCGTAAAGCAAAAGTTCCCTAATTAGCCGGTTGTGGCTGTTCATCTTTCAGGCGTCCCAACCACACAGAGAACGACGACGTGCAATGATGTTCACAGCAACGACTACCACTTTTTATCTTTTTCGACTGACTGCAGTGCGCGGCTTGAACTAGTTTAAACACGTGACATACCCGCCGCAGCACATGCGTTTAGGCAAACATTGCAAAACTTTCGACTCACCCTCTGTAATATGATAATGTACGCTTTAGTGAACACACGGATAGTGTGCGAAGTATGATCAGAAAGTATCCAGATTGGTAGCATAAGTTCGAAACCGTGCGACACAGCAGGAAGGGGTTTGGTACAGGTTGATCTTGGAACTCACTACGCATGTGCCATGAGTAACGTCTTCGCTGCTTGTCCGTTTTTTTTTTTTTTTTTTTTTTCCTCTTTTTTTTTACAGTAGAGTGCGTTGTCCTTATGCATGTTAAGCTGTTCGTAGCATTTGTCAGGTCGGTAGAAATTAATCAAAGAATTTGCAACAGATTTTGTCAAAAACTCGGCGAAACTTGCAAAAACACATACTAACAGTTACAGAAAATCTATGGGGAGGATTGTATGAGTCGTGTGCAAGTTTATGAGTGGCATTTTATAAACGTTTCAAAGATGGTCGTGAAAATGTTGAGAGTAATGAACGGTCTTGGATGCCCGCAACCAGCAAAAGTGAAAACAATGTCGAACTTGTGCGCACAGCTGTGCGGGAAAATCACCGAGTTATCTGAAGACTTCAACATTAGTTTCGGCTCAGTTCCGTCGAGTCTTACGAAAGATTTGGCTATGAGACGCATCTCAGCCAAATTCGTGCCAAAATTCCTCTCGGCTGATCAACAACAGGCCCGTGTTTCAGCTGCTAGTGACCTGCTTGAGAGCGTCGAAAACTTATTATAAATTATCGTGACTGTGAAATCGTGGTTTTATGGGTGTAACCCGGAAACTAATGCCCAGTCTTCAAAGTGGAAGACCCCAATCTCTCCCAGACATAAAGAAGCACGACAGAGCCACAGCAATGTCAAAAACGATGCTGTTTTTTTTTTCGTTCATGAGGGAATTATGCATCATGAATACGCTCTATCAGGCCAGACGATCCACAAGGAGTACTGCTGTCAAGTTTTGCGTGTTTGAGGGACTCAATTCGTCGCAAAAGGCCAGCATCGCATGAGAGTGGCGAGCAGCAACTGCACTATGACAACGCGCCTATCTATGCGTCGCAACTTGTGCTAAACACCGCATTGCACAGGTTCGATAGCCACTTTATTCGCCAGACCTCCCTCCCTGCGACTTTTTCACCTTCCTAAATATCAAATACTACTCGAAAGTAAAAATATTTCAAGATATTGCGGAGATACAACAGAATGCGACGAAGCAGCTGTTCTCTATTTCAGAAGATGACTTTAAAACATGCTTCGAGCAGTGGAAACAGCACTGGGCTAAGTGTGTGGTTTCGGAAGGGGACTACTTCGAAAGTGATTACGTTTCAAACCTGTAAGTCTTATACTTTTTTTAATGAACCCAGTCTAGATACTCTTTTATCGTACCTTGTACGTGTAGAAATAAGTGAAAAATCGCGCTTACTGAATTGCAAAACGCAGTTACACGAAATAATAACGCTTTCTTCAAAAACAGAGATTTCTACTGTGGGTTTTTGCACAGGGTGATATCTGAACTTTCCCAAAAGATACAGAGAACACTTCACACATGAGTCCAAAGGCGTCATCAACTTAGCAACAACTGAGAAAAAATATTTGTGACGTCACGAATAGCTTTTCGTTTTTTTGTTCAGGTGTTCAGTGAATGGAAACTGCTTCCCGGATTGACATCATCACCTTAGCAATAACTGAGAAATATTTGTGACATCCCGCTTAGCTTTTCTTGTTTTCGGGCAGGTGTTCAGTGAATGGAAACTGCTAAATATTTCAGCGCGTGATGTAACAACTGCATGACGTAGTACATTTTATTATTGTTATAATGTTCATGAAACATACTTTGACATTTGGACATCGAGCACCTGGTTACAGTACCTAGAAGTGATAATGTGGCCGCCCCGGTGGCGCAGTGGTCTAAGCAATGACTTCTGATCAATCGTCCGAGATGGGTCCGGGTTCGAATCCCGGTGAGGCACGGTGTTGTGTTTGTCACGGCGCTGGCTCTCTCCCTTCCCTAGAACCAGTGACCCTAAATTAGGGGCGGGCGACTGCCTATAGTCCACTGAGTTGTTCACGGTGGTCGTTAAACCTCCAATAACAAGATATATATACAACCCCGCCTTCTCGTGGTGCATCCTGTTCCCACTAAAGGGGCTCTGACGACCGCCCATAGCGGTATAACTATACCATCGGGATCAGAGGAAATTCTATCCCACACTCACCAACCCGCTTGGCCAGCGTGGTGAGTTATGGCCAAACCCCTCCAAAATGATTCCACAACTTAAATCTTGGCCCTCAGTCTCCGGCAGCTGGAATGTACCTGGCCAAGGCAGCGGCCAGTGCGACATGAAGGCAGAGGGTGCTAAGAATCCCCGGAGGACCGGACTAGGCTGCCATCTGATGCTGACCTTGGCTACTTACAATGGACGCTCCCTATCTTCTGATTCAAGGCTTCTTGAATTGGAAGAGGAACTACAAAGGATCAAGTGGGACATCGTGGGGCTAAGTGAGGTAAGGAGAAAAGGAGAAAATCTCATCGAACTGAAAAGTGGACATCTCTTCTACTATCGTGGGACAGATACTGGCAGAACTAGTGGTGTTGGATTTATAATAAACAAGAAACTGAAGGATAAAGTTGTAGAAGTTGAAAGTTCCTCTGACAGAGCTGCACGACTTGTTATCCAACTCTCGAAAAGATACCAGGCTCAGATTATTCAAACTTATGCACCCACCACAAGTCATCCTGAAGAAGAAATTGAAGAATTTTATGAGGAAATTTGTCATCTAAATAATAAAGGTAAGCAGCACTTGAAAATAATTATGGGAGATTTCAATGCAAAAATAGGGCAACGGCAACAGAATGAAACTTCAGTAGGTAAATTCGGTCATGGCAACAGAAACCAGCGTGGAAATACTCTCGTTGAGTTTGCAGAGGCAGAAGGGTTTTCATCTTGAACTCCTTCTTCAAGAAAAAGCCACACAGGAAATGGACATGGAGACATCCAAATGGGACGACAAGTGAAATTGATTTTATTATGTGTAACAAAAAATTCGTCATAGAAGACTGCAGTGTGCTAAACAAGTTCAACACAGGTAGTGACCATAGATTGGTGAGATGTAAGATGCACCTCAACACTAAACTTGAACGTGGCAAGCTCATAAGACAAACAAAATCTATTGACATAACCAACCTTAAAAAACACCATAATACCTTCAAGTTAGAACTGAAGAACAGGTTCTCTGCTTTAGAGGCCTAACATCGGAAGAAGTGGACATCTCTGAAGTTAACAGAAAAGTAACCAAAGCTCTTATGGAAACAGCAACAAAATTAGCTGGGTCTAAGAACAAGTTGCATGTGAACAAATTATCAGGAAAAACCAAAATGTTGATGCAAAAAGAAGAGAGATGAGGACAACTAAAGAAGATGTGACTTCCAAAGTGGAATATATAGAGCTATGCAAGACCGTAAGAAAAAGTATCACTGAAGACGTAAGGAAATTCAACTGTGAACTAGTGAGGAAAGCAATTGAAAACAACCAAAGCCTAAAGATAGCAAAGGACATCTCAGTAAGGGAAGAAAACAGATTATGGCACTGAGAAAAGAAGATGGTTCTGTAACAAGAAATAGAGGGCGAAATTTTGACAAGAGTGAAAGATTTCTACTCCAAATTATATGAAAGGGATGATATATGCACTCCAGACATCATGAAAGATACCAGTACCAGAGTTCCCCCAGTCCTTCCAGCAGAAGTTGCACATGCAATCAAGAACATGAAGCGAGGAAAAGCTCCAGGAGAAGATGGAATTACTGTAGACATCATACAAGAAGCAAGTGGAGAAATCGAAACAGTACTCGCCCAAATTTTCACTCGATGCCTTAATGAAGGAAAGATTCCTGAGGATTGGAACACCGCTACAATGATCCTGCTACATAAGAAAGGTGACATTGAGGATCTCGGAAACTACAGACCTATCAGCCTCCTATCAGTAGTTTATAAAATCTTCACTAAAGTTCTTTCACACCGCTTGAAGGTAGCAATAGACATGGCTCAACCGAGAGAACAAGCTGGATTCAGGAGTGGCTACAGCACAATAGATCATATCCACGTGCTGAGAGAACTAATTGAAAGAGCGAGGGAATATGAACTTCCATTGTGCATGGCTTTTATCGATTATGAAAAAGCCTTTGATTCGGTGAAACCATCAGCAGTTACAATGGCTCTGAAAACCTGCGGTATTGAAGATGCATACATTAATATTATTAATAACATCTATGAAAATGCAAGTGCAAAGATTAGGCTGTTTGAAAATACAACACACGTAAAAATTGGAAAGGGGAGTGAGACAAGGTGACACCATATCTCGAAGCTATTTAATGCCACATTGGAGGGTGTTTTTCAGTCGCTGAGCTGGGAAAACAAAGGGATAAAGATTAATGGAGATTGTCTAACCCACCTTCGTTTTGCTGATGACGTAGTCATTTTTGCAACTACCCCATCAGAGCTGCAGAGTATGATCCAGGAACTTGCTGACAAAGAGTAAAGAAGTGGGATTAAAAAATGAACTTTCAGAAGACAAAAGTGATGTTCAATGCTTTTACAAGAAATGAAAATTTATCGATTGATGGAGAAAAGCTGGAGATAACAAACACGTACGTTTATCTTGGACAGCAGATATCAAGTGAGGGTCACATTGATGAAGAAATTAATCGGCGTACAAAACTTGCCTGGAGAGCTTTTGGAAGAAACAGCATAATTTTCAAGAGCAATATGCCATTATGTCTTAAAAGAAAAGTGTTTGATCAATGCATCCTTCCAGTGCTTACGTATGGTGCAGAGACGTGGACCTTAACTAAAGAGACATACAAAGGCTGCAGACAACTCAAAGAAGCATGGAGAGGTGCATGCTTGGTGTAACCAGGAGAGATAAGAAGAGGAACTCGTGGATCCGAAAAATGACAAGAGTGGAAGACATCATGATCAGAGTTAAATCCCTGAAATGGCAATGGGCTGGACATACTGCCAGAAGGACAGATCATCGATGGACAGCCGAAATTTTAGATTGGATTCCAAGGGACAGGAAAGACCCAGAAGAAGACCACATAGGAGATGGGTGGATGAAATTCGAAAGTATGCAGGGGTGACATGGAGGAGACTGGCACAAGACAGACCGTTGTGGAGGAAACTTGGGGAGACCTTCGTCCAGCAGTGGATTGATAATGGTTGACGATGATGATGATGATGATATACTGTGTCGTGCTCCATAAGATGTCTCTCACGGTTTTGTGACCAATCATTA
The DNA here is from genome assembly GCA_039090855.1 of Macrothele yani. Taxonomy (NCBI): domain Eukaryota; kingdom Metazoa; phylum Arthropoda; class Arachnida; order Araneae; family Macrothelidae; genus Macrothele; species Macrothele yani. The sequence continues at coordinate 128,078,479 of CM076989.1, read as the reverse complement.
TGAAATGGTAGCGGGCGCTGGCATCCGAAGTTTCGTTGCATAGTCAATGGTGGGAAGTTTATTGATACAGATTTTTCGCAGTGCTAAAAAGCTGTATAGCTTTTACGAAGGCAAGGGGAGAGAAATTTATGTAGCAGTGGTTTGGCTAATTTGCTGTTGCTCGATCAAAACAGTTACAGACTAGGTTATTTCACCAGCTGTTCACCGGAACGTAATACCTCTTCTCAAATGTTAGCGTGCGAGTTTTATTCAACTGTGGATCTTTTAAGAATACATTGTACATGTAATGTGTGAAATTGTGATCTAAATGTAACACATCAAGTCAGTATTACGTATTGAAAGTTGAAGGAAAATGGTCTAAAATCAGTGGCAGAATTCCACTTTAGAGCCAACTGTAATATAGAAAGAAAATTGTTAAGGGACTCCATTCCAAAATGTCATTGGAATGTAAATCATGAAGCCAGTGTTTCGATGGGAAAATATTTCCGTTTATTTCCTCTATAAGGTTTCGAGAGATGAAACTTTTTTCTTTATTTTTTATTTTTCCAGCTTAAGCTGATGTGTTAGTGATTGTAAATAGCATATTGGTCTCACGTGGTTTTTTCATATTCCCTATGTATGTATCTAAACTTGCAAAAAATCTGATATTAATGCTAACATTAAGAGAGTGTTGTACACTCACGGACAATGAAATTTGCGCACCTAGAAGAAAACATGCTTCAACCGCGAAACTTTGCAAATAGCTAGAGTGCGTGCTGGCATGCAACTGATCGACGTTTGGTGCGAGTGCGCATGACCGCACACCCTGTGGTGGTGCTGCAAGCACGAACAGGAAGCCTTATAAACCGGCGTGTAGTCGATGCCCTATGAAAGCGAAAAGCACCGGCCGACGCAAGCAAGAGTACAGAGTGACAAGAATGCCGGGTAGACGCCACAGACGTCGATTTACGCAGCTTACGGACTTTGAGAGAGGCCTGATCATTGGGCTGAAAACCTCAGGGTTGTCGGCGAGCCGTATAGCCCACCGCGCGAACGTTCTGACCAATACCGTCCGACTGTGTTGGAAGCAGTGGCTACGTGACGGCACTGCCACACGGCGGGGTGGCTCCGGTCGGGCCAGGAGGACCACTGGTAGAGAGAATCGACGGATCGTGCGCCAGGCACGAACGGATCCCACGGGAACCCGGTCCATTATACAGGCAGATGTAGCGGCTCCTGTGTGCTCACGAACCATTTCCCGACGCCTCGCGGAAGCGAATCTGCGATCCCAGCGCCCCTTACGTATGCTGCCATTAACACCGGAACATCGCCAGTTCAGTTTGCAGTGGTGCTAGGCTAGAGCGACGTGTGGTGTTTAGCGATGAGTGCCGCTTCGTTTTGGGGACAGATGATCATCGTATCCAGGTGTGGAGGTCCCCGGGTCAACGACACAATCCCAACCGTGCTTCCGAGTTCCACACATCCCCCACTGCAGGCATTATGGTCTGGAGAGCCATTGCCTACGATAGCCGGTCAGCTCTAGTAGTGGTACATGGGTCATTGACGGGCCAACGGTATGTGGATGAGATCCTACGGCCCCATGTGCTCCCATTCCCGGAAGGAATTCCAGGTGCGCTCTACCAGCAGGATAATGCCCGCCCACACACAGCTCGTGTTGCCCAAGACTGCCTACATCATGTCCAGAAACTTCCATGGCTTTGCCCGCTCCCCTGACATGTTCCCTATCGAGCATGTGTGGGACCAGTTGAAACGCCAGCTGCCGCCGTACCGCACTATCAGGGGTTTGGAGCACATCGTCCAAAACGTGTTAGCCAGTCTGCCGTAGGACAACATCAGGCGTCTGTTCGACTCCATGCCGGACCGAATTGGTGCGACGCGCTGTTGAAGATGACCGGACTTCGTGCCACAGATCCCTCTGTAATTGTCCTGCAGCTCTGTTTTTGCCATCATGTGTATCATTCATCTGTATCATTACGTAAGTCCATAAAATTTCAGTTCAATCCGATGCTTCCTTCTTGGTGCGAAAATTTCATTGTCCGTGAGTATAATTAGGAATATTTAATCGTTATGTATTCCTTTAATTTTTTTTTTAAATTTGTAATCGTTAGTGTGAAGCCTAACTTAACGTAATTGGTCTCACGCTTGCTAATGTATCTTGAGCACCTCGGGAGTTTTTTTTTTTTTTTTTTTTTTGCTTTTCTTTGGGTTTTTTTTTTTCTTTTCTTTGGGTTTTTTTTTTTTTTTTTTTAATTATTTCGGGAGGTGAACGGCGTTTATTTAGTGTATGCTTCAATTGCATGTTTATAAAATAGCCTTCAAGAAGTACCCACAATGATAGGGAGCCTCGTGTGTATGTATCGTAGAAGGATGTGTGTTATCGTTGTTCTTCCTTCTTGAAAAGTGACGTCACATCCGACGACAGCTCCATCTACATGTTCCTGATTGCGGGCATCACATTTTCCAGCGAGCACGTCACACTGTCTCTTCTGGCACTGTAACCTGGTTATTAAAAATTACTCTAGATATCTTATTTTCCCCCGTCATTATTGACGGGCTTTCACCTAGTATCGATATATTATTGATATCTTTCTGGAAAAGAAATTTTTCGACCAATTAGTATCACTCGATTTTCAATTGTTATCATCAAAATAAGTATCACTATTGGGCTAAGTAAAGTACAGAAATTTACAAAGTACTTTATAATAATAAATCTTGAAGTAATAAATTCCATTAAAAATAATTGGGTAAAAATAATGTAAGCACTTTATCGTAAACATAATTATAATACAAAGGCAATACATCGGAGAACTATGTCTCTTCTGTCTCGAGTATCTCCTAGGCGAATGACCTCTCCTGGGCGTTTTATTTTTATTATTCTGATGACATGATTCGTTGAATGCTGAATTACTTCAGGAAAAGGAAGAATGCTGTTATGGACTTGGAAGCTTGACAACAGACTTCCACTTTGCACGAAGACTTTTAATGCCGAGAGCAGTGTTGCCAACTTCGCGGAAAAGTCGCTAAATTTAAGGGATTTTGGATTGGCGTTAGCGACATAAATATTATTTTGGGATTAGTGACTTTATTCGGGGATTTAGTTACGTTTCTAACGATTTCATAAACTTTTTTTATTTTTACGATTTTAAGGATTTAAAATATCGACCCCCCTTCCCGTCTGAAAGGTGTCCGGGTTCGAATCTCGGTGAGGCATGGATGTCGTGTTTGTCTTACGGCGCTGGCTCTCTCCCTTCCCTGGAACCAGTGGCCCTAAATTAGGGACGGGTGACTGCTTATAACCCATTGAGTTGCTCACGGTAGTCGCTAAACCTCCAACCAAAAAAAAAAAATCAATAAATAAATTAATTAAATATCGATTTTGAATCAGGGAAATATATTTTTCACTTTCCGTAGTTCTAATCACCGTAACCGTGAATCGTAACGCTTGTTGAATGCAATCCCCATTTCCTGGTGCCTTTGTTTTTATCAGGCATGAGGAGCTTGTCCGTACCCGCAGAGTTTGCCTGGAGGTTTATAGACTGTGATTTCGATGGTGGGAGGACTTACTTTAGTGCTTCCATTTGCAGAAATATTGTAACATTAAAACAAAAATTCTATTATATCTCAATCAAAATATCAGTAACAAATATCAGAAGATGTGTTTTTGTTTTGTGGAAAATAATTTGATCGTCAAAGCTATAATTTATTGGTTCACCACATTTTGCTTACTAAATTTTTTTTTACATTCTTCTTAGTCATTTTTTAATTAGTTACTGTATCCTCTTACTCTAAATTCATATTGAGTAACAATGGTGACACATTCACTTCTTTTTACATTTATTAATTTAAAGTATCAAATGAATAATAATAATAAAAATAATGCATTACTAAGTATTAAATGGAACATAGATAAAATACAAAATTTGAACATAATTTAAATATTTTGGGGATTTTTTTTTAACTTTTGGAGACTTTTCAACTTAGGCAAAATTATGCATAAACGAATTAAAATGAACCTTGGACAGGAGCTCGTCAAATTAATACCGCTACGTACCGATATAATATTCGAAATCAAGCTCTGCTGAGACTTACTGCACCTAGAACACAAACTACTAAACAAAGTCTCAATTATTCTGGTCCACGGTTTTGGAATTCATTGCCTGCTGATTTAACATCTATTAATAACTTTAATTTGTTTAAAAAAATTAATACACCACGTGCTTAGTAACTAATATTCATTCAATAAGGCAGGATGGGCGATGGGTTGAAAGAGGATTATCGACAGAGGGGAGGAGCCAGGGGAATTCGAGATTAGACGAGAATTCGGTGAATGGCTAGAGGAAGGGGAATCTTTAACAATGGGGATTGGGTATGGTGGGAGGAAACTCAGCTTCTTAATGTTTTATTGCTTTAATCTACCGTCTACTGAATATAACACAAGATATCTAATTCGAAAGTATGCAGGAGTGACATGGAGGAGACTGGCACAAGACAGACCGTTGTGGAGGAAACTTGGGGAGACCTTCGTCCAGCAGTGGATTGATAATGGTTGACAATGAGGATGATGATGATCTAATTTAGTGAACACGGTGTATTTTAGATCTGTTACTGCTCTCTCTCTCTCCTTCCCTCCCTCTCTTGACCTTGCTGCTGCTATTATGTGAACGCTCTTGGCTTGGCTCATACCTAGGGAGATCGAGACTAAGTCAGGTCACTGCAAAGCCTTTTCCTTAATTTTCCTTTGCTGTTTTTTTTTATTTTATTTTTTATTTTTTTTTCTTATATACAACTGTTTCGAATTATTACTTTATTATGTAACAGCAAGATCAATAAATGAATTAAATTTAACTTTTAGAATGACTGAGTTGGCAACAATGGCCGAGAGGAAGGTAACAGAAAATCCTAAAATCCTTTTATTCTATCTTACCCTAGTAGGTTAGAACAGGTAGCGGTACGGGGTCATATCCTGGGGGATTATACCAGCCCCAACCCTTGTTAGATGGCTTCAAAACGACAAATTTATATAATTTTTTTTGTCTCAGTGGGATATAGGCAGCGGGAAAAATCGTAATTGTGTCGTCTGTGATCTAGCGTGAAATTGCAGATAGGAAGCCTGATGATATGGGAAAACAAAACGTTTACAATTTTGTCTTAGGAGCACTCAGTGAGAGGAAACTGAAAAAAAGAAAAGAAGAAATAAAGAAAGAAAGAGAGTAAGTGACAGCGGAGAGTGGAGAAAAAACAAAATTCTGGGCTCTGGAGGGGGATTCTAACATTTAAAACCTTATACTGGTTGCAGATACACAACGATTTTTGCTTGCGGCGCCGTGACACGATTGCTTTCCCAGCTTTTTTTTTTTCAATTGGATTTTTGGATTTGGATTGGAGGTTTAACGACCACCGTGAGCAACTCAGTGGGCTATAAGCAGTCGCCCGTCCCTAATTTAGGGTCACTGGTTCCAGGGAAGGGAGAGAACCAGTACCGTAAGACAAACACAACATCCATGCCTCACCGGGATTCGAACCCGTACCCCGTTCGGACGAATCATCAGAGGCCATCGCTTAGACCACTGTGTCTCTAGGTAGCGTTAATGTCAATTTATTTTAGATTAGATATCGCTGCTCGGAGTGGAAAAAATCTTTTAGTACTGAATAATTGTAATCATACTTCTGATTTTTCTCACCGGGCTAGCAACAATGTATTTCCACATATTTTTTTTTTTTCCTTCTATTGGGAGGAGTTTAACTTTCACATTTAAGGCAGGAAGAAGGAACCTGTTTCTGATTAAGGGCTACAGATTTCAGGGTAGGGGGCTTAGTCTCGGTGATCCATAAGGACGAAAATGACTTTAATCTGCTATCTGGATTCAAACGCAGGCCCCAAACTGCCGAAATTTAGACCACGTCATATCCAGTTTGGATTGAACAACTTTCTCAGTAGTACGTACGAATTACAATAATTGTTTTTAAGTTGAGCCGTTCAGCCTTGGAACGTTGAGATTACTCGGAATCGGTTGGATGATCGCATGAAAAGTCATTCAAGAAATTAATCTGAGTTTTACAGTAAATGTTACCAACATTACTGATTTCTTTGCAGGTTTGACGAAAGTTCACTGATTTAAAAAAAAAATGGACACCAAGTAACTGGAACACTCCGACAGATATTTATTCAGATCAAGGTTCGCCACTGTGGAGATCAAAATAGTGTTTCTGTAGTTACTTTCTGAAACCTTCAACCATCCGTGAATTTAGTAAATTAATTATGCTACGCAGCGAAGTAACAAGTAACTTTCTCTAAGAGCTTATTTTATTTTCTTATACTTCCAGTAGTTATTGGAATAGCTGAGAAATAGTTTTAGTTTTCCAAGCGAAAATTACAAAAAAAAAAAAAAAAGAAAGAAAGAAAGAAAGCAAAAGAAACACTGCGTTCGTAGCGCTTTAAAAGAGCAAAGGTTTGTTAGCTGATTTTAGTCCCGGTGATCCATTTGCAATTCGGAAGACCAAGAAAAGGGTTCAATTTTCACGTATAAAAGTTTAATGCCCGTTTCAAACAGACGTAAAAAATCCGTCGAAGAAATAAAACCGTCCTGCGGTGCAGTTTTTGGCTAGCTTTTACACAGGCGGTTTTATTGCTAAAACTGAGAAAAAAAACACCGGACGTATGAGCGGGAACCAAATTGCTCGCTCTTTGTGTGTTCAGATCTGAGTTTTTACATTATGCCTTTGTACAAACGAAATAAGGCAGCAGCGCTTTCGGCCCCTCCCACTCTCACAGGATTGCTTAATTGTTTTATTGCCGTCGTGGACGAACCGTCGGCCGTCGGTGTTTTCGATAAACGGCAAAAGACAGGGAATCGTCGGAAGGGTTACGAGTAATTTGAAAATCTAGATAATTTAAAACAAAACTATGTTCAAGTTCTATCGTGAGTTTGATGGAGGGGTATTGAGAAGACATAGCGTTGACAAACTGATGTAACTGATTTATGGTATATAGCCAAATTACCAAGATGTCATCAACGTAACGGATATAGAAACTAGGTTTTTGTGGGAATTCTTGTATGACTTTATTTTCAATATGCTGAAGAAGAATTTCTGCTAAGACTGCAGATAAAGGTGAACCCATGGCTGTCCCGTCGGTTTCATTTTTCAAATTTACGACGGGACATGGCTGTCCCGTCGTAAATTTGAAAAATGAACGCCTTTTAATTAGATGAAGAGCATTTATTATGAAAGAAATATCATTAGCAGAAATGTTAGAATCAATGAGTAAAGCCTGAATTAACTGAAATGTAGACAATTCCCTGTCTTTTGCCGTTTATCAAAACCCCATTTCCACACCCACTCTAATTCCGTACAATTCTGCGCACACTTTTCAGCATAAAATTTCTGCTCTGCACTTCCTATTTAGAAGAGCATATTCACATTCTTCTAGCCATTTTGCCAGAGCTCAAGAACTACAGTGGATATCATCCTTTGCTAAAAACCATGGTTACCCTGGCAACGTTGTTAAGGGGGTGCACAATAAAGTACGGTTTGCTATGTCAACTGCTTTAATTAGTGAACAAGTGCCTAAAAAGTATGTTGGATCTGTTGATTTCAATCCACATATTGTAAACCTTCTTACCAACATATGTTCCCGTCATAAAATACAATTTGGAATACGATCATGCAGTCTATATTCTATTATCCGCAATGATCGTGACAAAATTAACAAAGGGAAAAAAATGGGGTGTGTATGTTATTCCTATGCTCGACACTATTTCTGGTGAACTAAATAATCATTATGTGGGTTCAACCAAAAGAAATTTGGATTTGAGGTTAAATGAACACAGATATGATTTAAAAATGAATCACCTCCTTTGCAAGAACTATAAGTGCTGGGAATTGCATCCCAGACTGGGACAACGCTAAGATCATAAACACACCTAACTCTGTTTATTCCTTGTTATTTACAGAAAGCCTTATATTTCGGCTTATAATACACGTTGCTGTAATGACTATTATCCTTGTGTTTTACCTGAACCCTTGAGCAATCTTATTAGGAAGGACAGCACAATAACTATTGTTTCTGTTGAGTAATTTTCATTGGCTAACTATGCTTTTTGGACTGTCTTGTTATCTGGTATATCATGTGACACTGACATTACCTTTCTCATGATGCATCTGCTCCACGTACTTAAGACCAGTATGTAACCACATGATGGAAATCACATCTGATGAAGGTGTCACTGTGACACCGAAAGTGCTCATGTGTTTTTTAACCTGTACATAGATTTCGTTTTTTAGCTGAATAAATATAATCGTGCAGCAAGACGGATTTCTTTTAATATTTTATCACGTTTTACTTAAACGTAACAATTTATATCTCATGGCAATCTGCGTAAATTACGGGAATGCGGTGCGAAATGTGATAAAAGCCATTACAAAAATGCATTTTGATGTTATGCATCTTTCCCGACAGTAGTAGAAAATTTGGCTTTCTCTCGACCTAGATTACCAGTTATTGAGCGCTTTAAAATGAAGGCGCTCGTCAATAACTTTAAATGAACACATTTAAAGCAAAAATTCTACATATTATACATCTTTAAAATGATGTATAATCTGTAGAATATTCTAGACCGAAAGTTACCAATCCCTCTCACTAACTCACTTGCAATTCAGCTTTTCTTTATATCTTGAGGTAAGATTTTAGCGTGCGCATGCGCAGATGGATGTTCGTAGTCACATCACATTTCATCTGTGTCAAGGTGGTTTTTTACTTTCGTCTAAATCTGAATAACACGTAGTAATAATAATAATAATAATAAATATTGTTGTTGCCGTAGAACTACTTCGTAGTTCGGGTCACATTGTTTGCGGCCTAATTAAAATTTAAAGACCAGGAGTAATTTACCTAAATTATTTTTTTACTCAATTTAAATTATTTTTCCTTTGCTCCCTTCCTGTCTCATAAACCCCCTTTTCCCCACTGAAGCAGAAAACCCAAGTGGTCAAAACGGTTTGTCGGACACCCGTGAAGAATGCCCAAAGAATTCACCTTCTTTTCACTCTTGTGAGAAAAAGCACAGCATTCACAAAATTTAAGAAATGACCCCAGTGCTAGCGTTGTCCCGGCATTTCAGGAGTGTACATGCAAGGGTCCGAAACGCGGTCAGATGAATAGGCGAGTGGCGGTTTACGACCATCTCCTTGATGAGGGAGGCACCAGCGAAAGTCGTAAAGTACATCGCGGTGTCACAGAAAAGTCGTAACTCTGGCAGAGGAAAGCCCCTTTAAATTCTTCGCTATTCATCTGAGCGTTAAAATAAGCCCTATTGAATTCGCAAAAGGCATCACCTGCAAAACAGGCCAGCTGCCGCGAAAAGGTAGCCAACTGGACCAGAGGGCCAACCAATAGCCACCAAGCCCGAGCACTGGTCAGCTCAGCTGACCAATCCAGACCCCAGGCGAAGAGTTCGTAGAAGATGGTAGGCACGCCCCTATCACGTGAAAATTAAAGGGACGGAAATATTTAGGCAGAAAAAAAGATATAGACAGAGAATCCACAGGACAGATATTCGAAGAGATATAGTCACAGGAGATGAGAACATGATATAAGAAAGGAGAATAATTTCGTATCGGAGATTCATATAGTCGGAGGACAAGTTTTAGAGATTCGAGAATGAGAGGAGAGAGAGAAAGATTAGTCGAGAGGGATAGCTAGATCCCGAGTCAACATCCACGCAAGTTTTCATCTACCAGCGTGGGGCTTCAACGAGCGACCACCAAATCCTGAAGAAAGGTAAGATGACGTTAATTTCCCCAATTCCAGTTCCCATGTTAACTAGTTATATACATATGCATGGTCGATATGCCTCCTCGAAATAGATTGAGGGAGTTAATTTAAAGTTTAGCTCAAGGGTGTGACAGGCGTACGCAGCAGTTTGACCAGTACACATGGCTAATTCCAATATCTTTTAATTTAACGTAACTTTTATTTGGCCTCCACCTAAAGGATGTAATTGCTTATATATATACTTTTTCTATTAATAAACATTGTTAATTACTAAACCTGGTGTAGCTAACTTCTCTAGGGTGTATATTTCTCTAAATTCACAATTTGCGGCATATGGGTTTTTTACGAATGCCTGGTAACGAGCCCATATGAAACACAACGCGACATCCGTAAACTTTGAGATTGGGTTCTTTACAGATATGGGAACGCAACCTCACTGTTTATCCAATTAGACGAGTATTAAGTATTCCGCGACCACCAGACTACCGGGGCCGTGGTAATATTGTTTTTGAAAATTTATTTTTGTTGTTATTATTATTATTAGTATTATTATTATTATTATTATTATTATTATTATTATTATTATTGAATACGTATTATTCAGATTTAGACGAACAACGTAAGAAACGATTCTGACATCGATTAAATGTGATGTAGCTACGAAAGTCGATCTGCGCATGCGCACGCGAATATCTGACCTCAAGAGTAATTGTTTTTGAAAAACTAAACATTCGAAATACCCAAGGAGGTTATATTACTGGAGACACCACTGGCTCTGCCGCCATAGGTCACAGCTAATCTGTGGTGTGACGTCACACGCAGGCAAAAACAAACTAAATTATACCGTTGGTGAAACAGTAAGCTTGTGTATCATTGATAAAGATTATTGAATTACTCATTTTATATGTTTACACGCTTAGAAGCTTTTGTTCCATTGGTTTCAGAGCAGCTTCTTTTCTGCGGCTGCGTCGTGCCTGCTCATGACGTCATTTGCAGCACGGACGGTGACCTATGGCGGCCAATGCTGCGTGGATAGGAGTGGTGTCTCCAGTAATATAACCTCCTTGGAAATACCTAGTCTTGCCATAAATACTGTTACAAAGTATTCAATGAAATAACAAAATAAATTTAAGGATATTTTAATATACCTCTGATATGACGTAAGTAGTGCACTTGTGAATACCTGGCAGCAGTCACTTTTCAAAATGGCATCTTTTTCCCTTCACGCAGTCCTTGGCCGCTCATCAAGAGTTTTACGTAGGTTCTCCACAAGGAAAGCTGCTACTGCCCGCACCAAAGAGCGTTTGAAACTGTCAATACTGCTTGAAAGCCAATCAGTTGGAGAAATGTCTCTTTCTGCGGGCCATGTCCTCCAATGTGGCCCACAATTTGTAGTCCAATGGGTTGAGGTCTGGACTGCTTGAAGGCCAATCAGTTGGAGAAATGTCTCTTTCTGCGGGCCATGTCCTCCAATGTGGCCCACAATTTGTAGTCCAATGGGTTGAGGTCTGGACTGCTTGAAGGCCAGTCAGTTGGAGAAATGAAGTCTGGCAAATTCGCCTGAAGCCACTCCTGGGTTGACTTGGCTTTGTGGGCAGGTGCGGAATCCTGCTGAAAGCTCCACTTTCGGTTTTGGAAGAGGGTGTGACTCACGTTTTTGACCACTGGCTCCAAAACCCTGTCCTGATAGATTTTGGCGGACTCCTTTCTCACAGAAATGGAGCTCCGTGGTACCCTCGTTGGAGACTCCCCACCAAACCATGACAGAAGCAGTATGATGGCCACTCATGATCTTTGGAGCTTTTTCGTGAGGTTGACGTATACAACCTGTCATTTTGGCGGTTGAAAGCCTCTTCAATAGTGAAAATTTTTTCATCCGAGAAAAGGATCTGTCTGTGGCAATTGTCTGTGTAATGCTGTAGCAAACGTTTTGTTTTTAGCACCCTCTGCTGCTTCAGTTGTGGGGCGAGGAAGTGCTCTGTATACCGCGAGTAAGCTCCCACCCTTAGGTCACTCCAGGGCACGCATGAGATCGACATTCTTGAAATGTTAAGCTCACGATCCATCACTGATTGTTTTCTGACAGGATTTCGTCGAATACGGTCTGCCACTGCATTCACCAGGCGAGCAAAGGGTCGGCCGCGTACCGTTAGCAGTCCTCGCGGTACGCAGTCGACCCTTTCTGGTGCGGTCAGCGACGGTATCAGCAAAGAATATCTAACTGAGAAGAAGTTAACGATCTGTGAGACGTAACTAGCGCCGCCATATCTTAAGAGTTAAAATGCAGTGCACAGAAGCCAACATACAGGCTGATGCCAGAGCCGACTGCGCATGCGTATTTCTGTTGACTTCAATTCTTTGGGTAAAGTCAGAACTATCGATGGTCAGAAGTTACTCAGAACAGTCAGCCGAGCTACTCACAGCACGTGATTGTTACCTTCTCGGTAGCATAATAACTTCGCAAATCGGATATGTTAGTTTTGCTACCCCAATCGAGTTAGTTAAGGCTTTTGTTTGTTCAGTTTTTCCGAAACATTTTTAGCAATGCCAAATACCAGGGAATGTCTGCATTTTGTACGGATCCTTAGGCCTAACTATAATATTCGCTAAAATTTAATTTAAATAGTAATACTAATGTTATTGCATATTTTTCTCATTAAAATAAGGGATGTGCGGGATATCAGAAAACAGCAACAACAACAAGAAAAAAAACTGCTCTAAGCAAATAGTCATCAGATCGAAAAAAAACATCGTAGAACAAAGAAAAGCTTTACTGCCGTAGTCCCCCTAACGTGTTTTGCTCCTGAATGTTAACTTTCCCGCAGAGCATATTACCTCTTAAGATGTGGTGGCGCTGTTGTCGCCTGTTTTACGTTACCTCTATAGGAGAGTTGGCCTTCTTCACGCGTTATATATTCTTTGGTATCAGTCTCAAGGAACGTTTTTATGGTCCGGTAGACAAAAATTCGGCTGATTTTCAGCTTCTTCAGCATGTTGTAAATCTCGGAAGCTGATTTCCAACTTTGTGCAGCGTTATTACAGCAACATGATTCTCATAATCGCCCCACTCCATGGCAAGTACTTCACGAAACACGATATCTCCTCTGTGATTGAACGCACAATGTTTCACTAGCGGCTTTATGCCTCCTGGCTGGTCGGTGACGTTGCACACCGGTTGCGCGCCATCTGTCAAACGTTTGTAACATTTATGCTAAGACTGGGTACTTAATATTGCCATCGCCATAGTTTTGTACATATTTACTTTTGTGATTCACATATCTTCTTTCATTCGTTTTATGACAATAACATTCATTAATCCACCTACGTAAGTACCTCTCAGTGTCAGGAATTAGTAAAGCTTATTTTTTGTTGTTATGGAATAATTCCACTTAGTATTATTCCGGATTGTTGCTTAGTGTAGTCGTGAGTGACAGGAATAAATAAATGTATATTCTCGAATCACTGGTTTTATTTTCCACCCACAACGATCTTAGCATGCGAAAGATTCAAAGCATAAATTATGTACAATGGCGCCCATATGAGTACTTTTTCTGGGGCAGGGGGGATAAGAAAAATCCTTACCTCCTGCAAGGCTGTCAAACATTTTAGTAAATGTACAAGATACTAAAATATAAAAAAAAATAGTTGATACAATCAATCATGAATATCTTATTATTTTTAAAAATGCTTTAAAAAAAGGTTTCGTCTATTTTAGTGTTTTAAATTCATCAATAATGTGGCTATACCAACGGTGCGGGAGCCGCCCCCCTCCCTTGTACTCTGTCAATTTTTTTGGTTAATGTCCATGTATCTGACGCATATGCAACAACTAGAAGAATGCAGTGATTAAATACAATTTGGCTCCGGGCACCAGACTTGAACAAATACCAAACTTTGCTTTTAAGACATAATGGTAAATTGCTCTTGAAAATTGTACTGTTTCTTCCAAATGCACTCCAGTCAAGTTTTATGTACCGGTATTTATTAAGTTCTTCTTCGATGTGGCCCTCTTTTGATGGCTGTTGTTCAAGGTAAACGTAGGCAGCAGTTAGTACTAAATTTGCTTCATCATCATCTAAATTTTCAGTTCTTGTAAATTGCTGCCTTGGTCAGGCACATTTCAGCCGCCGGAGACTGAGGGCCAAGTTTTGAGTGGTGATGTCACTTGGGAGAGGGCTTAACTCGCACCGTTGGCCATAAGGATTGGTAAGTGTGTGACAGCATTTTCTCTGATACCTGTGGAATAGTCATACCGTTGTTAGTCGGTCGTTAGAGCTTCTTTCGGGAGAACACAATGCACCACGAGAAGGCGTTGCTGATTTTTTTTCTAGGAGAGGCTGTATGTTGAGCATCGAAGGACCTTACAATACACTCAATGGGCAAAGCATTGCAGATACAGGATTGGTCCTCCTATAGAATGAATACCAGTACACACCGTGGGATTGACTCCATCAGACACCGAATGATTTCCGGAGTAATGCCAGCCATGCTTTTTGCAGCATTGTATTGTCCACAAATCCTTCCGAGACGTCGGTCCAGGATGTGTGGATGTGATGTTACGCTCCACGACATTCCAGAGATCTTGTACATGGTTTAAATCGGGGACCAGGGGGGCACTTGATGGTTCCAAACTAAGCTGAGTGTTCCTCGAGCCATGTCTATGTGGTTACGGTTACGGCTCAGTAGGAAGGCGCATTGCGCTTCTGAAACAAATCATGGGCCACAGAACGCGCGAAGGCCATGAAAGCGTGTACGGGATCGGCCAGCATACGCTGGTAGCGTATAGCGGTTAAGTACCTCTCCAGACACACTGAAGGACCTAATGTGTCCCATGAGATGGCTCTACAAACCATCTGGAACACAGCCGACCTGGCACGACGGGCTAGAGTTGGAAACGGTTCAAAAATTTTTGGACTCGGATCCGGCCATCACGTATTTGGACCTGAGCCGGACAAACCTGCCTTGAACTATAATTCGAAAATATCATCATCATTATCAGTCCACTGCTGGATGAAGGTCTCCCCAAGTTTCTTCAACAATGGACTGCCTTGGGCTAATCTCCTCCATCCACCCATCTCCCACATGGTCTTCTGGGTTTTTGTCCCTTGGAATCCAGTTTAAAATTTCGGTTGTTCATCGGTGGTCCGTTCTCTTGCAAATATGTCCAGCCCATTGCCATTTCAGTGATTTTACTTTGATCATGATGTCTTCCACTCTCGTTATTTTTGTTATCCACGAGTTCCTCTTTTTATCTTTCCTGGTTACACCAAGCATGCATGCAGTCTTTGTATGTTTTATGCTGCTTTAAGTTGTCTGCAGTCTTTGTATGTCTTTTTTAGTTAAGGTCCACGTTTTTGCTCCGTACGTAAGCACTGGAAGGATGATTTGATTAAACACTTTTATTTTAAGATATAATGGCACACTGCTGTTTAAAATTGTACTGTTTCTTCCAAAAGCTCCCCAAACAATTTTTTTACGCCAATTAATTTCTTCATCAATGTGACCCTCGCTGGATGTCTGCTGCCCAAGGTAAATGTAGGAATTGGTTATCTCCACCTTTTCTGCATCAATCGATAAATCTTCATTCCTTGTAAAAGCATTGCACTGCAGTTTTGTTTTATGAAAGTTCATTTTTAATCCCATTTCTTTACCCTTCTCAGCAAGTTCCTGGATCATACTGTGCAGCTCTGAAGTATTATTCAAAGATCACTGAAGGGTTCTTTGAATTATTTTTTTCTTTTTAAAAATAAAACGGAAATAAAATCGGGTCAGAAACACCTTGACCCAACCCGTTTTACCCGCAAGAAATTGTCGACCCGGTGACCCGTTTCTATCTCTAGACGGGACCATGGTCTCTTGCTGTTGACGCCACACCCGCACCCTCCCATCAGCTCGGGTGCAACTGGAAACGGGATTCATCGACCGCACGACGCGTGGCCACTGTGCAGAGGTCCAGTTTTGATGTTATTGGCACCAGGCGAGGCATAATGCCCGATGACGAGCAGTTAACAGTGGCATACGAGTAGGGCGTAGGCTCCCGTAGCCCAGGGTATGCAACATACGCCCTACCGTTCGTTCACTGACGCTCCTGATATGCCAAGCGAATGGTCTATACGAGCCTGGATGGTCTACATCGCCCCCGGTCATCAATGACGTGTGGTCGGCTAGCGTTTGCTCTCTGGACGCTGGTACTTCCGTCGATGGTTTACTCGCGGTACACCTTTGATAAGGTTGCTCTCGGTAATCCTAGTGTTCTTACCACTTGGGTGATAGCATCACCTATCTGTCTTGCTCCGACAATGCGTCCACGATCAAAGTCACTCAGATCACTACGTTTACCCATGTTTGTCGCTTGCGATACCCTGTTAGGAAGCTCTTCTATCCGCCCATTTACCACCTGCGTTCTATTTGGATCTGTTCCGTCCACCCTGCGCGGGGAGGACGCACCTATCAACTACTCATCATGCGTATCTCTAATGTTTTGTCTAGTGAGGGTACGTATGTACTGGGGTTTAAGAAGAAGTATGTGTGTGTGAGGGAACACTTTTTTCTTTTCTTGGAACTTAACGACCACCATGAGCAACTGTTAGTGCACCCGCAGCGAGCTGGAAGTGTGTGTGTGTGTGTGTGTGTGTGTGTGTGTGTGCGGAAAAGCACGAACCTTCGCCATTTTACGTCTACCCATAAAAAATTATTCAGGCACCCATCCTTC
Source organism: Macrothele yani (assembly GCA_039090855.1). Taxonomy (NCBI): domain Eukaryota; kingdom Metazoa; phylum Arthropoda; class Arachnida; order Araneae; family Macrothelidae; genus Macrothele; species Macrothele yani. The sequence continues at coordinate 128,061,995 of CM076989.1, read as the reverse complement.
AACAAAAATTTGCTTTGTACGCTTTCAAAAATTTTGAATGATCATCAGAACTTTTAATCACATATAGGGAATGCGTGCAAGTATATTAAAAATATACAGTACTATATAAATCATATTATATGTTAATATAAATTATATAAAATCAAAAAACATATATATATCATAAAAAAAAACATTATATAAAATCAAAAGCTGACTAAAGAACAGGAGGAAGGTTTGTTAAGTTGGAGAAATCTGATACTGAAAGGGAATTTTTAATTTAGCAGCTTAACCGGCCTTTTGCTTTCAGACACCAACGGAAGATCCTTGCTCAGAAAGAATGAGCACTTGTATGGCAGCTCAGTTCTCTAGACCTCAGCGGGTTTCAAGCAAATAAATCCAGCAAATAAATCCTATTCAGCCTGTGCCTGAACAATAGAAATGTAAAAAGGAAATTTGTTATGGGCCTTGCTTTAAAAGTAAGCGTGGTTTTTCTGAGGATCATGACGCTATAATGTGTACTTGCTATGTATTGATAAAAGAAAACACCTCTTTAAAATTGCGAGGAATGTTAAAGAAAATATTATTTACGAAGATCTCGAGTTTTCTGTGCGTCGCCTGTCCTATCACCGTGAGGGCTATGCTCTGCCACTCTGTGTGTGTGTGTGTGTGTGATGCAGATGTTGGCATGTTTTGCATTTTTATGTTAGGGAGTGTCTGCGAAGGTGCGAAATACCACAGAGCGCTCGAAGTGTGAGTGGAGTGAGAGAAAACAGCTGAGATTATACACATTCTTCAGAATTGCAGGAAAACTGTGAAGGTAATTGTGTGTTCCATCTACGCTAAATTCTGAGCAACTATTCGTTATATTCAGAAATTTCGTGGCTTTTAATACGAATCCACGAATCCCAAAGGTGTTTCCTCATAGTCGTTTCTCGCGGCAGTTGATGTCATGAGGTTTATTATTATTATTTTTATTTTTATTTTTTGAGAACGGCTATCCCGTGCTGTCTCTCTATTGAAAAGTGACATGGTGTCGTCTCAAAGAAAGAATGTGCTTGAATGAGGCTGTTCCTCCGGTCATACATGCCGAAACTGCTGGTGCGGCTCTTCACTTTATGACTCAATAAAAATATTGGAGAGCGGTGCTTTCCCAGTATAACGGAGAAAAAAAAAGAACGCTAATCAAATGCTGAAAATTAGCTCCAGTGATAAGAGAAAGGAAAGTGTTATTTATGATCAGTGCCGGATTCAAGCGCATGCAGCCCATGTTAAGGACAGGGGGGGGGAGAAGAAAGGAAGAGAGCAAAATTTTTGAGAACAATGGAACGGCATACTGTAAAATGATTACACATAAAGAGGTAGATGTGTTATCCAGGAACGCTATGTAGTAACTATAACGTTGCGACAGTAATCTCTTGCGAAGTTTTTTTTTATTTAAGGTTTAATGACTACCATGAGCAACTCAGTGGACTATAAGCAGTCGCCCGTCCCTAATTTAGGGCCACTGGTTCCAGGTAAGGGAGATAACCATGGCCGTAAGACAAACACAATATCCATGCCTCACCGGGATTCGAACTCGGACCCTTCTCGGACGAATGATCATAAGCCATCGCTCAGACCACTGCGCCACCGAGGCGGCCTTGCGGAATTGCCTAATTCAGCATAGAATAGTGGTGAGTCCTGTGGCGGCAGAGCAGTACAAACGATCATAACTCGGAGCATATGATACGTGTGTACGATAAACACAGTGTCTATATAGAATCTGACAACTCTCAAGTTCATTTTTTTTTTTTTTTTGCCGCAGGTTGCCTAGTGGTTAGAACAACCTCTTTCTGACCAAATGGTCACGGAGTTGATCCCAGTAGGCTGAGTTGAACCGCAGTAAGGCTGTGAGCTAAAGTATTATTCAAGATTTGTTGCGCTCTAATTCATGCCATAGGTGCTCTATGGGATTACGATCAGTCAGGGCTTTGTACTGGCCAGTCCATACACGATATGGAAGGAGTCCCCCCCCGTTGCAAACAAGGTTCCTTTACCCCCCCCCCCCGTGCCCCTCCGGAAGCGCTTGCTGTGGTCATAGGCTGTGACACTTTCAACTATGCCGAGCCGCCCCGGTGGCGCAGTGGTCTAAGGCGCTCGCCTCTGATCATTCGTCCGTAAGAGGTCCGGGTTCGAATCCCGGTCAGGCATGGATGTTGTGTTTGTCTTACGGCACTGGCTCTCTCCCTTCCCTGGAACCAGTGACCCTAAATTAGGGACGGGCGACTGCTTATAGCCCATTGAGTTGCTCACGGTGGTCGTTAAACCTCCAATCAAAAAAAAAAAAAAAAAAAAAAACTATGCCGACTTACATTTGGCACTAACACTTCTCACACCTGCCTACCCCCTGTCGTATCTGAGTATCTAGGACCCATCTAATGTAACTTCGTTTCTAATACACAGCACAACAGTTCCGTGGGACATACACTATGTCGACAAAAGTCACCGGACACCTAAAAGGGAAACACAACATAGCATTTATTGACATACATTAGTACGGTGTCGGTCCACCTTTTGGCCTTAATGCATGCACTGCACTGACCCTTCGAGACATGCTTCCGACAAGGTTTTGGAACACAAAGATACGTATGCGCTTCCATTCAGTACATAATGCTGCCGCTAATGTTGCTTAGTAGTATAGGCCTTGGTTCCAAACTTCTTATGCGGCGCTCTAATTCATCCCATAGGTGCTCTATGGGATTACGATCAGGGCTCTGTGCTGGCCAGTCTACACACGATATGGAATTATCGTCAAATCACGCCGTAACAGTTCTTGCTTTATGGTTCGGTGCATTATCCTGCTGGTACCAATAAGGCTCGGTTCCATAGTATTGCCACATAGTTGGTAAGGCATAATTATCCAGAATATCGAGGTAGACGTGCTGGTTAACAGGTTTGTCCACGATAACCAATGGGTCACCAGGAAAAACACCCCCACACGAGTACACTGCCAGCTCCAAACTTGACCGTAGGAACAGTACACTGTGGTAAATAGCGTTCCCCCGGCTACCGCCATATCCACACGCGGCGATCAGACTGACGGATCGTGCATCAGGATTCATCAGCCCATACGACCCATTTCCATTGATTTGCGGTCCACGAGAAATGTTCTTTACACCAAGCTAAACGACGACTAGCATTCCGAGTGGAGATGAAAGATTTATGAGCAGCCGCACAACCACGGTAACCCATGGAATGAAGTTTTCTGCGATTGGTACGTGTACATACCGAAGTACCAGCATTTTTACTCACCTTTACACTGAGGTCTTGTGCAGTACTAACGTCGATTAGCTCTGAACGACTCTCCTGAGGCTTCGACATCCTCTATCACTGATTTTCTTTGGTCTGCCGGTACATTTTGCTGCTTCAGGCACGCCATGTGTCTTCCACTTATTCAGTACATCCAAAACAGTTGACTTGGGTATGTTTAAAAGCCTCTCGGTTTCTCTTATGGACAACCCACTAATATAACACCCAACAATCTTTCCTTTCCCAAAGTCGGTTCTCTCCCGCCGTAACATTTTTATTCTACCTCACAGTGCGATATGATCGCGGTCAGGTGCAGGCTTGTTTTATACCGTCTGCAGCTGTACCGGGCATCTTAACAATGCAGCGGATCCGTTCATTTGCTTTTGAAGGGTTGTCCGGTGACTTTTGTCAATATAGTGTATATAGTTACGTCTGAACTCTCGCTGTCGATGCAAACCTTACAAGAAATTGCTGGGTGTCCTCCATGGGCGTCAGAGCAGGCCATAGACAGCGAAGTAGCTTCACATTGAAAAATGGCTAGATGAGTTTCGCAATTATTCCTTCTCTGAAATATAAAGCTTTGTATCTCCCTTCATGTATTTTTTATACTTCACCGCCAAGTCTCATTATCAAGTTTTTTGGAAATTCAGTGTCAGTTATGCTCTCGAGTATTATTGTTAGCTCATTTGTCTCTGATTGACATCCTATGTCCCCTTTCAGATAAGCCTGTTGTAAAAACTAGTACAGATACACTCCTGGTCCAGATTATTATGACCAACCCTCTGGCCAAAAATAAGAGCTTTCTACAGCACGTAGCAATGGCGTCACGGACCGGTGTGGAATATATATATATTGGCATCGGCAGTGCGTGTCAGTTCGCCGATACGGAGTCTGCTCCATGAGGAACGGGGAGGACTTGTCTGGGTGTGATTTAGGAATGATTATCACCGTGAAGAAAGCGGGAGCCAACATGTCAGCATTGTTGACTGTTGGAGAGCCGCTGTAGTGAAGGTGTGAAGGAAATGCCCCGATCCACCCTTTTTGCAGAACGTCATAATGCTGTGACTCTTGAATGTAATTCTCTTCATTAATGAGAAATGGTGACGGGTTCATTTATATCTGTCTTCATACACTTGTATTATGGAATTTCCGTCTTATTGTATTATTCGTTCTTTTTTACTTATGAAATTTTGAACAGAATGATATTCTCATTAAGAAAATCTAGTATTTTCTTATCGTTGATTGATCAAACAGGGACCAGTTTTTTTTTTTTTTTTGGTTTTTTTTTTGTTTCCTTTTTTTTCCATGGATGAATTAAAAATTAAAAGATCTTGGAAATTTTAAGATATTGAACTATTTTTTGTTTTTAGTTAGGTGGTGATATTGTCTTGATATATTTTTGTTTAATGGTCAAATTGTTTTTCATATATTTGTTTTCAGAAAAATTCTTCTCTGAAACAATATTTGGCAGACTGAAACGTGAGAAGAAATTAAAAACAGAGCATCTGGATGTACTTATTAATTCACACTTAAGAGAGCTAGATATACAGGGATTTGAGAGAAGTTTATTACCAGACCTAGTCCATAGGTTGCAAATTCACGGAAAGGTAAGTTTGCTTTTAAACTTTTTTTAACGTTGAATATTGTGCTGCATCATTTGTTTCCTGCTGCATAGAATGACTGTCGTACATCATGTCACAGACTTTGAATCAGAATTTAACGCTTTCCTGCGTTTACATTACATAAACATTTCGTGACGCGATGGCTTCTAGTATGAATAATTTTTTTTTTTTTTTTTTGTAGACATACATTTCCTTGCTGACGACTTTCGGCATAATCGACAGCAACTGAACAACTTTTCCAGCGGTTTTAGAATTTATTTTTCTTGCGTTGCTGTTCTGAATAAAGTGCGTTCTCACATCAAGGTCACTGGAGTTCCGTGTCTTTCTTTTTTTATTTTTTATTTTTTTATTTTTTATTTTTTTTTATTTTTATGGTAGCAGAGCTAGGATAATTTTGTATTGGAGTCTCCACCTTTTGTTATTAGAGAGAGGAGCAAGAAGCTTGTTGCACCCAATGGAACAAAAAAAACAAAAACCAAAAAAAACAAAAAAAACAGGCTAGTTGGCACTCCTTCTAGAAAACGAAGGTAGAACGCAAAACTTTCGTCCCGTTAGTTTTCATGTAGGTTCCTCAGAAACAATCTGCAGCCAATTACAAAGAAGACAGCTAAACTGAATTCATCTACACGCGCACTACGTACCTTGGCGGCAGAATTTTTTTTATATTTCAAAATGCATAGAGCCATGCGTACCAAAACTAAGCTGACCAGAAGTCCCGAATTCTTGAGGGCAGTCCTTGAATTTGCACTGAAGTGCCAAAAGTCATGGATACGCTAGTATCGTGTAGGACCTCCTCTAGCCCGGCGAAGTGCAGAAACTCGACGTGGCATCGATTCCACAGGTGGCCGGAAGACTTCTGGAGAGATGTTGAGTCATGCCGTCTGAATAGCCGCCTATAGTTTCCTGGTATTTGTAGGTACAGGCTCTTGGGTGCGAATGGACCTTTCCACCACGTCCGATAAGTGCGCTATAGGGTTCATGTCGGGCGAACGTGTTGGCCACACCATCCGTCGGAACTGTCCAGAATGCTCCTCGAACCAATTTTGGACAACTTGGGCCCGATGACATGCTGCATTGTCCGCCTGGAGAATCCCATCGTTGTTGGGGTACATACAAAAAGTCCACGAAAGGCTGCAAATGATCACCCAGTAGAGCAACAAAGCGAGTACCGGTTAATCACGTGCTTACGAGAACCAGAGGATCTAAACCGTGCCACGTAAAGACATCCCATACATGTATGGAACCACCACCAGCTTGCACAATGTCTTGTTGACAGCTTGGGTCCATAGCCTCATGGGGTCTGCGCCACACCCGATCAGCTCGTAACAACTGGAAGCGTGACTCATCGGACCACATCACATGTTTCCAGTCTCCCAGGGTCCAATTACCGTGTTCACGAGCCCAGGTGAGGCGCTGTGTCCGATGTCGCGGTGTTAACAAAGGCACACTGGTGGGTCTTCTGCTCCCATACCCCATGGACGCTAAATTACGCTGCACTGACCGGATCGATTTGTCTCTGGTACCTCCTGCATTGCATGTGGATATTATGTGAGCCAGTGTCGCATGCGTGTTAGCATCGACAATCCTGGTCAGACGCCGCTGGTTAGGATCATTCAGCACCCATGGTCGGCTACTGCACTGTCAACTGTGGGTGGTAATGCCTCCCATGAGGTATTTTAAGTACACACGTGACACCGTAAATCGAGGAATGTTGAATGTTCACAGAACTTCGGAAATTGAATGTCCCATCCGTCTGGCTCCCACTACCATGCCTCGTTCAAACTCTGATAATTCACGTCGGCTTGCTGTAATCCTACTGGCGGTTGTTCAACCTGACTCAGAAGATTACACCTCGCAACTGATAAATATCGTGACGTACGTCGAAGCCTTTGTACGGCGGCAGCGCCAATTAAAAATTTGCATACTGCTATCCCATGACTTCTGGCACTTCAGTGTATAGTTTACTGTCCCCAAAATTGCCTGATGCCTTTGGGGATGCAGATTGTCAGCAAATTTTGATGTTTGTCCTCAAGTGTCTTCCAATTCACACTTCCTCATTTTAGCTCGTTAGATTTCTAATGAAAAAATGTTTTTAAAAATAGTTTTTCGTTGTACTAATTTTTCAACATGCCTCTTGTGAAAACAAATTTTGACTTCTTTTTCCCACTTTAACGACCACCATGAGCAACTCTAAAGACTATAAGCAATCGCCTGTCCCTAATTTGGGGACATTCGTTCTATGGAAGAGAGAGAGAGAGAGAGAGAGAGAGAGAGAGAGAGAGAGAGAGAGAGAGTAAGTGCTTTAAAACAATCACACCACCCATGCCTCATTCGGGACTTGAACTAGTACCAACTTGTACGAATGGTCAGTAGAAACAATACAGTGTTGTGAAAAAAAATGTGCATATTTATTTTGAGTATGTCATTATCATCATCATTGTCAACCATTATCAATCCACTGATGGACGAAGGTCTCCCCAAGTTTCCTCCACAACGGTATGTCTTGTGCCAGTCTCCTCCTTGTCACTCCCGCATACTTTCGAATTTCATCCACCAATCTCCCATGTGGTCTTCTTCTGGGTCTTTTCCTGTCCCTTGGAATCCAATCTAAAATTTCGGCTGTCCATCGATGGTCCGTCCTTCTGGCGGTATTTCCAGCCCATTGCCATTTCAGGAATTTTACTCTGATCATGATGTCTTCCACTCTTGTCATTTTTCTGATCCTCGAGTTCCTCTTCTTATCTCTCCTGGTTACACCAAGCATGCACCTCTCCATGCTGCTTTGAGTTGTCTGCAGCTTTTGTATGTCTCTTTTAGTTAAAGTCCACGTCTCTGCACCATACGTAAGCACTGGAAAGGATGCATTGATCAAACACTTTTCTTTAAAGACTTAATGGCATATTGCTCTTGAAAATTATGCTGTTTCTTCCAAAAGCTCTCCAGGCAAGTTTTGTACGCCGATTAATTTCTTCATCAATGTGACCCTCACTTGATATCTGCTGTCCAAGATAACGTACGTATCTGTTATCTCCAGCTTTTCTCCATCAATCGATAAGTCTTCATTTCTTGTAAAAGCATTGTACATCACTTTTGTCTTCTGAAAGTTCATTTTTAATCCCACTTCTTTACTCTTGTCGGCAAGTTCCTGGATCATACTCTGCAACTCTGATGGGGTAGTTGCAAAATTGACTACGTCATCAGCAAAACGAAGGTGGGTTAGATAATCTCCATTAATCTTTATCCCTTTGTTTTCCCAGTTCAGTGATTGAAAGACATTTTCCATTGTGGCACCTAAATGATCCGCTGATTTAGGGACAGCACGCCATTTTGTCCTCAAATCAGTGTTCCAATATCTTAGCCAAACCATTAATTTTGGGGAAAAACCCATCGGTTTTTAACTCCTTTCTTGTGTGATTTCTAAAAAATATCAGTATAGCTGCTAGGTCTCCAGAATTTTGCGTCTTTTCCCGATTTTCTGCCATTTTTTTTTTTTTTTCTGATTTATAATGCCATTTTCAAATCCCCCAAGATGCTAGTAAAAGTAATTGTGTTTTTTCAATCCTATATTAAAAAAGGTTCTCTTTTGTTCCTTTTCATTATTTTTATTATGCTACAAGAGAGTGCCTTCTACCAGATCCAGGAAGTCCGGTAAGAGCGCGAAATGAGTAAGAGGTCGCGAAAGTCAAGGAAAGGTTACAACAAAGCTCCGCCGTTTTTTTATTTCGTTTCCTGATTATGTTCCCCATTTTCAAAATTTTCCCGAGATCATGTGCCTCATTTTTTATTTCAAAAGAGCGACTTCATACTTTTTTTAAAACAAAAAATTTTAATAATGCATGTTTTTCTGTTCCTTGCAGTTTTTTTTTCAAATTCAATTAATAAAGTAAGCAATTTTGCCCCGTCTTCCTTTTTTTTAAGCGAAATTAAATTTTTTAAAAAAATTATACTTAATCTGCCCATGATAGAATCGACTCCATTTTCATGGCTCGCAAAATTGTTTTCATTCCCGTTGCTCATTTTAGTTACGATTTTTGTAATTTAATTAAGCTTAGAATGTTTTCTCATTACTTAGTCCCTTTCTTGCTATACTAGGACAAGCCGGCAACGGTAACTTGGTACAGTTGGCAAATTTTGAGCGAAGCTATTGCAAAATCTAAACTCATTAAGGCGTTTATTATAAATTCTGAAAAACGAACGCGTAAAATTTGACTTCCAGAACAAAAGTACGAAACATCCAAAAACAGAAATACCTAAAATTTATCAAGAACTACTTTCCTTCACGTTGGTTGTGATCAGGTCGCATGTAAACAAAGCGGAAAGACACACTCAGATCAGGAACCACGTCTTTCATTTTGTATCGCAAAAGACAGACACACATACACAAACTTCCTTTTATTATTATAGATTTACGCAAGTATTAAGTTAACAGACGGAGTCTTTCTATTCGTTTTTCAATTCAAACGATTTTTTGTTTTTTTAATTAATGTTAGTGAGCCGACTTTTGTGAAACGCTTCAAGTAAAAGGCCATCTACACTGTTGGCCACCCAAAATGCAGCACCAAGAAGGACACGAGATACCAAAGCCAGATTTACTGGACACATAACAACAGATACAAAGATGAAACGATTGAGCTTACAGGCCCGTGCGACTTGCGGAACACGCAGACATCAACAGTTCGTGTGGCCCCCATGGCTGCCAATAACGGCCGCTACACGCCGCGGCATCGAACGAAAGAGGCTTTGGATGTGGGCTTGGGGTATGTCGGTCCCGGCTGCTTCCACACGTTGCCACAGTTCATCAGGCGTAGCCGCGGGTGGTGCTTGCCGGGCCACTCGGTTGCCGATCAGCGACCAGACGTGTTCGATGGGCGACATATCGGGAGAACAGGCGAGCCACGGCAGCAGTGACACCTGGCGGGCCGAGAAGAATTGTTGCACGATGCGTGCCACGTGCGAGCGCTCATTGTCCCGTTGAAACGTGGCCGCTGGCAGGTCCTGCGGGTAAGGGAGGACTACAGGGTCCAAAACGTCGGAGATGTAGTGGCGGCTGTTGAGTGTACCGGCGATGCGTACATGCGGGATGCGGGTGTCATATCCAATTGCGCCCCAAACCATAACGCCAGGCGACGGACTGGTATAGCGATCGCATAATGCATGCGTCATACAGTCTTTCGCCGCGGTGCCTCCACACGCGGATCCGACCATCGTGGTGTTGCAGGCGGAAGCGGGATTCGTCGGAGAAGACAATGTCGTGCCATTCCGTAATCCAGGTGCGGCGTTCAACAGCCCACTGCCGCCGCACTCGCCGGTGGTGTAACGTCAGTGGTAATCGGAGCAATGGGCGCCGTGCGACAAGTCCCCGCTCCTGCAGACGACGTCGAACGGTACGTGCTGAAACAGGTTGTTGCGCAACACACCCTAATTCCTGCGCTAACGTTCGTAATGTGGCGGTGCGAACCGTCAATGCCCGCCGCACAACATGCCGGTCTTTTCGTTCGGTGGTGTGCCGCGGCTGCGGCAATCGCTCACGTCGGTCCGTCCGTCCCTCCTGCACTCACCGAATCCATACTCGCCTCACTGTGGCTGGATGTCGTCCCACACGGGCGTCGATGTCTCGGTACAATAAACCGCTGTCGCGATAAACCACTATTCGTCCTCTGTCGAACTCCGAAATGTGCTGGAATGACTGCCGTATTCTGCGACGAGGCATCAGGAAGCTTCCCACGCACAGGTCCGGCAGCACAGCACACTTCCACTACTTACACCACACCTTCTGTGCACCCTTCTTATAGTGCTTCTTCGTGGCGTGCCGGGCGCACATGATTTGCATATGCCATGCAATGCTAATCGTTTGCATGTCCTCTCGCGGGCGACGCATGCTGCGAACTTCAGGCCAATCGGATGCTTCCTTCTTGGTGTTGCATTTTGGGTGGCCAGCAGTGTACATAGGCCCTCAAACAACGCACAAGTATCGCCGTTTCCGAAATGGAAGCACCAACTCTTCACTGTCCCACAATATGGCCTACCATAAACTCTAGAAAATCCTTGGTTTTACCAAATACATTCATAACTTTGAACTCAATTTAAATACCAACGTCCTATATACACTAATTTAGTCTACAAAATATTCTCCTTCTTGTTACTCCATTATCGGTTGTAACTCTCTTTGAATAGGAGTGTCGTAAACGGTCCAGTCACATTATTGTGACCATCAGCTAATATCCAGAGTAACCGCCGTGTGCAGCGCGGACGGTAGCTAGACGGGCTGGGAGTGACTCAAAAATGTGCTGGAAGGTGTTCACAGGTATGTAGAGCCATGCTGACTGCAGTGCATCTGACAGCTTCTGGAGTGTGCGTAGTGGAGGATGCGTAGAGCGAACAACACAATCGAGGTGGTCCCAAAGATGCTCAATTGGATTTAAGTTTGGGGAATTAGGGGGCCAGTGAAGTACTTTGAAATCTTCATGTTGCTCTTTCAACCACTCTCGGACATTTTTAGCTGTGTGACACGTTGCATTGTCGTTCTGCAAGATTCCATCCGCCCGAAGGAAGACAATCAGCATGTATGGGTGTACGTGGTCTGCAAGGGTGGTTTCATAATGAATTCGGTCCATAGTGTCTTCCACAGGTATGAGTGGATCCAGGGAATGCCCCGAAAACTTTCCCCAGACCATAACGTTGGCCTTACTAGCTTGTATTCTGCAGCAATGGTTGAAGAGCGTTAGTTCTCCGATGTTTCTTGCCTTATACGCCAACGTTCATCCATTCGATGAAGCAGAAAACGTGAGTGATCGGAGAAAGCAATCCTTTGGCAATCAGCGGAGGTCCAATTCCTATATTGACGTGCAAATGTAAGCCTTTTCTGCCGATGCACCTTCGTTAACATAGGTATAGTGACCATCCGTCTGCATCGGGACCCATACGCAGCAGGGCTCGCTGAACTTTCGTTTTAGACACTTCCGGTAGCCCCCTGGTTCATTCGGCCAGTGAGTTGCTCCACTGTAGAGTGTCGATCGGCCCTCACACACCTTCGCAGCCGACGTTCACCTCTCACATCAATGACACGTGGTGCTCGGCAGTTTGCACGTTGCTTATTCGCAATGGTGCCATTTCTCCAATCACGATGCACTTTAATCACAGCAGCACGCGAGCAGTTCACAAACTGCGTTGTTTCAGAAATACTGCCACCCTTGGCCCGAAAGCCGATAATCATCTCTTTTAGCAAATCTGATTAATCGCTCCTTTTATCCATGACAGCAACGAGTGATATGTTTTCAGAATGCCTACAGCACACCTTATATATCCTCCACGCAGCTCACGACACGGGCCTTCTTTCATTGGCTACGCGCTGTTGACGTCAAAAATAGGAAGTGGTCACAATAATGTGACTCAACTGTGTATATTTGTGTGTTGTGTTTCATGCAACAGCATGTTTGTCCTGAATTACAATAAATTTTTCCATACCTTTGTATCGAACACTCCTATTTTGCATAGTTTAATATACAATATTTGAGTTTGCAGATACTTTTAAGTGCCTTTTTACTGACTTAAGTAATAGTTTTCTTTCCCCTTAGAGAGGAAAAATTAATCATCATGTTTTACAAATTTAAGAAATTATATTCTCCTTTTGCAGAGTGTGTTGTCTCTTAAGGTGAGCTCTGGAACTTTGGAAGAAAATACCTATGAACTTCTGATATCATCCTTGCCAAATCTGGAGAGTATTTGTTTTGATGATCATCCATGTGTTGGCATCTATGAAGCAATAGGGAGGAACTGCCCTCTTCTTAAATCCATAGAAATGGATCTTGATTACGATGTCTTTAGTGAAGACGAGCGTGATGGCATTTCTTTCATTCTGCAGCACTGTCCGTGCCTTGAGACCTTGCAGTATCCTGACACAATTGGAGTGTTGTATGCAATTCATAAAAGTGATCTGCTTTTGATAAAGGAAGAGCAATCAAGCACTTTAAAACAATCGAGGAAATACTTATTAACCCATCTATCTTCCAGTCGCAGGGACTATCCTTTAGATGACGCGTTGGAAGCATGTGCTACGATGTCCCCACAAGTGACACATTTATTTATAGATGAACTGTACAGCAATGAAGAGCTTGAAAGGGTCTCAAGTTTCAGTCTATTAGAAAATATAAAAATCAAGGAGATTTATGATGAAATCACCAAGAGTTGTTTTAACCAATTTCTTATGTTAATGGGAAATAAGCTTACCAGCTTGGAAATGCCTTATGCATTGTGTCTGTCGGTGGTGACTTTAATCGAATCTTGCCCGAAGTTACAGTTGCTGAAATTTCGTGGTGACAGAAGACGCACGGTTAGTGAGAGGCACAGTGCACTGTCCTGCAAAGCCAGTCTTCCTCATCTGAGAAGTCTCGAATTTTCATTTTTCTACTTTAAGGACCAAGCAGCCGCTGATAATTTACGTTTGCTTCTGGCAGCTGCCAAAGGTGTTAAAAAACTTAGTCTATACGGTTGCACCGGTCTTACAAATGAGCTTGTTAGAAGATTGGAACTGTATCACATTCACGAATTGGACGTGGGATGTTCGGATATTTTGGGTGATTCTCTTAGAGAGCTCCTGCTGCATGGCAATCTTAAGAAACTTAACATCGAAGACTGTAAGAATATAATTATCAGTGACTACTTCAAATTAACTAAATGTTTGTCTTATGAGCAGAGGAATATTGTTCACATAAATTGGGCAAAGCGGAGAAGTTTCATGAAAGAATGTTTTGTTACTTACAGACAGTTCGTATGCCAAAGGGATCTGACAAATGTTGCTTGAAGATTGTCATAGCCCTAGTAGAATTACCAAGTGAGACAGCTCCCACCTAAAATTCCTGATTTTCGAAAAGTGTTGCATATTTTTAAAGTGCATAATTCACTTGTGTTTTCGAAAAGTGTTGCATATTTTTAAAGTGCATAATTCACTTGTGATAGTAAACTAGTATTCTTTTCTCATCACTTTTGTTTTGTAAAAGTAGTTAAGTCATTGCTCATAAGGAAACACAGAAAAATTTCAACATGTGCGGGGAATGAGTGCGCTGTTAGATCAGGTATACCATTTAATAGACAACTACCTCGATAACAAGCAGGTTTGATGTGCAATATCACTGAAATCAATCAAAAATAAAATATGTACAAGTTGTAGTTAGTAAGGTTAAACGAGAGAAAGAGAGCACACATGTATCCACCACAGGATCGTATATAGAATTCTGGGGGACGGAGGGGAGGGTTTAACAAAAAATTGAACTTTTTCAAATCCATCAGGACAAAATAAAATGTAACTGAAAGTAGAAAAAAAAATTAAAGCATTATTTTCTAATGTAAGTCGTAGTTTAATAAAAAGAAATTAGACACTTTGTGGGGCAAGGCGCTTGTCACCCCCTCAAAATATGCCCCTGATCCACCAGATGGATTATCAGCATGTTATTATTCTCACTCATACTGACCTACTGAGATTGAAAGAAATGCGAACGTTAGCTTGTTGGACACATGTCCGTTATTTTCATGAGAACAGTATTGTGTGTGGGGGTTGGGGGTGGGGTAGAAATGCCAGATATCAATACAAGCCGGGAGATATATATAATGAGCAATTCTCTCATACAATGTATGTCAATAAAGTTCGATGAATGCAGTGTAAAAATTAACTATAGATAATATTTAAGAAAACTTCAAATATTGGGTTGATTCATAAGTCCATGCCGTTTTATTTCACAAGTATTTCCCAGGTCATTTGTGACGATGCAGATGGCCAGTTGTATATCAAAATGTAGCCTGTAATATCGTGTATCTAAATTATACTGCGTTGTGTGATTGTGGCTAATCTTTTTTTTTTTTTTTTTTTTTATCAGGTCCGGAAGCATGGAGTATCAAGTAAAGAGGAATGAACATTTCCGACATCTGCTCCTCTACGAGTTTAACAAGGGATCCACAGCCGCCGAGGCTACTCGACAAATTTGTGCTGTGTATGGAGAGGATGCTATTGCACCGAGGACAGCCCGCAAATGGTTTGAGCGGTTCCGAGGTGACAATTTGGACCTCAACGACTCTCCACGCTCAGGTCGTCCATCTCACTTTGATGAGGATCGTTTGAACCATCTCATCCACTTGGATCTGCGTCAAACCACTCGCGAATTGGCCACTTAGATGAACTGTGATCAGGCTACAGTGGTGCGAGACCTGGAACATATGGGAAAGGTCCAGAAATTAGGGTCTTGGGTGCCTCACACTCTCACCGAGTACAACAAGAATCATCGTGTTGCCATTTGTGGTTCCTTGCTCGCCCGTTATCGCGAATGTTCTTAGCAACACAAACCCTTTCTGTCACGTATTGTTACTGGAGATGAAAAGTGGTGCCTGTACGTGAATTTCAGGCATTGGAGGGAATGTTTAAGCCTAAACAAGACACCCACACCACGTCTAAAACATTACCTTCATTCTGCGAAGATAATGTTGTGTATCTGATGGGACATGGAAGACATCATTCACTGGGAATTGCTGCCGAGGAATCGGACTATCAACGCTGCACTCTAGTGTGAGCAACTCCGCCGTGTGGAAGGAGCAGTTCGGCAGAAACGGCCACATCGGCGCCACGGATATCTTCTCCAACATGATAACGCACGCTCTCACAGTGCAATTATGACCAAAATGGCCATTCAGGACATGAAATGGGAGATCCGGCCTATTCCCCAGACGTCGCCCATTCAGACCATCACCTGTTCCGATCTCTGTCGAATACACTCCGTGGCAGTACGTTCAACAATGATGTTGATCCCCACAATTTCCTTCATGATTTTTTCGCAGCAAAACCTGCACGGTTTTTTTCAAGAATGGCATTGCAGACTTATCCAGACGTTGAGACACCATCGTGAACAATGGGAAGGGGGGGGTACATAGTTCATTGATTCCGTTTTCCCTTCTGATGTAATACATTCCCGTAGTGCTGCGAAAAAAGGCATGAACTTATGCATCAACCCAATATTATCTATTGTTAATACATCTGTATGAGATAATTGCTCATACAAATGTATAGTTTTTAAGAAAACTTTAAATGTTAACTACTGTAGATACTTAAATACTAACTATAGATTATTTTGAACTTACTGTACTGGCCTTCAAAATAATCCCACCTTTCCCCGGAATCGTATTCTTTTGACACCATTTGTGAAACTGCTGGTACCTACAGGAAAAGACCTTTTTTTTTTTTCTTTTTTTTTTTTTTTTTTGTCGTCTGCAGCTGTGTCATCACGTTCACTTCAATGGTCCCAAATGTCTGCCGATCTCTTCTCTTTCAGTGCTAATTTCATCCCAGGAAACAAAACGTAGTCTGCCGGTGCAGGAACGGGTGAATACTATGGATGATTCAACGCAGCTAGAATTATTTCATGTTGGTTGTTTGATTCATTTTTGCCCCTTTAACATGTGCCTACCTCAGCTGACATGACATCCTTCCTGTGCCACACCCTTTCTCATAGGTCTGTGACAGTCACAGACATGTTTGCTAAAATGTACAATACAAATTTGGAAGATGTGACAGTCACAGACATGTTCGCTCATTTACTTGACTGCATTGTGGAATTTACCGCACCGTTCACATCCTTTCTTTTTTTCACGTTATGAACTTTACTGACACACTTTGCATGTCATTAAGGGAGAGTTCGAACTTTACTGCATTCACCGAACTTTACTGACACACTTTGAATGTTATTAAGGCAAGAGTGCTGTGAAATAAAGTGTCAGGGAAATGAAAGTTTACTGGAGATTCATTTTAATTTTTTTTTCTTCCTGGTGTTCATAGAGACAGCAAAGAGGGTGAAAGTTAGTTGCTTAGTGGTCTAAGAGACAACCTTCTGTTTCTTGTGTTGTCCTGTCTGGGTTAAAATCCGTTTTAAGACATTGCTGGTGGGCATGCCTATTCCTCCATCACAGGAAATAACTATCTGCTTAAATTACACATACCACCACTTTTGTAAAGACACCCTCAAGCTTACAACATTCACCAAAGAATAGGTGCACCAGTTTTGTGGTGAAACCCAGTAGGTCTAAAGACTCTTGAGGCTAAAGGAAAGGTTTCTGTAGTTATGTCTTTCATACAACCTGTATTTATTCTGCAACATAATATAAACTGAACTTTCTTTGAAAGTAAACTCTAGATTTTCAGATGTGAATCCGTTTATTGGTTTAAATATGACATGGATGTTAAGTCAGATAATATCCGAAAACTTTTTTGTCGTCCTGGAGCGGGAATCGAACCAGCGTCTCCCGGATAGCGCCTAAGTATGCTAACCACTACACCACCCAGAACGACAAAGTTTCGAATTTCCGATTAATTTGAATACAACCATCACAGGATTTTCTAGTCGAAGTAACCGGCATTCATATACAGCGAATCTGTAGGTTTTCATTTATTCCTGTGATTGCCCGGAGACGCCGAATATCAGTGAATGAAATACGGTATTACACCATTGTACAATACAAATTTGGAAGATGTTAATCCGTTTATTGGTGTAAATATGACATGAATGTTAAGTCAGATAAAATCCGGGGATTACACCATTGTATTGTACAATGGTGTAATCACGTATTTCATTCGTTGATGTTCTGCGCCTGCGGCCAATCACGGAAATGAATAAAAACCTCCAGATTCACTATATATAAAGACCGGTTGCTTCGACTAGCGAATTCTGTGTTGGTTTTATTCAAATTAATCGGAAACTTGGTCGTTCTGGGTGGTGTAGAGGTTAGCATACTCAGGCGCTATCCGGGAGAAGCTGTTTCGATTCCCAGGACGACGAACTTTTCGGATATTATCTGATTTAACATCCATGTCATATTTACACCAATAAACGGATTTAACATCTTTTAAATTTGTATTGTACGATGGTGTATTTCATTCATTAATATCTTGATGTTGTGGCTTATTGATGTAGAGAGAACTCATTTTTAAGATTTAATTTAATAGGATGTTTGGGATTCAGTGAGACAACTGATCTATTTTCAAGAGGTAATTTGGATAAATTGTTTATCAGCACTACAGATACCTGGTTCTATCGATGTAGTTCAAGAAGTACTATCGGGAAGCGCAGGTTTATAGCCATTTTTATAAAAATTAACACCTACATTCTTTTAACTGACCAATAAAGTATCTTAGAAAAATATGTGACTTAGCACCCCGGTTTGAGATGCATGTTGGAATGCAATTTGCATTTAATGATATAATTTACACTAATTTGCAATTTACATTTAATTTTACGTAGTATATTTATTTATAAGTATCAACTGTTACAGATACTTTTAAATTTACTCCACATGTGGAGCTCATTGCAATTCTGATGAATCTTTGAAATGCATACCAGCAATCTCAAACAAGGTAAGAAAGTATTTGTGAATATTGTGTCAGTTAGGTATTTCACTGATAATCTGATAATAGTAGCTTTTTATGTTTCTTTATATCTTATAACTTCTAAAGAGTCACTAGATATTTTATGTCATAGTTGGGGATCCATGAAATAGTTCAGTAATGATGAAATTCAGGACAAAACCTAAATTTTTAAATCTTAGGGAGATGTCAGTGGTTTTTTTTTTAAGGTGTCATATACATGAAAATTAAAAAGGAATGTTTCTGGAGACATACTGCACAGTCGCAAGCCGCTTTGCGATAATGCAAAGTCAAGATATAAGTAGCTATGGTGGCTGGCTTCCTAGCTGCAAGAAGAAACACTGTTCATTTCTCATCGTGGATTTGAATCCAACACCAATATTTTGGGTTCATCAGAAGTATCCACTAGATCATAGACTAACATAATACTGATATAAAGTAAAAATAATTGTGAAAGTTTTCTTATGCGTGCAGATTTTTTTATGATATTGAATCATTCGAATACATTGGTAGTAAAACAGTTGTTTCCAGAATAAATACGAGGGTTGTACCAAAAGAAATGCAAAAGTGGGCATAACTTTTTTATTAACTGACAGAGGTCGTGCAAATTGCACATGTTGGTAGAGAAACTCTTTCTCTATACAAAGGTACTACTCAACATAGTCTCCATCACAAGCGATTTATTTGTGCCATCGTTGAACCAAACTCTCGATTCCTCTTTGAAAAAATTCGGGTATGGACTGTTGTACCCACTTCTTCACAGCCTCTTTCACCTCGTCTGTGTCATCAAGTCGTTGTCCCCGGAGACTGTCCATTATACCGAAAAGGTGGAAGTCGGAGGGTGCCAGATCTGGGCTGTACGGTGGAGAGGGACCGCCGACCAGCCTAATTTGCTGATCGTCTGATTTGTTGCCAAAGATGTGTGTGGTCTCACATTGTCATGGTGAATGTGCATCCTTTTCAGATTCTTGTTCGGTCTCTTCCTCCTTATGGCTTCTCTAAGCTTCTTGAGTGTCTCAATGTACCGCTCGCTGGTCACGGTACGTCCACGTTCCAGAAAGTCCATGAGAATGACATTCCTGTCATCCCAAAAAACAGTCCCCATGACTTTCTGTGCTGATCGCTAGCTTTTGAACTTGTTAGGCCTTGGTGAAGAAGTGAGACGCCATTCCATAAATTGATTCTTCGTTTCCGGATCGTAAAGATACACCCACGCTTCATCCCCCGTCACCAGATCGCAAAAAAAAAAAAACGTGTCTTCATTCGCTTCAAACGCTTCTAGCAGATCAGAGCAGACTTTTCTCCTTTCAAATCAGGTGTCAACTGCCGAGGTACACACATTGCACACACTTTCCGATACCCTAAGTCTTCCACCATCTTCTGTATGGCATTGTGACCACAGTCCAGTTGTGCAACAAGCTCACGGATTGTGACTCATCTCTTCGCGAGAATCTATTCATCCACTTGCTGACGATTCGTGTGAGTTGTAGCAGATGATGGTCTCCCACTGAGTGGTTTGTGCTCAGTTCAGGTTTACCCTTCTTTAAACTTCATCCATCTGTGCACATTGCTCATGTCAGTAGTGTAATCTCCTTAAACATTCTGTAATTTTCTGTGGATGTCGGAGAGGCTGCACCCTTCTTTCGTCAAGAACTCAATGACGGCACGTTGCTTCTGCTTGGGATCCATTATTTACTTGTAATGAAGAAGAATGGTTACTATAGAGGAAGAGTTACTCTACCAACATGTGCAATTTGAACGACCTCTATCAGTTAATAAAAAAGTTATGCACTCTTTTTGTATTACTTTCGGTAAAACCCTCGTAAAAATGAACCAATTTTACGACAATTTTTTTCTCCAAGAACCCACCCACCCAAGGTGTTTCTGCATTAAATAAAACTTGTTGTCTGGTTCTTTGATGTCATGAAAAAGAATGTACGTTGGCAGAAGTTATGTGAAACTAATGAGTTCTGATTTTCAGTGCATTGTTCATGTCCTACCCCCCCCCCCCCCAATCACGCATTCACAATTCACCATGGAATGCATTCATTCACTATTACGATGCGTTTTGAGCACTGTGAAGCTAAGACTCACCATCATAAAATGAGGCTAATTGTTGATATTTGAAACTATTTTGTGTTACAGACATTAATTAATTCTCTTTGCTGTTGCACTCCCATAGACTAGCAAAGGAATTATACTGAATTTTTGCTTGGAAGTGACCTCCGTAAGATGCACTAAAAAAAGAAAAACAAATATTCTTTCCTTCATGTCGTGAAAGATACTGTACACTGACAATAGTTATGTGCAACTATTGTGTTACTGTTGCATTGTGTCCCTCATGCTTCTCCACCTCCGAAAAAAATTTCAAGATAGCTTTTTACTATAACTTTTCACTTTGCATGGTATTTCAAAATATATTTTTTTTTTTTTTTTTTTTGTGCATATGTTGTTTTTGAAGTTGACTTTAGATGACAAAAACATTCTGATAACTAGCTTTCAAACAAAGTGGCTGCCAACAACGCTTTTGCAGACCAGGTGAATGTACATAGAAAAGCAAAGCTACCTAGAAGAAATTATCAACGACATAATGGCTGTCTTCCTAAAGAATATCCATTTAGTAATTAATTTCTGTAATAAAAATGTATTAAATAAAACAATTTTTCCAGAAAGAATTCCCAAGTTATTGAAAAAGTGCCTCTCCTTGAAAAAAAAATAGTCATTAACAATCTCTAACAATGTCAACTTATTTCATTTTAGGTGTATTTCTTGTAGTCTACTTTATTGTTAACGAGGAACTGAAAAACAACTGTACTTAAAATAGTAAAACTAATTTTGAAGATGACAATCCGTTTTTGGTGTAATTGTGACAAGGATGACAATCCGTTTTGGGTGTAATTGTGACAAGGATGACAATCCGTGTTTGGTACAATTGTTTCAAATATTATCTGACTTACCATCCTTGTCACAATTACACCAAAAACGGATTGTCACCTTCAAAATTTGTATTATATGGTGTAATATATAATACAAATTTTGAAGATGACAATTTATTTCATTCATGATAGTAAAACTATATTACAAAGGCCGTTGCATAAAAGCTGACAGTAATTTTTTTTTGAGTTGGCAACAGTGCGAAGGGAAAAATAACCACGCAGACGACTGACTGAATTAAGAAAGTATCTATGGCAACAGTTATTAGCCGTGGCCAACGATTCTGGTTGTGTTATTGCGCAGTTATTTAAGGTACGTCTGCATTTCACCATACAGCTATGGAGCTGAGTGATTCAGAGTTAAGAAGTGAAATGCGTTGTGCGATAAAATTTCGCTCCTAGGCCTGGTCGACATGAAAGTGTTGTTATGGAGCTTATGCTTAACACTGTTTGAGCAATCCTGCAAGAAGATCGACGAATGACGTGTGAAGGCATAGCGGCGTCAACTAATATTTCAAAAACGTCGGCATTCCGCATTCTACGCGGCAAATTACTGCTGCATCGTGTTTGTTTCAGATGGGTACCTCATCACCCGACGAGAGAACGATTGTTAGCCAGAGTTCAGGTGTGTCATGAGAGAAAACAAATGATTGCAAAGGATCTAAACTTTCTAAACACCGTAATAACTGCCGATAAAACATGGATCCACTATTTTGACCCCTTCACGAAGCGGGCAACGAGTGTCTGGAAACGCACAGGCTCGCCTCGTCCGAAAAAGTCCGCCAAACCAAATCAGCTGGGAAGGTGATGATAATTTGCTTTGATCATAAAGGTGTAGTCTACCAGCATGCCGTTCCTCCACAAATTACTGTCAATGCTGAGTATTACATTTCGGTCTTGAAGCGTCTGCGACGACACATATCGATTAAACGTCCGGAACTGCATGGTGGGCAATTTAGACCCCACACCATGATAACGCCCGCCCACATGTGGCTGCTTGTGTTCAACAGTTTCCTATGAAATGCAGTATTGAAATCATGCCACAGCCTGCCTACAGTCCTGACCTTGCCGAGTGCGATTTCTGGTTGTTTCCAACAATGAAGGAGAAGTTCCGTGGCTCAAACATCCAACACAGATGCTGAGTTTATTCAAGCTGTACAGGGGTTGCTGAAGAAGCTTCCACAAAATGCCTTCGCCACTTGCTTTGAAAAGTGTACTGAACGATGAGACCATTGCATACCACTCGAGGGAAGATACTTTGAGAAAGAATAACATATATTTTGCTGTACCTATATAATAAAAATTCAAAGCTGTCGAAGCTCGGTAAAATAAAGAAAGAAATATCAAAGCTGTTGAAAATTACCATGTAAAATTACCGTGCTTCGACAGCTTTGAAAATTTTTATGTACATCTCAGCATGAAATACCTTTAATCTTACATTGCTAAACCTATATTTCTTTATTTTGTGTGATTTTACTCTCAGTTTTTATGGAACGGCCGTTGTAGTAATCCGAATTTTTTGGCGTAAAATAGAATTCAAAGTTTCGAAGCTTTTACACCTCAACCAGATGGCTTCTTGAAGGAGGGTGGACAATCAGTCTGCCTTCGTTGAAAAAGTCATCTGGTTGATATGCGAAAGCTTGAAAACTCTGAAATCTACACTCAATGGACCAAAACATTAGAGATACTTACCTAACAGCGTGTTGTTTCCCCTCTAACGAATAACAGCCCGTACACGCTTCGATCTGTTATTCCGCTTCACCACATCCCAGAGAGCTTCCACAGGGTTTTAAATTCGGGGGGCTTTGGGTGCCACTGGATGGTTCCAAACTCAGATGAGTGTTCCTCGAGCCATGCCTGGGTGGTTGCGGCGCGATGGGGAGACGCATTGTCCTGCTCAAACAGACCATCGGGCGCAGGATGTGCAAAGGCCATGAAAGCGTGTAAGGGCTCAATCAGCACATGCTGGTAGTGCGCAGCGGTTCAAGACCTCTCCAAGCACACTAAGGGACCTAATGTGTCCCATGAAAAGGCTTCCTAAACCATCGTAAAACCACCACCACCGCATTGAATAGAGCCGACATTCCACGACAGGGCTATGGCTTCAAGCTGTCGAAGCCACATGCACCTTCCCGTCAGCTTGGTACAGCTGAAAACGGAGGTTCATATGACCACACAACGCAATGCCGTTTTGCAAAGGTCCAGTTTTGATGTTCCCGGCACCAGGCGACGTGTAATATCCGATAACGAGCAGTGAACAATGGTACACGAGTAGGGCTTTGGCTTCCGTAGCCTAGGGTATGACGCATGCGCGCTACCGTTTGCTCGCACAGACCATCGGGCGCAGGATGTGCAAAGGCCATGAAAGCTTGTAAGGGCTCAATCAGCGCATGCTGGTAGTGCGCAGCGGTTCAAGACCTCTCCAAGCACACTAAGGGACCTAATGTGTCCCATGAAAAGGCTACCTAAACCATCGTAGAACCACCACCACCACCGCATTGAATAGAGCCGACATTCCACGACAGGGCTATGGCTTCAAGCTGTCGAAGCCACATGCACCTTCCCGTCAGCTTGGTACAGCTGAAAACGGAGGTTCATATGACCACACAACGCAATGCCGTTTTGCATAGGTCCAGTTTTGATGTTCCCGGCACCAGGCGACGTGTAATATCCGATAACGAGCAGTGAACAATGGTACGCGAGTAGGGCTTTGGCTCCCGTAGCCTAGGGTGTGACGCATGCACGCTACCGTTTGCTCGCTGACGCTGCTTGGCCCTCCTACATTTAACCTGGATGCGATTTTCACCGCCGTTGCCAAGTGGTCAGTCTGTATGAACCTGGATAGTCTATGTCGACCCCGGGTAACAATAGCGTGTGGCTGGCCACCGCTTGTTGGGCGTGATGCGCATATAAAGGTGTGCCTCTTTCGCAGTGATTTTCAACTACTTCGTTGCATCCACATGCTATTTCAGCGGTATTAAGGAACCCAATGCCAGCCATAAGACTAGACCATTGCACTGCCTTCACCAGCTTATACATTTTTTAAAGCTAGGCAACTAAGATTCATGTTTACTATCATTTAGCTAAGTATTTGGTTGGGCGCAACAGCCTTGGTGACCCGGGAAACTTCCGCCAAGAAGACACGTTTTGCTACACACACTGAGTTAGATTTGCATTAGGAACACCCCCGCTTTACATATTCGGAGCCATGACAAAGTACCACGTGATATCAACGTCACGTGCGGCTACCATAAATTGTGCGGACCTATCCTCTGTATGTAATCAGTAAACGTTTACCAGTAATGGGGAAACGTGGCGACGTAAGTCAATTTGACCGCGGCCAGATAGTTGGGGCCTGGAGTGCAGATACTAGTATTTTGGAAACAGCAGCACTTGTTGACTGCTGCCGTACTGTGTCATAAAGAATGTACCAGGACTGGATTAACCATGCACAGACATCCAGTGGAAGAATTCACGTTGGTCAAACACGCACGGTTGATCCTGGAGGTGAGCGTCTAGTGTAATGACTACTATCTCAGTAAAGATGGGCGAGAGTCACCCACCAGTACAACAGCGGTGCAATTTAACCCTTTTTCACAT
Organism: Macrothele yani; assembly: GCA_039090855.1. Lineage (NCBI taxonomy): Eukaryota > Metazoa > Arthropoda > Arachnida > Araneae > Macrothelidae > Macrothele > Macrothele yani. Next base: position 128,037,174 of record CM076989.1, on the reverse strand, counting down.
GCACCATTCGCCGTACCTGCTTCGCCTAGGGTTCCACAGCCGGATACCCACGATGACATCCAGTGATCGCAAACAACGCCTCGGATGGACCAAAGAATGTCAGCGATGGGTCCACGACAGATGGAAGAATGTCTGGAGTGATAAGTCCCGTTTCCTGCAGAAAGTTTTTCCTTGCAAGCCCTAGGTCCGTTGGTTATCATCCCACAAGCACTAAATGGTGGACGCTACAGGGATCTCTTAGCCAACCAGCTCAATCCATATCTGGAGGAGGTTTACCCAGAGTGCAGTGCCATCTTTCAACAGGGCAACACGCCGTGTCATCAGGCTCGTACAACTACTGAGTGGTTGGAAGAACACGACAACGAATTGGTCATTATGCCTTGGCCCCCAAACTCCCCTGAGTGTAACTGTGGGATATGGTAAAGCGAGGTGCGAGAACTGCTAATCCTCCACGGAATCAACGTGAACTGACGGAGCTGCTGCAAGGGACATGGGTCAAATTACGTATGTAGGATGTTCGACATCTCATAGAATATGTTCCCAGGCGTCTGGGAGCTGGGCATGCAGAGAAAAGTGGACCAACGCAATATTTGTTTGGTGATCCTAATGCAAAGCGAACTCAGTGAATACTATCTATTGTTCTGTTTCTCTTTCCTGCACGCATTGTTATGTTATTTCCCACGCACAACAGCAGGTCATCGCGGTATCCATATTGGAGTCGTTCACGGTGGTCGTTAAATCTCCAAACAAACAAACAATTTTTTTCTAATTCCAAGAAGTTGCAACAGCTTGAAAATGGTGGATGTCCTTGTTTAAGAAGTCCAATCACTGTTCTTTTGCGCTTCATTCCATTTTTGTCGGGTGGCATCCGGAACGCGTCTCATTTTAAGGGGGTTCGGTAGGTTATATCTCGGCTATGCTGATTGTAACATACTGAAGACCTGTTATCTCAGGAACCACTGGAAAGAAGTGGCTGAAATTTTCTGGGGTTGTTCTCTACATACTGCTACACACTTTAACACAAGGCTTTCTTAAAATTAATTTTAGTTATCATTGTATGATTTCAATTTCAGGAACCACTAAAAACGTTGTAAAAATGAAACATAAAATGTATAAAACGGTACCAGAACATCACATCACAAAAATCATGAGTTAAAGTTTGTAGATACAAGAGACAAACCTGCGGTTCAAATTTCAAAGCTGTGTCTTTTATAGGTTCTGAGATAACGGGTCATTAATGTTCAAAAATACAACTCTCGTAAATATGCAATTGAAGTTCATTGAGCTAACGCTTACCATACAGCAGAAGATTCAGTGCATTCCAGCACCATAGGAGGGGTTATATGGTCCCTCTTCTTCATGGAACGCCTCTTCAAGCTTCCTCTTGGCACTTGCACCCTGTTGTCTAGCTTTTCTATGGAGTGTGAAAAACATACGCTCACCCCTTCTCACCCGCAGACTATCGAGCTCCGCCAGAACTGATCCAGTATTCTTGCTGACAATGATCCCAAGCTGTTGCAAAACCATGCGTGTAGATATATTCCCTTTTTTAAAGCTTAGGATGGCATCATGCACTCCAAATAACCTCAGACTACACCAATACAACAGTAAAGACACTACAGTTCGTGTGACTCTCACTAATGAAATCTATCAATTGTTGTCACGAAGCACATGCTTTTATTCGCTTGCAGCAGGATTGCCAACTTGAAACAAGAAACTTCTGTCCTTAGAACTGTGGAATATGTAGTACTATAAAAAAAAACACGATATAGCGTGAGATCAAATACCAAATGGGGGCAACGCGCGAAAAACCGCCTGACATGTACTCACATTTATGGCCATAACTTTTGTTCTATCGGCAGGATAAGTACAAATGAGGTGTCAAATTAAAGCCAATGATTAATGCAATGGAAATATACAATAATACAAAAAAATCGATTTTTGTGCCCATATTAACCTACCGAACCCCCTTAAAACGAAAGACGGATGTTCCATTCACAAAAAAATAATTTAAAAAAATGAAGATTTGATCATTTTTCCGTTTTTTCATTGATAGGATAAATTTGCGGCGACACTTATGGCAGTATTGTATCGCTTCGTGAGGCAGTGAAAGTGATTATTATTCCGAACTAAAGTCTTGAAGGATTTTCATCTGAATTTTATTTATCAGTGTACAGATTATGAAAACAAAATGCAGCTGTACTGAAGAACATAACCAACGCAGAAATTCCAGGACGTGAAAAATAAAGTACAAACAGTTAGTTGTCTTTATCTGGAACTAGCGAAACGACAGTCCTCCAATTAAGTTCGTTGCTGGCAGAAACCATTCACCTATGAAAAGAACAAAAATAGCAAAATTAAAGAAGCTTTACTTCTCTGACAGAGAACGTTCCATCAATATTTCCCAGCTTTATGCATTTTAGATAACATAAATCATCTTTTTGAATTAAAAGGCAATCCGAATATTTTTTACCTTTAATAACTCATCTAGGGTTGCCATTAATTTAATTTCATCAGTTTTTTTGGGTTTTTTTTTATTGAAGGTTTGAAATTTTTTTACTTGACCTGGTGGTACAGATACAGTGACAGGATAAGCAGACATAGTTGTACAGTATTGATAGGCAGACATAGACTGAAGAGCAATTGAATTAGAGACAGCTTGCGTTATGCAAATGTGGCGCTGTGGGCGGCCCTGTAAACGGAAACGACATGACGTATGCAGCGATCCGACAATATAAGGAGTGATGCGACGGGAAGCAGTATGGGTAAGACGAAAGAACTAAGCGCGTTTGGTCGAGGGCAAATTGTCGGGGCCCGACGAATGGGTCACTCCATCTCGGAAGTCGTGCAGGCACTGGGATTTCAACGAGCCACTCTGTCACGGGTGCACCGTGAGTACATCGAATCCGGTAAAACCATCCCTGCAAGGACCAACTGCCGTGGACAACAGCGTGTGAATGAGCGGGGTCATCGTCGGCAAGCTCGCATTGTAACAGCGGATAGACGGGTCATACTACTGACGTCACTCTTTATCATACTATTTAAGAGGTTGCAATTGGTTTACCTGATGATGCGAGGGTCGCCCTCGCGAAAGATCTTGTATCGATTTTAACTTTGTACATATTTTAATTAAACTTTTTTATATCGTGCCTAAGACAGCATTTGTTTCGGTATATATTTATTACTTCGCACGACTTCGTTCTTTATTTTGGATAAGCAAGCATTTATGCACTAAAAATTAAAAAAATATGCACTAAAATACACTCAGTGGACAAAACATTAGAGATACCTATACCTATACCTAATAGCGTATCGACCCTTCTCTAGCGCGAATAACAGCCTGTACACACTGTGGCATCAACTCCACGAGATACCGAGGGTTTCCGAAGGTAATGCCATTCATGCCTATTGTAGCATCATCCACAACTCAGGGGCGGATCCAGGATTTTGGTGAGTGTGGGGAGGGGGGGGGGAGTAAGTGTCGGAAATAACCGGGGACCTTTCTGATATTTTTTCTCAAAATGAAAAAGTGTTCTTAGTATGTTTATAAATTCTTCCAATTAATTAAGGAAAGTAATATACTTTTAAGTAATACGTTCTTTCACGAAAAATTATTCAATTTGTTATTAAAACCTAACGAATCGAAAATTTTCCTTGGTCCTGAGGAAGCCCCCCCCTCTGGATCCGCCCCTGCCACAACTCCGTCCGAGACGTCGGTACAGGATCCATGAATCTGATGTTCCGCTCCATGGCAACCCAGAGAACTTCTACAGGATTCAAAAAATAAATATACACAGTAGCTAGAAATTTAATGTACGTGAGACAAGAGCATCTGGCATTTATTGGCATGAAAACACGAGAAAAATCAGAAATAATGTAAAGCAAAATACTTACACACTGGAATCCGACTTGACAAGGACAAAGCCCACGAGACTGAAGACCACACCGCCCGCCTGTAAAAACAAATTAGGAAAATCATGCAATGCATTGATTATGATACGCTTTCCAACATAACAGAAATCATTACTCAAGTTATGAGGATAATGGCTATGGAATAAGTCTCGCTCCTGTGTTCTGACCTTTGACCCCATTTCGATGATATTCGACAGAACCGGTAAAGTATACTTCCGGAACAACATGATAAAGTTTTGTCTCAATCGAAGCATATTTACGTAAGTTATAACGCATAAGGGCCATAGAATCGATCCCGATCCTATGTCCTGACCTTTGACCCCACTTAACCCATTTTCAATAGGGTTCGTCCCCAGGTGGTCCCCTACCACATACTAACATTTCATTGAAATCGAACCATTTTTACGCAAGTTATGAAGTATAAGGGCAATGGAATGTATCCCGATCCTATGTCCTAACTTTTGATCCCACTTAACCCATTTTCAATAGGGTTCATTCCCAGGTGGTCCCCTACCACATGCTAAAATTTCATTGAAATCAAACTATATTTATGCAAGTTACGACGCATAAGGGCAATGGAATGGATCTAGCTCCTATGTCGTGACCTTTGACCCCATTTCGTCTATTTTCAATAGGATTCGTCCCCAGGTGGTCCCCTACTACATACTAATATTTTATCGAAATCGAACCATTTTTACGCAAGTTATGACGTATAAGGGCAATGGAATGCATCCCGCTCCTATGTTCTGACCTTTGACCCCACTTAACCAATTTTCAATAGGGTTCGTCCCCATTGGTCCCCTACCACATACTAAAATTTCATCGAAATCGAACCATTTTTACGCGAGTTATCGTGCGGACAGACGGACGGACGGACAAAGTTGGGGCATATACGCTTCTTCAACCTATGGTTGGAAAGCGTAAAAAAAAAGGTATTTTGGAGTTGATTAAAAGGTATAAACCTCAAGAAAGAATATAATCACAGGAAACATTCTATACTGCATGTTACATATGAAGGTATAGTAACTGTAGGTGTTCTTAAAACTTGGAGTACTTCGACCTCAGTGGTGAAAGTAAATGATCTGTTCTGAGGGAACGAAATGTTCAACGTTTCAAGTTTGGGCATGTTGAAATCAAGTTAGGGCTAATTTAAACAAGCACATACGTAACACATTTTATATGTCTGTGTGTCTGTATTTACAATACATGATCTTTGATCTTTTCTTGATGCGAAACCTTATCGCTAGGGGGCGTAAATACAGATGTCATTGAATTCAAAATATATTTTATACTATATCGTTTCTTCTAAAAATACGACTGGCAAAGTTCTTTCTTTCCCCATGTCCAAGAACGCCCCGGTGGAGCAGTGCTCTAAGCGCTGTCTTATGATTATTCGTCTGAGATGGGATCCGGGTTCGAATCCCGGTGAGGCATGGATGTTGTGTTCGTCTTACGGCACTGGCTTTATCCCTTCCCTGGAGTCAGTAGCCCTAAATTACGGTCGGGCGACTGCTTATAGACCATTGAGTTGCTCACGGTGGTCATTAAAGCTCCAATCAAAAAATAAAAAAAAAAAAAAACAGTGTAGGGAAAGAAATACAGCATCATTAAATCACTAGGTGAAAGCACTTCAATAATAACGGGGGAAATAAGGTATGAAGAATAATTTTTAATAACTTTTTTTGCGATGTCCAAATATGACAGTACGCCTCATGAACATTATTACAACAATAAAAAAAAAGTACTACGTTATACAGTTGTTACGTAACAGGCTGACATAATTCGCAGTTTCCATTCACCGAACACCTACACGAAAAGCTAAGCGGGACATGACAAATATTTTCTTTCTCAGTTGGTGCTATGGTGATGACGCCACATAATTATAAATTCATAGTCATATCAGAATAATATGACCATCTATCTAACAGTGGGAATAACCACCTTTGCCCCGGACGACAGCAGCGAGAGGGCGTGAGGCCCTGGAAGGTTGTCCGAAACACACGGGCCCATTCCGACTGCAGCACAGCACTAGATGACGTGGTTGTGGGTCCGCACGTCGAGCCTGTCGATCCAAATAGTCCCACAAGTGCTCTATGGGGTTGAGGTCGGGCTATTTCGCCGGACAAGGGAGAACGGAGACATCGCTGTCGTATTCCTGGAACCGGTCACGCACCCCCTTAGCGACGTGGCTGGGCGCATTGTTCTGTAGTAGACACCATCACCACCAGGGTAAACGTCCAACATGATGGGATGCATGTGGTCAGCGAGGATGGACAGGTAGCCATTGGCGTTCAGGAACCAATCTAGTGGTACCAGCAGTCCCAGGTCATACCAGGAAACCCATGGGTAACAGGGTTCGCTCAACTGTTATCGGGGACACGTAACTGGATGCCCCAGCGTTCATTTGCGTGGTCAATTGCTGTACTGTTGCGCGTCGATTGCTCTTAACCACTCGACGGAGATAAAGTTCTCCTCTGGGGTCGATGGTCTTTGGGGCTCCACAGTTATGACGTCGGGAGGTACTCAGTGTGCCAGCGGTCCATTCTTGGTACACCCTTACTACAGCTCCTCAACAGCCCACGAAGTTTGTTGTTTCTGAGATGTTTTCATCCTTAGCGGGGAAGCCGATGATCATTCCTTTTTGCAATTCCGTCAAATCACTGCCTGTGCCATTGTGCTCACGCTGGCCGGCCGCTTGTATCTCGTGGTGGATCTTGTCACGTGCATTCTGTGACGCGCCTGGACGGGTACACTGTTATTCCGGGGATGGTTACATTATTCTGATACGACCGTGTAAGTTTTCATTCGCTGAACACCTGAATGCAAACACGATAACTAAGCGTGTCGTCTCAAATATTTCTTTCTCAGCTGTTGCTAAGGTGATGAAGTCTCATAATTCAATCTGGAAAGCAGTTTCCATCAAAAACATTTAGAGTAGCATAAACTGGCAAACGTAATACTAGCGGTTCTGAAGCGACGGAGACTAATTGAACGTGCAGCGCCATCTATGAATGGGAGGGGGAGTTGGAAGTGCGCAGATGCCTGTTGGAAAGCAAGGATTTTTTTAATCAATTTATAATGTACTGCAGAAATTTCGTAGAAAGAATTTCGCCTATAGACCCGAGAGCTTTTTAGATGTAATTAGCTAGTGCTCATAAACGAGAAAAAACAAACAAGGGCAGGAAAATCCGAGGCTATATCTCGGCCGTCCATATACACAGAGCACAGAAATGAAAAAAAAAAAAAATGAGAGAAAGAAAACTACTAAACAGGAAAAATTTCGCGTCACATACCCTTAAATTTTAAAGGTATATCAAAATCTTAAACATTTAGAACTGTAAGATTAAAGCAAACACGTCAACAGACTAGTTACTCCGTACAATGGCGGCTTTCTATGTATGCCGGATGTAGCATGCTAAGTCTATTCTCCTCCAATTTCTTTGGTATCCATTCACTGAACACCTGCATGGAAACACTGGAAGCGTGACGTCACAAATATTTCTTTCGCGGTTGTTACTATGGTGGTGACTCTTTCCACTGCGCCACCAAAGTGGGACAAACATTCAGACAAAGCAAATTATATTGCTTGTGATTAAAAGCAATGTCCAACGATAAGGATGGGAAGCAAATGGAGTATCGTTAAATCTTTATAAAAAATTTTCTTATAACGAAACCCAAATTTGCAGTTGGCAATACTCTAACGTCTGACCCAAATCATTCTGCTCCGCAGGCGAATGCTTTCCCAATTAAGCAGCGCCGGCAAAGGCTTATCACTGCTACTTGCCGTCTTGACGTGTGCGTCACTTCTGTAGTACGTCACATCATTCTCCTGCTCCGGAGCCGAATGCTTTCCTAATTAAGCTACGCCGGCTGGGTCTTATCACTGCTACTTGCCGTCTTGACATGTGCGTGACTTCTGTAGTACGTCACATCATTCTTCTGCTCCAGAGCCGAATGCTTTCCCGATTAAGCTACGCCGATAGGGGCTTATTACTGCTATTTGCCATCTTGACATGCGCGTCACCTCTGTAGCGCGTAACGTAGTATATCCCCCTCTTGTGAAAGGGCTGGGACGGAATTCAAGGTTTCGGGATCAGCCGACAAGCGCATGCTTGAATGTCAGCTCAGTGTATAAGAAGTGGAAGAAACATCCCACAATTTTTAGGAATATTCATTAATACCTACCAGCCGATGTGTAGAAAGAACACATCGCCTGGTATTAATGAACCAGGCGATGAACCTATCGGCAAGTAGATCTACACGGCAAGTAGATCCCATTTTTCGAAGAACCACGGCAAGTAGATCTACACTGCTGGCCACCCAAAATGCAACATCAAGAAGGACACGAGATAGCAAAGCCAGATTTACTGGATACACATAACAACAGATACAAAGATGAAACGATTGAGCTTACAGGCCCGTGCGACTTGCGGAACACGCAGACATCAATAGTTCGTGTGGCCCCCATGGCTGCCAATAACGGCCGCTACACGCCGCGGCATCGAACGAAAGAGGCTTTGGATGTGGGCTTGGGGTAAGTCGGTCCAGGCTGCTTCCACACGTTGCCACAGTTCATCAGGCGTAGCCGCGGGTGGTGCTTGCCGGGCCACTCGGTTGCCGATCAGCGACCAGACGTGTTCGATGGGCGACATATCGGGAGAACAGGCGAGCCACGACAGCAGTGACACCTGGCGGGCCGAGAAGAATTGTTGCACGATGCGTGCCACGTGCGAGCGCTCATTGTCCCGTTGAAACGTGGCCGCTGGCAGGTCCTGCGGGTAAGGGAGGACTACAGGGTCCAAAACGTCGGAGATGTAGTGGCGGCTGTTGAGTGTACCGGCGATGCTTACATGCGGGATGCGGGTGTCATATCCAATTGCGCCCCAAACCATAACGCCAGGCGACGGACTGGTATAGCGATCGCATAATGCATGCGTCATACAGTCTTTCGCCGCGGTGCCTCCACACGCGGATCCGACCATCGTGGTGTTGCAGGCGGAAGCGGGATTCGTCGGAGAAGACAATGTCGTGCCATTCCGTAGTCCAGGTGCGGCGTTCAACAGCCCACTGCCGCCGCACTCGCCGGTGGTGTAACGTCAGTGGTAATCGGAGCAATGGGCGCCGTGCGACAAGTCCCCGCTCCTGCAGACGACGTCGAACGGTACGTGCTGAAACACAGGTTGTTGCGCAACACACCCTAATTCCTGCGCTAACGTTCGTGATGTGGCGGTGCGAACCGTCAATGCCCGCCGCACAACATGCCGGTCCTTTCGTTCGGTGGTGTGCCGCGGCTGCGGCAATCGCTCACGTCGGTCCGTCCGTCCCTCCTGCACTCACCGAATCCATACTCGCCTCACTGTGGGTGGATGTCGACCCACACGGGCGCCGATGTCTCGGTACAATAAACCGCTGTCGCGATAAACCACTATTCGTCCTCTGTCGAACTCCGAAATGTGCTGGAATGACTGCCGTATTCTGCGACGAGGCATCAGGAAACTTATCCACGCACAGGTCCGGCAGCACAACACACTTCCACTACTTACACCCCACCTTCTGTGCACCCTTCTTATAGTGCTTCTCGGTGGCGTGCCGGGCGCACATGATTTGCATACGCCCTGCATTGCTAATCGTTTGCATGTCCGCTCGTGGGCGACGCATGCTGCGAATTTCAGGCCAGTCGGATGTTTCCTTCTTGGTGTTGCGTTTTGGGTGGCCAGCAGTGTATTTTTACGTTCGGGTGCCAATGTTAAAACACAAATTTGCCGGTAGCGAGCACGAATGCGCCTTCTTCTGCTCCGGATCCGAATACTTTCTCAATTAAGCTACACCGCCAAGTGTTTAGTACGGTTACTTGTCGTCTCGGAATGTACTTCACCTCTGTAGTACGTCACATACTAAGGAAGGGAATGAAATGGAATATCATTAAATCATAATAAGGGACGCATTGATGTACGGGAAAGAAATGTCAATACCACCAAATCCACCGCGTGCTTCGCAGACTTGTTCTCCTCGGACCCAAATGCAGCACTCAAGCGAGTAATTAGAGCATGGACGAGCTCCACACAGGGTTTGCACTGTATTTACATCACTATTTCGCTGCGATGGAATGTTAATAACTTCAAGAGGAGTTTCCATTGAAATCTGTAAATGAAAGTTAGTGCATGAAATGAAAGCCATAATTTTACAGCAGTAAAAGTTACAAGACATTTGTTATCTATTTTCACAACAAACATGAGTAATTGAGAACACCACTTCGGTGGTAAAGAATTACATTAATGTAAAGAATAGCAATACAGCTGGTGAAACCGTACAGCAACAGAAACTTATTACTCACCCAACGAGGTAAATCTAGTGTTTTAGTGATTACATCGTAAAGAACGAATCAGAGATGGAACCGGGTCACCGGGTCAACTGGTTGACAATTTCTTGCGAGTCAAACGGGTCGGGTCAAGGCGTTTCTGACCCGATTTTGACCCGGTTTTATTTCCGTTTTATTTTTGAAAAGCGAAAAAGAAAATTTGTTTTCAAATAAAAATGCGCACTGTGGAATTTTGTGCTCAATACTGCTGCCCGCTGACAGAAAACTGATTTGTCATGCAATATGAAGGAAGAGTGTCCTTTCCTTCTGAGGGGCAATGATGAAAACAACATCCACATTTCGGAAACTACCGACTCATCATAAGCTTGTGAAAATCGATGTTGCTGTGAAACATATTCTGAAGCTTGATATGTTATCAAGAAAATAACAAAAACTGAAATTAAACATAGAAGTCAAAAATAATTCAAAAGTTTTTACTGTAATGCCATCAAACTTAGGTTGTACAGCCTTAATATTACTGCGGAAGGACTTTTTGACTCTCTCAGATGTGTTTGAAAACATGTGTAAAACAGTTAGATTATGTCTTGCAAATAACGGTGGCGCAGTGGTATAAGCGATGGCCTCTAATCATTCGTCCGTAAGGGGTCCGGGTTCGAATCCCGGTGAAGCATGGATATTGTGTTTGTCTTACAGCACTGGTTCTCTCTCTCTCTTCCCTGGAACCAGTGACCCTAAATTAGGAACGGGCGACTGCTTATGCCGCCCCGGTGGCGTAGTGGTCTAAGCGATGGCCTCTGATCATTCGTCCGAACGGGGTCCGGGTTCAAATCCCGGTGAGGCATGGATGTTGTGTTTGTCTTTCGGCACTGCTTCTCTCCCTTCCCTGGAACCAGTGACCCTAAATTAGGGACGGGCGACTGCTTATAGCCCATTGAGTTGCTCACGGTGGTCGTTAAACCTTCAATCAAAAAAAAAAAATAACGGACAGGTTAATACTTCTTGTAAGTAATTATAATATACGTTCCTATAACACATTTGTTTGTATTCCATATAACCTAAGATACCCACTGCGGAGAGACCTTTCGTGCGCCCTGTATATGTATATAGTTCAAAGAAGATTCGTCTTGGTCGGGACTGGGTCCGGGTCAAGTCAGGGTCAGGTCCGGGTCCGGGTCGGGTCCAATTATGTGATGTCCGTGTCCAAAGTTTTTGACCCGTTTCCAACTCTGAGCAAAACATTAGAGATATTATACCTACTTATAAGCGTGTTGGTCCTCCTCTAGAGCGAATAACAGTCTACATACGCCGTGGCATCGACTCCACCAGATGCTGTAGGGTTTTCGGAGGTAATGCCAGCCATTTCTGTTGCAGCAGTGTCCATAACTTGGCCCCAAACGTCGCTCTGGGATCCATGGATCTGATGTTCTGTTCCATGGCATCCCAGAAAACTACCACAGGATTTTAATCTGGGGACCTTGGGGGTGCCAATGGATAGTTCCAAACTGAGATGAGTGTTCCTCAAGCCATGTCTCGGTGGTTGCGGCGCATTGTCTTGCTGAAACAGAACATCGACCGCAGGATGTGCGAAGGCCATGAGAGCGAGTAGGTGATCAGCCAATACATGCTGGTAGTGCGCAGCGTTTAAGGACCTCTCCAGACCCACTAAGGGACCTAATGTGTTCCCATGAGAAGGCACCCCAAACCATCACAGAGCCACCACAGGCTTGAACAGAGCTGAACTTGCACGACGGAGTCATGGCCTCCTGCTGTCGACGCCATACCCGCCATCTCGGTACAGTTGAAAACGGGATTCAACGGACCATAAGACGCGGTGCCACTCTGCAGACCTGGCGTAATATCCGATGACGAGCAGTCAATAGTGGCACACGAGTAGCGCGTCGTCTCCGTTGCACAGGCTACGCAGCGTACAACGTACAGTTCGATCGCTGGACCTGCTTGGGCGTCCGACCTTTAACCTGGATGTGATTTGCGCCGCCGTTGCCAAACGGTCGTTCTGTTCGAGCTTGGATAGTCTACGTCGACTCTTCTAAAGCTCTTCAAAAGTCATTTACACCCGATCATCGCTCTTACATTATGGCATCTCTGGATGTAATCTGTTCATATCCAAACGTTCCTGTTACCTATGCTCATGAACTGATTGAAACAAAATTGATTACCGAAGGTTCTTTGTCACGTCAAACAATTCAAGGCACTATTACCGCCTTACGCGTAGTCTTCAAACGTACGTTTTTCAAATTCAATGGAATTATCTACCGCCAGCTAGATGGAGCGCCCATGGGTTCCCCTCTCTCCACTACTCGCTGATGAAATAATCTTGCAATCATTACAGGAAACAATATTGTCATAAACACGCCCAGCTCGTAGCTTTTGTATACGGTATATTGATGATATTCTTCTGTTTTGGCCTCACAACCAGTAATCCCTACTTCAATTTTCAGACTCTATGTCATCTCCCCATGCTTCAATAAAATTCACTGTGGAACTCGAACATAATTTGTCTTTACCTTTCCTCGATTACTTGTTGCAGCGCCACTCAAATTCCCAAAAATTATCATACTCAGTTTATCGTAAGCCTACTTCCTGCCAAACCATCATATCTGCATCTTCTGCCCACCCGTTATCATTTATACGTATTATCCGCCATGAACTTCTTGATACGCAGAGCTTGCACTCATTCATTCGTTCTCTCATAAATCACATCAACTTGAGTTAACCGGAATAAAATTAATAGCTCATGCACGTGGTTATTTCGAAGACCTCGTTGAAAAAACAAATCGCAAAGAGCGTCTGTTCACTCACTCAGCTCTGCAACGCCAATCTGTCAAGAATAGATTCGTGGGCTCTCTGGACTATTACCCGGTTGTCACTATAAAGCTTAAAAACATTTGAATCGGTGAATGCAGAAACAACATGAATCCAAAAAATTTCGAAAATAAATTTATTGCAGAAATATGCTTGTCTAGGGTCGACAGGTAAGGTGGGAAGAAACCACATCAGTCGCTGCCCTGTGTGGTTGCGGCAACCGCAGGTAAACTGCTTTGGCGTTAAAAAAAGATAAAAATGCCCAAGTCTGAAATGATTTTCGTACCATGCATGAGAAGCTCCCAAGGGGGTAAATGAGGTCTGTTGGTAAAATACCAAAAGAAGTTTGTCCCTCCAGCAATGAAAAATATGAACCTTTTTTCTGGTGGTTGTACGGGACAGAAACGAAATCACACAATGATTAGATTTTGCCTTGCTTGAACTGATTCGAGGCGTTTTGACAAAATTATTCATTATTTCCCGATTTCAAGGTCATTCCTTTCTCCCTAACGATAGAGATTTTGGGTCGATCAAGTAAAAAATAAAAAAATATATACGATCCGGTGTACACCCCACAGTAGTACAAAAATCTGGTTAAACAAGCCAGCAGCAAATCTCATCTGACTTCATTGAACTCTTTGGACGTTACAAATCTTGTTGGGTGGTAGATACCGATATATAAAAAAATATCCTATTGCTGTGGGATGGCAATCCATCAACAGCTAAAGGTGAAATTTGCACAAACACGGTACATGGAATTTCGTTACGATTCACAGAATCAAGGAGTCGTGACTGTTTACAGCTTTATTGACGGTGAACATCTAGGAAAAGGTTTTATGTACCTAATAGGGTGTGGGACCACCTTTGGCATCCAAAAACGCCTGAATCCTCCTTGGAATGGCCGCATACAAATCTTGGATGGTTGTTCGTGGGATGTTACAACACTATTCATGTAGAAACTGCTGCAGGTCCTTGAGAGACGCAGGAGGAGGATAACGGGATCTTACTGTGTTTTCCAACACAGACCACAGTGGCTCGATGATGTTGAAGACTGGTGATTGGGGAGGCCAAGGAAGGTGCGAAAGTTCGTCCTCATGTTCCTCAAACCATGATTGGACATTCCGAGTTCTGTGAATTGGGGCGTTATCATCTTGATAGAGGGCATCCCCTGCAGAAAGCAATACATGAACCATTGTCGGCCAAATTGGTTCCAGGCGCCCTGCCAGTCATCCATTCTTCCAAGGTGATCAGGAGACCTGCTAAAAACCACGATATGATCGTCTAAAGCATGACAGAACCACCACCATGCTACACTGTTGGGAGCAGACAGTCTGGGTTGTACGCTTCTGATGGTATTCTCCACATGTAAACACGTCCTGCGGTGGTGAATAGAGTGAATATGGATTCATCCGACCAAATTACATGCTTCCATGCATCGGAAGTCCACGTTGTACGCTCCTGGTACCACTGTCGTCGCCGTTGTGCATTCGCCACCAGAGGTTTTGCAATAACAGCTCTGCCATGAATATCTTGTTTATGCAGTTCCCTGCACACTGTTTTTGTTGATATTGGGGTATGGAGATGCAGATTGAGCTCCCCACTAATTTTCGGCGCCGTGGTCTTATTGCGGGTAACAATCCTTTTTAATACTCTCCTGTCTCTATCAGTCAGGGTCGTTTACCGGCCGCTCTTGTGTTTCGCAGACGAGGTTTTGCCACGAACAAGATATACTGCCATGACGCTAGACACAGTAGCTCTCGATACCCCCACTACCCTGGCGACTGTTGTCACTGAGGCACCAATCAGCCGGCCACTAACAATTAGCTCTCTTTCGAAGTCCGTTAGGTCGCCCATTTCGTCGTCACCATGAAAGAATTTTTGCAACAAGACGCTTTAAATGCACTTAAACAGGACCTTGAGGTTCTAAACAAAGCTATTACAACCAAAAAGTGGTGGATACCTTTGCGTATTGCGACGTAGGCA
Organism: Macrothele yani; assembly: GCA_039090855.1. NCBI lineage: Eukaryota > Metazoa > Arthropoda > Arachnida > Araneae > Macrothelidae > Macrothele > Macrothele yani. Next base: position 128,022,137 of record CM076989.1, on the reverse strand, counting down.
GCTGCATTAAAGTTCACGTTATTCTGTGCAATCACTGTAGATAAGAACTAACAAGATGAGAAATATTTTTACAAAAGGGTAGCTCCTACTTGCACATTTTGTAGAAAAACTGAAGCAACGGAATTTTACCTATTATCTGCAAACACGGTAAATTCTATGAACTATGAAATACGGGATTACACCGGTATACAATACAAATTTGAAATAGTGATTCCGTCTATTGGTGTAAATTATGACAAGAATGGTAAGTCAAATGATATCCTAAAACTTGAAAATTTCATTGTCCTGGAGCGGGAATCAAACCCGCGTCTCCCTGTTTGCACCCAAGTATGCTAACCACTACACCATCCAGAGCGACCAAGTCTAGAGTTTCCGAGTAATCTGAATTTAACACATCGCAGGAATCGCCAGTCGAAGCAACGGCATTCGTATTTAGCAAATCTTAATGAATAGAATGCATTGTCTCCCGTGATTGCCCGGAGAAGCAGATAAACCATGAAATACGGGATTACACCAGTATACAATACAAATTTGAAGTAGTGATTCCGTCTATTGGTGTAAATTATGACAAGAGTGGTAAGTCAAATATCCGAAAACTTGAAAAAAGTGTGGTGGTTAGCATACTAGGGCGCAAACCGGGAGACGTCGATTCTTGCTCCAGGACGATAAATTTTTTAAAGTTTTCGGATATTATTTGACCTACCACTCTTGTCATAATTTGCACCAATAGACGGAATTACCACTTCAAATTTGTACGGTTAATTCTCCTGATACGTATCACTGCAAACAAATGGGACTCCTTAGTACTGCGCAGAAGTTAGCTGCATACACTCCCACTTACCTGCAGCAGTATTCGGCCAATAGAGTGCGTAGCTGACAAACACAGACAAATAAAGATATTTTATAATTTCGTCCTGACGTGCTTCCATCATATTTCTTCCCTGAGCTGCTACAAATGAGCAAGTCACTGAAAAATCCGCAGAGGGGTGAATATTGTTAGATACAGGTAGAAAATTGGATTGTGGGTTATACACCACTTACAATAATATGATATAATACATTCATATGTATTTTTAATCCGCTAATAGGCGTAAATTTACAAGATTTCGCAAGCTTTCACTGTTAACGGGCAGCTTCTGCTGGCTTCTGAATACACTTAACAGAAACAGACAAAGAATAAATGCAAAGAATAAGAATAAAACATTTATATTCTTTGTCTGTTTCTGTTAAGTGTTTATATTCAGAAGCCTGAAGAAGCTGCTCGTTGGCAGTGAAAGCTTGCGAAGCTTGTATAATCTTGTAATTGTACGCCTATTAACGGTTTAAAATACATATTAATGTATTCATCATTGTCAACCATTATCAGTCCACTGCTGGAACGAAGGTCTTTCCAAGCCTCTTCCACAACGGTCTGTCTTGTGCCAGTCTCCTCCATGTTACCCCCGCATAATTTCGAATTTCATCCACCCATCTTCCACGTGGTCTTCTTCTGGGTCTTTTCCTGTCCCTTGGAATCCAATCTAAAATTTCGACTCTCCATCGATTGTTTGTCCTTCTGGTAGTATGTCCAGCCCATTGCCATTTCAGGGATTTAACTCTGATCATGATGTCTTCCACTCTTGTCATTTTTCTGATCCACGAGTTTCTCGTGGATCAGAAAAATGACAAGAGTGGAAGACATCATGATCAGAGTTAAATCATGGGCTGGACATACTGCCAGAAGGACAGACCATCGATGGACAGTCGAAATCATATTATTGTTAGATACAGTTTGTATTGCAAAAGCGAATCAGACTAGACTCATAATCTTCTCAGATAATACATGTATGTTCGTTCTTCTATGTGCCGAAAAAGAGAATCGGGTGATCTAGTCGGTGGGACGCTCAGGTTTATGCGCAGTAGCAAATATAGTTCCGTCTTTGTGGAGTCTATTTTCCGCCGCAAAAGACACCTATCGTTCTCTTACATGGGATTTGCCTCATTTATACAAATTCCTTTGCTTAATACTTCCGTAAGAAATGTTTTAAAAAGGAGCATCCAATCTACAGAACCGAAATTTCGCGGGGGCATATAAGATTTTTGATTAGGAATATAATTATATTCACTCACCGACAAGGAAAAGGCAAGAACGGCAAGAGTAGACATAATTATTGCTCCCTTCATGTTTACTGTGACTGTTGGACACTGAGAAAATCGGAGAAAAGCAACTGATAGGCAGTCTTAGGTGTGTTATTTATAAGTCTCTGATTCGTCTTTTTTTTTTTTCCATTATTATTAGTTATTTCGTTGCCATTTGCTAGTGCATTACGGGAATGCAACGATAAAACTGTTTGACATTTCTTTCGCCACACAGGCATCATTACCACCTGATTTACCTATTTCGCACATCTTTCTACCACCTGAATAGCCTGTTATCTAAAGGTGGCAACTGTCTGAATGTTCATGATTTTCCTCATTAGACTGCATACGTGTAATTAAAAGGAGGCACATGTGACTGCTTGCGACGCGTCCATTTTACTTCCCCATAGATGCAGCTGCGATTTGAGTGCACATTTGTTAAGGAAAATGCTGGTGCATGGTATGAATCACTCTTTGCAATATTCAAGAAGTAGGCGCAAGATAAAAATAACATAATTCGTGAACTTCAACCTTACACACTTCATATTTGAACAATATACGAACCCGTGTTAGTTTGCATTTATTTCGTTAGTGGAAATTACATCGTGAAAGATAAATTTCTTTTAATAACAGCAAATATCCAATTAAATCGAATATACGAGTTCGGAAATTAGGATTGTCTATCTTCTGTAACGTACATACAGTCGATTGAGAATAATATGACCACTTACCTAATAATGGGAATAACCGCTCTTGGCCCGGATGACAGCGACGAGACAGCGTGGCATAGACGCAATGAGGTCCTTGAAGGTTGCTCGAGGCACACGTGCCCATTCGGACTGCAGCGGAGGTCCCGCAGATGACATGGTTGTGGGTCGGTACATCGAACCTGTCGGTCCAAATAGTCCTACAAGTGCTCTATGGGATTGAGGTCGGGTAATTTCGTCGGCCAAGGGAGAACGGAGACATCTCCGTCGTGTTCCTGGAACCAGTTACGCACTCCCTTAGCGACGTAGCACGGCGCATTGTCCTGTAGGTAGACACCATCCCTACCAGGGTAAACGTCCAACATGAAGGGATGCATGTTGTCAACGAGGATGGACAGGTAGCCATTGGCGTTCAGGGACCCATCCAGTGGTACCAAGTCATACCAGGAAAACATCCCCCAGACATGCACATTGCGACCGCCGGCCTGTACTTGACTGACAAGCGTGTCCGGGTGTTGGTTCTCGTGTGTCTGACGACGTATCCGCTACCGCCCTTCACTTCTGTGAAGAAGAAACCTCGATTCGTCGGAGGCTACCTTTTTCCACTGTCCAATTGCCGATGAACCCGGTCAAGTGCTGTACTGTTGCCGTCGATTGTCCTTTACCAGTCGACGTTCTCCTCTGGGATCAATGGCCTTTGGGGCTACACAGTTATGACGTCGTGAGGTACTCGGTGTGCCAGCGGTCTATTCTTGGTACACCCTTACTACAGCACTTCGCAAACAGCCCATAAAGTCTGCTGTTTCTGAGATGCTTCCACCCTTGGCGCGGTAGCCGATGACCATTTCCTTTTGAACGTCCGTCAAATCACTACCTCTACACATTGTGCTCACGTTAACGCACTATGGCTCATCTGTTCTGGTCGGCCGCTTATATCTCCGTGTAGTGGACCTTGTCACGTGCACTTCGTGACGCGCCTGGGCGGGTACACTGTGATTCCGGGGATGGTCATATTTTTCAGATACGACCGTGTACCTTTATTTTACCTTCATTTTGGGTTTCTGTTCTATGTAGATTTAGTTTCTTTTTGTTGAACGTTTTCTTTACTGAACGACACATTACTTCCCTAAAGAGTGTTTTCTAATTTAGCATCACTGACAGTGAGTCGGAGCAGCATAAAATGTAAACATTGAATGCCAATTTGACAGAGAGAACAAATTAGATGGCGAAATTAGTAGGAGAGTGAATTCTTCATTGAAAGTCATGCCTGCCTTAGGAGGATTTTACAGGAATGGTGGGTTCTCAAGAGAGTCCTAAATGGCTGTGTATGAAAGTTGAATTGTTCCAGTTTTGATGTATGGCAGTGATACATGAGTACTACAGAAGAAATATAGGAGTCGTTTGTGTGCTGGAGAGATGCGTTACTTACGGGGGACGGGGGCAAAACACTCTGATCATGCGAGGAATGACGATGTGTTTTGTTTTTGTTTTTTTTTTTTTTTTGATTGGAGGTTTAACGATCACCGTGAGCAACACAATGGGCTATAAGCAGTCGCCCGTCCTTAATTTAGGGCCACTGGTTCCAGGGAAGGGAGAGAGCCAGTGCCGTAAGACAAGCACAACATCCATGCCTCACCGGGATTCGAACCCGGACCCCTTTCGGACGAATGATCAGAGGCCATCGCTTAGACCACTGCGCCACCGGGGCGGCACGATGTGTTGCAGATGTGTAATGTGAGGCAAAATGTTGTTAGTAAGGTGGAGTCTAATATTCTTATATAGTTTGGCCATGTTGAAGAAATGAGTGGTGAGATGCTTACTAAGAGAATCTTTTCAGCCCAAGTGGCAAGAAAGAAAGGCAGAGGAAGGCGAAGGAAATCATGGGAGGACCAGATTCAGGAATGTCTGAATGAGAAAAAGATGAGTGTGAAGAACAAACGGTCTTGTGTTCATCAGAGCTGAGTTCGGGCGCAATTTTAAGCGCCCGAGCCCGAAGTATGTCAGCTCGAGCCCGAATTTTACATTGCAAGATAGAGCGCGGGCCCGAAAACTATGATTAACCTGTTTAGGCATTGAAAAATCTCCTCTTCCAGACCTCCACTCTTTCCTTTCCATGCAATAAACCGATGTCTTTCTCAACTGCGGAGTGGGGAAGAGATATCTATACATTTCTATAGTTTGACCATTTTCTGTAGTTTTTTTACTTCTATAGTTTGACCATTAATTTCTTCCTGAAATGTTTCTGGGGGCCGGGCACCAGGAAAAAATCGGGAGGCACAACAATCTACGTCGTACGTTGCTCAATAGAATTAGCAGGGAGCTGCATGCCCCTTTGAGGTAGGGAGCAAAATTTCGTCAACCTGCTATCTACTATCTATAGTTTTTACAGAAATTTTTCGCCGCCCCGGTGACGCAGTGGTCTAAGCGCTGGTCCGTGAAGCGTGGTTGTTGTGTTTGTTTTACGGTACTGGCTCTCTCCCTTCCTAGGAGTCAGTTGCCTTAAATTAGGGACGGGCGACTGCTTATAGCCCATTGAGTTGCTCACGGCGGTCGTTACACCTTCAATAAAAAAAAAAAAAGAGAGAAACTTTTCCTTCGCAGAAATCCATGGCCTAAGTTATTTGTTACCCAAGCCCGAAATAAATAGCCCTGCCGAATTCCTACTCCCCATCTAGACCCAGTTGCCGAAGAATTCTCTTTAACAACTACAAAGTGTAAAAAAGTCTCGTGTGCTAAATCATGCAAAACAGGAAGAAAATTTTCTCACTCTCTCAGAGCCCGAGCTCCAGTAAGTATTATGCAGCTCGAGTCCGGTTCGAGCACGGGCTCGATTTCGGGCTCGGCCCGTCTCAGCACTGGTGTTCATCCTGTGATGAATGTCAGTGAAGTTCGAGCTGTGTGCCGAGATCGCTGTAAATGGAGACGTTTGATACGGCAACAGTAAGTTCTTTCCTTGAGGAGATAAACCTCTGAATATCAAAGAACAGCTTAGTGATGAGTACGTAAGTAAAATATTCACTAAACTTTCCTCTTTCAAATTTCTTAAATTCAGAGAGAGAAAGAGAGAACCGTGAAGATTAGTTAATTTTTAGTTGCATTATCTATTTCATGGCTGCAAAGAAACGCTGTCTCAATTCTCTCAAAGTTTTAACATACCGGGTTACATATAAAAGAATCGAAGAACTGTGCCTTTTTGATAATCTAAAATTCAAAATTGAACGTACAATCGCTAAAACTATATAAATGGAAAAAACGTATAACCGAGGTTCCGCTGTGTATATACACTGAGTGGCCACTTTATCCACCTGACAGTTTTAAGCAAATGAACCATGGCTGAACGCTGTTGCCGCCAGAGGGCGAGGCTAGTATAAAAAGGGAAAGCTTAGTGCTTGCGACAGTAGTAGAAGTGATTTTTGGGTGACGAGATGGGTAAAAAATGCGATTTGACGGACTTTCAACGTGGGGTGATTGTAGGAGCTCGGAGCCATGGAGCGAGTATCACCGAAACCGCCGCATTCGTGAAATGTTCCAGAGCAGCTGTTGTTAAAGTGTTTAAAGACTGGACTGTCAGCCAAAAAACTGGGTCTCTACGTGCAACGTGTGTTCGTCATCGACTAGTGACTGCTCGGGCGGAACGGAGAGTGTCCAGACTGGTAACAGACAACAGAAGGGCAACAGTGCAGCAAATTACAGACCATCTTAATCAAGGATCTCCTCAAATGATCTCTGCACGCACTGTTCGCCGTACACTGCATCGAATGGTATATGGCAGCCGAAGGCCTGTTCGAACACCTTTGCTGTCTGCAGTTAACAAGAGAAAACGTCTTCAGTTCGCACAAGGATTGGACAGTCGATAATTGGAAACTAATTATGTGGTCCGATGAATCACGTTTTCAGATGCACCATGCCGATGGCCGAGTGAGAATTTGGCGGAAACAGCAGGAAAGCATGGACCCCAAATGCATTGCTGCAACCCTTCAAGCTGGTGGAGGCAACGTAATGGTTTGGGGAATGTTTTCCTGGCATGTCTTGTGCCCTTTAATTCGTGTCTGACTGGCACATATCTAAACATCGTTGCGGACCAAGTTGTATCCTGTCATGTGGACGGTTTATCCGAATGACTTTCAACAAGATAATGCGTCTTGCCATAGTGTTGTATTGTACAGGATTGATTCCAGGAACATGCCGGTGAGTTTACTTTGCTTAGGTGGCCCTCACAATCTCCAGATCTCAACCCCATTGAGAATTTGTGGGATGAAGTTGAACGAGCCATCAGACAGCTGGATCCACAACCCTGCAATCTCACACTCCTGGAAAGTGCTATTCATCAAGCATGGTCTCAGATCCCACAAACCACCTATCAACATCTCGTGGAGTCCATGCCACGAAGAATCGACGCAGTATTAAATGCAAAAGGTGGCCCAACGAAGTACTGAGGGGGTGGTCATAATAAAGTGGCCACTCATTGTATACACAGTCGTATCAGAATATCCCAACCCTCGAAATCACAGTTTACCCGCCCAGGTGCGTCACAGAGTGCACGTGACAAGGTCGACCACGCAGATAGTAGGCGGCCGGTCAGGACAGATGAGCCATAGTGCGTTACGTGATTACAATGGGCAGAGGTAGAGATTTGACGAGCGTTCAAAAAGGAATGGTTGTCGGCTACCGCGTCAAGGGTGGAAGCATCTCAGAAACAGCAGACTTCGTGGGCTGTTCGCGAGGTGCTGTAGTAAGGGTATACAAAGAATGCACCGCTGGGACACCGAGTACCTCCCGACGTCATAACTGTGGAGCCCAAGGTCATCGATCCCAGAGGATAACGTCGCCTGCTAAAGGACAATTGACGCGCAACAGTGCAGTAATTGACAACGCAAATGAACGCTGGGGCATTCAGGTACGTGCCGCGAACCCTGTTACGCTTGGGTCTCCGGAGTCGCCGCTGCGTCAAGGTGCACCCATTATTCCAGGTCCATCGGCAAGTACGCCTGCGGTTCGCATGGGACTCCGTCACTTGACAGTGGAAAAAGGTTGCTTTTCCCGACGAATCGAGATTTCAACTCTACAGAAGTGACGGATACGGCGTCAGACACATGAGAACCAACACCCGGATATGCCGGCGTTGGTAGTGTGCATGTCTGGGGGATGTTTTTCTGGTATGACCTGGGACTGCTTGTACAACTGGATGGGTCTTTGAACGACAATGGCTACCTGTCCATCCGCATTGACCACTTTATGCTGGACGTTTACCCTGGTGGTGATGGTTTCTACCTACAGGACAATGCTCCCTGTTATATCGCTAACTGGTTCCAGGAACGCGACAGCGATGTCTCCGTTCTCCCTTGGCCGACGAAACCTCCCGACCACAATTCCAGAGAGTACTTGTGGGAGTATTTGGATCGATAGGCTCGACGTGCCAACAAACACGTCATTTCCAGGACCTCCGTGCTCTGCTGCAATCCAAATGGCCACATGTGCCTCGGGTAACCTTCCAAGGCCTCATTGCGTCCATGCCACTCCGTCTCGCCGCTGTCATCCGAGCCAAGAGTGGTTATTCCCATTATTAGGTAGGTGGTCTTATTATTCTGATATTACAGTGCGAACGGATTCTCTCTCTCTCTCTCTCTCTCTCTCTCTCTCTCTCTGTGTAGTAACGGCTGAAAAACTCAGTCTTCGATTTTGCGAAATGTCTGTATAAATACGGAAAACTTGAAACGGTGTTTTCTGAAATAACCCGAATTACTGACTACGGAAAATCTGTAAGAACAAACAAAAATAAACGGAACTTTTAAAAACGGAAATTTCATTAAAAGACGGACATCTACCGGCATCTTTGCTGAACGTTATTTTCAGAAACTTTGCGTGAATTCACACCACTTAGTTTTTACAGAGTACAGCGGTGCAGGCGCTGCCGCCGAGGTACAGGGAGAATTCCCAGTGGGCAGCCTTAGTCTGCGTCGTCAGGTGTTTTGCTAACTTGAAAAAAATACTATACACAGGTGTCCGAAAAGAATTGTGCACTGAAAGTAACACTTACAGTGTCAAACAGGTTCCAACAGGGTTTTGGAAACGGGCCCTACCGACATCCAGACATGTTTGCACACGCTTCTGCATGTTGGTGAAGAACTTTCTCAGGATATGTAGTGTGCTTTGTTGAATGCGAGTCGTTATTGCTGCCTGTAGCTCTTGAAGTGTATGCGGATCACCTGCGTACACCTTCCCCTTCAGTATTCCCACAGAAAAAGTCAGATCCGGTGACCAGGCAGGCCACAGTCCCCGGGAGATGATGCAATTTCCGAAGAATTATTTTTTTTAATTGGAGGTTTAACGACCACCGTGAGCAACTCAATGGGCTATAAGCAGTCGCGCGTCCCGTAAGGTCACTGGTTCCAGGGAAGGGAGAGAGCCAGTGCTGTAAGACAAAAACAACATACATGCCTTACCGGGATTCGAACCCGGACCCCTTTCGAACGAATAATTAGAGGCCATCGGTTAGACCACTGCACCACCGGGGCGGCAAAGAATTCTTCCAGAAGCTGTATTGATGTGCCAGCGGTGTGAGCAGTTGCACTGTCCTGCTGGAACCATCCTTCGTTGATTTTCCGTTCCGTGAATTCGGATGTGAGTGGTTGGATAATCTGAGCAAGCTACCGTTCTGAGTGAATGACTTCAGTGAAGAAATGGGCTCAATAATACGGTCTCGTTTTCCGTGGGTGGCCTACCGGGGCGGGGGGCATCCAGAACACTGCCAGTTTCCCTAAACTTTGTTATCAGCTTAAGTACCGCATTACGGTGGAGGACGTCTGCATCGCGAAATTTCCTAGCCAACTGTTTTTGCACTTCGTCCATGTACTTGTCGTCATGGCGAAAGTCATATTCCAACAACTCTCTGTTCAACCGTCAACAGCATTGTCCTTTTGCCGAGACGGGTAATCAATCGACACATCTGCCTCCGTCGACCAAGCTCTCGGGAATGACCTTCGCTCAGAATGACAGCTGCGCCTACCTAGGGGTGGAGAGACATGAAGATTACCAGACACAAAGCACCTCCACATGGCGGATCACTTTTACTGTAATTTCATTCAAAATTTCTCTATTATTACATTACTGCGATTCGTACATTCAGAGCACAGACATTATTCGGACACCCTGTACAAGCTGTATATACTTGCACTTAAATGCTCTTGTTGAAGAAAACCAAATTATACTAAAACGGCAAAGTTTGTTTACCACCTTAACGACCTCATAAAAAAAATTATGTAGCAAATGTTCTGTTAGCCAAACACTGTTTTTGATACATCTTCTTCCCCTTTCTAGACTTTCAAATTTAAGCCCCGTCCATTTGGGCTGATATCCTGTACCTCAGTACACTTTTGTCAATTGCAGATGCAGTTAAACAATGAGTACAATCTAATCAAATATGCTATCAACAGCCTGGGATAGAAACTCGAATTTTTTTCATTGTGTACAAAAATTCACCTACGGCAAAAAAATTTCACGTGCATAAACTTTTTTATTTAACGAGATCTGCACTTTATTTGCTACTTTTTGGGCCTTACAGTTAGTTACACGAATTCTTGAGCTGCAGTTTTGGAAAGTCTGTTTCAGCCACAACAAAAATACTTTTCCATTTGAAAGTAATTAAATAAAATTAATTTTCTCATTCTTTCATTTCTCTTACTTCATAAATTTGCACTAAAATTCTTGCAATACTGGATATTTTCAATTTTTTCAAGACATTTTTCGTATCTATTTTATTAATGATAGGTAAGCCTTCAAAAAGAAATCACTTTTTTTGGCACATCCGTTCTCACTAAAACTAAGAAACTATTACAAAGTCTGAATTCAGTTATAGCAGTAAAATGCACAAGAATGGGATAAAGTCTTCAATAGACTCTCTCAGAGAATATACCTTGTTTACTGCTTCTCAGCAACGGAAGTGATTTTGTTTTTATATTAAACTTCATTACAGATCTGCAGTCCAGGAAAATGGATAAAATGTAGTTCATTATTGCCTAAGTACAAAAAAAAACTGCAATAATTTGTAAACATGTATTAAAATGATCTTTAAACAGCAAATGGTGATGCTGACAAACTGTTTTAACGTAGGACTACGTCTAACTCCACGGATAGTAAAGGGAGACTCTCGGCCAACCCCTGTGACAAAAATAGGTCCCAACTGAAATCATTATAGCATTAAAAATACGTGCCGCACACTAATCGTGTTAGCATATTCGTAAACAGCATGCGAGTCCAATTCGCGTACTGCGCAATACATCGTGCGCGCGCTGCTCCCCTCGATCCCTGTGCGCGCGGGTGATGACGCAATATTTCTGGGGGTGCCGCCGCGTTTGCTTCAGTCTATCTCGGCAACTGTGAGCGCAGCAAGATTGTGCGTGGTATCGTTTTAAAGCTCACAACGAGATCTATTCAAACATACGAAGAACATTCCGAAGTGGTTTAAACTAAAATTTTAAAAAGTTTTCTTCTGAACGGGTTAACATTTTCGACACAATGCTGCGGAATCCGCAGAATGAAAGCAAGCAAAAGTGGAGAAAATCAAAACGAGAAAAACGAGAGGCAACAGCAAGTGACGAGGAATGTAAGAAGCCCAAGAAGACTGCAGCCCAACGAAGAGAGCATCGAGAACGCCTAACAAAAATCCAACACACAGATCCAACCGGTCCCATCTCGAACTCTGCTTTGTGTTCGCAATGTATCCAGCATTATTTGTAAATATTATGTAAGCTAGTTTTCCTATCATTGACCTGTGTTGGCTTAAATAAACGCTTTGAAGCCATACTCGACTAGCTCATTTCAACTCACCGATCTGCAAGTCGTAGTCCTACGTTCCAAATTGACGGCTCAATCAGAACTGCACCTACCTGTTTTGTTTATAGTTTTTTTTTTTTGGGGGGGGGGGGGGGAGATACCTTCATGATTTTCCCCAAAAGTGGGTCACTCAAGATCAGCTTTCAGAACCGTTTATGGATCGCCAGTTCGCCATGCACTGGTGTGCAAAACTTAAGGACAAGCCAGGTTTTTACCTGCAGCGTCGCACTTGGATATGTGAAATTCAAACCATAGGAACTCCATTACTTACCGACGCAATTGCAGATACTAAAGGATATAATGGAACTTCATTCAGAATTGGCTACATAGTGCTGGGTGCCATGATACAGATGCATCACTTCCCAAGACGGTACGACGGAAAGAGGTCCTCAGTAGGGGATGTGATCACCTCTAATGTCTATGCATAATTTGCACCGTCTGTTGATACTTCGCACTCGGTTGTTGATAAGTTATTGTGGTAATATCGCCCATTCTTCCATCAGCGCAGTCTTCAGGTGTTGGAGTTTCCAGCGTGTGTTGGCGTGCCGCAACTCTTCTCCCCAGAACGTCCTACACGTGTTCTATTGGATTTAGGTCCAGGGATCGTGCTGGCCAATCCATCCACTGAACGTCTTCCCTTTCCAACAGCCACTGTACGACGGGGTGTGGCGCTATCATCTATTAGGAAGAACTGTGGACCACTCGGAACAGACGAACACGAGAAAAGATTACCTCATTACAGTACCTCCTTCCAGTATCTCGTGGTCTGTACGGCAATCGATCAGAATGACTCCCCATACGAGAACACCGCAGCCGCCATATCTATCACCTTCATTGATGTTTTCGGGACGATACCGAGTGCCTACCTCACACCAGATCTGACGTCCAGAATTGCTAGAGGCTAAATCTACTCTCATCTGTAAAGTGTACCGTACCCTGCAGTGCAGTCCTTATTGTTCTTTGGACTGTAAACGGTGTCTCCAGTGAGCAGTTTTTAATGGAACACAGCATACTGTCCACTTTTGTGTAGTCGCACGGACACTGTTAATCGCGATACTGTGCGTCCTGTGCTCATGTTCAGTTGTTTTGCAAGGTTACTTGCTCTCTGGTGCCGATCCCTCATGGGCCTGTAGGAGCAGATAGCGGTCCTCACTAAGGGATGATTTTTGGTGGACGACTACCACCACCGGTTTTTTGCACAGCTGTACCTGTAATCCTGAAGGCCGACCACGCACGCGATACAATGCTAAGGACAATTACCTAACTCTTGGGCCACACTCTTCACAGTTCGTCACTCCTCAAGCCTCCCAATTATTCCACCACGAGTAAAACCATCAAGATGTTCTCAACGAGCCACTTCGTTGTGTCTAGGGCACAAAAAAAAAATAAAAAAAAATTGAATGTCTGTAACACTTATACACATCGTTCGCTGACTTTCATTCAACTGATGCTATTCGACTGTGTGAGCACATTTTGTTCTCACGTCACGCAAACCACATGCCATGCTCCATTATTGCGCATATGCTGTTGCTCCTGTTCCCAGACACAATCCTGAGTTAATATGGGTCTGGCTGTTGCTGCTATTTACAGCGTTATTTTACATTTCCCACATCGTCTTTAAGTTTTTCACGCCAGTGTAATACAGGTGCTACCTTATTTGCAAACAGAATTCATTCCTCCGTGGGTACATTTTAGCTCCTTAATAGGTGAGAAGAAACCTTAAAGATCCAGAGAATTTTTTAAGCAGGGTGTCTATTAAATTCCTACAGTAAAATTTACTGAGTATTCCCAGGTTACGATTTTCGTGCCGGTATAGGGCTCCACCCCGCCCTACACAGTGGTGAACTACCAGGACACTACAATGTCCAAATTTCACCTCCGTATTATTATTTTCAGAGAAATTTAAAAAAAAAAAATCAGCACTGATTAGTTAAAAAAAACTTCACAATTAACCAGATAATTATGTAGTTATGGTGGACACAAACTACAGACAGACAGACACACTGACACACAGAAACCACTTCGAAAATAGTGAAATCGTATTCGGGGGACCCCAAAACATGTATTTCCGTTGAAATCTTGAATTCAAACTTTTGCACGATTACAATACTTCCTCATATTAATGTATCAGAAAGTAAGAAGAAAAATTATAGGAAATACAGTACAAAGGCTCAAAATATAGGAAATATAAGATGGGTAGGAGCATTGTTTGCGTATATGCGCACACACAACTCTTTCCCAAACCAAAATAATACATCTGGCGAGGAAAGTTAACCGAAATTTACTTTTTTGCACTTAGATAACATTCCCAATATAGAGATCAAGAATCACTCTCTAGTGCACAAGGTTGTTAACAAAGTTATAACTCAGAGCCTTCTCAACGGCATTTTCTAATTTTTCAATCCATCTGCCACATAAAACATTACTTTACCGACCACAAACTTTTTTCATATCACGTAAATCTTTTTTTAAAAAAGCCATGGTATAAAACTGACTTTACAGACCAAAACTGAAAAATACAGACTAAAACTGACCAATCTGAAAAAATACTGACTTTTACTGATTTTACTGACCATTTTCCATCCCTGCCTCTGCTTTCCTTCTTTCATCACAGCAATACTGATCATAAACCTATCGCAAGTGATAAGTGTTCCATTCAGTCTTTTCCCCTTCTGCTATATAAGGCATGATTGGGGTGGGTTAGCTCCCTTGACATGGACATCATGCCACTGGGTAGAAACAAGTGAGTCAAACATTTTCCTTCTCCTTTGTTAAGTTTACTGCCATTTTTGTAGCCCTTTTAGCATATAATCATCATTCAAAAGTGATTAGATTAAATCATCTCCCTAATGACCACTTTGAATAACAAAGTTCAGGAGGAAAGCAATGCTTTTTGATTCACGGTTCACTCGTTCTAGCCACATTCTGCTCACTTCTTAGATAGTGAATATATTCATTTGAGCTGATTTCAGCCTAGTTTGCTATCATCGAGTTAATTCATTCCACCTGGTTAAAGAAAAGAAACAAGTTAGTAAAATCATGCAATGCATTATGATATGATTTCCAACATACCAGAAATCATTATTCAAGTTATAAGGATAATGGCTGTGGAAAAAATCTCACTCCTGTGCTGTGACTTTTGATCCCATTTCGATGATATTAAACAGAATTGGTTCAGTATACCTTCGGAACAACATACTAAAGTTTTGTCGCAATAGAAGCATTTTTAGTCAAGTTATGAGGATAATGGCTGTGGAATAAATCTCGCTCCTGTGCTTTGACCTTTGACCCTATTTCGATGATATTGAACAGAACCAGTTCAGTATACCTCTGGAACAGCATACTAAAGTTTTGTTACAATCGAAGCATTTTTAAGTAAGTTATGACGCATAAGGACAATGGGATGGATCCCGCTCCTATGTCCTGACCTTTGACTCCTTTCACCCATTTTCAATATGGTTCGTCCCCAGGTTCTCCCCTACCACATACTAAAACTTCACCAAAATCAAACCATTTTTACGTGAGTTATCGTGCGGACAGACAGACGGACAAAGCTGGAGCATATATGCTTCTTCAACCTACAGTTGGAAAGTGTAAAAAAAAACTATGTATAAAAGTGAACACAGAAAGAACATTAACCATTGGTCTTTCTCTATTGTTTTGTTTAGTCAGTAAAAAAAACTGATAAATGATAAATACATCAATGAAGAAAAATGTAAAATCATGTTTTCACACCATAAAAAGAAATATATTCAGTTATTTTTCACAATACTTCTTTTATTCATTTTGTCAGCCTCTTCTTTATGATTAACTATTAGTTTACATTCTTTTTTATGTGTTTTGTTTCAAAATTAGTTCATTAACTGGCTACAAAATTTTGTCTCTCATCATGTATCAAGTCCTGTAATTTTTACTCCAGTGGTAACAATAAAGTAACAGTCATTCTTTTAGTACCTAGACAGATTTTCAGCTTAGTAAGAAGCCAGTTTTCTTAACGAAGGAACTCTATTGACAACATTCACACTCAATCATTCTGAAAGATTCATTTGATTTGAGAGTTCTGCTAATAAGCATAACAGATTTGTGGATAAAAACGTCCTGCATACACCTAGGCCAAATCCTTTCTGAAAGACCCCAGTTTTGCAGAAACAAACCTGGTTGAAAGAACAATAATATCCTTTAATCCTTGTTTTGCTTTGTTTTATATTCCATTTGCAGTTCTTCACTCTTTGAATTTTTTTATTTAGTCTTCTTATTTTAATTGCATTTTATTTTTGAAAAATGTTTATTATCTTCTTTACGAAAATGTTAGCGAGAAAGATGCTTAGAACCTATAATCAACCAACCTGGAGATTTCCACTTCAAAATAAAACTGCCAATTTACATAACCCTAATTTTTATTAATTATTTATATGTATGCAGTTTCAAACACGCCATGCTGATATTGTGAAAGATTCATCACAAAGGTTTCCCATCCTGTATGCAACACTCATCATTTTGGGGTCACACACCAAGACATCAGTTATGCATAATATTTTATGACAGATGTCTCGGGAAATTTTCCAATACATTATGGTGCTTAATAATTTATTACTTTTTTCCAGTTTTGTTTACTTCTGAGATAACTTTTTATTTCATTGAAATTGACATAAATACTGTGAAAACTATACTACAAATTCTCTTGTGCTCTTGTACATCTTCCACTGTCTAATTTAATCTGAGCAATGTATTATGTGCATCCACATGGACAATATGCTGCAACAGACATGCAGTACATTAATTATAATTATGTGCACAACAAGTACATAACTGTGCAACAATCTGATTGGTCACAGTGCACAAATCAAACTTAAAATGGAAGACTTAAAACTTCACAGTTGAATCACACAATCTTTTATGGTTCATTTCAGTAAATTCCTTGGATAAAGTATTCCTTATTGAATCTCTAAAGAAATACAAAAACCATTCTGAATCAATTTTTATTCTGTCACCTGAAAAAAAAAATAATAATTTAACGAAACAGTGGCACTACAAAATATATACATATATACAGTATATGACATCCCAAAAGAAACAATACTTTGATAATGCATAGCCATTCAGCACACAACTTTTCTTTTTACAAAAGTGATTAAATGTAAAGTTTGTTTTTTAATGAACATTTACTGGTGAAAATTACTTTATTGAATCCACTCAACTCAGGGATATTAGAAATGAAATTCTCTAGGGATTCAGTCAATGATGCATGTCTGTCAAATGTCATGGAACTGAAAATAAGAATAGCAGGAAACATGACTTACCATAACAAATACATATTTTGAAAACAGTCTCAAGCCAGCAATAATAAATAGTAACAACATACAAACAAAATGTGTTTTCATGTTTTCATTCTCATCTGAGGTGCTACTAAAATGATTTCAGCAACAGGTTGTGATACTGCAATATAATGATTTTAAAAATGCACAGTTTGAGTCACAAAAGTTGGATTTTAATTAGAAGGTAGCAGTTAACAGTGAGGCTTGAATTTGCTTTTCTTTTCCTTATAAGCTAATACTGAGAATTCACGCAAGCAAATCTGCTTCCTTGGTAGCACATAACTGTATTGCAATATACACTATCTACCAACAAGTAATTGGACACCTGTGATAGGAAAGGAAAACAAAGTTTATTCACCTTCAATAGTTGATGGAGCCTCCACGAGCGGCGATTACAGCTGAGACCCTCCGTGGCATACTCTCAACCAGGCGTTGTACGACGGCTAGCGGTATTTTCTTCCACTCGGCTTGGAGAAGACAGGTCAGTTCCTTCACCGATTTCTGATGGTGGGGGCACCTCTTAAGTCGATGCTCCAACTCGTCCCAGAGGTGCTCGATAGGGTTAAGGTCCGGGCTCTGCGCAGGCCAGTCCATTCGATTAACCCCATTTTCACCATACCAAGCCATGGTGGACTTCGCAACATGACAGGTGGCATTGCCATCCCGAAAGTAACATGGGTCCACCCTGTAAAACTGCCACAACGTAGGAAGCGCATGGTCATCCAAAATGGTGCAGTAGGTCTCGGCGTTGAGTCTACCAGGAATTGCAACCAAGGGTCCAGTGCCATACCAGGAGAAACACCCCCATAACATAATTCCACTGCTGCCGAACTTCACAGTTGGCACAATACATTCCGGCAGGAGGCGTTCTCCAAGCAGACGCCAAACCCAGACCCTGCCATCCGAACGGTAGAGGGTGAACCTTGATTTGTCACTCCAGAGAACCTGTTTCCACTGTTCAACGGTCCACTGTCGACATTCTTTGCACCACGTTAGCCGAGCAGCGCTATTGGACTTCGTGATCAAAGGCTTGTGGGCGGCAGCACGTCCATGAAAACCGAGCAGATGGGCTTCCTTACAGATGGTATTCATCGAAAGAACACTCCCGGATGCCTGTTGAAACTCCTCGCGGTTATGGCCCATCGATTTGGTACGGTGTTTCCGAATTTCTCTGGCCAGCACCCGTCGGTCTATAATTCCCCGTTTTGTGGGTCTGCCGGGTCGGGGCACATTCCGACAGTCACCTCTCATCTTCCACTTGCCAATCACGTAGGCCACTGTCAATTTTGGGTACTTCAACTCGCTGGATATGTCCCGTATGGATCGGCCATTTCTGTGATACCCGACGATTACACCTTTCTCGAAATCAGAGAGCTCCAAACTGCGTGGCATCTTGCATGTGACTGGTTGCGTTGTTGTTTCCCACATGATATTTAACGGCGGCGGCCGTGACGTGTATCAGGACCGCAGATATCGTCGATTGCAGGGGTGTCCCATTACTTGTTGGTAGATAGTGTATTAGTCAAATTTGTTCCAAAGGTGAAATCAAATGTGCAACTTGAAATAATTACCAAATGCAAGTAAATTAAGCATAGATCTGATATTCTTATTAAAAGTAATGAATAGCATTTTAATATTTATGAGACAATTAAAAATAAATACCATAATAAACTTTGTTGTTAGGGAACAGGGGAAGTTACACAGAGTTACACTTTCTCAAAGCAAATTAAAAAAAAAGCAACTGATAATGTTCAATGCTGTTATAAAAAGTAAAGTTAATTTTCAAGACATTAGACTTTAAATCAGACTTGACTTAATATTGGGTGGGTGCAAACGAAATGTCCGGTCCGAATGAGCAGTGGACACAGACCCCGACCACAGTGAAGTGGAACCACCCACAGGTGTTGTGGGAATTACACTGAAGAGCAATTGAATTAGAGACAGCTGGCGTAATGCAAATGTGTCGCTGTGGGCGGCCCTGTAAACAGAAAAGACATGACGTATGCAGCGATCCGACAATATAAGGAGTGATGCGATGGGAATCAGTAAGAGTCGGACGCAGTATGGGTAAGACGAAGGATCTAAGTGCATTTGATTGTGGGCAAATTTTCAGAGCCCGACGAATGGGTCACTCCCTCTCGGAAGTCATGCAGGCACTGATACTTTCACGAGCCACTGTGTCACGGGTGCACCGTGAGTACATCGAATCCGGTAAAACCATCCCTGCAAGGGCCAACTGCCGTGGACAACAGCGTGTGGATGAGCGGGGTCATTGTCGGCTAGCTTGCATTGTAACAGCAGATAGACAGGCCACAGTGCAAGAAATCACTCGGCAATTTAACGCTGGTGCACAAAAACATGTAAGCAGCCATACCATCCAGAACCATCTTCTCGCTATGGGGTACAGAAGCCATCGTCCCACGAGGGTACCGCTGCTGACCGCACATCACAGGGTCCAAAGATTAGCATGGGCGCGGGAACACCGCCACTGGACCCTAGACATGTGGAAAAATGTTGCCTGGACTGATGAGTCGAGAATCACGTTGGTACATGCGGATGGCAGGATACGAGTACGGCGCAAACCACATGAAGTGATGGATCCTTCTTGCCAGCAGGGTACTCTTCAAGCTGGTGGAGGTGGCATTCTCGTCTGGGGACTGTTTACGTGGACTGAAATGGGACCCCTGGTACGTGTGACATCATCCCTCACAGGTCAATGTTACCGGGATAACCTGAGCAACCATTTGCTCCTGTTTGTGTGTCTTCAACATCCCACTGGGGACCGCGTCCTGCAACAAGACAATGCACCGTGCCATCGCTCCCGAATTGTATCCGAATGGTTGGATGAACACTCCACCGACGTGACCTAGCTTCCTTGGCCAGCTAGGTCACCTGACCTCAATCCCATCGAGCACATCTGGGATGCCATTGAGAGAGATGTTCGAGGCTCTGACCCCCCCCCCCAACAAATCTTCGTTAACTGTGGAAGCTTGTTCAGGGGTCGCGGATCCGTATGGCTCCCCCAACGCTTTCCGGTGCCTTGTCGAGTTCATGCCGAGACGAATCGCCGCCATCATCAGGCCGAAAGGTGGTGCTACACATTACTAGACAGGTATCTCTAATTCAATTGCTCTTCAGTGTACATCACAGAGTTACTATAAAATATATAGCATGTGTGTGAAGAACAAGATTCAGGCATGGTTTTTTGGACGTAACATATGGCTTGCAAAGGAAACACGCAGACTCCGGATTTTGGACTCATCTTCCTGTATGAATTTAAATTGAGTCATTCAGCAGGAATGGCCAACAAAGCGTTTGGGGAGAATACAGCCAACAAATGAACAA
Source organism: Macrothele yani (assembly GCA_039090855.1). Taxonomy (NCBI): domain Eukaryota; kingdom Metazoa; phylum Arthropoda; class Arachnida; order Araneae; family Macrothelidae; genus Macrothele; species Macrothele yani. The sequence continues at coordinate 128,001,820 of CM076989.1, read as the reverse complement.
TTTGGCGATGGTTCGTGAAGTTTCCAAGCGGAGGCGTGGAACTGCAAAATGAAGCACGTGGTCACTGACCTGTTGCCGTTTTTCATGTTGCTCTGTTACGGGTGGTTGAAGAGGACCTCCGAAAAAGGTAGGTGTCCACCACACGACAATTGTTTGGCGTCTGGCTGCGTAGCATAAGGTAAAAACGCTGGACATGTGGCTGCCGCATGAGTTGACAACTGCCAACGAGACTAGGCGTTTGGAAGTCTGCACGTCGCTGCTTGCCAGGAATAAACGGGAACCTCTACTGCATCAAATCGTCACCTGCTATGAGAAGTGGGCCCTTTATGATAATCAGAAATGATTTGCACAATGCTAAGCAAGGCACAGCAGTCGACGGCATCCTAAACCACCCCTAAACACCAAGATGATGCTCCTTGTCTGGTGGTCCACAGCTGGGATAATTCAACAGAGTTTATTCGCAAGAGGCCAAACAATCACTGTAGAGCGTTATTGTGCTGAATTACACCGGATGCACCAGTTATTGCTGCAGAAACAACTGGCTTTGGTCAACAGACATGGAGTTTTTCTGCTCCAGGACAACACTCGCCTTCATGTCGCACAACGAACGATGCGGACACTAAGTGCCTTGGGCTATGAAGCACTCCCTCATCCGCCTATTCTCTGGACTTGTCTCCGATAGACTATTATCTGTTTTGTCGCCTGGATCACTTCCTGTCCGGTAAACAGTTCACAACAGACAACAAGGTTCAGCGCGCAGTTGATAACTTCTTCGAGTCCCAGCCACAAGACTTTTTTCGTTCCGGGATCATGGCCTTGTCGGACAGATGGCAACTATGTGTCGATGCTGAGGGGTATTATTTTGCCTAGGTCAGTAGTCCTACTTTTCCTTCCTCGCCGTCCACGTATCCTGGCCCTTTGCCGGACATTTCATTCGCACCAGTCCAATACTAAAATGCAATCTAATTTTAAACTGTTTGGCCCTTTTAATATTAGATAGCATTTTACCCTGCTGGACAATTGCTAAGGACGGATCATAAACGGCTATATAGCGCATAAAAAAGTAAGTGTGGTTGGATGCCAAGTGAAATAAAATTAACTCAGAGTGCCAGGACATTACAAGAAAGACAATTTATTGTGCTCTGAGATCCAGAAGGCTTTGGAACGTGTTCAAGGGACAAACAGGCCATTTTGTGCAGAATACGTAAACGTGAAAAAAATGCAATTACTGTTTGCAGGCGTTCCGGCGTAAGATGTCAATACGGGATATGGCCACCATGGAGGGCGATGTAAGATTCCACACGTCGTGTCATGCTTTGCACAACATTATCAAGCAGCTGTTGGGGTAATTTATCCCATTGCTCTATCAGTGCACGGATGAGGGTGTCCTTGTTTATTGGAGGGCATTGGCGACCAGCAAGACTCCTCCCCAAAGCATCCCACACATTTTCAATGGGATTCAGATCTGGAGAACGTGCTGGCCATACGAGGGGTTGAATATCCTCGGCTCTCAAGACACTCATGGACAGCGACTGTTCGATGACATGTTGCGTTGTCGTCCATGAAAATGAATCTATCACCGACAGCACCACGGAACATGCGAACATGAGGTAGCAGAACATCATTAATGTATCGTTGGCCAGTCATAGTCCCAGTTGGAAGCACATAGAGGGACGTACAGCCACTGATCATGATGCCAGCCCATACCATGACACTACATGTCGGATATTGGTCCCTTTCCTGTATGTTTGCTGGACAATATGCAGTAGCACTATCACGCCAGATCAGTTGTCGTCGACAATCAGACGATAGACTGTATCTACTCTCATCTGAGAAGAGGACAGCAGACCAGTCGTTATTAGTCCAATTGCGATGTTGATGGCACCATTGCAAACGGGCGGTACGGTGACGTCTGGACAATGGGATGCACACAACAGGATGGCGGGCGTATAGTCCTCCTTCATGCTAACGTCTGGCGACAGTTTTTCGGGAGATCCGCTTGCCAGTAGCAGCCATAAACTGATTTGCTACCTCACTAGCTGTGCTGCGCCAGTGTCTTTTGTTGACAGCACTATGTACCGATCTTCTGCAGGTGTCGTACTGCGAACACGACCTCCCCCGTGACGTTTGCTACACTCTCCATTTGTTTGAAATGATTTCCAAAGCCTTGAAACAACACTGTGGCTGACGTCGAACTCCCTGGCAGCATCTGTTATTTTTCGCCCTTCTTCAATCTTACCAATAATACGGCCACGCGTAAAATCATCTAGGTGATGTCGGAAAGACATACTGAAAATTGCAAGTTCGCCAATTGATTCTTTCTCTTTCAACTTTGCGTTTGAACAACAACTGTCAACACGCGTCAAATCCTTTATATCTCTTATCAGCGCTATGATGTCACAAACAAGTTCGGCAATCCAAAATTTGCACACGCACAACACATCTTACTGTATCCCGCACTTATGCTAATTTCCGCATTTTCCTGCCTTCCATTTTATGGTTGCTATCGTTGCTATTGTCATCCGTCCTTAGCAATTGTCCGGCAGTGTAGTATTAAGTCATTTCACACTGTATTGTCTTTATGAAACTGAAATACATTTCACATGATTTAGAAGGGGGAGAGAAGGAAAGTAATTTTCTTCAAACAAATCATATTTCCAAAATCTTTATGCTTTTCCAGGAACTATTTTCCTCAAAGGTTACAAAACCCATTTCAAATATCAGAACCAAAGGATTATATTCCCCCAAAAAAGGAAAAGTGAAAACGCAAAAAAAAAAAAAAAAAATTGATCGCTGTTGTGGAATTATTAGCCAAGTGACCAAAACTCCCTAGCCTTCCCTAAAAATAAAAATATCTGTTATAGTCAATTCATTACCTGAAAGAAAACAAAAAATGCTCCTACATCAAAAAATGCACAATAACTAAAGTTGTGCCTCTGAGACTGCCCATAGCAATATGCACATGCCAAACCCCCTAGGAAATTTGTATTTTCAACCAATAATTTGACAATTACCAATGACACTATACCATTTCTATGAAGCCTCCTTAAACTGTGCTTCAGTTTTACACCATTAAAGGAAATGTTGTAGTTCAATAATTTGATAATTACAAAATTTACTTTCTACCAATAATTTGATACTCACAAAATTTACTTTCTACCAATAGTTTTCCAATCACTAAATTTATACTTTCTAGCAGCAACTGGCTACTTACTAAATTCACATCTTCTACCACTAATTTGCTACTTACTAAATTTTTATTTTCAGCCAATAATTTGATACTTACAAAATTTATTTTTTTACCAATAATTTGCTACTTACTAAATTTATACTTTCTACCAATAGTTTACTACTTACTAAATTTATACCTTCTGTCAATAATTTGCCAATCATTAAATTTATATTTTCAAACAATGATTTGCACTAACTGAATGTTTACTTTCTATCAATTATCTGCTACTTACTAAATTCATACTTTCTACTAATAATTTTCCAATAATAAAATATATATTTCTAGCCAATAATTTGCATTAACTAAATTTATACCTTCTAATAATAATTTGCTACTTGCTGAATTTTCACTTTCCACCAAACTTACCACCACTGGAATTTATGCCTTGGTCTGAACTATGGTTGAGGAATTGTCAACTATTAGCTTGCAGTTAAAGTCTGATGATCCTATGATAGCTCAATTATGCTCTTTCTTTCACTACATTGCAATATCTCAACCTTTTGCTGGTCAGATTCTGACAACACAGAAGAAAAGGATGCAAATGTGCAAAAAAATGTGGGTTACATTTTGTTAACTCACAAACCTTTACTAACATGTTCACATGAATCTTAAGCATCACACTGCTGTGTCTGAAACCTACTGAACTACAGGTTTTAAAAGTTGTTTCAACATGCATAATCAGGGGTATTTGAAGAACTCAAAATTTTCAAATGACTCGTGGATTAACTTGAGCATGTTCCCAATATCAAGTGAAAATAAAATTTCATAGCTGAACTTGTAGCAGCAGAGATATCTACTAAACATAAATGTATACTTACCTATGCCATGGATAGAAAAATTTTGATCACAAAAAGTTAGAAATGGCATTGAAAATCTTGAATGGTTACAGTAAACTGACAAAGAAAAATGCTTTTCAAATACGACAAACACAAATGCAGATCCACATTGCATATGGAAAATCATGGCATACATGGATCATATTCATCATGATTGCAACTAGACAAATACACATTTCCAACATGACAATCAGAGACATAAATTCAGGTATTCCTCTACTTTTGTATCTAATGTGCTGCTTGAAACATGTATGAAAGTCAAACAATAGGCTTACATGCTGTAAAGGAAGTTCAATTTGCCATTGCTTATAAATATATAAAATTCTATATTTATGGGGTATATAAAAACAAAATTGCCACAGTACTCGTAATTATAGCACTCAAATTCAATGGAAGGAAAATATTCACTTTTCAAACAGCACACAAGTGTGTACATGAAACACGTCTCACTGACACAAAGCAAAGACATTTGCTATCTTAACAATATGTGAAAACTTATTTTATGATGTTTATTTCAAATGACAATGGCCACTAATGAATATATTTTATTCACTAGTGGCCATTTTTTATATTGACAATGGCCACATCATTTAAAATATACAACATCACAAATTAAAAGTCACCAATGCAATTTGCCATATTACCTGATTAAATTATCTCATAATTTATCTATACTTTTACAATAATATTATTACCTGATTAATTATCTCATAATTACTATACAGTTTATCTCATTACCTGATTACTACCCCAGGAGAGCCAACATCAAAATTCACATGCCTCCATCAACATCACAGCTGTCAGTTCAGTTACAAAACACGAACAACACAAATTTTCTAGTTATTCCTTACCTCAAATTCTTATCATTTAGTTCCCCTTTTTAAACGTTCACCTTTCTAAAAACAAAACGGATAAAAAAATTTTCAGCGTTGGGAAAAAGTGCTTGCTGATATCTCTGCATTTGGAACATAATCTTCCATGACTATTACACAGTGTTCACGACATGGGAAGAATTATATTCATATCCTTCATCATCAAACTCTTACAAGGAAAGTGTCATTTTTGTCCCACTTGAATTTCAACCAAATTTGGCAAAAATGTTCATCGTCACCAATGATGAAAGCACCATACTCATTAAAATCATGATTTAAATGCTTAAATTAAATTAAAGGATGATTATTATTGATGACAAAGAAATTATGAGCTGATATAAAAATTTCAGAGATGATAGCATCAAGAACAGGCATAATATCCAGTGATTAAATTTGGAAAGTATTCTGGCCATCAATGATTGAAGATAATGTCTTTCTGCTGGTTGATTCATGGTCTTCCAATAAAGGTAAAAATGTTATTCATAGAACATTTCCTCAAGGCAAAACTACTGAAAGGTATCTCATCCCTGAATGTTGTACTGGTATTACTCAACTTTTGCGTGTAGGATTCTTCAGATCACACAAGCAATTGGTTCAGTTTACTACTGATAGAAAAATAAGATCAATTTTTGGCATTGAGACGAGTTCTTAAAATTACAGTCATTTTCTTTCTTTCAATTTAGGGCTCCTAGATTCAGAAATTTTATCAAGCCTGCTTTTCTAAATCAGGCTTTTTATCTTCTCATCCAGGTCATTATGTAACACTAATAGAATATTGTTTGAAACCCAAATTAGACACTTATAATTGTACCAATAATAGTTTTTTCCTGATGTGCTCTCTGCACATATACACTGCTTGACATTGAAATTGCCTCACCCAGAAGGAGTGAGGATAGAGGGTAAAATTTAGCATGCAAATAGGAATACATAAGGGTTTACCTTGATGTTATTTTCAGCTACGTACAGTGTTTATCAGATAAGATAATGCCAGCACAACGGATATGCCCCAGTAAGTGGTAGCACTGCTGTGTACGGCAATACAGGCAGCAATGTGGCATGGCAATGAGTCATATAGTCGACAGATATCATTCAGAAGAATGGAACACCAAGCATGGTTGACTTGCTCCCATAATTCATCGAAATCATGCGCAGGTCAATTCGATTGCAGATGACATCCATGTGGTTCTATAGGTTTTTGATTGGGAATAAATCGAGCTATCTTGCTGGCCATGGAAGTGTTTCAACATGTTGCAAACATTGTCTGGAAATCCGAGCGGTGTGTACATGGCCATTATCTTGCTGGAAAATGAGGTGCTGTATGCCATTCAGGAACAGTATCAAAATAGGCTGCAGAACCTTGCTCACGTATCATGCAGTTGTCAGTGTACCCGTGATGCAGACAAGAGGTGATTTGCTGTCATATGCGGTAGCACCCTATACCATGATGCCTGCTTGGTGGGTGGTGCGGCAGTCATGAACGTAACCGGGATCTGTCTGCTCACCAGAGTGTCACCAGACACAGATCCATCGATCATCAGCACCCAGACAGAAACAGAATTCATCACTGAAGACCACAATAGTTCATTCGTGACCCTAGTTCGCATGACTTTGGCACCAAGCCAGAGGAGTGCTGCGATAGCTGGCTGTCAATGGCAGTTGTCGTAATGGTTGCCTACTGCGTAGATTTGACACATGTAACTATTGGTTTACAAACTGTAAACCGTTTGTTATGGCGACGTCCATGGCTAATGACACAGCACGTTGAATGTTGGCTGCAGTGCTTTCTGGTGGCGAACCTGTGTGTCGAACAATCCACCGGTCCAGGCGTGCTGGTGTCTGTCGGACTACACCACTGCAGCTCCAACACATGTACAAACCTTCCTGTAGCCACGGGTGCCAACAGCGTCCAACAGTTTGTGCATCCTGTTGCACATGCGAAGCGATACGACCTGCAGATCAGCCTCCTTCATACAGGCCTACTATTCTTCCTCTGAAACACATCCAAATGGTGGTAAACCTGCCGACTGTGTGTACCTGGCATTTTCAGCCTTCACTGAAAAGTTTTCCAGCTCAAACAACAAATCTGAAATGTCCGTGACATTTCCACCTGCGACCACACATCACCATCACTTTTGCTGCTGGCACTTTTATCTGATGAATGTGTGACGTCATCGGCTCTGGTTTAGCATAATTTGCATATCCCAAGTGGGTACACCCATCCTGTGATTCACATGTTTGTAGTACATCTTCTGGATGGGGCAATTTCAATGTCGAGCAGTGTATATTCTGCTTTAAACATTCAATTGTTAATTTTCATATTTGTATTTAATTTCACTCAATTTTTCAATAAAATGTTAAACAAATCCAAATGCGTGTTTGTGTTACTTTTCATGCAAAAACTTCCATGCCCTGTATCTCCCTAACCTATTGGATTTCAGATGAAATACTTTACATTGTGCATCATCGGAGATGATGAAAATTTGTGCCAAGTTTGGTTTAAAATCCGAGTGGGACAAAAAAAAAAAAAAAAAAAGACATTCTTTGCTAGAGGAAGGCCTTCATACATATAATCTTCAGCCTCAGGTGGTGGTGTAATTGCCTCTTGTATATCAATTAGATTCTCACTGGACAAGAATTCTGCTCATAAATAAGTCCATATCACTCATAAACAGAACAACTCCTTTTGTAGTTTATTTAAATATATATTCTCTGACACATTAACAACCTTTGAGACATATATATACCAGGAAATAGTTGGGGATTTATAACTGAACTCCAAGCCCTTCAGAGCGTTATTGCAACCATTTTAATTTTTTTTAACATGTTGAAATATTCTTTTGTCAGCTGATGTACAAAAATTTGACCTCAGAGTACAAAGGTAGTTTAGGGGCACAATCATATACTGTACAAAAGGGTGAATCATGTACAGGGCCCAACACCAACATCTGTGGGCCCAGGACATGGAAAATGATGAGGCACTCACTGAAACAAAATCGTTCACCAATGTACAGCACAACAGATGCACCTGTTAAACACAACAGACATGAAATATATAGAGCGATACATACATATTATTAAGCTGTTCTCTGATATTCAGAGGTTAGCTCCACACAGAAAGAACTTACTGTTGCTGTATCAAATGTCTCCATTTACAGCGATTTCAGCACACAGCTCGGGCTTCATTAACATCCATCACGCGACGCACACAAGACCTTGTATATATATATATGAGATACAAGGTGTGGTGATGCGCAACATATCCCAGCCTCTCCTTGACAAATGTCAACCCCACCTTCTCGTGGGGCAATTTAATCACAAGTTAGAGGACATTACAAGCACAGTTTCTGAACAATTGCCAGTGCATCATAATAACAGCCTGCTGCTTGATGGCATGTAACTGAACTTCCAGCAATGTTTGTGTCCAAGTTTGAATTCTGTTGCGTAATGGAATTGGTTTGCTTATCAGACATGACAGGTGTCTTCTCTTTGAACAAATGGTTTTCTCATGCAGACATTCCTGAATCTGGTCATCCCCTTCCTTTCTTTCCTGCCATTTGGGCTGAATACGCTCTTTTGGTAAATTCTCTTAAACAGAATAACACAAATAATGTATAATTTAGGAATTGCAAAACATGTGAGCCAAATAAAAATGGAAGTCCACAACATCTATGTGATCTCTGCAACAAGACATAGAAGGAAGCAAGCTCGGTAGCCCACCTGGCTAAAAGGCTTTGAGAAGAACTTTTATGAGGTTGAAAACATAACTATGAATACCTGAGAGCAGCCATTGTAACTCATTTATCAATAGGTGACAACTTTAACAATCAACAATTTGAATAACATTTACCTCATTTACTTTCATTAGGTAGAGAAGCAGAGTTTTCTACATTTTGAGAGTAATTCCGTGCACCAAATATTTTACTTCCTACCCTTACATTTGTGCTGCCAACTTCAATCTACAAGAAAAATAAAAGACATAGTTAATGTGGCAGTGCACATTTTGGTATAAATATAAAATACTACTGCCATCAGAAAACTACATAACAACATTTCTGATGGTCTCTAAGTACAGAATAGATGAATAATTTGAGTGGCAAACTAGTAACACTAAGATAAGTCCTTGCAACTGAAAACCATATCTCACATCTTACACAGTGTGACAACTGGAAAACAAGACTGACGATAGAGCAAAATATTACTCACATGTAGGAGTAAACTAACCTTAGTTTATTGGTTATTCAAAATAACTTTTGTCCACACACTGCATGCAACAATCACAAAGCAGGGATTAAAATACCATCTAGGCACATTAAAAAAATTGTGTTCATATAGATACACAAGCGATTTCAAAATCATCAGGAGATTTCATTATCAGGTGTGATACTTAAAAAGGTAAAAAAGGCACTTCACATAATAACTCCATGGTGGCTGGGTTACCAGCGAGACACACACTTGACATAGATACCTAATGAGGTCTTGAGTTCAGATATGCTACATCATAGATGACACAGGTCAGCTGTTGCCGCAAAACAAGTCACAAAAAGGAAGTAACAGAATGCAGTTACACATAAGTTAAGTTAAAGAAGCACTGATAGGTGACTTCGACTGAATCGGCAAAGAAGGTTGATGAAAGTTTGTTTCTGCCTTAATAAGAAACCTCCAAGGGTGAGCTTTTTACCATTTTAAGTATCACACCCGATGATGAAATCTACTGATGGTTTTGAAAGCGCTTGTGTATCTATATGAATAACATTTTAACACCTCACTCTTGCTCTTGGAGATTTCTTATTAAGGCAGAAACTAACTTTCATCAACCTTCTTTGGCGATTCCCTTGAAGTCACCTACCAGTGCATCTTTAATTTATGTGTAACTGCATTCTGTTACTTCCTTTTTGTGACTTGTTTTGTGGCAACACCTGATCTGTCTCATCTACGATGTAGCGTATCCGAACTCAAGGCCTTATTAGGTATCTACATCAAGTATGTATCTCGCTGGTCACCCAGCTACCATGGAGTTATTTTGTGAAGTGCCTTTTTACCTTTTTAAGTATCACACCTGATGATGAAATCTCCTGATGATTTTGAAAGTGCTTGTGTATCTATTTGAATAAATTTTTAATATGCCTAGACGGTATTTTAATCCCACTATTTGGACCTATCCGGTGCGTATTTTAACTTACCGAGCACATTGCCTGGTGACATTTTATTTACAAAGCAATTGGAATGACTGGACAGTATGTAAAAATAGTTATACATCACTATTTTGGTGGTAAAAATAGTTATACATCCCTGTTTTTGTGGTAAAAATAGTTATACACCACTATTTTCGTGGTAAAAATATTTGAATTCAGAGTTCGGGGACTTTTGAATCACCCTGTATATTAAACAGCCAGGGTGACATTACAAAGCCTTGTCTGACTCCTGCACCAATATAAAATCACTTCGATACACCATTCACTCGTACACAAGCTCTACTGCCAGCGTACATGGCTTTCACACTATTAAGTAGATTCCCAGTAATACCATATTCATTCAATACCTGCCACAAAAGTGTCCTGTTTACTTTGTCATAAGCTTTCTCTAAATCTATGAAGGCAGCAAAAACTTTCTTACCACAACCAGATACTTTTCAATCATCATACATAATGCAAAAATTTGGTTAGTGCAGCCTTTATTTAACAGGCATAAAACCACTTTGTACATCCCACATTTTCTCTGACTAAGACCTCATACCTTATAAATAATGACCTTCCCAAACACTTTTCCTGGCACATTCAGCAAACTCATACCACGAGAGTTCTTGCATTCAGTATTTCAGATATAGAAATCAAGGAAAAACTATTCCTGAGAAATACATGGGAAATTCACCAGGTTATTAAAAGCAATCAGAATTGTGTACTGAATTGCCTGTAGTTTACTGGTCTCCATGCAACATGTCCTCAGGGCAATGTAATTTTCAAGTTTTCTGAGTTGTCTAACATAATATGAACCATAATTATGTTAAACATAATTATGGTTCAGCCTATGCAGTGATGCATCATGACTTAGGGTACTGGAAAGTCTCTTATCCAAGAAGACTAATGGATTAGTGTGCCTGCTGTGGGTTGATATTTTAAGCATAAGTATGGTTCTGCCGATGCAGTGATGCATCATGACTTAGGATTCCAAAAAGTGCGTGCCAAGTGGTCTCCAAATTAAACTGGTGTGCAAAAATTAAGGACGAAGAGGAGAAATTAGCATAACAGCGGAACGAGCAGGCAGAACGAACCGAAAGACCACTCAGGAGATAGACTAGGGTCCGGTATGGTAGGGCATGAGCATATATGCAGCATGACGTGGGGGGGGGGAGTGTCGGAAGGGTATAAAGCACACGGGCGGTGTTCACTCAGCAATTCGGTGAAAGCTATTGCACTGTGTACATTGGTTTGAATGACGTCAAGTTGCTGCCACCATGTGATATGGCCAACAGGCAATCCAGTAGATGACATCTGGATGACTTTACCCAAGGTCGCGTTATTGGGAAGTTGGAAGAAGGTCGAGGTGTGACTAGTGTGGCCGAGGAGTTCGGGATCGCTCACAGCATCGTTTCACGAGCTTGGAGAGCATTTCAAATGACAGGAACTGCTGTCCGCAAGCACGGCGGCGGACGACCGGTATACTGTCCTACAGGCGAGAAGAGACAGACGGCAGACAGCGGGAGAAATCGCAAGACACATGAAACAGACAACTGGACGTCCGTTATCGCGTTTTACCATGGCCAGGAGGCAGCACAAAAGTGGTCAATTTGCACGACGACCAGTACGGTGTGTTCCAATAATGCCTGCTCATCGGAGACGGTGGTTTCTGTGGTGCCAAGAACACAAGAACTGGACACATCAGCAATGGGATCGAGTTCTCTTTACGGATGAGAGCCGATTTTGTCTGAGGAGCGATTCTGGATGTATACACATCTGGAGAGAGCAGGGAACATGCAATCACACCTCCAACATCATTGAAAGGGACCGGGGTTTGGAGGTGGCGGAGTTCTTGTTTGGGGCGGTATCATGCTTGGTAGCCGTACTGACCTCCACATCTTCCAAGGAGGTTCAGTCACTGGTGTCCGCTATTGTACCGAGGTTCTGTTGCCTGACGTGCGTCTGTTTAGAGGTGCTGTGGGTCCTGAGTTCCTCTTCACGGACGACAACGCTACACCTCATCGTACAGAGGCTGTCGCAGAGCTATTGGAGAGTGAAGATATTCAACGCATGGATTGACCCGCATGGTCGGCGGACCTAAATCCAATCGAACACGTGTGGGACCTTCTTGGGAGACGCTTGGCAACACATCCCCAGCCGCCAGCAACGATTCCGCAGCTGCGATTGGCGCTACAAGAGGAATGGGCCGCGATGCCCTAAAAGGCTCCTTGACAACCTCGTCCTCAGCATGGACAGACATTGTAAATCCTGCAACACAGTCAGGGGTGATCATATCCCCTACTAAAGACTGGATTTTTCTTGGCAGTTGCCTGTCACATGGACGTTTCTGTCTTCTGTCCAGTTGTGCTCGAAGCTACATTTTCAATAAAGTGCCTTTGTATCCTTTGGATTCCTTGTTTGGATGGTTTTGCTCACTTGTCCCATATTCTTACAGCTTGGGGATCTTATGGTATGATTTGAGTCGATGTGGAGCACTTCTGCACAACGTTACATTCGAAAAACCGTCTCGTTCTTAATTTTTGCACGCCAGTGTAGTTGGCCGATCATCCCAAACAACAGTGTATGAAAATTTCCATCGATTTTAGCAGCACTACAAAGGAGATTCAGATTTACTAAAAAGAATTGTCACTGGGGAAGAGATCTGAGTGCACCATTCTGACTCTGGAAGCAAGAGACAAGGTAAGCAGTTAAAACATCCTTCATCCCCAGGAAAAACGAAATTCAAAAGTGTCCCCTCTGTCGGAAAAAAATTGCTAACCTTGTTTTGGGATATGCATGGACATATTTTAGAACATTATTAGGAACATGGACAAACTGTTTATATTGCAAAATATTCCTTAATGCTTAGAGAAACTCTGAAACCTGCAATTTGCAACAAAAGACGAGGAGTGTTGACAAAAACTGATGTTTTGCACCATAACAGTACTCACCTCCACACAGAGTGGCTACAACCATGACAACAATTCAAATCCACAAATCTGAGGTTCTTGCACACCTATCTAAAGCTAGGATCTTACACCATATGATTTTTCATCTCTTTAGTCCACGTATTACATGGTCAGCAGTTAGGCAGTGATGAAAAGGTCAAAGAAGTGGTTTACACATGGCTTTAGAGACAGCCAAAAATCGTTTCTGATGAGATCAAGGAGCTTATGCACAAAAAAAAAAGCATATGGAACTGCAGGGAGAAATAATGCAACAGTCATGCAAGTTTTACTTTGTTTTAAGTAAATACAACAAAATTGCCTTTACTTTTTGATTTACTCTATAACTACATCAATACACATACAACTGAACCTCTAATTGCCAACATTTGCTTCATATGTTATTCTGGCAGTAAACAACGGTGGCAGTATAAGGAGGGTTGAATGACACTGGCATCAGTTCTTTAAAATTATTAGGTAGGAGACCAATGTTTCTTAACTAATACTCATCTTCATTTAGAATGGATAAAAAAAAAATGATTGTTTTTCCTACAATTACAAATCATTTCAGACAGTAACTTTTAATTTTTTTTTTCTTTTTGAAAAAATCTGGAGAAATAAGACACAAATTTTCTGAACATTTTGACACAGACATGTAACCTAGTCCCAGTAGGTATTGCCACCAATGATGAGTGATAATAATTTAAAATTTCATTATTAGTGAGAAACCTTATAAAGGAAGTTTTTGAAATTTTCCATTTTCCAGCCACACATTGAGCTGTCAAGCCCTTTCCTGAATATGTAATTTCATCTGTTAATGGCACCATGTTTGGCATTTATTTGTTCTATCCACAACACCTGGGCGTCTCAGCTTATCATGTTTACCATTTTTTATTTTCTTTACTGAGTGTGCTGATTTTTCCAAACCCATCTACTTGCTTTATATGTTTTTCAAATAAATTTGAAAGATTATTTGCAATAATTGCTGCCCTAAAGAACAATTTTTTTCTTGTATGTATACTCAGAAATAAAAAAATTATCATTGACACTCAAGACAGTTTTCCTCACTACTGCAGAATTTGATTGAAAACAAGACTGAGATAAGCCATAGTCACACTTATAACACTTTCTTACCCTTGTGATGAACAGCATTGGAATGCAGTGAATGCACTGAATGGTAAAAAACTGTTGTCTACTTGAAAAATGCAGGACTAGGGTGGCTTTGTCCCTTTTATGTAGGAGGTCAATTTATAGGATTTCTTTTCTATCTGATCCACTTCAAGGTACTAAATGAGTGCTGATGAACAAACACACACACACACACACAAATACGGGGATCCTAACAAAAGTTCTGCACACTTCATTTTTGAGGAAAGTGTGAAGTAACTGAGAAAACTTACCTTATTGCAGTTCAGTGTACTCCCCTCCGCTGCTAATGATAGCTTGCCAGCGGTGAGGTATGCCCTGGATAACCCTGTAGTACACCATCTTTGTTCAGCTGTGATATTACTCAGGTCACGTCAAATGACAGTTCGTCCAGTGATTCCTAGAGGATTCCATGGAGTCAATTTTTTTAACTTTGGGAAAAGATCAAAGTCGAGTGGACTGAAATCAGGGCTGTATGGTGGGTGGGATAAAGTTCCTCAGCCATATTTTGACAAAAGTTCCCGTACTGATGCTGCACCAAGACACGATGTGTTGTCATATAGCAAGATCACTCCCGCTTCCAACAAGTTGGGGCGATTTTGATGAATTTTCGGACTCAACTTTGTCCTCAGAAAGTAACGATAATACTGTACATTGACATTTTTCCCTACCGGTACTCGATCAGAGACCACAAAACCCTGGGCTTCGTATGCAAAAAACATCATTTGCTTCACTTTGGATTGTTGCCGACGGCACTTTGTGGCCCGTGGGGAACTTGGATGCCTCCATTCTGCTGATTGTGGCTTCAGTTCTGGCTAAAAATCGCGAGTCCAAGTCTCATTAATTGTGACAATTCTGTTCAGGAAGGTATCACCCTCCTTTCCGAACCTGTGGAGGCGATCCTAAGTGATGCTCACTCTGGCTGCCTTCTACTTGGGGGTGAGTCGATGGGTCAAAACTCGGGGGTGAGTTGATGGGTATCTGGGGAACAGATATGGTGGACAAATTTGCCTAATGAGCAATCTCCTTGACTGTCAAACAGCAATTCTCTTATAGAAGCATTGCAACAATGGTGACAGATGTTTTGTCTGTCGTCATTTGAGGTCGGCCTGAGTGGTGATTATCTTCAATGCTGCTTCGACCCTCCCAAAAGCACGATGTCCAGAGAGAAACTATGCTTCAATCAAGAGTTCCTTCCCTACAAACTTCTTTCAAGGCAGTGTGGATCTGTGTCAGAATTTTTCCTTGCAGAGTTTCTACTTTCACATAAGAGGGCTGGTCTAACACTGTGACTTGCCCTGAGGAGCTGCACACTTACATTTCCAAACCCTTCCACGTCCACACAGCAAATGATAGCGTATTGTTCTGACACCACAACGTTGCTGAGAGTTTGACCCTGACATGATGCAATCATTTTTCAATTGCATCACCCACTTCCATTTTAGATTAACGTGTGCACAACTTTTGTCATCACCCTCATAGCCACGTGGCTTCCATGATCTGTATTCTTCAAATGTGGCACTCTTGCAAGCAAAGTAAGAAAGAAAAACAATAGAGGCCTGTTGGGAGAAGGGAATGACAAAACACCTGTGGCCAAGTTTCATAGAAAATTCCATGAACCAGAAATACAGGGTGATGGGTGATTTGTTTGGGTAGGGATAATTTAAAAATGCTATGGTATGGCCTGTAATAGATATAATGTCAATATTTGGCAGAAATTACCTTTATGGATGAGACTTTGTTTACGTCTCTATATGAGCCTCTTTGCGGACTTGGCAGAGTTCATACCAAGTGCTCAATTTCTGCCACGTTTTCTAACATCTGCAGAATTATTAGTGCAAACGCTGCAGAAATTTTCACCTTCAAGTCATCCAGACTTTCAGGTTGTTGTGCATAGACGATGTTCTTCACAAACCCCCCATGAAGAAATTGGGAGGAGTGAGATCTGGGGAGTTTGCAGGCCAAGGAATAGGGCCATCGTGGCCACACCAGCTGTAACTGAATGTGTAGTTGAGGAAATTCCTGACTTCCAGTGACCAGTGGGGATGGGCTTCGTCTTACTGTAAAATTACATTGTTATGCACTTGTGGTACCAAAATGTCAAACAAAAGGTACATGCAATATGTTTCTTAAATTGTTTTCCCTGCAGATGGTGATTTAAAAGCTTGTTAAATACATGCTTTGAAAATATTTGGTGCTCTCTGTGTATGGGCAGTAGGCAGACAGTTGAGATGGCAGTTTCTTGAGGGAATTTTCAACGTAAAGACTTTATTTCCATTTTAGGAATGGGGCTAGCCACCCCTAAGACCTTTGATGGCCAAAAGGAGTTGGCATTCCCTAATTTAGATACACTGGTTACAAGGAAAGTACACAGCCAGTGCAGACATGACTAACACAACATTCATTTCTTGTCCTCAGATTTGAAACTATGCTCAGCAGAATAAGAAGTCAAAAGACTTTTGATCCCTAGGAAATAATTAGTAATCTACATTGCTGGCCACCCAAAATGCAACAGCAAGAAGGACACGAGTTCATCTTTGTATCTGAATCATTTCATCTTTGTATTTGTTGTTATGTGTTACTGGACACATAACAACAGATACAAAGATGAAACGATTGAGCTTACAGGCTGTGTGACTTGCGGATCACGCAGACATCAATAGTTCGTGTGGCCCCCATGGCTGGCAATAACGGCCCCCGCACGCCGCGGCATCGAACGAAAGAGACTTTGGATGTGGGCTTGGGGTATGTCGGTCCAGGCTGCTTCCACACGTTGCCACAGTTCATCAGGTGTAGCCGCGGGTGCTGCTTGCCAAGCCACTCGGTTGCCGATTAACGATCAGACGTGTTCGATGGGCGACATATCGGGAGAACAGGCAGGCCACGGCAGCAGTGACGCCTGGTGGGCCGTGAAGAATTGTTGCACAATGCGTGCCACGTGCGGGCACGCATTGTCCTGTTGAAACATGGCCGCTGGCAGGTCCTGCAGGTAAGGGAGGACTACAGGCTCCAAAACGTCGGAGATGTAGCGGTGGCTGTTGAGTGTATTGGCGATGCGTACCAGAGGTGTGCGGGTGTCATATTCAATTATGCCCTAAACCATAACGCCAGGTGACGGACTGGTATGGCGATGCATAATTCAGGCATCATACAGTCTCTCGCCGCGGTGCCGCCACACGCGGATCTGACCATCGTTGTTGCAGGCAGAAGCGGGATTCGTCGGAGAAGACAATATCGTGCCATTCCGTAGTCCAGGTGCAGCGTTCAACAGCCAACTGCCACCGCACTCGCCGGTGGTGTAACGTCAATGGTAATCGGAGTAATGGGCGTCATGCGACAAGTCCCCGCTCTTGCAGACGATGTCGAACGGTATGTGCTGACACAGATTATTGCGCAACACACCCTAATTCCTGCGCTAATGTTCGTGATGTGGCGGTGCGAGCCGTCAATGCCCGCCGCACAACATGCTGGTCCTCTTGTTCGGTGGTGTGCCGCGGCTGCGGAAATCGCTCACGTCGGTGCGTCCGTCCCTCCTGCACCCACCGAATTCATCCTCGCCTCACTGTGGCTGGATGTCTTCCCACACGAGCGGCGATGTCTCGGTACGATAAACTGCTGTCGCGATAAGCTACTATTCGTCCTCTGTCAAACTCCGAAACTTGCGGGAATGACTGCCGTATTCTGCGACGAGGCATCAGGAAGCTTCCACGCACAGGTCCGGCTGCACAACACACTTCTGCTACTTACACCCCGCCTTCTGTGCACCCTTCTAATAGTGCTTCTCGGTGGCATGCCGGGCGCACATGATTTGCATACGCCTTCCAATGCTAATTGTTTGCATGTACTCTCACGGGCGACGCAAGCTGCGAATTTCTGGCTAATCGGATGCTTCCTTCTTGGCGTTGCATTTTGACTGGCCAGCAGTGTAAATTACAGCTTTTGATGCAAATGGAAGTTATGTAACAAATAAATTTTATAAGAAGTTTTAAAAGCACACAATCCTTTAAGACTTTTTCAATGAAGCACTGCTCCAGTTAAACATGCTGAAAACTACAGTGGCTTTCCAAACTAAGTGCACTTACTAATTTAAAATGGATTTTATTTTACTTTTTTCTTCAAAATGCACTTCTTAAAATTTTTTTTTACCTTTGCCTCTACTTGATGTTGTTATGTGCAACACAGAAGGATTATAAATTTATGTACTAAAAGAGCCTTGCTCAAAATCTATGACTTTAGATTTCCTTTATTTATCCTGTGGAAAAACATCACTCACACTTCAATTGTTCTAGACACAGTAGACTGCAATTAACACCTTCACTTGTAAGAACAAAGTGATTTCATTTAACTTTCCACTATAGCACAGAAGAGCATATATTCCTACAAATACTGACCAAACCATACAATTTACAAAAGATAGGAAGTGGTTTAACTTACTGCATGCTCAAAGTCATGTGACATTCCCATGCTTAATTCCATGCTGTTGATGTCTACAGCTAGTTTATCACAAATGCTTTCTCTGGACTTTAAAAGAACCTGAAAGTCAGGATTTGGACCTTTAGTGAGATCGTGGTCTAAAGCTCCAATAGTCATCAGTCCAACAAGCTTTAAATGACAACACTTCTCCAAAATATGCTGAACAAGGTTACAAGCAATTTCAGGAGAAATACCACTCTTATCTGAAAATGATATATTCTTTTGTATAGACATTAATTTAAAGCATATACATAAACTAACAGGCTGATAACATAAAAACATACTACAAATAAATAAAATAAATCATAACATAGAACAAGATCAAAATCAAGCATTTCAAACAGTACCTCATATCAATTTAGGCTAGAAGTTTGGTATGTAAACTACAACATGTAGGAACTGCTTGCCTTAAATGCAGAAAAAGTTTTCCTTCATTACATCCGATAAGGGCTGCAATTGAGTACAATTCTATAATGTTACAACAAAAAGGCACTTAACCTGATGTACCAAATAAATTTTTCTACATTTTACAATGAAAGAAAATTCCAAAACAATCATTAATTTACATTCACTTTAAACTACATATGTCATCATCATCATCATTGTCAACCATTATCAATCCACTGCTGGACGAAGGTCTCCCCAAGTTTCCTCCACAACGGTCTGTCTTGTGCCAGTCTCCTCCATGTCACTCCCGCATACTTTCGAATTTCATCCACCCATCTTCCATGTGGTCTTCTTCTGGGTCTTTTCCTGTCCCTTGGAATCCAATCTAAAATTTCGGCTGTCCATCGATGGTCTGTTCTTCTGGCAGTATGTCCAGCCCATTGCCATTTCAGGGATTTAACTCTGATCATGATGTCTTCCACTCTTGTCATTTTTCGGATCCACGTGTTCCTCTTCTTATCTCTCCTGGTTACACCAAGCATGCACCTCTCCATGCTTCTTTGAGTTGTCTGCGGCCTTTGTATGTCTCTTTTAGCTAAGGTCCACGTCTCTGCACCATACGTATGCACTGGAAGGATGCATTGATCAAACACTTTTCTTTTAAGACATAATGGCATATTGCTCTTGAAAATTATGCTGTTTCTTCCAAAAGCTCTCCAGGCAAGTTTTGTACGCCGATTAATTTCTTCACTAATGTGACCCTCACTTGATATCTGCTGTCCAAGATAAATGTACGTGTCTGTTATCTCCAGCTTTTCTCCATCAATCGATAAATCTTCATTTCTTGTAAAAGCATTGAACATCACTTTTGTCTTCTGAAAGTTCATTTTTAATCCCACTTCTTCACTTTTGTCAGCAAGTTCCTGCATCATACTCTGTAGCTCCGATGGGGTAGTTGCAAAAATGACTATGTCATCAGCAAAACGAAGGTGGGTTAGATAATCTCCATTAATCTTTATCCCTTTGTTTTCCCAGTTCAGTGATTGAAAGACGTTTTCCAATGTAGCATTAAAGCATTGTAGTAGTTAATGCTACTACATATGTAAGGGTCAATAAATTCTAAAAACTAGCAATATGACATTAACATATTAAAACTCTAGCATGCCAACACATTAAAAAACTTATTGCTGTCCAATTAACCAACTAGAACACATTGACTTGGGTTTAGCATAATGTGCTGAAATCAGCGTGATGGAATATATTTACCATCTAAAGAGTGGGCACAATGTGGCTGGAACGAGTAAAACGATGCACCAGAAAGTGTTGCTTTTCCTCAGCTTTGATATCCTAAGTGGATGATTGACCCTAATCCTTCCTGACTCATGACCTGCTAAAAGAGCTATAACAATGATGGTGAACCTAAGAAGAGAGAGATGCTTGAGTCACTTGTTTCTACCCAGTGGCTTGATGTCTTAGTCAGGGGGACAAGCCCTTCCCTTTCATGCATTGGGTCATGGAACTGAGAATACATTACCAGAAGAGAGAGCTTATCACCAGTCTCAGGTTTACTGTTGGTCAGGGGCATCACGCACCCAAAAGATTTAGGGAGGCAAGGGCACTCATAAAATAAAATTATTGTTATATGTAATACAATTTTTCCTTTAATTTTTTTATTGGATTTTATAAATTATAATAATTTCCGTCAGTAGGTATTTGATCAATGTTTTTTTAATGTAAACTCATGTCCAAAATTTAAGGAATACATTAGTACGTGACCATGTGCTTAAAAATTTTTTGGCCTTTCACGGGAGGTCAAAAATAGAAAATTTATCACATCTCAAGGTTAAATAACATTTTATGCTATCACAATCAACAAAGCAGAATTCCGAGCATGTTGGAATCTCTTTGAATTTTACCATGGTCAATTAACTATACATAGTGCTATCTAAACTCTAAAAAATGTGAAAATTTACATCAAAATAATGCTGTTTCAGGAAAATATGCAGAACAATGAGAAACATTAGGAACTGCATTAAGAAAATTTTAGAGAGACATCATATAGACAAATTTAAAACGAATTTAAAACATCCTCTAAACCCATCCTAGGAAATATACTAGTTGTTTAATAAATTTAAAAAGATTATTTGACATAAGATTACGATGCCAAAAATAAAAAAGACTGATAATTAATTTTATTAATAATAAGTTATTTTAGATTTTTAAACATATTTTACAGTGCAGATTTTTTTTTTTTTTACCTTCCCTTCTTGCTCGTTTTTTTTTTTTTTTACTTTCGCCAGTCATGTGAGGTCCAGAAACAATCCACTACTTCGTCTAAATCTAGGTCATTGGTTCCCTAGGCCTCTATAGCTAGCAGCATTAAGTTTTCTAAATGTTCGTGACCCATTGTTATATGTAGGCAATATTTCACACATTTCAACAACAAGGTTTTTCACTTCTTATTCCAAAAACAGAAAGTTGCCATTTATATACTTTCCTAAAAGATGGTTAAAAAAAAAAAAGCACAAATATTAAAATATTATTCTGGGGGGAGGGGACATGTGCCCATTAGTGCCCCAATGGTGTGACACCCTGCTGTTGGTATTTCTGAGATGAGAGGGGGGGGCAGGGAAGGAATTGTTTTGCTGTAGTTTTTGTAAAATTGGGCCACTGTGCGAACATTTCTCTTTGAGGAGCACAGAGAATTTTTGACACCATTTGGTTCAGGCACATCAGGTGCTCTTAAAATGTGAATTAAACAACCAATGATTTCTTTTGCTAACAATCATATCACTTATATAACAAATCAGAGCAAATAAAATTGCTAATGGCATTTCATTATACACAGATCGTTTTTGAATCAAAGATTATGCTATAAAGGAAGCTAATAAAGAAGCTATAAAGGAGCTAAAACCATGGTTTTAGCTTCCTTTATAGCTTCCTTTATTATGCTAATAAAGGAAGCTATAATGGGAGCTGTAACCATGGTCCCATTACAGCTTCCTTTACCAGCATTTTAATAAGTACACCATGTATAATCTTTGATTCAAACACAATCTGGTCATATCACTATCACTGAATGTTATTATTCATGTGGAATTAGCTGCATAAATTTATGTTTATCATATCAATTTTAAGTGCTGCTGTCATTGAGTTACAATACATTGAGATGCCACTTTATTGGGAACACCCACATGTAATGTTTACAGAAAGGAGTATTCATAGGTAGTCAAAATTATTAAAACAACACCAGCATGTACAAACAATGCTTAAAATATGTTGAACTACCCAAAATTTAAGTTATGTGCTCATATTTATCCTCATTTATCACAATGCAAAAACATGGGATCTTATATATAAATCAGTTTTCTGTGTCACAGCTTCCGTTCCCAAATCGTATTAAAATGAGGAAAACATAGCAAGGCATTGCCTACATGTATGAATTTAATACATACAAAACATGAGTAGGCGACAGTTATTATTGTATTTTGTTTATCAAACATTAGATGAAAAAATACACATCCTAAAAATTCTCGCAATCAAAGAAATGACTTTTGTCATATACCTTGCTAGACAAGTGATATTAAATTCAGATCCTCTTCAGTGCAAAGCTGTTAGTAAAAATACTATACTGGCAATGAGTATTTCTTTTCACAGACATAATACAACCATGCACCTAATCAAATAACAACTCAGTGTATATATTGATGCCATTATTTAATATCAGTTATACTGAGATTTTTGTTACAGTGATCTTTGGTCCAGCTGGGAAGAAATAATATAATGAAATTACTTTCGGTGTTTCTTTTCACAGACATAATACAACCATGCACCTAATCAAATAACAACTCAGTTTATATATTGATGTCATTATTTAATATCAGTTATACCGAGATTTTTGTTACAGTGATCTTTGGTCCAGCTGGGAAGAAATAATATAAAGAAATTACTTTCAAACCAAACCCTTTACATACCACTGTAAGAATTGATCCTTGCCAATGTTTTTATTTTTTTATTTTTTTCTATGTATTCTCTCTCTCTTTCTATCTCTCTCCAACACATCTACACTTTCTCTAATTACAGGGTCCATGTTATATATTCACCAACTCACCAAATGCAATCAGAATAAAAATGTCAGTGAGCCAGAAATAAAATCGACAAAATTTCAGGAAAATCCTTCCTGCATCAAGGACACTGAAGATATGAAGTGGAAGAAGAAAAAAAATGAAATTTAATCTTCAATTATTATTGCCATCCTGAGTTTCATAAAAATGGGCAGAATTAGGAAGAACTGTGATCCACTGAATGCTTGACCCACACACAGGGGCTACCCAGGAATTCCAAATAGAAGGGTGCTGAAAAATCTTAAGGGGGTTAGATGAAAGCAAATTTTTTGACTACTGAAATTTTTTCATAGTGAAATAGCTTTTTACATTTAGTATTAAAAATGGGGAAAACTTCAAAAAGAAGTGTCAACTGTTGAATTTTTTTAGTTTAGAATGTTTAAAACTGGGAATCCCCCCCCTAAAACTACGAGGGTCATAACAAAAGTTGTGCATACGCTAATCTAAAACAGAAGTGGATGATACAAAATGATTACACCATGTCAAGGTCAGACTCTCAGTAAAACAGTGGTGTCAGAATGATGCGCTATCATTTGCTTTGTGGACATGGGAGGGTTTGGAAATGGAAGCGTGCAGCTCCTCAGGTCGAGTCATGGCGTTAGACCAGCATTCATACGTGAAAATAGAACTTCTGCTGGGAAAAACTCCGACACAGATCCACACTTCCTTGCAAGAAGTTTGTGGGGAAGGAACTCTTGATTGAAGTACAATTTTTCGCTAGGCACGGTGCTTTCGGAAGGGCCATGCCAAGTCCATTACTACTTTACGAGGTTCTCACCGCTCTTTGCCAACCATCAGTGCAAAATAAAGTATAGTATGACTCATCTGACCACATTACTTTGATCCACTGATCTACTGTCCACTCATGATGATGATGTTCTCAGCAACAAGATAAGTGGATTTTCTTATTTTTTGCTAGGACAAATGGCATCCAAAAGGACATACAACTTCCAAGACCCAATCTACTTAACTTTCTACACATGGTTAGTGTTGAAATGGGTTGCTCCCGGCCTTGGTCGAGTTCACCAGTCAATTGCTGTACAGTGAAGGCATGTTGTTCGATACAATCCTCCTCATAGCGCTGTGGCCACGCTCTTTAACAAGGCTGATTGTGAGATGAAAAAAAACCTGAACCCCGATCTTAGTGCTACATATATAAATAATGCATATTATTTATATATTATACTATATACATGTAATGTGCAATATAAGTATACATTGATTATACAGGGTGTCTGAGAATTATTGGACACATTACAAAATTACATAAAACAAAACATTAAACAGAAAACATTAAACTTGCTGAAAGTTTGTGTATAACACGTTTTTCCTCAAGTTGTTGTAATGAAGACTTACCTGTGACTATACCTTGTTCTTGGATCCTACTGCTGAACCAGCTTAATGCCTCACCTGGTGAATTTCCAGTTACGTAAGTCCCATTTACATATAATTAATTGTAACATACCATTTTCTGTTTGGCAACACCAGTTAAATTATTCCATGATTGTATATAAATGCCTGTAACCATTCTTTCACGCAACTGGGCTCGATGATGAGGCTAAAGTAGCCTCGAAAGTGCTTGCCATGTAGCTGATTTTATCTCTACCTTTTTAAATTGTAGATAAATATCAATTTTTAATGCAAGTTTTTCAACTTTTTAATCGTGCATTCGACAGCTTTGGTTTTCAGATCATTAAACAGATTGAAAGAAACTGACTGTACTAACTTACAGTGTAACTACACAAGTTAATAAATTTCGATGTGAGATCCCTTGGTTGCTCATAGTATGTTCAAGCAATACTCGATTTCATGCCATGTATTGGCAAGCATCTGAGGAGTTATGGAATTAATAGCAGCTGTGATGCACTGTTTCAGTTCCTGCAAATCAGGACAAGGTGTCTGATAGACATGATCCTTCACATAACCCCACATGAAATAATCCAATGGAGTTAGATCTGGAGAGCGAGGAGGCCATGGAATGGGACCACTATGCCCAATCCATCTGTTGGGGAATTAGGCACTTACGTACACATGTTGACCAATGTGGAGGTGCGCCACCTTGTTGGAAAACGACGTTATCACATCTTTTGATCTGGGGTATAGCGAAATTTCCTAGCATGTCCAAGTAAATGTCACCATTTATGTTGGTTTTTTTTTGCAAAAGAAGGAAGGGCCAATCACTTCTCTTTGATAGGGTGCACCACACATTAACTTTTGGAGAATCACGTTCCGGTTCAATAGCAGCATGAGGCGGTTCACTGCCCCATATCCTACAGTTGTGATGATTCACAATACCTGATACATGAAATGTGGATTCATCACTAAAAATTACAGTACTGAGAAAGTTTTCGTCGTTTTCCACTGGATTCAGCATATCCACAACAAAATTGTATCGCAGAGTGTGATAATTTACGTGCATCTTTTGCACTATTTGAAATTTATAAGCATGAAACTTTAATTTCTTGTGCAAGATATCATGAACTGTCGATTTCGGAATGCACAGTTCTGTTCTTGTTTTTTGAAAGAATTTCCTGGGGCTTCGTCAGAAACTTTCATTAACTTGATCAACCGTCTCACCGCTGATGCTAGGCCTACCGGCTCCTCCATGATGTTCCACATTGCCAGTTTCTTTAAACTGTTTCATCCACTGCTTAACTGAATTCGTTGACGGAGGATTACAACCATACTCTAAACAGTACCGTCTTTTAACTTTAATCCGCAAGCCATAACACACACGTCATCGCCTTCTGCTGTACGGATGACATGACTACTGATTGCACATTTCTCATACATTCCTCATTAGGCTACACCTAGCACCATCTATCGGATTCTGGGAATAACAATTCTGCAAAACAAAAATATAGAAAACGTGTTAGTACTAAGTGACATAGAAAAACAGACAATGCTCATAGGGTTTTTTTTAACATAATTTTGTAATGTGTCCAATAATTCTCAGACACCCTGTATATTACACACACACATTATATTAACTAGCTACACGACCATTAAGGTGCCTGTGCAGTTTAACTTTGCATCCTTTTTGTATCAATTGTTCTTCAAGTATGTTAGAAATCTTTTGAAAAAAATGCATTTTTGAACTTTATTTGTGATGTTACAGATCTCATAGAAATTCGACTTCAAATGTTTCATTTTTGAAGTCAAATTTAGCACTTCTGAACATTTTAGGCAAACTATGGATATCCAGTTTAGCTTCCTGGATGCTTAAGTCCAGCTGACGTGCAACATCCTGCAGTGATTTTTTGTCCAATTCTGCAATTAGCTCATTGGATTCATTAAAACTCATCCACTGCTTAACTGAATTCGCTGGGGAGGATTACAATCTATACTCTAAACAGTACCGTCTTTTAACTTTAATCCGCATAAGCCATAACACACACATCATCGCCTTTCTGCTGTACGGATGACATGACTACTGATTGCGCATTTCTCATACATTCCCTCATTAGGCTACACCTAGCACCATCCCTATCAGATTCTTAGGGAATAACAATTCTGCAAAACAAAAATATAGAAAACGATGTTAGTACTAAGTGTCATAGAAAAACAGACAATGCTCATAGGTTTTTTTTTAACATAATTTTGTAATGTGTCCAATAATTCACCAGACACCCTGTATATTACACACACACATTATATTAACTAGCTACACGACCATTAAGGTGCCTGTGCAGTTTAACTTTGCATCCTTTTTGTATCAATTGTTCTTCAAGTATGTTAGAAATCTTTTGGAAAAATGCATTTTTGAACTCTTATTTGTGATGTTACAGATCTCTTAAGAATTGTGAAATTCGACTTCAAATGTTTCATTTTTGAAGTCAAATTTAGCACTTCTTGAACATTTTAGGCAAACTATGGATATCAGTTTAGCTCTGGATGCTTAAGTCCAGCTGACGTAACATCCTGCAGTGATTTTTGTCAATTCTGCAATTAGCTCATTGGATTCATTAAAAACTCATCCACTGCTTAACTGGAATTAAGTTGACGGAGGATTACAATCATACTCTAAACAGTACCGTCTTTTAACTTTAATCCGCATAAGCCATAACACACACATCATCACCTTCTGCTGTACGGATGACATGACTACTGATTGGCAAGAGATTTCTCATACATTCCCTCATTAGGCTACACCTAGCACCATCTATCGGATTCTGGGAATAACAATTCTGCAAAACAAAAAATATAGAAAACGTGTTAGTACTAAGTGACATAGAAAAACAGACAATGCTCATAGGTTTTTTTTAACATAATTTTTGTAATGTGTCCAATAATTCTCAGACACCCTGTATATTACACACACACACATTATATTAACTTAGCTACACGACCATTAAGGTGCCTGTGCAGTTTAACTTTGCATCCTTTTGTATCAATTGTTCTTCAAGTATGTTAGAAATCTTTTGAAAAATGCATTTTTGAACTTTATTTGTGATGTTACAGATCTCTTAAGAATTGTGAAATTCGACTTTAAATGTTTCATTTTTGAAGTCAAATTTTGCACTTCTGAACATTTTAGGCAAACTATGGATATCAGTTTAGCTCTGGATGCTTAAGTCCAGCTGACGTAACATCCTAGCAGTGATTTTTATCAATTCTGCAATTAGCTCATTGGATTCATTAAAACTCATCCACTGCTTAACTGAATTCGTTGACGGAGGATTACAATCATACTCTAAACAGTACCGTCTTTTAACTTTAATCCGCATAAGCCATAACACACACATCATCGCCTTCTGCTGTACGGATGACATGACTACTGATTGCGTATTTCTCATACATTCCTCATTAGGCTACACCTAGCACCATCTATCGGATTCTGGGAATAACAATTCTGCAAAACAAAAATATAGAAAACGTGTTAGTACTAAGTGTCATAGAAAAACAGACAATGCTCATAGGGTTTTTTTTAATATAATTTTGTAATGTGTCCAATAATTCTCAGACACCCTGTATATTACACACACACATTATATTAACTAGCTACACGACCATTAAGGTGCCTGTGCAGTTTAACTTTGCATCCTTTTTGTATCAATTGTTCTTCAAGTATGTTAGAAATCTTTTGAAAAATGCATTTTTGAACTTTATTTGTGATGTTACAGATCTCTTAAGAATTGTGAAATTCGACTTCAAATGTTTCATTTTTGAAGTCAAATTTTGCACTTCTGAACATTTTAGGCAAACTATGGATATCAGTTTAAGCTCTGGATGCTTAAGTCCTGCTGACGTAACATCCTGCAGTGATTTTTGTCAATTCTGCAATTAGCTCATTGGATTCATTGAAACTTATGAACAAAATTATTTTATATAGATACAGCTGCCAAAATGATAAAAGTAGCCTTCATTTCAGCATGCACTACAGTTTTGAATCTGGAAAGGCACTTTTCATTAATTATCACTTTATGGCATTTTTAGAAATGATATGATTGAGGGTTCCCAAATTCCTACACAAAACTTGAAAACTTAGATTTCCAAGTTTCGAATGTTACAAAAACCTGAAATTCCGGGTTACACTCGGATGGCTCTGCAAAGGCAACATTATGCCTTTGCAGAGCCATTAAGCCTATGCCTAAATATGGCTCTGCAAAGGCATAATGTGGCAACATTATGCAGAGCCGTATTTAGGCATAGGCCTAATGGGCCAGAACCCAGAGCAGCAATTTATGGGAGCAGCCAAAAAATAAACAGTAAATAGTTTTAAAATGAGTTTCAGGAATACATGCAGTATGGTAGGATTTGAACGGAAAGGGATATTTAGCACTGCATGAATGAGGAAAGTTTCGTACCGCAGTTTGGCGGTAATTGGTCACACTGTTTGTGTAATAATGGTATTAGGCCACTGCTGTTTGCAAGTAGAACGTACACCATGGGCTACCACTACCAGGTACGAAACCTAAAACCATGAAAACCAAAGTTGTGACTGTAAATGTGACGCGTATATCTCTTGTACGCCAGTATGTTCTGCTTTTTTATTGCAGCTTTAGTATTAAAAGATGATTGATATACTCATATTGGTGGTGTGAAACAAAAACATTACATTACGCTGTTCACTATTGTTTGTTTACAGCGTGCTGTGCGACTGTGAGGTTCCTTCACTAATATGTTTTGTTCGGGTTTGTTTTTCTTGTGATTCATATTGAGAGAGTTGTATTTTATTATTGAGAGAGTTGTATTTTATTAATTATTTTATTTTATTTTTTCATGTCATTTTTACAAAATGGATGGCCACAAACGATTAAGTGTTGGCACAAAATACCGCATATTAGCAGAAGAGAAGAAGAGGAAGGAAAGTGAATTATTGTCTCAAACACCAAAGCTACATATACACTTTGTTCCTCAGAAACTCAACTCAAACTAAAGCAACTTCACCTCAATTAATCACCAAAAATAAAGATGGTGATACAGACAAACTTGATGAGTGTGCACTTACTTTAAGTAGTGTTGCCAGCAAGCCTAGTGCTGGTAATGTACATGATCTAGTACCAAAAGAAAATGAAATCTTAAAACTAAAGGATGACCTGTGTTTTTCGGTGATAAATGGTGTCACATGGAACTACTTTCCCCAAAATGGTGTGAATCAAAATATGGACAGCAATTTTTCTAATTCTAAGCAGATTTATCCAGAAAAACATCGAGTTCTGACAAAAGCATTGTTTGAACAAAACTTTTAAATAGTGACATGAAATATGTGCCAGTCTAGTATATTCCTGCAGCAAAGGATCTGTTTTTTGTGCTCCATGTAAACTTTTTGGAGGGACATCACAATTTGTTGCAAGTGGCTTTAATGATTAGAAGCATGCTGATCACTGGGTGACAGAACATGAGAATTCCCACTCTCATTGTGATTGTGTGTTAATTTTTAAAAGACAGGGTAATGAACTGTGCAGAGTTGACAGGCATCTACTATGTCAGTTAGAAGAAATTAAATACTGAAGATGTGTTCTCCAGAGATCAGTGGCTGTTGTAAAAAACCTGTCCTGCCATGGGTTACCACTCTGGGGTGAAGATGAATTTTTTTTTTTTTTTGAGGTTTTGGCAAAAGTATAATTCATCTTTGGTTTTCATTATGTGTCAGGGTGCTTCGCGGTCAAGATTGTCTCCTCTTCAGGATAGTAGTTCGTTTTTTAAAAAATTCAACAAGGTTTTAATTCAGTTTCTTATTTCATCGATGTTAAAGGATTTTTTTGCATTGTAAAAAATTCATCTTGTTTAATTTTATCTGGTGCAGATTTTACAATATCATGAATTTTAACTTCACAATTGAAAGAATTCACATTCTTAGATTACGCATATATGAAGCCCTGACAGCCACTATGAATATTGTAAGTATAAATACTTATTATTAATATACTTGACTTCAATTGCCAATACTACGTTAACGTCCTTTAGCAATCTCCCGATAGCTGAACTTGCATAACGTGTGAAACAGTATTTACAGACATTTAATGTCAACCGAATTAAAATATCGTAGCCACGTAAAAAGTTTGTTCATCGCAACTTAGCGAAAATTGAACAACGATATATGAAGATGAATGTTTGGTTCTGTAAAGAACAGAAACTTTATGATGTGCTTGGAGCTTATAGCAAAATTTGACCCATTTTTAAAAGGTTACATAGCTTAGTATAGAAATCATGGTAAAGGTAAGAAGACTCCATACTTATCATTTGGTAACTATGAGGAGCTCATACAGATTATGGCAAAAACAGTCATCAATGCAATAGTAAGGGAAGTGAAAGAATCCAAGTATTTTGGAATTAAATATAATTATAATAAAATAAATTATATTTATTTATTATAAATATGGCTATTGTTTATTTATAATAAAATGATTATACTTATCTATTATAAACATTTGCTATTTATAATAAAATAGCAACATTTATTCACAATTAAATGTTTATTTAACATCTACTATAGTTTCGCAAAGCGTTTGGCTTGGTTTCACCAGGACAAATGGAGTGTAAGCATTCAAATCATTGTGACATCATCACAGTTCTGACAGTCATGGATTTTGGTGAGTTGTTTCCACACGCTTGAAAGAAATGGAGTAGATGTCGTGTCATTCAGCAGTTCATGGCCTATCAACGACATGACACCTACTCCATTTCTTTACAAGCCGCGAACGTCAAGTCGTTTAGCCATTCACAGCTTGTCAACAACATGGCACCTACTCCATTTCTTTACAAGCCATGAACGTCATGTTGTTCAGCCGTTCACGGCTCGTCAAAGACATGACGCCTACTTCATTTCTTTCAAGCACGTGGAAACAACTCACCAAAATCTGTGACTGTCAGAACTCTGATGATGTCACAGTGATTTGAATACTTATGCTGCATTTGTCCTGATGAAGCTGAGCCAAATGCTCTGCAAAACTATAGCAGATGTTATAAACATTTAATTTTAAATAAACGTTGCTCGTTTATTCTATTTTGCAATAATTGTGGATTCCTCACCCGACATCACACACAATGACCAAATAAGCTTTAATTGTCGGATATGTAAACAAAGAAGGTGCTGCGGTAGAACACCTTTTGCAGTTGTCAAAAAATCCTGGACATACCCGGCAAAGAGCTGGCTAATGTTGTGGTTACTTTTTTCTCAACCCACGAGCTAGACATAAGTAACAGTCAGAGCCAAACCTATGACAATGCTGCTAAATGTCAGGGACATATTCCGGCCTGCAAGCAAGAATCAAAGAAGCCAATTCATTAGCATTTTTCATACAGTGTTCAGCCTACTCCCTTAATTTAGTGGGATTGAGCACTGCAACTTGTTGCAGGCTGGCTATAACCTTTTCTGAGGTCCTACAACATCTGTACAATTTGCTCT
Organism: Macrothele yani; assembly: GCA_039090855.1. Classification (NCBI taxonomy): domain Eukaryota; kingdom Metazoa; phylum Arthropoda; class Arachnida; order Araneae; family Macrothelidae; genus Macrothele; species Macrothele yani. The sequence continues at coordinate 127,969,780 of CM076989.1, read as the reverse complement.
CAGGAACAACCCATTATTGGAACTTTTTAGAGTCCTTTTTCACATTGGGAAACCTTCCTCTCAAAACAGTTTCTGGAACAAGATGGTCCACACCAGAAGAGGCATAAAAAATCTAAACCATGATTTTGGAACCATATTAAAGCCCTAGAATGTATAAAAGAAGATGAAAATGAGAAGTCAGTCACTAGACAAGAGGTAAAAGGAATTTTGAAAAAACTATACTCTTCTGAAATTACTTTCATGGCTGCAGTCTGGGGAGCTATCCTGGATGGATTCAATGCTGTAAAGATTCATTGCTTTTCTGAATAAAATGAAACTGTCATTTGATGTTTATAAAAGTACTGGAGAAAAAAAAAATCAAAACATTCAAACAAGTAGTAGAAACAGAGGAAAGTAGGCCAAAACAAATTAAAAAGCGTAAGAGATTATTTGATGAGTCATAATCTGAATCTAAACCAGATGATGAAAATGATGTACATTGTATCCTGCAGATCAGTTATATGGAAATATTGCCCAAATTGTCAACAGAATTAAAAATCCGAATATCTGTTAACCACAAATTTTCTGAAAGATTCTGTTTTTTCTCAAACCTCACGAAAACTAATCCTGATGAAATTCACAAATCAGCTGACAAATTGCAACAGATTTACTCATCAGATATATTAATAGAAGAAACATTTGGAACAGAATGTATCCATCTGAAAAGTTTTCTCTTACAAGAAGGACATAATAGCCTACCATTACCACTTAGAAACAAACTTCTGATTACTAAAAATCTTTTAGACTTATATTCCAATACTACCATTGCTTTGAAGATTTATTTATGGACTCCTGCTACAAACTGCTCAGCTGAAAAGTTCTTTTCAGCATTTAGGAGGATTGGAAATTATTTATGTTCATTTCAAATCCAACAACGATTGGTCTATCTTGCTGTGCTTGCCACTGAAAATGATTTAACTGTAAAATTAGACTATGAAGATGTTATAGACAAATTTACTAATGAAAAAGCAAAACATACACCATTAAGCTGCTAATTGTAATTGTTAAATTTTTTATAGTTGAGTGTATAAAGTACTTTTGTCAGGATATTTATATTTGTTTTATTTGACATTTTACGCTACATGCTTATCAAGTTTGTGGACGAGGGGGGGGAGTGCAAAATCCCTGGGGATCATAGGCACTGCAGTAGTTAAATTCGACCCTGGCCTTTTGGATATGGAAGATCTGCTTGTCCTCCATTTACTAAACAGCTTTGAAATTGTTGCTTTTCAGAAACCAGTAATTCATTTTGTTTTAAAATAAAACAAGAAAACAAGTTTTGCTCATGGTATTTTAAGATGTGTGGAATGTTGTAAAATCAAAAACAAGCAGCAAAAAATGAAATTTGTAGGCACAGGCTTCATTGTTCATTCTTCAAATCATTTTTCTCTTACATGTATATACAGGGTGTCCATAAAGTCTTACCCACATTACAAAAATTAACATAAAAAAATCCATGTAAATTAAAATAAAATGGTTGGCAACATAATATAGCAGCACTCACAAAGTGTTTTTTCTGTTCTTTAGGTGAGCACTATGGCTGAATAAGAGGAGCATTTAATCAATAATGGCTTCCATGCAAGAAAAAGTGGCGTGCATGATGTGGTTCCAGACCAAATCGGTGGTAACTGTCCAGCGTCATTTCAGAAAACAGTACAGACAAGAAAAAGAGTATTACCACCCGACTGAAAAAGCATAAAAGCTTGGTATGAAAAATTTAAAGTGATGGGTAGTGTTGTTGATTTTCTCCAAGTGGGCCAACTACCGTTTACACAAGAGACAGCTGCAGCTGTACAGGAGGCATTTCTACAAAGCTCCAGGAAATCCATTCAACATGTTTCACTGGAAACCGGGATTCCTCATGCCACATTTCACAAAATTTTGCACAAACATCTTCATCTCTATGCTTCTAAGATACAGATCATTCAAGCTCTTCGTCCTGATGACCGGCCTCACTGTGCTGCATTTGCGACAGAGATGTTGCAGCACATAGCTCATGATAGTGATTATCTGCACCGTGTCTGTTTCCCAGATGAAGCCACCCATGTCTCTGATACAGTAAATAAGCACAATGTGTGAATCTGGGGATCAGAAAATTCCTATTATGTCATCGAATAACAGAGGGCTAGCTGGAAAGAGAACATATGGTGTGGCCTGATGCATGGCAGAATCATCGGACCCTTCTTTTTCACAGGGCCCATGGTAACATTTAATGTGTACCTGGACATGCTGAACTTTTTGAAGCACCTCAGTTGCATGCACTCCAACCTTTGGTTATTTTTCAACAAGATGGTGCTCCACCACATTAACCAATAATGGTTCGTGAGTTCCTGAATGCCACATTTTCGGAAAGATGGATTGCCCACGATAGTCCCATGGCATGGCCACCTTGATCGCCCGACATAACCCCTCTAGACTTTTTTCCTGTGGGGTTATGTGAAGGACCAAGTTTACTCTAGCAGTGTTCCGGATGTCGAGACACTGAAGAGCAGAATAACAGATGTCATTGGTTCTGTCTCTGCTGAGACGTTAAAAAAAACATGGCGTGAAATCGAATATCGCTTAGATGTCCTCCGAGCCACAAATGGCATCTATGTGGAGGTGTACTGAAACTGGAAAAAAAAATTTACTTGTGCACCATCATTATCAAGCAACCCCTTCTTTGTACCTATAATACATTTTTTATATTATTTTTTAATGTGGTAAAGACTTTATATATATACACTGAAGTGCCAGAAAAACTGGTACAGACAAGCTTATGAAAAATACATAGCAACATCACCAATGCGCGTACTCGGTTGCGTCCTCCAGTGCGTATATAAAGCGATAGACATCCTTACCAGCTGTCAGAGCTGTTTTCGGCATGAGAATGATAAGTAATAATGATTTAAGCGATTTTCAACGCGGTGTCATAGTTGGCGCTCGTGAGATGGGCCATAGTATTTCGGAAGTAGAAACTAAGTTCGTATTTTCACGGATGACCATTGCAAGGGTGTACCATGGCTACAAGAATTCCGGCAAAACCTCCAACCTACGATACCAGTGTGGCCATAAAAAGGCATTGGGTGAATGTGACCATTGTCGGCTGTCAAGAATCGTTTCACGCGATAGGCATGCAACACTCTCGCAGGTATCATCGGAATTCAATGCTGGAGCCTCAACAAGCATCAGCGTCTAGACTGTGCAACATACCCTGCACAATATGGGCTTTGGGAGCCGATGGCCAACTCGAGTCCCCTTGATGGGTGCACGACACAGAGCTATGCGCCTCGCTTGGGCACGGCAACACCGTCACTGGACACTTGATGACTGGAAATAAGTAGCCAGGTCTGACGAGTCGCGTTTCCAACTGTATCGGGTAGATGGAAGGATTTGTGTGTGGCACAAACCCCATGAAGCCATGGATCCCGCCTGTCAACAGGGAACTGTACCGGCTGGTCCGGGGTCCGTAATGGTATGGGGTGTGTTTAGCTAGACTTCACAGGGACCCCTGTTGCGTCTACAAACACCTGTGACCGGCCAACGAATGGATTATCAACATTGCACCCGTTCATGTCCTGCATTCATGCTGATGGGTTGGGCCTGTTCCAACAGGACAATGCACCTCCACATAAGTGTCGGGACGCCACATTATGGTTAGAGGAGCATTCATCTGAGTTTGGGGTGTTGCCATTCCGATTCCCACCCAAGTCCCCAGATCTGAACGTGATAGAACACATTTGGGATGTCATGCAACGCGCTATCGAACACAGGAATCCAAGACCTCAGAATACACCCGAATTGTGAAACGCTCTGCAGGAAGTATGGCGTGCATTGCCTACAGCATATTTCCAGAAGTTAGTGGAGTCCATGCCCCGTCGTATTTCAGCAGTCCTGTGCTCCCATGGGGGACCTACCAAGTATTAGACTGGTGTACCAGTTTTTCTGGCACTTCAGTGTATATATATATATTATTTGGTCATATTGCCTTCAACAGGTATGAGTGGACCCAGAGAATGCCACAAAAACATTCTCCAGACAATAACGCTGCCCCCACCAGCTTGTGTTCTGCCAGCAATGGTTTAAGAGTGTTTGTTCTCTGATGTTTCTAAACTTATAAGCTTCATGTGCTCCCGTGGGGGACCTACCAAGTATTAGACTGGTGTACCAGTTTTTCTGGCACTTCAGTGTATATATATATTATTTGGTCATATTGCCTTCCACAGGTATGAGTGGACCCAGAGAATGCCCAGACCATAACGTTGCCCCCACCAGCTTGTGTTCTGCCAGCAATGGTTTAAGAGTATTTGTTCTCTGATGTTTCTCACCTTATAAGCTTCATCCGTTTGATAAAGCAGAAAATGTGACTCATCAGAGAAGGCAATCCTTTGCCAATCAGCAGAAGTCCAATTCCAATACTGCCATGCAAATCTAATGAACTGTTCACTGAACTGTCATTTTAGACACACTTCCAGTAGTCCCTTGGTTCATTCTGCCAGTGAGTTGCTCCACTGATACGTGTCAATCAGCCCTAATGCACCTTTGAAAACATCATTCACCTCCCACATCAATGGCACATAGTGCTCCGCAGTTTCACATTGCTTATTCGTAATGGTGCCATTTCTCTAATCACAATACACTTTAATCACAGCAGCACACGAACAGTTCACAAACTGCCCTGTTTCAGAAATACTGTCACCCTTGGCCCGAAAGCCGATAATCATCCCTTTTTGTAAATCTGATAAATCGCTCATTTTATCCATGACAGCAATGAGTGATATGTTTTCAGATTGCCTACAGCACACCTTATATACCCTCCAAGCCAGCTTACGACATGTGCCTTCTTTCATTGGCTGCACGCTGTTGATGTCCAAAGTAGGTGGTCACAATAATGTGACTCGACTGTGTATATATACATATATGTATATCCATGCTCATTTCATTTGTGTGGGAAAAAATGAACTGCCATTTCACCAGTGACTTATTAAATACACTTCTTTTCTGTTTGGAGATACCAACTGGCGACAGTAATGGTTTCATTTTGCTTTTCTGTGTATTTACCTATTCTGAGCTACTACAAAACAGCAGAGAGAGAGAGAGAGCTCTTTTGTTTATGGTGTTTTCTTTTACATATGTGTGGTGTTAATGGAGCATGAAAGAAGGCATTATCTATATCTCTTCAAGCAGTCAGAGGTTAAAAGAAACAAATACTAGATCTGGGCCCAATGGAGAGTATGCTAGATGCATCTTCCTCAACACCTGGGCCCAAACTGGAAAACAACTGGTTATAATCAAATCCTACCCTGCGAATGGTTTTACAACTTAGTAAATCTCATCACTGGAAAGTGTTGGCTGGACATATTGTTCAGATGCTCATTGGCTATTAAAAAGCTGACTGCCTTTTCTCCCTTGTTCTTTGTAAAGTGGAGATAGTGCCAAATACCATGCTAAATGTTATGTTTGTGAGATTTGCCATAAAAAATTAATCCACAAAAAAGCAATAATTTAGTATAAAAACACATAAAATTATGAAATTATTTCTTAAAATTTCATCAGAGACAACTATGCATCTTATAACTACAAATTACATATTTTTGCCCACAGGTTCCAAGAAATAAAGCAAAACATATATTTACAAAACTGCTATGCAGAGGAATCAATCATACTTTCTTCACTGCTGGTGTTCAATTGTGCCATAACTTTCAATGGCTCTGATTTCTGCAGCTTAGCCCATGCTTTATCAAGTGCATCAGCTAATTTTTCAGAATCCACAGTTTCCACAAAAAGAGATTAGGTGCACCTGGAAAAAAGTTATTAGAGGTTTATACACACTATTTCAACAAAATACAGATAAATATACTGTCATCTCTATAAATAGCTAGAATAAAATACTGACAACTTAAACAAGAAAGATGACATTGAATTTTCGGCTTTAATGAGCATGGCTTTGAATTCTTTCTGATGAGAACAAAATTTATTCTAGTTATTCAAAGTCAATGGAACCAGTTAAAAAAATCAATCAGATTTCTACAATCGATAAAACTTCCAGAAATAGAAATAGCTATTTAACTTCCACCAGCAGCCAAAAATATGTTACAAAAATAAAAAAATGGAGCACAAAAAGTTTCTCATAGTAGAAGGAAGGTATCAGAGACAAACATTTTCAAACTGAACAGTTAAAAAGGAAGAAATATAGAAGGAAACATGATATAACTCATATAACTCTACATCTTCTAGCGGAAGAATTTGTCATAATGGAGAAGTTGAAAACAGATGAAAGGTATTCTTCACGGCAAAAGCTATGATAAGGAAAAAAAAACTTTTCAAATACGAGGGTTGTACCGAAAGTAACGCAAAAGTGGGCATAATTTTTATTAACTGACAGAGGTTGTTCAAATTGCATATGTTGGTGGAGTAATTCTTTCTCTATACAAAGGTACTACTCAACATAGTCTCCATCACAAGCGAAGCATTTGCGCCATCGTTGAACCTAACTCTCAAATCCTCTTTGAAACAGTTCAGGTGTGGACTGTTGTACCCACTTCTTCACAGCCATTTTCACCTGATCTGTGCCATCAAATTGTTGTCCCTGGAGACGGCCCTTCATTGGACCAAACAGGTTGAAGTCAGAGGGTGCCAGATCTGGGCTGTACGGTGGATGGAGGACCACTGACCACCCTAATTTACAGATCGTCTGAATTGTTGCCAAAGATGTGTGTGGTCTCACATTGTCATGGTGAATGTCAATCCTTTTCAGATTCTTGTTCAATCTCTTCCTCCTTATGGCTTCTCTAAGCTTCTTGAGTGTCTTAATGTACTGCTCACTGGTCATGATACAGCGATGTTCCAGAAAATCAAGGAGAATGACACCTCTGTCATCCCAAAAAACAGTCACGATGACATTCTGTGCTGATCACTGCCTCTTGAATTCCTTAGGCCTTGGTGAAAAAGCGTGAGGCCATTCCATGGACTGATTCTTCATTTCCAGATTGTAAAGATATGCGCGTTTCATCCTGCCATCAGATAAAAAAAAAAATGTGTCTTCATTAGCTTCAAACGCTTCCACCAGGTCAGAGCAGACTTCCACCCTTGTCTCCTTCAAATTGGGTGTCAACTGCAGAGGTATGCACTTTGCACACACTTTTCGATACCCTAAGTCTTCCACTATCTTCTGTATGGCATTGTGACCACAGTCCAGTTGTGCAACAAGCTCACGGATCGTGACTTGTCTCTCCGCACAAATTAATTCATCCACTCACTGACGATTCGTGTCAGTGGTCGCAGATGATGGTCTCCAACTGCGTGGTTTGTCTTCAATGCTGATTTCCCCTTCTTTAAACTTCTTCATCCATCTGTGCACACTGCTCTTGTCAATGGTGTCATCTCTGTAAACATTCTATTGCTTTCTGTGGATGTCGGACAGCCTGCACCCTTCCTTCGTCAAGAACTCAATGATGACGCGTTGCTTATGCTTGGAATCCATTATTTACCTGCAACGAAGAAGAAGGGTTACTATAGAGGAAGAGTTACTCTACCAACATGTGCAATTTTAACAACCTGTGTCAGTTAATAAAAAAGCTATGCCCAATTTTGCATTATTTTCGGTACAACCCTCATACATCACCTGGATGCAGAGATAGCAAGAAAAAGGTTTTGACCTTTAAACAGCTATTTACTTCCACTAGCAGCCAAAAAATATGTTATGAAAATCAACAAATGGAGCACAAAAAGTTTCTCATAGTAGAAGGAAGGTATCAGAGATAAACAGATTTTCAAATTCAACAGTTAAAAAAGAAATATAGAAGGAAATATGATGTAACTCATATGACTCTATGTACATCTTTTAGTGGAAGAATTTTGCATAATGGAGAGGTTGAAATATGCAAAAAGTTTTCTTCACTTTCAAATACATTTCCTGGTAGCAGAGATAGCAAGAAAAAGGTTTTGACCTTTATGACCCTAGTGGGAAATCTGTGCAATATTTAACAAGTTAGAAAAATCATGCAATACATTGATTATGATATGCTTTCCGACATACCAGAAATCATTACTCAAGTTATGAGGATAATGGCTGGGGAATAAATCTCACTACTGTGCCCTGACCTATGACCCCATTTCGATGATGTTCAACAGAACCGGTTCAGTATACCATCGGAACAACATAATAAAGTTTTGTCACAATAGAAGCATTTTTACATAAGTTATGACACATAAGGGTGAGATCCTGCTCCTATGTCCTGACCTTTGACCCCATTTCTCCCATATTTAATAGGGTTTGTCCCCAGGTTGTCCCCTACCACATACTAAAATTTCACCAAAATCAAACCATTTTTACGCAAGTTATCATGTGGACAGACAGACAGACAGACAAGGCTGGAGCACATACGTTTCTTCAACCTATGGTTGGAAAGTGTAAAAACGGATAATGCTCTACATCTTTATTGTAGCAAACGGCATACAGTAAAAAAAAAGAAATTCCTTGATAGTGTTTTTAGAAGCAGAGATACAGCTGCAAACAAAACTAAACAAACACCACCTAGCCTGACATAACTGTGAACTACAAACTCCTCAAATACAAACCTAAAGTGTTCCACAAGGTAAATGGTATCTAGTGTCAAAAGATTTTTTTAAATCAGCCATTCAGAAGCAGAGATATTGAGATCAAACATTTGCGCCCCCTAGCGGAGAAGTTGAGCATTACTTTGGGAAGAAAATACACACAAACAGATTTCAAAGTCAGCAGTATCTGACAGAAAAATATTTTTTTCAGGCGGGGTTTTAGTACCACAAATATTGCTGTAAATGGAAATGTGAACTTACGCCCTCTAGCGAGCCTAAGTTCATGTTTCCATTTACATTTTTTTACAAAAGACATGCTAAAAGTGTCATTACTTGTGCTGTGTATAATTTCCTCCATCAGTATCACATCACACTGACATGGGTTCACCCCCCACCCCCCAAAATTAATGACGGTAAAATTGAAGGTATGTGTTATGAAGTGTTGGACAAAATAAGATAAAAGCAAAAAGACTCAATTTTGTACTATAAAAACACTCATTTGATTACTACTTTTCTTTCTGAACATTACAACTTCCATCTGAAATGGCTCCCTAGGCATTAATCGAAGCTAATGTACAGACAGAAAGACGTATGGTTGAATGCACTTTGTGCATTCCCAAAGTGTAAATATGGTACAACAGGTCCTTAAAAGCTATCCAGAAAATTTAAAATGTATCCAAAGAGTTCCCTAGATCTGACGTATATGTATTAAAAATAGGTGGATGTATGGAGAAACTGGCAGAAGACAACAAAGAGCTAACATGATGTTGTCTGGTGTGAAAGTTGTTTGCTATCCCTAAAAGTCACCCTGGAAATTTCAAATCTTCATCTCAAGTGCATGCCATCTCAAGCTTTCACTGTAATCCCCAACCAAGGAGGCGGCCTGGTGATGTGTAAGTGTTCAGTCCAAAAGACTTTTGCCAGTCAGTATCTATCTAATGTGAGGGTAACAAAACATTTTGTGTGTGCATGTGTGTGCATAACTCAGATGATATCTTCTGAACTCTCCCTTTGTCAAATAATGGGTGTGGCCATTATTTTGACTGATCCCCTAATGTCAATCCTATTGAAAATGTGTGGAACATGTTGGAAAGAGCTTTTTGGCATCAATCTTCTATCAACATTAGTTATCTTTGGACCAAAACAAACTAAAGCACCTCACAGAATCCATGCCACATCTCATACTTCATGTCACTAGCACCAAAGGGGACACTGCTCAATACTAAATAAGGTTCATATATTTTTTGCCAGTGTGTGTAATTAACAGATCATTGCATAAACTGTTACTAAGTGAACACTGAACACCTGTTGGTATGATGGTAAAATATAACTGGTTTCAATTGTCCCTGCATTGTTGAGAAATTTATATTTCTCAACATTTTTTCTTTTGTGTGCACGGGCATGTATTGCATGTTGTGCTCACTTTCTGAAAATAGGAAGCATTTGTTTGAGTTTAAGTTTTCTCTTCTTATGTTTAATTATTGAGCCAATAATTAAACATAAGAAAAAACTTTTTTTTTCCATTTTTATAGTTGTTATTAAATACTACTTCATTCTTGCTTTTGTGGCACCATTAAGTTTAGGCTCCTGATGTGGCCCCATCTCCTGCATTACAAAATAATAAACCAGTGCTTCAGATTTTGAGATGATGTGCCCTGCCTCAGTTATTTAATTTAGTGTATCATCGGACAGCAAGCCCTTGGAGCAACCTGAATTTTGTGTCATCATTGCTTCTGCTAGGAAGTTCATTTAACTGTTTCAGAAATGTCTGTTGATAAAAAAAAAAGTCCGATTTGAGCTAGATGGTAACCCAGACAGTGTGTTATTCTAGTATTTCCATAAAATCCCAAATTGTCTGCTGTCATGGAAAGTATTAAAATAATCAAATATACAAAGACATGAAGTTACTGTATGTCATGAAAACCAATTGCTCCACCCATAAATGCTCAGACTCACTCTTCCTCCTTTTCTTTCCTTTCCTTTCTCTACCCTTCTTTCTTTCTTGTGCAGTGTACAGCTGGCTGCAAGCTATGTCTGAACAGAAATGAAGGAAAAAAAAAATTGGTAACCATAATTTGTAAAGAAAGCCTACACATTACATCAGAACTTCTCACCCACAGTAGAAACAGAATCTTCCTTTGAAACTGCGATGGAAATATGAGGTATTGCTCACTGAGAATATTTTTTGATGGATTCAATTCCTTTTTGCAGTGATATGCATGCATTAAGTCAAGGTCACCTGCCTCAGTTATTTACACCTTATTGCATCATCAGACAGGAGAAACCTAATTTTCACATTTTCATTGTTTCTGCTGGGAAGTTCATTTAACTGCTTTAGAAATGTCTGTTGATGAAAAGTTAATCCACACTGTGAAAACAAGTCCTATTTTGTACAACATTAGTCACAAACATTGCGATGACCGAATGGTGACAGACAACATGTGGGACGAAATATCAGAAAATCTCATGGAATCTGCTAGGTAAAGTATGACCTTTTCATGCTTTGTCCATTTAATAAAAATACACTTAGTTTGAAAATATATATGAGAAAAATACCATTTGTAAGTTATTACATATCACTGCTATAAGATCCTTTTTTTTATTATTATTTCTTTTTTGGTAGAATTTAATTATCTGTGTCATGTTTTATTTTCTGTTCATTCAGGTATAATGTTATTATTTTAAGTCAGTTTTTTTCCAACAAAACAAAGGCAGATGTTACTTCACAATATAACAACATATTTTCATTGATTCTGCTTTCCTCTAGTTAATGTGAAGCAAAATGTTGTTAGCAAGGTGAAGACTAATATGCTTTGGTGGTTTGGCCATGTTGAAAGAATGAGTGATGAGATGCTTACTAAGAAAATCCTTTTAGCCCAAGTGACAAGAAGGAAAGGCAGAGGAAGGCCAAGAAAGTCATGGGTGGATCAGATTCAGGAGTGTCTGCATGAGAAAAAGATTATGAGTATGAAGTATAGAAGATCTTGTGTACGGTATGTGATGGATGTCAGTGAAGCCCAAGTTGTATGTCAAGATCACAGTAAATGGAGAAGTTTGATACGGCAACAGTAAGTAAAATGTATCTGGTAGTTCGTATTGCTTTGTGGAGCTAACCTCTGAATCTCAGAGACCAGCTTAGTGATATATGCTATTTTGTCTTCAAGTACCACATTACTGCCTAGCTAAAGTAGGTATTGCTAAGTGGTGCTTGGCTTTCTAGTTCTTCAGGCTGACACAAGTTCTTATCATCTCCACAAAAGAAATTATGCAAGTAGGATGTTGCTAAAATAAGGTTGTTTGCTAAATAAATAACCTATATTTATAGCAGTAAAGTTAAAATGCTTACCTAACTTTCAATCATAGTATGCATAATAACATTTCCAGAGTGGTCAATGTCTTCCAAATGAATTATTCTAATTTTTTCTGTGCAGTTCTGACCTAGTGTGCAAACAAAATGTGTTTCTATTCAGATGAGAAAACTTTGTTTTCACTCCAAACCATTCTGTTTTGGCCCGTTTTGACATAGCATGTGGAGACCCTAATACTTCCATGAGGAACAAAGGTGATAGTAGGAGTTGCAATCACAAACTCAGGATTAAAGGCTAGAGTATATAGAGTAAATCAAACTTAGGAACAAACACAACACCTTCACTTAGATCTCAGGAGCAGAAAGTTCTTAAAACTATGATGTGAGTTGCAGAACAAAGTCCCCGTGGAGAACATTATTTTTAATCTTAAATTTCAATATTTCAGAATATTTCTTTTTACCTTAGATTTCAATTCCTTGCAGAATATAAATTTTCATATGACATTTTTTTGTTAAATCCTAAATTTCAATTTGTCGCAGAACACTTTTTTATCTTAGATTTGTGAGTTCAGCGCTTGCTTGTGAACTGCACACCTTCACTCCTCTTGACCATACTACGGCAATTCTGCTCGTCTGCCGGGAGCACTGACCGATCCCTCCCTACACACACACACACAACACATATCCATCTATACCATTTGGGATAGCAAGAGATTTACAATCGGAAATTGCTGACATAGCCATAAAAACAGCAGGTATTTCATTGAATATTGAATACTTATTATTTCCAATAACTGATGTGAATTCTGAGCAGAAGAAAGAATTGGAAGATCTTTCCACATTTTAGATACAAGTGACAAAAACAGTGCACTCAAAGAATTAATCCTTTTTTATTCCCCCTCTTCAGAGTTTGAAACACATGGAAAAACCTTTACAAAATCAATGAAAGATCTTTCCAATTTTATTGAATTTGTAAAGGTTTTGCCATGTATTTCAAACTCTTAAGAGGGGGGGGTATTCTTTGAGTGCACTGTTTTTGTCACTTGGATCTAAAATGTGCAAGAAAGTACAAAAAGTGGGATATTTTTCCAGATGAAAGCTCTCTTAAAACAAACTGTAAATAAAACGAAAGCACAGATTCCAAAATTTATTAAGGTTGCTGTTTTTATTCTATCTGTGCCGATTTCTTAAGCAATTTGTGAATCGTGGGGTTCAGCAATTGACAAAATTGTCGGTAAAAGTCCCAATACTGACGAGAAAGATAGTGTTATAGTTGGAATGATAAACGAATGCTTATAATGTCAAACGAAGCACCATTTGGACATAAATCAGTCCGAAAAGTTTCCATGTATGGACTACATTACCACAAACACTTTGCACATTGTTCATCTGCATCAGTGGCATACTATTTGACTTCAAAAGTTATTGACAGAATCTCAAATTCTAAATGCATACCCTGGTTCTAAATAAACTTAATTTGATTTAAATAACAGGTTTATATTATTATATATTTAAAAAGAGGTTTCAACTGATGACTAGACAAAACCCGTCGAAGTCGACGGTTAGATTTTTTTTTTTTAAAGAATAAACTCGTATGAAACAACAAATGTAAACTTTATTAGATTGACAAATTCATTCAACCACTTCAGTAAATCAGTAAAGACAATAGTCCAGGTTCGTGATGTTTTTTTTTTTTTTTTTTTGTCTGAAGGTTTAACGACCGCCGTGAGCAACTCAATGGGCTATAAGCAGTCACCCGTCCCTAATTTAGGGTCACTGGTTCCAGGGAAGGGAGAGAGCCAGTGCCGCAAGACAAACACAACATCCATGCATCACCAGGTTTCGAACATGGACCCTTCACAAACGAATCATCATAAGCCAGCGCTTAGACCACTGCGCCACCGGGCGGCCAGGTTCGTGATGAGCATCCCGACTGCACTTTTTTCAGTCGTAAAATGTGAAGTGGAAGTCCACTCATTTCGATAGTGTGCAAAAATTCAACTGGATAGCGCACTCTTTTACTCTCATCTTCAGTCGCAACTGTGTTTGTAAATGTTGTCGGAATAAGATTTGCTTTGTGAGTACAGTTCACCCGTCGGAATCAACAGGTTTTTTTTTTTTGGTTTTTTTTTAAAGAATAAACTCATATGAAACAACTAATGTAAACTTTATTTGATTGACAAATTCATTCAATCACTTCAGTAAAGATTCGTGATTTTTAAGTCCAGGTTCGTGATTTTTTTTTTTTTTTTTGACTGAAGGTTTGACGACCACTGTGAGCAACTCAATGGGCTATAAGCAGTCGCCCGTAATATTTTTACTAATAATGGTCAACGGAATGTTTATTTACATCTTTACATAATGGGAAATGTCTTACCTACGTGAATAAACTGGATCGAATAAATATTAAATTGTATATATACATCACGCAGTCCAACCGCATAACGCAATCAGGTCTTTGAGAGTATTCGCTGTTCCGATGAGAACTTTGATACCAATGCATGCTAGCATTGTTTTGTGTAACAGTTGGCTCAGAAAAGAGACTTCGGACTATCTCAGTCCCTCGTGCTTTCGCCACCTGCAACAGCGTGTGAGTCAACCGCAGGCGATCGAATGTCAATCACACACTTCTCCCATAGACTTTACATGGGAAATTTGCCGCCCCACAACACCCAAACCGTTGCCCCAATCTCATTTTTCTTTTCGATTGGTACATCTAATATTGATACCTTAACCATATCTTTACGTTCAGCCCTTTTCTCAAAATAGGACTCACAGTAAAAAAACCTTATAGAAGTAATATATAGATTTAAGTAATATTTTAATGTTTGTTTTACACTATGATTTATTCACTTGGTTATTTTTTTTTTTACGAAATTTTGTCAAAGTGTAGTGGACATTTACAATCCCTGGAAGTCATGTTGCAGAACATTGAACACAATTCTGTTCCTGGAATCACTTAGCATTCATTCTTTGCATTTTGACAACTCTATACAGTCACAAAGTATTAATCATTGATGTAAACATTAATGAACATTTTTCATGTTAATTTAAATAATTAATCTTGGTAACAAAACAGTGAGGAATGAACAAATAATGGCTGAATGCAAAGTAAATAACCCTGTCATATATTCAACAAAATTAAGAAATGTAAGAACTGTCAAATTTCATCTAAATGTGATTTTATACTTCAAAATACTACAAAATTTCTATCTGAGCTAACCATTTAATTATATGCTATGATTCAAAGAGGAAAACAATCAACATACTTAATAGCTTAGCAACTTTATTCCTTTGCAGATGTCCAATGAAATGCCACTTGATTTCTGGACACTGTTCAGTGATCTGTTAGACAAATATTCAGAGGTTTCTGCACATTATTATTAATGGTAATAAAAATAAATTATATAATTCTCTACAATTATTTGCACAAAAAACTCAGACTGACAAGACACTCATCATATTCAAAGAACAGAAAAATCATCTTAGATTACTGGAAACTTCATAATAAAGACTGTCACACAGCAAAGTGAAAACAATACAAACTACAAATTTTGAAGATGATAATTCGTTTTTTGGTGCAAATATGACATGGATGGTAAGTCAGAGAACATCCAAAAACTTGAAAATTTTGTCGTCCTGGAGTGGGAATCGAACCCGCGTCTCCCAGATAGCGCCTGGGTATGCTAACCACTACACCACCCAGACTGACCAAGTCTCAAGTTTCCAATTAATTTGAATATATATTTTTTTCAAGTTTTCGGATATTATTGACTCACCATCCTTGTCATATTTACACCAAAAAACGGATTGTCATCTTCAAAATTTGTATTGTATGGTGTAATCCCGTATTCCATTCATGATCAATAAGAACTATTTTATCATTGGAAAATACTGTGATCCCACAACCAAACAAAAGGAAGCTTTATAAGATACATGAGTCTAGAGTGAATGAATACAATCCTTCCACCTAATAAGTTTACAGTTGAAAATTAAAATGTTTAACAAGTAGTCCTTCAACAAGAAAAACTTTGGACTGAAGAAACCCAACTTATTGGGAATTATATTAATAGAATTTTTCTGCTCCCTAAACATTTTATGTGGTTCAAACTAATTAGATAACTTACAAACTGCAGACCTTAGCTATCATGTCCTTTGGATATGAACTGTAATTTTGCTTGGTTTCAGTGCAAGTCCTTTATGAAGTGAGATCTTTTTACTGTTAAAAATTTGCTTTACTTGTATGAAGGTAAATCAAAAAGTAAAGGCAATTTTGTTGTATTTACCAAAAACAAAGTGAAACTTACAAAGTCCAGCATTATCTTTCAATGTAGTCTTCCTGCAGTTTCACACACTTTTTGTAACACTCTAAAAGCTTCTCAATCCCATTGGAGAAGGTTTTTTGCTGTCCTTCAAGCCATGCGTGCAAGACTTCTTTCACCTCTTCATAACTAACAATCTGCCGACCATATAATGCTTTTTTAAGCGGACCAAAGAAATAAAAATTGCTTGGTGCAAGAACTGGGCTGTAAGGTGGATGTAGAACCTCAAACTTAAGGTTCTGAATTGTCACCCTGGTTGCAGCCATTTCATGGAGGTATGCAACAATCTTCTTCTACTGTTGCAAATTAAAGGCTTCAGCATTTCTTTAAGGATTTTTGAATAGGTTGCACTATTAACTAGTGTCTTTACTGTGTTCACTGCAATGGATACAAGAACTTGCTTGTAACTTTCCAAGGAATGCAGTAATTCCAGAAAATCCTCTGCTTGAACCAATTTTATGCTTCAAAAAGTCAAAGACACTTGTGCTGTTCTGAGTTCTCTTTTGGCATTATTTTTTACATTGTAGTTCAGTGACCCACACAAACATAAACAATCGCGAAGAGTTTCCCATCCCTACCTCAGAGCCATTGGTCCTATGAAGGTGACAGAATCAGAACTGGAAAGTTAGCACAATATCAATGTCTTTCCCTGGAGTTTGAAGCCAGATATGTCAGTATACACTGCCAACCATTCCAAAACAAGTTAGTAAAATCAAGTAATGCATTGATTATGATACGCTTTCCAACATACCAGAAATTATTACTCAAGTTATGAGTATAATGGCTTTGGAATATATCTCGCTCCTGTGCCGTGACCGATGACCCCATTTCGATGATATTAAACAGAATTGGTTGACAGTATACCTCTGGAACAACATACTAAAGTTTTGTCGCAATAGAAACATTTTTAATCAAGTTATGATGCATAAGAACGATGGAATGGATCCCGCTCCTATATCTTGACCTTTGACCCCATTTCACCCATCTTCAATAGGGTTTGTCCCCAGGTTGTCCCCTACCACATACTAAAATTTCATCGAAATCGAACCATTTTTCCCCGAGTTATTGTGCAGACAGACAGACAGACAAAGTGCTTCTTCAACTGACATATGTGCTTCTTGCTTCTTCAACCTATGGTTGGAAAGCATAAATGAAGCAAAAAATAAGATGTGAGCATGTGAAGCATTTTAAAACTATTTTTAAAAAGATAAATTTTAAAGGATGGCAAGTTTTTAAGAATTTTTAAAAAAATTGCTTCTAGATAAAACTAAAGCAGTAATACGTGGTGAAAATAGGCATGTTTTCTTCATTTTTTTTTTTGTCGATATTAAAAAACTATGACAAAATAAATTATTGGAAAACTAGCTAAATTTTATAAAAATTGCTGAATCTTCATAAAACAACTTCATTACAGCCAAGAAGGTTATTTTTGGAAGCCCATGAATTAACAAGTTACTTCTTCACTGAAGATGAAAAATTGTATTGTTTTAAAAAACAAAAACCCTGTTTCTATAAATAAAGAGTTAAATCCTAAGAAAATTCAAAATGAACCAAGAATGAAAAGAAATATTTCAATCAGATAGAAGGGGAGTCCTCTCTCCTTTTGCAAAAACAGGTACTGAGAAAAAAAAAACCCTGCAAAGTGTTCCATAAAAAGAATAGGACATACATACATACATACATACATACATACATACATACATACATACATACATACATACATACATACATACATACACACATACATACATACATACGTTTACTTGACACATTTGTTTCACTGAGAGTTCAACATAACCTTTTGGCAACTAGAACTTTAGTCATGATCACTTGGCAAGCAAGAAACTGACGCTTTGTAAAATGAATTGATTTTTTTTATTATGACAGTGTACATGACGGCACATTTTCTTGACAGTCATCTTTCCTAAATTCTACATTAAGACTTCCACATCAACCAATTTAAAAACTACCAATTCCAGAGAGGAAACAGAACCAAAGTTCCCCAAAACATAATGGCTTTTATGGTGATGAAGAAAGACAAACAAATCTTCAAGTACTTCATTTGTTCATATATAAATATACATAAACTAAACAAATAATCATAATAAGCTATTTTTAACATGTCTTCTTTTTTTATATACATACAATAGAGCCTGCTTATAATGAAGAGCTCAGGGCTTGTGGAAACCCTTGTTAAATCTGGGTGCTTAGTAAATCTGTATTTGAATGAAAATTTGCACCATGTAGAAATATGCATCTGTGATAATATGCATATACATTTATATTAGGTACATATTCATAACTGAATATGCTCGAAAGATTTGATTAATTAACTACATAGTACTATAGTTAATTAATCAAACCTTTCAATGCCAATTAGTAGTTCTAATTCTGACTATTATATAGCTCTAATCATTCTACTATTCTCTTTTACGTGCGATATTTCAAAGTAACTTGTACAAAATTTGCCCTGCGGCAAGGAGTATAGGACTCCATTAGCGCGAAGTTAACCACGAACATCGGTGGTAAAGTCGCCACGCTCCTGAGGATGCCCAGAGGATGGGCAAAAATTTCGAGTATAAAGAACGGTAAAAATTGATGTGTTTGGAATCCTAAGGCAAAGATCCAATGAGTATACCCAACGAAAAGTGTGAGAAGTAAAGCCAAGTCATCGCATACAACGGACTTTAGGACAATAACATCAACAAAGACCGGAAAACACGTGCATGAAATGTTCCCATCGCTAGAAAGGAATGCTAAGGTAAGCATTATCCGCTAGAATTTTGTACAAACCTTTCAAGTATATTCAACTTGACAGCCACATGACACTGATCACAGTATACCTACACAACACGCAAAAAGCAAAAGCAGCACCGATCCTCTCCATGCAATGCTCACTTGGAGGGTGAAAGGGGAAATGGCCACAATTCCAGAAATTGTTATATTCTATTTGCCCTGCGGCAACATCCCCATTCTATTACTCTCCTATTCCTCTCTGCAATTGTCCCCCAGAAATCCACTTTAATGTGCGTGAGCCCCACCCATCCTATTTTTACCTAAGAGTATGGGGACTGCTTTCAACACTGCTGATGATACACACAAGTCAGTCGTTTTGGAGTGAAAGGCAGGGAGAAAATCTTGCACAACTAGCTTCTCAAGTATTTGATGTACTCCTTCTCAATGTTCACTCTCAGCTGGCACATGCGATCGGACATTGAATTAACTTCCTCCGCGCAGCAAACATTTTAGATTAAAATTCCCAAATCCCTAATTAATTTTCATAAATCAGAAATGAATTACCTAAAAAATTAACGATAAATAAACAAAATTCGGGCTCTCAAAAGTCAAAACAATACTTTTCTTAAATGATGTTCACCTCCTTCTGAGTTCGTCTCATTGTCATTCTCAAAAGCTTCACCAAAAATCCAATTCATTCTCAAAGGCTTCGCTGAAAAGCCGAAGACAGCCGACAACCTTCTCATAAATGGTAAACAATATTTTCCGAGTACTCTCAAAGATGGTCAAGTCCAAAATTCCCACAGTCGAGTCTTCGGTTTGGGGGGGGGGAAATTGAGAGGTGATTTATTCCTTGAAAGAACTGTCAAATCAGAACGATTTTGTACTTGTTCTATCTGAACTAATTATTTTGCATTTAGTTGTTATTTTGTTTCTTAATCTCCTTGGTATTTTGATATGCAAAGAAACTGCGTATTATGCATAAACATAATTTTTCTATTTTCCAGTGTTTTTATTCCAGAAGTAAGTTTGACCTTCTCACTCTTTATGAAATAAAAATGTTAATTAATGAAATGTCTTTAATATTTTTTTATTTAAAATCAATTGCGAAAAGAACAGGGATAAAAATGAGGAGATTAGAAAAAATAAGGGTTCCGATCCAAATTCCAACTTCTACATTAATAAGAGCTGAGAAAATACATTATGATTTCCTGTGTGTTATTGCAATTTTGTCTTGTATATCATTATTTCCATTCTTCCATTCCAGGACAGTGAGCACCAGATTTTCTATGCCTCATTAAATATGGAATTTCATATATACTTAGCGTGTTGATCATCTTAGGTTATCTCTCCCTCATTTAATCCGGGAACTTCATTACATTCTGTTGGTTAAAAACAATCAAATTAACATTACACCAAACAAAAGCTCTTGTTTTGCTCATTAAATCCAAGATCTCACTAAATACAGACTCGCTACAAGCTGGTTCTACTGTACATATTTTAACCAAGAATTACAACCAAATAAGTGAAAAATTCAATTCTGAAATTAAAAAATGATGAATTCACCTCAGCATCTGAAGCCTTTTCTACAAGTTCATTTACCTGTGTATGGAAAGAAAGAAACAAAATTAATTATAAGCTACAGTACATCAATGTGATAATAAGAAAGGATGCAGAATTCAGCGGCTTCTTGCTTCATATGCATTTGAATACAATTTGTTTTGAGATTAAGTTGAAAGTCATCATGTGAATAAATAAGTATCAAACAAAAGTAGTATTTATTTAATAACTCTAATTTCAGGGGGAAATATTTCACGTTAAGACTTCACATAAGGAACAATAAATATAAGCAGTTATTTCTATTTTTTTAAAGGGCAAAGAGAGTGGAACACTTTTATTTCTTTTTCTTTTTTGTTGTTGTTGTCATTTGTGTTGTTTTGAATAGAGAAATTCATAAAGCTAGGACATCTAATAATTTCCCGCCAAATATTTGTACTTCATTACATTAAGCAGGCCATAATAAATAAAAAACTCAATATTTCCAGTAAGTACCAGATTGCTCACAAATAATATAGATCAACATCTTCAGACTTTTGTTTCACCTCTTTGTCAGAAGAACCTGCAGGTCCTTGAATGCTGATTAAATGCTTCACATTTATATTGATAACATTGGGCATATATTGTAAAATGCACATGTGCATCTTTTTTAAAGGCTGTTGATGACATTAATTTGTATGAACACTCTATCATCATAAAATGGGTTTTAAAAAAATACAGCTGTATTTTTAGCACAGAAGTGGAATAAAAGATGACAGGAGTGTTAATGTTTCCAAACGGTTACAATTATAATAATCTGAACTATCTTAATGTCATAAACATAAGAAAATTATACTTAATTTAAAACTAAGAAGTGTGACAAGTAGTTAAACTCAATCATCATTTAAAGTCCATGCCCTTCTCTGGCAATAGAAGAAAATTAAATAATTGTACAGATGAACTAAAGATTCATTTTTCTAATGGGAGAAAGTATTCAGAATATCAGTTTTTGACATCTTTGTTTAGAGAGAAAAGTTTTTGACAGTTATTTTGTAACAAAAATCTTATTAATGGGAATTATAGAGGATAAATTTTTAGGTACATTACATCTCAAATTTTCGATCCATACACTAGATAGATAAGAGGTGGGGAACCTTTTCTTTCATGTTGGAAAGCCACATTAAGTTAGCTGTAATCTAATAAGGCTGCTTTAAAGAAACTTCAATTATTAGGTGTGCAACTTAATTCTCGGTCCCTAACCAAAAGCGATCATAGAGCGTCGGCAAATGCAAATAGCTGTGTGCGATAATGGCTGATTGCAGCGCCATCCAACAGCTTTCCAGGCAAGCTGTTAATACAGAAGGGAATAACCGCTCACAGCTGCAGATACAGAAGGGACGAAAGTTGACGGTGAAAGAAATGTCGTTCGAGTAGCAACATTTGAGGCACTGCCTCCTGTTCGCGTTTCGGCTGAAAAAAAGTTCCGCAGAAGCCCAGCAAATGGTTTGTGCTGCTTTGGGTGAGGCTGCTGTGTCCTACAGTACGCGTAAGATATGGTTCCAGAGGTTTAAGCAGGGAAATTTTTATCTCCGTGATGCAGAACATCCGGGACAGCCACAGAAAGTTGACGATGAGGAACTGGAACAACTGTTGGATGCGGATCCCTGTTGCACACAGTCAGAGCCCGCCAAGGAACTCGGATTAATAAGGCAAGCCATTGCAAAGCGCCTGCACAAGCTTGGACGGATTCACAACGAGGGCCATTGTGTGCCCGACCAACTCACAGCTGCGAAAATGTCTAGGCGCTACGATGTTGCTGTGTCCTTGCTCTCCAGATTCAAGAAGAAGGATTTCCTCCACAAGATTTTGACCTGTGATGAGAAGTGGATCCTCTATGATAATCCTAAGCGGTGCAAATCGCGAGTTTATCCAGGTCAGCCTACCACCAGTACCGCCAAACCGAACATCCATGCCAGGAAGTTGTTGCTGTGCATATGGTGAGATCAGCGTGGTGTTGTACACTATGAGTTGCTCAAACCTGGTGAAACGGTCAATGCTGAGCGTTATTGTCAGCAACTAATTCGTGTGAGTGACGCAATGGAGGTGAAAAGTCCATACACCGGCAAGGGTAGAAGGTCGGTCCTGTTGCTTCAGGATAACATGCGTCCTCACACCGCAAAGACGACTTTAAACACAATCACTGACCTGGAATGGGAGATTTTGTCCCACCCAGCATATTCTCCAGACTTCGCCCCATCAGATTATCACCTCTTTCACTCCCTGCAACATCACCTGAGTGATACACACTTCACTTCTGTCGAGGAGGTCCACACAAGTATTGATGACTTTATCAACTCGAAACAGCCCTCTTTTTTCCGCAGTGGCATTCGGCAGCTTCCTGAGCGATGGCTCAAATGTATCCAACACGACAGAGATTATTTTCCTGATTAGGTACGTATTCGAGTTGCTATAATTTGCTGTCAACGTGTCGTGCCTGTGGCCGAGAATTAAGTTACTTACCTAATAATACTTAAAATGTACCATTATTTTGTAAAAATCTAATTACTGTGTAGGCTAATAACTTCAAAAGATGAAAAAAAAATTTAATTCTAAAGTTAACTAGCCTTTTAATGACTTTGTTGGGACTGCTTTTTTGTTGGAAAGCATTTGAATATTTCGTTGCAACATGGAGGTCCGCAGTTTCAGCCGATTCTCTAGATGAGTATCTGTCATTTGTGACCTTAAGGGCGTCTTGATTTGGGTTGGGTAGGAGAATGTAGATTAACAGCAATAAGTGGTTGAAAAGAAAGAAAGCATTTTTCGTGCATGTTGCGAAGGCGTGGGCATTCTATTGCATTGTTTCATATTTCAATTGGATTTTTCTTAGTATCAAATGAGGACTTTAAAATGTCATCTTCTGAGAGCTCAATCAATTCCATCTGTAGTTCTTTAGGAGCCAAAGACATCAACCAGGTGAAGTTGAAATGCTAATTTGAGTGTGATGTCATAATTCTTAAAAGTCAGTGAACCTTTCAATGTATTCTCCAATTAATAAGTCTGTAAGAGCTGCATATTCTTCATATGATTCGTATGAATCCTCTTGCTCCTCAATGACCTTTGCTAACTGGGGAAAATGTTCATCCCAAATCTTCCTTTTGAAGAAGTAATGTTTTAATTGTGGCCGTCAGTTGGAGAGCATTATTTTGTTGAATCTTCTTTTGCTCTTTGCTATTTTAAATATGGTCATTTTAAGACTAAAATAAAAATAAAATACGAACAAAAACATAATAAAAAATAAAGGATTTGTTCGGCAAAATTTGGATTCATTCAAAAGACCGCACTTAATGGCCTAGAAGTCTGCGGGTTCCCCACTCCATCATCAGGAGTTCCTGCTTCTTACAGAGGTTTGGTGGCCATGCCAAGTAGATCTGCCATCCAGCATGGTCGTTAATGTTGCCAACTTGCTTCCAGTAAATTTCCAAGGATTCTTCGAACTTTCAAGGCGTTCCAGTCGATCTTGTGGCCAGTTTGTGGTATATGCCTATCTAATCCTATTTTATTGGAAATGTTTCTTACTGCTGCTTTGTGTTCATTGACTCTGGTGGTTAATCTTTGTCCTGTTTCTCCTATGTATGGTAAACCACAGAATTCCTGGAAATTTACTGGACACAAGGGGGCAACATTAACGAAAATGCTGAATGGAAAATCCACCAGGCATGATCGCCAGACCTGTGAAAGAAGTAAGACACAGGAACTCCAATGATGATCTAGTGTATAGATCAAAAATTAAGAGGTAATGTACCTACAAATTTATCCTCTATAATTCCTGTTAATAAGATTTTTGTTACTGACAGTAATTAGAGGAGGTCATGAAGTCATTAAGTACTAGAGTTAATTTTTTTAATGGCAAAAATCAATGCCATTAAAAAAATCTTCCCTTAGATGAACACCTTTCCAAGATCTTACTGCAAACATGTGGACCAATCACTCTCAAAAAACCTATATACAAGGGTTGTTCATAAATCACTGCAACTCATCTGGAATATATGACTCAAGAAGATTACACCCGCACTGCCATACCTTAACACATTCCACACACTCTCCACCAAATGTTTTTTTTAGAAAATCAGCCATGTGTTTTACAGTTAGAAAAAGAAACATGACAACAGAAATTCTGTCCTCTCAATTTATGGGGTGGAGAGATTTGATTCAAGTATGTGGACTATTTATAAATAATTAAATTAATTTTTCAAAGAAAATAGTTTGTCAAAAAATATTAGTTCACGTTTTTCATAAATGTCATTTTTTTCTGCATTTGGTACATTATGCAATGCATAAAACTAAAGGAAAGGACTTCTGCAATTATATTTTGTATATTTAATTACACTGAACAATATTATAAAATGTTAAATCACTGACGTTAGCTGTTGAAAAGTCCTCAAAGCCAACAGTCAACAAAAAACATGCAGTAATAAACCAATATATTAGCATAGTGTACATCTTTAATACGTAAAAAAACACCATGAAGTCATTACGACATTGTGCAACATTGCCAATACTTTGGTTTTTTAGTGTTTAATAGCTTGACGGACTGTTCAGTACAATATTGCACGATCGTTTGGTGAATTTTCGTATTGACTTAATAATTTGGGTATTTTGAATAGTTTTTAGAGTTCATTCTGAGCTTTGTTTGATTTTTTCAGCGTTGTATATTTGAAGCATTTGTTTATGGGTTGTCACTTTTAAGTAATTCATATCAAGGACTTTGAACGAACATATCACCTTCACACAATATATATATTAGCTTCAACATATCAGCTTCTCTCAGCTTCACACAATATTATGTGCAAGAAATGTTCTCTAATAGTGTGGATACCAATGGTAAGTGTTAGTACGTATTAAGGATATACATTATGCTAATATATTGCAATATTATAAAATGTACTTTCATAACCTCTAAGAATTATACACTTACATATGTCTTATAAGAATTATATACTTACATATGTCTTATGGGAATTATATACTTACATATGTCTTATACAAAGGTATGGTGCAGAGACACAAAGTGTATGCAACAGCTGTTAAAAGCCTAAACCAGGAGGCCAGTAGATTTTGACCACCTGCTTGACACTTGGCAAAATCACTAGCTTTCAGCTGAACTTTAGGGTATAGTCCAATACAGATGCTATTGCTGCTGTATTTTGAGAAAGAGAACATGCCATTACCTATTTGGCACTAGAGGTAAGTCAAGGCAAGCAGGCTGAATCGAAAATCTTAGCCAAAATGTATTAGCGAATTTGAAATTGAATAAATACAATTTCTAAAATATAATAAAGAAATTTCAATCCTTCTTTCTGGGGGTGGGGGTTACGATTACCATGAGCATTTCTTATGACCATAAGCAGCTGCCCATCCCTAATTCAGGGCCACTGGTTCCAGGGAAAGGGGAGAGCCAGCACAGTAAGACAAAAACACCAATCATATGCCACCCATGATCCACAACAAACTTGGAAGACTAGCTGAAGCCTTTGACCACTTGACCAACAGGGTGGTGATTTCTTTTGTCCTGGAATGTGAATCAGTCAAGCCTTCCACTTTTCATCACACTCAAGGAAATTGGTAGATGTGACTTTGATTCCTACTACTACTGAACAATAGAAGTTTGAAAGAATCTGGGGCATTAGCTACCTGGAAAACAGTTGCCTGTGATAATTTTGTACTAAAAGTGAAGAGCTCATCATCGTCATGTATTTCATGTATACCCAGTCTTAGCATAAAAACTGTTATAAATGTTCGACCGATGGAGAGTAACTTTTGTGCAATGTCACCGACCAGCCAGGAGGCATGAAGCAGCTAGTGAATCATTGTGTGTTCAGTCGCAGAGGAGATAACGTGCTTCGTGAAGTACTTGCCATGGAGTGGAACAGACCAGCCAGGAGGCATGAAGCAGCTAGTGAATCATTGTGTGTTCAGTCACAGAGGAGATACTGTGTTTCGTGAAGTACTTGCCATGGAGTGGAACAGACTAGCCAGGAGGCATGAAGCAGCTAGTGAATCATTGTGTGTTCAGTCACAGAGGAGATAACGTGTTTTGTGAAGTACTTGCCATGGAGTGGAACAGACCAGCCAGGAGGCATGAAGCAGCTAGTGAATCATTGAGCATTGAGTCACAGAGGAGATAACGTGTTTCGTGAAGTACTTGCCATGGAGTGGAACAGACTAGCCAGGAGGCATGAAGCAGCTAGTGAATCATTGTGTGTTCAGTCACAGAGGAGATAACGTGTTTCGTGAAGTACTTGCCATGGAGTGGAACAGACCAGCCAGGAGGCATGAAGCAGCTAGTGAATCATTGAGCATTGAGTCACAGAGGAGATAACGTGTTTCGTGAAGTACTTGCCATGGAGTGGAACAGACTAGCCAGGAGGCATGAAGCAGCTAGTGAATCATTGTGTGTTCAGTCACAGAGGAGATAACGTGTTTCGTGAAGTACTTGTCATGGAGTGGAACAGACCAGCCAGGAGGCATGAAGCAGCTAGTGAATCATTGACCATTGAGTCACAGAGGAGATAACGTCTTTCGTGAAGTACTTGCCATGGAGTGGAACAGACCAGCCAGGAGGCATGAAGCAGCTAGTGAATCATTGAGCATTGAGTCACAGAGGAGATAACGTGTTTCGTGAAGTACTTGCCATGGAGTGGAACAGACTAGCCAGGAGGCATGAAGCAGCTAATGAATCATTGTGTGTTCAGTCACAGAGGAGATAAAGTGCTTTGTGAAGTACTTGCCATGGAATGGGGCGATTACGAGAATCTTGTTACTGTAATAGCGCTGCACAAGTTGGAAATCGACTTCCAAGATTTTCAACATGCTGAAGAAGCTGAAAATCAGCCGAATTTTTGTCTACCAATAGCTGAACATTTCAAGAACGTCGATGTCACACGTGCTGCAGAGTGACCTAAGGGTGAGAGCTTACCGGCGGTGTACAGGGCACTTCCTCACCCCACAACTGAAGCAGCAGAGGGTGCTAAAAGCGAAACGTTTACTGCAGGGATACGCAGACAATCCCCACAGATAGATCCTTTCCTCTGATAAAAAATTTCACAATTGAAGAGACTTTCAACTGCCAAAATGACAGGGTGTATGCATCAACCTCACTACAAGCTCAGGAGAAAACTCCAAGGATCATGATGGGCCATCATTCTGCTTCTGTCATGATTTGGTGGGAAGTCTCCTATGAGGGTACTACGGAGCTCCAATGCTGTGACAAAGGAGTGAAAACATCCCCAAAGTCTACCACTGGGACAGAGTTTCGTAGCCAGTGGTCAAAAATGTGAGTCACACCCTCTTCCAAAACTGACAATGGAGCATTCAGCAGGATTCTGCACCTGACCATAAGACCAAGTCAACCCAGAAGTGGCTTTAGGCAAATTTGCTAGACTTTATTTCTCCAGCTGATTGGCTTTCAAGCAGCCTAGACCTCAACCCATTGCGCTACAAGTTGTGGGCCACACTGGAGGACATGGCCTGCATTGACAATCTGAAATGCTATTTGGTGAGGGCAGTAGCAGCTTTCCCTGTGGAGGCCCTGTGTAAAGCTATTGATGAGTGGCCACAGAAACTGAAGGACTGTGTAAAGGCAAAAGGAAGCCATTTTGAAAAGTGATTGGTACCATGTATTCACAAGTGAATACTTTCATTATATCACAGCATATTAAAATATCTTTAAATTTCTTTTGTTATTTCACTGAATACTTTGCAACAGTATTTATGGTAAGACTAGGTACATAAAGATAACTTCTTTACTGGTTTTTATATTCCTTTAATACATGTATGTTTTCTTGTCTACTGTTAAGGGCAAAAATAATAGAATGAAGGGTACACTCTATTTTGACAACTCTCAAAATTAAATCTTTTGTCCAGCAGCAAGCTCTGAATAATTTTCACATTTTATGAATACACTAATATTTACAGCTATGAAACCTAAGAAAGGTCAACAGCTTATCTTCCACACTAAAATAAGTTTACCTACATAATTTTCACCAAAATGCCTCTGTCCGGCACGATAAGCTTCCAAAACCATTTCTTTTGGTTTAGTTTTACTCACTGCCACAAGTCGAACATCTCTGTCTCTCAAGAGCTAAAAAAAATAAAAATAAAGAGAAGTAATTGTAAAGACAAACAATAAAATTCTCAGAAATATGCACACAGTTTGACCTGCATTCTAAACATTCAAAATAATTTAAATTTTATAAACCATAAATTAATTTTAAAATCATAGTGAGAATAATAGGTTTCTGCAGTGCAAGCCAGTAGATGTGGTTGTATGGGATGGTGCGTGTTTAGCTGGCACGAACTTGGAACCTTCGTGCAAGTGGACCAACATATGACTGGTTCCCACTATCGTGAATTGTTTGCTGACTCTGTACAGCCTGCAATGTTGCACTTTTTCTTGAATGGTGATGCTGTCTTCCAAGAACACAATGCACCAAGCCACAGGTCCAATGTTGTGCAGGAATGGTTTGAGGAACACATTTCATACTTCCAGCATATTAACTGGCCTCCGAACTCCCCCCTGATATCAATCCCACAGAACACTTGTGGGACATTATGGAATGGCACACCAGGTATCTAGATACACCAATCACCTGCATGCCTACATCGTAGGCAGCATTATTCACAACTTGATTGGCCACACTTCCCAACTGCTTCCAGTATCTTATTGAATCGATGCCACATCAGATAGCTGCTGTACTAAGGGTGAAAGGAGGACCTACGAAGTATTAGGTAGGTGGTTATAATTCAGTGATCACTCAGTGTACATATATTTTATCCAAATATATGTACACTATTTTATCCGTGTGTTTCGATTGTCTTTCTTCCAAGACGGAAGTAGTTTGTTTGTCTCATGATAGTTAGTGACTGATAAAATTTTGTGAGCTTCTGTCAGTTATATCCTCAGCTGTGTCCTCTCCTTCCTCTTGGGGCACAGCTAAACAATATAATGCAATAGAAAAAACATAATAATAACTAATGCATATGATTAGTAATAAAAATAAAATTATAGATAAACTGCAATTGTAATTTTTCTAAGTGTGTTCATTTTCTTATGGAACAAGATACACTGAAGAGCCAAACCACCTGCCTAATAAGATGTTAGTCCTCCACATTGCACCATAACAGCTCTTACCCAACGAGCCATGCAGGGGCGAAGTGTCTCTGATGACATGGACACAAGACAAGATGCCTCCCTCCCCCTCTCTCTCTCTCTCTCTCACACACACACACACACACACACACACACACACCAAATTTGTTCTTGTGCTAAACGGTGCGAGCTCACGATGTGCATATGTCTGTTTGTCAGGAATGTGTTTTACTGCGTTATGTTAAGCAATTTTGCAATGATATTTATTGTTAATGAAAAATTGAGTAGTTCTATTTCATACTGTACCAGTGTACATTTAAAATTACTGACCTTCAGGATTTTGTGAAAAATAAATACATTATGATGATAGCATTTACTATTATAAAACAATATAATGCACCAGAAACAACACAATAATGTGGGAAAAGAAGCAAGTACACTGCTGGCCACCCAAAATACAACACCAAGAAGGACACGAGATAGCAAAGCCAGATTTACTGGACACATAACAACAGATACAAAGGTGAAACGATTGACCTTACAGGCCCATGCGACTTGCGGAACACGCAGACATCAATAGCGCGTGTGGCCCCCATAGCTGGCAATAACGGCCGCTACATGCCGCGGCATCGAAGAAAGAAGCTTTCGATGTGGGCTTGGGGTATGTCAGTCCAGGCTGCTTGCACACGTTGCCACAGTTCATCAAGAGTAGCCGCGGGTGGTGCTTGCCGGGCCACTCGGTTGCCGATCAATGACCAGACGTGTTCGATGGGTGACATATCCGGTGAACAGGCGAGCCACGACAGCAGTGACACCTGGTGAGCCGTGAAGAATTGTTGCAGGATGCATGCCACGTGCGGGCACACATTGTCCTGTTGAAATGTGGCAGCTGGCAGGTCCTGCAGGTAAGGGAGGACTGCAGGCTCTAAAACGTCGGAGATGTAGTGGTGGCTGTTGAGTGTACCGGCGATGCGTACCAGAGGGGTGCAGGTGTCATATCCATTTGTGCCCCAAACCATAACGCCAGGCGACGGACCAGCATGGAGATGCATAATGCAGGCGTCATACAGTCTCTTACTGCGGTGCCGCCAGACGCGGATCTGACCATTGTGGTGTTGCAGGCAGAAGCAGGATTCGTCGGAGAAGACAATGTCGTGCCATTCCGTAGTCCAGATGTGGCGTTTAACGACCCACTGCCGCTGCACTCGTCGGTGGTGTAACGTCAGTGGTAATCGGAGCAATGGGCACAGTGCGACAAGTACCTGCTCCTGCAGACGACGTCGAACGGTACGTGCTGACACAGGTTGTTGTGCAACACACCCTAATTCCTGCGCTAACATGATGTGGCGGTGCGAGCTGTCAATGCCCGCCGCACAACATGCCGTTCCTCTTGTTTGGTGGTGTGCCATGGCAGCGGCAATCGCTCACGTCGGTCCGTCCGTCCCTCCTGCACCCACCGAATCCATGCTCCATGCTCGCCTCACTGTGGCTGGATATCGTCCCACACGGGTGGCGATGTCTCAGTACGATAAACTTTTGTCGCGATAAGCTACTTTTCGTCCTCTGTCGAACTCCAAAACGTGCTAGAATGACTGCCGTATTCTGCGACGAGGCATCAGGAAGCTTCCCATGCACAGGTCCGGCAGAACAACACACTTCCGCTACTTACACCCCGCCTTCTGTGCACCCTTCTTATAGTGCTTCTCGGTGGCGTGCCGGGCGCACATGATTTGCATATGCCCTGTAATGTTAATCGTTTGCATGTCTTCTTGCGGGCGACGCATGCTGTGAATTTCAGGCCAATTGGATGCTTTCTTCTTGGTGTTGCATTTTGGGTGGCCAGCAGTGCATTAAAAAATCTTAATGAGCACTTATGGCACAAATGAAAATTTGATTAACACTAACATAATTTCCCACCTTTCCACCCAATGTTTGACTGCACCATAATTATGGCATGATCATTGGTTCTTTACAGGCCTTTGCATGGGCAAAATTGTCAATTACTGAAAAGTAGTCTATACCCAGGGTTATGTCCTTTTATACACACATTATCACATTATCAAGAGTGAGCTAAACTTTTTTTCTCCCAGTAAAGTCCTTCTTTCATTTTTTAATCTAGAGACTGCTGAAAATGATCTTTAGGCAGAACAATTCATCACTGGTAAGGTCAAAAACATTCTCAAAGCTATTTCTAAGATTTGAAATGTACTCTGAAGATTGTTATCAATGATAAAAGTGTACATATCCCATGGTGTATTCCAGTCTTCAGCATTCATATATGACTGGAAATGTAGACATTCATTGCTGAGAAAGTTTTCTATGTCTTCTTGGTACCTATGAACAAGTTTATTTGATCTAGTCTTTATTTCACGAGAACTGGTCTTTTTCAAATCCCTGAAAAGTTCAAACTTTTCCAGAACAACTTCGTATGATTTCCACCTATTTGCTAAATTACTGATTAAAGAATCCATAATCTTAAAACACGTATTTACTTCAAAAAATGTCCTGCCGTCATATTTACCTTCAATTTCCCGTTTTGCATCAAAGAACACATTTCGTTTACGGACCCTTTTGTGTGTGACTTCTTCATTTCCAATCATCTGTAAACCTTTTGCTTCATAATAATCAAAGAGATCTCTTTTTGACTTGAAATACTTTTCCAGTGATTCAAGATGCTTTGCTGCTGCTTCTTACTGCATGAATTCATTCTTTCAAGTACAACATACCACAGAACTAGAAAAATCCCAAAATTTCAAATCTGTCATGAAGATTTCCAGCCTCAATGCAAGTTCTAGGGGCTTGTGTTTCATCATTGTGCAGCATTTTTAGGGCTTTTAGAATTTTACTGTAACCAAGCGCCAAAGCTGCCCCATACAACAATTAATTATTGTAGCATTTCGGCTAGCCCCAATACAGCCAGCAAATCGATGCTCTTGCTCAGTTAATGATCTCCGTCCACGTAATGGAGTGACGACTACAAATAATATAAGTTTTAAAAATTAATAAATTTTGTAAATTATTTAGGTAAACATTTTCTTGGGTGGTGGAGTTAAAATATTCATAAAAAAAAAATCTTTCAGCTTGGCACTCTGGGCCCATTGTTTAAATCAGCCTTGGAGGCATGGAAGCTACAACATTCCTAAAGGTGTCTTGTGGTATCTTGTGCCAACACATTACCAGCAGATCCTTTAACTCTAGTAAGTTATGAGGTTAAGCCACTGCAGATCAGATTTGCTGTTCCAACACCAAACCACAGAAGATCAATTGGATTGATGTCTGAGGAATTTGGAGACTAGGGCAATACCTCCCAAATAACTCATTTTACAGAAGAACTGCACTACAGACTTACCCTAAGATTTAAGTTTATAGTCTACAGCAGTGGCATATATTTGAGGCTAGCTGTGAAGCCCAGAGAATGCACAAATAAAAGTCAATTAGATTCAATGGTATTAAGCTATGTCGATGCTTTGCAAAGAAACGTGTGGATTTGCTTCTTTTGACTAAGAGAATCAGTATGGCGAGCAAAGACCAACAAGCCTCCTAGTGGAGCGATGGTGTTGCCGTGACGCAAGCATCTCTAGCAGTCTTTGCTGTGTGATTCTAAGACTTTCCATACGATCACCAGCTAGCGTTCCCATGACAACATGAAGGAGCGGGTGAATGAGGCATTGCTTTGGGCAAGGGTTCAGACTTAGGCTACCTTAGTCCCCTGCATGCTCTCATGCACCCATAACAGCACATGTTTTGCAAGAGTTGTTTCAGTTGTATGAAGTGTCAATGAATTAAAATCAATTATATTGTATCTTAAATTTGTAGCTTTGTTGGATTCGAACTGTTTTGATAAATTTTGTGAAAGCTTTCCTGAACATCTACTGTCAGAATTTAAGGAACCCTATGCTTCAAATTTTGATACAGTTTGACTCAAAAATGAACTTAAGGTGTTTTATTCCCTTGATGAATACAAAAAGAAATTAGTAAGAGACATTACTTGTTACATGAAACTGAATATTTGGACATTGTGTTTGTTGAGGTGCACAGATTAGCTGACCTAATATAAAAGTTTCCATCAACAACTGCAACTGCTGAAAGAAATTTGTCTGCATTAAAAAGAATTAACACATATCTTAGGGCCACACAAGGACATGTACGATTGAGCAGTTTGCCTGTTGTGTCAATTGAGAAATATATTCTTTTTAAATATGAAAAAGTACTTGGAAGAAACTTTTATGAAAATGTAACACTCAAGTTCACACAAAAGAAAAGAAGAATGGAGTGCATATACAAATAAGTGTTAAAATCCTGATCCTCATGATTATCTGGTATTATGGTAGCAATAGCAGGTACCTAAAATTTAGAAAAAGTTACTTCTATTACTTAACAACTCAAAAATAAACTTCACAATTAAAAAAAAAAAAACAGTACTGGGGGCTGGGGGAGGGGAAAGAGACGGGTGATATAGCCCAGGTCTCGGACCCAGGATACGCCACTGGTCTACAGGTTATATAGCTGAATAGGTTTAGTTTCAATGTTATGACTTTATGACTATAATTTCATTCATCATGATGAAAGAACTTTCAGCCTCAGGACCATAATGTATGATATACAGCTTTCACTAAATGACCAGCAAAACTTTGAGAGCATGAATACTTTTGAATACCACATATCAATTGTTAAAAATTTTCTTAACTTTAGTTTTCAGAAATTTCCCCCTCCATTTTCAAGCTGAATTACAAATATTTATGGTGGAAAATAATATTTAATAGCAATACAGGACAGCAGGAACATTGTGAAAAAAAAATAGGAATTAATAATGAGGAACTACACTGAAGAGCAACTGAATTAGAGATACCTGTCTAGTAACGTGTAGCACCACCTTTCGCCCTGGTGACAAGGACTCGACAAGACACCGGAAGCGTTGGGAAGCCATACGGACCCACGACCCCTGAACAAGCTCCCACAGTTCACGAAGATTTGATGGAGGGGGTCAGAGCCTCGACCATCTCTCTCGATGGCATCCCAGATGTGCTCGATGAGATTGAGGTCAGGTGACCTAGCTGGCCAAGGAAGCGAACTCACGTTGGCGGAGTCTTCATCCAACCATTCGGATACAATTCGGAAGCGATGGCATGGTGCATTGTCTTGTTGCAGGATGAGGTCCCCAGTGGGATGTAGAAGACATACAAACGGGAGCAAATGGTCGTCCAAGATATCCCGGTAACATTGACCTGTGAGGGACGATGTCACACGTACCAGGTGTCCCATTTCAGTTAACCTAAACAGTCCCCAGATGAGAATGCCACCCCCACCAGCTTGAAGAGTACCCTGCTGGCAAGAAGGATCCATCGCTTCATGTGGTTTGCGCCATACTCATATCCTGCCATCCACAATCTCGACTCATCAGTCCAGGCAACATTTTTCCACACGTCTAGGCTCCAGTGGTGATGTTCCCGTGCCTGTGCCAATCTTTGCACCCTGTGATGTGCAGTCAGCAGCGGTACTCTCGTGGGACGATGGCTTCTGTACCCCATAGCGAGGAGATGGTTCTGGATGGTGAGGCTGCTTACACATTTTTGTGCACTAGCGTTAAATTGCCGAGTGATTTCTTGCACTGTGGCCCGTCTATCAGCTGTTACAATGCGAGCTAGCTGACGATGGCCCTGCTCATCCACACGCTGTTGTCCACGGCTGTTGGCCCTTGCAGGGATGATTTTACTGGATGTACTCATGGTGCACCCATGACAAGTGGCTAGTGAAAATCCCAGTGCCTGCACGACTTCCGAGATGGAGTGACCCATTCATCGGGCCCCGATAATTTGCCCATGATCAAATGCGCTAGATCCTTCGTCTTACCCATACTGCGTCTGACTCTTACTGATTCCCGTCGCATCACTCCTTATATTGTTGGTTTGCTGCATACGTCATGTCGTTTCCGTTTACAGAGCCGCCCACAGTGCCACATTTGCATAAGGCCAGCTGTCTCCAATTCAATTGCTCTTCAGCGTATATACCAACTATGTAAAAAATAGCATAACTATAACACAGTAATCTGAATTTATTGGCATCATCATCATATCACTAAGCTGTTCTCTGAGATTCAATGGTTGGCTGCATAAAGGAATACAAACTACCTGATAATCTTTACTTATTATTGCTGTATCAAACTTCTCCATTTACAGCGATCTTGACATACAACTCAGGCTTCACTGACATCCATCACACACCGTACACAAGATCTTCTATACTTCATACTCATAATCTTTTTCTCTTGCAGACACTCCTGCATCTGATCCTCCCATGGCTTCCTTGGCCTTTCTCTGCCTTTCCTTCCTGCGACTTGGGCTAAAAAGATTTTGTTAGTTAAGTAAACATCTTATCACTCATTTTGTCTACATGGCCAAACCACCAAAGCATATTAGTCTCCACCTTGCTAACAACATTTTGCTTCACATTACACAACCGCAACACATCTTTATTCTTCATAATCAAAATGTGCCTTGCCACAAAGCCCCCGTAAGTAACACATTTCTCCAGCACACAAACAACTTCTATGTTTCTTCTGTACTACCCAGGTTTCACTACCGTACAGAGTAGGAACAATTAAACTTTCATACAAAGCCATGCTGGACTCTCTTGAGAACCAATCATTCCTATGAAAACCTCCCAAAGCAGCCATGACTTTCAATGAAGAATTCACTCGCCTACTAATTTCACCATCCAATTTGTTCTCTCTGTCAAACATGCTTCCTAAATACACAAACTCACTCACCCAGTCAATCACTGTGTCATTTAGACTTATATTACTTTCAAAACTACCAGTCCCTCTCTCAAAAACCATAACTTTGGGTTTTCCCTTATTTATAATCAGTCTGAATAAGGGAAAAACCAAAGTTATGGTTTTGAGAGAGGAACTGGTAGTACTGAATGTCAAAGGATAAAAATAAAGTTTTCCAAGCTTTTGCCCATCAACCAAATGGCTTTTTCAAGGAAGACAGACAGAAACTGCAATCTAAATAATAGAACATTTTGACAATTTGAAAGCAGTGACTTGATAATAAACAGATACAAAGTAATATTCATTTAAAGATGCAAGGCACCACGTTGGTTGTGCACGCTGTATCGCGGTAAGAAAAAGACATTACTTGAAGAACTGGTTCCAAATTCAGGGCAACTCCAGAGAGAAGCTATCACTACAAGCATCACTCTAGGTAATGATCTCCAAGGTTTCTCAAATGGCTGTAGATTTAGGAGTAGAGTAGGTAGCTAATTTTTTTACAACATCCCATATATGAGTAGCGGACTTGAATTTCAGCTGGGCTCAATTCACTACATACCAAATGTGTCTTACAAACTCAAGAATACCCTCAAAAAAATTAACAGCAGTGTCAGCATAAGGTCTCCTCCATCTTTACATACTATGCTAAAGAGAAGTGTTGACAACCCTCCTCTTTCCAGAGAAGCAGGTGTTTATGCAATCCTCCTACAATATTAGGATGGCTCTAGATAACACTACACTGGAATGAACAAGCGTTCATTTAGAATCAGAGTCAATGCGCATAAAAGGGACACAAAATACTGTAAAGTAACTGTAGCCCCATCCAAAGAAGTCAAATTCAAGTCCACTACTCCTATATTTGATGGTATAAATAAATTAGCTACCTACTCTACCCCTAAATCTACAGCCATTTGAGAAACCTTGGAGATGATTACCAACAGTGGCGCTTGCAATGATAGCATCTGTCTGGAGTTGTCACGAATTCGGAACCAGTTCTTCAAATAACACTTTTTTTTTTTTTACTAAGATACTGTGTGCACAACCTACATCATGCTTTGTGTCTTTAAATGAATATTACTTTGTATCTATTTATTATCAAGTGATTGCATTCAAATTTTTGAAGCATTCTATTATTCAGATTGCAATTTCTGTCTTATCTTCCCTGAAAAAGCCATCTGGTTAATGTGCAAAAACTTGGAAAACATGTCTTTTATTCTATGCTAATAAATTCAGATTACTAATATAGTTAAACTATTTTCTAAAAACGTAGGGTTACAGGAAAAATCTTTGCTCTATTAAACTTCCCTTTTCATTGATTTTTCCTCCATTTTCAAACTGAAATACAGGATATTTGTAATACAAATGATATTCAACAACAAAACAGGGCAGAAGGGATATTGCAAGGAACAGAATTTAATATTACAGGGAAATGTTCGCGCCGCCTTGCTTCCAACGTACATTTTCAAGCTGAAGTACAAGCAATAAAATTATATTAAACAACACTGGACAGAAGAAGAATCATCGCAAGAGAAAAATATTACAATTACTGGAGAAATCTTCACTTCGTTTAACTTCTGTTTTTAAAAAATTTGAAGGACGCAATTCCGACACCACACGAAAAACAATCCATCCCCTCCCAAATAATCCCCCATGAATTTTTCTTCAGTTCTGCGTCTACCTCGAGAATGATGATGCAAAGGTGCGGAAGAATCTCATGCCAGTATTACATAGTGATCTGCTTTTGATCAAATTTGGTAATAGGTTAAAAGGGATCACTGGAACAAATTAGTTTCCATGGAAATTCATTCAAGCGTTGAAAGAGATGCGAGGCTATTTGTGCACAAAAATATCTTGGAACTGAAATTACTTATATTCAATTCACAGACTAATGCCAAAATAAAGACAATACCCTAATTAAACGATCTGTTGAAATTTCACTTGAAAGAAACTTTTGCAAATTGGTAATACATACCATGGGCCTCTTGGAGGAAGCAGATTTCATCCTCTCCAAAACATCCCCTAAAGCGGTTCCCACATCAACTTTTTCCATACGTAAACTTTAATTTTAAATATACGTTCTGATCACAGTAGCAACCTTACAGTTGCACAATTTCTTCCCGATCTTAACTGTAATCAGCACTTAAGCGCATAAGACAAGAGACAAATAAATTCTACCCAAAATCAACATTATAATCTACTGTTTACAAATAGGCCGAAGCTATTTCCACCGACTGGAACGTCACACAGTTGGTGGAAATCACAGATATCATATAAGAGACTAGATTGGCGAGGAGCTACTGACGCATGTAAAGCATGGCGCCATCATCAGCGGGTCAGGCAGCAACGATTCACGGAATTTCCATCACTGAGAAACACAGCAGCGTTGCGACTCATACAAACAGAAAATTTTATTCCTTAGTGATATGCTTGAAAAACACTTTCATTTACTGTAGAAATAATAATTTTCAGATATAAATAATATTCTGAATAGTTAAAAAAATATATGAGAAGAATTATTACTCAGTACTGTTTGAGGGCAACGATCTAACAGCAAAACATTCACAGAAAACTGCTTACTCGAGATACGTCGTGCCATCAGTCAAATAAGAGGGAAGGGTGCCTTCATGAATACTTTTGGAAGCTTCAATGTTATAAATTTTAAAACTTATTGTAATGTTAATAAACACTTCGCGTGTTCGCTTTTGCCCCATACGGATTTACACTGCGTCGCTAAAAATAAATAACAGGTACTTACTTTTTCCAGTCTCCTGTAGTAGCATAAAAACATAACAACTTCCAGTTTGTCTAGATTACACAATTTATTTGCCGCAGAAATTCATTTAAAATGTTCTATACCTACACAATTTCAACAGAAATGTGCTCTTCATAGATATATATTTGAAATCTATTAGTAAAACGAATAGAGCACATTGGTGATGCTTTTCACTTGGGTGAAGAAGCATATACCATGAAACATGGCCTTTCTGAGAAAATTGTTTTGAGTATCCATCAAATCCTAAAGTTTTTCACCTGTGTGAAGAAGCATATGGGTTGAAAGACCACCTTTATGGGCAAATTGTATTGAGCATTCATCGTGATGGAAAGATGTTTTACTTGTGTGAAGTGACATGTCTTGCATTTAATAAAATAACTGTCAATATTTTGTTCGAACTATTGCAATATTCATTACAAACTGTAATTAATATTAATTAACTAGACTTTAACGCTATTACAAATTAACAGGTGGTATATTCCACTCAGATGAATCTCACACACTACCATTGGGTCAACTTAATATTGGACAGAAATCTTTAAATTCGTAAAATTAACTACAAGCACTCACCTGTGGAATGAAATCCCACTTTGTTTGCTGTTTTCATTGTCTCGGGCACTGCAATTTAGTGCAGAACAAGCTTTCACCATTTTTGATATCTCGTAACACACACATAGACATCGCAGAACACTCTCTCAAACTGACCCGGCCGCCCCGGTGGCGCAGTGGTCTAAGGCGTTGGCCTCTGATCATTCGTCCGTAAGGGGTCCGGGTTCGAATCCCGTCAAGCATGGATGTTGTGTTTGTCTTACGGCACTGGCTCTCTCCCTTCCCTGGAACCAGTGACCCTAAATTAGGGACGGGCGACTGCTTATAGCCCATTGAGTTGCTCACGGTGGTCGTTAAACCTTCAATCAAAAAAAAAAAAACTGACCCGCTCAATGTGGCTCGTTGATGCCACGTCGTAAGAGTGTTACACAAATAGCGGGCAGCCAATCTAGTTCCCTATATGATATCTGTGGTGGAAATAGCGGGCACTTAGTGAACCGGCTATTTCTACCGAGTCGGTGACAATAGCCAAATCCCTGTAAGTCGGCTGTTTTTACCGACTGTGACAAAGTGACATCATGTCGATACCTGTGGCAACCAACGAGAAAGGTACCTGTTTAGTGCGTAGCATGAATGCGCCCTTATTTACGGACGGGGGAGCGGGAGGCACTGATATCTGAAAGGGTTTTTTTCCTTCGGCGGCTGTAATAAGATTTTCCTTGTTAAAATTCGCCATCACAACTGACGTAATTTAAGTACAAAATTATATTTGTAATTTAACAGCCAATGAAAACATAATCCATGATATGCAATTAATAAACCCACTTTTCTGGGAAAATGTTTAATTTTTACTTCCGGTATCTTGTTCTTTATAAAAAAAAAAGATGAACTAAAGGGATTTTTTTTTAGTTAAAGTAAAATGGAGAGTACACTTTGTAACTGAAACGTATAGCTTGGCTCAAAACATCGACTTCCGGTCCGTGGTCGGTGCCAAGAAATCGCTGCCTTTCATTGGTTCAAAATCTCGAGTTCTGGTCGGTGAGTCGGTAAGTCGGTGGGTCGGTTGGTCGGTTAAAATAGACACTCCGAAGTGAAAAACATGTTTTTGATCAGGAGGGTTGCCCAACGGTTGCTAATCATTTTAAATACTGGCCAAGTGTCATTGCTTGCTGTAAATACCTTGGTCTGCAGTACAGACCATACACCGTGCTACAGACCAAGGTACGTAGAAGGAAGAGAGGTAGGTCCAAGGCACTTAGAAGGAGGAGAGGCAGGTCCATCGTAACCGAGTCGTCTTCCCGCTTCTCTTCGCTGCGCTGTGACGTCATGGTGGCCATAAGCGAAGCTGTAACGCGCACGGAGCCATACCGAGAAACTGTCGTGTGCTCTGTGAATTTTCAATTGAAATAACAGAGCTAGTTTTGAGTAAATAATTTTTAAGTAAAAATTGTACAAACATCCAATTTTTTTTCAAAATAGAGTAAATATATATATATATATATATATATACTTAAGAGCAAAACTGAAGACTAAGGAAAAAATTTTAGAATTTAAAACGAAGGGTGCAAAATAACCTGAAAATCAAAACGCGCAACGCAGCAGTTTTGAAAATTCAGAATTCACATTCTATAAAGAAGATACCTAAGCAAAAAAATACATATATAATTTTGACTCACACCTAATACAACATAGAAAAAAGGTTATGTATCTACCTGTGTGAGTAAAAGGAGAAAAGATAAAAAAATAAAATAAAACAACTGAATGTAGAAGGTGTCGAGAATACTGAGCCTTGGCTTTATCAAGGACCAGCAAAAACTCTGCATTTTCTCACTTCCACAAAGACCTAGTTGGAAATGGGTTTCTGCAAGGCCATAGATGCAAGTAACATTCCCACCTAAAATAGTTTAAAAAATATATATATAAGTCATGTCCTCCGTAGAGTAGCATGACCTAGCACTAGTTAACAATTTCGCTTGCATCCATTAACCTTCATGGCCCGACCCATGCTCTTCATCTGTTACTATTAAACAGAGAGAAGAAGATTAAAGAGAACTCAAGCTGTGAGAGTGACATAATAAATAGAAATGATTTTCAGCTATAACGAAATTCCAAGTTCGTTTGAGAGAGAATTTAAACCTGAAAAACAATGCAAAAAGAAATCCAAATTTTACATTGCAATTAAAAAAGGAAATGTTAATTTATAACGAACAGATTTTTGAAAGAAAACTTGAGTCTAAAACCCCTACTCTACAACTTATGACAGCACGAAAACGAGAATAAGTTAAAGATAATAATTAACTAAAGAAAACTTTGTGAAAGTTATATACCTTAAACAGTTAGTTGCAATATGTACAAAGTATTTCAGCAGTGCTTTAAGTGCATAATTAATTAGTTATTAAGAACTTAACTACTTTGAAAAAACAGCGCATAGACAGCGCATAGAAAAGGAACAAGCTTAGCCTTCCTCTGTTCCTAGGTACCCCAAAAGACGCTCAAAGTTACAAAGAAAAGTAAGAGTTAAAACCCGCATAAATGTTAACAGACAAACCAATGCTTAAAAGCTGAAAAGCTAAAAAACGACAGAGAAAAAGGTACATAAAGTACAAACATTGAACTTATAAAACCTAGAACCCAAAACAAGGAAGAGAGCTTACCTCTTGTGTGACAAAAACTTTTCTCCTTACAAGAGGAGAACATGGCTGACCCCTTCCGCCACTCCCTAGACGCTGGGGGCAGCGAGGGTGGGGCTGATGGCCTCCTCATACAGCAAGAAACCAACGCGCGGAGATTTTAACCAGAGAAAAAATATATAAAATTAAGACTGTGGATCTGTATGATCAGAATGAGCAGAATTAACTCTCCAGAATACATGAGAAATATTATAAAATACACGAGCAGTTTATTTAATAATCTTTGCATGTATTAAATCACCTTAGTGAGCTTCTATAGATTAATCAGAATCTTATTAATTTTAATGTTGGTTTTACTATTTTTAGTATAGCTATCCTAGTAATGAATAACTAGTTTTTCTTTTTTATTTGTTTTTATTTTCTTTTATAAACAGATTTTTAAGCTTTTTTTGTGATTTTGTTTATATTATTTAATTTTTTGTTTTAATAGGACCGTCATATCCATAGCACTAAGGTTCCTTTAGGTAGTTAATAGGCATCCTCTAGCCAACTTCCTTACGGCTTTGATTGGTCAGAATCATATTATTAACTGTGTAAAAAATTAAAGCAGATCTGCCAACCTTACTCTATTATTCAGAATAATTTTTCTTAAAGTTCTTTTGATGAAAGAAGAAGGAATTTCGTTCTCTAGAAAACTTTCTAATAGTATATTAATGTGGTAATTGAAATCCAAATTGTTGCTGCAAATTCTTGAAATTCTTAGGACCTGAGAAATTAGTACATTCTCAATTACTTTGGTTGAAATGTTATTATTCCAGTGTAGATATTTAATTACTTTGAAAGGAAAATTAATTAAGTTCTTAATAACTAATTAATTATGCACTTAAAGCACTGCTGAAATACTTTGTACATATTGCAACTAACTGTTTAAGGTATATAACTTTCACAAAGTTTTCTTTAGTTAATTATTATCTTTAACTTATTCTCGTTTTCGTGCTGTCATAAGTTGTAGAGTAGGGGGTTTTAGACTCAAGTTTTTCTTTCAAAAATCTGTTCGTTATAAATTAACATTTCCTTTTTTAATTGCAATGTAAAATTTGGATTTCTTTTGCATTGTTTTTCAGGTTTAAATTCTCTCTCAAACGAACTTGGAATTTCGTTATAGCTGAAAATCATTTCTATTTATTATGTCACTCTCACAGCTTGAGTTCTCTTTAATCTTCTTCTCTCTGTTTAATAGTAACAGATGAAGAGCATGGGTCGGGCCATGAAGGTTAATGGATGCAAGCGAAATTGTTAACTAGTGCTAGGTCATGCTACTCTACGGAGGACATGACTTATATATATATTTTTTAAACTATTTTAGGTGGGAATGTTACTTGCATCTATGGCCTTGCAGAAACCCATTTCCAACTAGGTCTTTGTGGAAGTGAGAAAATGCAGAGTTTTTGCTGGTCCTTGATAAAGCCAAGGCTCAGTATTCTCGACACCTTCTACATTCAGTTGTTTTATTTTATTTTTTTATCTTTTCTCCTTTTACTCACACAGGTAGATACATAACCTTTTCTATGTTGTATTAGGTGTGAGTCAAAATTATATATGTATTTTTTTGCTTAGGTATCTTCTTTATAGAATATATATATATATATATATATATATATATATATATATATATATATATATATATTCTATAAAGAAGATACCTAAGCAAAAAAATACATATATAATTTTGACTCACTATATATATATATATATATATATTCTATAAAGAAGATACCTAAGCAAAAAAATACATATATAATTTTGACTCACACCTAATACAACATAGAAAAGGTTATGTATCTACCTGTGTGAGTAAAAGGAGAAAAGATAAAAAAAAAAAAAAAAAAAAATAAAACAACTGAATGTAGAAGGTGTCGAGAATACTGAGCCTTGGCTTTATCAAGGACCAGCAAAAACTCTGCATTTTCTCACTTCCACAAAGACCTAGTTGGAAATGGGTTTCTGCAAGGCCATAGATGCAAGTAACATTCCCACCTAAAATAGTTAAAAAATATATATATATAAGTCATGTCCTCCGTAGAGTAGCATGACCTAGCACTAGTTAACAATTTCGCTTGCATCCATTAACCTTCATGGCCCGACCCATGCTCTTCATCTGTTACTATTAAACAGAGAGAAGAAGATTAAAGAGAACTCAAGCTGTGAGAGTGACATAATAAATGGAAATGATTTTCAGCTATAACGAAATTCCAAGTTCGTTTGAGAGAGAATTTAAACCTGAAAAATAATGCAAAAGAAATCCAAATTTTACATTGCAATTAAAAAAAAAAGGAAATGTTAATTTATAACGAACAGATTTTTGAAAGAAAACTTGAGTCTAAAACCCCTACTCTACAACTTATGACAGCACGAAAACGAGAATAAG
This sequence comes from Macrothele yani, assembly GCA_039090855.1. NCBI lineage: Eukaryota > Metazoa > Arthropoda > Arachnida > Araneae > Macrothelidae > Macrothele > Macrothele yani. The sequence continues at coordinate 127,925,002 of CM076989.1, read as the reverse complement.
TTAAAGATAAATATTAACTAAAGAAAACTTTGTGAAAGTTATATACCTTAAACAGTTAGTTGCAATATGTACAAAGTATTTCAGCAGTGCTTTAAGTGCATAATTAATTAGTTATTAAGAACTTAACTACTTTGAAAAAATAGCGCATAGACAGCGCATAGAAAAGGAACAGGCTTAGCCTTCTTCTGTTCCTAGGTACTTCAAAAGACGCTCAAAGTTACAAAGAAAAGTAAGAGTTAAAACCCGCAAAAATGTTAACAGACAAACCAATGCTTAAAAGCTGAAAAGCTAAAAAACGACAGAGAAAAGGTACATAAAGTACAAACATTGAACTTATAAAACCTAGAACCCAAAAACAAGGAAGAGAGCTTACCTCTTGTGTAACAAAAACTTTTCTCCACACAAGAGGAGAACATGGCTGACCCCTTCCGCCACTCCCTAGACGCTGGGGGGCAGTGAGGGTGGGGCTGATGGCCTCCTCATACAGCAAGAAAACAACGCGCGGAGATTTTAACCAGAGAAAAAAATATATAAACTTAAGACTGTGGATCTGTATGATCAGAATGAGCAGAATTAACTCTCCAGAATACATGAGAAATATTATAAAATACACGAGCAGTTTATTTAATAATCTTTGCATGTATTAAATCACCTTAGTGAGCTTCTATAGATTAATCAGAATCTTATTAATTTTAATGTTGGTTTTACTATTTTTAGTATAGCTATCCTAGTGATGAATAACTAGTTTTCTTTTTTATTTGTTTTTATTTTCTTTTATAAACAGATTTTTAAGCTTTTTTTGTGATTTTGTTTATATTATTTAATTTTTTGTTTTAATAGGACCGTCATATCCATAGCACTAAGGTTCCTTTAGGTAGTTAATAGGCATCCTCTAGCCAACTTCCTTACGGCTTTGATTGGTCAGAATCATATTATTAACTGTGTAGAAAATTAAAGCAGATCTGCCAACCACTTACTCTATTATTCAGAATAATTTTTCTTAAAGTTCTTTTGATGAAAGAAGAAGGAATTTCGTTCTCTAGAAAACTTTCTAATAGTATATTAATGTGGTAATTGAAATCCAAATTGTTGCTGCAAATTCTTGAAATTCTTGGGACCTGAGAAATTAGTACATTCTCAATTACTTTGGTTGAAATGTTATTATTCCAGTGTAGATATTTAATTACTTTGAAAGGAAAATTAACTCTTTTATCAAAGAGGCTAATAGATGGGTTACATCTGTTGAGCTTAATGCTTAAGTCTAGGAACTCAAGTTCCTGATTACTGTGGTTGGTTTTACATAAGTTAAGAGAGCTAGTTAAAAACTACAAACTTAACTCTTCGAGCTACATTCCTGTAATTACTTCTTGTTCTTGTGATGAACTTAAAGAAACAGTTCACTATGATAGGAATTACAACCATATTATCACCGGAAACTTGAGTTATGTTGAAAATGAAAAGCTTAGGAATTTATTAGAGTATGGCTCTAAATTCAGACCTTCCTTCACAATTTCCAAAGAAAGGATTCTTGAGAGCTTCACTCAAGATGTAAATAAGTACATCGTAAAAACCAGTTTGACGTACAATCAGCCTATTGAGGCCTTCGCAGAATGGAAATATAATATAATCAATAGCTTCACCGGTGAGTTGGCAGGTCTGGACTTTTGTTTCGACAGAAATCTCTTTTTCTCTGGAGAAGCTAAAAGGTCACTCTCCAAACTACAAGACCAATTTATTTTTACCACTACGGATAAAAATAATTTTGCAATTATCTGTAAGAAGTTCTATTTTGAATTGTTAACTATGGAACTCAATAATAGAGTAACATACGAGCCCGTAAGTTATTCTACCAAGCAGTTAGAAAATCGGTTTAAGGCATTCTTCAAGAAACTTAAAATTCCACAAACTAGAAGATATGGGCCTGAATTTCCATTTCTTTTTGCAACGGTTAAGTTTCATAAGGATCCTGTGAAGTTCAGGTTCATAGCTAGTGGAGTAAGGAGTCATAAAAAGAAAATAGATCTTGCTTTTGAAGATGTCTTAAAGAAGGTTTTGAAACACATTAGAAACTGTTCTAACTTGATGTACAGAGATTATTGGATAATTAATAATAATGCAGAAGTAATTTCTACTATACTCAAAGTTTGTCCCCTAGATATTAATAGTTATGATTTTGAAAACCTATATACTAATCTGCCTCTATCAGATATAATCACTACATTTAAGGAGCTGTATGCAGAATTTAAACTTAACCAATTTGTTGATGTAGGAACTTGGAACTCTTATCTCAATTGCTGCATAAAAAATAACCATATCTTATATAATAATACTCTCTATAAGCAAGTGAACGGTATTCCAATGGGAACATCAATGTCCACAAATATCGCTAATCTATTCCTGTTCTTTAAGGAATATAAATTCATTAAAAATCACCCCACCTGCTCAGATAACTACCTTTACACTTTTAGATATATTGATGATCTGCTGTGTATCAATAATTCAGAAGTTATAGAGAGTGATTTTGATAATATCTATCCTAGCTCTCTTAACTTATGTAAAACCAACCACAGTAATCAGGAACTTGAGTTCCTAGACTTAAGCATTAAGCTCAACAGAGGTAACCCATCTATTAGCCTCTTTGATAAAAGAGTTAATTTTCCTTTCAAAGTAATTAAATATCTACACTGGAATAATAACATTTCAACCAAAGTAATTGAGAATGTACTAATTTCTCAGGTCCTAAGAATTTCAAGAATTTGCAGCAACAATTTGGATTTCAATTACCACATTAATATACTATTAGAAAGTTTTCTAGAGAACGAAATTCCTTCTTCTTTCATCAAAAGAACTTTAAGAAAAATTATTCTGAATAATAGAGTAAGGTTGGCAGATCTGCTTTAATTTTCTACACAGTTAATAATATGATTCTGACCAATCAAAGCCGTAAGGAAGTTGGCTAGAGGATGCCTATTAACTACCTAAAGGAACCTTAGTGCTATGGATATGACGGTCCTATTAAAACAAAAAATTAAATAATATAAACAAAATCACAAAAAAAGCTTAAAAATCTGTTTATAAAAGAAAATAAAAACAAATAAAAAAGAAAACTAGTTATTCATCACTAGGATAGCTATACTAAAAATAGTAAAACCAACATTAAAATTAATAAGATTCTGATTAATCTATAGAAGCTCACTAAGGTGATTTAATACATGCAAAGATTATTAAATAAACTGCTCGTGTATTTTATAATATTTCTCATGTATTCTGGAGAGTTAATTCTGCTCATTCTGATCATACAGATCCACAGTCTTAAGTTTATATATTTTTTTCTCTGGTTAAAATCTCCGCGCGTTGTTTTCTTGCTGTATGAGGAGGCCATCAGCCCCACCCTCACTGCCCCCCAGCGTCTAGGGAGTGGCGGAAGGGGTCAGCCATGTTCTCCTCTTGTGTGGAGAAAAGTTTTTGTTACACAAGAGGTAAGCTCTCTTCCTTGTTTTTGGGTTCTAGGTTTTATAAGTTCAATGTTTGTACTTTATGTACCTTTTCTCTGTCGTTTTTTAGCTTTTCAGCTTTTAAGCATTGGTTTGTCTGTTAACATTTTTGCGGGTTTTAACTCTTACTTTTCTTTGTAACTTTGAGCGTCTTTTGAAGTACCTAGGAACAGAAGAAGGCTAAGCCTGTTCCTTTTCTATGCGCTGTCTATGCGCTGTTTTTTCAAAGTAGTTAAGTTCTTAATAACTAATTAATTATGCACTTAAAGCACTGCTGAAATACTTTGTAAATATTGCAACTAACTGTTTAAGGTATATAACTTTCACAAAGTTTTCTTTAGTTAATATTTATCTTTAACTTATTCTCGTTTTCGTGCTGTCATAAGTTGTAGAGTAGGGGGTTTTAGACTCAAGTTTTCTTTCAAAAATCTGTTCGTTATAAATTAACATTTCCTTTTTTTTTTTTTAATTGCAATGTAAAATTTGGATTTCTTTTGCATTATTTTTCAGGTTTAAATTCTCTCTCAAACGAACTTGGAATTTCGTTATAGCTGAAAATCATTTCCATTTATTATGTCACTCTCACAGCTTGAGTTCTCTTTAATCTTCTTCTCTCTGTTTAATAGTAACAGATGAAGAGCATGGGTCGGGCCATGAAGGTTAATGGATGCAAGCGAAATTGTTAACTAGTGCTAGGTCATGCTACTCTACGGAGGACATGACTTATATATATATATTTTTTAACTATTTTAGGTGGGAATGTTACTTGCATCTATGGCCTTGCAGAAACCCATTTCCAACTAGGTCTTTGTGGAAGTGAGAAAATGCAGAGTTTTTGCTGGTCCTTGATAAAGCCAAGGCTCAGTATTCTCGACACCTTCTACATTCAGTTGTTTTATTTTTTTTTTTTTTTTTTTTTTTTATCTTTTCTCCTTTTACTCACACAGGTAGATACATAACCTTTTCTATGTTGTATTAGGTGTGAGTCAAAATTATATATGTATTTTTTTGCTTAGGTATCTTCTTTATAGAATGTGTATTCTGAATTTTCAAAACTGCTGCGTTGCGCGTTTTGATTTTCAGGTTATTTTGCACCCTTCGTTTTAAATTCTAAAATTTTTTCCTTAGTCTTCAGTTTTGCTCTTAAGTATATATATATATATATATATATATATATATATATATATACTGCGAAAAAAACGGCAACATGACATGAATACTGTTCGATGCTTTTTTGCTGAATATCTTTTTCTTTTTTTCCCCAAATGCACAATGCAATGGCTCTTTGGAACTGGGTAATTTACATTTCATTACGTCGAATCAGTCATTTACCAATTTTACAAAATTAGCAATTTGTTTTCTTTCAGGGAAAAATACTCCACAGCTTTGCTTACATTGTTAGATTGCATCTGGGGCGCTAAAACTAATTCTCTGTCTCATGGGGCCTCTTACATTTGTGTGGATTCATTTTATTTTATGAAACACCTTTAATTCTGAGTTATTACGTTCCAGCAAAAGGTCAAATATCTGGCGAGTGATGGTTCCACACTACAGCTTGTTACGCGGTCAAACATATGATTTCGGAGAAGTTTAATTAGATGGGGCACATCGGCAAACATCCATATTTTTCGATTTTCATTTACTGGATTTGGAAAAGAAGACAATATTGGGGTTATTCCAAGCTGCCTCCAAACCTTGATACCCCCCCCCCCAAGATCAGATACCACTCCATGTACTAAGTAACCCGATTGCTCATTGGCTCGAATTATGTCAGTTAACAGCTTTCGATCCATCTGTTTATCAAAGGAATAATACAGTATACGGTTGTTTCCAAGCTCTCCAGAAGCCTCTCAGCATAACTACTAAAACGTTACTATGCGGTCCTAAAATTTTATCTGCAGCAGTATCATAACAATATCGGCAATCAACGCTCATTTCACCAAAGGATAAAACTGAAACTTTGTCGAATTCGGTTAGGTGTACAGCATTCATTTTCATCACCTTTAAAACGGACTCAATTAAACCATCGGTAACACAAATTTACCACACCTCAGGAATGATGTCATTTATATTGTGACCTGTGATTTGACGTTTAATTGGATATATACTTTTAAATCGATTTAATGCATTTTTTTTTCTGACCTCTCCGATCTTCAACCGTTCATTTCAAACAGAAGTTTGCTCCTCCATGTGCAAAGGCATATTTCTTGTAGGCACCGCATCTTTTCTCAATTTTTTTCTGGGAGGCAAGTTTAGCAATTCATTTCTAAGATCTCGCTCTTACTTCGAGACATCAAAGTGTTCTGAACAAATTCGTGCTTTCTTTGCATCGAATACATCCTTTCGACAGCATTTCGATACCCATTGTTTCAAGAAATCTCTATCCGATGGAAAAACATGGTATGTAACATCTAACTTCCTTTCCTTTGAACTGTTATTACGACAAAGTGCAATAGCGTATCCAGGTATTTTCGAGATAGTTATACACAGAAAACAAATGAATGAAATGACAAAGCAGGTCTAAAATTGACACAGAAATGCAGCTAGTATTCGACACTACAGCACAAGCTCCGAATGACTCCGAATGTTCAAGAGATCTTTATGGCCACTGTGACATCACACTCCTGCTCGTAGGGTGACAGCTCGCCAGCGGCACGGAAACAAAGGCGATTGGACCTACCTCTCCTCTTTCTAAGTACCTTGCTACAGACGTTGCAACCACCTAAAATTGGTATGAAAACAGACCACAAAGACAAACGAACATATTTTATAAGTTTTCAGTCAGAATGCCTGTAAACAAGACAAGAGTACAACAATAACAGCACAGGAATGTAAAGTAATTTAAAATTGAATATCAGGAAAGAAATTCTCTAATGGAAGCATTTTTTAAGGGGTGGGAGTTCAAGACCACAGTGAACAACTCGATGGACTATCAGAAGTCGCCCGTTCTTAATTTAGGGTCACTAGTTCCAGGGAAGGGCGAACGTCAGTGCCGTAAGACAAAACCAACATCCATATCTCACCGGGATTCCAACCCGAAACCATCTCGGACGAATGGTCAAAAGCTTCGGTTTAGACCACTAGGCCACATGGGCAGCGGGAACAAATGGAACCCACACAAAGTGAATCTTTATTTTGATAATTTCGAATCGATAAAGAAAAATGAACAAGTCCCCACTCTTCTTTCGCGTTTCTATTTTGATAAAAGTTATTGAAAATTGAAGCTTTACTAAAAGAAATTATAACTCTAAGCTGACCAGAAGTCCCGAATTCTTGAGGACGGATGGTCTTTGAATTAGTTTACTGTCCCCCAAAACGTCTGATGCCTTTGGGGACGAAAATTGTCCCCAAATTTTGATGTTTGTTCTCAAGTGTCTTCGAATTTACACTTCCTCATTAGCTCGTTAGATTTCTAATGAAAAATGTTTTTAAAAATAGTTTTCGTTGTACTAATTATTTTCAAACATGCATCTTGTGAAAACAAATTTTGACTGTTTTTTGTTTTTCATTTTTCCAAATTTAATGACCCCCGTGAGCAACTCTAAAGACGCCGCACCAGTGACGCAGGAGTCTAAGCAATGGCCTCTGATCATTCGTCCGAAAGGGGTCCGTGTTCGAATCCCGGTGAGGCATGGATATTGTGTTTGTACGGCACTGGCTCTCTCCCTTCCCTGGAACCAGTGACCCTAAATTAAGGACGGGTGACTGCTTATAGCCCATTGAGGTGGTCGTTCAATCTCAAATAAAAAAATAAATAAAGAAACTCTAAAGACTATACGCAGTCACCTGTCCTTAATTTGGGGACATTCGTTCTAGGGAAGGAAGAGAGAAAGTGCTTTAAGACAAACACACCACCCATGCCTCATTCGAGACTCGAACCCGTATTAATTTGTACGAATGATCAGTGGACAGCACTAAGAGCATTGCACCACTGGGGGTGGCCAAATTTCGACAGTACTTGTTTTAAATTCCTCGAGAAACTTCGGCAAAATGATAAGTTTGCCGTGCGATTCGTTCATAGCCGCCTCGGTGGCGCAGTGGTCTAAGGCGCTGGCCTCTGATCATTCGTCCGTAAGGGGTCCGGGTTCGAATCCCGGTGAGGCATGGATGTTGTGTTTGTCTTACGGCACTGGCTCTCTCCCTTCCCTGGAACCAGTGACCCTAAATTAGGGACGGGCGACTGCTTATAGCCCATTGAGTTGCTCACGGTGGTCGTCAAACCTCCAACCGAAAAGAAAAAAAAAAAAGATTCGTTCATAAGTCTACAGCTTGATTTTATCATAATTAAGCAGATATACTTAAGATAAAGTACTTCACTTTTGTGACTGTTGTCGCCACCATCATAGCTCTGCTTTGTCAGTACAAATTAATAACATTATACAAGCTATATCCTTTTAAGACATAAATTTTCATATGTAATATCACACACGGTATACAAACAATACAATTTTGTGACAAAACAAATTTCATATTCATTTTGAGTACGTACGTATCCCCAAATGATCTGCTGATTTGGGGACCCCACGCCATTTTGCCCTCAAATCAGCTTTCCAATATCTGGTCACCTTACATAACTCTGTATTTCCAGTGCAAGTATTTCATTTTTATTAATTTTCTCTTCGGTTTGTACGGTTTTAAGTTTATGGCTTTAGCTGCAAGGAAGGATATTAAAAGTTGCCCCGCAGCCTGGTGGCGCAGTGGGCTAAGCTCTGGCTTCTTACCATTAGTCCGCGATGGGTGTGGGTCCGAATCCCAGTGAGGCATCGATATTGTATTTGTCTGATGGCACCAGCTATCTCCCTTCCTTGGAACCAGTGGCCCTAAATTAGGAATGCGACTGCTTAGAGCCCACTGAGTTGCTTACGGCGGTCATGAAACCCCGAACAAACAAACAAACAAAAAGTTGCTCCTCTGATTGAGTTTGCATAGGCTTTTGTTTAATCTTTCAATTTTTGACCGGGCCCGATTCCGAGATGAAGTATTGGTTGTGTGTTTGCGTTACGAGGCTGGTTTTCTTATGGTAGACATATATCTACCAGACCGAAACTATTGCATCGTGGCGGAGGATTTTTTCTTTTGATTGGAGGTTTAGCAACCACCGTGAGCAACTCAGTGGTCTGTAAGAAGTCGCCGGTCCCTAATTTAGGGCTACTGGTTCCAGGGAAGGAAAAGAGTCAGCGCCGAAAAACAAACACAACATCCATGCCCCACTAGGATTCGAACCCGGATCTATTTTGAACGAATAACCACAAGCCATCGTTAGACCACTCCGGCACCGGGACGGTTCCCTGGTGAGTCATGGACAGTGTGTCTTACGATAGTGGCTTTCTCTCCTTCCTGCAGTCAATGTCAGAAAACTAGGCACGGCTGACTGATTATACACCCTTTAAAGTTGTTTTGGGGTGGTCGTTGAAACCCCAAACAAAAGAAGAAAAAAAAAGAAATGCGAGATGTGCAGAATTCTTAATGTCTTAGAGGCACCTTTCCATTTCTGTGCTGAAAGAAATCAGTTCAATCCATTGAAGAAAATTTGCATTATTAATGACGTCTATGAAAATGCAAGTGCAAAGGTTCGGATATTTTAGGACACAACAGCAATAAAAATTGGAAAGGGAGTGAGGCAAGGTGACACCATACCTCCCAAACTCTTCAATACCACATTGCAAAGTGGCTTTCAATCATTGAACTGGAGAAAATAAGGGGATAACGATTGATCGAGATTATTTAACTCACCTTCGTTTTGTTGATCACCTAATCATTTTTGCAACTACCCATTTAGAACTGCAAAGTTGATACAGAAACTTGCTGAAAAGAGTAAAGAAGTGGGATTCAAAACGAACTTTCAGAAGACAAAACTGGTGTACTAACGGCATCCTGAAAGTAATGCCTCCTCCTTAAAGACTTTTGAAATTTTGACGTGATTTTAATGAAACTGCACTGACATGTATTATGATACATTACAAATGTGGGAACAATTTTTTTTCCCAATCGGAAATAAAGATCATGATTTACAGAGAAAAGCAGCGAGTCGCAATTGAATTCCTGGAAAAAGAGGGATGTGAGGCTCCAGAAATCCACAGAAGACTTTTGGTGGTGTACGGAGCTGCAACAATTGATGAAAGTAATGTGCAAAGATGGATGAAGAGATTTCGAGAGGGAGAAAGTTCAGTGTCGGACAAACAACGGAGTAAAAGACCCGCAACTTCAGTGACAGATGCCAACAGGCAACGAGTGAAAGACCTCATCACAGCTGATCGTCGTGTCACCAACCAGGAGTTGTGTGATGCAATTCATTGTGGTCATAGAGCTATGAAAACATTAATTATATGGATCTAGCCTACAGAAAATTTTGTTCAAAGTGGATCCCAAGAAACTTAACCCGTGAACAATGTGAGCAAAGGGTGGACATGTGCCGGAACTTCTTGGACTGTTATGAGATGGAAGGTGAGGGGTTTTTCTCTAATGTTATGATGGGGGATGAAACCTGGGTGTTCATTCATGACCCAGAAACAAAACATGCGTCAATGCAATGGCAGCGCACATCTTCACCTCGACAGAAAAAGAGGAAACCAATTCCTTCCGCAGGGAAAATGATGGTGACAATTTTCTGGGACAAGCGTGGTTTCATTTTGTCTGATTTCTTTGAACGGGGTACAACAATAAACAGCGATCACTACGTGCAGACATTGAAGAAGCTATAGAGAAGGCAATCAGAAGGTAAAGACGTGACATTACACTTCATAATGTTGTTTTACACCATGATAACGCACGCACGTCCCCACGCCCCAATGAAGGCTTCACAGGCTATTGCCTAATTTGGGTGTCCTAACCCCCTACGGTTCTGAATTGGCTCCCTCAGACTTTTTCCTATTTGCCCCTTTGAAAAACACTCATCGTGGGGAAAGTTTCGACGATGTGACAGACGTTAAACTGGCTGTGAGCTAATGGGTGAAAGGGCAGCCTCAGGAATGTTTCCAAAATAGATTTTATCAATCTGCTCAAAGATGGCGGAAATGTACGGAAAGTGATGGACAACACTTTGAATAGGCTAGCATTATTAACAATATGTTCAAGTGTTTTGCCACCAAGTTTCACATTTTTGCTGCAACAAATAAAAATCCTATGAGGTACGAGGCATTACTTTCAAGATGCCCTTTGTACAATGCTTTTACAAGAAACGAAGATTTTGTGACTGATAAGAAAAAGCTCGAGGTAACCGATACCTACATTTACCTTAGACAGCAGATATCAAGCAAAGGTCACACTGATGAGGAAATTAACTAAGAACTTTCGGAAAAAACAATACAATTTTCAAGAAAATTATGCCATTATGTCTTAAAAGAAAAGTGTTTGATCAATGCATCCTTCCTGTTCTTACATATGGAGAAGAAACAAGGACCTTAACTAAAAAAGACCTACAAAGGCTGCATACGACTGAATGAAGCATGCTCGGTGTAACCAGGAAAGATAAGGAACTCTTGGATAAAGAAAAAACAAAAGTGAAAGACATCATAATCAGAGTCATCATCATCATCATCATTGTCAGCCATTATCAATCCACTGCTGGACGAAGGTCTCCCCAAGTTTCCTCCACAATGGTCTGTCTTGTGCCAGTTTCCTCCATGTCACTCCCGCATACTTTCGAATTTCATCCACCCATCTTCCATGTGGTCTTCTTCTGGGTCTTTTCCTGTCCCTTGGAATCCAATCTAAAATTTCGGCTGTCCATCGATGGTCTGTTCTTCTGGCAGTATGTCCAGCCCATTGCCATTTCTTTTTTTTTTTTTTTTTTTTTTTTTTTTTGATTGGAGGTTTAACGACCACCGTGAGCAACTCAATGGGCTATAAGCAGTCGCCCGTCCCTAATGTAGTGTCACTGGTTCCAGGGAAGGGAAAGAGCCAGTGCCGTAAGACAAACACAACATCCATGCCTGACCGGGATTCGAACCCGGACCCCTTACGGACGAATGATCAGAGGCCAACGCCTTAGACCACTGCGCCACCGGGGCGGCCATTGCCATTTCAGGGATTTAACTCTGATCATGATGTCTTCCACTCTTGTCATTTTTCGGATCCACGTGTTCCTCTTTTTATCTCTCCTGGTTACACTAAGCATGCACCTCTCCATGCTACTTTGAGTTGTCTGCAGCCTTTGTATGTCTCTTTTAGTTAAGGTCCACGTCTCTGCACCATACGTAAGCAGGGGAAGGATGCATTGATCAAACACTTTTCTTTTAAGACATAATGGCATATTGCTCTTGAAAATTATGCAGTTTCTTCCAAAAGCTCTCCAGGCAAGTTTTGTACGCCGATTAATTTCTTCACCAATGTGACCCTCACTTGATATCTGCTGTCCAAGATAAACGTACGTGTCTGTTATCTCCAGCTTTTCTCCATCAATCGATAAATCTTCATTTCTTGTAAAAGCATTGTACATCACTTTTGTCTTCTGAAAGTTCATTTTTAATCCCACTTCTTTACTCTTGTCAGCAAGTTCCTGGATCATACTCTGCAGCTCTGATGGGGTAGTTGCAAAAATGACTGCGTCATCAGCAAAACGAAGGTGGGTTAGATAATCTCCATTAATCTTTATCCCTTTGTTTTCCCAGTTCAGTGATTGAAAGACATTTTCCAATATGGCATTAAAGAGCTTCGGAGATATGGTGTCACCTTGTCTCACTCCCTTTCCAATTTTTATGTGTGTTGTATTTTCAAACAGCCGAATCTTTGCACTTGCATTTTCATAGATGTTATTAATAATATTAATGTATGCATCTTCAATACCGCAGGATTTCAGAGCCATTGTAACTGCTGATGGTTTCACCGAATCAAAGGCTATTTCATAATCAATAAAAGCCATGCACAATGGAAGCTCATATTCCCTCGCTCTTTCAATTAGTTCTCTCAGTACGTGGATATGATCTATTGTGCTGTAGCCACTCCTGAATCCAGCTTGTTCTCTCGGTTGAGCCATGTCCAGTGTCACCTTCAAGCGGTGTGAAAGAACTTTAGTGAAGATTTTATAAACCACTGATAGGAGGCTGATAGGTCTGTAGTTCCTGAGTTCCTCAATGTCACCTTTTTTATGTAGCAGGATCATTGTAGCGTTGTTCCAATCCTCAGGAATTTTCCCTTCATTAAGGCATCGAGTGAAAATTTGGGCGAGTACTGTTTCGATTTCTCCACTTGCTTCTTGTATGATGTCTACAGTAATTCCATCTTCTCCTGGGGCTTTCCCCCGCTTCATGTTCTTGATTGCATGTGCAACTTCTGCTGGAAGGACTGGAAGAACTCTGGTACTGGTACCTTTCATGATGTCTGGAGTACATGTATCATCTCTTTCATATAATTTGGAGTAGAAATCTTTCACTCTTGTCAAAATTTCGCCTCTATTTCTTGTTACAGAACCATCTTCTTTTCTCAGTGCCATAATCTGTTGTTTCCCCTTACTGAGATGTCCCTTTGCTATCTTTAGGCTTTGGTTGTTTTCAATTGCTTTCCTTACTAGTTCACAGTTGAATTTCCTTACGTCTTCAGTGATACTTTTTCGTACTGTCTTGCATAGCTCTATATATTCCACTTTGGAAGTCACATGTTCTTTAGTTGTCCTCATCACTCTTCTTTTTGCATCAACACTTTGGTTTTTCCTGATAATTTGTTCACATGCAATTTGTTCTTAGACCCAGCTAATTTTGTTGCTGTTTCCATAAGAGCTTTGGTTACTTTTCTGTTAACTTCAGAAATATCGACTTCTTCCGATGTTAGGCCTTCTAAAGCAGAGAATCTGTTCTTCAGTTCCAATGTGAAGGTATTATGGTGTTTTTTAAGGTTGGTTATGTCAATAGATTTTGTTTGTCTTATGAGCTTGCTACGTTCAAGTTTAGTGTTGAGGTGCATCTTACATCTCACCAATCTATGGTCACTGCCTGTGTTGAACTTGTTTAGCACACTGCAGTCTTCTATGACGAATTTTTTGTTACACATAATAAAATCAATTTCACTTGTCGTCCCATTTGGATGTCTCCATGTCAATTTCCTGTGTGGCTTTTTCTTGAAAAAGGAGTTCAAGATGAAAAACCCTTCTGCCTCTGCAAACTCTACGAGAGTATTTCCACGCTGGTTTCTGTTGCCGTGACCGAATTTACCTACTGAAGTTTCATTCTGTTGCCGTTGCCCTATTTTTGCATTGAAATCTCCCATAATTATCTTCAAGTGCTGCTTACCTTTTTAGATCACGAATTTCCTCATAAAATTCTTCAATTTCTTCTTCAGCATGACTTGTGGTGGGTGCATAAGTTTGAATAATTTGAGCCTGGTATCTTCTCGAGAGTTGGATAACGAGTCGTGCAGCTCTGTCAGAGGAACTTTCAACGTCTACAACTTTATCCTTCAGTTTCTTGTTTATTATAAATCCAACACCACTAGTTCTGCCAGTATCTGTCCCACGATAGTAGAAGAGATGTCCACTTTTCAGTTCAATGAGATCTTCTCCTTTTCTCCTTACCTCACTTAGCCCGACGATGTCCCACTTGATCAGAGTAAAATCCCTGAAATGACGATGGGTTGGACTACAGAGTAGGGCTCGACATGTTGCCAGAAGAACGGACCACTGATGGACAACCAAAATTTTAGACTAGATACCAAGGGACAGCAAAAGACCCAGAAGAAGATCACATGGGAGATGAATGGATGAAATTTGAAAACATGTCGAAGTAACATGGAAGAGTGCGGCTCAAGACAGTCACTTGAGGAGAAAACTTGTAGAGACCAGGGCGGTAGCTACCGGAGGTCAGGAAGGGTGGTTGCCCTCCCAGAATGGTCATTGCAGAGGCGTAAATACATACTTTGATGGGCGTAAAAAACAGAAATTGTAATTAAAAAAAGGAAGTTTACACCCCTTAGTATATTTTGTATAGTCTTTAGTTAGTCTCATACAGTATTCTATGCAGTTAACCAGGGTACAGAGTAACATACACAATGAGGTGTTAACATCTCTTATTCATGAAGGGTGTCGGAAGAAAAACAACTCCCGAAGAGAAAAAATAAATAAAATACAAGTGGCTGTGGAGACACTTCTGATAGAGGGCGCTGTCACTCCGTGGGAGGCGAGAGGAGAAAAAAATCGTGTGATTTGAACTTGGAAAAGGAGAAGCCGTGTGTCTTGAACAAGATGGAACTCAAAATGAGAAATAACGCCAGTGGTTTCTGTTACGTGTCTTTAGTATGTGTGCGGTCGGTCATCTGTTTATGTTAAATATACACTGACGAAAAAAAAATCCCAACACCACGAAAAAATAGTTGTAGAGGAATGAAATGGCGGCAATACATTTGTATAGGCAACATATTTAATCGATTAAGGTTTCAAGATCACAGCTTATTGTAAGCGCGAGAACAGACATTTTAAATGTGAAATGCTGGTACATTAATAACCGGTGTAACCCCAAGAATGTTGAATGCAAGCACGCAAACGTTCATGCATTCTGTCGTACAGGTGCTGGATGTCAGTTTGTGGGATGGTGTTCCATGCCTGTTGCACTTGGTCGGTCAATACAGGGACGGTTAATGCTGGTTGGGGGTGACGCTGGAGTTGTCGTCCAATGATGTCCCATACGTGCTCGATTGGTGAAAGATCTGGTAATCTAGCAGGCCACGGCAACATGTTGACACTCTGTAGAGCATGTTGGGTTACAACAGCGGTATGCGGGCGAGCGTTATCCTGTTGGAAAACACCCCCTGGAATGCTGTTCATGAATGGCAACACAACAGGTGTAATCACCAGACCGACGTACAACAGTGCCGTCAGGGTGCGTGGGATAACCACGAGAGTGCTCCTGCTGTCATAGGAAATTGCTCCCCAGACCATAACTCCAGGTGTAGGTCCAGTGTGTCTCGGCCGCAGACAGGTTGGTTGCAGGCGCTCACCTGGCCTCCTTCTAACCAACACACGGCCATCACTGGCACCCAGGCAGAACCGGCTTTCATCAGAAAACACAACAGATCTCCACTCCGTCCTCTAATGAGCTCTAGCTTGACACCACTGACGTCGCAAACGGCAGTGGTTTGGAGTAAGTGGAATGCACGCTACAGGGCGTCTGGCTCGGAGCTGTCCTTCAAGTAACCGATTTGCAACAGTTCGTTGTGTCACTGTGGTGGCAACTGCAGCTCGAATTGCTGCCGCAGACGCGGTACGATGCGCCACGGCCATACGCCGTACACTCTCAGTAGTGCCACGTGGCCGGCCGGAACCCGGTCTTCTTGAGGCAGTACCTTCCCTTGAGCACCGCTGCCAACAATCATGCACAGTGGCTACATTCCTGCCAAGTCGTTCTGCAATATTGCGGAACGAAAATCCACCTTCTCGTAGCCCTATTACACGACTTCGTTCAAACTCCGTGAGCTGTTGAAAATGGCTTCTTCGTCTTCTTAAAGGTATTCTTGACTAACATCAACGCACTACGTCGAATCTCAACGATAACTAACGCTCACGAACGTTACAGCGCGTACTTACAGCAAACCTGCTTTGCATGTTCCAAGGGGCGCTACTAGCGCCACACGTATGCGCCGAGCGCGAAATTTGTATAGACATCATCTTACAGATGTACTCTCACCGCCTACCAACTGTCGTTTATCTAACACAGCCCCTTCTTGGTGTTGGGATTTTTTTTTCGCCAGTGTATGTTAGATGTTTATTTGAGTCTCGTGTGAATCATTGTGTACACTGCTGCGGACTTACATATTTCCTTTGGATTAATGTGCTATTGTCAGATTATTAACGACCACAACACCCGCGATTCCAGAGCCGTCGTCCAAAAATGAATGGCACGTAAGAAGTCTTTTTTCTTCAATACTGTGCATTCCTGATTGATTTGAACGGTGACAAGTTACAAAGGGAATTTTCCAAAACAGTGAATGTAGGCATAGAAAACGATATGCTTATATGCTTAACATCCATGACCTTTCCGCAGTGGTGCACCCAGAAATCAATTTTTGGGGGAGCATATCGTCGCCGCAATGTCAAAACCACGAATGCGAAATTCTGTAGTTTGAATAATCGTTATTTAAAAATTGAATTTTATCAGAGAAACACTTCTGCAACTACATCAGACTGTTCAAGCATAACATTTACATCAAGTTACATCTGTATTATGCATCAGTGAATAAAATTTTATATGATGTCAAGTCAACAATCGAAAAATTCTCACATTCTTGGTTTTATCAGTGCAGCTACGATATCATTATTTCCTAAAGTGACGAAAAAATGTGCACGAGAACAGGCATTCTTATATTTCTCAAATACTATTAATTACAAAGTAATGTTCATTCTACATTTTTGCTTTCCTGCTATGGTAGGCACTCAAGATAAAAGGTTTACCCCTCCCTCCCCCAGCCCCCACCATTCATTAATCAGACGACCTAACCACTACAACATACAACACCAATTAGCTCTCTTCTTTCTTTGGTGGCATACGAGTGGGAAATGCGCACCGGGGTGGAGGTGGGGGTGAGGGATAGGCATTAACAATAGGCACATGTAACCTCGTCTGACTATTCCAAATAAAGAAGTAACTAAGGGCAATTTAAGGAAGACCAGAATGGCGACACCCCCAGGATAGGCCACTGCCTTTCCGAACATGTTATTGGGATGAAGAGCTAATTAAGCATATTGTGCTATGTCGCAGAAAGTTCTCTGAGCGTTTAACCTAGAACAGAATTTTTCCAAACCTTACACCTGAAGTTTTTCCCAATTGTTACGTTCACTATCCCATACTCATTTGTTTTGCGCTGGTTTGTTTTTCGTTCTGAATTTCTGTGGAGTGTTGGATTTTTTGGATTGGAGGTTTAACGACCACCGTGAGAAACTCAATGGGCTATAAGCAGTCGCCCGTCCCTAATTTAGGGTCACTGGTTCCAGGGAAGGGAGAGAGCCAGTGCCGTAAGACAAACGCAACATCCATGCCCGATCGGGATTCGAACCCGGACCCCTTACGGACGAATGATCAGAGGCCAGCGCCTTAGACCACCGCGCCACCGGGGCGGCTGTGGAGTGTTGTGTTGTCGGTGTTCACATAATGTTTACGCTGTACTTGGTATTTACAACCTGTGGTTCATGGGTATTTAAATCATTTTTACATTTTTAATGAAAATACGAGTATGTCAAAAACCTGAAAAACGATTTTTGAACCATCATAATGCTTCCCTATAAAGGCGGTGTGTGAGAAAGTAAAAACCACGTACGTTTATTTGAATGGAACTCGTGTAATTTTGAATTTGAAGGGGCGTATTTTCAAGTCTTGCCTTCCCAGTTAAGAAAACTAGCTGCGGTCCTGGTGGAGACCTTCATCCAGCAGTGGTTTGTAATGGTTGATGATCATGATGATAATGATATGTACACTATATTGACAAAAGTCACCGGACACCTAGAAGAGAAACACAACATGGCATTTATTGACATACGTCAGTACGGTTTGGTCTTAATGCATGCAATGACCCTTCGACAAGGTTTTGGAACACAGCGATAGGCATGCGCTTCCATTCAGTATATAATGCTCCATGTGGAACAATATCACCGCATGTATCAGAGCACGAGGCGGTCCGACGCGGTATTAACGCTGACCGGAATGTGTACCGTATGTCCGCGGGAAATCGTCCTGCTGCTGTAATATTGTAACCACTTCTGTCCCAGGTATGTAACATTTCACTACTAAAATTTAATTTCAATCCGACGCCTCCTTCTTGGTGCACGGATTTTTATGACAATGTGTGTGTGTACAGTATATATACAGTTTATACTGTATACACACTTGGACTTTTAAAGACTTTATGATTATTCCCATTTGCAGAATTTTCTCCGGTAGGCTTTCACCGATAAACCAAATCCATAGACCCCCCCCCCTTCCTGTTTAGAAATTTCTGGCCACGTCGCTGTCTCAAGGTGAATCCTGGTGCCAACACTTCCTCAGGAAAACGATGCACACGAGTCCGCCAGTCAACATGGTACAACAGGAAACGAGATCAATCGGACCCGACCTTCTTTCAAAGTCCACTTTTGATGCTCGCATGCCCATTGTAGACACTTTGGACGGTGAGCCGAGGTTGGCATGGTCACTCGGAGCGGCCTGCCACTACGCAGCACAGTTTTCAGCAAGGTTTGATGCATTGATTTCAGACGCATTACCGCCGTCATCAGCAATCAAATTACCGGCGAGTTGCATCACAGTATCCCTTCTGTTGGCTCATACCATACGGGATAGCCTTCGCTCCCCTCTAGCACCGACGAGCCGTGGACAGCCTACACCTTGCCACAGCATCCCTTCTGTTGGCTCGTACCATACAGGATAGCCTTCGCTCACCTCTAGCATTGATGAGCCGTGGTCGGCCCACACCTTGCCACAGTATCCCATCTGTTGGCTCGTGCCATACGGGATAGCATTCGCTCCCCTCTAGCATCGATGAGCCGTGGCCGACACACACCTTGCCACAGTATCCCTTCTGTTGGTACGTACCATACGGGATGGCCTGCGCTCCTCTCTAGCATCGATGAGCCGTGGACGCCCACACCTTGCCACAGTATCCCTTCTGTTGGCTCGTGCCACACGGGATAGCCTTCGTTCCCCTCTAGCATCGATGAGCAGTGGTCGCCCACACCTTGCCACAGTATCCCTTCTGTTGGCTCGTACCATACAAGATAGCCTTCGCTCCCCTCTAGAATTGATGAGCCGTGGACAGCCTACAACTTGCCACAGCATCCCTTCTGTTGGCTCGTACCATAAGGGATAGCCTTCGGTCCCCTCTAGCATCGATGAGCCGTAGTCGGCCTACACCTTGCCACAGTATCCCTTCTGTTGGCTCGTGTCATAAGGGATAGCCACCGCTCCCCTTTAGCATCGATGAGCCGTGCACGGCCCACACCTTGCCACAGTGTCCGTTCTGTTGGCTCGTACCATACGGGCTAACCTTCGCTCACCTCTAGCGTCGATGTGCCGAGGTCGGCCAATACCTTGCCAAAGTATCCCTTCTGTTGGCTCGTACCATACGGGATAGCCTTCGCTTTCCTCCAACATCGATGGGCCGTGGTCGGCTCACAGCTTGCCGGCGGTTTGCGGTCTTTCCCTCTTCGGATCACTTTTTGAAAGTACTAGCCACGGCTGACTGGAACACCCCACAAGCATTGCAGCCTCGGAAATGCTCAGACACAGTAATCTGACCATTATAATTTGGCCTTTGCCAAACTCACTTAAGTCCGCTGCCTTTCTCATCTTAAGAACAATAACACTAATGAACAGTGTTAATTATACCGTTTCATGGGGACCATCACACGCTCCGTCGTTTACTTGCAGTTGTCTCAATTTGCTTAAAGACGCACTGTTCATAACGTTTTCGGTGTAAATCGATGAACCTGGACACCAATGATGAATAGGTACATAATAGCATACAAAGGGGAATTCACTGCTATTTAAAGACCCAGAGTATTTTAGAAATACCTCTCCCAGAGCACCACCGGCGTCACGACATGCTGTACCATTATTTTTCTGTATCTGTTAGTTTTACCTATCACCTTCCATTAACTCAAGGCAGTAGAAAAGATGATTAATCAGAAAATGCAACTTTCTTTCAATCTTTTACGGTCCACTCTCGATTTCTAGCAAATCAGTCGTTGTCACGGATGATGTGCAGTGGTTGTAGGTCCATACAGTAGTGCGTTCGTTGTACAGTTGCGGAAGATACACTCCTCTATGCTAGCTGGTTACAGACCATGGTCAGCTGTCTGAAGGTAGGCCGCCTATTGTTCTGGACCATACCGCCGAGCTTCTTCTCTTCCAGACAGTGGTGGTCCTGAAAAAAGAAGTGGCCTGGCGCTCCAAAGACCAGCCCAGGCGTTATAGACTCCAGCCGGTATGCAAAAAGGAGCAACAAACCTTTGAAATTGAATATACATATAGTCTGCCGGGTACCCACTTCTTTGGCTATTTCTGAGGTGGTTTCGGTAAACAAAATATCTACGAATTTGTGCATAGCCTACATAAAAATAGAGACAGAAAAGAGAAAAAAAAAACTCGGTTAAGATTATTTGTGTTAAAAATAAATGTCGATTTAGATGGGCGTCGAATAAATTAATTTAAAAAAAGTCCGATTCCGTTAGGTAAAAAGTATCCTGGTGCCGCCAGAACTTAAAGAAAAGTGGCCGAGCGGCGCCAGGCTTCGACTACACTCCTACTTCCACACAATTTAAGCAGCTGCGGGCATTCAAACATCCACCCACTGGTTATACACTGCGCATCTTTCCATCCACTCAAAGTTTACCATTTCCTGGATACTGCCACCTTTTGCTTTGTATCCCACAATAATGTCCTTTTTCAAGGGGTGCCAAATCTCATACTAATTACAACTGCCATTTCAGCTCTGACCGATGCTGCATGTAACACAGATAGCACTCCACACACCCTTGAGCTTCTCATGTGTGCATTGCAGTGTCGGAAACAATCCAAATATTAGATTGGTTGGAGGAGGTCATAATGTTTTGCTCTTACTGTGTATATTTACCATAACTTGAAGACACAGACCTAACACTCTTATAATTTTAATTTGCACTAATACACTGAAAAATACAGGGGGCGGACAACGAAACTGAAACACCTGCGTAAACAGCATCCCGTGTGTCACGCCGCTGTACGCGCCACCTGGTGGCCAGCCTGCATCTATTACGCAGTAGATTAGCAGAGCAGTAGCACAGCTGGACGTCAAAAAGTGTTATCCACACAACATAATGGGAGACATATTCGATTTTCAAAGAGGACAGATTTTTGGTGCGCGTCTCGTCGGTGCATCTGTGTCCAAGACAGCAAGTCTTTGAGGTGCATCGCGAGCCACGGTATCCAGGGTCATGTCGGCATACCAGCAAGAGGGAAGAACCACATCCAATACGAGTAACTGTCGAGGTAAGAGGAAGCTGTCTGACAAGGACGTCCGGGTGCTAAAACGGATGGTAGCCAAAAAACATAGAACCACAACTGCTCAACTCACCCCAGAGTTGAATACACACCGCGGTTCCCCTGTTTCCATCAAAAATGTTCGTTGGGAGCTTCACCGGGTCAACATTCACGGTCGTGTTGCTATCGCCAAACCCTGGATCACCAGTGAGAATGCCAAACGTAGGTTGCAATGGTGCCAGCAGCGCAAATCGAGGACATCAGACAACGTGAAATTTGTATTGTTCTCCGATGAATCGTCCTTCACTGTCTGTCCCACAACCGGGAGAGTTTACGTGTGGTGACATCCCTTACAGGCTTAACCACCCGGACTGTTTATTGCCCACTGTGCAGCACGGAGGCGGATCGGTGATGGTTTGGGCCGCAATATAGTGGCAGTCTGTCGGCCCGCTGATTGTTCTTGAGGGGCGGCACATCACTGCCGAAGACTATCGGACAATTCTGGAGGTCCAGGCGCACCCAATGGTTCAAACATTGTACCCTAACGGTGGTGTCGTGTATCAGGATAACGCACCAATACACAGAGTCAAACTGGTGGAAGAGTGGTTTACTGAGCATGAAAGTGAGGTTGAACATCCGTCGTGGCCTTCACAGTCACCTGACTTGAACATTATTGAGCCACTCTGGGGTGTCCTCTACCAGCATCATGTCGTGAACTAACCACTTTCCTGCAAGAGGAATGGCTTCAAATCTCTCAGACCAATGTACAGAACTTTTTATTTTTTATTGGAGGTTTAACAACCTCCGTGAGCAACTCAATGGGCTATAAGCAGACGCCCGTCCCTAATTTAAGGTCACGGGTTCCAGGGAATGGAGAGAGCCAGTGCTGTAAGACAAACACAACATCCATGCCTCACCGGGATTCGAACCCGGACCCCTTTCGGAAGAATGATCAGAGGCCACCGCTAAGACCACTGCACCACCGAGGCGGCTACAGGACATGTACCGGTCCTTCCCACAATGAATTACAGCTGTATTGGCCTCCAATGGAGTCCCTACACCGTACTAATAAATTACTATAGTTCTAAACCCACATGTTTTAGTTTCGTTGTCCACTCCCTGTACCTAATAATTTTGGACTCTCATGTTCGCACTTGTTGAACAAGTCAATACACTATAAAATGCAGAGTGGAAGTATTTTTTGAATTTGCAAATGAAGTTTACTACATGTTGCCCCTACAAGAAAAATGCTTTAGATTTTCACAGTAAGTTATATATAGAACACAAATATAGATCATTGTGTTTTTTTTTGTTTTTTTTTGATTGGAGGTTTAACGACCACCGTGAGCAACTCAATGGGCTATAAGCAGTCGCCCATCCCTAATTTAGGGTCACTGGTTCCTGGGAAGGGAAAAACCACTGCTGTAAGACAAACACAACATCCATGCCTCACTGGTATTCGAACCCGGACCGTTCGGACGAATGATCAGAGGCCATCGCTTAGACCACAGCGCCACCGGGGTGGCTATTGTGTATTTCATGTGATTCCTGTGACATACAGAATTTTATGATGCAGTAAATTTTTAAACATACAAATAAAACAAGGAATCAATAAATAGCTTAAACTTTAATGCCTTCAGCAGCATTTTTGAACAATTCAGTTTTTAACAAAGGCACTTTTTGATATGATTATGCCACAGTGTAAAAGCACAAAGACAAAAAATATCTATGGTCTTCAATGGCTTAAAGCAACACACACATACAAAGACATTAAATTATGCCTCAGAGAAGTAAATGCTGTTATGAATAATACAAAAAAATACAAAATATTAAATCCTTTTCATGACTTAATAGTAGTTGCTCCATTATATATTATAAGCATGTAACTGTACAAAAAAACCAATGAAATTTAATTTTTGACTTCACAATATGAGTACATATAAAAAATACTCTTAAATCTCATGATTACAAAATATATTTGACACCTTGACATGTATCAGCACATTAAAACATTAATGACTCACAAGAGTACAGAGTTATCACAAGTAATTTAAGGCCTATTGATTGGCAAAATCAGATCACCTTTTTATCAGAATTTTAATAATCAGTACGTATTAAAAGTAAGGTCTGGCAATATGTGCAAACACATCTTTTTACTAATGATGCCTTCAACATCAACTCTAGTGTTTCAAACACGAATATTTACAAGAGAAACTTTTTATGCAATTTTACTAAAATTTATGGTTATATTGGACAAAGTTTAAACCCTTCATCATTTTTTTTTTTTTTTTTTTTTGATTGGAGGTTTAGCGACCACCGTGAGCAACTCAATGGGCTATAAGCAGTCGCCCGTCCCTAATTTAGGGTCACTGGTTCCAGGGAAGGGAGAGAGCCAGTGCCGTAAGACAAACGCAACATCCATGCCCGACCGGGATTCGAACCCGGACCCCTTACGGACGAATGATCAGAGGCCAGCGCCTTAGACCACTGCGCCACCGGGGCGGCTCATCATTTTCCAATGATGGTCATATGTGATAACTCATAATGGTCTTTTTTTCTTTTCTGTTTCAAGTGCTTCTTTTGGTTATTATTATTATTTTTTTACGATTTGTAATTGACGATTTTTAGAGATATTCTGTTCATTATATGTCTTTTGGTTACCTTTTTTATTGTTTGTGACAGACGATTTTTTAGATTCACAATTAATTATATGTCTTATTATTACATTTTTATGGTTTGTGATTGATGATTTTTATAGATTTTCAATAAGTTATATGCATTTTGTTTACCCTTCCTATAGTTCGTGATTAATGATTTTTAGAAATTTGCAATCCATCACATGCATTTTGTTTACCCTTTCTATGGTTTGTGATAGATGATATGTAGCAATTTGCAATTCATTATATGTCTTTCAGTTATCTTTTTTATGGTCTGTGATTGATGCTTTTCAGATATTTGCAATTCGTTATGTCATTTGGTTACTCTTTTTATGGTTTGAGATTGATTATTTTTAGTGATTTGCAATTAGTTATATGAAAAAAATATTACTGAATAGTTTCTCATATTCATAAAAAAAAAAAAACATTCAGAAAGTAATATTGGGTTTTGGGTGCTTGGGTCACAATTAAGTTTAAGGTAAGGCACAATCGTTTTTGTTTTTTTCCTCATTGAGAAATTTTAATGACTAATTAATAGATAAGTTGATGTGGCATATAAATTGAGGCCCAGACTTCTGAGGAAAAAGTCTTGTGTTATATGCAGAAAAATATAGTACATTCAGTGTAGAACATTGGATGTATCATGAATTAGGGATCTAAAAAATTATAGGTCATCAATCACAAGTCATGAAAAAAAACTGAATAGAGAACTTTAAACATAAAAGAAAATACACCATCATGGGTTGGTTATTTCTAGAACAATGGCCCCACATTCTTAACCATAACCATACGAGGCCTTAACCAGCACAGAAGTAAACATTATTAAAGAGTTGAAGAAGTGTTATAAATTATGAAAATTTATCTAAAAAATCACTTAAAAAGTTGCCCCCCCCCTGTAATCTATTATACACTCTTCTAGGAAACTTGGTATTGGATAGATGCATTGCTTACTGTTCATTAACATGAGCTATTGTAGCATACCAAGGCTGAACTGGATCACCTATCAGGCTGTAACATTAAGTAAAAACAGTGAGGACAAGAGTTAAGAGTCGGGACGCAGTGCCATATATTGATGTTAGACTTACAAACACGCACGCTGTTTCTGCATCATTATTTACATTATTCAAACAGACAGATTTTATTTCCATTTTGAACTCGTATCATTTAGGTGAGGGGGAAATCTGTCCTTGTTTAATAGGCCATAAAACTATTACATAGTTTTCAGAAAGAAACATGCAAAATGGCTACTGATTAAGAAATACGTGATGAAATCTGTCATTAAAGTAATTCCTGACAGCATTTTCAAAATGAACTAATAACTCTGTATTATCCAAGTACATTATATACTCCCTGTTTTTATTTTTATACTAGTACAGTAATCTGCAGCATCACTCTTTCTCTTAAGAACATGACTACTATCTTTTGCAGGAGGTACTTTCTATATGGTGTGGACAACCTGGAAATATATTACTGGTACATCTCCCTTCAGTTACTTGTACCACATGCTTGGTATGTAAGTATCAGAATGAAAATGCTTGCCACAAAAAACACTTGATGGCGACTTGTCATTTGGTTGAATATCCTGCTGAGATATTGATTTCACCCACAGTTGAACAGGCCTGATCTGATGGGAACTCTTGAAATGACATTTCCACATTTTTCTGTTTTGAAAATGTGCACATCAGCAAACAGCGGTAAACCATACTGAAGTGGATTATATTTTGTAGTAAAGACAATGGGTTGTTTTAAAACTGTAGTGGAATTTTCTTAACAGTCACAATCCAGCCATTCAAATAATTCAGAAACTGCATTGCTCATACCTTGGGATGCAGTGCTATCTAACAGCAGAAATTATCTTTAATGCCCACTGGCCAATCACTAAAAGTATATTGTCTTTAAGGTTAATGTTATAGCCTGTTCTTCATCCAGTTCAGCCTTGAGCAAACAGTTTGTTATCAATGCATTGGGCTTATTTTTGTTGCCAGATTGTTTTTGACAGTCTTATGAATGACATTTCAGTTGCATTTTGTAACATAAATATGAATCAACTGAGAACAGTTTTTACAAATAAAGAATGATTTTTTTGTTTCAACACTTACAAGCATGGACTGAAGTTTTCTGCAATTTAGAAGTTAATGTTAATATTTCATATTCATATGGAGATTCAACACAGACTGCTGCAGTAATTAACAGAACATGTCTCAAGAGAAATGTTCCTATTATACCATTTATTCTTGAAATTATTCATATACCTGAGAAACCAGTGTCTGTTCCCTAATTATTACCTCCTTTCATAAAAAAAAAAAAAAAAAATCCTAATAAGGGTTAATTAAACCCAGAGGTTCACAAACTTCCTGTGAAGTGACTCTAAGCTGGTCTGTGACAGAATCACACAATATAAAATTTGTATACATTAAACTCTACATGTATTGTGATTTGATGGCTGTTGAAATAATTGGAAAGTATTAAGAGATGTTATTCTGCCATTAATTCAAAGGATTGCTTGTCCTTACAATATTAATGCTTGTTGACTTTATAAAAGTACATATGTTGTAATGCTGGAATAGTGGCAGAGACAAATAAGTCACACTGTGTCCTGATAAATGTCTACTAATGTCAGCACAGCAGGCTGAAAAATTGTTGATCAAGGATGACCTAAAATATATATATATATATATATGGAAGAACTAGTAACCTATTTTCTGCTGCAGTTCAGCTACAAAGTAATAGTGTCAGGCCCCAGTGTACATCACTAACCGGAGGAAGCAAGTATCACATGCCACACTACCACAAAGCTAGTACGTAACAATATAGAATTGAAGAATAGGAGTTGGTCACAAAGTGAGCTCATGTTATATGATGACTTGGACATTTTCATGCACTGTACTCCAGCATGAGTCACAGTCAAGTGGTCTAGGGCTTGGGTTCAAATCCTAGGTCAGACAGAGATGTTGTGTTCACCCTTCCTGTGCTTGTTCTTTCCTTTCCTTAGGGCCATTGACCCTCAGTCACTGATAGACAAATCCTTCTAGTGTAGAAGCTTATGGTGGGAGAGGGGTCATTAAACCCACAAAAAGAAAAAGAAATGAAATCATCAAAATCACTTAACTATGTCTCAGAAAGGAAACCTATCTTAAGATTCAAATAACAAAAATATGAATGGCATAATTCATAACCTTGTAAAGATATCCTTGATCTCAAAGACTACAGTCTTGTGACGATTATACGCATTAAGAGAATAAATACAATGTGGTTTGTCACAAATATTTATTTTTCAAGTTGACCATGATTTCGCTGACCTAGCTTCATCAGGACAAATGGCATGTAAATTTTGAAATTGTATATGGTATCATAAACAGTGTTACAGTAACAGGTTTTTGTTAGTTGGTTCCACACCCTTGATAGAAATGGGGTCGACACCATGTCATTAACAAGTTGCGAAGACTTCTGATATATATGAAAAGCTTCCAAAATATCAAGTTTGGTGGTTGAATCTGGGTTGTCAATTAGTTTTGCTTCTTCAAAGAGAAATTTATGGTCCCTTTTGTAACAGTGTTTAGCCATCGATGACTTCTTTAGGTCACAGTTCTGAATGTAGGTCTTGGACCATAAATTTCTCTTTGAAGAAGCAAAACTAATTGACAACCCAGATTCAACCACCAAACTTGATATTTTGGAAGCTTTTCATATATATCAGAAGTCTTCGCAACTTGTTAATGACATGGCATCAACCCCATTTCTATCAAGCGTGTGGAAGCAACTAACAAAAACCTGTGACTGTAAACACCGTTTATGATATCATATACAATTTGAATATTTACATGCCATTCGTCCTGATGAAGCTAGGTCAATACCCAGCGAAACCATGGTCTGCTTGAAATAAGAAATATTTGTGACAAACCACGTTGTACTCTCTTAATACTTGTAAAGATATGTTCAACTTACCCACACTATAGTAGTATTCCATAGCCTTAACTTCTCACAACATTTCATTTGCATGTGTTCAAACAATGACAATAGCCATTTAACTGATAAGAAAATATGGTCTGAATGTCTTGTATACAGTGATGCATGAGTCTGTTTCTAAATGCTAGTTGTAAATAAAGCTTTGTAATAATGTAATTGACTTTAAATAAAATATTATGCAATAACTTTTGATATACTACCCAAGTTTTTTTTTGAATGTGTAAAAGTTTTAGCCCTATTGGAGGTATTGATGTGTTCAGTTAGGTTTAAATCCAGTGACCACTGTCATTGTTTGATAAATGTAATAAATGTAATGAGAAGTTAAGGACATGGAATACTACTATAGTGCATGTAAGTTAAAAACATCTTTACAAGGTTTTGACATCATCAAAATGGAAAATTAC
Source organism: Macrothele yani (assembly GCA_039090855.1). Classification (NCBI taxonomy): domain Eukaryota; kingdom Metazoa; phylum Arthropoda; class Arachnida; order Araneae; family Macrothelidae; genus Macrothele; species Macrothele yani. The sequence continues at coordinate 127,896,554 of CM076989.1, read as the reverse complement.
AGTCACTTATCACTAGAAGAAAACCATATGCTTTTAAGGGAAACTACAGTTATAACAGCAAATAAATGTTTCATTACTATAAACACACACTAAAAAATGCATAAAAAACATATTACGTTTGTAGGGTTTCATTTATAAACTTCAATGTACAGAAAATTATGCATTTGGCACACAAAATGTTTGACTTAGCATCTCATAATCTTCATAAAAAAAAGGGGGATAAAAAAAAGGGTCACTCACAGTAAAACCTCATCTGAAAATTCTAGGAAGTGTATATAAGATTTAGCAGAATCAAATCAATATTTTTGATAAATCATCATCATCATCATCATTGTCAACCATTATCAATCCACTGCTGGACGAAGGTCTCCCCAAGTTTCCTCCACAACGGTCTGTCTTGTGCCAGTCTCCTCCATGTCACCCCTGCATACTTTCGAATTTCATCCACCCATCTCCCATGTGGTCTTCTTCTGGGTCTTTTCCTGTCCCTTGGAATCCAATCTAAAATTTCGGCTGTCCATCGATGATCTGTCCTTCTGGCAGTATGTCCAGCCCATTGCCATTTCAGGGATTTAACTCTGATCATGATGTCTTCCACTCTAGTCATTTTTCGGATCCACGAGTTCCTCTTCTTATCTCTCCTGGTTACACCAAGCATGCACCTCTCCATGCTTCTTTGAGTTGTCTGCAGCCTTTGTATGTCTCTTTTAGTTAAGGTCCACGTCTCTGCACCATACGTAAGCACTGGAAGGATGCATTGATCAAACACTTTTCTTTTAAGACATAATGGCATATTGCTCTTGAAAATTATGCTGTTTCTTCCAAAAGCTCTCCAGGCAAGTTTTGTACGCCGATTAATTTCTTCATCAATGTGACCCTCACTTGATATCTGCTGTCCAAGATAAACGTACGTGTCTGTTATCTCCAGCTTTTCTCCATCAATCGATAAATCTTCATTTCTTGTAAAAGCATTGAACATCACTTTTGTCTTCTGAAAGTTCATTTTTAATCCCACTTCTTTACTCTTGTCAGCAAGTTCCTGGATAATACTCTGCAGCTCTGATGGGGTAGTTGCAAAAATGACTACGTCATCAGCAAAACGAAGGTGGGTTAGATAATCTCCATTAATCTTTATCCCCTTGTTTTCCCAGCTCAGCAACTGAAAAACACCCTCCAATGTGGCATTAAAGAGCTTCGGAGATATGGTGTCACCTTGTCTCACTCCCTTTCCAATTTTTACGTGTGTTGTATTTTCAAACAGCCTAATCTTTGCACTTGCATTTTCATAGATGTTATTAATAATATTAATGTATGCATCTTCAATACCGCAGGTTTTCAGAGCCATTGTAACTGCTGATGGTTTCACCGAATCAAAGGCTTTTTCATAATCGATAAAAGCCATGCACAATGGAAGTTCATATTCCCTCGCTCTTTCAATTAGTTCTCTCAGCACGTGGATATGATCTATTGTGCTGTAGCCACTCCTGAATCCAGCTTGTTCTCTCGGTTGAGCCATGTCCAGTGTTACCTTCAAGCGGTGTGAAAGAACTTTAGTGAAGATTTTATAAACTACTGATAGGAGGCTGATAGGTCTGAAGTTTCCGAGATCCTCAATGTCACCTTTCTTATGTAGCAGGATCATTGTAGCGGTGTTCCAATCCTCAGGAATCTTTCCTTCATTAAGGCATCGAGTGAAAATTTGGGCGAGTACTGTTTCGATTTCTCCACTTGCTTCTTGTATGATGTCTACAGTAATTCCATCTTCTCCTGGGGCTTTCCCCCGCTTCATGTTCTTGATTGCATGTGCAACTTCTGCTGGAAGGACTGGAGGAACTCTGGTACTGGTATCTTTCATGATGTCTGGAGTGCATATATCATCCCTTTCATATAATTTGGAGTAGAAATCTTTCACTATTGTCAAAATTTCGCCTCTATTTCTTGTTACAGAACCATCTTCTTTTCTCAGTGCCATAATCTGTTTTCTTCCCTTACTGAGATGTCCCTTTGCTATCTTTAGGCTTTGGTTGTTTTCAATTGCTTTCCTCACTAGTTCACAGTTGAATTTCCTTACGTCTTCAGTGATACTTTTTCTTACTGTCTTGCATAGCTCTATATATTCCACTTTGGAAGTCACATCTTCTTTAGTTGTCCTCATCTCTCTTCTTTTTTGCATCAACATTTTGGTTTTTCCTGATAATTTGTTCACATGCAACTTGTTCTTAGACCCAGCTAATTTTGTTGCTGTTTCCATAAGAGCTTTGGTTACTTTTCTGTTAACTTCAGAGATGTCCACTTCTTCCGATGTTAGGCCTTCTAAAGCAGAGAACCTGTTCTTCAGTTCTAACTTGAAGGTATTATGGTGTTTTTTGAGGTTGGGAAAAATAATAAAATATCACTCTTAAACTGGTAAAAATGTAAACCGAAAAAAAAAAAAGTCACAAAACTTATGAATTCATACAAACAAACTTAACTCACGGGTAAAGAATTCTGTACCATAAACAAAAATAAAAATTAAAAAGTTCTTGTGATTTTTAACAAAAGAATTTCTTTTAAATAACAGAAACATTGAAAATTTAAAAGTAACTTTTCCCCCCAACGTTTCTTTCTTATGATAGCTACATTAGACAGATTATGGGAATTATTACTTAGGAATAAGGACATTAATTCTTAGCGTCATATTTTCGGGTAGTGACCCTATCCTTCATCAGAACGAACACTACAGTAAGTGTTGCCAACATTGGGTAAAACTCCAACCTTTAAAATCACTTAATGTAGTTCCTTTTCTTCTCTCATCAAGACCTTCCAACAGTTTTCTCTTGAAGAAATGCTTTTGGTGGATCAGAATTTCTACTGAGTCCCATAAGATTTTATATCCAGTAGATTGAACATGTCTGTCAAGGCCAGTTTTATTTGTCATGTTTTTTATGGCTGCTTTATGTTCATTCATCCTGGTCTTAAGCTGTCTGCCTGTTTCTCCTACGTAGCTTCATTCACATTCACACTTGATATTGTGGACTACTCCTTCTTTTAACAAGATGCTAGTTCCTTGCTGCTTTAATTTAGAAAGGTAGTTACTGATCTTATTTCCTAAACCTGGAGCTAGTCTGATTTGAAATTTTTTGCTAATCCTTTGAAGTTTTTCGAAAAGGTCCTTATGGAAGGTGATTTTTCTAGTTAACCGACATCCTGGGTTAGGGCTACAATCTTTTTTATTATTAGTTAAAAAATTTTCCACTATTGCAGAAGGGTAATTATTATCCTGAAGAATGAGTTTAAGTTTGTTTTTTTGTGCTCACTTGTCTAATTATGAGGAGTTGAGAACATTGATCTTTTCTACAAATTGCGAGGCTACATTCTACTTCATGTATTCTATTTTTGACTGGAAGTCTAGCATTTTGTTAGTGTTAGTGGGCATTTTGAAGACTTTTGTAAGAATTCTCCCACTTCGAAGAATTAACGACAGGTCCAGGAAATTTAGATGATTGTTCCGCTGAAGTTCCAGAGTGAAATTTAACTTTTCATCAAGGGAGTTGAACCAATCCAGGATGGAAGACAGGAGAGAGGGATTAGTGATGTCTAAAATGAAAACAATGTCGTCCATATATCTGGCATACAGACAGAAGATAGAAGGAGTTATCAGAAACTCTTCTTCCAGTTTGCCAATGTAGTAATATGATAGGAAGGGGCAACTGAAGAGCCCATAGCCAAGAATGAGGTCTGTTTATAGAATCAATACTCAAACTGAAAAAAGTTGTTTTTTAATACAAAAATCAGGATTTCATAGAGGCCAGCCAGTACTTCTTTGCTGAGGTTGTGAAAGACTATCCTATCAGACAGATCATCTGCCATGAATTCCAACAGCCGATTAGTATCTATGTTGATATACATAACTTGGATGTCTAAACTTGCAATTATAGGGTGTTCCAGCAACGCGAGACTACTTAATTTCTAAAGGAGATCTTGGGAGTTTCTCAGTACGGCAGGAGGTTCTTGAAAGATATTTTTTAGATGGTCCAGGAGATAATATTGTAGGTTCAAGAAAGGTGAATTTTTTGAATCCACAATTGGTCTCAGAGGTTCTCCTGGTTTATGAAGTTTAATTGTTCCATATAGTTGAGAAATTCTATAATGTGGTTTTGAAAAATCCTTGAAATTGGGATGCAGTTGGTTATTTCTTTTTAAAGATCTTAGGTAGTTTATTATAGTTTTTTATAGCCTCATCTAGGGGGTTTTCAGATAATAACTTCATACATAGGTTTTTTAAGTTCATCTCCCATTTTTTTAATGCATTTCTCTTTTTCTAGTAGAACTAGGGATTTGCTCTTGTCAGCTTTTAAAGCTACAATATTGGTATTAGATTTGAATTCTTTTAGAGCCCTGAGGTGAGCAGGGTTGAAATTCATAGGAGGAGTAATAATGTACTTTTCTTTTTAAAAAAACTTTGTCAGACACATAGTATATTGATTTCTCAAATTTAACGCTGTGTCGGGATCTTCTTTTTCTACTTCATTTCAAATACTCTCTAAGTCTATAATTATATTTTTTTTGTTTAGCTTATTGGTAGTGAGGTTTAAATTACTACCTTAATTAAGGATATTCTTTAAGTCCATATTTATACCTTTCTCTGTGAGATCGACAACATGTTCCTTAGCTCTAGTGTGACTGGGCATGCTTCTAATAGTATTGGTTGACAGTAGCCATTTATCTTCTTTAAGTTTTAGTTTTTTTGCAAATTTTCTGTTTTGTTTTTTTACTGCCTTGGTTAGCCAATTTTCTAGTAGACAACTGTCCAAATTTTTAATGCATGTTCTTTCTTTCTTTTAGAATTTTGTCTTATAATCATACTAGATATCAGAATTAACCATTGATTAACCATTATGATTAATCATAGATATCAGAGTTAATTCAATACATTTTTATGACAGACACAAAAAGCTGCAACCTTTCAAATGAAGAGCATTAAAACTATCCTTGAACTATTGTTAAATTCATGGCTTCATCAAAATACACACTTAGGTCTTTAAATGTTTATGTATATCTAATATGTTTAATACTTTGACACACACCAAAAACAACAACAACATGATAAAATGAATGAATACATCTGGTATTATGTAAGTTAAATTAAAAGAATATATATATATATAAAAAATTGGCTTACAAAATATCGTGTGCTGCCTTTTCCAAGCCTTATATCATATTATTTTTTATCAAACTTGTAAGAAAGTTCTCAAGCTCAGTCTTTTTTACTGACTTTCATTTCATGATGAATTGAAAAGAAACATTTCTCTTTTAATATAAAACCAGTAGCAGTAGATGTTTAGATATAAATATAGAATAAAAGCAAAAGTTAGAGATTCCATCTGAGAATCAGATGCAGAGGCGTACTAGGCATTTCTGCGCCTGGGGCAAACCACAAAATATTCTGCCCCCATCTGTCCTATATATATGTACTACTAATTCAGTAGTTATATACATATGCATTACTAATTTAATGCTTACATATATATATTACTACATGTACTTTAATACTGGTACAATGGTTATATACATAATTATTGAATAAATAATGTTGGAAAATGTATACTTATATATATATAAATATACATAAGCATACACTGCTTGACAAAACAAAATTTATGTCATCATAGCCCAATGTTATTTCTATGATGGAGGCACAATCAAACTGTGTGTATATGCACAGTGTCTCACAACTGTTTCGGAGTTTGGATCTTCAGTATCCCATCAAATGGCCCGAATGTAATTGGTAGTTGAGGCTGGCAGCCACAGTAATGATCGAATAGCCCCCAGAGAATCTTCAACAATGTGAGCATCCTTATCTTATCTTATCTGTTCAACTAAGGAAAAACAATATTATATACATCGAACTAAAGAAAAATGACATCCTTATCTTATCCATCCAACTAAAGAAAAACAACTATCCATTCAACTAAAGAAAAGTGACTTCCTTATCCCTCCAACTAAAGAAAAAGAACATTCTTACCAACCTAACTAGAGAAAAGGACATCTTTATCCATCCAACTAAAGAAAAACGATGTCCTTATCCATTCAACAAAAGTAAAACGACTTCCTTATCCATTCAACTAAAGAAAAAGAACATCCTTACCAACCTAACTAGAGAAAAAGGAGATCTTTATCCATCCAACTAAAAAAAAAAACCGACTTCCTTATCCATTCAACTAAAGAAAAACTGTGGACCTAAATGTTGTTGACGAAGGCGGTGGTTCTTCTTTCCTTGGACATAATATACAACTGAGCCTTCATTTCCCAATTTAAGCAACTGGCATCCCTTGAGCATTCCGAAGAAAAAAATTGAACTTAAAGTGTACCAGAAACTGGTATAAAATTTTCAATTCCAATTTCAAGTGGATTGCAAGCAGTGATTTTTGTGCCCTCTCTTGAGCTATGCTCGGGGCGGATGGGGTGGAGCAGACGGGGCTGCCCCACCCAAGTTGTGCCTCTGACCAGATGTATCAATGAATTTTAAGTAGTCTGATGGGTACAAACATGACAATTCCAAAAGTTGGAAACTCTGGCTGAAATTCAAAGAAAGCAGCCTCAGTAATGCAAGACAGACAGCATTTATTTCAACACACAAAGTGATTAGTGTGTAATGGTCACATGGCTGAATGTATATCTGCATTCAATATTAACATAAAAGAATAAAAAGAATTACAGGAGAAATAAAGAAAAAAGTAGTCATATGCAAAATTTTTAAGTTTCTTTTTATCTTGAAGCCTGCATACTTAGTACTTTATTACCAAAAAACTTTCCCTGCACAGTTAAAGGCTTACATTCAATAAAAAAAAAATGGCAAGTATGAATGTCAAACATTGAAAACTAATTTTCTGAGATCAGCATAAACTCTCAGTATAGTTTGAGTATGCTAATAAAGATCTAGAAAAAAAAAAAAAAAAAAAAAAAAGCTGTAGCTGCCTCAAATAATTCATTATGACACTGAAGGTTTCTTGATACTATTTGTCAGTTTCTCTAAATGAGTCTTTACAATCTCAATTCTTCTTAGATGCGCTTTGGCAATACTTGTAGTGTCAAAAAACCATGATAACAAATTTGGAAACCACATATACAGTTCCTCAGTAATGACTGTACTTGGATCTTCACTGTTCTCCACTGATGTAAATGTCAAAGTACTATTGATGTGTACTAGAAACAGAGATGAAAGAACTCAGTTTCCAGAAGGTAAATGTAAAATATACAACATATGAATTCTTATTAAACATTTTACATGACATGAAAAATCACATTTAGTTCTATATGCACAAACACATTCCATTACAATTTTTTTAGTCTTTTCCATTTTTTGCATAACACTCCTTTTTTATTTTTTAGTGTCAAAGTAGAGGAATTCTCAAAGTTTGCATTTTTCCGGGAAGGGGAGGGGTACTAACCATTAAGAAAAGTGTTTCCTCTAGTTGTCAGGTTATTATTATAATAATTTACAGTAACTATAATGATTATGCTATAAAAAGAAAATAATTAAAAAACGCTAAAATTTATAAAAATAACTTCATTAATGATCACATGGACTGATCACTGTCAGAAACATGGATCCAAGTGGTTAATTGTCACCAGTACAGTGAGAATGAATTGTTGGGATAATGACACAAGGGAAAGTCTTCAATATAATTTGCAGGTAAAAAAAATAATATTCTAAGTAAAGAAACTCACAGAATTTTTAGATACTGCTATTAGAATATCACTAGTGATAGCAGGGATCTAGCAGTTTTAAATACAAATAAAAGCCTTGGTGATGAATGGGTTTTGAAAAAAACCAGTAAAAAAAAAAAGACTTCAAAAAATTTCCAAAAGTGATTTGAAATTTGATTTGCTGCTTTCATTATCTTTATTTGCAATACCTCTCTTTCTTTACAGAAAGAATACATTGTTATTTTAAACATAGGTCAATCACATAACTTTCCACCCTCCTTGAGCCACAGTTTGATTAAGAAATTTGAGTCAAATACGAGTATACTTTCAACCACCTGCCAATGTGTTGGCCCAATTTCTTTCAACATTAAACCACTTACTTAAGGGTTTACACAGATTAATATACATAATTTTCATCTATTTTGAAGAACTTTGCTTTAAGTATTTACTTCCTTTGAGTTCTTTTGTTTACACAGACATTTTTGGCCTCCAGATTTTTGTCAAGGCCTGTTCTCAATGTGTAGGAACTGTATATGAAGATTTGTTTACACTGGAAGAATTTAAATATAGTTGCCTGTTTTCTCTTGCTGTTGCCAGTTATTAAATTAAAAACGTTTCAACTTTTCATTATGTGTCTAGTAATTCTATATTCTTTTTGAAAATTAGGTTGTTGAAAATCCTGTTTATTTGTTTTGTAGGTTCATTGACGGAAGTATTTTTTTTTTTTTTTTTTTTTTGATGTAAAAACTTTTTTTAATTATTCTCTTGTTTTTATATAGTCCAATATTTTAAACGCTATTTTGTTCTTTGTTATTAATATGACCAACTTTTAGGGCTTGCAATTTTTCTCTCTGACTGAGTTTTTTAATTCTGTATTTATGATCGCCATTAGGATTCAAAATGAATGGAGTCCATCTCTGCAATTTGTTTGGCCTTACTGAGCAAGGGGCAACTGTGTGTAAGCTTCCTTTTGCTTTTGAAATTTTTTCCACATTTCAACACTTTCATACTACTGAAAATTAAAGGAACAATAACTCACATTATCAAACATGAAAATAAATAAATAAACAGAATTACAAATAATGAGTCCTACCAGAAGTATTTGCCAGAACAATAGTGGAAAGCCAAGCATTTGAAGTTAAATCTGTGGTGGTAATTTTGCTCACACTGTGTGGAATAATTATCAATGTAAAGGCCATTTCTTTAGTTTTTCTTACAAATATTGTTTATTGGATTATTGGGATGAACATGGAAATTTATTGTATTGGATGACGCTTGACTAATAAAGTTACTAAAAAAATTGCGTTGGTTACTGTTAGTCATTTTCCTGCAGCAAGTGTCTCTGAAAGTGAAATTTGCATCAGGAATGATATGAGCATAGCAAAAAAAAAAAAAAAAAAAAAAAACTTAAGTGTAATGTTCTTATTTTTTTTTTTTTGCTTCTCCCTCCAAGCCCAATGATCAGTAGTTTTTTTTTTTTTTAAATTAGCCTAGCAAAATTTAGACCCTACTAGGCACAGTGGCCTATAGAAAACTGAATCTGCAAAGGCAACACTCTTATGCTCTGTTGCTGTTCTCCTCGCTCCCCCACAAGCCCTATGACCACCATGAGGGTCCTAACAAAAGTTCTGCACACTGTCCATGTTTGAGAAAAGTGTGAAGTAACAGAGAAAACTTACCTTATTGACGTTCGACGTACTCACCTCCACTACTAATGACAGCTTGCCAGTAGTGAGATAGGTCCTGGATGCCCCATAGTAAGCCATCTTTGTTCAGCTGTCGTATCTTGGGTCACATCCAATGACAGTTCATCCAGCGATTCATAGTGGATGCCGCGGAGCCAATCAAAAGATAAAAGTTGGGTGGACTCAGATCAGGGCTGTATGGTGGGTGGGATACAGTTCCCCAGCCGTGTTTCGACAAAAGTCCCTGTATGAGGCATTGTCATGCAGCAAGATTGCTCCCACTTTCAACAAGTTGGGGCAATTTTGACAAACTTTCGTTCTCAACTTTGTCCTCAGAAAGTCACAATAATATTATGCGTTGACATTTTGTCCTACCGGCACTTGATCAGAGACCACAACACCCTGGGCATTGTATGCAAAAATCATCATTTGCTTCACTTTGGATTGCTGCTGACGACACTTTGAGGAGCGTGGGGAACTTGGATGCCTCCATTCTGCTGATTGTGACTTCTGTTCTGGCTCAAAATCACGAGTCCAAGTCTCATCAATTGCGAAAATTCTGTTCAGGAAGGTGTTGCCCTCCCTTTCGAACCTGTTGAGGTGATCGTGTGCAATGCTCACTCTGGCTGTCTTCTGTTCGGGGTTGAGTTGATGGGGCACCCAGCGCGGGGTGATTTTTCTTTTTCCCAGTGAGTTGGTCAAAATCCGGTGAACAGGTATGGTGGACAAATTTGCCTGATGAGGAATCTCCTCGACTGTCAAATGGTGATTCTCTTCGAGAAGCGTTGCAACAATGGTGACAGATGTTTTGTCTGTCATCATTTGAGGTCGGTCTGACTGGTGATCATCTTCAATGCTGCTTCGACCCTCCCCAAAGTGTGATGCCCAGAGAGAAATTGTGCTTCAATCAAAAGTACCTTCTCCACAAACTTCTTGCAAGGCAGTGTGGAAATGTGTTGGAGTTTTTCCCTGCAGAGTTTCTATTTTCATGTATGAGTGCTGGTCTAATGCTGTGGCTCGTCCTGAGGAGCTGCACGCCTCCATTTCCAAACCCGCCTACACCAACACAGCAAATTATAGCATGTTGTTCTTACACCACTGCGTTGCTGAGAGTCTGATCTTGATATGACACAATCATTTTACTGATTGCATCATCTGCTTCCATTTTAGATTAACATGTGCACAACTTTTGTTATGACCCTCATAGTTTTCTTTTCAACAAACCTAGGAGAATTTAGATCCCACTATTCACAATACATTTCTGAAGGCTGCTCAAGATATATCTCTGTTTCAGTATGGCAGATCTGTAGAAGATATAAATAACATGGCTCTCTTGAAAGAGCTTGATCACCATTAAATAGTGCTTCTCTCCTGCCTAAGCAAAAGTAAATATATCAGGGAGCAGATAAGTACAATGCACAGCTGCAAAGAAAAACAGTGCACATTAACACAAGGAAACCTTTTAAATTTTTGGACAGAAAAATGGGCAAATGCTCATGAGACAAATATACCAAATAACTGAAGAAAACAATGGAACACCATTTCGTCAGAGCAGAAAACTGTGTTTTAAAAAATCTACTCAGTAATAATTGAAGTGAGGACCATTCCTAGATAATAATATGATAGATAAAATACACAGATTGTGAGATTTACTTAGGAATAAATAGATGCTATTTATTAACATCAAATTTTCGGGTAGTAACCCTACCCTTCATCAGGACTACACTATAGTAGGTGTTGCCAACCTTGGGTAAAACTCCAACCTTTAAAATCATTTAATGTAGTTCCTCTTCTTCTCTCAATTTCAAGACCTTCTAGCAGTTTTCTCTTGAAGAAATGTTGTTGGTGGGTTACAATTTTTACTGAGTACCACAGTATTTTATGTCGAGTAGATTGAACATGTCTGCCCAGGCCAGTTTTGTTTGTCATGTTTCTAATAGCTGCTTTATGCTCTGTCACCCTGGTCTTAAGATGTCAGCCTGTCTCTCCTACATAGCTGAGACTACACTCACATTTGATATTGTAGACCACACCTTCTTTTAACAAGATGTTAGTTTCTTGCTGCTTTAATTTAGGAAAGTAGTTACTGATTTTATTTCCTAAACCTGGCGCTAGCCCGATTCGAAATGTTTTACTATTCCTTTGAAGTTTTTCGAAAAGGCCTTTGTGGCAGGTGACTTTTCTAGTTAACAGAACTTCTGGGCTTGGTCTCTAAGCTTTTTTATTTTTAGCCATAATTGTGTCCACTAATAGAGCAGAGTAATGATTGTCCTGTAGAATGTTTTTTAGTTTGTTCTTCTGAGTCCACTTGTCTAAGTTTGAGATGTTGAGAACATTGATCTTTTTACAAATTGAGAGGCTACATTCAGCTTCATGTAATCTGGTTGGTTTGACTGAAAATCCAACATTTTGGTTGTGTTAGTAGGCTTTTTGTAGACCTTCGTAATGACTCATCCTCTTAAGGACAAATCCAGGAAATTCAGCTGATTGTCCTGCTGAAGTTCAAGAGTGAATTTCAATTTTTCATCTAGAGAGTTGAACCACTGAAGAATGGCAGATGGGAGAGATATATCAGTGCTGTCTAAAATGAAAATAATGTCATTCATATATCTAGCATATAGACTGAAGATAGAAGGAGTTGTCAAAACCTGTTCTTCCAGCTTGCCTACATAGTAATAAGCTAGGAAGGGAGCGACTGGTAAGCCCATAGCGAAACCTGAGGTTTGTCGAAATACGAGTCATTTGTGCAATAACCTTTCATTACTTTAAAACTTTTTGCATGTTATCTTCCTAGTAAGCTCTATTTGATATGTTGTGGAAAGATCGCCGATTTCCTGATAAGGATTTCTTCGACTGTTGCAAGGTTTAAAAATATATATAGTTAAAATATTATCAAATTATTGTAAGTTCCTTTAACTAGAAATTCATATATTTTACGTACCTTTCATATGGGAACCAAGTAGTCATGCTGTCTTCTTTTGCGTGATACATATCCTAAGGTTTTACACGCAAGGTTCATATTTTGAAGAAGTAGATAGAATAACGACGACTCAAGAAATTTTACACACTGAAGAACAAGTAGCAACACCTCGAGAGAATGACAACATGTTTTTTGACAGCGAAGAGACTACCAATTCGATGTACATGGCAGATCCTACATGGCCACAAGGGAACACAGCTGCCATTTTTTTCTTCCTGAGGATGGTAACGCACACGTTGCCAAAATGCATAGGAGGATGTTTTCAAGGTTCCACAATTCCTTCATGAGTGGCAAATGGACACATCTGTGGAGTGGACTGCTTGATTCCTGGTTTGTTTCAGTCATTAAGACTAGGTCTTTAAGTTCTTTAAAGAAGTATTAGTTTACTTGATTTTTTTAGGACATTGCTTCTACACTGTACCAGGCATTCCATTTCTAGTCATGTACATATTTTCCTGTTGTTTTTTAACCTTACTACAAATGCGACTTTTATTGGATACAAGGATACTTTCTTCAAGTTTTCTTCAAAACACGAACCTTGCATGTAAAACCTTAAGATATTTATCACGCAAAAGAAGACAGCACAACTACTTGGTTCCCATATGAAAGGTATGTAAAATACACTGAAGAGTAATTGAATTAGAGACAGCTAGCGTTATGCATATGTAGCGCTGTGGGCAGTCCTGTAAACGGAAATGACATGACATATGCAGCGATCCGACAATATAGGAAGGATGGGACAGGAATCAGTAAGAGTCAGACGCAGTATGGGTAAGACGAAGGATCTAAGTGCATTTCATCGTGGGCAAATTGTCTGGGCCCAGTGAATGGGTCACTCTATCTTGAAAGTCCTGCAGGCACTAGGATTTTCATGAGCCACTGTGTCACGGGTGCACCGTTACATCAAATCTGGTAAAACCATCCCTGCAAGGGCCAACTGCCGTGGACAACAGCATGTGGATGAGCGGGGTCATCGTCGGCTAGCTAGCATTGTAACAGCGAATAGACGGGCCACAGTACAAGAAATCACTCAGCAATTTAATGCTGGTGCACAAAAATGTGTAAGCAGCAACATCATCCAGAACCATCTCCTCGCTATGGGGCACAGAAGCCATCGTCCCACGAGGGTACCGCTGCTGACCGCACATCACAAGATGCAAAGATTAGCATGGGCACGGGGACCTCACCACTGGACTCTAGACATGTGGAAAAATGTTGCCTGGACTGAAGAGTTGAGATTCACGTTGGTACATGCGGATGGCAGGATACGAGTACAGCGCAAACCACATGAAGCGATGGATCCTTCTTGCTAGCAGGGTACTCTTCAAGCTGGTGGGGGTGGCATTCTCGTCTGGGGACTGTTTACGTGGACTGAAATGGGACCCCTGGTACATGTGACATCGTCCCTCACAGGTCAACGTTACCGGGATATCCTGGATGACCATTTGCTCCCGTTTGTGCATCTTCGACATCCCACTGGGGACCTCATCCTGCAACAAGACAATGCACCGTGCCATCGCTTTCAAATTGTATCCGAATGATTGGATGAACACTCCACCGACGTGACCCCGCTTACTTGGTCAGCTAGGTCACCTGACCTCAATCCCATCGAGCACATCTGGGATGCCAACAAGAGAAATGTTCGGGGCTCTGACCCCTCCATCAAATCTTCGTGAAATGTGGGAGCTTGTTCAGGGGTCGTGGATCCGTATGGCTTCCCAACGCTTTCGGTGTCTTGTCGAGTCCATGCCGAGACGAATCGCCGCCGTCATCAGGGCGAAAGGTGGTACTACACGTTACTAGACAGGTATCTCCAATTCAATTGCTCTTCAGTATATATGAATTTCTAGATAAAGGAACTTTCAATAATTTGATAATATTTTAACTATATATATTTTTAAACCTTGCAATAGTCAAAGAAATCGTTATCAGGAAATCGGCGATCTTTCCACGACATGTCAAATAGATCTTACTAGGAAGATAACATGCAAAAAGTTTAAAAGTAATGAAAGGTTATTACACAAATGACTCTTATTTTGACAAATTTTATAGCCTAAGCATGTTTCTATAATTCAAATATTTCTTTGAGTAACATTGGATCAAACCTGAGGTTTGTGGGTTACTACCCAAAAATTTGACATTAATAAATAATATCCATTTATTCCTAAGTAAATCCCAAAATCTACTCATTTTGCAAATTACATATTTTTATTAATAAACAAGCAAAAACTAAAATGCAAGTAACTGATACTCTATGGAAAAGGAATTAAAAAAAATATTAAGACAACATACCACAAAGAAAAGTTCTACAATGCTTGTAGATTGTAATAATCGAGTAATCTCTGTCCAAGGTTTTTACAAAATATTCAGCTTCACTTTCCACCCTTCCTAAGACAGGTATATTTTCTTTCAGTATAGCTGTATAATGCCAGTCACTATAAACTCCAGCATCTGACAGAATTTCAAATGATTCCCTATTAAACAAAAATGAGGCTTTTATGTACCAAAATAAAATCAAAAAACATTAAAATAATTAATACATTAACTTACTTTAAATCAATAACAATGAAAGTAATTGAAAAAATGTAAGCATGGGTAAAATCTGACCAAATACTGATTTGCAATAACAACAATGGCTATAATTTATTTTCAACATAGGAACGGACTCATGAATAACACAGATGAAAGAATGTCCACATCTTAAAAATAGGAAAATATGCCATCTGTTGACTGATGTTTTCTTACATCTGTTAGAAACAAGAGGTTTTGCTTAATTTCATGAAGAAATATCTCAATTTCAACTAAGCAATTGACAAAATTAGTCAGAAAATTTCCTCTGCTCAACTGCATAACATCAACTAGCATCAAAAGGACATTGTAGTTTGTTCCAAAAATGGTAGAAGAGGCTATTTGTTTGAAGGAACATATGCATGGCTCATTCATGGACAGTAACTATGCATAAGGCAATTCGCTTTAGCTAGTAGAGCATTACAGGGGAATCTTCTTTAACCAAGTTTTCAAACTAAATTTTAGGCATGTAGTAAAATCAAAAGGAGACCAACCTCATAAATAAAGCACTGCATAGGTTAATATGGATGTGAGTGTGCACCAGAAAAGTCCCGCACTAAGGAACTTAGCATTTCAGCTTCAATGCTTTACTGACTCGTGATAATATTTCACTCCCATCTTACACATATTAACATTCTTCTGTTCCTTCTAACAATGAGCTTCCGCTATTTTGAGAATACACTAAATGATGTCCTTATAATTCTATGAAAACATCAGGTGGCTGTGCAGGGGAAATATTCTCACTAGTTTTGTTAATTGCTTAGTTGAAATTAAGATTTTTCTTTATGAAATAAAAGAAATCTCATGTTTCTGCCATATGTAAGGTAACATCAGTCAACAGCGAGCATCATTTTCCTATTTTCAAGATGTGGACATTTTTTGCTATTTTTGAGAAGTGGGCATTTTTTCCTCATACCAGATAAACTCTCTCTTTTGGAAGTGGTCATCAGTAACCACCATTACTTTTTACAGAAACCTTCAGTGATTCAGCAAGCAACATAACTATGGTATAATAAATTTTACTCTCTGCAATAGTATTACAAATTCAACAAAAAACATTTTTATGAAAAACAAAAGAAATGAGCTTTACACAAAAAATTAATGAAATCATGAAATCATGGTAAAATCCTAGTGATGAGATATCTTAAAAATACAATTTAGAACACTGGGATTACCAGGAAGACTTTATATATATATATATATATATACTTAAGAGCAAAAACTGAAGACTAGGGAAAAAAATTTTAGAATTTAAAACAGAAGGGTGCAAAATAACCTGAAAATCCAAAACGCGCAACGCAGCAGTTTTGAAAATTCAGAATACACATTCTATAAAGAAGATACCTAAGCAAAAAAATACATATATAATTTTGACTCACACCTAATACAACATAGAAAAGGTTATGTATCTACCTGTGTGAGTAAAAGGAGAAAAGATAAAAAAATAAAATAAAACAACTGAATGTAGAAGGTGTCGAGAATACTGAGCCTTGGCTTTATCAAGGACCAGCAAAAACTCTGCATTTTCTCACTTCCACAAAGACCTAGTTGGAAATGGGTTTCTGCAAGGCCATAGATGCAAGTAACATTCCCACCTAAAATAGTTTAAAAAATATATATATATAAGTCATGTCCTCCGTAGAGTAGCATGACCTAGCACTAGTTAACAATTTCGCTTGCATCCATTAACCTTCATGGCCCGACCCATGCTCTTCATCTGTTACTATTAAACAGAGAGAAGAAGATTAAAGAGAACTCAAGCTGTGAGAGTGACATAATAAATAGAAATGATTTTCAGCTATAACGAAATTCCAAGTTCGTTTGAGAGAGAATTTAAACCTGAAAAACAATGCAAAAGAAACTAAAATTTTACATTGCAATTAAAAAGGAAATGTTAATTTATAACGAACAGATTTTTGAAAGAAAACTTGAGTCTAAAACCCCCTACTCTACAACTTATGACAGCACGAAAACGAGAATAAGTTAAAGATAAATATTAACTAAAGAAAACTTTGTGAAAGTTATATACCTTAAACAGTTAGTTGCAATATGTACAAAGTATTTCAGCAGTGCTTTAAGTGCATAATTAATTAGTTATTAAGAACTTAACTACTTTGAAAAACAGCGCATAGACAGCGCATAGAAAAGGAACAGGCTTAGCCTTCTTCTTGTTCCTAGGCACTCCCAAAAGACGCTCAAAGTTACAAAGAAAAGTAAGAGTTAAAACCCGCAAAAATGTTAACAGACAAACCAATGCTTAAAAGCTGAAAAGCTAAAAAACGACAGAGAAAAAGGTACATAAAGTACAAACATTGAACTTATAAAACCTAGAACCCAAAAACAAAGGAAGAGAGCTTACCTCTTGTGTGACAAAAACTTTTCTCCACACAAGAGGAGAACATGGCTGACCCTTCCGCCACTCCCCTAGACGCTGGGGGCAGTGAGGGTGGGGCTGATGGCCTCCTCATACAGCAAGAAACCAACGCGCGGAGATTTTAACCAGAGAAAAAAAATATATAAACTTAAGACTGTGGATCTGTATGATCAGAATGAGCAGAATTAACTCTCCAGAATACATGAGAAATATTATAAAATACACGAGCAGTTTATTTAATAATCTTTGCATGTATTAAATCACCTTAGTGAGCTTCTATAGATTAATCAGAATCTTATTAATTTTAATGTTGGTTTTACTATTTTTAGTATAGCTATCCTAGTGGGGATGAATAACTAGTTTTCTTTTTTATTTCTGTTTTTATTTTCTTTTATAAACAGATTTTTAAGCTTTTTTTGTGATTTTGTTTATATTATTTAATTTTTGTTTTAATAGGACCGTCATATCCATAGCACTAAGGTTCCTTTAGGTAGTTAATAGGCATCCTCTAGCCAACTTCCTTACGGCTTTGATTGGTCAGAATCATATTATTAACTGTGTAGAAAATTAAAGCAGATCTGCCAACCTTACTCTATTATTCAGAATAATTTTTCTTAAAGTTCTTTTGATGAAAGAAGAAGGAATTTCGTTCTCTAGAAAACTTTCTAATAGTATATACATAATGTGGTAATTGAAATCCAAATTGTTGCTGCAAATTCTTGAAATTCTTAGGACCTGAGAAATTAGTACATTCTCAATTACTTTGGTTGAAATGTAAGTTATTATTCCAGTGTAGATATTTAATTACTTTGAAAGGAAAATTAACTCTTTTATCAAAGAGGCTAATAGATGGGTTACCTCTGCTACTGAGCTTAATGCTTAAGTCTAGGAACTCAAGTTCCTGATTACTGTGGTTGGTTTTACATAAGTTAAGAGAGCTAGGATAGATATTATCAAAATCACTCTCTATAACTTCTCTGAATTATTGATACACAGCAGATCATCAATATATCTAAAAGTGTAAAGGTAGTTATCTGAGCAGGTGGGGTGATTTTTAATGAATTTATATTCCTTAAAGAACAGGAATAGATTAGCGATATTTGTGGACGTTGATGTTCCCATTGGAATACCGTTCACTTGCTTATAGAGAGTATTATTATATAAGATATGGTTATTTTTTATGCAGCAATTGAGTATAAGAGTTCCAAGTTCCTACATCAACAAATTGGTTAAGTTTAAATTCTGCATACAGCTCTTTAAATGTAGTGATTATATCTGATAGAGGCAGATTAGTATATAGGTTTTCAAAATCATAACTATTAATATCTAGGGGACAAACTTTGAGTATAGTAGAAATTACTTCTGCATTATTATTAATTATCCAAAAATCTCTGTACATCAAGTTAGAACAGTTTCTAATAATGTGTTTCAAAACCTTCTTTAAGACATCTTCAAAAGCAAGATCTATTTTCTTTTATGACTCCTTACTCCACTAGCTATGAACCTGAACTTCACAGGATCCTTATGAAACTTAACCGTTGCAAAAAGAAATGGAAATTCAGGCCCATATCTTCTAGTTTGTGGAATTTTAAGTTTCTTGAAGAATGCCTTAAACCGATTTTCTAACTGCTTGGTAGAATAACTTACGGGCTCGTATGTTACTCTATTATTATTGAGTTCCATAGTTAACAATTCAAAATAGAACTTCTACAGATAATTGCAAAATTATTGCTAGCTTTATCCGTAGTGGTAAAAATAAATTGGTCTTGTAGTTTGAGAGTGACCTTTTAGCTTCTCCAGAGAAAAGAGATTTCTGTCGAAACAAAAGTCCAGACCTGCCAACTCACCGGTGAAGCTATTGATTATATTATATTTCCATTCTGCGAAGGCCTCAATAGGCTTTAGATTGTACGTCAAACTGGTTTTTACGATGTACTTATTTACATCTTGAGTGAAGCTCTCAAGAATCCTTTCTTTGGAAATTGTGAAGGAAGGTCTGAATTTAGAGCCATACTCTAATAAATTCCTAAGCTTTTCATTTTCAACATAACTCAAGTTTCCGGTGATAATATGGTTGTAATTCTTATCATAGTGAACTGTTTCTTTATGTTCATCACAAGAACAAGAAGTAATTACAGGAATGTAGCTCGAAGAGTTAAGTTTGTAGTTTTTAACTATAGACCCTAAGGTCTTAACATATTTAAAACTTACAATAGACTGGTGCCTGTGGATGGGAAAAAAAATTGCATTATTGTAGAACAGCTTCCTTACATTGAGATTATCGTAGGCTTTATTTAGGAACCTGATGGTAAATAAAATTACTGGAAAATTCTTTAAGAGAAATTTTATCTTTAAGAATATGTTTAAGAATGTCCAGAACCAAAGCAAAAACATGCTTATCAACATGGTCAGCAGTTTCATTCCAGAATTTGAAAAAACATTTAAGGACAGAGTGCTTGAAGGACTTGAGAATTTTGTAAGTATTTTTAACAAAATTAGTGCCAGTTTTAAAGCTTTCCAGAGTTTTTAGCAAGTTAGCAAAATCAACTTTGCTTGATGTGCGAAATAACCTCTGTCCTCTATTACCTCTAGAGCAGCTCTTATTATTAACAAGAAAGAAGAGTTCACGAATTGAAAATTTATGCTGATTATGCTTATTGTCAGATAGAGTGGAATTAAGGCCATAGGGATAAAGAGACTGATGCTGCAAAATTTCAAGGATTCAGTTTCTAGCCGAGCATAGAGGTCAGGAATAATATGTAGTACCTCTATTTTCACTTTGTCAAAACCATGAGTATGGAAATGCTCTAATTCAAAGGTAGAGTACTGGTTGGCGTTTGTGGAGGGGTTCACTCCTGAATTAGAGAACTTGTTTACTAGAGACCTGTGACCATTAATCCTAAGATGAAGAGGATTTTTACTTTGGCCAATATAGCTAAGGTTGCAGACAGTACAGGTGAGCTTATAGATGGTATTGTAGGCTTTGCAAAACTTGTTGGAGCAATTATCTCAACAGAAGAATACAGGTTAGGATCTGCAGATTTACATGTCAAACAACGTTTGTCATTTCATAACTTTAGATTACCTTTGCCAGCGAGTTCATACACTATGGGAAAGGGTGCTAGCCTAACCGAGCGGGAGGACTTAAAATATCTGAGCTGACCTCCAATCCTTTCATCGTCCTTAGAACTCCACTTGGGCCAAAACATACAAATTCTGAGCAAACCAACTAGGAAAAACTTTTTAGAAATAATGCTGAAATACTTTGTACATATTGCAACTAACTGTTTAAGGTATATAACTTCTTTCACAAAGTTTTCTTTAGTTAATATTTATCTTTAACTTATTCCTTCGTTTTCGTGCTGTCATAAGTTGTAGAGTAGGGGGTTTTAGACTCAAGTTTTCTTTCAAAAATCTGTTCGTTATAAATTAACATTTCCTTTCTTTTTTTTAATTGCAATGTAAAATTTGGATTTCTTTCGCATTGTTTTTCAGGTTTAAATTCTCTCAAACGAACTTGAATTTCGTTATAGCTGAAAATCATTTCTATTTATTATGTCACTCTCACAGCTTGAGTTCTCTTTAATCTTCTTCTCTCTGTTTAATAGTAACAGATGAAGAGCATGGGTCGGGCCATGAAGGTTAATGGATGCAAGCGAAATTGTTAACTAGTGCTAGGTCATGCTACTCTACGAGGACATGACTTATATATATATTTTTTAAACTATTTTAGGTGGGAATGTTACTTGCATCTATGGCCTTGCAGAAACCCATTTCCAACTAGGTCTTTGTGGAAGTGAGAAAATGCAGAGTTTTGCTGGTCCTTGATAAAGCCAAGGCTCAGTATTCTCGACACCTTCTACATTCAGTTGTTTTATTTTATTTTTTATCTTTTCTCCTTTTACTCACACAGGTAGATACATAACCTTTTCTATGTTGTATTAGGTGTGAGTCAAAATTATATATGTATTTTTTTGCTTAGGTATCTTCTTTATAGAATGTGTATTCTGAATTTTCAAAACTGCTGCGTTGCGCGTTTTGATTTTCAGGTTATTTGCACCTACTTTTCGTTTTAAATTCCTAAATTTTTCCTTAGTCTTCAAGTTTTTTTAAGTATATATATATATATATATATATACTTAAGAGCAAACTGAAGACTAAGGAAAAACTTTAGAATTTAAAAAAACGAAGGTTGCAAAAAAATAGGTATCTTCTTTATAGAATATATATATATATATATATATCTATATATATCACAGCCTCTCCTTGACAAATGTCAACCCCGCCTTCTCGTGGTGCATCCTGTTCCCACTAAAGGGGCTCTGACGACCGCCAATAGCGGTATAACTATACCATCGGGATTAGAGGAAATTCTATCTCACACTCACCAACTCACTTGGCCAGCGTGGTGAGTTATGGTCAAACCCCTCCAAAATGATTCCACAACTTAAATCTTGGCCCTCAGTCTCCGGCAGCTGGAATGTACCTGGCCAAGGCAGCGGCCAGTGCGACATGAAGGCAGAGGGTGCTAAGAATCCCCGGAGGACCGGACTAGGCTGCCATCTGATGCAGACCTTGGCTACGTACAATGGACGCTCCCTATCTTCTGATTCAAGGCTTCTTGAATTGGAAGAGGAACTACAAAGGATCAAGTGGGACATCGTGGGGCTAAGTGAGGTAAGGAGAAAAGGAGAAGATCTCATCAAACTGAAAAGTGGACATCTCTTCTACTATCGTGGGACAGATACTGGCAGAACTAGTGGTGTTGGATTTATAATAAACAAGAAACTGAAGGATAAAGTTGTAGAAGTTGAAAGTTCCTCTGACAGAGCTGCATGACTTGTTATCCAACTCTCGAAAAGATACCAGGCTCAGATTATTCAAACTTATGCACCCACCACAAGTCATCCTGAAGAAGAAATTGAAGAATTTTATGAGGAAATTTGTCATCTAAATAATAAAGGTAAGCAGCATTTGAAAATAATTATGGGAGATTTCAATGCAAAAATAGGGCAACGGCAACAGAATGAAACTTCAGTAGGTAAATTCGGTCACGGCAACAGAAACCAGCGTGGAAATACTCTCGTTGAGTTTGCAGAGGCAGAAGGATTTTTCATCTTGAACTCTTTTTTCAAGAAAAAGCCACACAAGAAATGGACTTGGAGACATTTAAATGGGACGACAAGTGAAATTGATTTTATTATGTGTAACAAAAAAAATTCGTCATAGAAGACTGCAGTGTGGTAAACAAGTTCAACACAGGTAGTGAGCATAGATTGGTGAGATGTAAGATACACCTCAACACTAAACTTGAACGTGGCAAGCTCATAAGACAAACAAAATCTATTGACATAACCAACCTTAAAAAACACCATAATACCTTCAAGTTGGAACTGAAGAACAGGTTCTCTGCTTTAGAAGGCCTAACATCAGAAGAAGTGGACATCTCTGAAGTTAACAGAAAAGTAACCAAAGCTCTTATGGAAACAGCAAGAAAATTAGCTGGGTCTAAGAACAAGTTGCATGTAAACAAATTATCAGGAAAAACCAAAATGTTGATGCAAAAAAGAAGAGAGATGAGGACAACTAAAGAAGATGTGACTTCCAAAGTGGAATATATAGAGCTATGCAAGACAGTAAGAAAAAGTATCACTGAAGACGTAAGAAAATTCAACTGTGAACTAGTGAGGAAAGCAATTGAAAACAACCAAAGCCTAAAGATAGCAAAGGGACATCTCAGTAAGGGAAGAAAACAGATTATGGCACTGAGAAAAGAAGATGGTTCTGTAACAAGAAATAGAGGCGAAATTTTGACAAGAGTGAAAAATTTCTACTCCAAATTATATGAAAGGGATGATGCATGCACTCCAGACATCATGAAAGATACTAGTACCAGAGTTCCTCCAGTCCTTCCAGCAGAAGTTGCACATGCAATCAAGAACATGAAGCGGGGAAAAGCTCCAGGAGAAGATGGAATTACTGTAGACATCATACAAGAAGCAAATGGAGAAATCGAAACAGTACTCTCCCAAATTTTCACTCGATGCCTTAATGAAGGAAAGATTCCTGAGGATTGGAACACCGCTACAATGATCCTGCTACATAAGAAAGGTGACAATGAGGATCTCGGAAACTACAGACCTATCAGCCTCCTATCAGTGGTTTATAAAATCTTCACTAAAGTTCTTTCACACCGCTTGAAGGTAACACTGGACATGGCTCAACCGAGAGAACAAGCTGGATTCAGGAGTGGCTACAGCACAATAGATCATATCCACGTGCTGAGAGAACTAATTGAAAGAGCGAGGGAATATGAACTTCCATTGTGCATGGCTTTTATCGATTATGAAAAAGCCTTTGATTCGGTGAAACCATCAGCAGTCACAATGGCTCTGAAAACCTGCGGTATTGAAGATGCATACATTAATATTATTAATAACATCTATGAAAATGCAAGTGCAAAGATTAGGCTGTTTGAAAATACAACACACGTAAAAATTGGAAAGGGAGTGAGACAAGGTGACACCATATCTCCGAAGCTCTTTAATGCCACATTGGAGGGTGTTTTTCAGTCACTGAGCTGGGAAAACAAGGGGATAAAGATTAATGGAGATTATCTAACCCACCTTCGTTTTGCTGATGACGTAGTCATTTTTGCAACTACCCCATCAGAGCTGCAGAGTATGATCCAGGAACTTGCTGACAAGAGTAAAGAAGTGGGATTAAAAATGAACTTTCAGAAGACAAAAGTGATGTTCAATGCTTTTACAAGAAATGAAGATTTATCGATTGATGGAGAAAAGCTGGAGATAACAGACACGTACGTTTATCTTGGACAGCAGATATCAAGTGAGGGTCACATTGATGAAGAAATTTATCGGCGTACAAAACTTGCCTGGAGAGCTTTTGGAAGAAACAGCATAATTTTCAAGAGCAATATGCCATTATGTCTTAAAAGAAAAGTGTTTGATCAATGCATCCTTCCAGTGCTTACGTATGGTGCAGAGACGTGGACCTTAACTAAAAGAGACATACAAAGGCTGCAGACAACTCAAAGAAGCATGGAGAGGTGCATACTTGGTGTAACCCGGAGAGATAAGAAGAGGAACTCGTGGATCCGAAAAATGACAAGAGTGGAAGACATCATGATCAGAGTTAAATCCCTGAAATGGCAATGGGCTGGACATACTGCCAGAAGGACAGATCATCGATGGACAGCCGAAATTTTGGATTGGATTCCAAGGGACAGGAAAAGACCCAGAAGAAGACCACATGGGAGATGGGTGGATGAAATTCGTAAATATGCGGGAGTGACATGGAGGAGACTGGCACAAGATAGACCATTGTGGAGGAAACTTGGGGAGACCTTCGTCCAGCAGTGGATTGATAATGGTTGACAATGATGATGATGATGATATATCATCATCATCATCATCATGATATATCATCATGATGTCATCACAATGATGATGATGATATATCATCATCATCATTATTGTCAACCATTATCAATCCACTGCTGGACGAAGGTCTCCCCAAGTTTCCTCCACAACGGTCTGTCTTGTGCCAGTCTCCTCCATGTCACTCCCGCATATTTACGAATTTCATCCACCCATCTCCCATGTGGTCTTTTTCTGGGTCTTTTCCTGTCCCTTGGAATCCAATCTAAAATTTCGGCTGTCCATCTATGGTCTGTCCTTCTGGCAGTATGTCCAGCCCATTGCCATTTCAGTGATTTAACTCTGATCATGATGTCTTCTACTCTCGTCATTTTTCGGATCCACGAGTTCCTCTTCTTATCTCTCCTGGTTATACCAAGCATGCACCTCTCCATGCTTCTTTGAGTTGTCTGCAGCCTTTGTATGTCTCTTTTAGTTAAGGTCCACGTCTCTGCACCATACGTAAGCACTGGAAGGATGCATTGATCAAACACTTTTCTTTTAAGACATAATGGCATATTGCTCTTGAAAATTATGCTGTTTCTTCCAAAAGCTCTCCAGGCAAGTTTTGTACGCCGATTAATTTCTTCATCAATGTGACCCTCACTTGATATCTGCTGTCCAAGATAAACATACGTATCTGTTATCTCCAGTTTTTCTCCATCAATCGATAAATCTTCATTTCTTGTAAAAGCATTGAACATCACTTTTGTCTTCTGAAAGTTCATTTTTAATCCCACTTCTTTAGTCTTGTCAGCAAGTTCCTGGATCATACTCTGCAGCTCTGATGGGGTAGTTGCAAAAATGACTACGTCATCAGCAAAACGAAGGTGGGTTAGATAATCTCCATTAATCTTTATCCCTTTGTTTTCCCAGTTCAGTGATTGAAAGACATTTTCCAATGTGGCATTAAAGAGCTTCGGAGATATGGTGTCACCTTGTCTCACTCCCTTTCCAATTTTTATGTGTTGTATTTTCAAACAGCCGAATCTTTGCACTTGCATTTTCATAGATGTTATTAATAATATTAATGTATGCATCTTCAATACCGCAGGATTTCAGAGCCGTGGTAACTGCTGATGGTTTCACCGAATCAAAGGCTTTTTCATAATCGATAAAAGCCATGCACAATGGAAGTTCATATTCCCTTGCTCTTTCAATTAGTTCTCTCAGTACGTGGATATGATCTATTGTGCTGTAGCCACTCCTGAATCCAGCTTGTTCTCTCGGTTGAGCCATGTCCAGTGTTACCTTCAAGCGGTGAGAAAGAACTTTAGTGAAGATTTTATAAACCACTGATAGGAGGCTGATAGGTCTGTAGTTCCTGAGATCCTCAATGTCACCTTTTTATGTAGCAGGATCATTGTAGCATTGTTCCAATCCTCAGGAATCTTCCCTTCATTAAGGCATCGAGTGAAAATTTGGGCGAGTACTGTTTCAATTTCTCCACTTGCTTCTTGTATGATGTCTATAGTAATTCCATCTTCTCCTGGAGAATGACTCTACAACTTAAATCTTGTCCCTAAGTCTCCGGCAGCTGGAATGTACCTGGCCAAGGCAGCGGCCAGTGCGACATGAAGGCAGAGGGTGCTAAGAATCCCCGGAGGACCGGACTAGGCTGCCATTTGATGCTGACCTTGGCTACCTATAACGGACGCTCCCTATCTTCTGATTCAAGGCTCCTTGAATTGGAAGAGGAACTACAAAGGATCAAGTGGGACATCGTGGGGCTAAGTGAGGTAAGGAGAAAAGGAGAAGATCTCATTGAACTGAAAAGTGGACATCTCTTCTATTATCGTGGGACAATACTGGCAGAACTAGTGGTGTTGGATTTATAATAAACAAGAAACTGAAGGATAAAGTGGTAGAAGTTGAAAGTTCCTCTGACAGAGCTGCACGACTCATTATCCAACTCTCGAGAAGATACCAGGCTCAGATTATTCAAACTTATGCACCCACCACAAGTCATCCTGAAGAAGAAATTGAAGAATTTTATGAGGAAATTCGTCATCTAAATAATAAAGGTAAGCAGCACTTGAAGATAATTATGGGAGATTTCAATGCAAAAATAGGGCACCGGCAACAGAATGAAACTTCAGTAGGTAAATTCGGTCATGGCAACAGAAACCAGCGTGGAAATACTCTCGTTGAGTTTGCAGAGGCTGAAGGATTTTTCATCTTGAACTCCTTTTTCAAGAAAAAGCCACACAGGAAATGGACATGGAGACATCCAATTGGGACGACAAGTGAAATTGATTTTATTATGTGTAACAAAAAATTCATCATCGAAGACTGCAGTGTGCTGAACAAGTTCAACACAGGTAGTGACCATAGATTGGTGAGATGTAAGATGCACCTCAACACTAAACTGGAACGTGGCAAGCTCATAAGACAAACAAAATGTATTGACATAACCAACCTTAAAAAACACCATAATACTTTCAAGTTGGAACTGAAGAACAGATTCTCTGCTTTAGAAGGCCTAACATCAGAAGAAGTGGATATTTCGGAAGTTAACAGAAAAGTAACCAAAGCTCTTATGGAAACAGCAACAAAATTAGCTGGGTCTAAGAACAAGTTGCATGTGAACAAATTATCAGGAAAAACCAAAATGTTGATGCAAAAAAGAAGAGAGATGAGGACAACTAAAGAAGATGTGATGATATATATATATATATATATATATATAAATCTGGATTCACAATTCCTGGGGGAAAATGAAGCTCTGGATTCTTCAGAAGAATCAAAGAAACTCAGTAAAAAAATAATTAAGAAGTACTCTTGCTGAAAATAATTGTCCTTCAACAATGATAGAATTTTTTTAACAAAAATTGAAGTTATAAAATCATAATCAATCAAACAATAACATCGAACTTACCAGAAAGGTCACCTACCATAAAGGTTTATTCGAAAAAATTCAGAGGATTAGCTTAAAATTCCATGTTCAATTTGCTCTGAACCTAAACAATAAAATTAAAAATTATTCCCTCCCATTAAACAAAGAGAAAAAAATGTCCCACTACAAGAAGGAGTGGTCTAAAGTGTAAACTGCAGTTGTTGTAACACATATGCAGGAGAAACTGGAAGACAACTTTGAACCCATGTAGCAGAATATAAATCAGCTATAAGGAACACTTCCAACAAGACAGACCTTGACAGACACATACAAAGCACTGGACATTTGATTAACTGAGACTCTTTAAAAATTCTTTCACATCAACAGCACTTCATAAAAACGGAAATGAGAAGAAAGTCTACAAATTCAAAGAAGAGGCGACATGATTAATTAAGACAAAGGCTGGGTATTACCAATTGAGTGGCAGCACCCACTATCTTGAGTCAATCCCAATGATGGGTTGGTGCGCAACCCAAAAATTTTACAACAAAGAAAATTTGTCATCCAAGCAACAGAAAACTCAAAAACACTGATAGAAAATATAAGTTACTTTATCACAACAGTTTTACATAAAAAAACAAAGAAACAATAAGACATCCAATTACAAGAATGGGTAATCTTAGCATACACCGCATCTGTAGACTAAGGTCTATATGGAAGAACATAAGGCAGCTATTAGAAATACTGCTAACAAGGCAGCATTAGATAGACATATACAAGAAAGTGGACATTCCACATAAATCAGGACTTAATAAAAATAATCACTCACCAGTCACACTCAATAAAGAGGAAACTTACAGATGGGATGGAAATAGCGAGAAGTATCATGCTAAACAATAATTGCTGCTGAACACTCCCGACCGAATGGCTACAACTACTCCAGTGATGTAGTCCTGATGATGAACTGTGTTCTTCTGTAGTTTGTAAAATTGACCATAAAACATAAACAAATTACTTCTATAAAACTCATCATTCTTTCACCGTACAATAAATAAGAGAGGTGCCATGATGCCATGAATTGCTAGAAATATGGGGTTTTCATGGAAATACAGGATTTTTCCTTGTCACTCCCATACACTTTCAAATGTCATCCACCCATCTCCCACGCAGTCTTCTTTTGGGTCTTTGAGCATTTTTGAACAGTAAACCTACACATATTGAGGCTTGGCAGATGTTGCCCCTCCTGGCTGTGACAGCCCATTGCCATTTGAGGATCTTTACTTTGATCATATGATCAACTTTTGTCATTTCCCTAATTCATGTTTTCCTCTTCCCGTCTTTTCTGATCAAGCATGCACATCTCCATGCGTCTTGCAGTTGTTTGAAGCCTCTGCATATAATTTTAAAATAAAGTCTATGTCTCTTATTGAAGTTCATGTGTCTCATGTCTCAGTAAGAACTATACCATTAGCATACACAAATTGTACATACATTCTTGTGAATAAGTAAGATAATTTTTTCATCAATGTGACAACCCCCGCTTTGGCAGTAGATATCAAGTGAGGGTTACATCGATGCAGAAATTAATTGGCGTATAAAGCTTGGTTGAAGAGCTTTTGGAAGAAACAGTACAATTTTTAACAGCAATATGCTGTTATGCCTTTAAAGAAAAGTGTTTAATCAATGCGTCCCTCCAGTGCTTACTTATGGAACAGAGAGGTGAACCTTAACTAATTAAGACATACAAAGACTGTAAACAACTGCAAGAAGCATGGAGAGATGCATACTTGGCGTAATCAGGAAAGATAAGAACAGGAACTAGTAGATAAGGAAAATGACTAGAGTGGAAGACATCATGATCAGAGTAAAATCCCTGAAATGGCAATGGGAGAATAATGGTCCACTGATGGACAACTAAAATTCTAGACTGGATTCCAAGGGTCACAAAAGGAGACCACGTGGGAGATGGATGGAGGAAATTCGAAAGTATGCGAGAGTAATGGGGGGGGGGGAGACTGGCCCAAGATAGACCATGGTGGAAGAAACTTGGGGAGACCTTCATCCAGCAGTGGATTGATAATGGTCGCCAATGATGATATGTACACTATTGTGAATAAGTAAGATACATTTTTATTAATATATCCATCAATATTTAATATATGACTGTAAGATGTACAGAAAAAAAAATCATTACGAAAACTAGAACTAAGTGCAGAAAAACAATTGATCCAAACAAAAAAATTTATAAAAACATGGGCAGCAAGAATTTGTTTTTAGTTTAGCCATAGTTGGAATAAGGTATTTTAAAAGAACATCATTTGTTTTCTTTATCAAACAAAACAATTCTAGTGGTGGTGGGGGAGTCTGAGCTCTCCCCACATGTGCACCAATGACTCCTGGATTAAATCCAACCCTTCTTATCATTTAAGGCAGTTCTTCTTCACTCTATTGCTACACCTTCTGTTATTTTTCTTTCAAAAAAGCACCATTGGTATGTCACTATTTCCAAAGTTTGGACAGACAGGTACAAAATGTAGGACATAAAGTGGGCTCTGTGGAAGTACTGGCATACCAATGACACTTTTAAAAAAGTAAAACAGCAGACAGTCTAGAAAAAGAGAGATGATAAAAACTGTTAAATGATCAGAAGGGTTGGATTTTATCCAAGAAATGGCAACATCCCAGAGTCTTGATGATGAGTTGGCTCACTGCTCAAAAATTTGACAAGTGAAAAATCCTGTACGTCTATAAAAACACCATATTCACTTAAAATTTACAGTGTAATAACTTTTGCATATTTTAACAAAGTACAACTACAAGCGTCAGCTACAGAAAATAATACAAAAGTGAAGATTTCTCTGTATTATTTTCTATTAAAGTTAAATCCTGTGGGTTTAAATAATCACCTGGGTTCAACTACTATGTACTCTATACGTATATCTCTCATTACCAAGACAGAGATGCCGACCTTCAAAATCTGCAAATCGAGAGATTTTTACAGCTCATAAAATCACACGAGCACTATTTTTTATTGCCATTTTTCAGACGTAGGAACAATTTTCCAGAAGTAGTATCATTGGTCCACTAAAAGTTCTGGAGAAAATTAAAAACGGCACGAAAATCAACACCCCGTCCCCCTACTGAAATTCGTTTTCTGGTACGTCGATTCTGCAAGACAATGAAAACATAAAATGGCCTGCATAATGTTGTTTTTTACGAGTAAAATAGCAGCCAACTGTTTTTCGTTTTTCCTTTAGGTTGTGCACGAAGGTGAAGATGACAAAAAGCATTGTACTAACATTGCGTTTTGTTATAAAGCAAGGCCAACTGTAACTACTCCCTTTTGTCGTTAAGGGAATTCACCACAATTCAACTGTTTATCATCATTTAGAATGCGCACGGCTTTGTTGAGGTGAGGGGTAGAAAGACTGAACTGCAAGGAAAACGCAGGGCAGTTCCCATCTGTCAATCAATTACCGACCCTCCCTGGCATTCTAGTGCCAGAGCAGGTGAGCTCTTTGCTGAAGGTGCGGTATGATAATCGGACTGGGAGAAATATTTTAAAGCAAATTTTTTCCGACCCATTTTGAACAATGGGTCAGAAGCCAGTGCTTAGACCACTGCAGCTTTCTTTTCACAGATAGGTGAGGAAAAGTACGAAACTGATGACTGTAATGCCGCCTTGCATCGACGCAGAAAGAAAAAGATTTCACAGGTGGTTTAAAATCATGGTGGTTGATAGAATTTTGACCATCCTAATGGCTAATTCTTGGTGAAAATCAGGAGAATTTGACATTCATCCGGAGGGCGGGAGGAAGGGCTGAAAATCCGCAGTCTGCTGCCTAAATCCGGAGAGTTGGCACGTCTGCCAATAAAAATGCTTTTCTCTAATAATCCTTATTTGATCAAAAAAAATAAATAAATAAATAAATAAAAACTTTTAGCTGAAAACCCAAAATTTCATCAAAATGTGGAAATCCATGTGTAGAGAGCTCAGAGGGGTATCCTCAGGGCCAGACCCTCCTGGGGGGGGGGGATTAAGAATTTAAAGCGATATATATATATATTTTTTTTTCATTTTTTGACTTTTAAAGGTTTTGGACTTTATTTCAACTTGAAGTATTTTTTCTGGGAGGCTTTACGTATATATTACAAAAAGTTCACATACACAGGCAAATACATCTAATTCACATATATATATTTCATTTTGCAATTTGTACTTAAACAGTAACTTATGAGGAACTGGACACATTTTTGTGCTTTGATATCAAACAAAAGATGGTAAGTAGCTTCTTTTTCTTTTTTTTTTTTTGATTGGAGGTTTAACGACCACCATGAGCAACTCAGTGGGCTATAAGCAGTTGCCCGTCCCTAATTTAGGGTCACTGGTTCCAGGGAAGGGAGAGAGCCAGTGCCGTAAGACAAACACAACATCCATGCCTCACCGGGATTCGAACCTGGACCCCTTTCGGACGAATGATCAGAGGCCATCGCTTAGATCACTGCGCCACCAGGGCGGCCGGTCAGTAGCTTCAGGGGCATAATACTTCAGAGGGGGCTTAAACCCCACCAATCACACACACATATTTGAAGCTCTCCCAGCCAACAACCTTACCATAATTTTCAAATGTTTTTTTTAAGTTAAAATATAAATTTCTATACCTTTACTATAGTAGTTCGGAACATTATCATTTATTTTACATCACTGATAAATCATCATGAAATAAATACAAAGAAGTCGATAACTAATTTACATTTGACTATGCTACCACAGGATGTAGAAGCACATAATGAAGATTATTTTAAATCATTGATCAATCATCATGAATTAAATAAAGTCAATGACTAATTTACATTTGAACATTATATGCTACCAAAGGTTGCATAAGGAAACACCTCTTGCTTAAGCACACACCCTGAGGATCACCATGCATGTAATGTGGTTTGATTTTTTTTTTTTACTTTTTAGCCATAGGTTATTTTCAACAGTTGGTAACACTTTATGTATCTGGTGGACATGGACATTGGACACTCAGAGATTAGGGGTTCTTGTACGCTGAATTTGTTATCACAGGGCTAGTTTTCTTGTCCTGCAGCGGGTCTCTCTTTTTATTGCTCTTAGGATCCTCTGTCTCTATTGTCTAGCATCCCACAGTATCGCCACTCCAATAATATGCATGACCACCTAGCCAGCACAAAGAAAGTAAATAGGTTCCGATGTTAACTTTGACCCTTGTTTAAATTGAAAAAGCTAAAACTTTTACTTCCATTCCGTGTGCACATGAAATCTGTTTTGCTCATCCTAACAAAAGCCACACATAAAAATCCTCCTTGAGCAGAAGAAAGGTGAGCACACTACAAGAACTGCTCAATGTTCCTCACAGCACCTGGGGGTCATCTCAATATCAAAATCTCACCGAAGATAGAAAAAGATCTACATTTTTCTGAATATTAATTATAAATAATATTAATATATGTATAATGTCAATGCTACACTAAAAATTATTATACAAAAACTGAAGATCTCAGGGTTACATTGGCTGAAAGTGAAATTAAGTAAATTAATTTAATAATTTCCGATTTAAAATACAATTAAATTAAAAATGACAACAATTTTTAAATTCCGCAGTTTCTTTTTTTTTTTTTCCGAAGAAGGGGATGGGTTACCAGGTAGTGAAAACAAATAAGCCCTGTCCTCTCCAAAAATAGTTCTTATCTAGCGACGCTCTTGAGGAGCTTTGTCGCGCCACTGTCTAATACTCGTATATGTACCTGATATCGCAAAAATGGAAAGGGAAATATTTCCCTCATCTTTTGTAGCCCAGCATACATTTTGAAATTTGCGCCTATACAAATGTGAAGTGCAAAAGTGATAAAAACAAAAAAAAAAAAAATAGTGGACATCCTACTTCCCGAAGAAATCTATTTTAACAGATTACATCCTAATTCTCTGACATACACGAACTCTTCAGCATCATTTCATCTTTCCCATTGTACAGCTAGTTTCCATGGAAACGAGTTCCAAGATGCATGTAGTTTTTTAAATGATTCCACGTGAGTCTTGTGAAATATAGCACATTTATCTTCCAATATACATTGATATTTCGTCAATGCACATATAAATGAAATCTACTCACAAGTACGGATTGGTTATCTTCAAATGATTGATATCTGCTACGAAATCCCATACAGCACGTGGAAGCCAATTTTTAACGAGAACTACATGCTTCCTTTCGTTATGAGCTGCTGGTCTAATGGCTATGAACCAAATACCAATCATAGCTAATAAAGGAATCACATACTTTTTTATCTTACGTCCGGTAGTGGACCGCATGTTTTAGTCAACAAATACCCGTAAATAGTACGTTAAATGGGCTACCAATCGTAACGGAACTGGAGGACAACTGGTAGGAGTGACCGGAAACGTGCATTTTTAATTTTCAAAGAAATTTGATGCATTGCGTACATACGATTTATTTCGAGATTAACGTTACGCACTTGAATTCACATCAAATAATTTGGTGTAAACGTAGCAATTGAGTCCACGAGGCTGAACCCAGTAATTGTCCTTCGATTGACGTCATTGCCCGTGGGCGTGGCATGTCCCAGTATGAGGAGGATGCACCAAAAAGAGGTTGAGTTGGGACAACACATAGCACATATGGCTGTTGGCACATCGCTGTTTTTGTCGTGGTGAGTTTGTTGGTGAGGATCTGAATGCTGAACATTTCATCTCTTCAGAGCCGGGAACTCTATTAGCATTTGAAGATGGAAGATAAATTTATTCCCATGCTGTTGGTGACAGCAAATGTGGGCTCGATCTTCGAAGATGTAAGTACTCCTTGGCATTTTTGCGATAAGGATTTAAATAGCTCCTTGCTTGCACTTGGATTATAATCAACAGCGGAATATTTACATGGAGTTATGTTTTAAAATTAAATCTTCATGTGCATATACATCAGTTATTATAGCGTAATTTTTTCGGGAGGCAACTGCATTTGTGCGAACGTCTTTTCGACGAAGTAAACATTGATCAATAAATTGTGATCACCTGTTTTCTGTTGCAGTTTTGAAGTTCGCTTCTGGAGTTAAAGGTCAATTTTTAAAGTTTTTTTTCTTCAATTTTCTGCAAGCTTTTTTCCAATTAATGCGCTCATTATAAAGAAGGAAAACTTGCCAGAAATGGTCTACACTTAGATTGCGTGCTAAATTATTCCAAGTGCTTTTCATGTACCTTAATAGCAATTTTAGTGTTCTGATTGCTTGTTTTTTAATTTTCATTTGCATGTTTCTTTTTTTTTCTGCCAGTCGGAATATACTGACAATTTTTTTAATTTTATCTCTTGATGTTTCAAAGTGCAAGCCAGCTATTTGTGCATTATTTGCATCCACTGCTTATCACTCCCAGTTTTCAGTTGTCAGATACTGCTTGAAATGTAAAAATAAAT
The DNA here is from genome assembly GCA_039090855.1 of Macrothele yani. Classification (NCBI taxonomy): domain Eukaryota; kingdom Metazoa; phylum Arthropoda; class Arachnida; order Araneae; family Macrothelidae; genus Macrothele; species Macrothele yani. The sequence continues at coordinate 127,861,535 of CM076989.1, read as the reverse complement.
TGCAGAAAGATTTCACTGGTAGATTGCTTCTTACTGATCTGTTCCTAGGTATTATAAATCTAGTAGCCTAGAGATTGAGGAGATAACTTCTCATTTAGAAAGTTAGTGTTTGAGGTTTGGAGAAGTTGGTGGTGCAGTATTTGTTCTTTGGTTCTGGTTCACTCTGTACCTTGGAACCACAGTTCTTTGTTAGCCTTAAAACATGAGCATGGGTTGCGGAAGGTAGGTGACATGGGGGTCTGAACCCCCTTGGAATTTCGTGGTCCTCTTCAGTGGTGATGTTTCTACAAAAGATTTCTGGTACACATATGAATTTTTTAGGAAGATTTCCTGGAGACCACCACCATGCTTTACAGTTTCCTGGAAAATGCTTCAAATACAATTAAAAAATTGATTATGCATAAATGAATTGAACAGTTAATTCAGCATTTTTTTTTCTCTTTAAGAAAGATCATTAAAGAATTCTTTAAATTACTTAGAAGCTGTAACCAGGGCACTCTTTTTCTCCTTACCTCCCTGTTTGTGTTTTCTTTTCATTTTTTTTTTCCAAGTCTGAATGTGTCCTACTCAAGATCAGAAAACCCAGTGCATCTACCAAATAAATAACTGAACAAGAAATAACTCGAACACAAATTAAGCGATACTTCTGCTTGTTGTACACAGGCCTTTCTTGAAGTTTTGTCGCACAGAAAATACATGAGACTTTGTGTGTATTTTTTGCAGCGAGAATAACTGTAGTCGAAGTAAGAAAGAGGGACTCCGTGATCAGGAAAATGATGAGTTGATGACATCATGATCAAAGTGAAGACTCTCAAGTAAGAATGAGCAGGACATGTTGCTAGAACTTACCACTGTTGAATAACTGAATTTTAGATTGGATACCAAGGGGCAGGAAAGGACCCAGAAGGATACTGTGTGGGAGATGGGTGGATGAAATTTGAAAGAATACTGAAGTGGCATGCTCGAGATAGAAAGCTGTGGAAGGCACTTGAAGAGACCATCCAGTAGTCAATTGATGATATGTACAATTCATGATATGTACAATTGATGATATGTTGTCAATTGATGATATGTATATATGCAACAGGTTTTTTTTTTCTATCTCTGGGTCACTTTTTTTTCATTGTTTTAGCTTTAAAAAAGTTGGACCCCCTCTGAAATTATTAGGTTTCGCCAACCTTACCCATGGGTATCAGAAAGAAGACGGGCTGTTCTCCACTGCTCCTGGTGGATGGGAAAAGATGATTACATGCATCTAGTCATTGTGCATGTGCCTTCATGAAACCTTAGAAAAACCATGGCCAGAATAACAAATGCTAACAGGCTTTGCTCTTTCTAACCTTGTACTTTAGTGTAGCAATCCGGTAAATTCTACACAAGCTGTTTGTTTTGGACATGTGTCCTACTGGCTCAGCATGAAAGTCACCTTAATTTATTTTGTTGTTGTTTTATTGATAAACCTGTCACATGAGCACTATAGAGCAAAAATTCATGTGTGCATAAATTTGAGAATTTGTGAGCTCTGAGGTTCAACATGCCATTGCTCAAAGAGAAATAGGGCACTTCTGGTTTTTCTTAGACATTCTGGGTTTCAGTGCTCCAACATTTCTCTTGGTGCATAAAATTCCAATATCCACAACTCCCAACACTGACCAGTCTGTCACAGTGATGTATTTAGGAATCTTTTTGGGGGTGCTTAGCCCCCCCCCCCCCAAACATCTATGAATGTCCCACTCCCTAGGTTTTTGGGCGATCTCCCCTTATAATTAGTCTAATTGTTTTTGTTTATAGCTGAATATTTGGAGAAATCAATTAAAAGAAAAAACTTAAGAAAATGATGGAAAATATTATAATAAAAATAATAAACATTCACTGGACTTCAATCTGGAATTTCTATTATATTCAATAAAATGCTAAACAGTCCTCACTTAAGGGGCAATTTTTCAAGCACTGACAACTCGGACTACTTCTGCAATAAAAACCTAATTCCACAGAGTATAGATGTTTGCATTGCAATACATGATCATATTTTGGAAGCTGGCATTCAGCATTATTTCTGTCTTCTGGATGCCAACTTTCCATGTATACGGTAAAGCCTCAGTGCAGCTAACATGATGTTAGTGCTCCTCATACTACAAAATATTTGATACCTAATTTTTAACAATAGCAAATTATTACAAATTGTTCCCATAAAAAGTTTTTTTTTAACCTGGTGGTGGATGATTTTTTTTTTGCTATGTGACAAAAAAAAAAAAAAAAAAGAAAAATATTGAGGCACCTAAAAAAAACTAATCCAAACAATTAGTTTTTTTTTCTACTATTATGTGCTAATCACTGTATTGATTACTTAATAATCAGAAACACGCTTGTAGCAAGGGCGAGGACATTTTTACCACTCCTAATGTCGGGGGGGTCTCCAGCACAGCATTAACTTACTAGCATCCTCAATACTTTACATCACATCATTGTGAAATCAGTGGTGTGTTACTGAATTCAAGCAAAGGTGTAACATTTTTAGTCACTTGTACAGTATGTGTAGATTCCCTGGAATTTACATTACTTTATATACGAGCATAAGGAAATTTTCATATTCTATTTAAAATTTTTACATGTATATTAATGTATATATAAATAACAAAATTGTGATTATATGTATATAATCAGTCAATAAACAAGCCCCCCGCCCGCTCTGGTAAAATCTCTCTGAATACAACGCTAGTATATCATCAGATCACTAACACCAGAACGCAGTGGCACAACAGTAACAAACACAGTGTCAAGCAAATTATGTGTGTTTTCAGTATTACTCAGTAATCATCAAAACCGAGGGTACAGAAAAGTGTACATAATCTGCTTTTTATTTATGAGCACGTTGTACGAGAATTCACTGCCAAACTCTACTATAGTGTGTAATGTATTCACATATGATGTAATTGAAAATGAGTGAAATGTGGGCATAGGCACTAACTATGAATAGGGAAGAGCAAGGCAAATATTTCCTCCTTCTGCATTTTTTCTGAAAAAGCATTGTCCACCCAATAGTTTTCATCCTGTTTAATTAAATGCTTTTTTTTTCTTTGATCTTGGTATATGTCATTTTCAGAAAAAAATGTGAACTGAGATATCTTAAAAAAAAAAAAGTTTTCCTACACTGTTATGGCTATCACGTGTTGTCGTGGAATGTTTAGTGTTTAAAACAATTATGAAAAAGTAAAATAAATAAATAAAAAGTACACAGAATTTATCTTTTGCATCTTTATCATTTTTTTTAGTAATTCTATTTTTGCACTTTCAATTCTTTGTTTAATCAAGCTTGCCGAGATGTACTGTATTTTCTATAAGTACTTAAAAAAAGAAGTATAATGAAAATAAAATCTTTCAAGTGTTTTATGAATTTTTGTTTTTTAAAATATTAATATTTAGTAGGAATATTTGCTTTTTATTGTTTATTCGCTTATGAGAAATGATAACTGCATTTTCAATTATTAAAATGTGTAATTTTGAATCTCGTAGTTCAACTTTTTTACATTTCTAAATTTTTTCTTGAAATTAACTCATTGTGAATATCATGCTGAGCATACTAAATTACGTGCTTTATATATCTTATTTAATAGCAAACTCATCTTACTATCATATCTTCTGTTATACACGTTTATTATACTATCAGATTCAAAGGCGAGCACCTCGAAAGAATTATTTAATATGTAACATGCCCTTGTTGGTTCTATTAACATGATATCTTAAAAGGAGCAACGGTAATACACAGTTTAATCCATTATATAAGTACTTACTATTGTTATAGCTGGTTATTTACTTCCTCTGTTCTTTATGTCCACTTCCTATTCATGCCTGTAGGTTTCTTGTTATTTCATGCTCTTGAATGTAATTTTATTCAAAAGCATGAAATATTAATTTTCTCATGCTTTTGAATGTAATTACATTCAAAAGCATTTGAATGTAATTACATGATTACATTCAAAAGCATTTTAAATGTAATATAAAAGCATCTGAATGTAATTACACAATTACATTCAAAAGCATGAAAAAAAATGAATATTTCATGCTTTCTTTTGAATGTAAATTTTCTTGTTATTTCATGCTTTTGAATGTAAATTTTCTCGTCATTTTACGCTTTTGAATTTAATATCATTCAAAAGCATGAAATAATAAGAAACCTACAGGCAAGAATGAATAGGAAGTAGACATAAGGAATAGAGGAAGTAAATAACTAGCTATAACAATAGTAAGTATTTATATAATGGATTAAACTGTGCATTACCAATTGCTCCTTTTAAGATATCATGTCAAAAGTTCCAATAAGGTCATGTTACATATTAAACAATTCTTTCTTTTGAGGAGCTCGCCTTTGAATCTGATAGTATAATAAACATGTATAACAGAAGATATGATAGTAAGGTGATTTTGCTATTAAATAAAGTTTCTAAATTTTGTTATCCTTCTGGCATATGAGAAGAAATCATGCCTTCCTTTCATCTCTTTGGCTCTTCTCCAATTGTTTGGTGAAGTCATCATCCCCTGAACATGGGCATAATGAGATATTTTCTATATTGGATGGCAGTTGAAGATAACTTAGTAATCTGTTCTTGGGGATATTGCCATCAACTATTATCAGTATACTGCTTGATAAGTCTCTCTAAATTGACAATTGTGTTTTGAGCAGTTTTTCCTTACATTTGGTGTATTTTAGTATTTCACCTGCTCATATCGGATGTGTTCATCTGCTAAATCTTTCTAATTTGTCTATCTCTGCTACGTATCATTGCTGTCCTATTGTCTTTTCTGAATAACACAGATAAACATAGAAAATGGACAAGAACTACAATTTGAAGTTGGAAATGTTGCCAGATTTTAGAAGAGAGATCCAAGAAGAAATTGACACCACAAAGAAAATTGCTGAAACCCATCAGTTCCCACCTTCTAGAATTGAAAAATTTCTTCAAAATTCCCATTTGAAAAATCTGTCTGCTCTCTCACCAATACAAATGGAAAAACCACCATTCATTGGTCCCATCCATTTTCATGGATCCTTCTCCTATAAGATGTGTAAATTTTTCAAAACTATGGGCTACACTCTCACAGAGAAACCAAACCCTTCTGCAATAACGTGCCTGCAGGAGTTTATGCTATTCCCATTTCAACTTCCTCTGGTTCCTCAGTGTGTATGGGAAGCACATACTGAAGCATCAATACAAGACTTGGTGAACACAAAAATATGTTTCCAATGGCTTTCCAAAGACAGCTTTACCTACACTAACCCTTGAAGACACCTCTGCAGTTCCCATTTGGAAAGAAACTAAAAAAGGTGCAACATTCATCAACAAAGCATCTCTGCATTTCCAAGAAAGCATTGAAATTTTGTTCACCAAAAGCTGCAATTCAGAGACCCCACACCAAATCCCATTTATTTGGATCTCTCTTCTAAAATCTGGCAACATTTCCAACACCCCAACTTCAAATTGTAGTTCTGGCAACCAGCTCATCCAGTCAATCGTGGGTGATCAAGGTCGTAGGACGACCGAAAACTACCACTAAACGAACCTTTTACCATACGTGACTCTGTGTGTTCTCACTCGTTTTCTATGTTTATGTGTTATTGTCATGTGAAGCCTGAGTTTTAAACCAAGAATAACATAGAATTAAGTGAGCACACACACAGTTGTGCATGGTAATAAAATTCATTAGCAGAAGAGTTCGAATGTTCCATTGATCACACATGATCAACTGAATTAGAGGACTGGTGGCCAGAACTACAACTAGGGTTCGCACAGAACCTGGAATGTCCTGGCAACTGAAAATTTTAATTTCCAGGCCTGGAAATTCTTGAAAACATTAGTTTTGCTGTTATGGAGTCTTGGAAAATTGTATTTTTTGTGTGTGAAGTCCTTGAAATCGAGAGCCTTTATTTTAAAATGTGGATGTTTTTTTTCTGGTTTGATTTTTCTGTAAAACTCAATAGGGAACTCCTACCATCATGCGTTGTAAACTGGGTGATAGTAGGAGCCCGGGCTGTCCTGCCAGAATTCCCGCATGTGCCACAATGCAAATAGATCTTGAAAAGGGGACAGTGTGGCAAGCAATGGGCATGTACTCACTGGGGCTGGCTAAAAGAGAATGTTGGGACAAAATCAGTGATGTAGGAGAGAGAGGGTTGCTGTGCATTTAAACTACCACGTCTCCTTGCTGAAGCCAAAGCATTGAGCAGTGGCCATCTGGGCTCAGTAACCAATTGCTGCCCAGTGCACACTGTGTAATGTCCTGAGAAACACTTGTGGGCTACACTAGTCTTTTAGGTACTTCTGTCTTCACCTGAGCTCCCTTGTTTTTATTATTTGTTCATGTGTTCACCTGTTTATGTTTTCCATTGCATTGCACACATTTGTTACTTTGTTCACTTAACAGTGAGGTTGTGTTTTGTTGTTCGATCACTGTTTACAGATTATTTTATTCCTTCTTTCAAAGTATGGCTGGAAAATATGTATTCCAAGAAGTTTGGTTAAAGAATAGTTTTTCAGGTTGGCTGTTACCCAATACCATATCTAGAGCTCATTGCCAATTGTGCATGAAAAACTTTGACATTTTCAACATGGGTATATCTGGATTGAAAAGCCATATGATGTGGCCTAATAAATCCTGACATAACTATGTTTTTTTCTTTGTATAATATCCACTAAGTAAAATAAAGATGCAACAGTAATAATCTCACTGTCCAGCAAAAAAACAAAACAAAAAAAACTATCTCAATAGCTGTTTCACAGTTATTGAGATAGTTTTTCTTCCTATATCAATTATTTTAATAAATTAATGTATTTATTTTACATATGGTGATAAAAAATTGCAAATGTGGAAAATTATGTATATTAGTCTTGGAAAAGTCCTTAAATAGTCCTGCAAAAAGTTTTGGACCCTGCTGTACGAACCCTGTACAATGTGAATTAGAGGTGCAGGAACTGTTTCCAGATTTTAGTATAGAGATCCAATTAAATGGGATTCTCTGAGTTGCAGTTCTTGGTAAATAAAATTTAAGTGCTTTCTTGGGAACTAAGAGATGCTTTGTTAATAAAAAAGGCACCCTTTTTTGTTTCTTTCCAAAGGGGAACTGCAGAAGTGTCTTCAAGGGTTAGTGATGATAATACTGTTTATGGAAAACTATTTGACACATCTTGTTTGGTTCACGAAGTATTTTGTTTACACTTTGGTACATACTTCCAGTATATACTGAAAGTTCAAACGAGGTTAAAATAAGAATGGCATAAACTCCAGGGGTTTGACAGGATCTCTGTCTTTTAGCAGGCACTGTATTGCATAAGGATTAGGTCTGCCAGTGAGAGTATCCCATAGTTCTAAAGAGTTGACTTATAAGAAAAGGATCCATGGAAAGGGATTGAACTAATGAATGAGGGATTTTCTGGACTCTTGTGGAGTTTATACCATTCCTATTTCAACCTCCTCTGGACTCAGTATATATTGGAAGTACGTATTGAATATTCTTTTTTTTTTTTTTTAATTTATACTTATTTATTGGCAGGTCTTTTGTATGTACCAAAACACTGAAATAATTTTTTTAGTTTTCATGTTCTATCTACTGCCTCCACGTCATGAAGAATTATCTGTGTCTAATAAATATTAACAATTTTTATGACCAATGGTAGAAAACATTTTTTTTTTAAATCTCTCATTGTTGGCTCACCCTTTGAACTGTGTGTGAAATTTTTAGGTGCAACTAGCACAAATAAGGGAATCTGCTTAAGTAGAGGTAGAGTCATGACAAACAAATGTTACAAAGTGCTGGTGATCATGGATACATTTTGACAATCAAGTTTTGTATGCACATTCACACCCACTGACTAACATGGCCTTCCTTGTTTGCAGTGAATTTAGTTGCCAACTGGTCTGTTTACACCTTACATTTCATATGTCTAAAACCAGACTTTATTATAAATGTTATAAATAAAAGAGAGACTGGCTCAAGACAAACAGTTGTGGAGGAAACTTGGGAAGACCTTCATCAAGCAGTGGATTGATAATGGTTGACAATGATGATGATGAATGAAAAGATATAAGTAAAGTATCATCAATCTCACGATCCGATCCATGGCGTGACGACAGCTAAACACTGTGCTTATGTTAAGTGTGTAACTTAACTTAGGCATATGGTTGACAGCAGCCGGCAGGCAGTACTTTAATTTAAATCAGAATAGCCATCAGATAGTAAACAACCTTTTCAGCATAAGACAACAACTTGATCCTGTGTAACATATAGCTATAAGATTAAACATTAGAAAGAGGTAAAAAAAAAAAAACCTTTTCAAAAAGGAACCTACTAATAAATTCTTTAAAACTCAGGGTTGTTTTTTTTTTCTCATTCTGAATTTTATGTACAGATATCCAAATCTCTTGCTTTAGTATAGGCTTCTTTTGTGGCTGTCAGCTGGTTCCTGTTGCCAGAATGATAAATAAATCTTTTAATGATTAGAACAAAACAAGGAAGTAGAGAAACTCAAGGTTACAGTTGGAAGTGGGCAAACCTCGTTTATAGTACTTCATTAATTAATATTTATGGCATGCAGTCTCGTACTTTTAGGATCCTGTGACTTAGAAGCTGGTCGACACATAACTGTACTTTATCTGTTGGATCAGGAAATGTTTGTCAGCATGTTTGTGGACTTATCAGCCACTTTGAAATTCCAATGGCACAACACCATATGCTTGTACTCATTTACAAGGTTTCATGTGAGAAAAGATTTAAGAGATGTTGTTTATCTCATTTCATTCCTACTTGTGAAAATGGGTCTGAAAATAGGAAATCTAATTCATCTTAATTAATTCATGTATGAAATATGTGGACGTTTTGGTTATGTTCTCGAAGTTGTTTCAAACTGAAAATAAGTGCTATTCAGAATCCAAATTTATTACCAAAAGTGGATTATTTTGTAGGGTGCCAATAATGAAGAAAATTTCACACATGATTTATTACGTATTATATTTTAGGAATAGTCAGATTTGTAAGATCTTTCGGCTGCAGCATCAGCCTTGTTCACACTAAAAGCAAGCACTCACATGGTTGACATCGTGTTGACATTGAAATTCTCCTCGATAAAAACTCTTGCAATTCAGGTGCACCCTTCAACATTCTGATAATTTGGGAATCTCCGCTGGCAGCAGTTAAAGAAACAATGTCAACCATGTGAGTGCTTGCTTTTAATGTGAACAAGGCTGATGCTGCAGCCAAAAGATCTTACAAATCTGACTATTCCTAAAGTTTGGTACATAATTAATCCTGCATGAAATTTTCTTCATCATTGGTTTCTTCACATTATGTGAAATAGCCTTTCTACCGATTTCTAGGGTGCTTTGGGCATTTTAATAAGTGGTGTGTGACGAAAGTTATGAGTAGACATGCAAAAAAAAAAAAAAAAAAAAAAAAGGAAAGAAATGAGTACGGAGTTTTAAACAGTGACATGCAGGCCAACAAAACAGCTTTTTGAGTTCTTTGAATAAAGCTTAAAGCTCATGGTGAGAATTGGCTTCCTAGTTTCTTCATTTTCCTAGTAAGAATTCCCATAATAGAAGCAAAAACTTCTATTATGGGAATTCTTACTGGGAAATTTTTTATTTTAATTGCAAATTTTCTGAGAAAACTCTTCTACTTCTTCAGGCTGCCTTTTGTTGTCACTTTTTTCCCATCAAAAAATGACAACAAAAAACAACCTGAAGAAGGAGAAGAGTTTTCTCCGAAATTTTGCAATTAAAATAAAAAAATTCGTAGTAAGAATTCCCATAATATAAGTTTTTGATTAGCTTTTTGAGTTTTAAAACACTACAAATCCTGTTTGGTAAATAGAAGCAGTAAAATATGTAATAAGTTTGTATGTTTTTACCTGCATACTTAACGACGATGTTAAACAACTCAGGTCTGAGGTTGGTCTTTTGTTCCCTACACATTTGGATTTTTCTGTAAAACTTGAGGAATCGGAAGACACAAAAATAATTTCGCATCATTCATTTCTTCTTTTTCCTGTTGCAGTTTGATTAAATGTCGTGAAGCATTATTGAGCTTCAAAAAGTCAAAGAATATACAAAAAAGTGGACTTCCGTTTTTCCAACTGTATCAGTAAACATCCCTCTGAATTCTAATAATTAATGACTTCATGGCTTCCTCTTATTACTTTCAGTATTATAAATATTTAATAGGAAATTTATCCTCAATCATTCCCGTTAAATATTTATAATACTGATCCCTCTGAAATTACGTACAAGACCATAAATCCTAGACAAAGTCACCATCGAAAGAAAATCTGCTTTCCATTGGTTTATGCAATATGCTCTTTCGCATGTGGGCGAGTTTTAGAGCTGCAGTTAACACAGGCCCATCGTACATGGGAATACACACAGGGAACAGGGGGAAAGGATCTAATTGGTTGAGGTTCAAAAAGTAAATGCAGCTAGAGACTTCACATCCACAGTGATTTCTACGTTGATGTCAGTTCCGAAGATTGGCACAATCTCATGACTACGAGCGTGATAATGCGAAATCGGTTTTTCACGCTTATCAAACAAGACAGAGACCCTGTATGCAAGATGGACAAGCATGCTGTGTACAGTATTCCGCTTAAAGACTGCAGCAACACAAATGAGGACTTGATATACGTCGGATCAACTTCATGAACTATGAAAACGAGGATACTTGAATATTATGATCCATCCAATTCCACCTCACTATCCCGTCTGGTCAATAATGGCATGCACTATCCATACTGGGCACAAAGCAAGATCTTAGCAACCCTGAATACAAGAAGATCTCTATTGTACGCTGAAAGTTTGCTTATCCACTCTAGCAAATCCAAATGCTGCAATGAAGAGCCTCCGATTTGTATCCATCCAACATGGCTGTCACTGATTGAGAAGTAATAGCATCCTCAATTTAACCAAAAGCTATGTTCAAAATATGACCAATTTTCAAAATATGTCCATTGTAAACTATGACAAATTGTTCAAATCTCAATTTAACCAAGAACTGTATTAAAAAATATGACCTAAATATAATACAATCATTACATCTTTAATCATATGCCAAAAACGCTTATGCTGTGCATCTCCTCTAAATTTCACATGCAGATGTGTGTATGTCACGCCTAACTATTTGTTAATATCTCACGCCATTAGCGTTTAATTCTTTGTTTATGTTTTTAAATTACGGTGTTTTGTTCCTGTTCCAATAATTTTCTCCTCGATGTAAGATGTACCTGATGATGAAATGCTCTGCATTTTCGAAAGATCTTGTACGACATATATTTGCACTTAGTATTAAATTATTTCTTACAACTGAGTACAGATGTGTTCAATCCTTCTGATCATCGTGTAAAGATGGCTTGTTTATCTGCACTGATTAGCACTGTTTATTTAAAAATACCTGAAAATAGCTGAATTTTATTTTAAATAAAAATCTTCTGAAACCAGATACATAGTTTACATTTTTTCGTAAAAAAACTGAAAAAAAACTGCAGCACAAAGTTTTTCTTCGTGTAGTTCTTTTTTTCATAGAGCAAATTTGTGCCCATGTTTAGGGCATATATATAATGCATGCGTTGCATACAATGACCGCACACTACTGACTTTAGTTGTTTGCTAAATGACATCTCTTCCTTCCGCCTTTTATATGGTATCTTCAAGTGCTGTATATTAACAAGAGGTAACAGTACAGACTTGGAGGATTAAGGACATCTTGACAAGTGTACAAAGTAGCATTACTTTTTCTCTACACGTGGAATTCCATAATTTTGCAGAGGGTGAGATTATGTAGGTTTTTCTTTATTATTGTTGAATATTATACAACTGAACCCATATATATATTATATATATAATGAAGTTGAAAGGAGAGTAAAAAAACATTCAATAATATGCAAACTTCGTTATAGCTATTTTTGGGATATTACATTATGGCAGGTTAAAATCAGGCCTTCATAAACTATTCATCAATTAATTGAAGGTAAATAATACATGTTATTTGAAAACAATATAATAAACGAAACATTAAGCAATGTAAAAATTAAATTAACTGCCAAAAATTTGAAATTTCACCTGTTACATGTTACCAGTTCTCGATTGTTTAGTGACTATCATGATCGTTGCATTGTTTTAAATGTTTTTCGCCTTCTTCTGATGCAGTGGTTAAGATGTTTCTAGATGCAAAATAAACTCGTATGATTTTCTAAACAGAGGTTACATGATTGAAAAGTGGTGATTGAAGACTGCATTTGTCCAGGTGATGAATGTTTAACAAGCAGGGGGATGGAAAGGCTGTGAGCAAGAGGTAGTAAAATGGCGACTGAAACATTCTTGTCTTCATGTGAACTGACCTATCTGTAATGGGAACCAATGGGTGTTGTCAACAGCAGGTAATTCCTTGTTTTCCAATGAGAGAGGAAAGTTTAAAAACTAGGTGAATGCAACTTAGTTTGTTTGCTGATAACCCTGCTGAACTTCAATATGTGTGGCTTCTCCAAAAATTATTATTCATAATATTCTGTTGAAATAACAAGGGAGGATATTACAAAGTTAAAGGAATCTACAGCAAGTTCGCTATATATAACTTCAACTATATATTTTGTCTGTAGAAATGTTTAATTTTGTTAGTATAAGATTTTAGCAAATCCCTGCTAAGAATATTACAAAATTTTGATGCATTTTTGAAAGTACCATATGATTGCACACTCGAAACTGAGATATGCTGGCTCTTAAATGTTCAACCAAATATTTCACCAAAAACGTGCAGCTGAAAATCAATACTATACTAATAATAAGCTTACCTTCAGCAAACACAAAGTTGCCAAAGCCCATTTTGTCACATTTCAAGCACGTGTAGATAAATACTAACTGCCCGGTGGTGAGATGTGTTCAGTAATTACAAATGCAAAAGCTATTCTTATCTTGCGCACATTAACTAATCTTAAGAGAACTTTAACTCGGTGAGCTAATAATTCAAATCTGTAAATGAATTGTTTTCTAAAACTAAATTACTCTAACCTCCACTTTAATTCGTTAGTTAACTCCGAAAACACTAATTTACAATTCTTGAATGTTAATAAAAGTTAAAAAGAAGGTTTAAAACGTATTTACACCTTAAAAACTTTAATTAAAAACGGACACATCAAACCAGACAGGAGATTTGAATATTTTTTCACCCAACAACTGTGGGCACCTTCAGGAAAGAATTGGTCATAACACATTGGCTGCAGGTAACCGAGTGTCAGCCATGCTGTCGGGTAAGTTAATTGGAGAATGGTTCAACATGAGGTGCAATGCTGGCAGCCGATGTGATATTTTCCCTCTTCCACAAATATAACAAAACAAAACTATAGAATTTAAAAATTAATAGTTACCTCTTTTAATTTAATTACATTTTAATTTCAAAATTATTAAATCAGTGCATTTAATTTTACGAAGTATTCAGTTTTTGGATTAATTGGTGCAGCATTAATATTATTGAAATGTTGATCTTTTATGCTCCTTAAGTGTTTTTTTTTTTTGAGATTATGGAGCTGGTCCCCAGTTGCTTTGCTGTAGTGAGAAGCATAGAGCAGTGCTGCTCTCATCTGTCTAGGATTTTTATTTGTGCCCTTTTATTATAGGATGAGCAACAGGTTTTATATGCAGACTGTATGGAAACCAAACTTTTAGTTTTATAGTCCTGACAATTTAAACAAAGGACAGAGTGAACAGTGGATCCTGTATATTCTCTGCATTCTGGTTGAGTGCTCTGGGACAAGGGGGTTCCTTATGCATCTGCAGCGTATAATAGTCAAATGTAAATTTGCCACTGATTTTTTTTTGTTTTCTTTCTTTTTTGATGATTGATCACTGATTTAAAATAATAATCTAAATTTTGTAAAGTCTAGATTTTTAAAAAAACTTAAACAGACTTATTTGCAGGTTATTGTAAGATTATTGAGGAGGGCTTCAGATATGATTGGTAGATGTCAGCCCCAGTGAAATGGTCTAGCAATGCCTGTGCCTTGTTGTTTAGAATTTTGACGTAATCAACTTTTGTTGAAATTTATAGATAAATTTTATTCCGTTTTGATGAATTGAAGCATTTCCTGCTTTAAGCTTTCAGGAGATTAATTTTGTAACCGTTGGAAAAAAGGAGATTTACTGTGCAGTGGAACTCATTTTCCAAGTATCAGGATCATGCAACGCTTCCACAGAGTCATGCAATGCAGTTGTCTGGTACAGTGTTGTGAACAACAGCAGCTGTTTGGTTGATTGTCATTGCACTCCAGTATGAATTAAAATTGGTCAATTCATAGGAAGAAATGTCTGATATATGTTGCTGTCAGGCATAAAAAATTTAAATTGCTGTGAAGCAGTTTGAAAGCTTAAAAAACAAATAAGTTAATGAAACTGGGTGATATTGCAGAAAGTGTGATGTTTGTCTCCATCTTGGAACGTTTCATAGAAGATACCATACACTCAAAAGTTTCTAGAGTGTTTCCTGTAGATTTCAGCTTTCTGTGTTTTATTATTTTGGATTAATCTACATATTAATTCTATAAGATTTTTTACTGTGAGTCCTATTTTGAGAGAACAGCTGAATGCAAAGATATGGTTGAGGTGTCAAAATAAAGATATTACCATGCAGATGTGCCAGTCGAAGAGAAAAATGAGATTGGGGTAACGATTCGGGCGTTGTGGGGGCGGCAAAGTTTCCATGTAAAGTCTATGGGAGAAGCGTGCGGTTGACTCACGCGCTGTTGAAGGCGGAAACGTGGAGGGACTGAGATAGTCCAAAGTCCGAAGTCTTCTCTTTTCTGAGCGAACCGTTGCGCAAAGCAACGCTAGCAGACATTCGTATCAAAGTTCTCATCGGAACAGCGAACGCTCTCGAAGACCTGATTGCGTTATGCCGTTCGACTGTGTGATGCATATATACAATTTAACATTCATTCGATCCAGTTTATTCACGTAGGTAAGACGTTTCCCATTATGTAAAGCTGTAAATAAACATTCCGTTGACCGTTGTTAGTAAAAATATTACGGGCGACTGCTTATAGTCCATTGAGTAGTAGCTCACGGTGGTCGTTAAATCTTCAGTAAAAAAAAAAAAATTCACGAACTTGGACTATTGTCTTTACTGAAGTGGTTGAATGAATTTGTCAATGAAATAAAGTTTACATTTGTTGTTTCATATGAGTTTATTCTTTTAAAAAAAATAAAAATAAAGAACCAACTGTCGATTCCGACGGGTGAAGAGTATTCGCAACGCGAATCTAATTCCAACAACATTTACAAACACAGTTGTGGACTGAAGATGAGAGTAAAGGAGTGCGCTATCCAGTTGAATTTTTGCACACGATCGAGGTGAGGGGACTTCGGAAGCCTCACATTTTGCGACTGAAAAAGGGTGCAGTCGTGATGCTCATCACTAACCTGGCCGCCCCGGTGGCACAGTGGTCTAAGTGCTGGGTTATGATGATTCGTTCGTGAAGGGTCCGGGTTCGAATCCCGGTGAGGCATGGATGTTGTATTTGTCTTCACACACTGGCTTTCTCCCTTCCTTGGAACCAGTGACCCTAAATTAGGGACAGGCGACTCCTTATAGCCCATTGAGTTGCTCACGGTGGTCGTTAAATCTTCAGTCAAAAAAAAAATATATATATCACGAACCTGGACTATTAAAAAATATATATATATACTGAAGTGGTTGAAGGAATTTGTCAGTCAAATAAAGTTTACATTTGTTGTTTCATATGGGTTTATTCTTTAAAAAAAAAAATATATATATATATATATATATATATATATATCACGAACCTGGACTATTGTCTTTACTGAAGTGGTTGAATGCATTTGTCAGTCAAATAAAGTTTACATTTGTTGTTTCATATGGGTTTATTCTTAAAAAAAAAAAAAAAAAAAAAAATCACCGTCGATTCCGACGGGTTTCGTCTAGTGCTCATAAATATGCAATGTTGTTTAGCAGGGGCATATTTAGAGGGGGCGAATGCCCCTTTGGAATTATTTTTGTCCATCATGTTTCATTTTTAAATGTTTTGTTTTGGTTGAAATACGATTTACATTAGAAAAAAATGCCCTCATTTAATAAAAATTCATCAACTTACATTTAAAAAAATGATTTAGTTTTTTCTTCTATTTTTCATTAACTTTTATTTTGTTCTGGTGGATTTCAAAAACTTCCATTTTTCGTCAGCCCCACATCCGAAATAAAAATCTATATACGCCCCTGTTGTCTAGTGAGAGATTTAAATGCCACCAGCATTAAAAATGGCTTGGCTGGGTATTTAAATTCCTTAGATAGTAGCTGGTAGTAAATGTGTTAAAAAAAACTTCTTAGGAATGGATTGGAGGAAGATACCTGTGAAAAGCAGAATAATTGTCTACCTATGATTCACAAGTGATTTTGGTAAAAAGTATGCAGTGGTTGTGAATTCTAATGCATGTCATTGATGTTAAATCTTGCAAATGGTATGCCATGTGTCACAGCCTGCCTGGACATGAGAAACCTGAACAGGGAGGAAAACTTCATAGATAAGAAAATTACAGAACAACTATCAATCTTTCACTGCCTGCATTTGATATGAATAACCTTTAAGAAACAAAAATAAAGATATTTTAGAGAGATCTTTCACAAATCTAATTCCTGGAAAACAGAATGCATTGTGACAATGATAATAGCAGTCAAGAACAATGAAACATTCTGAAAGATAAGCAATCATTTCTATGACTCAGCTGCTCCTGAAAACCTACATGGTTTGAAGCTAGGTACATGTGTTTCTGTTACACTGGTGGATTGAAAAAGCTAAACATTCAGAGTATGGTAGCCTATTGTAATTCTGGTCTCCTCTGGTACGAAACTCACGAGGAAAAAAATTATCCATGAAAATATTTGGTACCACTTTTCATTGTGTTAATCATAAGCGACCCACCAGTTCAAACAGGGAGGAATACTAGATTGTGTATACATTAAGTGGTGATTATATTGCAGTGGTGAGATAAAAGTGAACATCATAATAAAGTTGCCTTTTTCTTGAGTAACAGCAGCAGAAACATCATTAGATACAACTGTATTATTTAGTGACAACTGGACTATACTGTATAGACACAGTGATCCCCCACCCCCTGTTTTTTTATCACCTACCAGTGGCGTACCTGAAAAACTACCCCTGCCGCAAAAAAAAAAAGAAAAAAAAAAACATCTTTGAGGCCCTTTTGCGAAGATGTATTTGCTTTCAATTACGGAAATTTTTAAATTCCGTATTACACTAGGTTTTACGGGCGTTCTGTAATTCAAATTCTTTGGAACCTATAGGTATTTTTTCTAAAAACAAAATTATTACATTTTTTTGTGTGTAACACAAATGTACACGTTGTAATTAAAATGATTACCCTAGTTTTATAACAATACAAAATATTTACGTTAAACTTAATCATAGCATGCAAATTTTCTTCTTTTAGTGAAATGCCTCACGATCACACACACACGAACACACACACTCACGTACACAAAACACGTAATGCCCGAGTGACGGTGTCTGATGACCTTTTCCGATTTATACGGAAATACGGAACATAAGTAAGCAAATTAATAAGTAACAATTAAGAATTGTCACAAAAAGAGTAAGATTACTGAAATTATTTACTTTTGAATATAAAAAAAAAAAAAAAAAAAAAAAAAACAACGTACTAAGTGTAACGTTACACTGTTTTGCACATAGTAAAAGTCTTTTCTTTTGATTCTGTTATAAAAAACAAATAGCACAGGGCTCTGTTTTTTTTCCCGCGAAGAACACCTTTTAGCTCATTATATTCTGAAGCATACGTAGTTATCTGCAAACAAGTGTAATACACCTTATCTTCACTGATGTAAAAATTCCATTTATTCAATTGATACGAGGTCCGATCAAAAAGTTCCGAGACTAGGCCGATATACAACAAAGTACTTACGTTACTTAAGTCTGGCTATGATCTCCCTCAAAGTAGTCTCCTTGGGCAGCGATACACCTCTGCCAGCGTTTTTGCCACTGTTGAAACTCTCCCTGGAAATCCAGTTCATTAACCGAGTCAAGCACCGTCTGCGATTCGCGCTGGATCCCGTTCACGTTTTCAAAACGGCGACCCTTGAGCTTCAGCTTCATCTTCGGGAACAGAAAGAAGTCGCAGGGGGCCAGATCCGGTGAGTAGCCAAAGGGTAGTCATGCTGTTGCGGCTGCAAAACTCGCGTGTTGCTAACGCTCTGTGAGCTAGGGCCGCGGGTGGCCTAGTGGTCAGTGTTCGTGACTGCTATGGAGGTAATCTCAGGTTCAATCTTGTTCAGGTACGAACGTTCTAACCACTAAATACCCGCCGTGCGTCGGATGGGCACGTTAAGCCGTCGGACCCCGGGTACTGGCACCCCCGGTAATAAATAAGGGCGTCTTCCTCTCCCTTTCTACCTGGCTCCCGTGTCACTTTCCTATCGGGCACTCTAGCCCAAATCTCATAGCTTCCTATTTCTAAGGGTTGTTTAAGACCTGTGGTCAGACACTCCCTTCCTAAAATTCTTTACATATCATCTGATCTGATCTGCTCTGTGAGCTGCTGCATTGTTGTGGTGGAGCAGGAAACCGCCCCTGCGCCACATTTCAGGTAGTCTGCGGCGAATGTTTTCCCTAAGATGCCGCAGAACATCGCAGTAAAAAAGGGCGGTGATGGTCTAGTCCTGAGGGACGAATTCACAGTGCACAACCCCACGAATGTCGAAGAACACGATAAGCATGCTTTTGGTTGCGCTTCGGACTTGTCGGGCCTTCTTCGGCCATGGAGATGCTGGGATCTTTCCACTGCGACGACTGGGTCGTAACCGTGGACCCAAGTCTCGTCCCCAGTGATGACCCGTGACAGGAACTGTGGTTCCCGATTTGCCGAGTTTGACGCAGAATTCGATTTTCGCTCGCTGCTCTAGTTTGCAGTCCATACCGAAATCGCAGCTGTGTTCTGCACGTGGTCACCAAATATCGTGTAGCACAGCTCCCGATGTCCACAGAACGACGCCACTCGGCACAACGAGTCATGAAGGTCACTATCCTCGACCGTTGCTCGCGCATCCGCGTACTGCCGCCATCTGTTAGTGCGCTACGTACCTAGTCTCGGAACTTTTTGACCGCACTACGTATTTCCAACAAATTCTCTTGTTAATATACACTTATTTACTGAAAAAAAAGTGCCAAGAATTGCGCTTTTTTTAATACTTCATTAGCTGCCAACAAAAATTCTTGGCTATTTTTTTGACCAGTTTCATATGAAGTTCCCGCAAAGATTTTGACAAATACTTTAACTGAGGCTAGATGCCCTCGTAGCCGTGAAACCTCCCCCATCCTCCCCGCACTGCGGGGTTGCTAGGCTATCAGTACGACCATGTCACTTACCATTATACTGCACTATCACTTGTAAATGTGACCACATGATTTTTAAAAATGTTATGAACAAAAAAAAAATAAAAAAAATTGTAAAACCTTACCAACAAAAAATAAAAAAACGTGTGCAACAGATTTTTGGTATTTTAAAGCAGAAACAGTACCTTTAGATTCATTTTTTGTTTCACATATGGTTTTAATTTCTTTGTATTCTGCGAGTGAGTGAGTAGCAAAACTTGCTAGAAAATCAGTATGCTGCAAAATGCAAGTGAAAATTCTCTTCTTACGTAATCAATGAAACCATACAGAAAGTTGTAATTCATAATTAAATGGTAGTTTTTTTTATTAATGAAAAATATAAGATCTCATGTCAATTGAACAGAATTCGTTTAGGAAAGGAAGAACAATAATTAAATCACCTGAATATTTTTCTAAGATGTGCATTTTTGTTTTTTATGTGTTTGTGGAAGAACAGTGAGAAAAATATTTTCGGAGTAATAATTCTACTAAAAATCTGTAAGTAAGAAGCAAATACTGCTGACATTTTATTGCATAAAGTACACTGATCAGGCTTTGTAAGACAAAACCTTTAAAACTGGAATAATTTTAAAAGTTTGGAATTATTTTTGTTCGATATTTTCCCCTGTAGTTTTGTGTTTTGTTTTTCTTCGGCTCTGCTTGTAACGTAGTTTATATTTCGGTTCCATGGCAGAATTTATTTTAATAATGAAATATGCTGTGGCTTTTTTCTAACGTTAGTGATTATAGAAAAACTGCAGAAAATTGGTTCGCTATCGGTGACTCCCAATTCGCTCGGGAGCAAGTGATTGACAGATTTGGTCACTTCCACGAACCGGGATTTTAAAATGGGCACAGTGAAGTGATCCGCCGATTCACGTGAATTTGGTTCATGAACGTCATTTCATGCAGAACAATTTCTGGTCTTTTAGCTAACTTTGTGAAACGGATGCTTTAGAATGGTGGGTAGTATATGACGCAATTCCTCTTCTTACTTTTTTTTTTTTTTTTTTTCGATAAGTATGCCTCATCAGCTCAAAATAAATTTTTTGGCCGTCCTCGATCGGTGAGGACAGGCACGGATGAGGCTGGTTTCTAGATCTAATCATATGTAAAGGATTTTAAGAAGGGAGTGTCTAACCCCAGGTCTTAAACAACCCTTAGAAATAGAAAGCTAGGAGATTTGGGCTAGTGTGCCCGATAGGAAAGTGACACGGAAGCGAGGTAGAAAGGAGGAGGAAGACGCCCTTATTTATTACCGGGGAGGGGGGAGAACCCGGGGCCCGACGGCTTAATGTGCCCATCTGACGCACGGCGGATATTTAGTGGTTCGAGCCTGGGATCGGACACGAGGCCTTCTCCATGGCAGACACGAACGTTGACCCCATAGGCCCCCTGATTTCTAGAATACTTCCACAACCTTTAAGAACTCTCAAGGCCAATTAAGCCCTCGATACGGTTGCATTATACAGGGCTGGACAGAATAATGTGAACACAACACTCGGAGACGTAACTTTTCAGGCAGCTGCGTACGTCGCAATACGCAAAGGTATCCAGGGCCGGCCTTTGGCATAGGTGAGCAAGGCGGCTCTCTAATTCTAAAGACCGCGGATTTGAATCATATGTCGATTTTCTGTCATCATCCAATTTTTAATCTGTATTATTAAAAAAAAAAATCACTAAAAAGATAACCAGTCGAAGTACGCCTTTTCTTTTGTCCCACTAGTTTTTTGGGGGGAATGCCGCTAAGTGAATCTATGTAAAAACAGCTGTTCCCCTTCTGTATGTTTTGCAGTGAAGTTTAGTTTCTTTTCCACCGGCTTTACATACAAAACGGTAATAACAAAAGAGGAATGTGTAGGCTGAAAACAAAACAAAAGTTTCTGGGGTTGAATCAAAAGCAGAACGTCTGAGATTTGCTAATTTAACTGGATCACAGTTCCCACACTTTTGACTACAGTAGATCGTTTGACTAATGTAAATCTAAATTAATTCTGTTCCTTATGAAAGGATGATGGCTACAGAATCAGGGAGGTTACAATGAGTATCCCATTACAACCTCCTTGGGAAGTATCATTTATACTGTTACTCGTTGTACAAAGGAAAACGGAAAAGCAGACGAAAAACTTAAAAAGGGCAGGCCGGCCGCAGGACAAAAGATAGGAATTTCTGGTGATGGGAAATGACTGTAATTGATTTGTCAATTGTCATGGAGAGATAGCGAGCTCTTTTGTCCTCTCAAGTTGCTGAAACAAATTTCCAGCAAACTTCGGAGCGGACCATGGTCCATTCGTGGGAATTAAAATTCCTCTGGCTATTAAACGGTTGTAGCTCCGCTGAGGGATTCACGGGGAAGGGCCATAAATTAAAATACCCGTTAGCCGAAGTAATAGAAGGAATTTCGTCTCGTCTGCGTACAGCCGGAAAAACCTTTTCCCTTGTTTGTTTGTTTACTTTATGGGGGAGGATCACGATAATCGTAAAGCAAATAAACATTGCCAGTTGTCGGTGTTGTGTCGCTTGTTTTAAAACGTAAAATCACTTCTGTTTATTCATTCAGTATAGGAACGTTACGGGGCCTGAAAATTTGTAGTGATTTGTTTATTACTCCCAAACGCATTTTTATCGACGATACTACGATGGGATGTTTTTCCCTGTAGTTGCATGTGTATCTAAATATGTCTGAAATTAAAGGGTCTAAGTTCGACAGTGGTGCAGAAAAAATAAAAAGAAAAAAAGAAGTTGAACAGTTAATAGAGAGACAGAAAGGTTCGTTATTGAAGTTTTTCAAGAAGAATTTACATACAGATGAAGCAACGTATTCTACGAAAAAAGAAAGAGACATTATGAATCTTCAGGCGAAAGCGATGCTCCAGAACACAATGATGTGCAAATAGACTTAATTCGAGGTTCAGCTAAACATACACTTCTACACCATCATGAAGGACTAAACGAAGGCAACAATGTGCACATCTCAAATTAAGCCTCGATTTAACTAAAAAACTTGTAAAATCTATGCCTGATCGATTGAAAAAAATTATAAAATCTAATGGATACGCGACAAGAAATTAGTTATTGCAATTTATTATACACTATATTGACAAGAGTCACTGGACACACCTTCAAAAGCAAATGAACGGATCCGGTGCGTTGTTAAGATGCGCGGTACAGCTGCAAATGGTATAAAAAAAGCCTGCAGCTGACCGCGATCACATCGCACTATGAGGTTGAGTGAAAATGTCGCGGTGGAAGAGAACTGACTTTGAAAAAGGAAACACTGTTGGGTGTTATATTAGTTGGTTGTCCATAAGAGAAACCGAGAGGCGTTTAAACACACCCAAGTCAACTCTTTTGGATGTACTAAATTAGTGGAAGACACATGGCGTTCCTGAAGCAGCAAAACGTAGCGACAGACCAAAGAAAATGAGTGATAGAGGACGTCGAAGCCTCAGGAGAGTCGTTACAGCTAATCGAAGGAGTACTGCACAAAACCTCAGTGTACAGGTGAGTAACAATGCTGGAACCTCGGTATGTACACGTACCATTCACAGATAACTTCATTCCATGGGTTGTCGTGGTCGTGAGGCTGCTCATAAGCCTTTCATCTCCACTCGGAATGCTACTCGTCGTTTAGCATGGTGTAAAGCAGGGACGGCGGAGAGTGAAATTCGTTGAACGGGCCCGAAATTTTGAATCATAGTGCACCCGCTCCCTTCCCGTTCCTTGGAACAAAAAGAAGAAAAATAATGCGTAACTAGCTTTGTTGGGGATTCGGACCACCCTACCACTTACCTAGAGGAACTTTCTAAGGCACATCACAACATTCGCACATATGCCAAAAAAAAAAAAAAAAAAAAATAAATAAATAAATAAATAAATAAATAAAATTAAAAAAAAAATCTTGGCTGAAATTATTGACCTGGCCCGAGCCCTGGTAGCCCGGGCAGTTCCGCCGCCACTGGTGTAAAAAACATTTATCGTGGACCGTAGATCAATGGAAACGGGTCCTATGGGGGCTGATGAATCCTGATGCACGATCCGTCAGTCTGATGGCCGTGTGTGGGTATAGCGGCAGCCGGGGGAACGCTATTTACCACAGTATACTGTTCCTACGGTCAGCTGGTAGTGTACTCGTGTAGGGGTGTTTTTCGTATTCTGGTCCCGGCTCATTGGTTATCGTGGACAAACCTGTTAACCAGAACGTCTACCTCGATATTCCGGACAATTATGTCCTATCAACTTTGTGGCAATACTATGGAACCGAGCCTTGTTGGTATCAGCAGGATAATGCACCGAACCATAAAGCAAGGACTGTTACGGCGTGGTTTGACGATAATTCTGTATCGTGTGTGGACTGGCCAGCACAGAGCCCTGGTCTTAATCCCAAAGAGCACCTATGGGATGTATTAGAGCTGCGCATAAGAAGTTTGGAACCAAGGCCTCCTACTAAGCAACAGTTAGTGGCAGCATTATGTACTGAATGGAAGTGCATACCTATCGCTGTGTTCCAAAACCTTGTCGAAAGCATGTCTCGAAGGGTCAGTGCATGCATTAAGTCCAAAGTTGGACAAACACCGTACTAATGTATGTCAGTAAATGCTATGTTGTTTCTCTTCTAGGTATTCTGTGACTTTTGTCAATATAATGTATATTTCTGCCATATTTCATACTGGGTAGATACTTTTGTATGTGCTTTTTTTCTGATGTTTCATTTAAATATGTAACACATATTGTACATACTATTAGGGGCCGCCGAAGTAAATGTTTGCCTAGGGCCGCCGAAGTAGTAAGGCCAGCCCTGAAGGTATCCACTACGTTTTGGTTGTAATAGCTTTGTTTAGAACTTCAAGGTCTGTTTAAGTGCATTTAAAGTGTCTTGTTGCAAAATTGCTTTTAGGGTGACGACAAAATGAGCGATCTAACGGACTTCGAAAGAGAGCTAATTGTTGGTGGCCGGCTAGTTGGTGCCTCCGTGGCAACAGTCCCCAGGGTAGTGGGGTTATCGAGAGCTTCTGTGCCTAGCATCATGGCAGCATACCGTGTTCGTGGCAAAACCTCGTATGTGAAACACAAGAACGGCCTGAAAACGACTCTGACTGATAGAAACAGGTGAGCATTAAAGAGGACTGTAACCCGTAATAAGAAGACCACGGCGCGGAAAACGGTTGCAGAGCTTAATCTGCATCTCCAGACCCTAGTATCAACGAAAACAGTGCACAGGGAACTGTATAAACAAGATCTCCATGACAGAGCTGCTATTGCAAAACTTCTAATGACCCGGGTGAATGCACAACAGCGACGGCAGTGATGCCAGGAGCATACAACGTGGACTGCCGATGCATGGAAACGTGTAATGTGGTCAGATAAAGAATACAACGTGGACTGCCGATGCATGGAAACGTGTAATGTGGTCAGATAAAGAATACAACGTGGACTGCCGATGCATGGAAACGTGTAATGTGGTCGGATAAAGAACATAACGTGGACTGCCGATGCATGGAAAGCGTGTAATGTGGTCGGATGAATCCACATTCACACTATTTCTTACCGCAGGACGTGTTTACGTGTGGAGAACTGTCATGCTCTGGGTGGTCATATCGTAGTTTTCAGCAGAAAGGACGGATGACTGACAGGGCGTATGGAACTATTTTGACCGACCAAGTCCATCCAATGGTCCAGGCATTGTTTTCTGCAGGGGATGCCATCTATCAAGATGATAACGCCCCATTCACAGAGTTCGGAATGACCACTCATAGTTTGAGGAACATGAGGACGAACTTTCTTACCTTCCTTGGCTTCTCCAATCACCAGACTTAAACATCATCGAGCCACTGTGTACTGTGTTGGAAAACAGAGTACAATCCCGTTTTCCTCCTCCTGCATCTCTCAAAGACCTGGAGCAGTTTCTGGTTAAAGAATGGTATAACATCCCACTAACCACCATCCAGGATTTGTATGCGCCCATTCCAAGGAGGATTTAGGCGGTTTTGAATGCCGTAGGTGCATGGTTCCACACCCTATTAGGCACGTAAAACCTTCTTTTCTTAGGTGTTCACATTATTCTGTCCAACTCCTTATCTACGTGCTGAATACTGTGTTTGATTACGGACAGTTATACGTTGCCTTTTCGGGATTTAGGTTCACGGGGGATCATAAGTCACTGGATAACTACTTCTGATGACAGCTGTTAGGGAAGGCGATTCAGTATGGGCCAAAAAAGTGTTAATAAATACTTTTTTTAAACCACTCCGTATTATGGGGCACAAACTCATTATTAGTTACTCTCAGAATCTCGATATAAGCGGCGCTGCGCAATGATGAAGTTTCGATGCAATTCATCGTATTTATTCGATATAGTGCGTTTTTAATTACTTTTTCGTATTTTAGTTGCGTTGGCCGTTTTAAGGCGAAAAAGAAATTGAAAAATAAGTGCTGTAGAAACAGATCAGGTTTTTCCTAATCAAACCTACTTCTTCCAGCCTGACGAAGATACCGCTTATTTACAAAAACTGGGGTAATCAGGACCTGACTGAAACATCAGGGGGCCCAGGGCAAGGAAAATCGCGAGGTCCCCAGATCAAAACAAAGTCTTTCATCATTGTGCAGTGTTGGAGATGTTATGTGAAACACACGACACTGTGTATATACGCGGTTGTATCAGAATGATATGACCACCTACCTAATAATGGGGATATCCACCCTTGGCCCGGATGACAGCGGCGAGACGGTGTGGCATGGGCGCAACGAGACCCTGGAAAATTGCCCGAGTCACACGTACCCATTCCGACTGCACCATAACACGGAAGTCCCTCAGATGACGTGGTTGTGTGTCGGCACGTCGAACCTGTCGATCAAATAATCCAACAAGTGCTCTGTGGGATAGAGGTCGGGCGATTTCGCCGGCCAAGGGAGAACAGAGACATCGTTGTTGTGTTCCTAGAACTAGTCACGCACCCTCTTAGTGATAGGGCAGTGTGCATTGTCTTGTTGGTAGACACCATCACCACTAGGGTAAACGTCCAACATGAAGGGATGCATGTGGTCAGCGAGGATGGACAGGTAGCCATTGGCATTCAGGGACCCATCCAGTGGTACCAGCGATCTCAGGCCATAGCAAGAAAACATCTCCCAGACATGCACACTGCCACCGCTGGCCTGTACTTAACCGCCAAGCGTGTGCGGGTGTTGGTTCCCGTGTGCTTCGTTGTGGTCATGTTTGCCCATTTTTTTAAAGCGACGGGCGGTGTCGTATCCACCACCGCCCGTCACTTCTGTGGAGTAGAAACCTTGATTCGTCGTAGAAGGCAACCTTTTCCCACTCTTCCACTGTCCAATGATGGTAGTCCCATGCGAACTGCAGGCGTCGTTGCCAATGGACCTGGGTTAACATGGGCGCCTAGACGCAGCGTCGACTCCGGAGGCCCATGTGTAACAGGGTTCACTCTACTGTTATCAGGGGCACGTACCTGGGTGCCCCAGCGTTCATTTGCGTGGTCAATTGCTGCACTGTTGCGCTTCGAATGCCCTTTACCAGTCGACGTTCTCTCTGGGGCCGATGTCCTTTGGGGCTCCACAATTATGACGCTAGGAGGTACGAGGTGTGCCAGCGGCCCATTCTTGGTACACCCTTACTATAGCACCTCTCGAACAGTCCACGAAGTCTGCTGTTTCTGAGATGCTTCCACCCTTGGTGCTATAGCCGATGATCATTGCCTTTGAACGTCCGTCAAGCCACTACCTGTGTCCATTGTGCTCACGTCACGCACTATGGCTCATCTGTCCTGGCCAGCCGCTTATATCTTTGTGTAGTCGACCTTGTAATGTGCACTCTGTGACGCACCTGGGCGGGTACACTGCGATTCCGGGGGTGGTCATATTATTCTGATACGACTGTGTATACTTACTCACGCTCTATTCTATTTAGCAGGCCGCGGATGGCCTAGTGGTCAACCTTTGTGACTGCCACGGAAAAGTCTCAGGATCGATCCAAGGTAGATACGAACGCTCGAACCACGAAATATCCTCCGTGCGTCGTATGAGCACGTCAAACAGTCGGACCCCGAGTTCTGCCCCCCCCCGGGTTATAAATAAGAGCGCCTTCCTCCTCCTTTCTACCTCGCTTCCCGCTTCCGTGTGACTTTCCTGTCGGACACTCTACCCCAAATCTCCTAGCTTCCTATTTCTAAGGGTTGTTTGGCGCAGTGGTTGGTCTAAGCGATGGCTTCTGATCATTCGTCTGCGATGGGTCCGGGTTCGAATCCGGGTGAGGCATGGTTGTTTGTATTTGTCTTTCGGCACCGGCTTCAATGTGTTACTTGCTCAGCACTGGCTCTTTTTGTTAACTTCATCGTTTGGCATACTGTTTACCATGTTCGCTATGTACGTTGTCCATGTAAACTGAATATACTGTCTATGTCTTCCGGGCAATACTGTAGAACCATGTCTGTTTATCCTCTCACTGTATCTGTGCTACCAGGTCAAATAAATAACTTTTTTTACTTTTTTAAACCTCCAATAAAAAAAATGTTTAAGACCTGGGGTTATACACTCCCTTCCTAAAATCCTCTACATATGATGATGATACGAAATGTGGGCAACCAACATTCCGTGAAAATTTTGAGGAAGATATTCGAATTTTAAGTGTAACAGAATCCGGTGTAGAAGTTTTAATTCCGATTTTAATCAGATTGCAAGTAGTGATTTTTGCGCCCTCTATTGGGCTGCGCCCGGGGCAGCTGCCTTGCCTACCCCTCCCTAGTTACGTTTCTTGTAGAAAGTAATGATGAAGTTTCCCATTGCATGTTGGACATCAGTGTACATACGCTCAGTATGAAAGGCGAAAAAATGAAAAACATATCCTCCTCTGCAGCAGCTATTATTCACTAAGATCGCTGGAAATTTTTCCAGAAATTAGTCTTGAGTGCATTTTTTCATTCTTGATGACCGATTGAGTGATCTCTGGGGTTTCGTGGCGCACGTGACCCAAGTGACCGGAAAGATCAAATGAACGACAAAGAAATTTCCTTATTGTCCTAATATGCCGACTAATTCCATTTATCCATTTATTTCATATAGAATTGGGGGTCTTATGGTTTGGAATTAAATTTATGCGTTCAGAGTATGGTAAAAATGGTAGGTGAACAAGAAGACACTGTGGAAATTTGCATATGGTGTTTATATACGTTTTTCGTAGTTACATCTTCTGTTTGCTCACTCTTGTAAACTATTCTATGAGAGCTCATCCATGGTGTTGTCCAAGGCCGTATCTACCGGGAGAGCAGGGTGGGCAGTTGCCCTGCCACAATATTCATTCCAGGGGCGTTAATTCATGCTCTGGGGGTTGTAAAAATAGAAATTGTAACTAAAAACGAAAGTTACACCCCTCAGTATTTTTTTTTAAAGACTTTAGTTAGTCTTATACAGTATTCCATGCAGTTAGTCAGGATACAGAGCAACATACACTGTGAGGTGTTAACATCCCATATCCATTAAGGGAATTATCCAAGACAGTGATGGAAGCATAAAGAAAGCAATTTGCTGATATGCCTAACTTCCATGACCTTTCCGAACATGTTGTTGGGATGAAGAGCTAATTAATCATTTGTGCGCTGTCGCAGAAAGTTCTCTGAGCGTTTAACCTTGAAGGGAATTATCCGAAGCCCCTAAAGCTTCTTCCTATTGTTACATTCACTATCCGATGCTCATTCTCTCTGCGCTGGTTTGTTTTTCGTTCTGCATTTCTATGGTGTGTTGTGTTATTGGCGTTGACATAACGTTTGCGCTTTATTTGGTATTTACAACCTGTGGTTCTTGGGTATTTACCTAGTTTTAACATTTTTAATAAAATTATGTCAAAACACTGAATTGCGATTTTTGAACAATTCATAAAACTTTCCTATAACGCGGTGTGTGAGAAAGTAAAAACCACGTATTATTTGCGTGGGACTCGAAGGTGCGTAATTTTGAACTCTAAGGGGCGTAATTTCAAGTCTCGCCCTCCCGGGTAAGAAAAGCTTGCTAAGGTCTTGGTGGTGTCTGGTGTGAGAGTTGTTTGCTGTCTCTAAAAGTCATCCTGTGAATTTCAGATCGCAGTCTCAAACACATGCCGCGTCAGGCTCTCGCAAGGGTCTGATCCAAAAGTTTATTTCGGGGGTCGCTATGATCTAAAAAAAATTGAGAAACCTTTTTTGGAAGGGTCACACACACACTCTCTCTATATAATTCTCTCTCTCTCTCTCTCTTTCTCTAATTCTCTCTCTCTCTCTCTCTCTCTCTCTCTAATTCTCTCTAATTCTCTCTCTCTCTCTAATTCTCTCTCTCTCTCTCTAATTCTCTCTCTCTCTCTCTAATTTTCTCTCTCTCTCTCTCTCTCTCTCTCTCTCTCTCTCTCTCTCTCTCTCTCTCTCTCTCTCTAATTCTCTCTAACTAACTCATTGCCTGAGTTGGTATTGCACGGCTTTGTAAAAAAACTTGTTTTCCATATAAAAATTGTTCCAAATGTTTAAATCACAAAATGGGCAAAACAACTGAAAAGTCAGTACTATTTTTATGGAGGTCAGTTTCTCGCTTTGCGAGTGAACGAGCTGCGTGCGTTTTAGGTATCAAGTCTAGATAGAATCTTTTAAAATAAATTTAAACCCTTCTATTCGGGCGACTTAATTTAATAGAAAACAATTTCCAGCTTGAGTCATCGAATAGCTAAATTGCTCCCCCCCCTTTTTTTCCGCAGTGAATTTCCCCACATCTATTGAAAGGAACTTCATGTACTTCAAGTAATTCCTGCCCCATTCATTGTCTCATTTACGATTTCCTGTGGGAAGTTTGTGCAAGTATTACAGAAAACATAGCACACCTGTTGCTTTACTTTTTTTTTATGATCGGTCAAAATCTCTCTTCCTTCCGCTCTCAGCTTCCTCTGTTTCTGAAACTATTTTTTTTTTCCCCTTCTCCCTTCCAAGCTAGAGCACAAAATTTTATCTCTAATTTCACAGCACATTTTAATTGTTATAAAAACTTTTACAAAAATGTGTGCATTTATTGCTATAATTTTACAAAAATAAATACTATAATTATTTAACACCTTGGTCATTTAAGAAAAGAACGTTTGCTTTGAGGGGCGTGGGGAGCCGGATTAGAGGGGGGGGTCTATAGGAGCTATTATAGCCTTGGGGCCTACCATGACCAAGGGCCAACACGGCGTGCCTGGAATAATAATAGATAGATAGGTAGAGAAAGAAAGAAGAACAGATTTCAAGGCAGTTACTCACCAAGCGTAAAGATTTCATGTCTCTCTCTACAGCGGGTCCGACGAGAGTGTTTCAGCTTTTTCATTACCATCGACCCACACCTCCCAGCTTGCACTTGGAACCATTAATGGTCGAAGTCCCCTGTGGCTTTACACTGCGTAGCAAAACAGATACACTAATAAAAGTATACAATACTAAATCATTAGAAAATTCGAGACAAAATCTAGAAATCTTAAGCTTTTAACTCATGTCCTTATGAGAACAAGGGAAAATACAGTGACTTACTATGAAAACTCTGCAGGTAATCTATTAGTTTGAAGAATACAATTCGTATTAATTATCACATGCAAATTGCCAGAGTTTCGTGTTTTAACGGATTTCAGTAATGATCGTCCGTCATAAGTTCTTTGGGGCCCACTCAAATGTCTCCGCCTAGGGGCCCAACAAGGCCTTAATCTGGCCCTGGGGGGGGGGTCGCCCAAGTCCCCCCGCCCCTAGATCCGCTGCTGACTCTCGCTGTTCTCAAGGAGGCCCGACGAAGTATAAGTGTTCAGTTCATAATTTTGCCAGTCAGTATCTATCTAATCCTCTAATACGAGGGCAATATGTGTTTGTTGAAATCAAAGGCAATATTTTCTGGACACACCCATGTCAAAATCCTGTGTGCGCCCCAGATTTTCACAGTAATCTAGAAGCAATTTCGTTACAATTTCAATGATCTAAGCGATGCCTTCTGATCATTCTTCCGAAAGGGGGTCCGGGTTCGAATC
Source organism: Macrothele yani (assembly GCA_039090855.1). Taxonomy (NCBI): domain Eukaryota; kingdom Metazoa; phylum Arthropoda; class Arachnida; order Araneae; family Macrothelidae; genus Macrothele; species Macrothele yani. The sequence continues at coordinate 127,830,071 of CM076989.1, read as the reverse complement.
CCGGTGAGGCATGGATGTTGTGTTTGTCTTACTGCACTGGATCTCTCCCTTCCCTGGAACCAGTAACCCCAAATTAGGATAGGGCGACTGCTTTTTTTTTTATTGGTCGTTAAATCTCCAATAAAAAAAATAAAAAAAAATCAATGATTAGGTTATTTCTAGAAGCAATTTTTAAAAAGGGGACCCATTAAAACAGGTCTCCGCGGTCTGCTAGCCCCGTGTGGTAACAAATATGTCGAATTCATCTCGTGGTAACCAGGCAGGCCCCTGGGCGTAATGGACATTTTTAGTGACTAGCATTTTTTTTTTTTTTGATTGGAGGCTTTTACGACCACCGTGAGCAACTCAATGGGCTATAAGCTGTCGCCCGTCCCTAATTTAGAGTCACTGGTTCCAGGGAAGGGAGAGAGCCAGTGCCGTAAGACAAACACAACATCCATGCCTTATTGGGATTCGAACCCGGACCTCGTTCGGACGAATGATCAGAGGCCATCGCTTAGACCACTGCGCCACCGGGGCGGCGGCTAGCATTTCACTTAGGAAAAAAAAAATATCAATTGATTCTTGTGTTGGTAAAAATGTTTTTAGAAATGCCGATAACACTTCGGAAATGTTTACGTAAAAGGCGTGTCGTTATCGCTTTGTGACTTTGTTGCTGCGTCAGGGGATGTTCTTCGTTTCACGTGGGCGAACTTACGCAACTTCCGTCCTGTTAGCGTGGTATGTGCGTAATAAGTATCAATTGTAGCATCGATACGCATATCAAAGATAACCGTACTGCACGTCAGAGATGAAATTTGACATCTTGCAGCCTCCGTTTGATATTGTTTTTTTTTTTTTTAAGTCAGCTGCCGTAAAAAAAAAAAAGTAGGTAACTTAAAGTATGCCGCTGTTCTATTGATTGCTTATTTTTAGCTCGTTTAGATAAAAAAAAATAAATAAATAAAGTTCTTATGCTTTGTTCGTTTGTCAGTTTGCATCCGACATTTATGTACAGGGTAATTCAAAATGATTGCCCCGATTACAAATGACAATACCTGGTTTATGAACATAGATACAGAGATCTCATTGTTGCACAATTAAGACGGAAGTTGAGAATTTGGTTTTCATACCTTACAAATGTTCTATGTGACTCCCTTGGGTCACGCGGACAACATCTAAATGGTAATCCATTTCACGCCATACATTATGAAGCATGTCCGTAGTCACTGATGCTAGTGCAAGCTGAATGCGCATCTTTAGTTCTTGCGGTATTCTCGGCAAAGGTGGTACATACACATGGTCTTTAACATGCCCTCGCAAAAGAAGTCACAAGGAGTAAAATCCGGAGACCTGGAATGTCACTTGCAGAAAACCCTGTCGTCCTGTCCACAACGACCAATCCAACGGTTCGGCAGAATTCTCTTCAAAAATTGGCGAAGGTGCATATTCCAATGTGGTGGTGCAGTAGGTTCCAATAAAATTCTAAACTTCTTTCTTTCTTGTGTAGGGATATCAGCTGTCTATTTATCTTCATAAACACGTTATTGTCATTTGTAATCGGGGCAGTCATTTTTGAATTACCCTGCATTTTTAATTGTTTCAACGATTCCTTCAGTCGTTTGTAGGACGAGAAAAAATAAGATTTAATGTGCCAGAGAATTCCGCTTCCCCTAGAAATCTTTCCGCACGTGCTAAAGAGTTCCATACATGTGAAAATTACATTGAGAACATATTGAATTAATGCGTTACGTGTTCTGAAAAAACAACAAACAAGCAAACCATTAAGGCAGTGAAAACATCTTGCGTTTCCTTGAATTTAAACATTCGAGATTTTCCGTCTACAACTCATTTAAAACCTTGAATTCCGCTTCCCTTGAGCACAATCTCCTGCTGCTGCGGCTCTCGGGTATTTAAGCACTATTCTATTTTAAAACTAAAACATTGCAGCGTGTGCATGCACTCACTGTACTGTAATTGTAGCACGCGGCTGGTGTCTTTTTTTTATTAACTTTTATTGGGGGTTTAACGACCACCGTGAGCAACGGGGTTATAGCAGTGGCCCGTCCTTAATTTAGGGTCACTGGTTGCAGGAAATGGAGAGAACCAGTGCGGTAAGACAAACACAACATCTATGCCTCACCGGGATTCGAACCTGACACATCTCGGATGAATGGTCAGTAGCCATCGGATAGACCACTGCCCCGTGGTTTCAACAGAATTTTCATGTTCCTTATATACAGTCGAGTCACATTATTGTGACCACCTCCTACTTTGAATGAAGGCACGTGTCGTGAGCTGGCTTGTAGGGTATACAAGATGTGCTGTAGGCATTCTGAAAACATATCTCTCGTTGCTGTCATGGATAAGAGGAGCGATTTATCAGATTTGTAAAAAGGGATGATTATCGGCTTTCGGGCCAAGGGTGGCGGCATTTCTGAAGCAGCGTAGTTTGTGAACTGTTCGCGAGCTGCTGTGGTTAAAGTGTATCGTGATTGGAGAAATGGAATCATTGCAAATAAGCGACGTGGAAACTGCTGAGCACCACGTGCTATTGATGTGACAGGTGAACGTCGGCTTCGAAGGTGCGTGAGGGTCGATCGACACTCTACAGTGAAAGCAACACACTGGCCGAATGAACCAGGGGACTACCGGAAGTGCGTCTAAAACTACAGTTCAGCGAACCCTGCTGCGTATGGGGCTCCGATGCAGACGGATGGTCACTGCACTTATGCTAACGAAAGTGCATCGGTAGAAAAGGCTTACATTTGCACGGGAATATCGGATTTGAACCTCCGCTGATTGGCAAAGGATTGCCTTCTCCGATGAGTCACGATTTCTGCTTCAATGTACGGATGGATGTTGGCGTATAAAGCGAGAAACATCGGAGAGCAAACACCCTTCAACCATTGCTGGCAGAACACAAGCTGGTGAAGGGCAGCGTTATGGTCTGAGAAATGTTTTCGGGTCATTCTCTGGGTCCACTCATATATACCTGTGGAAGGCACAATGGACCGAGTTCGTTATGAATCCATCCTTGCAGACCACGTACACCCATACATGCTGATTGTTTTCCCTGCGATGTGTCACCCAGCTGTAGAAATGTCTGAGAGTGGTTGGAAGAGCAAGGTGAACATTCAAAGTATTTCCCTGGCCTACTAATTCCCCAGATTTAAACCCAATTGAGCATCTGTGGGTGGGAGCACCACGATCGTGATGTTCGCTCTATGGATCCTCCACCACGCACCCTTCAGCAGCTGTCAGATGCACTATTGCAGTCACCATGGCTCCACATACCTGTGAACACCTTCCAGCTCCTTATTGAGTCACTCCCAGCTTGTCTAGCTGCTGTCTACGCTGCACACGGCGGTTACTCTGGATATTAGCTGGTGATCACAATAACGTGACTCGACCGTGTATTTTTTTTTCTACACGCAGTGCACAGAACGGTAGTTAGCGGTGAAGAATAAAAAGATGAAATCGAATGAAAGAACGCGATTTTAATAAAACTGAATATTTCCTGGAGTGTAGTGAATGATTGAAAGCTGGTGAGCGGAAGAAGCAAGAGGAATCGCGCCCTCGCAGTGTCTTATATATATATATATATATATATATACACTGGCGGAAAGTGAAAAAAGAACACCAAGAAGGAGACGTCTGATACCAACGAAATTTATACAGCATAATAACGGAATACAGAGGATAACGTGATCAAAACGTTATGGCAAAATACAGCTGTATTTGCTGGTAAACTGAAAAATAACATTTCCATGTAACATGGTTAGTACGAGGTTGAACCGCCATGAACTGCGTCACACTGTGCAATTCTGGCAGGGAGTCTGTCGTACAGATGTTGGATATAAATTTGGGGTATTGAGTTCCAAGCATCCTCAACCTGAACGCGTAAATCGGGGATGGTCGTGGCTGGCTGTGGAGACCGGATAAGTCGGATAAGTCCCATAAAACCGTTTAAAGGGACAAATCCGGTGAACGTGCAGGCCATGGAAGTTGTCTCACACCCTGAAGTGCATGTTGCGTTGCACATGCTGTCTGTGTGGGCGTGCGTTATCTTGCTGGAAAACACCACGATGGACCGACCTTACAAATGGCACAACAACGGGCTGAATGATGTTGTTGATGTAGGAGGTGCTGTTTAGCGTACCCGGTACAAACACTAGTTGTGTACGGGAGTGATAGCTGATCGCTCCCCACACCAGGAGACCAGGTGTAGGCCCTGTGTGTCGCTGGCGGATGCAAGAAGGGTGGAGACGCTCCCCTGTGCGTCTGCGAACACGCATACGGCCATCGGAGGCTCCCAAGCAGAATCTGCTTTCATCACTGAACACGACAGATCGCCATTGCGTTCTCCAAAGCAGACGTTGGCAACAGCACTGCAGCCGTTCCTGACGGTGGGCTGGAGTCAGAGGTGCACGTAGTCCTGCATCCAGTAGATGGTTGCGGATTGTTCTCACAGTCACCTCAGGTGCAACGGCATCTCGGATTTGCGTCGCAGTGGATGTTCTGCTTGGCAACACAGCTCTTCTTATGCGTCGATCGGTCCGCTCATGAGTCCGTCTGTGACTCCCGGTTCCACGTCTTCTCGTGTGGGAATGTTCCTCGGACCATCTACGGCACCATGGTACCAGCACCGATACTTCCCGTCCAATTCGCTCCGCGATACGACGATACGATCACCTGGCCTCGTGGAGTCCGACTAGACGACCTCGCTCAAAGTCTGATAACTGCTGAAATCGTACACGCCTTCCATGTCCAGGCATTGCAGCTTCTTCAGGGTCTTCGCACGTGTCGGAACGCCGACGACTGATTACACTCACTTCGCCGTACTCCTTAAATACCACCGACGATAATTTGCTTATTATGCCGTGCTGTGGCGTAAGTGCTCACCGGTTGGTCCCGAAATTAACACCACACCTACGTAAACTCGACTCCATTAACATATGTAAATTTCATGATCGTCCGCCAATTCCTTCTTGGTGTTCTTTTTTCACTTTCCGCCAGTGTATATTTGAAGGTAGGGGAATGCGGAATAAAAAAACTGCCGGGCTGCTGAGAATGAAGGTGTCGTAGAAACTATTCCGGGGAGAAAACTACCACTAGTAGGAGCTGACGTATTGATGGCACGTATATGTATGCTTGCGTGTGATGGGATATGACGAAGGAAAAGACGTTAAACTGAATTTTTTTCTTCCTCGGAGCAAAAATTAAAGAAGGCATCTGATCCACTGCCAAATGATACGAAGGCTTTCGAAATCTGGCAGCGGCGGAAACCGTTTCTCGAGTAGAAGAGGAAGAAACGCTGAGAAAGGAAACATTTGAAGCAATGTACTTGAGTCATTTGATACGTCGTAACTGGGAGCAGTAAATTACGTGGTCAAAAAATGGTTTTTATATAGTTTTGTACAGAGCAAATTCATTTTCCATGCAATAACATTTAAAACATATTTACAAATCTGACATCCTTCACGTCTTTTAAGAATCAGCCGCCTTTTTTTCTTGGCAAATGAATGAGAATGTAGCAGTGATGTATCAAGTTGTAAAGAAAACATCCGGAAAATAGAGCCTGTATTTCAAGCTTTAAAAAAATGTACAAAACACTTAACCTAGCCGTCCCGATAGTCCCCATTTGAACTGATGACCTTGTTCCACCGATCTACGAGTTGATATATTCCATTGAAGTCTGGCGAGCGGGACTTAAAGAAGTTGTTCATGCAACGTTTCACATCATCGTCATTAGCAAAGTTTTTCTCAGCGAGAAAATTCGGCAAAGTCCGGAACAGATGAAAGTCGGACGGGGCAAGGTCCGGGGAATAAGGGGGTACAACAATATTTCCCATTACAGCTCATGCAATTTTTGCTGTGTCCGTAAAGCGTCATGTGGACGAGCGTTATCTTGGTGAAAAACAACTGCATGGCGTTTAATCAACGCTGGGCGCTTGCAGTGCAGCACGGAGACGGACCAATTGTTGGATGTGGGCATCCGCTGTGATGGTATTGTTCCTCGGTAAGAGTTCATAGTGAATCACACCGTGACAATCCCGCCAGCGACTCGGTATCAACTTCCATCCATTAAGGGGTGGCGTAGCGACCTTCTGTGTGGATTGTCCCTGCTTGATCCATGTTCTTTGTCACGCAAAATTCAAGTATGTGACCCATTTTTCGTCACCCGTGACCAACCGATGCAAAAAAGCCCTCCCGTTTTTCTCTTTCACGCAGAGCAACAGCAGTGGAGTTGCGTAGCATCCGATTCTGGTCAGACAAAGCACCACGGGGTACCCATTTGCACAATTTACACGAATATTCCAACTTCGGAAGTCGGATGTTGATGGTCATATGGGAGGTCTTCAGTTCCTCTGCCAATTCCCGTAATGTTGCATCAGGCTTGGTCGATAGCACGTGTTGCTGTGTATCATCTTCAACCTTACTGGGTCTGTCACTTCTGGGCGTACCAGATAGATTCCGCACACCAGTGTCGGATTTCCTTCACCAGTTATAGCAAGTCCTCTGTCTGATAATATCGTCAGCAAACGCGTTTCGCAATTTTACAAGTACTTCCGTAACTTTCACGCCATTCAAATATTCCTAGAGCAATATTGCACGCACACCTTCCATCGATATCGCCATCGTATCTTTCGATATCGCCATCGTATATTGTAGCCACGTGCAACTAAATATACTAACTATGAAAACTGTTTGTGTGTATTTTCTTCTCAAACTAATGCACAATTCCGCCGTTTGAGGCGCAAATGTTAATCTGTTTTGCTCAGTATCTCTGCTCTAAGCGTTGCGATTTAAGAAATTCCTTTAGCACCGGATACTATTTACTCTGTGGAGCATTTTAGGTTTGTATTTGAGGAGTTTTGTAGTTCACAGTTCTGTCGCCAGGTGGTGTCTGTGTACTTCTGTTTGCAGCTGTATCTCCGCTTCTAAAAACGCTATTGAGAAATTTCTTTTTTAACTGTATGACGTTGGCTACAATAAAGATTTGGAGCATTATCCTATTTAAATAACTCACATCTTTCCCTCTAGGGGACGATCAAAATTTTTTTCTCGCTATCTCTGCTTCCTGGAGACGTACTTGAAAAGTTTTTTTTCCTTAGTATAGGTTTTGCCATGAATAATACTTTTTGCATATTTTCAACTTTTCCATTATGCAGAATTCTTCCGCTAGACGACGTAGAGTTATATCTTGTTTCTTTCTATGTTTCATTTTTTAACTGTGAAATTTGAAAACTTCTCTTGTTTCTGATACCTTCTTTCTGCTATGAGAACTTTTTGTGCGCCGCTTGTTAATTTTCGTAACATACTTTTTAGCCGCTGATGGAAGTAAGTACTGCTTTTATTTCTGGGTGTTTTATCGATTGTAGAAATCCGGTTGATTTTTTCTTCCCGGTTTCATTGACTTTCAATAACTTTGATAAATTTTATTCGCGTCGGAAAGGATTCAAAAGACGTGCTCATTACAACCGAAAATTCGGTGTCATCTTTCTTGTTTGCTAATCTGTTCACCGCTAAAGTACCTTTCTTATTCTTTCCAACCGTAGGTTGAAGAAGCGTATATGTTCCAGCTTTGTCTGTCTGTTCGTCCGTCCGCACGATAACTCGCGTAAAAATGGTTTGATTTCGATGAAATTTTAGTATGTAGTAGGGGACAACCTGGGGAGGAACCGTATTGAAAATGTGCGAAATGGAGTCAAAGGTCAGGACATAGCGGGATCCATTCCATCGCCCGTATGCGTAGTAACTTACGTAAAAATGCTTCGATTGCGAGAAAACTTTATCATGTTGTTCTAGAGATATACTGAACTGGTTCTGTTGAATATCATCGAAATGGGGTCAAAGGTTAGGGCACAGGAGCGAGATTTATTCCAGTCATTATCCTCATAACTTAACTAAAAATACTTCTATTGCAACAGAACTTTAGTATGTTGTTTCGGAGGTATACTGAACCAATTCTGTGTAATATAATCGAAATGGGGTGTAAGGTCAAGGCACAGGAGCGAGATTTATTCCACAACCATTATCCTTATAACTTGAGTAATGATTCCTAGTATGTTGGAAAGCGTATCATAGTCAATGCATTGCATGATTTTACTAACTTGTTTTTATTTAGAAGTACATCACTGGAATATAGAGTTAGAACATTGTAAGCGAGAAAGGCACGGCCGTCCGTAATGTCACTTAAATTATCTCCAAAGGTAGGTGTAAATACTATAAACAATTTGAACTGTTTCATGCACAGAACGTTATTTTCCTGGAAGTTCCCCAAAATGGGAGCCACGGCTGCATTTTTCACCTACTGCATCACTCTCATATCAAGGCTTATGGTTCTGTAATGACGTCACGTATTCGTTCTCATACACACCAATAATTAACAGACCGTTTGGCCTTTTGTGTTTGTATTCCTTGTGTGTGTGAGTAATGTGCTATAACTGATGGTTTTCCTGCTAAAATGAGCCGTTATTGTACTTGGAAACGGTTATTACAAGGTACACGCGCGAAACAGAACTTTACTTCCTGTACTAAATGACCGGTCGTTAAGTTGTAACCTTTTGACCAGCATGTCTGGAAAATTTCCTCTAAAAGGTAGTGTGTGACAGTGTTTTGGTTGATAGTTTTTCGTGGCGATGGTCAAAAGGATAACGTTGCCACTCACAAAAATTATACATTTGCTGCTTCTAAACGCCTTTTTCTATTTTTTTTAACTATCGCCATAAAGGAAAGAAGGGGGGGGGATAGAAAGGAAATTAAGCCTGCAAAAATTTAACTTTGAATTCTGTATTAAAAAACTTAGGACATGTCAGCTATGAAAGATTCCGTAGGCAGTGAGTTAACCGCGTTTCAGCCGACAACCTCACTGCACCCGGAATAGTGTTATACACACGACAAAGCTGTCTCCGTTATTAATCCTTTAACCGACCGACTGGAATGAACAAATTGGAGATTAACAAAATGGGCTGAGATCAGCTTGAAGGAATATATTCGAACGCGACTGGAACGAGTGAACCTGTGCCTCAGAAAGCGTTGCTTTTCCCCTTAGCTGTGTCATTCATATCATCTCCCTAAATGACCACTTTTGTGACGACTTAGGGTGCGGTAATTAAATCGATTAGCTGGTTTTGCGAGAGGCGGGTACAGCGTTAATTGTTGGTTAAAAAATTAACAGCTATTGGGTTTTTCTCCTTTTGCGAAAGAAAAGAGATAAGAATTCCGTTTCTTGAAAGCTTGAACTTTGAAACGAAATATCGATGGTCTGGTGTAGGGAACGCAATGCGTCGCCCCCTAAGCGTGTCTTTCAATTTGGATGGCCCGTGTAAGTGTGAGATGGTGGGATGTTTGGAGAAGCCGTCAGCGTGTAACCAGATCGGTAAGTTATGGCGTTTTCTAATCCGAATCTTGGCAAAACAAAGAAGTGCTATTTGTTTGCGTACTTGTCCGCGAGCGGACCCCACATATTCCGAACTCAGAGACATGCATTTCTTAACATTTTCATCGTGCCGAATGCTTTCAGGAAACAATAAAATAGACGAGAGAGTTAAAACAGCTCCCTAACGACAGAGCAAGGAATTTATTTGCGAAATGTGAATGACCGAAAAAGAGCAGTCTGGTAAAAGTACGTGAAGGGAGCTAGACTCGGGGACCCGGATCGGGATTGATCCAGCTCGATGTTTCGCGGCAGAAGAAAAGCTTCTGTCTGAAGAAGTCGGCCAGCTAATCCAAGAGCTGCCGGGCGGTTGACGTTACCGCGCGAAAATAGGAGGGGGACGATACCCCGTTTCCAGGTGCTAGATTGCACTTAAGTCCGGAGAGATGTGGATGTAAATTCCTACAGAGAAAGGAAGCAGCATCCCGGAGGTCAGACGAAGTGATGGAATTTCAGCCCCGATGGTTGCTAGCATGGACGACCTGTGAGGAAAGCATCATGGACGACTTGTGATATTAGCATCATGGACGACCTGTGATGTAAAGCATCATGGACAACCTGTGAGGTAAGTATCATGGACGACCTGTGAGGTAAAGCATCATGGGCGACCTGTGAGGTAAAGCATCATGAACGACCTGTGAGGTAAAGCATCATGGACGACTTGTGATGTAAACCCGTTCGGAACTAGGACGAACGGGTTTACATCACAAGTCGTCCATGTCAGCGACCTCGTTTGACCTCAACATTAGTGCGCATGGATGCGTACGTGGTTTCATACAGGTAAATGCACTGCACAAACAGGTAAATGTAAGTGGGTGATGGGGTTCGACTCCCTCTCCGTCAGTCACAGTGCGCGCTCTGAAATGGGCGTGTCGTCACACAGGTGTGCTTCATGATAAACATAAGGGAGTGCAGCAAATACGGATATACCAACCGAAAACGCTGCATATCTGTAAGTTCTGTATATATATATTTTTTTATGCATGCCAGTTGTGAATATATTGGCTCCGGTCAGCCAACAGACTTTCGTCGGGTGAGAACTGTTTAAAGCCGGACAGTATATGCCAACGAATAATCATTGAACTTTAATGATCAATTCAGCCTATGAGCTATCCCGAAAGGGGCGAGTTTATTTTACGCCCCTCCTTCAGCCTCTGTATATATCTTCATCATTATCTGTTTCGTTTTAATTGATTAAATGTCTGTTGTCTCGTGCCAGTCCTGAAGTTGCATTAATAATTTATGAGCGTCAAAAGAATTTCTTGGTTTTGTTTGGCTGAATTGCAGGCTAAATTCTTTTCACCAATACATACGATTTCGGCGATAAAGAGCTCACAAATATTTATTCGAAATTCTAATGTCTACCTCCGTCAGCAAACGCCGGACATCCTGACATCTAAATTCATAAAGCTATTTTTATTCGATAGTCTGGCGCCCCGGGGCGTAGCACTTTTTTATTGATTACCTGCTGAAAAGGCTATAACAATGGCAAATAACATAAGAAAGGAGAGATATTTGAGTCACTTGTTTCTATATCCAGTGGCATGATGTCCTTGTCAGCCCTTCTTCATTATGGCTTGGGCGTGGCCAATAAGATATCTGAAGGCCAGGAAAGCTTTTTGTGACGTCAGCAGCTCCGTCCTTCGTTACCAGACACTGCGACTTTTCGGAAGAAAATATATCTTGTCTGAGCTATCAGTTTGGCTCGCGGAGCAACGGGCAAAACAAACAAACAAAAATATAAATGTAGAATTTTTAAGTTTACACATGAAGCTGATAATGTCTCTAAAGCTGTACATTCTTCCTACAAGGTTTAATGATTACTTTTGTGTTCGAAATTTAAAGATCTCGCTTAACTCTAGCTATAGCGAAACACGATAACAGGGGCGGATTTCTGATTAGGTGCACTGGGTGCGCCTAAGGCTCCAGAGGTAGAGGGGCCTCAAAAACGTATAATTGGATTGCCAATTTTGTTTCGGTTTTCACGGACCGAAACAAATTAATCTTTAAAGCGACCACTTTGTTTGTATTGTCAATTGTCATTTTACTTTCTCATATGTTAGTAACATGTATTTTTTCTTGCTGTTGCTGATACTCCGAGCGGAGTGCTTGTAGAAACTTTCCTGATGATCGGGGGTGTTTGCTGTTAATTGTTTTTTTCCTTTTGTGGTAGGATAATCAAGTTCTATCTCAGCCCTAATTCCCCAAAACCAGCCTAAACCCAAACAGTTAATATTTAAGCTGAAAAAACAAAGAATCTGTTTCTTATTTAATAGTGTTAAAATAAATTTTTATTGTTTTGCTACAATATTTCTGTGAGCGCTAGCGTATTCATCTCATTATGTGGACACGCCCAAAATTATGATTCCCTGGCGTCCACGTTATAGCCCCCCCCACAGCCAATAGAAGTGCAAAGGTTCCTAAGAACTTACCCGAAACAAAGATTGGGTGAACGGATGAGATCCTCCCCGCTTTACTATTTAGTGAATATCTGCGAACCAGGAGGATGGATCGAGACTGCTGAAAACTCCAATAAGAATTACTAATGTCCACAAAGTAATGCAGAAAGACTTGACCAAACTTAATACAATTTAATGAATTATATATGAGGTTTGTAAGTAAGCCTGTCCGTTGAAAAACGCTTTCCGTGGTTGTAAACCAAATGTTCTTGATCCAGTGGAAATGTTCGTAATTGGCCAACGTAAAACTTGGGGCCTATTATTTAACACGCTCCTATTGAACTCGAGAGAGAGAGAGAGAGAGAGAGAGAGAGAGAGAGAGAGAGAGAGAGAGAGAGAATCTTGCTCGATAGAGGTGAGACATGTATCTCTCTGGATCTCCTATCCACTCGTTGTATCAGGAATCTAATTCAGACCTTCGTCGTTTCGCTAAGTTATCCTCGCCCGGATATTTGATGAAATCTGTGAGTCTCCGTTCCTGAGACCTGTATCACAATTATCTAAGTTATCATCTCCCGGATATTAGATGTAACTTGTGAGAGTATCCGTTCCCGAGACCTGTATCAGAAATACATAAATTATCCTCTCCCGGATATTTGATGCAAACTGTGAGAGTCTCCGTTCCCGAGACCTGTAGCACAAGTATCGCTGACTTAGAAAATAAAACTTTCGTTACCGTTCAGTGCACGACTCAACCATCCTGGACCCCCTATGCTCTGGGTCCAAACGCACCCGAAAACTTCCGAGTCACGTCTCCTGCTCTTCTCCGTTCCATGAAAACAGACAGACTAACTAACCCGCCTGGCGCTCTCTCCCTCTTTCGCTTCCTCACCGCGCGTACGTCACTTCTGCTTCCTTGGCCCGAGGGTCTCCTACTCCTCCTCTTTCTGTTAGCAACCTACGTCATCGTAACCAGCGCTTTTCCTCCCCTCGTCGGCTAGACGCGCCCATCCGGTCGGCAGGTGTTTGGTCTTTCCACTGGATAGTCTGACCGTTTTGATGTACCTCGTCGGCGACGTTCCTTAGACAGGCTTAGCTTACCGCAAAAGATACAAACACATTGAGCACAATACACTTTCCTGCATACCTACAATACTGATGGGCAGACAACTAGACTTCTTGGTGTCTGCCCTCCGTTAAACAATGTCTGGCGGATGCCATTAACTTAATGGTTGATCTTTATCTTACTCGAGAAAGGTTTCTCTCTTTCTGAGTGTGAGAATTTCCGGCTTTCTTTGTAGACCCCAAACAACTTCAAGAAATGTTCTAGAACTATCCAATGTTCTTTGTCTACATTCCAAGTTCCGTTGAAAAAAATACATACATGGATGCTCTCATCATACGTCCATATAACACACATTAATTTTGGTATTACATTATAAACATAATGTCTTTATTACTAGTTCATTAACGTATGACTTCCTGATTATACAGGCATAATGTTCAATTAATTATTTGTCGTGCATAGATAATGTTCCCGCTCTCACAATTTCCTTATTACTTTTTCCTCTCCTGGTTTAATACTGATAATTATCAAGTATTCTGACCGTTTCTATTCCTTAAATCGACATGGAACTAACTTTTGAAAAAGAAATAAAGTTTCAATGACCCTCTTACTCAAAAAGCTGTGGTTTTTACTTTTCCATTTTCAAACCGGATCTTTCGCATTTAAGTCTTACGTTTCTGTTTCTGATAACTGCAGCGCAAGTATAAAAAACAAAAAACTCATACGCATCTTTTTGACAGAATAAAAAAAATGCAGACCTAAATTTTCCGATGAAAATAATGAGAATAAAATGCTCTCAAGAAACTCTTTACATTCTCGCTTTCCTGCACTAACTGATGAAATTCTTACTATCCAGCTTTCTTGGTCCATTCCATTTAGGGAATTGTTCACCACAGGAAAATTCCTCCACGAAAAGCCGTTCACCTTTTTCAAGTGAAGTACTGTGCACAAATTGCATTTTATACAAATTTTCTAATGTGGAGGACTCTTCCGGTTGCTAGTTTCTCAAGTATTTTATTTATGCTTGATGTCATGGTCGTTGCCTACTAATTTGCTCATAATGTAAAAAAACAAGATGATTTTCCAAAGTTGAAGCAATAGACAAAAGCACGTTTTGTAATTGAAGCACATTCCAATTTTATGACAATTAATTTATACGCAACGTACTGATAAATTTACAGAAATTTCATTTTCAGGGCCCTTAGCGTTAAATTTGCCTAGTAACTTGCAAATGGAAAGGTGCTAAAGTAATCAGTTTTGCCTTCGACTTTGATAACCGTTTGTGGAAAATTTATGAAGTATATGGATATTTAATGTCCTTTTGATTTCCTATTAGCCGCAAAAGTAATTTTTGAAATATCTCTAAAAACAAAAAAACTCGATGTGCACAGGCAAAGTGATTAACACTATATAGCACTGTTTCTTACAAAACGTTCTAATAATAGGAAGATAGAATGGCATTTTAAAAAGCATAAAAACCTTTTTCTTGACTTTACATTTTTTTTGTTAATCTGATGGATGAAAATTTCTGAGGGGATAAGAGGGGGTGGGGAGTCCCCTTAATCTTTTATCGCCTATGGCTCCAAAAGATCTAAAGTCGCCTCTGCATGAAAACTAAAGTGATACACACATTCGAAGCACATAATTACGTTAAATTAAAAAAAAATATGTATACTTAATTACTTAAAGTAGCCGAATACATTTATCAATATGTGTAGTAATTGAACCACATCTCTTTAAAATAACTAAATTTGAATGGCTTAAAGTTTTCTTTGTGTATGATGGAAACACATTTTGTGGAGTTAAAAATGTTCAGAACTTTCCTCCTAAAAGACATGGTTTCAGTCAGGGGCGTATTTAGGTTGATTTCAATCCGGGGCGTATATAAGTTGATTTCAATCCGGGCGTATTTAGGTTGATTTCAATCCGGGGCGTATTTAGGTTGATTTCAATCCAGGGCGTAAGGGGCCGTGCCCTCCTTCGAAAGCGTTTTTTTTTTTTTTTGTTAAAATGCAACTTACATTAGAAAAACACTTCTTTAATTTAATAAAAAATGCATCAGCTTACGTCAGAAAATAATGCTTTAATTTTTTCTTTTATTTTTCATAAACTTCTATTTTGTCCTGATGGATTTCAAAAACTTACAACAACCTCCTCCCGCCAAAAAAATTCTATATACGCCCCTGATTTCAATAAAAAACAAGCTATTTTTGTATTTCCATTGTACAGTTCAATTACTGACAGCCGGTGGCGCAGTGGTCTAAGGCAATGGCCTCCGATCATTCGTCCAAAAGGGGTCCGGGTTCGCATCCCGGTGAGGCATGGATGTTGTGTTTGTCTTACGGCACTGGCTCTCTCCCTTCCCTGGAACCAGTGACCCAAAATTAGGGACGGGCGACTGCTTATAGCCCATTGAGTTGCTCACGGTGGTCGTTAAACCTCCAATCAAAAAAAAAAAAAAAAAAATTACTGACACTTAAATTTTTAAACTTTTCTTTTATCAGAGGCACTAACCTTGCGATCAGCTGAAACTTTTCTGTAATTGTTCAATCATATGAACGTTTTAACAACTTTGCCGAAAAAGTAGAAAAAAATCCACTTTTACACTGAATGCATTACCTGAGAAAGGATGCGTCTTTATTTCCTTAAAAAAAAAACATTTTAGGTAGTTGTAGAACTATGGAAATGCTGAGCATTAGATAAAAAAAAAATCTTCATATTTTTTGAACAGAAGTTTCTGGAAGATTATGCATGCTGTTGCCTAGAGGTCTGCCCGGGCCTAATTTGGTGAGCCCGGCCCTGCCCAAGCCCGCGCGTTTCAGGGCCAGCCCGGCCCGTTTCAAATATCAGACACTCGGCCCGGCCAGGGCTCGTCAATTGCAGCTCTTATTTATGCTCGGCCCGGCCCGTGATGTGCAATTCGGTATTGTTTTGTCTTTCTATTGTATTTTATTAAAATGTAAAAATTAAATAATGAAATGAGATATCATTGAAAATATTTAGTTGAATGTAAGTGTAAAAAATATTAACTAAACTTTGACAATTATGGAAAAATATAACTTTTAAAAAGAGAGAAAAAAGATGATTAAGCGTGTTCAGAATCTCCCTTTCTCTGAACTAGGTAACACTACAAAAGTCAGTCCCTATACAGATTAGGGATAGGAGAAAAAAATCCATGTCTTCCCACTCTCTTATACAAAAATACACACAACCTCTGCTTTGATTTTTCGCGTTAACGCTTTAACGACCGAAACGTCCGTACGTACAAATGGCCATAGCCGCCCAAAACACCTGTCTGGGATGAGTCAGATTTCCTACCCTACTTGTTCTTCAAATATTCTCAACCTACGAGGGATCAGCAGAAGTCACCCTCAGTCACTATTGTTGTTATTAAACAAACAAGTGAAAGAACAGACAGTTTCGGGTGTTATGGTATTTAGAGTGATACATGATTTTTGGGTCATGGTCGTTAAAGGGTTAAAGTACTTTTTCTCCGGCACACATGTCATTCTGATCATAGCTTGTTTTAGACTGTCCTATTAGAAGTTTAGTTTGAAACTTCATACCGAAGCTTTTTCTACAAAATAATGCGACATCTGGCATTACAAATCGCAACTATCTAAATTATCGACAATGTGCTGTTGGGGGGAACATCTGCTTTTAGATGCAATTTTGCTCACTGCGACATCTCAAGATTTCAGTTTTTATTGTAGGTCAGAGCGTCTAGATAGACCTATATTTTGCAAAAAGGTACAATAAAATCAACACTAAACTCGGAAAGTTAGTTAAATTAAAAAAAGTAAAAAATAATTAAAGCGTACAAATTAACATTCGAATTGTGCTAAATTAAATTATTATACAAACTCAACTTGCCGTGATATTAAGATTTTAATACGAATTTGGTAGTTCGGATAAATAAAACTCGAGTCATTGTTAATCCAAAGTTTTTAAATTAGCACGCGATCACCTTGACATCTAAAAGTGATCGCGTGCTATTATATAGCAGGCAATCATTTTGGCATCGCGAGAACACACACGAATTGATCGATAAGTGATGGCGCAACAATGCAGGCGTTACTGTGGCGTCAAGTGTTCCAGAGAGACAGAGGGATCTGGGTGTTTATTATAGTAATTATAAAACTTATGGCATTTCTGCCTGACACCAGAAATGCGTTTTTCTGTTTTGCTGACGGATTAGGTCCGATTAAATATTGAGTTAATGTGCATATCTAAATAAGTCGTGGTGCTTTTTAGTACATGGAAATTTATATTATTATCTCTAATGAAATAGAGCTGGTTTTGACATTTGTTTTATTTATTCTTTGATGAAACTGTCACGTGCACTCTTATTTGTAAATACACTGCTGGCCACCCAAAATGCAACACCAAGAAGGAAGCATCCGATTGGCCTGAAATTCACAGCATGCGTCGCCCGCGAGACGTCATGCAAACGATTATCATTGCAGGGCACATGCAAATCATGTGCGCCCGGCACGCCACCGAGAAGCACTATAAGAAGGGTGCACAGAAGGCGGGGTGTAACTAGTGGAAGTGTGTTGTGCTGCCGGGCCTGTGCGTGGGAAGCTTCCTGATGCCTCGTCGCAGAATACGGCAGTATTCCAGCACGTTTCGGAGTTCGACAGAGGACGAATAGTGGCTTATCGCGACAGCGGTTTATCGTACCGAGACATCAGCGCCCGTGTGGGACGACATCCAGCCACAGTGAGGCGAGTATAGATTCGGTGGGTGCAGGAGGGACGGACGGACCGACGTGAGCGATTGCCGCAGCTGCGGCACACCACGAAACGAGAGGACCGGCATTTTGTGCGGCGGGCATTGAAGGCTTGCACCGCCACATCACGAACGTTAGCGCAGGAATTAGGGTGTGTTGCGCCACGACCTGTGTCAGCACGTAACGTTTGACGTCGTCTGCAGGAGCGGGAACTTGTCGCACGGCGCCCATTGCTCCGATTACCATTGGCGTTACACCACCAGCTAGTGCGGCGGCAGTGGGCCGTTAAACGCCGCACCTGGACTACGGAATGGCACGACATTGTCTTCTCCGACGAATTCTGCTTCTGCCTGCAACACCATGATGGTCGGAATCGTGTGTGGCGGCACCGCGGAGACAGACTGTATGACGCCTGCATTATACATCGCCATACCGGCCCGTCACCTGGCGTTATGGTTTGGGGCGCAATTGGATATGAAACCCACACCCTCTGGTACGCATCGCCAGTACACTCAATAGCCACCGCTACATCTCCGACGTTTCGGAGCCTGTAGTCCTCCCTTACCTGCAGGACCTGCCAGCGGCCACGTTTCAACAGGACAATGCGCGCCGGCAAGTGGCACGCATCGTGCAACAATTCTTCACGGCCCACCAGGTGTCACTGCTGCCGTGGCCCGCCTGTTCTCCCAATATGTCGTCCATCGAACACGTCTTGTCACTGATCGGCAACCGAGTGGCCCGGCAAGCACCACCCGCGGCTACGCCTGATGAACTGTGGCAACGTGTGGAAGCATCCTGGACCGACATACCCCAAGCCCACATCCAAAGCCTCTTTCGTTCGATGCCGCGGCGTGTAGCGGCCGTTATTGCCAGCCATGCGGGTCACACAAACTATTGATGTCTGCTTGTTCCGCAAGTCGCACGGGCCTGTAAGCTCAATCGTTTCATTTTTGTATCTGTTGTTATGTGTCCAGTAAATCTGGCTTTGCTATCTCGTGTCCTTCTTGGTGTTGCATTTTGGGTGGCCAGCAGTGTATTTAGTTATTTAAAACACTCGCAGACGTTTTTGAGTTATGAAGTGCTCTCGAAATACGCAATAAATAATAAGTAAGAATATTAGGCAAAGAACAAAAGACAGATTATTGCCTAACCCAGGGGTCTGCAACCTTTTTTAGTAGTGTTATGCCGAAGTAATGTTGAAAAGTCATTCAGCATGCCGACCTATGTCCACCATATTTTTATGTTCAGGAACCATTGAAACAAATTAATTTGATCTTGTATTAACATGTTTCCGACACATTAAATAACTATTCAATTCTTTGTAGATCATTTAATACTTTAATATAATAGGAACATATCCTGTTTTGCAAAATTTATGTTCTGAACGCATTATTTTGAAATTTTATTATAAAATTGCCATATGTATATTTTGTTAAGACAGAAAGTGCAGTAGTTTGAAGAACAAAACAATTGAATAATTCAAACATAAAACATGTTATTAAAATTTTAACATAAGTAATCATTGAGTATTACTGATCTGAGTCATTAATCAATTAATGGAACCCTTGCCCTTGCTTCTCCTTGGTTAATTGTTAAATATCAGGTGTGTATTTGGACACTAATAACACTTAATAACAACACCAACTTTTCTGCTACACTGGCATCAGTATGCGACAGCCGAGAGAACTATAGAGGTGGTGGTGGGGATGGTCGGGGGAGAGGGAGGGATAGGACGGAAATAGAACTTCTTCAAGGTCAGTCATTGTTGCTCCACACTCACTCAGTTAGTTTGCGTCAGAGCGCACATTCGTACCTTCGTTTTGGAAGGATGTTAAAACAGGAATAGCTTTAAAACTCTGTCTCTATAAAAATTCGTGCTGCAAATATTAGAATTAACTAATTTCGTCTAGTTTCACGAGAGAATAAGTTAGAATTACATTAGTTAAAACTTTATTAAAAGCATTGGCACACTCTAGGTCTTTCGGGCATTATTACACGCCCATCTTCAGATGGTAAGATTAGACCGTACATCCAAGTATATTAGTATATAAGTAACATAGGTAAGAGTCCAAAATTAAAAGAAAATTTACGTAGCAGTCTCGAGATTATGGTCGCGGTTAATAGTCTCTAGTTCCCAAATTATGTGACTGGGTGGAAGAGATGTTGCCATGTACTCCTTCTCTGGCCAGAACTTGAAGCATTTACTGTTCATCTATCTTCTATTTTCTCTTCTATTTCTTTTACTATAGAACTGGAAACTAATTTTTCTCTTCCATTTCTGGATTTCAAACTTTTCAGGGACCCTCTGTCTGATACCATTTCATATTCTGTATTTCGAAAACCTACTACCTCCCCTATTTTAATCCCTTTTGATTCTCATCACCCTCAGAACTACAAACTTGCAGGAATTTCCTTTTTGGTTTAACGAGCTCAAACCCATAGCTCTTCTCAACATGTACGGACCCAAGACCTCTCCTTCATTAAAAATCTGGCAAAGAACTTTGGATATCCTGATTACCTAGTCATAAACATTATTAAGAAAACCCTGAGGACGTATGAAACCACCCTAATTTCCGAGACTTCTACCACAGAATACATTGGTTCAGTGGGCTTTCATCCATCGCTAACCCCAATTCTTAGGAACATTTGCAGAAGACAGCAATTGGGAATTGGGATCCGAACCCGGAATATTTTTTCTCTCATACGTTCAGACCGTGACAAAGTTAATAAGGACAAACAACATAGTGTTTATAATATATCTGTATAATATGAACACGTGTGGGACCTTCTCGGGAGACGCTTAACAGCACGTGACCAGCCGCCAGCAACGATTCCGCAGCTGCGATTGGTGCTACAAGAGGAATGGGCTGCGATGCCTCAACAGCTCCTTGACAACCTCGTCCTCAGCATGGAGAGACGTTGTAAATCCTGCAACGCAGTCAGTGGTGATCATATCCCCTACTAAAGACTGGATTTTTCTTGGCAGCCGCCTGTCACATGGACGTTTCTGCCTTCCGTCCAGTTGTGCTCGAAGCTACCTTTTCAACAAAGTGCCTTTGTATCCTTTGGATTCCTTGTTTAAACGGTTTTGCTCACTTGTCCCATATCCTTACATCTTGGGGATCTTATGGTATGATTTGAGTCGATGTGGAGCACTTTTGCACGACGTTACATTCGAAAAACCGTCTCGTCCTTAATTTTTGCACGCCAGTGTAGTTACACATTTGAATCTTTTGCAGTGAACTGTTTATGCAGCCGTCTCATCGTAAGAGCTACGTAAATGAGGACCGCACGTGTCTGACTGCTAATAATTTACTGCTTCAGTGTCATCATCATCAACCATTATCATACCGTTGGATGAAGGTCTTCCCAAGTTTCTTCACAACGGTCTATCTTGCGTCAGTCTTCTCCATGCCACTCCTGCATGCTTTCGAATTTCATCCACCCATCTCCAATGTAATCTTCTTCTGGTTCTTTTCCTGTTCCTTGGAATCCAGTGTAGAATTTCGGTTGTCCATCTGTGGTTCGTTCTTCTGGCAACATGTCCAGCCCATTGCTATTTCAGGAATTTCACTCTGATCATGATGGCTTCTACTCTTCTTATTTTCCTAACCCACGAGTTCCTCTTCTTATCTCTCCTGGTTACACCAAGCATGCATCTCCCAAGGCTGCTTTCAGTTGTCTGCAGTCATTGTATGTCTATTTTTAGTTAAGGTCCACGTCTGTGCTTCGTACGTAAGCACTGGAGGGATGCATTGATTAAGCAGTGTTTTTTTAAGGCATAGTGGCATATTGCTCTTAAAAATTGTACCGTTTTTTCCAAAAGCTCCCCAACTAAGTTTTATACGTCGATTAATTTCTTCATCAATGTGACTTTTGCTTGATATCTGCTGTGCAAGGTGAATGTAGGACTCTGTTATCTCCATTTTTTCCCCATCAATTAATAAATCTTCATTTTCTGTAAAAGCATTGTACATCAGTTTTGTCTTGTGAAAGTTCATTTTTAATCCCACTTCTTTACTGTTGTCAGCAAGTTCCTGCATCATACTCTGCAGTTCTGAAAGGGCAGTTGCAAAACTAACTACGTCATCAGCAAAACGAAGGTGTTTCAGTGTAGATATATAATATAAACACCCAGATCTGTCTGTCTCTCTGGAACGCTTGACGTCACAGCATTGTTGCGTCATCACTTATCGGTCAATTCCTGTGTACTCTCGCTGTCAAAACGATTGCCTTCTGTATAATAGCACGCGATCACTTTTAGATGTCAAGGTGATCGCGTGCTAATTTAAAAACATTGGATTATCAATGACTCGAGTTCTATTTAGCCGATCTACAAAATTCGAATTAAAATCTTAATATCGCGGCAAGTTGCGTTTGTGTAATAATTTAATTTAGCACAATTCGAATATTAGTTTGTACGCTTTAATTACTTTTTAATTTAACTAATTTTCCGAGTTTTGTGCTGATTATATTTTACTGTTTGCAAAATATCGATCTATCTGAACGCTCTAACCTACAATAAAAACTGAAATCTTGCGATGTCGAAGCGAACGAAATGGCATCTAAAAACAGATGTCGCCCCCAACAGCACATTGTCGACAATTTAAATAGTTCCGATTTGTAATGCCAGATGTTGCATTATTTGTAGAAAAAGCTTCGGTATGAAGTTTCAAACTAAACTTCGAATAGGACAGTCTTTTAAAACAAGCCTTGAACGGAATAACATGTGTGCCGGAGAAAAAGTAATTTAACGCAAAAAATCAAAGCAAAGGTTAAGGTAAGTCTACACAAAAACAACTGGACTACAAGGAAAATTGTTAAACAACAAATATTTCGCACAGAATGTTTATTTATCGCGAGGTCTTTTGATAAACGGAAATAAATAGCATATAATTTTCAGTTCTAACATGAATGAGTTCTTACTCAATAAGTTTTTGCTATATTTCCTTACAAAAAGCCGGGGTCCATTTGATTTATTTTCAATCTGCTTCAATTAAAAATTTCACCGTCTTAAGACGAGAAATATCCCCTATATATTAATATTTATTTAAAGCTTCAAAACAATCGTCCTAGGGCGGGCTATATGCTAGTATATCATTATCTATACACATTGCAAAATCACAATAATAACTTGACACCTGTATGTATTAAAATGTCCTGTTGTTAGACCAACTATTTTCTGAATCTGTTATGTATTGAACTCCCAAGACCTCCCTCCCTCCCTCGTCCCCCCCGCCCCCTCTCTCTCACGGAATCTCTCTGTTCAAAAAATATTTTTCTTTAAATATTTAAATGTCTCGGGAGAAGATTGCTTGGAGTTTGCCAGCCATCAATCAGGTGTTTGCTTCTGGTTTTGGCAGATACTGTGCCTTTGAAGAAAAAAAAGTCTCGGGAACGTTTAAACTAAAACGCTCAGCCAATTGTTTACATACACCACGGAAGAAAAAAAGAGAGAGAAAAAAAAAATTCTCTAGTGTTGGCAGGCCGAAGCAGGAAGCCTGGAGCTTGTTAATACGAATGAACGAGAACTCAACAGATCGGTTCAGTTTATGGGAAGTACTGTATAAGTTCCGCCGAAGCGCATTTCTGTAACGCGTAGACGCAAAAGAACAAAAAGTGGAAGTTACTTTCCAAGCTAACATAAATTGCATAAAATCTGCATTTCCCCCCTTTTGTTTTCGGTGTTTGAATAACTTAACAGGAGTATTTCATTTTTTGCATTATTGTGTGCATTAGATAAAGGAACTTCAGTGAAATGTCAAACGGGGCGAAAAAAAAAATGCATAAATGCAAAATTCGGAACTATTTATGGCAAAATGGCGTCACCACACTTCAAAATTATGAATTTGCTTATTCTAAGGTAGGGCAAAAATCCTTTGATGTTTTATGATTATGAACACTTAAGAATAAAATGAAAAAAAGGTGAATGAAAAAAAAAGCATTAACTTTAGTCAAGCTGGCAACAATACATTTCATGTGTGAATCTAAACATGTACCTTTCGGGTTTTTGGGTATCTCGCGGGTATCTTTTTTTTTTTTTTTTTGTTCTTGAATGTTTTACGACCACCGTGAGCAACTCAATGCGCTATAAGCAGTTGCCCGTCCCTAATTTAGTGCCACTGGTTCCAGGGAAGGGGGAGAGAGAGAGCCATTGCCGCAAGACAAACACAACATCCAAGCCTCATCGGGATTCGAATCCGGACCCTTTTCGAACGAATGGTCATAAGCCAGCGCTTAGACCACTGCGCGACCGGGCGGCCAGGTATCTTTCCAGCAGTGGATTCAGAATAGTTGATGATGCTAAACACACCGCGAACAAAAAAATTACGGAATGTAAACTTTATTCCTTAATATGGAGTTATATCACCACCTGCTTTAATTACAATTTTAATTTTGTTGGGCAGTATGACTCATTATCACATGCGTATCAAGCTTATTCTACTCCATGCTCAAAAGATCCCTTAATTCCGCCAAATTCGCAGGGTGTTATTTTTCTTCTGCACGGCCCTCTCTAACATGTCCCAGATGTTTTCAGTCACATTTAGATCGGGTGAATTTGCAGGCCAATTGAGATGTGGAATATCATCCTTATGTTCTTCAAACCAGCCCAGCACGATTCTCGTTCGACGGACACGAGAGTTATCATTTTGAAAGATAGGATCCACTGTGTGTCCTTCTTGTTTCAAATAGCCTTACCCCGTATATAAATGGTACGCGTAGGACGAGTCAAGCGCCAGACGAAGTCCGTGCAATCGAGAAAGGGAAGGACTTGTGAAAGTTTATTCGTTTTGTTTTTTGTTTGCCTTGATCAACATTAAGGGCTATTAGGAGCTTCCTGTCCCTAATTTAGAGCCACCTTTTCCAGGGAAAGCAGCGAGCTAGTTCCATAAGATAAACTCAATATCCGTGTCTCATCCGGGCCCACTCGGACGAACGGTCATAAGACAGAGCTTGCGCCGAAGGGTTTGAACGGTTGATTATTATCGGCGTAACGAAGGCGGGAGACAGCATCTCAGCACCAACTGATATTGCTTGTAGTTCGATGGCAGCCGTAGTGAATGTATAGAGGGAATGGTCTGAAGATCGACATACATTCACCCAGTATGCCCGACAGAAGAGCCCACCACTGCACAGTCGAGGCGAACGACGGTAGGCGCGTGCCCTCCAAGACGAGATGGCTCGCAGTTTCTAAGTTGGCGGTTGAATACAACCAAGGGCAAACAGAGAAACATTTCCGAGCACGTGAAGCTTCTGTGAATGTCCCTAAGGAGTCGGCGGCCCATTCATGTGCCCATGTTGTCCGACTGTCATCGACAGTTCATCGTAACTGGTCATTCGACGACTAGAAAAGAGTCTCCTCGTCCGATGATTCCAGGTACGACTTCCAACATGCCTGTGGAAGACTCAAATGCCGCGATTTTGACGGGAATTGGACAGAAAATTTTAGCCAGTGACATCATTCGCATAGTGCAGGAATTGTTCTGTTGGACTCCACTTGGGGCAGAAGTCAGTTGCACTCAGCACAATATCTTTTCATTATCCGATGAGTCAATTGCACTCAGAAGGGAGACAACAATAGTGATCGACTCCACTCATCCTGCCATTGCTTACTAGTAGGGAATGTCGAAAACCGGAAGGTGGAACAGAGAACTCTTGCATTACAAGCTGTTGTGCTGGATAATGATTGGACAAAACATTGGTATCATGGTATCATTTTTCCAAAAGCAATTCTAGACGTGACACGGAGTTTATGTACAGCAAAAAAGGGGAAAACCTTGACACCTTTAGGATATAAATTCTATACATCTCAAATATCACATCAGCCAGAGGTCACACGATGAGTTGATTTCGTGCGAATAGAATCATTCAGTAATTAAAGCACCGTCAATTACATGATCATGAAGTTTAAAAACTTTATTAAGTTAAAAGGTTAGAAAAACACACATTAGATCTTTCGATCCCACATTGGGATCATCATCAGATGTTAAAAGGACACAATAAACCCTGGTGAGAGGTATATATACAAAACAAGGACGTAAAACATGATGCCAGATACATAAAATACAGTAATAGAATGTGTGTGGTAGTGAACATAGAGATCAAGTTTACAGTTTTCATTCATGACGAATGGCATGCACATTGCCAAGAGTACCGTTTTCATCGTGAATAAGTAATTTCCACGGGTGGAATATATGTTTAGGTAAAAAGTCATAGAGTACCACAGTTAAAAAGTTATGGTATTTTATGTTGTGATGGCTTTCTACCGAAACATATCCCTTACCCGTGGAAATTACTTATTCAGGATAAAAACTGCACTCTTGGCAATGTGCATGCCATTCGTCATGAATGAAAACTGTAAATTTGATCTCTATGTTCACTACCACACACATTCTATTACTGTATTTTATGAATCTGGCATCATGTTTTACGTCCACCAGGATTTATTGTGTCCTTTTAACATCTGATGATGATCCCAATGTGGGATCAAAAGATCTAATGTGTGTTTTTTAACCTTTTTAACTTAATAAAGTTTTTAAACTGCATGATCGTGCAAATTGACGGCCCTTTAATTATACTGAATGATCAGCCAGAGGTAACGAAAGGCTGCAAATAAATGGAATTGTCCAAAATATAGCATGTTTTTCCACGAAATCTAATTTGGAGTGTCTTTGCAAAAGAGACAAATCATTCGTGCACGATTCACTGTGTTGAAAATGGGCATAATGTTCTTTGTTCCTCCCGAGAGGGAGTCAAAGGAAGTTTTTGAGGAAGTCTCTGAGTGCAGTTATTCCATGCCAGGAAGAAAGTCTGAGGAGCGAGAAATATCTTTGAGTGCAATGAGTCCATGCGCCGGGAGAAGTTTTGAGTGCAGCTGACCCTTTTCGCAGATTTTTGAGTGCAACTGACCAGCACACTCCACTTGATCCTTGTTGAACTCACCATCACCGAAAGATGAGGGTGTGTTAAAAGGGGACCAGGCTAGGTATATTGCTTCGAACCACAAGTGTTGCTCTGTATGACCTGTATCATGAAGATAGTGGACTCTCTCAGAGAGACAGATCCCCGCGTCACACTCCCGGTATTATACAGGAACGGTTCGTGGATCATGTCCATGCATTTTATGAGCTCTGCCCTGTTCTCCAAATTCCCCTGACTTGAATCTTATGGAATACTTGCAGTGCTGCTTGTCTCCGTCATCGATAATCAAGATGTCATTCTGTCCATCTACTACAGAATACCCGAGGACACTTTTCGCAGTCTTCTGGAGTCGATGTCACATTGCGTGCACGTGATTATCGCAGCGAAATGGTGCCAATTCGCTGTTATACGCCGAGCCAACCTAAGAGTGTACATGATAATGCCCATCCAGATAGAGACGTTTCAGTAGCTGAGCCCATCTTACGGATTTATGATGTCAGAAGCTGACTTAAAAATACACATAGCACCGTGGATTGTTGGCCACGTGGTGTAAAGTTAACGCGCTCGGCTAGATATCGAGAGTTCCGTGGTTGCTGCCGAAAACAATTTTTCGGTTGCTATGTGTTCCTGAAACGTGGAAAGAGCTATGTATTTATTTATTTACTGACGTCACGTATTTGGAGGATTTTCACCTAAGAGTGTACCACTATGAAGGGTGCGAAACAACTACCTCCTCTATGAAAAATAGTTCCTGGCGTTTAGAGCGAAAAACAGTAGAATTATTGCTTAGAATCCATTTTTGTTTGCTCAGCAGTTTATCAGACGAAATTGCTATCTAAAAAATTCCAGAAAGAAGTTAGAGCGCTGTTAGAAATAAATTTGATAAGAGAACATCAAACAAAGATCTTCGCTCTTTCCACGTTTTTATAAGTGAGTGACGGAAAAATTCTCATTGGCCACCACCGGGAGTCGAACCCAGGGTCTTCCATTTGCGCGACGGATATGCTTCCGCTACACGACAGCGGCCTCGAATTCCTCCAGACTCACACACGCTAACTGCCAAGCCGATTTGGTAGGTTGATTCTTGGAGCCCCGCACAATGCTGGGGATTCACCAAAGATGGTAAGCAGCAACTGAAGAAATAATTAGAAGGCGAATGAATAATTAATACAGGCATTTTAACGTGGACCAGGAACATCAAACAAATATCTTCGCTCTTTCCACGTTTTTATAAGTGAGTCACGGAAAAATTCTCATTGGCCGCCACCGGGAGTCGAACCCAGGGATCAAGAGCTTCGCACTCTTGGCTGTTTCTGCCCATTTGGGATACAACTCAGAAAGGGGGGGGGGGGGGTAGAAGACCTTTCCCAACATTTACAACAGATAGGCAATAAATTGACGATCTATGAAACTCTAAGGATAGGTTACTTAAACAGACAGTAGGAGAAGAAGTTCGAACTCCACCAGACCCTCATTCACAATCCCTACTGTTGTGTGATGTGTGTGTGGGTGGGGGTTATCAGAAAGGAAACAGCAGGAGAGTACGTTAACGTGGATGGATAGCGTTCTTGTGTTCCACGAGGAGTGATAAGGCTCTCCGGGCTTTAACAACAGTACATTTTTATTGTGACTCGAAGTATAGGTAGGTGGTCATACGGTTTATGACTGTAAATTCGAAAAGTAAAAGTTAACATATGGAACTGCAACATTTTGTCTAATACATAAATGTTAGGTTTATGTACGAACAAGAAACTTAGATTACTCAAGTTGGCAAAATATTGATGGTGATTGAGTAGCTGCAGTTCCGAACCAATCAGAAACACGAACGATTTGTTCAGTCCTGTTTCCTCACTGGAAGAACGTTTTTCTTTCATGAAAGTGAATAGCTTCTGCCGTCTTCCACTATTTCAGAACCCGTACATGCCTACTACCATATTCTGAAAGTAATCAAGTACTATTCATGATGGAAGTAAAAATGTTGAGGATGCCGTACGGATGCCCGTAATCTCCCGTCGCATTTCTTCTTAAACACTGGTAGAAAAACGACTTATTTCGAACAGGATTTCAGATTTATAGAGATGTTCGCATTCTCGATTTTTACCGCTGTTACGTTCGCCTCCGTATCGATTTTAAAAATCCCCTTTGCCTTCTTTGAAAGCTGTGTTGACGTGAGTGGGAAAATTCCTGAAGCATTTCCCCCATCTACGCAACGTTTCGAAGAGTTTTCATAACGATTTTTGTGCTCTTACCTCGAGTTCTAGACGCGAAAAATTGTGCGCTGAAGTTTTGCCTGTCGTCAAGGTGATGCTTTTAAAATATTTATAGAACGGGAACCATAGTTCCTTCGACGTTGTTTTGAGCGCTTCACGGAAATTAAATTTTTCCTGAGCCAACGGAAACTTGGCTTCTGTTGTGTCAGGAAGTTATCGTAATCCATTCTCTCATGACACAACAGAAAAGGTGGTTATAGTTTTTCTAAATCTATTTATTTATATGATGGACGTTAAATCTGAGTTGACTTAGGTTCCGAGACGGGAGCTGCGAACAACAAAAATTTTAAGGGGCTTGTTCTTTATGTTTTTTGCGAATTTTATACTTAAAATGGCAGCAGCGTCCGCCATCTTTGGCGTAAACATTTTCTAATGAGCGCCACAGTTTCGCTTGTCATTTTATTTACATAACGTTAAGCTAAAAAACGATGTACACTGCCTGACAGAGAAAATGCCACACCACGAAGACGTGAACTCAGCGCCATGCAAATTACAGGGTAAGTGCACACGTACAAGTTGTGCAAATGATTGCATTTGCAGGCCAACTGCAAGAACAGCGCTCGGGATATAAGCGGAAAACCAGCCCGTTAGGCCATCAGTCCAGACGTCATCACGGCCGCGAGAAGTGAGTGGTTCTGCTGTAACCGTGTCTGGAAAACGAACAAGGGGTGCAAATGCCGTTCAGACGCCGTCGTACGCGATTTCGTCAAACGGATGAGTTCACGAGAGGTGTCATCGCAGGCCTTCGTACCGCCGGAATGTCCTTGCGTCGTATTGCGGAAGAAATGCAACGTGATGCTACAACCGTCGGTTGCATTTGGAGACAGTGGTCCCATGAAGGATCTGTAAAACGTCGCCGGGGGAGCGGAGCACGGAGACGGACGTCCAGAGCTGCGTGGGATGCCGAATGGAACAGTGTGGTGTTCAGCGACGAATCGCGGTTCTGTCTCACCACGGGTGATCGCCGTGTGAGAGTCTGGAGGCGACGCGGCCAACGGGCGAATTTCTCCGCCATTATGCAGCGCCACCTGGCCCGGCAACGTGGAATCATGGTTTGGAGTGCTATCAGCGCATACAGCCGCTCACCGCTGGTACGCATTACGGGCACATTGACGGCACTCCGCTATGTTGACGAGGTACTGTGGCCTGTGGCCTAAAACGCCGTTTTTCAATAGGATAACGCCCGGCCGCATACCGCTTGGATCAGCCTAAATGCTTTACACAGTGTACGGATGCTTTCGTGGCCAGCACGATCCCCGACCTCTCGCCCATCGAGCATCTGTGGGACACGATTGGACGTCGGTTGAGTACCCTCCTACTCTCGCAAAATGAAGGTGAACTGTGAACTCGGATCAACACCACATGGTCCACGATACCCCAGGACTTTCGTCGGACTCTCATTAACTTGATGCCGCTTCGGATTCAACGCTTTATCGCCCAAAATAGGGGCCACACACCTTATTGATCATCCTGTATATTCGGCTACTGGAGCCTAGTCTGTATGTGACAATTAAATCATTTGTTCAGGAACTACTTGGCTATCTGTGTGTACAGTTTGGTCTGTTTTCGAGCATTCCTTCAGGGTGTGACTTTTTCTCTGTCAGGCAGTGTATGTATGTTGTAGATAATAAATAATACAGAAGTATACACCAACAATACTAAAAGTAGTATAACTGTACTAGGAAATCTGAATTTCTTGGCGTTGAGCAGAAGCTTGGAAACTTTTATTTATGCTCTACGCCAAGAAATTTGAATTCCTGGTATAGTGACACTATTTTAATATGTTGTCGGTTTTTCTACGTGTGGATACGGTGTTGCACCTCTTAGAAGCCATATTTAACGAATTATATTTGACTCCGGTGCTGTAGAGGTCAGATGCTCTGGTATCTGAATAGACGCCCTAGCAAGACCTGGGAACGAGTCTCGTTCGGATGAGGTATGAGGTACGTGCTTGTCCTATGGCGCTGGGTCTCTGCTTTTCCTGGAGCCAGTGACTCCAAATTAGAGACGAGTGACTGCTTATACAGGGTGTCCGAAAAACAACTGGGCACTGAAAGTAACACCATGTCGAACTGGTTCCTATACGAGGTGCTGGAAATGGGCCCCCACCGACGTGCAGACATGTGTGGTGTGCACATGCTTCCGCATGTTGGTGAAGACCTTTCTCAGGGTATGTGGTGTAATTTGCTGGATGTGGGTCGTTATTGCAGCCTGTAGCTCTTGAAGTGTATGAAGATTTCCTGCGTACACCATCCCCTTTAGTGCTCCCCATAGAAGAAAATCAGGCAGGCCACAGTCCCCAGGAGATGATGCGATTTCTAAAGAATTCCTCCAGAAGCTGTATTGATGCGCCAGCGGTGTAAGCAGTTGCACTGTCTTGCTGGAACCATCCTTCATTGATTTCCCATTCCGTAAGTTCGGATATGAAAGGTTGGATAATCTGGGCATGGTACCGTTCCGAGTTAATGGTTTCACTGAAGAAAATGGCCCCAATAATACACATACGAGTCATGGCACACCAAACACCAACCTTCTGGTTGTGGAGAGGGACTTTCCTTAAATTCGTTGGGATTTTCAGTACCCCACAGACGAGTGTTTTGGCTGTTGATATACCCGGACAGACAGAACCATGCCTCATCTGTAAAGGAAGTCACGTCCAGAATGTCCTCACCTTCTTCAGACAGGAACTCTTGGAACCACCTGCAGTACCGAACACGGGTCACGTGGTCTGTTTCTTTCAGCTGATGCACAACAGACACTTTGTGCGAGTGGAAACGCAACTTCCTTTTCAGAATATCGTGGGCTGTACTCTTTAGCACCTTAGCTTGTTGCGACAGCCGCCTCACGGACTTCTGTGGACTCCTGTTTCCTGTCCTGGATATCCTGTACGGTCTTGTCTGCCGTGGATGGCCTACCGGGGCGGGGGTATCCAGAACACTGCCAGAAACTTCGCTATGAGCCGACGAACCGCATTACAGTGGGGGACGTCTGCATCACGAAATTTCCTAGAGATCTGTTTTTGTACTTCGTCCGTGTTCTTGCCGTCATGGCGAAAGACATGTTCCACCAAAAACACTCTTCAACCGTCAACACCATTGTCCTTGTGCCGAGACAAAGAAAAAAAAAAAAAAAAAGGTAGATTAAGCATTCTCAATCCTTAAAGATCTTCCCAAGTCTCTTTCACAATTCTTCGTAGCCTAGCTACATGTAAACTGCCCTTAAGATCGCATCTTTCATTCACACACTTTAAAGCGAAAATTTTCTCACCAACAACTCAAGTACAATGCTTTGCCTTAATTACACCGATTATCCATTACATTATGACCACCTACCAAATAAGCTGTAGGACTCCCTTTCGCCCGCAAAACATGGGCCTCTCGGCGAGGCATCGATTCTATGAGATGGAGATCGGTATTGGGGTATCTGGTACCACAATTTCAACAGCATATCCTCCAGTTCCCGTACATTTCGGGGTGGTGGTGATTTCGCACGAACCCGCTTTTCCAAGTCGAACCACAAATGTTCGATTGGGTCCATGTCATGCCAGGGCATTAAAAGAAAGTCACCAGTATGTTCCTCGAACCACTTCTTGACGATTCCGGCAGTGTGGCATGGTGTATAATCCTGTTGTTACGTAATAGCCATTACCAACAGGGAACACAATTGCCATGAATGGGGAAACTTAGTCTGCAGCGATGTTCAGATACCTGACAGCCAGTGGCGCATTATCCTGTTGGTAATTGCCATCACCAGCGGGGAACACAGTTGCCATGAATGGGGGAACTTGGTCCGCAACGACGTTCTGATATCTGTCAGCCAGTGGCGCATTATCCTGTTGGTAATTGCCATCACCAGCAGGGAACACAGTTGCCATAAATGGGGGAACTTGGTCCGCAACGACGTTCAGATACCTGACAGCCAGTGGCGCATTATCCTGTTGGTAACTGCCATCACCAGCAGGGAACACAGTTGCCATGAATGGGGGAACTTGGTCCGCAACAACGTTCTGATATCTGTCAGCCAGTGGCGCATTATCCTGTTGGTAATTGCCATCACCAGCAGGGAACACAGTTGCAATGAATGGAGAAACTTGGTCCGCAACGACGTTCAGATACCTGACAGCCAGTGGCGCATTATCCTGTTGGTAATTGCCATCACCAGCAGGGAACACAGTTGCCACGAATGGAGGAACTTGGTCCGCAACGATGTTCAGATACCTGACAGCCAGTGGCGCATTATCCTGTTGGTAATTGCCATCACCAGCAGGGAACACAGTTGCCATGAATGGGGGAACTTGGTCCGCAACGATGTTCAGATACCTGACAGCCAGTGGCGCATTATTCCTGTTGGTAATTGCCATCACCAGCAGCGAACACAGTTGCCATGAATAGGGATACTTGATCCGCAACGATGTTCAGATACCTTACAGCCAGTGGCGCATTATCCTGTTGGTAATTGCCATCACCAGCAAGGAACACAGTTGCCATGAATGGGGGAACTTGGTCCGCAACGACGTCCAGGTGCCTGACAGCTAGCTGTCAGGGATTGTGCTATTGGGATAATGGAACCTAAGGTGTTCCAAGTAAAAACATGGCCTACAGCATAACACAGCCGCCAGCCCGTTTCCGCACATCAATGCATCCAGGTGCCATAGCCTCCGTTGGTAATCGCCGTATCCGCGCTCGGACGTCTACGTGATTCACCAGGAATCTTGATTCGCCAGATCAGGCCACTTTCTTCCAATCGTTCACTGTCCAATCTCGATGATCTTGTTCCCAATTCATGCGTTGTTGGCGATGACGTGCAGTGAGCATGGGGACCCGGCTGGGTCTTCGTCTACGCCGACCCATGCGCAGAAGGCTGCGATGAACTGTATGCTGTGACACATTGCCATGATCACCACTGTTGTAGCTGCCGGTGACTTGTCGCACTGCGGCCGCTGTGAACAATGCGGGACAGTCTCCGCTCCCCTGTGGCATCACTGAGCTGTGGACGACAAACGGCTGGACGACGGTTCGTCGTTTGGCCATCTGTGCAGCAGTTTTGATACATACTCACTACAGCGGCACATGAACAGTCTACAAGCCGCGCCGTTTCCCAGCTGGTAGTTCCAAGGCTCCGTGCCATCACAATTTGTCCTTTATCAAACTCCGATAAATCGGCAACTTTTCCCATTCTGACTCCGAACACTCTGCTAACCGAAAGCCGGTCCTCGGGTTGTGTACACTGAGTGGCCACTTTATTTTGACCACCCCCTCAGTACTTCGTTGGGGCACCTTTTGACTTTAATACTGAGTCGATTCTTCGTGGCATGAACTCCACCAGATGTTGATAGGTGGTTTGTGGAATCTGAGACCATGCTTGATGAATAGCACTTTCCAGGAGTGTGAGATTGCAGGGTTGTGGATCCAGCTGTCTGATGGCTCGTTCAACTTCATCCCACAAATTCTCAATGGGGTTGTGATCTGGAGATTGTGGGGGCCACCTAAGCAAATTAAACTCACCGGCATGTTCCTGAAACCAATCCTGTACAATACGAGCACTATGGCAGGACGCAGGACGCATTATCTTGTTGAAAGTAGCCATCGCCATTGGGATAAACCATCCACATGACAGGATGCACTTGGTCCGCAACGATGTTTAGATATGATGTACCAGTCAGATGTTGATCAACACGAATTAAAGGGCCCAAAGCATGCCAGGAAAACATTCCCCAAACCATAAAGTTGCTGCCACCAGCTTGAAGGGTTGTAGCAATGCATTTGGGTTGGGGTCCATGCTTTCGTGCTGTTTCCGCCAAATTCTCGCTCGGCCATCGGCATGGTGCAACTGAAAACGTGATTCATCGGATCACATTATTTGTTTCCAATTATGGACTGTCCAATCCTTGTGCTCCTGTGCGAACTGGAAACGTTTTCTCTTGTTAGCTGCAGGCAGCAAAGGTGTTCGAACAGGCCTTCGGCTGCCATATCCCATCCGATGCAGTGTACGGCGAACAGTGCGTACAGAGATCATTTGAGGAGATCCTTGATTAAGATGGTCTGTAATTTGCTGCACTGTTGCCTTACTGTTGTCTGTTACCAGTTTGGACACTCTCCGTTCCGCCCGAGCAGTCACTAGTCGATGACGACCACACGTTGCACGTAGAAACCCAGTTTTTTGGCTGGCAGTCCAGTCTTTAAACTTAAACACTTTAACAACAGCTGCTCTAGAACATTTCACGAATGCGGCGGTTTCATTGATACTCGCTCCATGGCTCCGAGCTCCTACAATCATCCCACGTTGATAGTCCGTCAAATCGCATTTTTAACCCATCTCGTCACCCCAAAATCACTTCAACTACTGTCGCAAGCACTAAGCTTTCCCTTTTTATACTAACCTCGTCCTCTGACGGCAACAGCGTGCAGCCATTGCTCATTTGCTTAAAACTGTCAGGTGGTTATAATAAAGTGACCACTCAGTGTATACTGCTCTGTGAACTTCCTCTGCACCACCGTTCGGTCTCCAGGCGAGCTCATTTCTCTAGGCTGGGAGTGGTCATATTGTAGTGGCTCATTGGTGTATATTCTCAGCCGAATCTAATGCGGCTAATCTCTTATTGTTGAACGCCAGTAGGCTCATATTTCGACAGCTCTTCCCTAAAATGTCGGGAACAAAGGAATCCCATGTGTCATATTATTCCATATTTACAAAGATAAGTTCTGAACCGGGGTTATAGAATCTTACATTCATGATCTGTTTTCATTCCATTACGGAGACTACCTGTTTTCAATTGATTTTTTCAGTAGGTTCACATTTGAATTTCCTTGTCATTAGTGATATTTTTTTCGCTCTGTCTTGAATACTTCTGCATATTCCACTTTGAAAAGTGATCCATTCTGACATTTATTCATCTATTGTGTACGCAACATCTATTCTGTATATACAGGGTGCCCAAATAAAGTCCTTTCTCAGCCCCGTAACTTTCGAACGCACGCCGACAGCTATAGCCATAAAAACGGTGTCTAGGTATAGTAAAGTGGCCATGCGCTATTCGACGAGACCGCTTACAGCGCCTCCAAGCGGCAAAGTCAGGAGTTAGCGTGCCGATCTCGAAAACTATACGAGATACTTGAAAATAGTCAATTTAGCATCGATTTAGTACGAAAAGACACCTTGCGCACATGAAATGCTAAGAATAGAACGCGTACAACGCTCGTTTGTTAGTTCGTTATGCCGAACACTGTTACGTCACGAAACGCGCCAGAAGGGAGATAATATCGCCTTCCGCAAAGCACTAGCCCGACTCAACTGCGGAATGTTAGGTTCCAACATGACGGCACCCCTCCGCACCAGCCAGGAAACGTAAGAAGGTACCTGGTCGAGACTTTCGAGCAACTAATCATCGGCTATGGTGGTTTGCGTAGAGGGGCCTGCACGCTCACCGGACCTCCCCCCCTCCATTAGACTTCTTCCTGTGGGGCTACCTCAAAGAGCAGGTGTATCTGACCCCTCCGACAACGTTGCAGGACCTTCGACTCCGTATAACTGAGGCTTGTTCCAGCGTGTCACCTGACATGCTGCAAAATGTGCAGCGTGAGATTCAATCTAGAGTCCAAATGTGTATTGTGGCTGACGGAGAGCACATTGAGCACCGACGGTAAATGTGCCTAGTGACAACT
Organism: Macrothele yani; assembly: GCA_039090855.1. Taxonomy (NCBI): domain Eukaryota; kingdom Metazoa; phylum Arthropoda; class Arachnida; order Araneae; family Macrothelidae; genus Macrothele; species Macrothele yani. The sequence continues at coordinate 127,793,600 of CM076989.1, read as the reverse complement.
AATTGCTCCTTTCTGACGCGTTTCGTGACGTAACAGTGTTCGACATCGCGAACGAACAAACGAGCGTTGTACGCGTACTATTCTTAACATTCATGTGCACAAGGCGTCTTTTCGTACTAAATCGATGCTGCTCTACAACTTTGTAATTGACTATTTTCCCGTATCTCGTATAGTTTTCGAGATCGGCACGCTAACTCCTGACTTTGCCGCTAGGAGGCACTGTAAGTGGTCTCACCGAAAAGCGCATAGCCATTTTACTATACGTAGATATCGTTTTTAGTTAGTTAGTTAATTTATTTTAGTGGCGCAAGGGCCAGGTTTGGCCAAAGAGCGCCAGACACAGAACTATCAGTTACACCGTTTTTATAGCTGTAGCTGTCCGCGTTCGAAAGTTACGGGGCTGAGAAAGGACTTTACTGGGAACCCTGTATATTCTGAGTAATGCGGCTAGTTGGATTGAAATAAATCGAAACTTGTTTTCGGGGTGCTGCCATTGCAGTTCGGGAACAACGGGAGCGCGCATGATCCTTCGTGTGTGTGCTTTATTTTACGACGAGCCGTCCGTTCAGAAATATCTTTTGCGCATGCACTTTATTCGTATTCATGTGCGACCGAGAAACAGGCACATGTCCTTTGAGACTTCACGGTTGTTACCCTTACCTGTTGGGAGAACGGCAGCGGGCGGGTCGAGATGCTTACGTAAAAGCGGCAGGGACAAACAAGGCTCATTTGCATTCATCCGGAATGGAACATTGTGTTGTCCACTCCACGTCAATTTTCTCGCAGATACGGGATGGATTTGCCTGGATAACGGTGGAAGGACTGTTCCGTGCGATCGGGTTGGGGGTGGGGGGGGGGCTCTCTTGTCATTCACCATTCGAAAACGATTTGCGAATACGGAATTCAGTCTTTTTCCGCGGATGAGATATTGGGCTCTGAATCGGATCGTTTTTACATTCGGTTATATATGCGTGTGTTTAAAATTTAAATTTAAAAAGATCTACTTATACGGTGCTACTGTTCAACCGGGCAAAAAATAAAATAAAATAAAAAAATAACCCGCGCAGATCCTTATCCTCTTATCAACGGGAAGAAAATGTATGATCGTCGTCCATGAAATATGCTAAAGAGAAGAAATCGAATAAACCCGCGACTGTCAGTCGACTGAGCAAGAAAGCGTGAACTTTCATTTTTTTTTTTATTTAACCTTTTAAGTGGCCGTTGCACCTGAACCAAATGGTGCCCAAAATTCTCTTCGCTCTTCAAACAGAAATGTTTACACAGCGGACGGGTATTACGACAGTTACAACAAAACAATATCTTTCCCCCCTCTCACATCAGACCTGCCGACCATTAAATCTGTCGCTAGTGACAATCGCTCCCTTCTGGTCCTTTATTCTGTGCACGGTCGTATCAGAATAGTATGGCCACCCCCGGAATCGTAGTGTACCCGCTCAGGCGTGTCACAGAGTGCACGTGACAAGGTCGAACACACGGAGATACAGGATGTGCCATATAAAAGAGGTCCGAGTATAATGAGCGACAACAGAGGGCCGCGGGTGGCCTAGTGGGCAACGTTCGTGACTGCCACGGAAAGGACCTCAGGTTCGATCCCAGGCAGGTACGATCGCTCGATCCACTAAATATCCGCCGTGCGTCGGATGGGTACGTTAAGCCGTCGGACCCCGGCTACTGCCCCCCTTCCCCCCGGTAATAAATAAGAGCGTCTTCCTCCTCCCCCTTTCTACTTCGCTTCCGTGTCGCTTTCCTATCGGGCACCCTAGCCCAGATCTCCTAGCTTCCTATTTCTAAGGGTTGTTTAAGTCCTGGGGTCAGACACTCACTTCCTAAAATCTTCTACATATGATCAATATGAACGTCAACAGTCAGGCAATGTTACTATACATGGTAAAGAATAGTTGAAATGACAGAAAACAGGAGTAATTTATGCGTCGGCATGACGCGGCAGATATTCCCTCTGCCGCGTAGGTCTGAAAATTGACATGCTGATAGGTCTTAAGGTCCGGATACCTGGAAATGTCCGAAAATCAAAATGGCGGCTTTGGAACATTACCTGCTTGAATTTTTCTACCACTTCTACGTGTAAAAGTCTGAAAACCAAAAAATTCAACAGGGTGGCTTAGCTTTACTATTCAAAATGTTGATAGGTTTAAAGATAATTATGGCGGAAACGTTGAAATGAGGTAAAAATTCAATGAAATTTTGATTTGAAATTGAGGGGCGCTAAAGCCTGCTACAGTTTTACGTCAAACCGTATGCACTGACGTCACGCCCCTGTTCTAAATCGTAAAACAAAGTAACGGATCTTAAATTACTTTTACTTTCCTCTTAGTTACTTTTTCCATTCCGTAATTTTATGTTCAACAAGTTAGTAAAATCATGCAATGTATTGATTATAATACGCTTTCCAACATACCAGAAATCATTACTCAAGTTATGAGGATAATGGCTGTGGTATAAATCTCGATCCTGTGTCCTGACCTTTGACCCCATTTCGATCATATTAAACAGAACTGGTTCGGTATGCCTCCGGAACAACATGGGAAAACTTCGACTTGCAGTCGAAGTTTTTTTACGTAAGTTATGACGCATAAGGGCGATGGAATGAATCCCGCTCCTATGTCCTGACCTTTGACCCATTTCGCCCATTTTTCAATAGGGTTCGTTCACATGTGGTCCCCTACCACATACTAAAATTTCATCGAAATCGAACCATATTTGCGCAAGTTATGATGCATAAGGGCAATGGAATGGATTCCGCTCCTATGTCCTGACCTTTGACCCCCCTTTCGTCCATTTTCAATAGGGTTCATTCCCATGTGATCTCCTACCACATACTGAAATTTCATCGAAATCGAACCATTTGTACGCAGGCTATGATGCATAAGGGCAATGGAATGGATTCCGCTCTTATGTCCTGACCTTTGACCCCATTCGTCCGTTTTCAATAGGTTTCGTCCCCAGGTGGTCCCCTACCACATACTAAAAATTCATCGAAATCAACCCATTTTTTACGCGAGTTATCGTGCGGACGGACAGACGGACAAAGCTGGAGCATATACGCTTCTTTCATCCTACAGTTGAAAAGCGTAAAAAAATGATTTGACAAATTCACCGTTCTGAGAACGGGCAGGAGTGTTAGTATCTAATAAACGGAGCGTTAAGTTCCAGGCCATCACCCCACACGATAGCGCCCATGATTATTCGGCTATGACTCATCAAACAAGCTCTGAAAAAGCAGGATCAAGCAACAGGAAGATAGATAGCTGTCCCATTCATTGCTTATTTATTTATTTTCAAAAGGAAAATGCTAGTAGTATTTTTCGTTCTTTTGGTATTAAAGGAACAGGCGTTAAAAAAAAGAGAAAGAACAGAGAGAGAGAGAGAGAGAGAGAGAGAGAGAGAGAGAGAGAGAGAGAGAGGGGGGGGGGAAGAAACAGAATAGGTACAACAACAGACATGTGCACGAGAAGATTAAAGCTCTTGACTCATCAAGTAATGGTAGAACAGAAAGGAGAACTGAAAGAAATCGAATTAGGAAATTACTGACCGTCACCCGAAAGCGATTGCCGAGAACGGAGGAGCATCCGTTCCACTCATTTATTTTCGGAAGAAAAGCGTTAATCGAATTGTTGTGTATTGTCTTTGTTTGTTCTTCAGGATAACTCGGTAACAGAAGTGTTTTCCCTACTCTTCCGTTCACACATCCCTAGTATGGGCGGAAGGTGGTGGGATTAGAAAAAAACCCAAACAAAAACGTTGTTTCTTAATTGTGCACCAATATTACGTAAAATTTTGTTTTTGTAGGCTATAGTTGAAAGCCATGATGGGAATATAAAATCAGTGTGGACAATCAAACGAACTTAATGGAAATAATCTACTTAGCTTTTCCCAAAACAACTGAGAATGTTTTTATCAAAAAAAAAAAAAAAAAAAAAAAATGTGCAATACTGCGTTCGACCTTGGCATGAGTCTCGATGAAACGTTAGTCGTTGTAGTCAGAGATGGAAACGGGTCAGCTGGTCAACGTGTCGGCAATTTCTTGGGGGTCAAACGGGTCGGGTCAAGGCGTTCCTGACCCGATCTCGACCCGGTTTTATTTCTGTTTTGTTTTTGAAAAGAAAAATGCATACTATGGAATTTTGGGCTCTGTGCTGGTGCCAGCGGAGTGAAAAATGATTTGTCATACAAAAATATTTCCGTCTCTTTCTTACATACATCATACGTACACATCACTAAGCTGTTCTCTGAGATTCAGAGGTTAGCTCCACAAAGAAACACAAACTACCAGATAATTTTTACTTACTGTTGCTGTATCGAACTTCTCCATTTACAGCGATCTTGACATACAGCTCGGGCTTCACTCACATCCATCACACGCCGTACACAAGACCTTCTATACTTCATGCTCATAATCTTTTTCTCATGCAGACAGTCCTGAATCTGGTCCTCCCATGACTTCCTTGGCCTTCCTCTGCCTTTTCTTCCTACCACTTGGGCTAAAAAGATTTTCTTAGTAAGCATCTCATCACTCATTCTTCCAACATGGCGAAACCACCGAAGCATATTAGTCTCCACCTTGCTAACAACATTTTGCTTCACATTACACAAGTGCAACACATCTTCATTCCTTCCACAATCAGAACAGGTCTTGCCCCCCCCGTAAGTAGCGCATTTTTTCAGCACACAAAGGACTCCAATGTTTCTCCTGCAGTACCCAGGTTTCACTGCCATACATCAGAGTAGGAACAATTGCACTCTCATGCACAGCCGTGCGAAACTCCCTTGTGAACCCATCATTCCTGTGAACACCTCCCAAAGCTGCTGTAACTTTCAATGAAGAATTTATTCGCCTACTAATTTCACCATCCAATTTATTCTCCCTGTCAAACATGCTTCCTAAATACACAAACTCATTCACCTGGTCAATCACTGTGCCATTTAGACTTGAAGTGCCAGAAAAACTGGTACAGACGAGCTTATGCATAATACATAGCAACGTAACCTATGCGCGTACTGGGCTGCGTCCGCCAGTGCGTATATAAAGCGATAGACATCCTTGCACGCTGTCAGAGCTGTTTTCGGCATGAGAATGACAAGTAATAACGGTTTAAGCGATTTTCAACGCGGTGTCATAGTTGGAGCACGTGAGATGAGGCATAATATTTCGGAGGTAGAAACGAAGTTCGGACTTTCACGGACGACCATTGCAAGGGTGTATCGTGACTACAAGAATTTCGGCAAAACCTCCAACCTACGATACCAGTGTGGCCGTAAAAATACATTGGGTGAACGTGACCATTGTCGGCTGTCAAGAATCGTTTCCCGCGATAGGCGTGCAACACTCTCGCAGGTATCATCGGAATTCAATGCTGGAGCCTCAACAAACATCAGCGTCCGGACTGTGCGACGTACCCTGCACGATATGGCCAACTACCATTGGTTTTGTCTTCTCTATGTTCATCTTCAGTCCATATCTTTTACCTTCTCTATGTTCATCTTCAGTCCATATCTTTTACCTTCTCTATTCAGCTCTTGAACCATTTGACCCAGTTTCATTTCGTTTTCTTCAGTCAGTACAATGTCATCTGCAAAACACAGATAATTGAATCTTTGTTCGCCAGTAGAAATTCCTGTGTCCTCGTACCTAATTTTGTCCATCATTATCTCCAGATGTGAGATGAAGATACTTGGTGATATTGGATCTCCTTGTCTTGTACCTCTGCTGATAGTAAACCAAGCTCCATAACTGCCTCATATCCTGACAGCTGGCTTTTCTCATAAGTATATGTATTAAGTTACAGCCACTTTCTCATAAGTACATGCATTTAGTTACTATTTCTTTTTTTACGATGTACCTGTGTGTTTCGTTTTGTGTAGTCCGTTGGCGTTTGTCAGCGATGTACACCGTTTCTTGTGTTTGTAACGTACTTTTTATAGTTATGCATTTTAATGTTTTGCTTCTGTTGTAAAGCGTGGCAGTTGGTTTTCATTAGCCATTGAGGCTCTTGCGCAAATAAACTCCAACTAATCAACCAAACGCAATACCGTGCTAGACCGAGATGATGAAGCACTAATTAAAAGAAAGAAGAAAAGAAAAACGGAAGTAACACACAGGAAGAAATACACCCCCTCCTCTCATTAGCTACGTGTACTGTTGACATGATCGGGCCGTAATTTAGTTCATAGCATTAACCATAATCTGACTAAAACAATTAAATGCAAAGTAAACTGAAATGCATTGAGGGCAGTCTTAACCACATTCACAGAACTTCCGGTACGCGTTTGAAGAACGGCTTCCAGATCAGAGAATCCAGTGAATCCCATTATAAAAAAAAACTCTGCGACCTCTGGGGAAGGAAACTTAATGGTCTTATTACCACGCCAAGTCCTGTTTCGGAACTTGCAGGCATAAATTTTGTTAATTAATTGCAGTTAGAGAATCTAGTGAATTTCATGATAAAAAAACTCTGCGACCTATGGGGAAGGAAACTTAATGGTCTTATTACTGCGCTAAGCCCCGTTTGGGAACTTGCGGGCATAAATTTTGTTAATTAATTGGAGATCACAGAATCTAGTGAATCTCATGTAAAAAAAAACAACTCTGCGACCTTTGGGGAAGGAAACTTAATGGTCTTATTACTGCGCCAAGCCCAGTTTGGGAACATGAGGGCATACATTTTGTTAAATAATTCCGATCGTCTAAAATGGCTACAATGACATGGGTTTCTTAGAATAGGCGACTCAGTCTCATGCACGCGTTTGTTTCATACGAGCTCGTACGAGGCTGTCTCAAGAACTTATATGTCGCAAAGAAATTAAATTTTAAAACGAACATTTATCTATCGTGTTTAAATCGTGGTATCTTCAAAACCAAGAAAACTGTTTAACTGGACATAAACCAGAACCCGACACTCATACTCATTTGCAGAGCAGCAGCGAAGAAAAACACCTCTGTTTAAAGAAACAAATATAAAATTTATTTTAACATAAATTTTGAAGATGACAATCCGATTTTTGGCGTAAATGTGACAAGGATGGTAAGTCAGATAATATCCGAAAACTTGAAAATTTCATCGTCCTGGAGCGGGACTCGAACCCGCGTCTCACAGAAAACGCCCGGGTATGCTACCCACTACACACCCAGAACGACCAAGTTTCAAGTTTCCGATCAATTTGAATTTAACCATCACAGGATTCGCTAGTCGAAGCAACCGGCAAGACGCGGGTTCGAGTCCCGCTCCAGGACGATGAAAATTTTCAAGGTTTCGGATATTATCTGACTTACCATCCTTGTCACATTTACGCCAGAAATCGGATTGTCATCTTCAAAATTTGTATTATATGGCGTAATCCCGTATTTCTTTCAAGATTTATTTTAACATATTTTTTGATTGATGTACAAATTAATGGTGGGTCCAGATTAAGTTATATTTAAACATCACTGTAAAAATGGTTAAGGTTAAGCCTAAGATCCATAGTAACATTTCCTAGCAATCCAACTCGTACGAGGTGAGCAATATTTCATTTTCAAATTCCAATGATTACTCAGCATGCAAAGGATTGAAATATTTGGATGATGTCTTACCCTGAATCCTCGGCTGTTCATCTCTAGTTCCTGGAGTTAATGATGAGGCTTCACATCCCGTTGCGTAAAACGATACGGGGCTGGTATCCTCCGTGGATAAAATGCAGCCTGGGAGCTCTTGATTCTAGTACAGCTTCTACCATAAACTTGACTTTTTTTCCACCGCTACCTTCCAAATGTACCTAACATATTACGAAATTTGTGAGTCCGACTTTTTTTACCCACACACGGACAAACATGTTTTGCCAACCAACAAACAACCCTGATTTCTCCAAGTTTTCGCTTTTATTTTCGCTTCGGTTTCGCTTTCTGCCGTTGTCCTAGGCTTGTCCTCACCTCTTGGAGGTGTCACTTTTGCCTTCATTGGTTCCTGGGCCCCTTCCCCCTCGTCCACTGGTGGTCTCCGTCCTGTGGAAGCTGACCAGTGGATAATTCGAGCAGTTGTTCTTCTGTCAAATTGACCATCTGCCGAGCTAAGCCCTTTAAAAATTTATTTGGCCCTAACTGTCACCCTGTTTTGGGGTTCTACACTGCTGGCCACCCAAAATGCAACACCAAAAAGGAAGCATCCGATTGGCCTGAAATTCGCAGCATACGTCGCCCGCGAGAGGATATGCAAACGATTAGCATTGCAGGGCATATGCAAATCATGTGCGCCCGGCTCGTCACCGAAAAGCACTAAAAAAGGGTGCACAGAAGGTGGGGTGTATGTAGTGGAATTGTGTTGTGCTGCCAGACCTGTGCGTGGGAAGCTTCCTGATGCCTCGTCGCAGAATACGGCAGTCATTCCAGCACGTTTCGGAGTTCGACAGAGGACGAATATCGTATCGAGACATCGGCGCCCGTGTGGGACGACATCCAGCCACAGTGAGGCGAGTATGTATTCGGTGGGTGCGCAGGAGGGACGGACGGATCGACGTGAGCGATTTCCGCAGCCGCGGCACACCACCGAACGAGAGGACCGGCATGTTGTGCGGCGGGCATTGACGGCTCGCACCGGCACATCACGAACGTTACCGCAGAAATTAGGATGTGTTGCGCAACAACCTGTGTCAGCACGTACCGTTCGACGTCGTCTGCAGGAGTGGGGACTTGTCGCACGGCGCCCATTGCTCCGATTACCATCGGCGTTACACCACCGGCGAGTGCGGCGGCAGTGGGCCGTTGCACGCCGCACCTGGACTACGGAATGACATGACATTGTCTTCTCCGACGAATCCCGCTTCTGCCTGCAACACCACGCTGGTCGGATCCGCGTGTAGCGGCACTGCGGCGAAAGACTGTCTGACGCCTGCATTATGCGATCGCCATACCCGTCCGTTGCCTGGCGTTATGGTTTGGGGCTCAATTGGATATGACACCCGCACCCCTGTGGTACGCATCGCCGGTACACTCAACAGCCACCGCTACATCTCCGACGTTTCGGAGCCTGTAGTCCTCTCTTACCTGCAGGACCTTCCAGCGGCCGCGTTTCAACAGGACAACGCGCGCGCGCACGTTGCACGCATCGTGCAACAATTCTTCACGGCCCACTAGGTGTCAATGCTGCCGTGGCCTGCTTGTTCTTCCGATATGTCGCCCATCGAACACGTCTGGTCGCTGATCGGCAACCGAGTGGCCCGGCAAGCACCACCCGCTGCTACGGCTGATGAACTGTGGCAACGTGTGGAAGCAACCTGTACCGACATACCCCATGCCCACATCCAAAAGCCTCTTTCGTTCGATGCCGCGGCGTGTAGCGACCGTTATTGCCAGCCTTGGGGGCCACACGAACTATTGAGGTCTGCGAGTTCCGCAAGTCGCACGGGCCTGTAAGCTCAGTCGTTTCATTTTTGTATCTGTTGTTATGTGTCCAGTAAATCTGGCTTTGCTATCTCGTGTCCTTCTTTGTGTTGCATTTTGGGTGGCCAGCAGTGTATTATCAGGCTATCCGAGATTACACTTCTAAATCTTTAAGTATTCTCGAATGCATGTTCGCCCATCATGTTTCCCCGACACAGAGACTGGGAGACAGTTATCACATAAGCTTTACCTTCTTACCAGATTTAGGCTTCTTTCTCGGACTTTCGTCGTATCGCCACTGGCCTGTTGTCATCTAAGGCTGCATTTTGTAATCCGCCGTGCTGGCTCTTTGCAAATGCCTGGCAGTGAAAATACCTTTCACTTCGTTTGCGGAATTTCTCATCTGGCCTGGGGTTTTCGTCCGAACTTCTTCCCACGCGAAGGAGAAGCAAGTAAATAAACAAACAAACAAACAAAAAAAAACGCCAGCAAATCTTCATGCGACTTAGGGCGGGATAATACCCCTTGCAAACCCAATTAGGAATTACTGTAATTAAAATGATTAATTCGGCAATTAAATCTCGAATTTGGGTATTTCTTTACCTGAAGCAATGTGCCCGAAATTAGAAGAATTTCGGGGGCAACAGTCTGTAGGTGAGAAAAGCTAATGCTCTCTAGATACGAAAATTAATGATCGGTAAATGAGGAAACCCAGTGATCTGTAGATAATCAAATTTAATTATCTTCAGATTAGCAAATGTAATGGGAGTTCTAGAGATTTGGAAATAGAACACAACGCAAATCACTAATTAAAAACTCCAGTAATTTCTACATGTAAAATTTAATGATCTCAACAAAAGAAAATCTGATGATCCGTAGATAAGGAAACGTAATTATCTTTGGATAAGAAAACATAAGTATCTCTGAATGAAAAACAAAAAACAAAACTTCCGTATTATTTCTAGATAAGTAAAACCGAATGTTCCATAGAAAGAAAACATAATTATACACGGTCGTATCATAATAATATGACCACCTACCTAATAATGGGAATAACCACCCTTGGCCCGGATGACAGCGGCGAGACGGGGGGCACGTACGCTATGAGGCCCTGGAAGGTTGTCAGATCCACACGTGCCCATTCGGACTGCATCAGAGCAGGGAGGTCCCGTGGTTGTGGGTCGGCACGTTGAACCTGTCAATCCAAATAGTCCCACAAATGCTCTCTGGGATTGAGGTCGGGCGATTTCGCCAGCCAAGGGAGAACGGAGACATCGCTGTCGTGTTCTTAGAACCAGTCACGCACCCCCTTAGCGACATGGCAGGGCGCATTGTCCTGTTGGAAGATACCATCACCACCAGGGTAAACGTCCAACATGAAGGGCTGCATGTGGTCAACGAGGATGGACAGGTAGCCATTGGCGTTCAGGGACTTAACCAGTGGCACCAGCGGTCCTAGCGCATACCAGAAAAAACATCCCCCCAGACATGCACACTACCACAGCTGGCCTGTCATTAATCGACAAGCGTGTCCGTGTGTCGGTTCTTGTGTGTCTGACGCAGTATCCGCTACCTCCCGTCACTTCTGTGGAGTAGAAACCTCGATTCGTCGGAGAAGGCAACCTTTTTCCACTTTTCAACTGTCCAATACAGTAGTCCCACGCAAACTGCAGGCGTCGTTGCCGATGGACTTGGGTAACATGTGCGCCTTGACGCAGCGTGCGCTTCGGTGACCCAAGCGTAACAGGGTTCGCTTTGCTGTAATCGGGGACACGTACCTTGGTACACCAGCGTTCATTTGCGTGATCAGTTGCTGCACTGTGGGTCGTCGATTGCCCTTTACCAGTCGATGGAGGCGACGTTCTCCTCTGGGGTCGATGGCCTTTGCGGCTCCACAGTTACGACGTCGGGAGGTAACCGGTGTGCCAGCGGCCCATTCTTGTTACAGCCTTACTAGAGCACCTTGCGAACAGCCCACGAAGTCTGCTGTTTCTGAGATGCTTCCACCCTTGACGCGGTAGACGATCATTCTTTTTGAACGCCCATTAGATCAGTACAGCTGTCCATTGTGCTCACGTCAGGCACTATGGCTCATGCGTCCTGGCCGGCCGATTGTATCTCCGTGTGTTCGACCTCGTCACGTGCACTCTGCCGCACCTGGCCGGGTACACTGAGAAAAAAGTTTGTTTGGATCAACAAAATAGTCTTGTTGAGCTCTTTTGTCGATTTATTTTGTTGCTTTAGCCAAACTCCATCGGAATTATTTTGTTGGCAGCACAAAAATATTTCGTTGGCTATATTTTGTTAATTCATCTAAACGTTTTATCACGATTAAAATACATATTGTTGGAACAAACAAACTCCCAAAAATTGACCTAGGCATTTTGTTAAATGAACAAAACGTTTTGTCATGAAAACGAAAAAATTTGGTGAATCAACAATAATTTTCAGCAAAATACATTTGTAAATTCAACAAACATTTTTGTTGACTGCATATCGACAAATGTTTTGGTTGATTCAACATTTTTTTTGCTGAATCAACAAAACGTTTTTCTCAGTGTACTCGTGATTCCGGGGGTGGTCATATTATTCTGATACGACTGCGTATCTAGATAAGAAAAACCTAGTGATAAGGTTAAAATAATCCCTAGAAAATGAAACGCAGTTCTGGAAAATGCAATGTCATGTAGATAAGAAAATCTCTAACGGTCTGCAGATAAGAAATTCAAATGATCCCTAGATAGCCGCCCCGGTGGCGCAGTGGTCTAAGGCGCTGGCCTCTGATCATTCGTCCGTAAGGGGTCTGGGTTCGAATCCCGGTGAGGCATGGATGTTGTGTTTGTCTTACGGCACTGGCTCTCTCCCTTCCCTGGAACCAGTGACCCTAAATTAGGGACGGGCACCTGCTTATAGCCCATTGAGTTGCTCACGGTGGTCGTTAAACCTCCAATAAAAAAAAAAAAAAAAAAAAAAAAAAGATCCCTAGATATGGAAACTTGGCGACCACTACATAACTACGAGTGAGCCTAATATTCTCCAGCTAAAAAACAAAACAGAAACGAACAAAAAAAAAATTTCGATAATGTTTAACTGATAAAAGCTAATGATTCTTGAGGCAAAAAAATGTAATGATCTAGCTACAAAAACGTAATGGTCTCGAAAATGATCTCTAGATAGAAAAATGATATGCAAATCAGTACGTTCTTATATTTGGTAGATGAAAATATCCTTAAATCTTTCCTGCAAAAAAACATTTGATCTCTAGATTATTATCTAAAGAAACGATAATGTTTACCTGATAAAAGCTAATGATCTAGAGGCAAAAAAATGTAATGATCTAGCTACAGAAACGTAATGGTCTCGAAAATTATCTCTAGATAGGAAAATCGAGTAATCAGCAGCTAAGAAAAGCAATTGGAAATCCAGCTGAATTAGAAAAAAGCCTTTTGTAATGGTGACGAGCAGCATTTCAAAGCCTTTTCTTATGGTGACGAACAGCACTTCAGAGCCTTTTCTTATGGTGACGAACAGCACTTCAAAGCCTTTTGTTATGGTGACGAACAGCATATCAAACCCTTTTGTTATGGTGACGAGCAGCGTTTCAAAGCCTTTTATTATGGCGACGAACAGCATTTCAAATCCTTTTGTTATGGTGAAGAACAGCATTTCAAACCTTTTGTTATGGTGACGAACAACATTTCAAATCCTTTTGTTATAGTCACGATCAGCATTTTATAGCTTTTTGTTATGGTGATGAACTGCATTTCAAAGTTTTGTTATGGTGACGAACAGCATTTCAACGCATTTTTTTATGGTGACGAGCAAAATTTCAGTCTTTTGTTATGGTGACGAACAGCATTTCAAAGCCTTTTGCTATGGTGACAAGCAGCATTTCAAATGATCTCGAAAGAAAATGTTCGCTGCCAAAACTGTTGGATGTCGGTTTTCAAACGTGCCTCTTCAGGAGAAAATTTCGGATGCTGGCTGACGCCGAAGATAAGAATATCCGTTTTGCGCTACCAGTCTCTACAAAGAAAAACAATACAAAACAAAACGAACAGAATAATCGTGTCAATAATGATATGCAAATCAGTACGTTCTTATATTTGGTAAATGAAAATATCCTTAAATCTAGTCTTTTGTTATCTAAATTTTCTTTTCCGGTTACCAGCCTTGATTGATATTAATGATTTGATTCACGGTGCGTGAAGAAGGAAAGTGTCGTTAATTTCCCTCCCAGGGTGATGGTTAGCTTTGACGGATGTCGTAGGTTAACGTAGTAATGCTCAGTGGTGTGAGAAGGTGATGAGACAAATGAGGAAGACGTCACGGGTGGTTGCCATCTGATGGAATTAGTGAAGATAACGTGGTCCATAAAGCACATCAAAGAAACTAGAAAGTACGTTTCGCGCTCTAATTAGTGTGCCATCAACTATGTCGCACCGATTAAAAAAATATTGAGGTTTTGCTGTGTTTCAGTAATGTACCCCAAAGTTATTAAAGCATAGACAGATCACACAGATTCTTAGGATGTAATGAGCACCTCTTTTAAATCCTTCCTGATACGACAAAAAAAAAAAAAAAAAAAAAAAAATTCCAAAACAGACTCTTAGAGGAAGAAAAGAAATCAGCAGAATAGGGAATGCATTCATCTCCCTAAGAAAAAAACTGCGTGTAATTTAAAATGCGCAGTGTTCTTCTAGTAAATGGAACCGTTTAAAAAAACAAAACAAAAAACAAAAGAGATTTTTACAATTGGTAAAACATATACAGATAGAAATAGCTGCGTTACCACCCCTAGTGGCTGAAACGTGTGTTACGAAAAATCATATATTGTGCACAAAAAGTTTGTTATAGCGGAAGATATCCGAAGCAAAGGAGATTTTTCAAATCGAAGAATGAGAAAAAGAGACATGGAGGTAAACGGGATATAACTGCACGCACCGTAACGAAAATGCCGTGCGTTACTTAAAGAAGAAAATTAATTAGCAATAAAATGCAATTTTCGACGAGTTCTAAAATTTGAAAATCCGAAATGTGGTATAAATAAAACTTTTAAGAAATGGATAGTGTTAAAACCAATAGTGTTTATAGAAAAGGTAATTGCATTCTTAATAAAATCTATATATTAATTTATAAGGTTTTTTACGGTGAGTCCTATTTTGAGAGAACGGCTGAACGTAAAGATATGGTTGAGGTATATACCAAAATAAAGATTTTACCATGCAGATGTGCCAGTAGAAGAGAAAAATGAGATTAGGACAACGATTCGTGCGTTGTATGGCGGCAAAGTTCCCATGTAAAGTCCATAGGAGAAGCGTGCGGTTGACTCACGCGCTGTTGAAGGCGAAGCATGGAGGGACTGACATAGTCCAAAGTCTTCCCTTTTCTGAGCGATCGGTTGCGCAAAGCAACGCTAGCAGGTATTCGTATCAAAGTTCTTCTCATCGGAACAGCGAACACTCTCGAAGACCTGATTGCGTTGTGCCGTTGAACTGTGTGATGCATATATACAATTTAATATTCATTCGATCCAGTTTATTCATGTAGGTAAGACGTTTCCCATTATGTAAAGATGTAAATAAGCATTCCGTTAACCATAGTTAATGAAAACATTACAGGCGACTTCTTATAGTCCATTGAATTGCTCACGGTGGTCGTTAAACCTTCAGTCAAAAAAATCAAAAAAAAAAATCACGAACCTGGACTATTGTCTATATTGAAGTGGTTGAATGAATTTGTCAATCAAATAAGTTTACATTTGTTGTTTCATATGAGATTATTCTTTTCAAAAAACAAAGCAAAACAAAAACTAACCGTCGATTCCATTGGATTAAAACAATATTAAAATTACAGAAGGTGAACAGTTTTAAGTATTTCGTACAACAAGTAATCTAAGGGTGAACCAGGCTGTCTCTGTATGATATTCAAAACTCACTATGTTCAAATTGTAAAGTTAAAAACTTTATTTACAATTAAAAACACAAGTCAGTTAAAATACCGCAAGCAAGATCTTTCAAGGCCGCAACGGCCCCATTTATGGCTTAGTGCCACAGTGACCGAGCAAGCATACAATAAATACAATGTAATAGTTCCATTATGCAACAGTCATTAAAAGTCGCTGTTGCTAAACGTGAACGTCCAAAATCATGTAGATGATGGCAAGGAACGCATGCCATCCTCTGTAAACATAGATTGGATTTGTGTCTTCTACGAAAAAGAAATAAAACTAGGCAGATCAATATTTGGTAATATCTGCTGTAATATCGGGTGTGTTTTTTACCCGTTTTTGTAGGCTACTAAGAAAGGAGGGGAACACAACAAATGACGTACCTAGGATTTCACATAATTGCCATCATTCTGTATGACCTCTTGCCATGTCTATGAGTAGGTGAATTCCACGCCGGAAAATCGCCTGTGTTTTAGAGTAAAAAAAAAAAAAAAAGTAATGCCGTTTTTACATCGTCCACATCATCGAAGGTTTAAGGCGTTCTTTAACAATCGAAAAAGATAATAGTCCGTAGGTGCCAGGTCAGCGGAATACGCCAGGTGAGGTAACACTTCCCAACCAAAGTCCAGTAATTTTTGCCAAGTGATTAAAGCAGCGTGAGGTCTGGCGTTATCATGATAAAGGATCACGCCTTTGCGATTGACGAGTGCTGGCCGCTTCTATTTCAGTTGTTCTCGCAATCTGTCCAACTGTTGGCAGTAGAGGTCAGCATTTATCGTTCGGTCAGGTGCCGACACCTCCCAGTGCATTATTCCCTGGACATCCCACCAAACACTCAACAAAAACTTTTCAGGATGCAGTCCTCCTTTTGAGGTGGATGGAGCAGGCTCCGCACCTTCGCACACAGTCCGTCGACGCTTTACATTACGGTACAGTACCCATTTCTCATCACCCGTTACAGTTCGTCTCAAAAACTATTCATTTCTGTGACGAGAAAGCGAAGAAACACAGGTACGGATTCTCTCCTCTCGTTGTTTTGCAGAAAGCTGGTGCGGAACCCAGTTATCGAATTTGGTGATGAACCCTGCGCATGCATCCGTCTTTTGACTGTTGTTCTGTGTACCGACAACGTTTCTGCTAATTCCTGAACGGTTGGATGTGGGTCTTTTGTTATGGCTTGGTCCACATCCTTGTCAGAAATCACGGATGGACGTCCAGGACGTGGTTGATCTTTACAGCTTCTGTCTCCGTCCCGGAAATTCCGAAACCAACGGCGACATGTGCTGTCATCAACTGCGTCCTCCCTATACACTTGACAGATGTTACGGCAAGCCGCGGCTACAGAACTGCCTTTATGGAACTCTTACAGTAAACAATGTCTAATGTGCTCCTTATCGCATGTCACGTTACACCGTCCGTGATTTCTGTTACGAATGACTTACTCGGACAAACCTAGTGTCCCTATATGTTCTACTGCTCCACGCTTTATTGGCCGAAAATTCGGCATCGCAGCGTCATCTGTGACGTAACTACTCCGATCGCAATTTGTATCTATTACAAAAACGGGTAGAACTTTTGTTCACACCCAATTTTATAAAAGAGGAGGAGATGGAAAGTGGAGGCGCAGTTCGAATTTACCAAAGATAATTTTCAGAAAATAGGAGATAAGAAGAAAATAGGAGATATCAGCTAGCCTTTGTACTAGCGGGCTTAGTAAATTTCCATGGTTTCCTCTGCGGCCGAGTGGTGAGCGGCGTAAGTTTCTGACTAGTTGTCCGAGATGGTCTCGGGTTCGAGTCCCAGACGAGACATGGGTGATGCGTTTGTCCTACGGCTCTGGCTTTTTCCCATTCCCTGAAACCAGTAGCCCTAAATTTGGGACGGAAAACTGCTTATTAGTCCTTAACATTGCTCACACTGAAAACACACACACACACACACACACACAAAAAAAAAAAAAAAAAAATTGCTGTGTCAGCAAGAAATGTATTGTTGCATTAGTTTTTGTACATTGAGCAAATACTCTTTGTTGCTATAACAAGTAGGAATTTTTCTGTGTTTTTATATAAAAGCACATTCAGGTGCACGAATTTTTAGCACGTGCTTTGTAAAAAAGGATCGTGCTTATGGTATCGGTTTGTCCGTCCGTCTGTCCATCTGTGGACACCATATCTTTGAAACTATTAGTCCGATTTCAAAAATTCTTTTTGCATTGAAAAGCTTGAAATGTGCAAATGACGATCCTTCATATCGTTTTTTTTTTTAATATACGATTCACAATTTCACCGCTAGAGGGCGTAAACGCAGATCATGTCGGATTCGAATTACCTTTTGTTCCATATATTTGCTTCTAAACATCCGATTGAAAAAACCCTTTTGCCTTTCGATTCCATTTATGTCGCAGACTGTTTTAGGTGCAGTCACTTTTCCAAGTTACGCATAGATTTTCCGCTTGGGGATGTAAAGATAAATCGCGTTTTTCCCGATATCTCAGCTTCTAAAACTCGGTTATGAAAAATTCTTTCTGCAGCTGATACAGCTCCTGATGGGAAATCATTTGCACATAGATTCTAATTTTTTGGTAAAAATTGTTTGTCCACCATGGGGCGTAAGTGTTAATTTCTGCTTCTGATGCATTTGCAGCAAAATTTGAGCTTCTAAATTCTCGATTGAAAAAATTCTTTCGTGGAGCGATACCACTCACGTCGATAAACCTTTTCGGAATATTTTCTTTTTAAAATAATGAATGGTTTCTTCGCCTGGGGCGTAGATGTATATCTTATTTTTGTCAATATCTCTGCTTCTAACAATCCGATTTTAAAAATTCCTTCTTTGTTTGATAGGATTTTTGGTGGGTAATGTTTTTCATGTGATTTTAAAATTTTCAAGTAATTAATAGACTTTTCGCTAGGGGGCGTAAAGGTAAATTGCGTTTTCGCCATATCTCTGCTTTTAAAACTCCGATTTGAAAAATTCTTTCTGCACCGGATATAACTCCTTATAGGAAATGCTTTGCATATAATTTCTAATATTTGGTGAAGAATGGTGTGGCCACCAAGAGGCGTAAGCGTTAATTTCTGCTTCTGATGCATTTGCAGCAAAATCTGAGTTTGTAAAATTTCGATTGAAAAAAATCTTTTGTGGGCCGATACCACTCCCTTCGATAAACATTTCCGAATATTTTCTTCTTAAAATAATGCATGATTTCTCCGCCAGGGGCGTAGATGCATATCTTATGTTTGTCAGTATCTCTGCTTCTAAGAGTCCAATTTGAAAAATTCCTTCTTTGTTTGATAGTTCCCGGTGGGAAATGTTTTTCATATAATTTCAAAATTTTCAAGTAATTCATAAACTTTCCGCTAGTGGGCATAAAGGTAAATTGCGCTTTTTCCGTTATCGCCGCTTTTAAAACTCCAATTTTAAAAATTCTTTCTGTATCGGACACAGCTCCTGATGGGAAATATTTTGCATATATTTGTAATATTTGTTGAAAAATTATTTGGCTACCAGGGGTCATAAGTGTTTATTTCTGCTTCTAATGCATTTGGAGCAAAATCTGAGCTCTTGAAAACTAGAGAGAAAAAATTATTTCGTGGACCGATATTGATTGCTCACATCGAAAAACCTTTCAAGAATGCTTTCTTCTTAAAATAATGCATGGTTTTTCCGCCAGGGGCATAGATGCATAGCTTATTGTTGTCCACAGCTCTGCTTCTAAGAGTCCGATTTGAAAAAAAAACATTTCTTGGTTGAAGAGCATTTCCGCTGAAAAATGTTTCTCATATAACTTCAAATTATTCTTAACGCACAAATCTACCACCAGAAGGCGTAAGTTCACGCTTTCGTTAACAGCAATATCTTCGGGAAGAAAAACCTGATTAAAAAAATTCTTTTTCTGTCACATACTACTAACTAAGCAAACTCTGTGTGCTTATTTTCTTTGAGAAATAATGCACAATTTTGCCACTAGGAGGCGCGAATGCTTAATCTGTTTTTCTCAATATCTCTGCTTCTACATGACCGATTAAAAAAATTCTTCCAACACCAGATGCCATTTACCTTGTAGAACACTTTAGAATAGTATATGAGGAATTTTGTACTTCACATTTCTGTCAGTAGGTGATGGTAGTTTCTGTCAGTAGTAGGTACTTCAGTTTGCACCTGTATCGCAGCTTCTAAAAATCCTACTGAGAGATTTCTTTTTTTACGGTATGTCATTCGCTACAACAGAGATGTGGAGCATTGCCCTCTTTAAATAATGCAAATATTTCCCGGTAGGTGCGTAAAGATCGAAACTTTTTTTCTCTTTATCTCTGCTTCCGGGTGACGTATTTTAAAAGTTATTTTTCCTTAGCATAGCTTTTTTCCATGAAAAATATTTTTCGCCTATTTTCAACTTTCCATTATGCAAAATTCTACCGGTAGCATATGTAGATCTATATCATGTTTCTTTTTCTATCTGCCTTCTTTTAACTGTACGATTTGAAAATCTCTTTGTTTCTGATACCTTCCTTGTGCTATGAGAAACTTTTTGTGCGCTATTTGTTAATTTTCGTAATATGCTTTTTAGCCGCTGGTGGAACTAAGTGGTTGTTTCTATTTGTGAATGTTTTTCTATTGTAAAAACCGGTTGTTGATCGTTTTTCTAACCGGTTTCATTGACTTTGAATAGCTCTGATAAATTTAATTCGGGTCAGAACGGATTCAAAAGACGTGCTCATTACACCCTAAAATTCGGTGTCATATTTCTTGTTTTTTTTTACCAATTGAAAATTTTGCTGTTGGAGCCAAAAACTTGCAAGTTGTACAATGCACCTTGCTGAACCAACCAAATACACTACACTTACTTCATATGCCATGCTTACTGCCATTAACAATTTGCAACTACAACAAACTTGTAGCTGAATTTTTAGGCGGGCGCAATAGACGTGGTGACACGGGAAACTTCTGCCAGCAAATACATTTGGCTATACATACTATGCACGACTGTATTATGCCTTTGTCTTTCCCGTACGCATTCCCACGTGCAACACCAGGTCATCGCGGTATCCATATTAAATTTGTAGGTTGCGCTGGTGATTGTTTGTTCTGTATGTTCGTATCATTATAGAAGTTATGGAGTTTTCCAATGCAACATCTATGTCAAATTTAAGAGCAACAGAGAGCTCGGACCTTCCAAGTGAGATGAATTTGAAGGTAGCTAAGTACAAATGCATTTCTTGGTGGTTTTTCGAAGCAAATTCGCATATTTGTTGTGATACCGTGTTCGGAGTATCTGAAAATGGTTTAGCCTGCGTCTGTACATATTTCGCGTTTCGCCAAAGGGAGGTTTTGGAACGAATTTTAATGTTTGTTGTAAAATCGTATTGAGAGTTATTGAATTAGCAGCAACAGAGAACTCGGACATCTTCATACTCTTATTGAGAGTTGCTGAAAAAATGATTAAGCATATGACTGTACATGTTTCACTGAAATGAGGTACTTCACATTATTTTGCCAACTTTCAGCTGAAAATTAATCGCATTAATAACAAACTTTGGAATAGGAAAGATATTTAATTTTAGTACATGGTAATATGGTTGATCTAAATTAATTTCTTTTTGTTTACTAATGTACTCATATTTTAAAACAGCTGATGATCTTTGCTCAAGTAGCAACGTTTATTTGCTGGAAAATTGTCTGTAGCAGAACATTTCCTGAGCTAGACCAAGACCGTCTAGAAAGTGCAAGGCCATTACATGAGAGAGATGATCTGTTTGTGACGTCACTCTCATATTACACAACCTGATACGTCGGTCTCGTGTTTGACGTCATACACGACACCGTTGAAAACCAATCGGAAGCGTAGTTTTTGCGTGACGTCTTAAAAGAGGGAACATATGGTCTTCTATTTTCTAGACGGTCCTGGCGAGACCGAGAAATACTGTTGCTTGGGCAGCAAGAACTGCTTGCTGGAGTAACTAGAAATATTGGTGCTGTTGCAAAATGTATTTAGCTAATCCAGTAAATTCGCGTAACATTGCTATTTGCTGTGTCTATTTTCACCAGCGAAATTTACTGTCACTGCAGTTTTTCATTTGTCATAGCGAAGTATTTCTTTCAGTGCATGGTGATCGTTATGCTACGAAGGAAGAAAAAACCCACGAGATATTGGTTAATATATTACCAGTCGCAGTTGATGCCCACAGAAATAGTGCAGTAGTACCTAAAAAGTAATTAATAAGCAGGAACTGTACATCAACTATACTCAACAGTGCAGAAGTTGCGGTGCACTCCATGTGTGATTCGAATCCGGGTGATCCATGGATGTTGTGTTTTTCTTACGGCACTGGCTCTTTCGCTGGAGCCAGTGGCCCTAAATTAGAGACGGGCGATTGCTTATAGTCCGTTGCGTTGCTCATTGTGGTCGTTAAATCCTCAACCAAAAAGAAAATATATGTATGCATTCCTCGGATTTCAGTTTTTGAATAATTAATGGTAATATGTAAAAATTTCGAAGTCTCAGTGAATTAAAAAAAATCGCTGTTAGGAGAATTTTTCTGGTATGTTGTCATTTTCAGTTTTGCGGGTCACTACTTCGTTTAGTGAGCTACTAAATTTTTTATTGCTATTTGCATGTCTGCTGTATACGCTAAAAGTTCTGTTTTTAAAGCGATTGCTGTGACTACGAGCTCAATTTCCGCGCATTCCAGAGTTTCGCTGATGTAAAATTTTCCCTCTAAGTAGCATTAAATTGTTCGCATTTTACTGTTAGTTAACTACTGCAACATAAGAAAAAAAGGAAGAAAATTTGCCTTTTTTTTTTTTTTTTTTTTTTGCTTTGGGGTTTAGCAACTTCCATCAGCAAGGATTATGAGCTGTCACCCGTCCCTAATTTAGGACCACTGGTTCCAGGGGAGGGATGCCGTAAAACTAACAAACCACCCATGTATTATTCCGGACTCGAACCCGGAACCATTTCAAACGAATTGTCAGAAACCAACGCCTCAAGCTTCTCGACGTCAAGGGCAGTTTATTTATTTGTCTTTAAGAGCATGATAATTTGAAAGTATGTTTATTATTACACTTTAGAATTCAGTGTTATGTATTGGATGTGTGCAAAAGTTCTACCCGTTTTTGTAATAGATGCAAATTGCGATCGGAGTAGTTACGTCAGAGATGACGCTGCGATGCTAGCCAATAAAGCTTGGAGCATATAGAGGCACTTGCTTTGTCCGAGTAAGTCATTCGTAACCGAAATCACGGACGGTGTAACATGGCATGCGATAAGGAGCACACTAGACATTGTTTACTGTACGAGTTCGATAAAGGCAGTACTGCAGCCGCAACATCTGCCAAATGTACGGGGAGGACGCAATTGATGATAACACATGTCGCCGTTGGTTTCGGAAATTCCGGGACGGAGACAGAAGCTGTAAAGCTCAACCACGTCCTGGAAGTCCATCCATGGTTTCTGACGAGGATGTGGACCAAGCCATAACAAATGACCCACATCGAACCGTTCAGGAATTAGCGGAAGCGTTCTCGGTACACAGAACAATAGTCGAAAGACGGATGCGTGCGCTTGAGTTCATCACCAACTTTGATAACTAGGTTCCACACCAGCTTTCTGCAAAGCAACGAGAGGAGAGAATCCGTACCTGTGTTTCTTTGCTTTATCGTCACAGAAATAAACCGTTTTGGGGAAGAATTGTAACGGGTGATGAGAAATGGGTACTGTATCGTAATGTAAAGCGTCGACAGACTGTGTGCGAAGGTGCGGAGCCTGCTCCATCCACCTCAAAAGGAGGACTGCATCCTGAAAAGGTTTTGTTGAGTGTTTGGTGGGATGTCCAGGGAATAATCCACTGGGAAGTGTTGGCACCTAACCGAACGATAAATGCTGACCTCTACTGCCAACAGTTGGACAGATTGCGAGAACAACTGACATCGAAGCGGCCAGCACTCGTCAATCGCAAAAGCATGATCCTATATCATGATAATGCCAGACCTCATGCTGCTTTAATCACTCGGCAAAAATTAGTGGACTTTGGTTGGGAAGTGTTATCTCACCCGGCGTATTCCCCTGACCTGGCACCTACGGACTACCACCTTTTTCGATCGTTACAGAACGCTTTCGTTTTCCAAACCTTCAATGATGTGGACGATGTGAAAACGGCATTACATGACTTTTTTGTCTTTAAAATACCGGAGTTTTTCCGGCGTGGTATTCACCTACTCATAGACAGATGGCAAGAGGTCATACAGAATGATGGCAATTATGTGAAATCCTAGGTACGTTATTTGTTGTGTTCTCCTTTCTTTGTAGCCTACAAAAACGGGTAGAACTTATGCACACACCCAATATTTACTGAAATTTATTGGTGCATGGGACAGAGTTGGGGAAAGAGCGTCGGAACATCACATAGATAATTACAAAAGGTGGGCTCCGACTGTGGATACTCCAACGTTAAAGCAATTTGAAAACCACCTGACCCCTGCGGTTCTAGAATGTGGTGTTATCTTTCTGGTTATTGCAAAGTTCTGGTTAAAGATGTTATCTGAGTTGGCATGCGCACTTGTGTAACCGCGAACTTCCACACACTCCGGAATTTTTACAGATCCTCTGAACTTCGTAATATTCTCCCCTGTTATTTTAACCGTTGCATGTTACAAACAACAATTTTGGGAGAACCGCATATATGGAAATTTAGCTGGATTTTTACCAGCTAACAAATTAAGTGACATTTACCCAGTTTTTGAACCTTTCTCTTTCACTGGAAAACAAGAAATTACCTGATGTGGATTGCACCCGTGGTTCTCCGTACAAATAGGTCAGTTGCTTTTTTATTACGCCCTCCCCTTCTCCCCCGCTTGGGAACATGCATCTCCTGGACAAACGCTGTCTTTTATCATCACTTCTCACCACCTTTCAATCACTTAATCTCTGTGGAAACACAAATTTGCCGGTGACGCGGATAGAACCAGCATCCTTCTGCTCCGGAGCCAGGTGCATTCCCAATTAAGCTATACCGACGGAGTTTGTAGCTGCAACTTGCCCATCTTGACACGTGCATTACCTCTTGGAGGTACGTCACAATTAACCCTCTTTCCTCCCTTGAGAAAGGCGTGGGCACGAAATCGCGGGTTGCGGGTCCGCCGCAAACCATGTTTGAAGTCACTCTCTAAAAAAGAAGGAATTTTCATTAATTCCAGACAATGTGTGGAAGAACCTAACGGGCGGTAGATCCATTTTTACGTTCGGGCGCCAATTGTAAAAACATAAGTTTGTGCGTGAAGGGGATCGAATTCGTGCCGCCTCACTCAGGAGTAAGTTGCTCTCCCAACTAAGCTACACGGACGGAATATATCGCTGTAGATTTGTCGTCTCGACACGTGCTTTACCTCTGTAGTATGTTGCGTCATCTGCCACTTAATTTTTATTTTCTTTATTTTCACAAATTTGTCCGTGACGGGGATGGAACCTGCGCCCCTCACTCCCAACCGAGCTACATAGATGGAATGTATCGCTGCAGATTTGTCGTCTTGACTCGTGCTTTACCTCTGTGGTACGTCACACAGTGTGAAAACGCAAATTTGCCAGTGGCGGTGATCGAACCCAGCATCAATTTGCTCCGGAGCCGAATGCTTCCCCAATTAAACTACACCGACGGAATTTATCGCTGCAACTTTACCGTCTTGACATGTGTGTCACCTCTGAGGTAGGTACGTTACATCTCCGTTTACAAAATCTTAAAGAGTCTATTTTGCATCTAGAAACATCTTAACCACAACGTCAGAGGAAGTTGAAAACCATTTAAAACAGCAATCATGATAGGCACAAAACATGCAAGAACTGGCTCATAAAACCGACGTAACATGTAACAGGTGAAATTTCAAAATTTCGGTTGTTACTGTAATTTTTATATTCGTTAAATGCTTTGCTCATTGCAGATCTCACTCATATTATTTTGCCACCTGTAGTTTTCAATTAACAAGTATTATTTACATTCAATTAATAAATGAGTGGTTTATGAT
Source organism: Macrothele yani (assembly GCA_039090855.1). Taxonomy (NCBI): domain Eukaryota; kingdom Metazoa; phylum Arthropoda; class Arachnida; order Araneae; family Macrothelidae; genus Macrothele; species Macrothele yani. The sequence goes on along the minus strand of CM076989.1, from coordinate 127,768,242 downwards.
TGCCTAGTTTTAACCTGACATAATGTAATATGGCAAAAATGTCCATTTTTTATCTGTCCGGTTATGACGAAGGCTGCATATATTGAATGGTTTTGACTCTCCCCCAACTTTATTATGTACAGATTCCACTGTGTGTGCGTCCAGAAACGATCTTCCAGGAACACCATCTTTCGCCAGCTGACATGGAGACTCCGTTATGAGTAGTTTAGTGTTCACATATTTATTAATTTATGCATAAGGTTAAGTAGAAAATAAAGAGAAATTGTTTCATTCAGAATGTTGAGTACCTGGTTCACTAAGTACATTAATTATTTTAATATATTAGGGGTATGCAAAGGGGCGCTGTAGGGGTCTAACCGGCCGGCGACCCGTGTTGTCAGTTCGTACATGAAGCCAAGCATGATGGCCGATAAAGTACATTTGCGATACTGTTTGTTATTGATGTTTAATTTAACCCTGTAAGCGGCCAATGTGCCCGAACCAAAATTTACCCAAATTTTCCTGCGCTGCTCAAACATAAATAAGTGTTCTCATAGTGACCGGGTTATACGAACGCTACGGCAAAACAATTCCTTTCCCTCTTCCATCTTAGGAGTGTCGACTATAAGTCTATCTTTGATTGTAAGTGCTCCCTTACAATCCTTAGTGTTACAGAATGTAATCTGATTCCCTTATGTTCCTTTATGCTCTTTTCCATCACCCAAGGAATGATTCGGAAGTAGTTCCCCGCACATGAAAATCATGCCAAAGGGTAGGAAAAGGTTACTCAAACATATTTTCTCTTCTTTCTTAGGTTTGTATCCCTTTCTATAGCATTCTTAGCGGAAAAGATTACCAGACAGAGAGGATTAATGACAATCATATCCCCAAATGACCACTTAGAATGACATACCTAAGGTAAAAGCAACGCTTCCTGATGCGCAGGTTCACTCGTTCCAGCGTTCATTCGGCCCACTTCTTAGACAGCGAATACATTCGTTTGAGCTGATTTCAGCCGATTTTGTTAACCCCGAGTTAATTCGTTCCAGCCGGTTAAAGGGTTAAAGAAAAGTGCGAGTGAAACATACGGTTCAATATTGTCATGCGTATGGTTAAACGGTTATGGGTGAGCGGACGTGTAAAGAATGGTTTGCCATGTTTAAGAAAGGTAATCTAAGCTTGGAAGACAAGCCACGTGCAGGTAGACTGCAAGAACTCGCAGACAAGGAGCTGGAAACGCTGTTGCAAGAGGACGCCATACAATCCACCACGTAACTAGCGAAACGTTTGAAAGTGGCTCAGTCGGTGGTGGTACGGCATCTACAGGCCTTGGGGAAGATCTAGAAGATTGGTAAGTGGGTTCCGCATGCTTTAACGGAGCGTAATATTGGTCAACGATTGAGCATCTGCATGTCGTTGCTGAAGAGGTTTCAAGGGAAGAATTTCTTGTAGAAGGTTGTCACCGGGGATGAAAAATGGGACTATTGCGGCAAACCTGTACGCAAGCTCTCCTGGGTCGACCCAGGTCAGCCATCATCATCCACTGCAAAACAGGATATCCATGAGAAAAAGGTGCTGTTGTGTGTGTGTGGTGGGATATATGCGATATGCATGGAGTGCTGTACTTCGAACTGTTGAAACCGGGCGAAACAAACACTGCACAACGATCTAGCGAACAGCTGATAAAACTGAACTCCACAATTGAGCAAAAACGCTCATGGATAGGTAAAGAACGCCGCCCAGTTATCCTGTTACACAATAATGCCAGACCACATGTCGGTGCCACCACGAAATCAACCCTTGAACAGTTACACTGGGAGGTTTTACCGCACCCGGCTTGCTCCCCGGACATTGCACCCTCAGACTTTCATCTGTTTCGCTCTATATGCAACATGCCCTAGCCCAACAGTGGTTCACCACAGTTCCAGAGGTGGAAAATTTCGTCACTCCGTTCTTCAGCTCCAGAGCCAACCTTGCACGACGAACATTGCACCCTCAGACTTTCATGCTTCGCTCTATGCAACATGCCCTAGCCCAACAGCGGTTCACCACAGTTCCGGAGGTGGAAAATTTCGTCACTGCGTTCTTCAGCTCAAAACCCGAGTCCTTGAACAGAGCCAACCTTGCTCCCCGGACATTGCACCCTCAGACTTTCATCTGTTTCTCTATATGCAACATGCCCTAGCCCAACAGCGGTTCACCACAGTTCCAGAGGTGGAAAATTTCGTCACTCCGTTCTTCAGCTCAAAACCCGAGTCCTTGAACAGAGCCAACCTTGCACGACGAACATTGCACCCTCAGACTTTCATGCTTCGCTCTATGCAACATGCCCTAGCCCAACAGCGGTTCACCACAGTTCCAGAGGTGGAAAATTTCGTCACTGCGTTCTTCAGCTCAAAACCCAAGTCATTGAACAGAGCCAACCTTGCACGACGAACATTGCACCCTCAGACTTTCATCTGTTTCTCTATATGCAACATGCCCTAGCCCAACAGCGGTTCACCACAGTTCCAGAGGTGGAAAATTTCGTCACTCCGTTCTTCAGCTCAAAACCCGAGTCCTTGAACAGAGCCAACCTTGCACGACGAACATTGCACCCTCAGACTTTCATGCTTCGCTCTATGCAACATGCCCTAGCCCAACAGCGGTTCACCACAGTTCCAGAGGTGGAAAATTTCGTCACTGCGTTCTTCAGCTCAAAACCCAAGTCATTGAACAGAGCCAACCTTGCACGACGAACATTGCACCCTCAGACTTTCATCTGTTTCGCTCTATGCAACATGCCCTAGCCCAATAGCGGTTCACCACAGTTCCAGAGGTGAAAAATTTCGTCACTGCGTTCTTCAGCTCAAAACCCGAGTCCTTGAACAGAGCCAACCTTGCACGACGGACATTGCACCCTCAAACTTTCATCTGTTTCGCTCTATGCAACATGCCCTAGCCCAACAGCGGTTCACTACAGTTCCAGAGGTGGAAAATTTCGTCACTGCGTTCTTCAGCTCAGAATTCGAGTCCTTGAACAGAGCCAACTTTTCACGTCGAACATTGCACCCTCAGACTTTCATCTGTTTCGTTCTATTCAATATGCCCTAGCCCAACAGCGGTTAACCACAGTTCCAGAGGTGGAAAATTTCGTCACTGCGTTCTTCAGCTCAAAACCCGAGTCCTTGAACAGAGCCAACCTTTCACGACGAACATTGTATCCTCAGACTTTCATCTGTTTCGCTCCATGCAACATGCCCTAGCCCAACAGCGGTTCACCACAGTTCCGGAGGTGGAAAATTTCGTCACTGCGTTCTTCAGCTCAAAACCCGAGTCCTTGAACAGAGCCAACCTTGCACGACGAACATTGCATCCTCAGACTTCCATCTGTTTCGCTCTATGCAACATGCCCTAGCCCAACAGCGGCTCACCACAGTTCCGGAGGTGGAAAATTTCGTCACTGCGTTCTTCAGCTCAAAACCCGAGTCCTTGAACAGAGCCAACCTTGCTCCCCGGACATTGCACCCTCAGACTTTCATCTGTTTCTCTCTATGCAACATGCCCTAGCCCAAGAGCGGTTCACTACAGTTCCAGAGGTGGAAAATTTCGTCACTGCGTTCTTCAGCTCAAAACCCGAGTCCTTCTATCACAGGGGCATTCATTTGTTGCCTGAAAAATGGCAAAAGCTCACTGATGCTAATGGCCGATATTTCATTGAATAAATTTGTGCTGGTTGCCTGATTGTTCCTGTGTCCTTTCTCCTTGCAACGGCAGAAACTTTTGCATACCCCTAATACATTCAACGGACAAAGCATTATATATATGTATCTAATAGCGTGTTAGTCCTCTAGCGCAAATAACAGCCTGTACTCGCCGAAGCATCGATTCCACCAGATGTCCGAGGATTTCTGGAGGTAATGCAAGCCATGCCTGTTGCAGTATTGTCCATAACTTTGCCAGAGACGTCAGTCCAGGATCCATGGATTTCATGTTCGCTTTATGACATCCCAGAAAACTTTCACGGGGTTTAAATTCTCGGACCTTAGAGGCCACTGGATGGTTCCAAACTCAGATGAGTCTTTCTGGAGTCATGCGCGGGTTGTTGCAGCCTGGTGGGGCGCCGCATTGTCCCGCTGAAACAGACCATCGGGGGCAGGATGCGCGAAGGCCATGAAAACGTGTAGGTGATCAGCCAGCACATGCTGGTAGCACTCAGCTGTAAAGGACCTCTCCGGACACACCAAGGGATCTAATGTGTCCCATGAGAAGGCTCCCAAAACCATCGCAGAGCCACCACCTCCTTGAACAGAGCCGACCTTGCACGACGGGGCCATGGCCTCATGCTGTCGACACCACACCTGCGCCTTCCAGTCAACTTGGTACGGCTGGAAACGGGATTCATCGGACCACACGACATGGCACCACTCTGCTGACGTCCAGTTTTAATGCTCCCGGTACTAGACGAAACGTAATATTTGATGACGAGAAGTGAACAGTGGCACATGAGTGGAGCGTCAGCTACCGTAGCCGGGGAAGGCCGCGTGCGCTGTAGCGTTCCCTCGCTGACACTGCTTGGGCTTCCGAATTTAACCTGAAAATGTTTTGCGCCACTGTGGCCAAGCAGTCTGTCTGTAAAAGTCAGCATAATCTACGTCATCCCCGGTCATCAATGGCATTGGGTCTGCCTCTGCTTGCTTTCTGAGCGCTGGTACGTCCGTCGATGGTATACTCGCGGTACATCCTTGATACGGTTGCCCTCTTGAACCCAAGGTTGCTTGCTACTTGGGCGATAGAACGACCCATCTGTCTTGCGCCGACAATGCGTCCACGATCAAAGTCGCTGAGATCACCACGTCATTCGTCGGTTGCGACACGTTGTTAGGAAGCTTTGCTGTCCGCCTATTTATCACCTGAGTTCGGTAAATTTAGGTTTGTTCCGCTCTGAGCGGGGAATACCCGTGTCAACTGCCCATCACCTCTACATCTAATGTTTTGTTTCTGAGTGTATTAGATGATTCATTGCGACATTTTTCCAATTTTCGTTAATGCCCCCGCCCCCTTTATTTTTGCGTGACAACGCGAATTTATCGCCTAGTGTGGTAAGAGCCTAACAACGGTCAAAAAGTGAAATGAAAACCCGTGCTATCACGAAGTGCGTAAGGAAACAGCAATAAAAGCAAAATGGTGAACATATTTCATAGTTAACAAAACCTTCTAGCACATACACCTTTGCTCTTGCCGACTAACTTGCAACGCAGATTTCCATCGCATTTTAAAACGGAACTTGACTCATGTCAGTGAACCGCCTACACCGATAACTACGATTCTTATCTTTGACTGAGGTTGGCAACTTGCATGACGTCTGTAATGTGGTTCTGGGAATGCTTGCCCATGAGGTTCTGGGAATGCTTGCCCATGAAAGCTCATGCCTATTCTGTCTTTCCGATGCACATATTTATTGGGCTATTGTCTTTCGTCTGACACGCATTGTTCTTCTATATAAAAAGGTAATTTTATAAACAGCATGGATTGCCTTTTGTAATCCTTCTTAAGTGCATGCATGGAATAAGTTTGAAGTTTGGGAACTGTCATCGCCAAACAGATGCAAAGTAAGAATGCAAAGTAAGAAAAAAGAGAGAGAGAGAGAGAGAGAGAGAGGGGGGTGGGGGCGCTGCCGGGTCGTAAAATACGTGCCTACATACACATAAATTCTTTCTTGTTGAAGATAATTTGAATTGCATGGGAAGGGGAGGGGGCACCGGTCATATCTGTTCAGGAAGTCATGAAATAATCCTTTAACAATGCTATCAAATTGCTTTACCATTTTGTTTTTTAATATAAAAAATCTTTTTCATACTCGTATAATAGAAGGATGAATTTAAGTTGGATTATTTATTTAGTAGCTAAGTTTGAGACACTGTTATTAAGTCGGGTATGAAGAAATCCCAGGTGCGAGGTGGCCCCCTACTGCCCAATTTGATTTTACTTCAAATTTCAGAGTTTGCAGTAAATCGGTAATTTTCATTGTATAATCCGCGGATTATCTGACCAATTTGATTTTACTTCATATTTCGGAGTTTGCATTAAATCAGCATTTTTCCTTGTATAATCCGCAGATTACCTGCCCAATTTTATTTTACTTCAAACTTTGGAGTTTGCTGTAAATCCCTAATTTTCCTTGTATAATCCGTGGATTATCTTTGCCGCCCAGGTGGCGCAGTGGTCTAAGCCATGGCTTCTGATCATTCGTTCGAGATAGGTCCGGGTTCGAATCCCGGTGCGGTATGGGGGTTGTGTTTGTCTTACGGCACTGGCTCTCTCTCCCTTCCCTGGAGAAGTGGCCCTAAATTAGGGACGGACGACTGCTTATAGCGCATTGCGTTGCTCATGGTGGTCGTTAAACCTCAATTAAAAAAAAAATAAAATCTTTCTCATTTTGATTTTTCCTTAGAAAGGCAAAACAAAAAAGGAGCAGAAAGTTCGCAAAATGTATTGAGGTTCCTGAAACGTAGAAGGTTTAATTTATAGATGGTCAGGGGAAAAACTTTGTTCGTGTTTTTACCGTAAGAGATAATACACTTCTGCTGACAGAGAATGAAAGCTGCTGCAGTGTCATCATCATCATCATTGTCAACCATTATCAATCCACTGCTGGACGAAGGTCTCCCCAAGTTTCCTCCACAACGGTCTGTCTTGTGCCAGTCTCCTCCATGTCACTCCCGCATATTTACGAATTTCATCCACCCATCTCCCATGTGGTCTTTTTCTGGGTCTTTTCCTGTCCCTTGGAATCCAATCTAAAATTTCGGCTGTCCATCTATGGTCTGTCCTTCTGGCAGTATGTCCAGCCCATTGCCATTTCAGGGATTTAACTCTGATCATGATGTCTTCCACTCTCGTCATTTTTCGGATCCACGAGTTCCTCTTCTTATCTCTCCTGGTTATACCAAGCATGCACCTCTCCATGCTGCTTTGAGTTGTCTGCAGCCTTTGTATGTCTCTTTTAGTTAAGGTCCACGTCTCTGCACCATACGTAAGCACTGGAAGGATGCATTGATCAAACACTTTTCTTTTAAGACATAATGGCATATTGCTCTTGAAAATTATGCTGTTTCTTCCAAAAGCTCTCCAGGCAAGTTTTGTACGCCGATTAATTTCTTCATCAATGTGACCCTCACTTGATATCTGCTGTCCAAGATAAACATATGTATCTGTTATCTCCAGTTTTTCTCCATCGATCGATAAATCTTCATTTCTTGTAAAAGCATTGAACATCACTTTTGTCTTCTGAAAGTTCATTTTTAATCCCACTTCTTTACTCTTGTCAGCAAGTTCCTGGATCATACTCTGCAGCTCTGATGGGCTAGTTGCAAAAATGACTACGTAATCAGCAAAACGAAGGTGGGTTAGATAATCTCCATTAATCTTTATCCCTTTGTTTTCCCAGTTCAGTGATTGAAAGACATTTTCCAATGTGGCATTAAAGAGCTTCGGAGATATGGTGTCACCTTGTCTCACTCCCTTTCCAATTTTTATGTGTGTTGTATTTTCAAACAGCTGAATCTTTGCACTTGCATTTTCATAGATGTTATTAATAATATTAATGTATGCATCTTCAATACCGCAGGATTTCAGAGCCGTGGTAACTGCTGATGGTTTCACCGAATCAAAGGCTTTTTCATAATCGATAAAAGCCATGCACAATGGAAGTTCATATTCCCTCGCTCTTTCAATTAGTTCTCTCAGTACGTGGATATGATCTATTGTGCTGTAGCCACTCCTGAATCCAGCTTGTTCTCTCGGTTGAGCCATGTCCAGTGTTACCTTCAAGCGGTGTGAAAGAACTTTAGTGAAGATTTTATAAACCACTGATAGGAGGCTGATAGGTCTGTAGTTCCTGAGATCCTCAATGTCACCTTTTTTATGTAGCAGGATCATTGTAGCATTGTTCCAATCCTCAGGAATTTTCCCTTCATTAAGGCATCGAGTGAAAATTTGGGCGAGTACTGTTTCAATTTCTCCACTTGCTTCTTGTATGATGTCTATAGTAATTCCATCTTCTCCTGGAGCTTTCCCCCGCTTCATGTTCTTGATTGCATGAGCAACTTCTGCTGGGAGGACTGGAAGAACTCTGGTACCTTTCATGATGTCTGGAGTACATGTATCATCCCTTTCATATAATTTGGAGTAGAAATCTTTCACTCTCGTCAAAATTTCGCCTCTATTTCTTGTTATAGAACCATCTTCTTTTCTCAGAGCCATAATCTGTTTTCTTCCCTTACTGAGATGTCCCTTTGCTATCTTAAGGCTTTGGTTGTTTTCAATTGCTTTCCTCACTAGCTCACAGTTGAATTTCCTTACGTCTTCAGTGATACTTTTTCGTGTTGTCTTGCATAGCTCTATATATTCCACTTTGGAAGTCACATCTTCTTTAGTTGTCCTCATCTCTCTTCTTTTTTGCATCAACATTTTGGTTTTTCCTGATAATTTGTTCACATGCAACTTGTTCTTAGACCCAGCTAATTTTGTTGCTGTTTCCATTAGAGCTTTGGTTACTTTTCTGTTAACTTCCGAAATATCCACTTCTTCCGATGTTAGGCCTTCTAAAGCAGAGAATCTGTTCTTCAGTTCCAACTTGAAAGTATTATGGTGTTTTTTAAGGTTGGTTATGTCAATACATTTTGTTTGTCTTATGAGCTTGCCACGTTCCAGTTTAGTGTTGAGGTGCATCTTACATCTCACCAATCTATGGTCACTACCTGTGTTGAACTTGTTCAGCACACTGCAGTCTTCGATGACGAATTTTTTGTTACACATAATAAAATCAATTTCACTTGTCGTCCCAATTGGATGTCTCCATGTCCATTTCCTGTGTGGCTTTTTCTTGAAAAAGGAGTTCAAGATGAAAAATCCTTCTGCCTCTGCAAACTCAACGAGAGTATTTCCACGCTGGTTTCTGTTGCCGTGACCGAATTTACCTACTGAAGTTTCATTCTGTTGCCGTTGCCCTATTTTTGCATTGAAATCTCCCATAATTATCTTCAAGTGCTGCTTACCTTTATTATTTAGATGACGAATTTCCTCATAAAATTCTTCAATTTCTTCTTCAGGATGACTTGTGGTGGGTGCATAAGTTTGAATAATCTGAGCCTGGTATCTTCTCGATAGTTGGATAACGAGTCGTGCAGCTCTGTCAGAGGAACTTTCAACTTCTACCACTTTATCCTTCAGTTTCTTGTTTATTATAAATCCAACACCACTAGTTCTGCCAGTATCTGTCCCACGATAATAGAAGAGATGTCCACTTTTCAGTTCAATGAGATCTTCTCCTTTTCTCCTTACCTCACTTAGCCCGACGATGTCCCACTTGATCCTTTGTAGTTCCTCTTCCAATTCAAGAAGCCTTGAATCAGAAGATAGGGAGCGTCCGTTATAGGTAGCCAAGGTCAGCATCAAATGGCAGCCTAGTCCGGTCCTCCGGGGATTCTTAGCACCCTCTGCCTTCATGTCGCACTGGCCGCTGCCTTGGCCAGGTACATTCCAGCTGCCGGAGACTGAGGGCCAAGATTTAAGTTGTAGAGTCATTTTGGAGGTGTTTGGCCATAACTCACCACGCTGGCCAAGCGGGTTGGTGAGTGTGGGATAGCATTTCCTCTGATCCCGATGGTATAGTTATACCGCTATTGGCGGTCGTCAGAGCCCCTTTAGTGGGAACAGGATGCACCACGAGAAGGCGGGGTTGACATTTGTCAAGGAGAGGCTGTGATGTTACGCATCACCTGACCTTACATCCCTCCTTTTTTTTTTTTTTTTTATTAGTGACGTTACGAGACCACAAAAGTCACTGCCCAATCGTCATCACTAGGGGCATTATGAAATCCTTTATAAATCGTCAAAAGATGATCTTTTGACGATTTATAAAGGATTTCATAATGCCCCTAGTGATGACGATTGGGCAGTGACTTTTGTGGTCTCGTAACGTCACTAATAAGAAAAAACTAACCTTTCTTTTTTATTTAATAATCTCCGTACTAAAGAGTGGTGTGATGATGACTTTGTATGACTGAATAGTGGTCCAATCAACAGTGATTTTATGATATTATGTGATTAGATAATGGTGCTAGTGAGAGTCATTTGATGACTACTTTTAATGACTTTATTGCGGTACGAGTGATTTGATGATGACCTACTGTGGTTTAATAATGTACCTGTTAAGAATAATTTGATGATTACGTTTTTAACAGTTTTATGGTGCCTCTGGAGTGGTGCGGTTTCGGTAATATGTTATGTAAAGTATATCTATTATGAGTGGTTTGGCATTCTTTTATGATTTAATAAAGGCTGTACTAAGAATGGTTTTATTTTGACTATATGTTTATGTGTCTCTGTTTTGAATTGCAGAATATGCATATAATAGGAATTTTTTTTTTATAGTAATATAGTCAAACCTCGATTTAACGAACTTCAAGGGACCAACAGTGTTGTACGTAAAATCGCGGAATTCGCTAAATCGAGGAAGACTTTCGAATGAAACATTCAAATTAAGCTAGCGTTCGTAACAGAATACATAAAAAGCTAAGTTCTCTTTTTTCAGTGAATTTTAAATTAGGTATAGTACTTTTAATTACGAATTTATTATAAAAAATGTTATAATACGTACACATTTACTTTGCATATTAAATACGTAATTCGTAGATATTAGACTTCAATACGCAGCATCAAAATTTAAGCGTACTTTAAAATTTCGATAAAAATACGATGGTTGATTTTTTCCCCCGAGCATTTAGTTTCTTAAATAGTGATTTCAGTATTCCTAAACTGCACGAAACAGAGCATCAATTAGTACTGATTAACTTGTAAAAACGGAATATATGTTGATTACCTTCTTACACTGCAGAAAAGTAAGCTTCAGAGAAGATTGCTTATGTTTTTTCTGAATGTTTACCTTTATAAATTGCAACCTCAATTTTATGAAGTGCATGAAAACATCATCATTGATATCGACGGGCATCAATTATTTTTTAGCACATTCTATACTGTTACCAGCATCACTAAAGCAGCTAACTTTCAGTTAATCTTCTTTAGAATCTGATGCATTTAGTCCGATCTGTTCATCGAAAACATCACCAAGGGCTAACTTTTAACGTGAATTGGTTAACATAATTTTGCGGTTTAAAAAATAGAAAATGTTCGCTAATTGAGGACATGCGTTCGTAAATCGGGAAACGTCAAGCATTAATTTCAATGTGGTTCTGTCGGTACCATAAAAAATGTACGTAAAATCGCGGATTTCGTTAAATCGCAGTCCGTGAAATAGGACCATAAAAATGTACGTAAAATCGCGGATTTCGTTAAATCGCAGTCCGTGAAATAGGACCATAAAAATGTACGTAAAATCGCGGATTTCGTTAAATCGCAGTCCGTTAAATAGGAGTTTGACTGTACTGCTCTCAGACGTCTAGCCTAAGAAAACATTACGTAATAACGTCCAACTTTCGTATCAGATGAAAAAGTTTTGGGACCAATGAAAGAATCAGCTAAAAAAATTCGAGAGAGTACCCTGCTACTCCTTGTAAATAATTTTATGCTATGCATCTTTCGCATGCCAAGAACTTTGTGTTTGTGAAATAAAACGAGTGATTCGGTTGTATACAATTACTTACATACAACACATTGCATTTATTCGCGTTGCTCATTACCACACCGAGCCACAGACCGGTACATAATAAGTGAAATTAAATCGTAACAACAAACAATAAGGTTTATTAATTCCTGACACTGAGTACTTGGTGGATTGTATAATGTTATTGTCGTAAAACCAATGAAAGATGATATGTGAGTCATAAAAGTAAATATTTAGTGAACTATGGCGGCAGTTATAGTAAGTATTTTGACTGTTTACTTTTTCAAAAACAATATTTATTTTTAGCATTGTTACGTATTCAGATTTAGACGAAGAAACGACCCTGACGCCCATGAAATGTGATGTGTCTGCGACAGCGCAAGCTAAAATCTCTCCTCATTATAAAAAGAAAAGCTGAATCGCAAGTGTGTTAGTGAGGGAGATAGGTAACTTTTGATCTATGACAGTGTTCCGCAACAAGGTGAAAGGTGTGACGCGAACTTTTACCTATTGTAAGAAATTAATTGTCAAGTTCTATTTTCAGTACGTCTTTTGTAAAAAAAGATCGTGCTTATGTTATCGATTTGTCCGTCCGTCCGTCCGTCTGTACCCACGATGTCTCTGGAACAATTAATCCGATTTGAAAAATCCTTTTTACATTGGGAAGCTTGAAATATAAGAATCATGATCCTTCATTTCGATTTTTGTTTTTACGATGTTCAATTTCGCCGCTAGAGGGCGTAAATGCAGATGATGTTGAATTCAAAAATACGTTTTATTCCACATATTTGCTTCTAAACATCCGATTGAAAAAATTATTTTATCTTTCGATTCCACTTATGTCGAAGAGTATTTTAGATATAGTTACTTTTTCAAATTACGCATAGCTTTTCCGCTAGGGGCGTAAAAGTAAATTACATTTTTCCCGATAACTCTCCTTCTAAAGCTCCGATTTGAAAATTTTTTTCTTCAACAGATACACCTCCTGATCGAAAATCTTTAGCATATAATTTCTAATTTTTGGTAATAAATACTTTGGCCACTAGGGGGCGTAAGCGTTAATTTTTGCTTCTGATGTATTTTCCATAAAATCTGAGCTTCCAAAATATCGATTGAAAAAGTTATTTTGTGGACTGAAGCCACTCACATCGATAAACCTTTCCGGAATATTTTTTCTTAAAATATTCCACAATTTCTCCGCCAGGGGGCGTAGATTTATATCTTATTTTTGTCAATATCTCTACTTCTAGGAGTCCGATTTGAAAAATTCCTTCGTTGTTGGTTAGTGTTTTTAGTGTGACATGTTTTTCATATAATTTCAAAAATTTCAAGTTATTCATGCATCGGATATAGCTCCTGATGGGAAATCCTTTGCACATAATTTCTATTTTTTGTAAGAAATGGTTTGGCCACCAGGTGGCGCAAGTCTCAATTTCCACTTCTGATGTATTTGCAGCAAAATATGAGCTTCTAAATTCTCGATTGAAAAAAAAGTCGCTTGTTGACCGATACTACTCATGTCGACAAACCTTTTAGGAACATTTTCTTCTTGAAAGAATGCATGGTTTCTACGCCAGGGGGCGTAGATGTATATTTTATTTTTGTCAATATCTCTACTTCTAATAGTCCGATTTGAAAAATTCCTGCTTTGTTGGATAGTGTTTCCGATGCGAAATCTTTTTCCTATAAATTCAAAATTTTCAAGTAAATCATTGACTTTCTGCTAGGGGGCAAAAAGGTAAATTGCGTTTTCTGCGTTATTTCTGCTCCTAAAACTCCGATTTGAAAAATTCTTCGTGTATCGCATACAAGACCTGATGGAAAATATTTTTCACATAATTTCTAATGTTTGGTAAAGAATGGTTTAGCCACCAGGGGTCATAACTGTTAATATCTGCTTCTGATGTATTTGTAGCAAAATCTGGGATTCTGAAAACTCGACGAATTTTTTTTGTTTCTTGGACCGATACCGCTCATATGAATAAACCTTTTGAGAATACTTTCTTCCTAAAATAATGCATGGTTTTCCCACCATAGGACGTAAAGTCACATCTTATTTTTGTCGATTAAAAACCCGACTGAAAAATCTTCTTTCTTTCGTCAGATACTGTTGTTTTCCATACCGGTTCCATTGACTTTGAATAGCTTTGATAAATTTAATTTGTGTCAGAACGGATTCAAAAGACGTGCTTATTACACCCGAAAATTCGGTGTCATTTTTCTTGTTTAATTTTATCCCTGAATTATTGTGTTTCATATGCTTGTATTACTTTATCTGCCGCTGCACTGATTAAATAAGATGCTGCTTGTTTGATCTTATGTATTCTAAAAAAATAAAAGACTTTTTTTACTCACAGTTGTTGTTAAATCGTAGTTTTGCTTATTGATATATTTGTATTTCTAGCCTCTACCGCTGCGCTATGCTACCTCTTTGTTACACTTGCCGCATGTTCTATGAATGCTTTTCCCTAAAAGTGCGAAGATTCGCACAACTTTCCCTGTCTTACTTTATTATGTTGTTTTGTTACTTGTCCCTGTTTGTTAGTACTACTTCAACTTTATTACTGTTTTCCTGTACCGATGCATCCCCCCCCCCGTTGTTAGACTTTATTTGAAATAAGTCGGTATATGTAATAAGTCGAAATGCCTTTGGACTCATTTTGGTTGGCAATAAGGAGTGAATGTCCAGCTATCTCCGAGATGGCACTTAATGTGTTTATTGTCATTTTCAACTACATATTTGTGTGAACTGGGCTTCTCGACGTTTTACTGAAATTAAAACATCAAAGAGGGAGAGACTCAAATCCTTCGATGAAAAAAATGAAACTTGCATTGTCAAGGATCAGCCGCGTGAATATTGTTACATTTATGTAAAATGTGATGAAATAATGCTCGGGTATAGTTTAGTAAAATATATTGTTGAGTAACGAAGAAATTAACTCACTTCATGGGACAACATTCAAAAATCCGATTTCAACAATGGATTTGACTATTTCCATTACCCATTTTCGTTACATCGAATTTTTTTACTTAGGATTTACTTTACGACTGTCGCGAAAGGTGCATAGCTTTAAAAATTTTAGCAACCGTTGAATTATGAGGTCCGGTGGTCGAGTGGTACGCAGCGTTGACCTTTAATAATTTGTCCGATATAAGTCTGGGTTCGAATCCCGTGTGAGAAATAAATGGTGTGCTTGTCTTACTATAGTAGTTCTCTCCCCTTACTTGAACCAGTGGCCTTAAATTAGAACCCTTTGATTTGCTCAGGGTTGTCGTTAAACTTCCAGACAGACAAACAGAAAAAAAAACCCACCGAATTAGACACTTGAAAAAGTTTGGAAAACATTACGTTAAACTCCTATAAAATCATTTAGAAACTACTAAACAAAACACTTGGAAAAGATTTTAGACCAATGAACTTAAAAAAAATAAATTGAAGTTACGGAACAACTATACGTTTAAAAAATGGGGGGAGGGGACTGAAATTAGACACTTGAAAAGTTTACGGGAATCATTAAACAGGAGACTCGAGAAAGTTTGGGAGCCACCGAACTTGACATTTAAGAATGTTTAGGAACTATTGGTATCGATATAGGTAGAACTCGGTTCATGCCGGGGTTAGTTCCTGAGATTTCCGTCGTAAAATGAAGCAAACATATAATGGGAACATGTAAAGCACTCGAGAAAGTTAGGGATTCACTGAACTTGCCATTTAAGAATGTTTAGGAACTTTTGGTATCGATATAGGTAGAACTCGGTTTACGCCGGGGTTAGTTCCTGAGATTTCCGTCGTAAAATGAAGCAAAATATAATGGGAACATGTAAAACACTCGAGAAAGTTTGGGAACCACTGAACTTGACATTTAAGAATGTTTAGGAACTATTGGTATCGATATAGGTAGAACTCGGTTCATGCTGGGGTTAGTTCCTGAGATTTCCGTCGTAAAATGAAGCAAACATATAATGGGAACATGTAAAGCACTCGAGAAAGTTTGGGATTCACTGAACTTGCCATTTAAGAATGTTTAGGAACTTTTGGTATCGATATAGGTAGAACTCGGTTTACGCCGGGGTTAGTTCCTGAGATTTCCGTCGTAAAATGAAACAAACATATAATGGAAACATGTAAAGCACTCGAGAAAGTTTGGGAACCACTAAACTTGACATTTAAGAATGTTTAGGAACTGTATAACGGTATCGATATAGGTAGAACTCGGTTTACGCCGGTGTTACTAGGGGTGTTCAAATGAAAAGGTACGAAACGTCATAAGAACGTAACCGTTAACATATTTGCCTATGCCGCTATGGGAGAACGTAGCGACACATCTAGGGATGCGATTGGAGTCGCCGGCGTGGATCGGAGCATGCGCGGGCGCCCGCATGCGCAGGAGAGAGCAGAGGCTCTTATAAAGAGCACCGTCCAATTGACTACTTGTTGAATTCCTCCAGCACAGACGAACCATTAACTCCGATGTGTACTGTGAGACACTCCGAAGCCTACGCAGGTCCATCAAGAACAAAAGACCGGGGCTGCTCACGGAGGGTGTGGTTCTGCTCCATGATAACGCGCGTCCACACGTCTCCAGGGTCACACACGCGGAACTGGCCAAGTTCCAGTGGGAGCAGCTTGACCATCCGCCCTACAGCCCGGACATGTCGCTCTGCGATTTCCATGTGTTTGGTCCCCTGAAAAAACATCTGAAAGGGAAGCGCTTCCACTCGGACGACGAACTCAAGGACGCTGTGCAGGACTGGGTCTCGTCACGGCCACAGGAATTCTGGGAACAAGGAATCCTTCGGCTCGTTAACCAATGGGATCGTTGTGCTGCGGCCTATGGTGTATACTTTGAATAAAGTCTTCATTTATACCTACAGTGTCGTTTCGTACCTTTTCATTTGAACACCCCTAGTAGTTCCTGAGATTATCAATTAACTCTTATACAAGAGAATGTGATAGAAAAAAGATAACAAATTTCAATATGAAGCGAAATGTCAGAAGCTACTCCCCGTGGTCAGTGTTAGCTGTTTTGAAAAATTGTAATTGCATATACGTCTGGATACTAAATAACGTAAATCTGTGTGTAATCAATACACAAGACCAGTGTTACGGCCCCTACAAACTCATCCAACAAGCATGGTTATCATATTTCAAGCACCAAGAGCTACATTTTTTTTTTTTTTTTGTCATAACGACTTCGGCATTGGCAGTCCACCTTTGTATGCTCCTGGCATTATCACTGCTATCACCGTTGTGCATTCATCCGGGTCACCAGAGTTTTTGCAATAGCAACTCTGCCATGAATATCTTGTTTATGCAGTTCCCTGCGCACTGTTATGCTCTTCTGTCTCTATCAGTCAGGGGCGTTTTACGGCCGCTCTTGTGTTTTGCCACGAACAAGATATACTGTCACGATGCTAGACACAGTAGCTCTCGATACCCCCACTACCCTGGCGACTGTTGTCACGAAGGCACCAGCAAGCCGGCCACCAACAATTAGCTCTCTTTCGAAGTCCGTTAGGTCGCTCATTTCGTCGTCATCCCGAAAGAAACTTTGCAACAAGACACTTTAAATGTACTTAAACAGGAACTTAAGGTTCTAACCAAAGCTATTACAACCAAAAAGTGGCGAATACCTTTACGTATGGCGAAGTACGCAGCTGCATTAAAAGTCACGTCTCTGTGCGTGGTGTTCACGCTATTCTGCCCAACCCCTGTAGGTCTCTTCTGTGTATGCGCGTTTTGGCAGTGGGATTATGAGAACTCCTCGTTTTTTAATAGTATTCCTTTCTTTCTTAACTTACCTGGGTCAAGAATGTTTTTTAAGAAATCGAAAAGGTACCTGGCACTCCAAGCTTTAAAATAAATGCAGTCTTAATTTTGACGCCCCGTTTGCTCATCCTGGGATTTTCAGGCTGCAAATTGTCAATTACGTCGAAATAGCTGTGATGGGTCCAAGACCTGTTCTGCAGGAATTATGGGACTTCCAAGAAAATAGGAGGGTGCTGCTTTGATCCTTGACATGATTGCACCGAAAGATAAAGTGAAATTACTTTCGGATTCTTGATAGTTTTTTTCCCCCGACTGCTTTTAAATTAGAGTGCGACGAAACCTGAAGGACTTTGGTGGTAAATTTATTAGGCATGCCAAAATAAAAGCATTTGAAGAATCAGCGTGAAGCTCCAAGATCAGGTATGGGAAAAATAAAACAACGGATTTTGTGTGAAATCTCATGATTCTTTTCACAAGAATAAGGAGAAAAAAAGTTGAGTTACGAGATTATAGATTATAGTGCTAATGATTATAATAATAAATAATATTTATTTTTTGACGAATCCATTATTCAGCGAATATACGAGGTGTTCAAAATTAACCTCAACCGCGGTTCCTAGAAATAAGTGTTTTTTACGCTTTCCAACCCTAGGTTGAAGAAGCGTATATGCTCCAGCTTTGTCCGTCCGTCTGTCGGCACGATAACTCGCGTAAAAATGGTTCGATTTCGATGAAATTATAGTATGTGGTAGGGGACCATCTGGGGACGAACCCTATTGAAATTGGACGAAATGGGGTCAAAGGTCACGGCATAGGAGCGGGATCCATTCCATTGCCCTTATGCGTCATAACTTGCGTAAATATGGTTCGATGTCGATGAAATTGTAGTATATTGTAGAGGACCACCTACAAATGAACCCTATTGAAAATGGGTGAAGTGGGGTGAATGGTCAGGGCATAGAGCGGAATGCATTCCATTGCCTTTATGCGTCATAACGTGCGTAAAAATGGTTCGATTTCGATGAAATTTTAGTATGTGGTAGGGGAGCACCTGGGGACGAACCCTATTGAAAATGGACCAAATGAGGTCAAAGGTCAGGACATAGGATCGGAATCCATTTCATCGCCCTTATCCCATACCATTAAAGGAGCAATTCGTGTATGTATATAAATTTTATTTTGCAAATGGCTCTAAGGATTTTGATGAAAGTCGTTAACCTACCGTTTTCTGGTACTAGAAATCGATTTAGCTTGATCTCGACTTTAGGAAAATTCGTTTAGTGGGTTAAATAACCACCCCGAATTACCACGTTTTTAGTGTCATGGCGTCGTTCCATTAATGTTACCCATGCTTAGAAATCATATGACGTCACACTCTCGCGATTGAGATGTTGGCGCGCGGTCACGCCATTTGTCTCATTACGTCACGCGTTGTGTGTGGATCCTATTAAAGTTTTATGACGTCACACTCTTTCGAGCAGATGGTCGCGATTCCCATCTGCCTCATTACGTCACGCGTTGTGTGCATATGTCCGGCCGCACGATAACTCACGTAAAAATCGTTCGATTTCGATGAACTTTTAGTATGTGGAAGGGGATCACCTGGGAAGAAACCCTATTGAAAGTGAACGAAACGGGGGTCAAAGGTTAGGACAGAGGAGCGGGATCCATTCCACTGCTCTTATGCGTCATAACTAACGTAAAGAAGGTTCGATTTCGATTAAATTTTAGTATATGGTAGGAGACCACCTGAGGACAAACCCTATTGAAAATGGGCGAAATGGAGTCAAAGGTCAGGACATAGGAGCGGAATCACTTCTATCGCCATTATGCGTCATAACTTACGTAAAAATGCTTCGATTTAAATGAAATGTTAGTATGTTGTAGGGGCCTGCCTGGGGATGAATTCTATTGAAAATGGGCGAAATGGGGTGAAAGGTTAGGACACAGGAGCGGGATCTATTCCATAGCCCTTATGCATCATAACTTACGTAAAAATGCTTCCATTGCGACAAAACTTTATCATGTTATTTCGGAGGCATACTGAACCGGTTCTGTAGAAAATCATCGAAATAGGATCAAAGGTTAGGGCACAGGACCGAGATTAATTCCACAGCCATTATCCGCATAACTTGAGTAATGATTTCTGGTATGTTGGAAAGCGTATCATAATCAATGCATTGCATGATTTTACTAACTTGTTACATTTTACGTAGAGATATTTTTCTTCTTAGCATAAAGTTGATGTCATCATATCATATACTACTTATTGTACTGATCGCCTAATTTCTTTCAACGTTCACCGGTTGAACGAAAAACAGTGCCGATCGTCCACTTAGGTGAGTGGTCAGAGGCGCTGGCTTTGGATGAGTCGTCAGAGATTGGTTCGGGTTCGAGTTCCGAATGAAGTATGAGTGGGGTGCCTGTGAGATGACCCTGTCCCTTTCCTGGAACCAGTGACCCTAAATTGGGGACGGCCGACCCAGTGGTGCAGTATCTAAGCGATGGCTTCTGACCATTCGTCCGATGGGTCCGGTTTCGAATCCCCGTGAGGCATGGATGTTGTGTTCGTCTTACGGCACTGCCTCTCTCCATTCCCTGGAACCAGTGACCCTAATTTAAGGACGGGCAACTGCCCTTAATGCTCACGGTGGTCGTTAAACCCCCAACAAAAAGAACAACAACAAAAAAAAAAAAAAAAAAAAAAAAAAGAAATTGAGGACAAGTAGTCATTCGTCCGAAATGAGTGCGGGTTGGAATCCGAGGTGAGGCATGGATGGTGTGCTTGCTTTGAAGCCCTGGTTCTCTTCCTTCCCTGAACCTAAATTTTAGAGATTTATGTTGAGGATTTTAGGGAAGGAGTACGCTCGCGCGCGCATGTGTTTGACCGACCCCAGGTGTTTTTTTTTTTTTTTTTTTTTTTATTGGAGGTTTAACGACCACCGTGAGCAACTCAATGGGCTATAAGCAGTCGCCCGTCCCAAATTTTGGGTCACTGGTTCCCGGGAAGGGAGAGAGCCAGTGCCGTAAGACAAACACAACATCCATGCCTCACCGAGATTCGAACCCGGACCCCTTTCGGACGAACGATCAGAGGCCATCGCTTAGACCACTGCGCCACCGGGGCGGCCCCCAGGTGTTAAACAATCCTTAGAAGTAGGAAGCTACGAGATTTGGGATAGAGTTCCCGACACGAAAGTCTCACGGAAACGAGGCAGAAAGTAGAGAGAGAAGGTCTGATTTATTACAAGGGGAGGGGGTGCCCGGGGCCCGACTGCTTAACGTGCCCATCCGACCCACTGCGCATATTTGGTGGTTTGAGCTTTTATACCTAGGTGGGATCAATCCTGGAACTTCTCCGTGGCAGAAAGGGGGAGGACGCCGTCCTTATATATAACTAGAAAGCCCCAAAGTTGGAATGGGCGACTGCTTATATCCCACTGAGATACTCACGGTGGTCGTTAACCCCCAAAGCAAACAAAAAAATGAGGGACGGACGACTTCTTCTTATAGCCCTTAGAGTTAGAGTGACCAGATGACTTTTTCGAATTAGAGGACATTTTCATTAAGAAAGGAGGACATTTCGAGAAAAAAGAGGGCACAATAAATTTTTACGAAAGGAAATATGAATGCACGTAATCTGTATTTAAATTTTACAGTTTGGGAGTTTATGCATGTAAAACTCTAAAAAGGAAAGATAGATTTTAGTTTGTTGGACATTTTTATTTATAATTTTCACTTGAAGAGATTTTCTTCAGTAGATCGTTTTTTTCAACAAATATTTGTAAAATTCAGAGCAGGATATGTGTTAGAAATTGTATTTAACTAGCAGTATACCCCTCACTGTTGATTAAGAAACTTGAATTATAAATAGGAAAAACTCAAAGCAGCGACTCACAGCACACAAAACAAGCAGAATGAGCTCACTGTTTAGACGAATATACCGCACGGCACCGTCCGCATGTGATGAACGACAGACAGACTAACGCGCACTGGCGGGTTTTCTCTGCGATGTTGACTCCTAGCAGCAGGCAGCTGCAGGATTGCAGGAATAAACTGACCGGAGAAGGAGGGAGGGCACGAGCGAGAATCCAGAAATGAATGAACACATTTTAGCGATCGCTTGATAGGATATATGATCACAGTAGAAGACAATTTGGAAGATGTGAATGCGTTTATTGGTGTGGATATGACGTGGATGTCAAGTCAGATAATGTCCGAAAACTTGAAAATTTCGTCGTCCTGGAGCGGGAATTGAAACCGCGTCTCCCGGCTAGCGCCCGAGTATGCTAACCACCACACCACCCAGAACGACCAAGAAGTTTCAAGTTTCCGATTAATTTTGTATTGTACAATGGATTAATCCCGTGTTTCATTCATTGATATTCTTCGCCTCCTGGCAATCACGGGAATGAATTCTTAACCTCCAGATTAGCAATACACTATATTGACAAAAGTCACCAGACACCCATTCAAAAGCAAATGAACGGATCTTCTGCGTTGTTAAGATGCGTGGTACAGCTGCAAACAGTATAAAAATAAGCCTGCACCGCGATCATATAGCATTGTCAGGTTGAGTGAAACTGTCGCGGCGAGAGAGAACTGACTTTGAGAAAGGAAAGACTATAGGGGTTGTAAATAAGAGAAGCCGAGAGGCGTTTAAACATATCCATATCAACTGTTTTGGATGTACTTAATAAGTGGAAGACACATGGCGTGTCTAAAGCAGCAAAACGTACCGGCAGACCAAAGAAAATCAGTGATAGAGGACGTCGAAGCCTCAGGAGAGTCGTTACAGCTAATCGACGGAGTACTGCACAAGACCTCAGACCTCAGTGTGCAGGTGAGTAAAAATGCTGGAACCTCGGTATGTACATGCTCCATTCGCCGAGAACTTCATTCCATGGGTTACCGTGGTCGTGCGGCTGCTCATAAGACTTTCATATCCACTCGGAATGCTACTCGTCGTTTAGCATGGTGTAAAGAACATTTATCGTGGACCGTAGATCAATGGAAACGGGTCCTATGGAGTGATGAATCGAGATACACCATCCATCAGTCTGATGGCCGTGTTTGGGTATGACGGCAGCCTGGGGAACGCTATTTACTACAGTGTACTGTTCCTACGGTCAAGTTTGGAGCTTTCAGTGTACTGGTGTGGGAGTGTTTTTCGTGGTATGGTCCCAGCCCATTGGTTATCGTGTACAAACCTGTTAACCAGTACGTCTACCTCGATATTCTTGACAATTATGCCCTACTAACTCTGTGGCAATACTATGAAACCGAGCCTTGTTGGTACCAGCAGGATAATGCACCGAGCCATAAAGAAAGGACTGTTACGGCGTGGTTTGACGATAATTCCGTATCTTGTGCGGACTGGCCAGCACATAGCCCTGATCTTAATCCCATAGAGCACTTATGGAATGAATTAGAGCGCCGCATAAGAAGTTTGGAACCAAGGCCTACTACCAAGCAACAGTTAGCGGCAGCATTATGTACTGAATGGAAGCGCATACGTACCTCTGTGTTCCAAAACCTTGTTGAAAGCATGTCTCGAAGGGTCAGTGCATGCATTAAGGCCAAAGGTGGACCGACACCGTACTAATGTATGTCAATAAATGCTATGTTGTGTTTTTTTTCTAGGTGTCCGGTGACTTCTGTCAATATAGTGTATGTGAATACCGGTTGCATCGACTAGCGAATCCTGTGATGGTTATATTCAAATTAATCGGAAACTTTGAAATTTGGTCGTTCTGGATGGTGTAGTGGCTAGCATACTCGGGTGCTATCCGGGAGACGCGGGTCGATTCCCGCTCCAGGACGACGAAATTTTCACGTTTTCGGATATTATCTGACTTGACATCCATGTCATATTTACACCAATAAACGGATTCAGATCTTCCAAATTTGTATTGTACAATGGTGTAATCTCGTATTTCGTTCTTTTATACAATAAAATAATTTGATTGAAATGTTTCTGAATTATTCCTTATGGAAAAAGCCGGACATTTGGGCTGTTTTCCTTAATGCATTAGAAACGGAGGGCAAGTCGTCCAAAAACCGGACATCTTGTCACCCTGCTTAGAGTTGTTCATGGTGGTCGCTAAACCCCCCCCCCCCCCAACAAACAAAACCAAAACAGTGCAGCCAAGAGCTTCGCAATACGCAAATCAGCAGCGTACGAGTATTTCAATACCCGCAATCTGTCTGCACAGAGCCGTCCTTATGTTGTAACAACGACTTTATCTTTGACTTCCTATCGAACGCCTAAATACCGCAGGGAAGCGGATTTACAGTAAAACAGGATCTGACATCATCAAAAGTTAAGGTTCTTATCAAGGGGAGAAAAAAAAAATTCTCATGGTGAAATGCAAGAACAGATTTTTATTCTAGGAATCACCTACAACTTCTCCTTTACAATTAATCATGCACACTCCGTATGTCAGACAATTAAGTGAGCTGGTTAGAAATGTTTTTCAATTAGTTCAAGCATCCGGGAAACGGATTTCCTTATTGGAGCCAAGGGACCATTGCGTTCCAAATGGCGTCCGTTAGCCGTTCTTGGATTTCTTCGGAATTCGCTGTAGTATTGGGTCTGCGAGGGGGCTGAGCCGCATGTACTAGTCTGATTAAGTCAGAGGTTCCCAGTCTGGGCGTCGCCGGTCTTGGTTCGGGGCGTCGCAACTATAAGGAAAAACTAAAACTTATAATTTGTAATGAAACGCAACATGCAGATTTTGGAGCATCTATCTCAACTAAACGTTCAATTTTAAAAATAGTTTCCGCCACAAAGAGATTAACACCAGTGGGTTACAGGCCCGTTTACAGCAGATCCGCCATCAACCTGCGGCTACTGCTGAGCAGGAACAGTTAACAGACATTTCTTCAGACTCCACACTGAAAATGACATTCTCTTCCGGAAATCTGCCACAGTTTTTGAACAGTGTGGCAAAGGAGTACCCAGATTTGAGTAAGGTAATTCCGCCTTTTCCCACATCCTGCCTTCGCGAGGCAGAATTTTCAGCTCTAGCGACAATGAAATCCAGATAGCCGCCCCGGTGGCGCAGTGGTCTAAGCGATGGCCTCTGATCATTCGTCCGAAGGGGGTCCGGGTTCGAATCCCGGTGAGGCATGGATGTTGTGTTTGTCTTACGGCACTGGTTCTCCCCCTTCCCTGGAACCAGTGACCCTAAATTAGGGACGGGCGACTGCTTATAGCCCATTGAGTTGCTCACGGTGGTCGTTAAACCTCCAATAAAAAAAAAAAAAAAAAAAAAAAAGAAATCCAGATATAGAAGCAGAGTTAACGCTGAGAAGGAGATCCGCGTAGCTGTATCGAACATTGTTCCCAGGTTCGATATTTTGTGTGACGAGAAACAAACTTCCCCATCCCATTAAGACGCAAATACCTCTGTTAGGTAGTTTCTAAAATTACTGTAAAAGTGTGAAAGCCAAATGAAGAGTGTTATCATTGTGAAAATATGTCTATCTCATCAATTTCCTCTTGTTCAGTTCTGTAATTTTATCCCAATTTTGAAATTTTACATAAAAAAGAATACAAGCTAGTAATGTAAATGACTATTTTGTGTTTAAAAAAATACCACAAACTCGAATTTGGGCAAATTTTTTTTAATTTTCGGTTCAGGGGCGTCGCATGGAAAATGTGACATGTCAAAGGCGGCGCGGTCTCAAAAAGTTTGGGAACCCCTGGATTAACTCAATTGATATTATGCCGGGACATTGTGCTATACGGCAGCGACGTCGCCAAGGGGTGTGAGCCGACCCCTGAAATTTGTTTTGCCCACCCAGATCAAAATGGGCCATTTTTCAATATGCTTAACCTTAAAATACAATCTAGACTCGCCAAGTAATGATAAGTCTTGTGTTTTACTTCATGTAGCCCTACGTATTTCCCCCTAGGAAGTGCGTTGTTTACGTCTCCGTAGAAAGGTTATCAAAATAGCATTCTTGAAAATTCAATTGTTCTCCACTCTTCCAATTCCATAGTTTAATCCTCTTTTTCATGTTTGTATGGGAGAGGGCGAATGAGAATGGCGGATAGGAATTCACTGAGGGTGATAATTATTAATTGCTCTGCTGTTGTTTTCTTTACAAAATTGGGGATTCTAATAAGGAAAGGTAAGTCTAAAAGTATACTAGCGCTCTTAAGATTGCCCCGGGGCACCTCCCAGTTTCAATCAAACCCGCACCTCCAGGTTTCAATCACACCCGCACCTCCCGGTTTCAATCAAGCCCGCACCTCCCGATTTCAATCAAACCCGCACCTCCCGGTTTCAATCAAACCCGTACCTCCCGGTTTCAATCAAACCCGCACCTCCCGGTTTCAATCAAACCCGCACCTCCCGGTTTCAATCAAACCCGCACCTCCCGGTTTCAATCAAACCCGCACCTCTCGGTTTCAATCAAACCCGCACCTCCCGGTTTCAATCAAACCCGCACCTCCCGGTTTCAATCAAACCCGCACCTCCCGGTTTCCGGTCGAGAATGCTAGTTTTTACACTACCCAGGACAAAGAAATTCCTAGCAACTGAACAAATATATCTGATTACCATCAGATTTGCGCTAGTCGAAGCTGTTCCTGCCTCATTGTAGCGTCTCAGAACCTTATCTCACATCCAGGGTCAGATGTACATAGGTCACTAATTTCTGAAGTGGATCATATATTTGAGAAACGAATTTCTGCCAAGAAACAATTCTTCATTTATACATGGTTGGCATTTAATGCTGGTTTATGCCTCCGCACGCATCCACAATGACCAGATCATGGCTAGAGGAATATTCCACGGATTATTGGCATATTTTCACTGTATTCCATGTATTTACTTCATTCAAAAAACTTGAAAAATTTCGCCGTCCTGAAAGTCTGGTTTCATCAGCCGAAATACTTCCAGGTTAAATATTTTTGAAGGAAACGATGCGCATTCGAAACTTGCGAAAAGTGATAAGTGAAAGAAATACTTGGGAATGAGGGTGCCTAGTGCATGGATTTCGTGATTAAGTAGTTCAATACAACGAGGTTGAAGAGAGGATCTCGTCTAGTTTCTTTCGTGAATGTCGAGAAACGAAAATTCCAGAGCGGCCGATCATCGCTAGAAATGAGAAGAACCCAAGTAGCAATTAATGTCGGTCCGACATCGGCTCCATGTCGGTAGCCGATATAACCGATATCGGCTAAATATCAGGGAGGATAACTTTTTGCAATATCGGTCCGATATCTGTAGCCGATATCAGTCCAATATCTGTAGCCGATATCGGTCCGATATCTGTAGCCGATATGGGTCCGATATCTGTAGCCGATATGGGTCCGATATCTGTAGCCGATATGGGTCCGATATCTGTAGCCGATATGGGTCTGATATCTGTAGCCGATATGGGTCTGATATCTGTAGCCGATATGGGTCATCTGTAGCCGATATGGGTCCGATATCTGTAGCCGATATGGGTCCAATATCTGTAGCCGATATGGGTCCGATATCTGTAGCCGATATGGGTCCGATATCTGTAGCCGATATCGGTCCGATATCTGTAGCCGATATGGGTCCGATATACCTGTAGCCGATATGGGTCCAATATCTGTAGCCGATATGGGTCCGATATCTGTAGCCGATATGGGTTCGATATCTGTAGCCGATATCGGTCCGATATCTGTAGCCGATATCCGTCTCATATACCTGTAGCCGATATCGGACCGATATCGGCTAAAGAACGGCACGACAATGTCGGATATATCTGAAATGCCGATATCGGTCCAATATCGGCTGAAGAACGGCAATACAATGTCGGATATATCTGAAATGCCGATATCGGTCAAGAACGGCACGACAATGTCGGATATGTCCACAATGCCGATATCGGTCCGATAGCGGCTCAATGTTGACTGATATTAACGACATTCAGCCGACATAACCGATATCGGCCCGATATCTAGCCGATATTCACTGCTACTTGGGAAAGCCCGCTTGAAGGGAACACTACAAAATGCTATTTCGTTTTGGAAAGCTGCTCAAGCTTACTATTTATTCGTCGTGAGATCATTGATAGGGTGGACTGTGAACGATAGAGTGATGTACCACATCCGAAAACAGCGGAAGTACGGAAAAATATTATTGAAGCTGGTGCAAGGCTGTGAACCCCAAAATACTTCCAAGGCTGATGAAACCGGACTTAAGTGATCATAACAGCGTTCGAATTACCCAGTGGTCCGCTTGCCATTGGCCTGCAAAACTTCCTTTGAACCACTGAACTATTGATTTTACTGGCCCGGACGGCTAGTAAGTTTTCTTTTGACGTGGGTACGTCTTTAAAATCGGTACCATGGGGATACCCTCTAGGAAAACTTGACTGACATAATTTCTTACTATTGATCAAATGGTTATAATTTCTAAATTAGAACATATAGCTAAACTCTAATAACTGACATGAAAATAGCAATAATGATTCTAAAAATGCCAACCTCAAGGTCATGCGCATGCGCGGGGAGAGGAGAGCGTCCTCCATTTTGGGGATTACGTAGAGCTAGGATCGTGATATTGGTCTCAAATGATTCGTCTGGATGAGATCTCTCTCAAAACCAATAATTCATAAACATTTAATAAGTACTTTATAAGTGTTATAAGTGATAAACTAAAAAATATTTGTGAGAAAATCAAAATGTCTAAATATTTGAAGCAAAAGTCCGACTCAAAATACTACAAACGTATATCAGAAGAAAAGAAGAACTCAAAAGGAATCGAATAAGCTCAAAACGACTAGTGCAGAACGATGTAGGGCTTATAGACAGAAGAAGAAAGCCGAACCGGCGAAACGCGTGGGGCCACAACCAAACACTTCTACAACTAGTACATGTGAACCAATGGATTACTTGGCCGTCGGTGAAACTTGGATGGATGATTCACAACAGTCCCATACATTTGCCCGGTTTCGAATTGAAGGCCAAAAGAAATAAGTCAATAGCTCAACTCAAACGATCCACTTCCATAGCTCAACTCAAACGATCCACTTCCAAACGTACTAATTCGCCCACAAAACGAATTGCGGGGGGAGTTGCCATTTGCAGAAACATCAATAGTCTAACAGATTGCCAACCCGTAAATCTCTCAGTTAACAACAGATTGAGACTTGAAGATGACTATGTGGGTGACATATGTCTAGTTGATGTGACAGTGTCTGCTCAAACTCGCTTCATACTTGGTTTGGTTTACATTCTTCCCAACGTTTCACAAACATCACTAGAGTCTTCATGTCCCGGATGCTTTGCGATTACTCTGAAAACATCAAGAAAATCATACCACGTATATACAAGTGCCTATCATTCTCGCTGGTGACTTTAACATTAATGTGCAACAAAGCACCAACTTACTCAAGTTCATGAAAGACAATTTCGGCTTGACTTATATAAATTCTCCGCCAACTACCTTAAGCAATACTTGTATCTACCTAACCTTTGTACGAAACATAGATGTGAATTGTATGCCATATGTTTGTTATTTCTCATATTATCGCCCTTTAATAAATAAAATTATAGTCTAAATGCGTTCCTCTTTCATTTATCAACCAACTTCTACCTCAAACCACTTACAGTCAAACACATATCCACGTAAATAAAACCTGCGGGTGTGTGCCGGACACAACCTAACGCAATTTTTTTCTAATTTGTCAGAAGTTAAAAAATGAATTTCCATTTCTCTTACCTTCTTGTATGGTTTTCTTTTTAGGCTGCAAAATAACGATAGGTTTAAAAACAAATATTGGAGATAATTCCATTGAAATGATACGTTATTATCTAGATATATTGTCTTTAAAGTTTTTTGTTATTATGTTTTTTTACGGACCAGTGGTTTGCAAATTCTAGTGGTCCGCTAGGGCAGTAGAAGATTTATTTCTAATTCTAACACTGCATGATGGTATTGAATCTCCAGGAGCAACTCTAGAGAAGAGTTATTTCAACGGCGATTTTAAAATGTTTTATTTAAGATAATTTTTTGTACTACCTGGTATGCTAATTTTTGTTGAATTGTATGATTTTCTCTTTCGATGATTTAAGTTTTTTTTTTTTTTTTTGTCTCTGTTAATCACTTCTTTCGAAACTGTTAATATATGTGTTTCTTTCTTTTCTTTTAGGTGAGTATTGATGTCTTTATCGTGGAAGAATTATTCTCCTGTTCTCTGTATGTATTCCTGTTTAGTAATATTGTTATATACAAATTATTTCTTCTGTCGGATGGATTGGGAAACGATTTTCCTGAAGAAATATTACTCATGATAGGGATTTAAATCTTTTATATTTTCACTGTACACCATGTAACCCCTCCGTTCAGAAAACATAAGAATTTTCAACGTCCTGGAGCTGGGATCGAACCTGCTAGGCATTACACTACCCACGACAAGGAAATTCCAAGCAACTAGCAGGCTCGACCGGAAATCGGGAGGTGCAGGTTCGAACCCCGCTCCTCAGGACGATGAAAATTTTCAAGTTTTCTGAACGGAGGGGTTACATGGTGTATAGTGAAAATATGAAAGATAGTAATATTGTTATTATTTGGGGAATCCAAGTGCGTATATACATATATCAGTTTCTAAACTCTGAACTCTGCAAACAAAATATGCCGACCCCAGACTGAAGGATTTAATGACAGTGAAAACCTAAAGGAGCAATCTTGGTGCAACCAGGAACCATAGTCAAAGTAGAGATTCCCAAGTTGCAAGACCTAGAAGAAACGCCATGTAGAATATGGTTAGATGCTGTCTCGTTCATTTCGTCGACAATCACTTCGTCGACAACTCATTTCGTCGACAATCACTTCGTCGACAACTCATTTCGTCGACAATCACTTCGTCGACAACTCATTTCGTCGACACGTACATTTCGTCGATATGCAAGCAATCGATTCCTCAAAATTTTCGTAAAATCTAGTTTTCAATTTAGAACCACCAAATTTGGTATACTATCTCATGGTACTCTAACTTAGACCGTACACGGTTTTTGGAAGAGGTCGGGGCCCGGGGTCAAGGGGCCCCATACAATATTTTCGTAAAATCTACAGTTTTCAATTTGGAACCACCAAATTTGGTATACTATCTCATTGTACTCTTACACCAACTTAGACATAGACAGAAGGAGTCGGGGCCCGGGATCAAGGGGCCCCCACACAAAATTTTCATAAAATCTACAGTTTTCGATTTTGAACCACCAAATTTGGTATACTATCTCATGGTACTCTAGCTTAGACCGTACACGGTTTTTGGAAGGGGTCGGGGCCCGGGGTAAAGGGAGCCCCATACAAAATTTTCTCAAAAATTTCCATTTTTTACTTAAGAACTGTAACACAATTCTGCACTCCAATACCCTATCTGCGAGCTAAGTTAGAGTGCCATGAGGTAGTATACCAAATTTGGTGGTTCTAAATTGAAAACTGTAGATTTTACGAAAATTTTGTATGGGGCCCCATTGACCCCGGGCCCCGATCCCTTCCTTTTATGGTCTAATTTGGTGTAAGGCCACAGTGAGATAGTATACCAAATTTGGTGGTTCTAAATTGAAAACTGTAGATTTTACAAAAATTTGTATGGGGCCCCCTTGACCATGGGCCCCGACCCCTTCCAAAAACCGTGTACGGTCTAAGTTAGAGCACCATGAGATAGTATACGAAATTTGGTGGTTCTAAATTGAAAACTGTAGATTTTACGAAAATGTTGTATGGGGCCCCCTCGACCCCAGGCTCTGACCTCTTCCAAAAACCGTTTACGGCCTAAGTTAGAGGACCATGAGATAGTATACCAAATTTAGTAGTTCTGAACTTATTTTGGTTTTTTAGGAATCTACTGTTTGCATATACTGTATAGTGTCGACGAAATGTACCTGTCGACGAAATGAGTTGTCGACGAAGTGAACCAAACCCGTTAGATGACATTTAAAAGCATGCTTGAGTAACATTGGAGAGACTGACTTAAAATGAAAGGTTGTGGAAAGACTTGGGGAGACGTTTGTTTATCCAGCAGTAGATTCATAATAGTTGATAATGTACATACAGTCAAGTCTCGTTAAATCGCCATATTTTTTTCGCATAACCGTAGTTAGCTTAATGTACACTGGTTTCTATAAGTTAAGCAACAAATGTAAAAACCGTGATAACTCAAAAAGTATGCAACCGATTCGGATGAAATTTGGTGGCAAGCTTTATCAGACCAAATGCAACAACAAAAAAACAAAACAAACGTAAGAACATGTGATCCAAAGCATTTACATTTCGTATGAGTGATGCAAATATTAAAATACAGAAATTAAAGGTATCAAGATGAAATAGGAAAAATAAATAAATACATCGCTCTTTCCACGTTCCAGAAATACATAGCAATCGAAAAATTGTTTTTCAGCCGCCGCAGTGGAATTGAACCACGGAAATCTCGATTAACTAGATGTGTTTCTGAAACGTGGAAAGAGCGATGTATTTATTTATTTACTGTCTCCACGTATTTGGAGGATTTTCACCTTGAATCTCGCCCTTTGGATTTAACTGCTATAATATATATAGCCAGTGCCGTTAATGCCCACCAGATGGAGACGTCTCAGTAGCTGAGCCCATTTTACGGATTTATGATGTCAGAAGCTGACTTAAAAATACACATAGCACCGTGGATTGTTGGCCACCGTGGTGTAAAGTTAACGCGCTCGGCTAGTTAATCGAGAGTTCCGTGGTTCAATTCCACGGCGGCGACTGAAAAACAATTTTTCGGTTGCTATGTGTTTCTGGAACGTGGAAAGAGCGATGTATTTATTTATTTACTATCGCCACGTATTTGGAGGATTTTCAAATAGGAAAAAACTCTTCAATACGGAGTTTGGTTACCCTGAACAGCAATACAGGCCCGACAGCGATGTGCCATGCTGTTAATTATGGTGTCGAGCAGTTCCATGGATAGCTGCGTCCATTGCTCGAGCAAAGCAGTGCGGAGCCTCTGCAGGGTTCGGGGAGGGAGCTGGAGGCCAGCAATACGCCTCTCGAGAGCATCCCGGATATGCTCAGTGAGATTCAGATCGGAAGAGCGTGCTGGCCACTCCATACGGACTACAGTCTCCTGTTCTAAGTACTGGTGCACGACGTGAGCTGTGTGAGGGCGGGCGTT
The DNA here is from genome assembly GCA_039090855.1 of Macrothele yani. Classification (NCBI taxonomy): domain Eukaryota; kingdom Metazoa; phylum Arthropoda; class Arachnida; order Araneae; family Macrothelidae; genus Macrothele; species Macrothele yani. The sequence continues at coordinate 127,735,744 of CM076989.1, read as the reverse complement.
ATCCACCTTCAGTACGAATATATCGCCAATTGCGGCCCCATACGGACGAACAAAAGGTTCCAGGATGTCGTCTCTATGCCACTGAACATCGAGGTCGGTACGGCCGCCTTATGATATGCCTTCCCACACCAGAACATTACCACCACCATAGGTGTCCCTTTCCCGGATATTAGAGGGAAGATAGCGGGTACCGGCCTCTCTCCAGATGTAAACTCGGTGAGAATCATTCTGTAAACAGTATCGCGACTCATCAGTAAACAGAACGGACCTCCACTGATTTTGAGTCCAGTTCACATGCTTTCGTGCCCAATTGAAACGTTCCCTCAGGTGGCGGGGATACGGGGGGGGGGGATGAGGGACACGCATAATACCGCTCGCCGAGCATACAGTCCTCCTGTAGTTAACCTGCGTACCGTTGAAGCTGATACCGTCCGTCCCGTGGCTGCCGCAAGCACAGATCCGAGATGAGTCGGTGTAGCCGTCCTGTTCCGCCGTGCCGAAATCGCCTCAAATACCGGTCATCCGCGGAGGTCTTCGCCCTTGGCCTACCTTCGCTGTAACCTTCGGGAAGCTGCACCCGTGGCTTTGGAACTGCTACCACATCCTGCTGACCACAGAACGATCGACATTGAGCCATCTTGCGACGTCCGCCTGCCGTTGTCCTGCTTTCGAGTCTGCCTATCGCTCTGTAGCGTTAACTCCGCTGGTAAATGACGTCTCGAAGCCATGTTAACTAAATCGCTATTTCGAAATCTCGTCATTCACCGCCGCTGCACATGAATTGGCGACTACCTCCGAAACTGCTGGTTTTAAGCTCTTGCACATTTGCATAAAGCGCTGCCAGCGCCACTCATTTGCCTTCCGTACAGCAATGCTGTATGCCTTCGCCCGTAACATATGCAAATTTCGTGCAATTTGAACTATATTTCGCCCAACTCGCGTTTTTTTTTTATGGTTTGTTGCTTAATTTATGGAAACCAGTGTATTTTTACAGCAGCGTGATTAATCCGGCGGCAAATTTTTCAGTGAAGTAGAGAGAATTTTGCTTTGTCGTTTTAGAGCAAACGCCAAACATGTCTATATAGATAGAATGAAAAGCCAATTTTTTTAAGACAATAACATTTTAGACAGAAGCTCAAATCCAGCTAACAGTTCTTTCATAAGTACTAAAAATATTATTCATTCTTTCTAAACAATCCAGACAAAGTGGATAGGAGAAATAGTGGGCCATTTCTCGAGTGGATGTCCCTTTGGGTCAATCCGCCCCTGGTCGTCAGATGTGCCTAACGCACTGTATGTGTGCAGTGCGCTTTCCTAGCTGACAAGAGTGCGGTGACTTCTATGGTTTCATGACTCTGCGTGTGTATACGTGTGGGTCCAATGTCATCGTTGGGCTGTGGTGTAAGGTCACCCACGGACGGTATGGTACGTTTCTTGTGGTTCGAAATCTGAAGAGCGACGTTATTGGAGATATGAATCAGTGCTTTATTATCTCAAACGACCCGAAACAAAGCCGTTTACAGCCGAATTTTCGTCGTGGAAGGCAATTAGTGAGACACGCCGTCACAGAATTAACGGCAGAAGAAATCGATACGACCTCAAGCAGATTGTATACTTGGGTGTCTCCTGCGCGGAACATTGATCACAGAATATTTCAACTTTCGGCTTGTTGGTGGGCTCAATTCGGCCCTCCCGTCTCCCAGCTGCGATGGGGCCCGCCTACTTTTCTTATTCTTAAAATGCATCTTGAATAATGGTGACTATAGTGAGTGGGTGAAATAAGTGGGTGTTTTGGTTTGTGAAGCCACCATTGTAGCTGGTGTTCCCTACTTCCGGACATCAGCATTTTTTATGTTGACTGCAATGTAATTAATTAAAACAAATCTTCTATTCTTAACACTTTAACCAGTAGATATTGCGAAGGGAAATATTCCAGACTGAAAGTTTAATGTTGCCACTCCTTGAATGCATTTGTTATATTCACAGACCTCTCTCGTTTTGATTTTTCAACCAAAAAAGGAGCAGATAGTTTGGAAAACGTATTGAGTTTCTGAAATGTAGAATGTAATTAATTTAACCAAATATTTTATTCTTAACACTTTTTCGTCCCTCCTGTCTCCCAGCTCTTTTATTCTTAACACTTTAGCCGGCAGATATTGCGAAGGGAAATATTCCAGACTGAAAGTTTAATGTTGTCACGCCTTGAATGCTTAAGTTATATTAACAAATCTCTCTCGTTTTGATTTTTACATAGAAAGTCAAAACAAAAAAGGAGCAGAAAGTTTGAAAAAAGTATTGAGGTCTAGTGAGATTTCGTAATTAATTAAAACAAATATTTTATTTTTAACACTTTAACCAGTAGACATTGCGAAGAGACAAACTGAAAGTTTAATATTGCCACTCCTTGAATGCATTTAGTTACATTCACAAACCTCTCTCGTTTTGATTTTTCCTTAGAAAATCAAAACAAAACAGGAGTAGAAAGTTTGAAAAACGTATTGAATTTTCTGAATTGTAGAATGTCATTAATTTAACAAATATTTTATTCTTAACACTTAAGTCAGTAGATATTGCGCCTGAAAGTTTAATGTTTCCACTCCTTAAATGCGTTAATTATATTCACAAAACTCTCTCGATTTAATTTTTCCTTAGAAAACAAAACAAAACGGAAGGTTAAAAAAACAAAAACGTTTTGTGGTTTCTGAGATGTAGATGTAATTAATTAAAACAAATATTCTATTCTTCACTCTTAACCAGTAGGTATTGCAAAGGGAAATATTCCAGACTGAAAGTTTAATGTTGCCACTCCTTGAATGCATTTGTTATTATATATTCACAAACTTCTCTCGTGCCACGCCTGTGGCGCAGTGGTCTAAGCGCTGGCTTCTGATCATTCGTCCGAGATGGGTCCGGGTTCGAATCCCGGTGAGGCATGGATTCTGTGTTTGTCTTGCGGCACTGGCTCTCTCCCCTTCCTGAAACCAGTGGCCCTAAATTAGGGACGGGTGACTGCTTATAAGCGCATTGCGTTGCTCATGGTGGTCGTTAAACCTTCAATTTGTCGCCCCGGTGGCGCAGTGGTCTAAGGCGTTGGCCTCTGATCATTCGTCCGTAAGGGGTCCGGGTTCGAATCCCGGTCAGGCATGGATGTTGTGTTTGTCTTACGGTACTGGCTCTCTCCCTTCCCTGGAACCAGTGACCCTAAATTAGGGACGGGCGACTGCTTATAGCCCATTGAGTTGCTCACGGTGGTCGTTAAACCTCCAATAAAAAAAAACAAAAAAACCTTCAATTTAAAAAAAAAAAAAAACTTTCTCGTTTTGATTTTTCCTTAGAAAGGCAAAACAAAAAAGGAGCAGAAGTTCGCAAAATGTATTGAGGTTCCTGAAACGTAAAAAGTTTAATTTATAGATAATCAGGGTAAAAACTTTGTTCGTGTTTTTACCGTAAGAGATAATAACACTTCTGCTGACAGAGAATGAAAGCTGCTGCAGTGTAGTTTCCGATATGAATGATATGCAGTGAACAGTGATCGGAAGCAGCGTTGCTACTGTTGCACACCATTTATGCAGTACCGTGCACTAAAAAAAAAAAAATACTTCGCTATAAAAGTGGAAAAATGCAGCTTTGGTAACAAATTTCACAAGTGAAAATAGGCCCTGCAAATGGCCATGCTAGGCTAAGCTGAATTCCAGTTTACAACAGTAGTAAGATTTCTGGATTCTGCGGCAAGCACTTCTTGCTGTCTTAACTGTAGTTTTGAATGGATCCAGCAAGATTTTTGGTTTGAGACCTAGCAAAGCTTTTGTTGGCAAGCAGTTCTTGCTGCCCTAACCAACAGTTTTGTTAGGTCTGGACCAATTTTCTGCTACACACAATCTTGCAGCAAGTAAATTTTGCGACTTCAAAAAAGGTCACTAACTGATTTAAAATACGCGGATTTAGCTTTGCATTAGGAACCCTTATCTAATAACGCGTTGTTCAACCTTTCTGTGCAATTACGGCTCACAACCGCCTAGGAACAGATTTTACAAGGTGTAAAACATACTCCATGCGTAACTTAACCCATATCCGCTGCAGCAGCACCGTCAGTTCACGTTCATTACGTAGAGTAGGATCAGTAGTTCTCGCACCCCATTCTAGCATATCCCTCAAATGTTGAATTGAGTTGCAGTCAGGCGAGTTTGGCGGCCTAAGCAATGTATCGAATTCGTTGGCGTGTTTTTCCAACCACTCAGCGGTGATACAAGCCAGATGACACCGTGCGTTGTCTGTTGAAAAATGACACTGTGATCCAGGCAAACCTCTCGCGGACATAGACTGAGATGGTCCGCTAACAGGTCCCTGTTACGACCACCATTCAGTGTTTGTGGGATGATAACCAACGGACCTACGGCTTTCAAGGTAAAAGCTCCCCAGACCAGAACACTACCTCCAGTGGCCTGTTGAATTCCAGCTTTTCAACCAAAGGATAGGGCTTCATGCCGTTTACGCCATATGAAAACCCGGCCATCAACATAGTGTCGCAGGAAACGGGACTCATCACTCCAGACGACCTTCTTTCATCTGTAGAAGGTCCATTGCCGACGTTCCTTGGCCCATGCGAGGCGTTATTTTCGATGACTGGGGATCATCATGGGTACCTTCGTTGGTCTCCAGATGTGGAACCCTAGGCAAAGGAAGGTACGGCGTGTGGAAATAGGTCGTACTGCACCGCTGTTGTACTGGTGGGTGACTGTTGCACGTCTTTACAGAGATACCAGTCGTGATACCCGACGCTCATCTCTAGGATCAACCGCGTGTGGCTGACGAATGTGAGCCCTTCTACTACTGCGCGGCAATGAGTCATACGGTCGACGGATATCGTTCTGAAGAATGGAACACCAAGCACGGTTGACTTGCTCCCATAATTCATCGAGATCGTGCGCAGGCCAATTCGATTGCAGACGACGTCCAATGTGGTCCCGCAGGTTTTCGATTGGGGATAAATCGGGGGATCTTGCTGGCCATGGAAATGTTTGAACATGTTGCAGACACTGTCTGGGGATTCGAGCGGTGTGTACCTGGCTGTTCTCTTGCTGGAAAATGAAATGCTGTAGGCCATTCAGGAACGGTATCAAAATGGGCTGCAGAACTTCGCTCGCGTATCGCGCAGTTGCCAGAGTGCCCTTGATGCGGACAAGAGGTGACCTGCTGCCATGCGTGATTGCACCCCGTACCATGATTCTTTTTTTATTAGAGGTTCAACGACCGCCGTGAGCAACTCAATGGGCTATAAGCAGTCGCCCATCCCTATTTTAGGGTCACTGGTTCCTGGGAAGGGAGAGAACCGGTGCCGTAAGACAAAAACAACATCCATGCCCCACCGGGATTCGAACCCGGACCTCTTTTGGACGAATGATCAGAGGCCATCGCTTAGACCACTGCGCCACCGGGGCGGCGTACCATAATTCCTGCTTGACGGGCGGTGTGGCGGTTGCGAACTAAATCGGAATCAGCATCCCGACAGAAACGGGATTCATCACCGAAGACCACAGTGGTCCATTCGTGGCTCCACTTCGCATGACTTCAGCACCAAGCCCGGCGAGCGCTGTGATGGCTGGCAGCCAAAGGCAGTCGACGGAACGGTTGCCTACTGCGCAGGTGTTTGCCACATGTAACCTTCGGTTTACAGTTCGGGTTGTTATGGCGACGTCCATGGCCGATGACACAGCGAGTCGAATATCGGCTGTAGTGTTTTCTGGTGACGAACGAGCGTGTTGAACAATCCTCCCGTCCAGGCGTGCTGACGTCTGTCGGACTGCAGTAGTGCCGCTCCGATGCATGTATGAACCTTACTGTAGCCGCTGGTGCCAACAGCGTCCAGCGGTTCGTGCACTGCGACGACGTATAGATACACCTGCCCGCTTCACATTGACCTACGATTCTTCCTCTCTGAAACGCATCCAAATTGCGATAAACCTGCCGAAGGCGTGTTCCTGGCATTTTCGGCCTTCGCTGAATAGTTTCTCAGCACAAACAACAAATCTGAAACGTCCGCGACATTTTCACCAGCGACCAAACTTTACCATCTCTGTTGCTACCTTTATCTCACGAACGTGTGACGTCATCGGCTCCAGTTTAACATCATTTGCATATCTCGAGTAGGTACACCCGTCCTGCGATTTGCATCTTTGTAACACACCATCTTCTGGGTGAAGCAATTTCTATGTCGAGCAGTATACTTTGGGTCTGGGGATCAGAAAACTGTTCGCTAAACGCAGTTATCACTTTTCAGGAGTGCCCTTTAAGGAGGTTTTTACAGTATTTGAGGTTTTCTGATTCTGAATTGAGAGATTGAAAAGTCGCACTTTATCCCCCGTTTAAAAAAAAACAACAACAAAAAACGTCTGGCATTTCGGAAATTTAAGACTTGTAACTTGCCTTCAAGGCAGCAGTGCGATTGTCAGACCTCAAACGTTGTACACATGCAAACAAAAATGTTTTTGTTGCCTCTATTTATAAATATTACCATCCCGCCCAGTCCCAAACGCTATCTTTATTTTTAATATTATTTTCTACTAAGTCACAGCAGGGACGTCGCTGGACTTCGAAATTAGGATGGGCGACGAGTAGGCGAGCATTATTTTTAGTGGGGCAAGTTTAATAGCAACTTTCTTTTCTCTATGAAACACTGAAAGAACGAATCTTTAATGTTTTTTTTTTTTTTTTTTATGGAAGGTTTAACGACCACCGTGAGCAACTCAATGGGCTATAAGCAGTCTGCCGTCCCTAATTTAAGGCCACAGGTTCCGGGGAAGGAAGAGAGGCCGTGCGGTAAGAACAACGCAACATCCATGCCTCACCGGGATTCGAACCCGGACCCTTCACGGACGAATGGTCATAAGCCAACGCTTAGACCACTGCGCCACCGGGGCGGGTATAGTGCTTTTCACTACCGGCTACAAAAGTATTGGGGCAATCAATGACCCCTCCACATGGACACACATACATGCACGGATCTGACTAGTTACTCCACTGGTATAAGATACAAGTGTTGGTAGAATGTCGCCCTCAACTTTTTACTTGCTCTGCATCATCATCATCATCATTGTCAACCATTATCAATCCACTGCTGGACGAAGGTCTCCCCAAGTTTCCTCCACAACGGTCTGTCTTGTGCCAGTCTCCTCCAGGTCACTCCCGAATACTTTCGAATTTCATCTACCCATCTCCCATGTGGTCTTCTTCTGGGTCTTTTCCTGTCCCTTGGAATCCAATCTAAAATTTCGGCTGTCCATCGATGGTCTGTCCTTCTGGCAGTATGTCCAGCCCATTGCCATTTCAGGGATTTTACTCTGATCATGATGTCTTCCACTCTTGTCATTTTTCGGATCCACGAGTTCCTCTTCTTATCTCTCCTGGTTACACCAAGCATGCACCTCTCCATGCTTTTTTGAGTTGTCTGCAGCCTTTGTATGTCTCTTTTAGTTAAGGTCCACGTCTACCCATTTCCCATTTGGTCTTTTTCTGAGTCTTTTTCCCTGTCCCTTGCTCTGCATACGTTGTCTTAAATTGCTTTTCAAATTTTTCCATTTTTGTTTACGAAAATAGTACTGTACTTGAAATATTTATTTAAAAGAGTTTTTTGTTTATTTAAAGCAAATTTTAACGTCGTGCCAGGCAGACACAATACCTAACCCTATCTTAACTTCCTTCCAGAGAGTGACTTTGCCTTGCACTCCTGTCTTACAAAGTAGTTGTCAGCCACTTTCTACAGTTTCACTGTCCCGGGGTGCTAGTGTAGCTGGACTCCACTTTCTGCGTTGGAATCGATCAACTATTAAATTAATTATATGATGTCTATGTATCAGTCAGTAGACTCTTTAAGGCAAAAGCTATTATAGCTGCCAAGAGTAAATTTTATATTTAGGAGTTTTGTGAAATTTTTAAAACAAACAGAGCGATTAGTGGTGATCTCCTCAGTGAATTCCTATCCACCAACTTCATTAGCACCCTGGTCATAGAAACATGAAGAAGGGGATTAAACGAAGGAATTGGAAGAACGGAAAACAACTGAATTTTCATGGCCCTGCGGATTCTGTTTTGGTGATCTTTTTTGGTGACGTAAAGAACGCACTTCCTAGGGGGAAATACGTAGGGTTATATGAAATAAAACACAAGACTTATTACTTGGCAAAGTGCAGATTATATTTTAAAGTGAAATATATTGAAAAATGGCAAATTTGGAACTGGGTGGGCAAGACAAATTTCGGGGTGCGAGGGTGGGCTTAAGCCCACCCTCGCACCTTTGGTGACGTCCCTGAGTCACAATATCCCAACTGTTAACGAATATCAAACAAATTTCGAACCAAATAATGTTTCGTCGATCTTTAGTCCATATCTTCTTGTTCTGGTACGAAAAAAGAAATCATTTTCACATTTGGTATGCCTGAAGAACAAATGTAGTGGTTTTCACACTGTAAATGTAAGTGGTGTGAATTCACGGAAATTTTCTGAAAATAACGTGCGGCAAAGTTGCCCGTTGGTGTCCGTCTTTTAACGAAATTTCCGTTTTGAAAGTTTCTCTTTCTTCTAACTTCAGTAATTAGACAGTATTTCCATAGCCAGTAATTCCGTTTATTTCAGAAAAATTCCGTTTCGTATTTTTATACTAAAATTTCGTAAAATCTTCAATTCTGACTTCCCCGATGCATTAAATTACCGAGGTCCTTTCTTATTCGTCCCTAGCGGGATTTAAACCAGCGATCTACTGAACGAGAAGCGCGTTTCTTACCGCTCAGCCAGAGATTGTCGTTCAAGACATTCGCGTATAAAAGTCTCTAATTGCTCGATGATGAAATGTTTTTTGTAATTAATATGGGTGAATTACTGATTTTATTTTCCGTTGGAACTTATTGTTTTTCTAAAAGAATACGTTTCCAATAATTTTTTCTCCCGTAGGGAGGACTTATTACAAATTACCTATTTTGTCATCGTGATTTTTTTTTTTTTTTTTTGAAACTGGAGGTAGAGGTCTGCAGGCGCCGGGTCGGGCCTTTTTTCAGTTTACAGAACGAAGCAACGGGACGGACCGGGCTTTCCCCAGACACTTACGACAGGGCCGATCCAAGTCGACCCATTCTTTTTATCGCAATCGTAAAGAAAAAAAAAAAGTCGTGCTCTCCGATTTCCTGGTGTGTTTAACTGTTCCTATTGACCCTCTTCATTTGGTTGTACTTACTTCCATGCCATATACCAGGGCGTAGTGAGAAAGGCAACGAGAGGCACTCAAAGTGCATATTTCTACCAATCTGTAGGTATTAAGATGGTAAAACCATTTTGGGGCTTGTTGACAACAAAAGATTCAACCCCGTAGAGTGGGACGGAGGATGTCCGCAGTTGGGTGAGGGTGTGTGTGTGTGTGTATATTTGTATGAGAGAGTGGGACGATATGGATCAATGATCATATATAGAGGATTTTAGGAAGGGAGTGTCTGACCCCAGGTCTTAAACAACCCTTAGAAATAGGAAGCTAGGAGATTTGGGCTAGAGTGCCTGATAGGAAAGTCACACGAAAGAGAAGACTCCCTTATTTACTACCGGGGAGGGGGCAGTACCCGGGGTACGACGGCTTAACGTGCCCATCCGACACACGGCGGATATTTAGTGGATTAGTGGATCGAGCGTTCGTACCTGCCTGAGATCGAACCTGAGGTCCTTTCCGCGGCAGTCACGAACGTTGCCCACTAGGCCACCCGCGGCCCATGGGACGACATGGATTTCTTCTCACGTCTTCATAATCTGTATATAGGGATTGACTTTTGTAGTGTTACCACTTACTAGTTCAGTGAAAGGGAGATTCTGAACGCGCTTAGTCTTCCTTTTTCTCTTTTTTTAAAAGTTATATTTTTCAATAATTATCAAACTGTAGTTAATATTTTTAAGGTTTACATTCAACTAAAAATTTTCAATAATATCTCATTTCATTATTTAATTTTCACATTTTAATAAAATGCAATAGTAAGACAAAATAATACCAAATGGCACATCACGGAGCGGTCCTAAATGAGAGCTGCAATTGACGGGCCTAACCCGGGCTGGGCCTTAAACGTACGGGCTTGAGCCGGGCCGGGCTCACCAAATTAAGCCCGTGCAGACCTCTTAACTGGAGGTCTTTTTAAACTGTCAATGACTTTTCATTATCTTTAAAAAGTCAAATGTACTGCTCTATAGCATTATTTCACAAAACTCCTAAATATAAAATTTACTCTTGGCAGCTATAATAGCTTTTGCCTTAGAGTCTACTGACTGATACGTAGACATCATAAAATTAATTTAATAGTTGATCAAACACTAAGTATTCCCTTAAACCGTTCGTCTTACCGGAATTTTTCCGCCATACTCATACGGAAAAAGTAAGAACAGAAATTTCCGTTAATATGCAAAAGGAAGTGCGAAAAGGTTTCTGAAAATTCAGACTTTTCCGTTAACACCTCTTAGAAACGGCAGCTCACCGTCAATATAAAAAAGGAATTGCGGAAAGGTTTCTGAATATTCAGAATTTTCCGTTAACCCCTCTTAGGAACGGCAATTTACCGTTAATATAAGAAAGGAATTGCGGAAAGGTTTCTGATAATTCAGAATTTTCCGTTAACACCTCTTAGAAACGGCAATTTACCGTCAATTATAAGAAAGGAATTGCGGAAAGGTTTCTGAAAATTCAGAATTTTCCGTTAACATCTCTTAGAAACGGCAATTTACCGTCAATATAAGAAAGGAATTGCGGAAAGGTTTCTGAAAATTCAGATTTTTCCGTTAGCACCTCTTAGAAACGGCAATTTACCGTCAATATAAGAAAGGAATTGCGGAAAGGTTTCTGAAAATTCAGAATTTTCCTGGCGTATGAAAAAATCTGTAAAATTCAGTTTTTTCCCTCCACATTTCACGGAAAAGATTGTATCAGCAATATTCCTCGTTAATTCACTAAAGAATTCACGGAAAGTGGCTCATGAATTTCAGAAAGTTTTTTACTGTGCACCTGACGAAAAAATTGCAATTGTATTTGAGAACACTCTGAAGATTAATGTACTACTTGCGCGTTTTCAGATTATGGTAAGAATGAATCAAACGAGCAAATACGCTTTCAAAAATTTTTTTTTAACTTACCCTTCTATGCGGATGTCTTCCGAAATGTCAGGTATCTGTGTTCAAATGGAGAAAAAAAAAAGATGTTATAAAAGTGCCAAACAACTTTATCGAAATGGATATGTGAAATTAATTTAAAAACTGATTGAACATTTTAAACCAGCATTTGATTAAAAAGTAAAAGAAAACATTATTTTCGTAGTTCTTTAACAGCCTGATATCCTTTTTACGTCGTCATTCTACATGGCGACGTCGAAGTGGAATTATGCCTCTTCGGGACATAAGAAATCTCTCATAAGAAGTTATTTGTAACCCCCCTCCGCGCGTAGGGATTAATTAAACGAAAACTATCGAAAAAGCGCTGAAACTATCTGCTATTTGAAAACGAAATGCAGTGAAATTACATTCTTCTCATCGATGGCGAGCTAACTCGGCTGACAATTGCTGTTGCGACGGGGTTGTTTCTCAAAATGCATTAGTGCGATGCCAGAATGTATGGAGCGCTGATCAATAAGTAACTTCCGATAACCTTTACCGGAAGATTAGGGGTGTGTGCACTGCCCTGACATTTATACGCAGACATCTGCATGTTAACAAATGATCTTGGTGTACAGAAAATTTAATGTGTTTTGAACAGACTTTGAAACGAGTCAAAACTTTCGGACCCAGACCCGACCCGAACCTGACCCGGACAAATCTGCTTTCGAATATATCGTAATCATCATCATTGTCGAGCCGCGGATGGCTTAGTGGTTAGGGAGGCAGACTATCAATGCAAGGTCCTCAGGTTCGATCCTGGGCTGATCTTTCAGAGATGGTGTGATTTAATAACAATCGCTGAATATCCGCCGTGCATCGGACGAGCACGTTAAGTGACGGCCCCCAGGCTGGACCCACTGGTTAAATGGGTATCCTTTCCTATGCCCCCTGAAATTCTCTCACCCCTCTGTGTGCAACATCGTACTTGTACGGTGGCGCCATCTACTGTACTCTAATCTCACTACAAAACTGTTCTGTCAAAGTCGCTAGACTTGCTCTCATTCCTTCCGTTTCTATGTCCTGCCCAAAAGGCGATCTCGCTGCACGTGGCTGGGACCTAAACTCTACTCACTGTGGAGCTTGAAACATATGTAGTTTCATCATCATTGTCAATCATTATCAGTCCACTGCTAGATGAAGGTCTCCCCAAGTTTCTTCAACAATGGACTATCCTGGGCCAGTCTCCTCCATCCATCCATCTCCCACGTAGTCTTCTGGGTCTTTTGTTGTCCCTTGAAATCCAGTGTTAAATTTCGGTTGTTCATCGGTGGTCCGTTCATCTGGCAATATGCCAATCACATTACCATTTCAGATTTTACTGTGATCCCGATGTCTTCTACTCTTCCCATTTTCCTTATCAACGAGTTCCTCTGTTTATCTGTCTTGGTTACACCAAACATACATCTCACCATGCCTCTTTCAGTTGTCTGCAGTTTTTGTATGTCTTTTTTAGCAAAGGTCCACTTCTCTGCTGCGTGCGTAAGCACTGGAAGGGTGCATTGATTAAAGACTTTTCCTGTAAGATATAATGGCTCTTAAAAATTGTACTGTTTCTTCCAAAAGCTCTCCAGCCAAGTTTTATACATCGATTAATTCTTCATCAATGTGATCTTTGCTTGATATCTGCTGTCCAAGGTAAATGCAGGTATCTGTTATCTCCAGCAGGGGCGCCGACTTCACCCAAATATTGAGGGAGCAGGCGTGAAGATATCAGACGTGGGAAGAGCACGTCTGTTCCTTTGTCAGGAGGAAAATAAAAGTTAAAAGAATTGGTGGGGGGAGCAAAAAGATAAACTACGAGATTGGAAGTATATTTTGAAACGCAATCGCAATTACTCATCAGCAAATGAACAAGAAAATAGAAATATTCTTTTGCTGAGTATTAAGTTTTTCAAAAATGAAATTGAGCTTGCGATTTTGTAAATATATCCCGAGAGATTTTGTTTCTAGACGTTTATCAAAAATACGAAGAATTAGCGCTGTTACTCAAACAAAGAACCAGAAGCGCAAAAAATAAATAGATACATAAAGGCGCTAGAGATTATACGTTTTCTGTATTTTTATTTATTTTACATTATTGTTTTAAACATCACGAGAACTTCTCGAACAAAACACCGGGAAGACAATGAAGTTTCTTACCTTAAATAAGCAATGCTTTATATGGGAAAAAATTTGCTTATTTTGTTTTTTATAAATTTTTGGAAATAAATCGTTTTGGCCTCATAGGGTGGAGCTTGGTCCGCGTTATAAAGCAAAGCAATTATTATTTAATTAATCAGGACAAAAAATTTGGGGTGGGCACTGCCCCCCCTAGTAAAATTGTTAGGGGGGACAAGATTCACCTAGCCCCTTTATAATCGGCGCCTATGATCTCCAGCGTTCCTCCCATCAATCGATAAATCTTCATTTCTTATGAAAGCATTGTACTTCAGTTTTGTCTTCTGAAAGTTTATTTTTAATCCCCATTTTGTTACTCTTCGCAGCAAGTTCCTGGACAGTTTTAAAGTATTATTTCAAAGACCTCTGAAGGTTTCTTTGAAGGATTTTTTTTCTTTTCTAAAATAAAATGGAAATAAAACCGGGTCGAAATCGGGTCAGAGACACATTGACCCGACCCGTTTGACCTGCAGGAAGTTGTGGACCGGGTGACCGGGTCACCCGCTAACCCCGTGACCCATTTCCATATCTGGTTCTGAAACCTTTGCCCATTGAACCTTGTGAAGGCCTCCAATTTTCGTGGAATACCCTTTACCAGGTTTCTGAAAATGTACGCCAATATGTCCCGCTATTCAGCCTTCAAACCAGTAACCAGTTCAGCTTTGTTTGCTTGGCGATCTCTTCTTCTACGAACCCGACGAACTTATCTCCATGTGATGAACCAGAAGCTGAATGATTTACAAAAACTGAGTCTTGTCATTTATTCAAATAATCATGCAGTTTTTTTTAATTTTGGCTGTTATAGAAGTGAAAAAAACCCAACGCTAATTAAGCCACAACGCTTCAAAATGTTCTTTTTCGTTGTTTTACTTCAGATTTTAAACCACCATGAGCAATTCTAATTGTTGTAAGCAGTCACCCGTCCCCAATTCAGGGCTGCCGACCCTAGGAAAGGGACAGAACCAGAGGCGTAAGACAAACACAGCACCCATGACTTATTTGAGACGTGAACTCAGGCCCAAATTGAACGATTACTTAGAATCTCAGAACGCTGACCACTTCGTCATTGGGGCGGCTAATGATTTTGATGTCAGCTCGGTGGCCGGGTGGTCAGAGAAATGGGTATCTGATTTGTTGTCCGAACTGGGCACGGGTGGTCTTACAGTGCTGGCTGTCTCTCTCCCTTCCGTGGAGCCAGTGGCCTCAAATTAAGGACGGGAAAAAGCTTATACACTATATTGACAAAAGTCATCGGACACTCTTCAAAAGCAAATGAACGGATCCGCTGCGTTGTTAAGATGCGCGGTACAGCTGCAAACGGTATAAAAACAAGCCTGACCGCGATCATATCGAACTGTTAGGTTGAGTGAAAATGTCGCAGAACTGACTTCGAGAAAGGAAAGATTGTTGGGTGTTATATTAGTGGGTTGTCCATAAGAGAAACCGAGAGGCGTTTAAACATACCCAAGTCAACTGTTTTGGATGTACTGAATAAGTGGAAGACATATGGCGTGCCTGAAGCAGCAAAACGTACCGGCAGACGAAACAAAATCAATGATAGAGGACTTCGAAGCTTCAGAAGAATCGTTACAGCTAATCGACGGAGTACTACTGCACAAGACCTCAGTGTACAGGTGAGTAATTATGCTGGAACCTCGGTATGTATACGTACCATTCGCAGAGAACTTCATTCCATGGGTTACCGTGGTCGTGCGGCATGTAATAAGCCTTTGATATCCACTCGGAATGCTACTCGTCGTTTAGCATTGTGTAAAGAACATTTATCTTGGTCCGTAGATCAATGGAAACGGGTCCTATTGACTGATGAATCCAGATACACGATCAATCAGCCTGATCGCCGTGCGTGGGTATGGCGGCAGCCGGGGAAACGCTATTTACCACAGTGTACTGTTCCTACGGTCAAGTTTGGAGCTGGCTGTGTACTCGTGTGGGGGTGTTTTACGTAGTATGGTTCCGGCCCATTGGTTATCTTAGACAAACCTGTTAACCAGCACGTCTATCTCGATATTATGGACAATTATGCCCTACCAACTTGTGACAATACTATGGAACCGACCCTTGTTGGTACCAGCAGGATTAGGCACCGAGCCATAAAGCATAGACTGTTACGACGTGGTTTGACGATAATTCCGTATCGTGTGTGGACTCGCCAGCACAGATTCCTGATCTTAACCCCATAGAGCACCTATGGGATGAATTAGAGCGCCGCGTAAGAAGTTTGGAGCCAAGGCCTACTGCTAAGCAACAGTTAGCGGCAGCATTATGTACTGAACGGAAGCGCATATAGCTATCGCTGTGTTCCAAAACCTTGTCGAAAGCATGTCTCGAAGGGTCAGTGCATCCATTAAGTCCAAAGGTGGACCGACACCGTGCAAATATATGTCAATAAATGCTATGTTGTGTTTCTCTTCTAGGTGTCCGGTGACTTTTGTGAATATAGTGTGTCACAGAATTGCTCAAGGTAAAAACCATAACTTAAAGAAATGCGTTATTTGTTTTATTGTTCTATTACTAAGTTGCTCCGCAAGTTTTCTATTTCTTCGGTCTTGACGAGAACCGTTTCTACATGGATGGATGACGTCATGGTTATAATAGTAATGATAAATTAAAAACCACTTCTTAAATTCATAATTACTTAAATTGTGCTGACGACGTAATCATTTTTGCAAGATCTCTTTCAGACAGGTACGTAATTCGGGTGTAACCTGGTATTCCAAGTTTTTGGCACTTTCTAAATCCGGGTTTTTAAGTTTTAGAAGAATTTGAGGTTCCTCAGTCATTTTTGATTCCTAAAAATGCAACGAAATGAAAACTGAAAGTACCTTTCGAGTTCCGTTTTTTTGGGGAATTACAGTGTTTGATTGAAAACACCTCATTTCCGTGTAGGTGGTGAATGTAGACGATTTGTGACACCTTGAGAGTTTATTTTGCTTTCAAGCAAGCTCTGAAGGTAACAGCATGCTACAAGAAAGGTTTTCTTCATGATTTTGGAAGTTGCTGGCTTGCAAAACTTAAGGACGGACACTAGTGCCGCAGATTATGGCTTGCAAAACTTAAGGACGGACACTAGTGCCGCAGATTATTGCCGCACAGGCTTGAGGCGATTTCCAGTAACGCAAGCGGATCAGTAGAAAGACGATGCGTATGCAAATTTCAGAAATGTGATGTCGCAGGTCATATGACAGCGCTAAAATGGATATAAGGAGCATCTCGCAGCAAGGCAGGAAACTGAAAGCGAAAGTGTGCGGTGTTGTAAAGAGGTTCGAGTTGTTTGTTAGTGTCTCGCAGACGAGACAATGTCCACGCGGAGACATTTAGACGGCTTTACGCGTGGTCGAATAATCGGAAAGCTGAAGGAGGAGAGAACCGTAACGAGTGTCGCCGACGAGTTCGGCGTGACCCATAGCAAGCTGGAGAAGGGGCGAACCGTAAAGAGTGTCGCCGACGAGTTCGGCGTGATCCATAGCAAGCTGGAAGAAGGGCGAACCGTAACGTGTGTCGCCGACGAGTTCGGCGTGACCCATAGCAAGCTGCAGGAAGGGCGAACCGTAACGAGTGTCGCCGACGAGTTCGGCGTGACCCATAGCAAGCTGGAGGAAGGGCGAACCGTAACGAGTGTCGCCGACGAGTTCGGCGTGACCCATAGCAAGCTGGAGGAAGGGCGAACCGTAACGAGTGTCGCCGACGAGTTCGGCGTGACCCATAGCAAGCTGGAGGAAGGGCGAACCGTAACGAGTGTCGCCGACGAGTTTGGCGTGACCCATAGCAAGCTGGAGGAGGGGCGAACCGTAACGAGTGTCACCGACGAGTTCGGCGTGATCCATAGCAATCTGGAAGAAGGGCGAACCGTAACGAGTGTCGCCGACGAGTTCGGCGTGATCCATAGCAAGCTGGAGGAGGGGGCGAACCGTAACGAGTGTCGCCGACGAGTTCGGCGTGATCCATACCATTGTTTCACGTGCGTGGAAGACCTTCCAAACGATAGGCAGCTGTTAGAAAGGTCGGTGGTGGTCGGACACGGAAAACAAGAGATGACTGATATATGGTCATCTCTATCAATGAATACATGGCGTCATAAATACATGAATACATGATATAAAAAGGTGGTTGTGCATCGATCAATGAATACATGGCGTCATGTATGGCGATCAATGAATACATAGCATCGATCAATGACTACATGGAGTCATGAATGGCGATCAATGAATACATGGCGTCATAAATGGCAATCAATGAATACATGACGTCATGAATGGCGATCAATGAATACATGGCATCGATCAACGAATACATGGCATCGATCAATGAATACATGGCGTCATGATATAAAAGGTGGTTGTGCATCGATCAGTGAATACATGGCGTCATGAATACATGGATACATGATATAAAAGGTGGTTGTGCATCTATCAATGAGTACATGGCGACATGAATACATGGCGTCACGAATACATGAATACATGGCGTCATGAATACATGAATACATGTCACGAATACATGAATACATGGCGTCATGAATATCAATGAATACATGGTCGGTGGTGGTCGGCCACGGAAAACTAGAGATGACCGATATATGGTCGTACAGGTCAAACGTGATCGACGTCAGACAACGGGCAGTATCACGAAGCAACTGCAAATGACCACAGGGCGCGCCGTCCGTATCGCAGTTCACTGTTGCCAGACGTCTACATAAAGGTGGACTATTTGCCCGATGACCTGAACGTTGCATCCAATTAAAGCCTACCCATCGGAGACATCGATTACAATGGTGTAAGAACCACAAGGATTCTATACAACAGCAATGGAGAACGGTACCCTTCATGGATGAAAGTCGTTTCAGTACCACGAGCGATTCTGGTCGTCAGCTGATCTGGAGAGAGGTGGGAACACGTTATCGACCGACTAACATTACAGAAAGAGATCGGTATGGCGGTGTTGGTGTGCTCGTCTGGGGAGGCATTACGCTGAATGATCGTACTGAGCTCCACATTTTCGAAGGAGGTTCCGTAACCGTAAACCGCTACTGCGATGAGGTGCTCCCCCCCCCATGTACGCCTATTCCGAGGTGCCATTGGTGCCGAGTTCGTGTTTATGGACGATAACGCGGGACCCCATGGTACATGTGCAGTAAATGAGCTGTTGGAAAGGGAAGATATCACTCGTATGGATTGGCCTTCGTACTCCCCAGATCTAAATCCCATAGAACATGTGTGGAACGCTCTGGGGAGATGTCTTGTAGCACGCCCTCATCCGCTGGAAAATGTCCATCAGTTGAAACGAGAGGAATGGACAAAGTTTCCTTAAGAACTCATCGACAGCCTCGTGTTAAGTATGACCAGACGCTCCAATGCAGCCATTGCTGTTAGGCGGCATCATACTCTTTACTGACGACCTCCTCTTTGCTGTAATCCATCTGTGGAAACGATGGCTCTGTACCATGGTGTGTTCTGCTTTACGGTGGTTTCTTAGTAAAGTCCCAGTGTACACTTTTGCATTCATTTTTGCTCATGTGTTTGTTCATTCTCTCGTTTGGTACATACTGAGGTCTCTGTGGTATGACATTCATCTATCCAGGCTGCTTTATTGCGAAGCTATGGCGAAAGAGCCGAACGGTTCTTTAGTTTTTCACGCCAGTGTATATCAAATAATTTATTTATATTAATGAAGGAAGAAATATTCTTCATAATACATGGAAAAATTCACAGAATGTTCAAGCAAAGCAAACTGAATTTGCTTGTACTACTTACTGGTCATCCATGTAACACTTCTCAGAGAACTTGAAAATTTCATCTTCCTGAAGCTGGAATCGAACCCCGCATCTCCCGATTACTGGTCGAGTATGCTAACCATTACACCACCCAGGACAGTGAAGTTCCCAGCAACTGAGACGTAAGAATCTGAAAGTCCTCAGATTTCAAAACACTTGATATGTTAAAACCTTAAAATAATTTACAGGAGAAATTGCTGCTATATGTACAAAGCGTAGTCAATGATGCATGGCATTGGATCATGCGTAGAAACATCGAGTCCACAATTGGTCAGTCCACATTAATCACAGGTAAATCTTAAAATTATGTAGTATGGGGATATTTTGATTCCGCTAAGGCACTTCCATACAGCAATCTCCGAGGTGGAGGAATAAACTTAGGTAAATCATCATTGCAACTCACTAACATTTTTAAAAATATGTAGGCTTTTAGCAAGTAATGTCGCACTCTTTGTGCCATGACTGTAAGTAACTCCAGCTTCATCCCAAAGAGAAAAGTGTGTCCCACGATTAATTAATCACGAAAGAGCTGTAGAATCACCTTCATCTAGCACAGCATTGAGAATGGTTGATAATGATGCTGAACTACCTCACCCTGTGGCTAAAAAGAGGGGTCATAAAGAAGCATTTCTGCAAAAAAAAAAAAAAAAAAAAAAATTGTGTAGACATTGATAGATTTGATAAAGTAAGAACTCATTGTAGTCTTCAGGGAAGAACTTTCCTTCCAGCAGTTGTGCCTGGTGAAAATCATCGGGAATGCTTTCGTCGTAATTTCTAAATAAATTCAATCTGAGTTTTAATTTACGTGACAACAATTACCAGTATTTCAGCGGAAAATATTGTTCACCGAGTTGTGACGCAGTGCAAAATGATTTTTCCTATAACGCGCTGTGAGCAAATCTACCGTTTGATTATTGTAGTTGCACCACGAGCTGGTGTATAAGAAGCGTTCGGCGCTACTTTTTAAAATTGGTCTCTACTTTTCTGACTTTATCATACCCGAGCTTATGATCGCTAGAGAGTATCTCAGCAGCAATATACAGCTGTGATAGAGATTTATGGTTTGTGTTGTGACGCATATACTGAATTAACTCCGTCGCGGTCTGCGGAAATATTCATTGACTAAACGATCTGTGCTATTTTTAGCGGTCACGACATCCCTCAGATAAAAGGAACGATATCGAGTCGCTGATTATTTTGTTTTTCCTAACTCATCAATGGAATATGGAGAGTATTTTCAATCGAATTTGCAATTGTAGTGTTATCAAGCATGATGGGTTTTTTCTCTTCTTGTTCACCCGTCCCGGACAATATGGGAATTCCGTAGGGCTTGACGATAAAGGGAAAATATGATATCCACTGTAATTTATATGATTTTGTGCACCACCACGCCGGGCTGTTTCCTGAAATTCGCCGCGGTTTTTATGCGTTGTGTGTGAAAATTATTGTATTGTATTTTCAGTATCGTCATCAATCATTTTCCCTCCACTGTTAGAGGAAGATACCGCAAGTCTCCTCCACAACTTTCTTTCTTGAGGTAGTCTCCTTCAGGTCCCTCCGGAGTGCTTTCGAATTACATCCACCCTTTACTCACGTGGCTTTTCTGAGTCTTTTTCTGTCTCTTGGAATCCAGTATACTATTTCAGTTGTACATCGGTGGTCAGTTCTAGCAATATGTCCAGCCCATTGCCACTTTAGTGGACGTTGCTTTGATCATGACGTCATCAACTTCCGTCATTTTTCTGATCTATGAGTTTCTTTTCCTTTATTACACCAAGCATGCAGATCTCCATGCTTCTTTCATCGCTCTGAAGCTCGTAATTCCAGTGCTGAAAAGGTAGGTCATCCATACACACCCGCAAACCGTGAGAACAGTAGAATACGGAATATTCTCATTGCACGACTGTTGTGATGAGAATCTGACATTTTTTTTATTGGAGGTTTAACGACCACCGTGAGCAAGTATATAGCCTATAAGCAGTCGCCCGTCCCTAATTTAGGTTCACTGACTCCAGGAAAGGAAGAAAGCTATTGCCGTTAGACAAACACAACATCCATGCCTCACCGGGATTCGAAACCGGGTCCCTTTCAAACGAATGATCGATTACATTGTACAATAGCAATAATATACGATGAATAAGCTAACTTAAATGAAAGAAAAAATACAGGGTGATTTCGCTAAGCGTGTACAGACTTCTGGGAGGGGTAGGTTGCACGAAGACATATCGGAATCAGTTAGCAATGCAGGGTCGGAAACGCCATCTTCATGGGGTAGAGGACGTTGTTCGGCCGCGAGACTGCTCATACGTTCTTTCAGGATACTAGTACCGTCATTTACACGGGAAGGTTGCTTCAATGCACATAACGCGCATGTATGGGCGGTGAAGAACCCCCATGCTGTACGACCACGTGCAGCACAAACCCGTTTTGCTGTATATGTTTGGGCCGGCATTGTCGGGGACCACTTAATTGGCCTATACCTCATGTCTCCTCGTCTGAACGGAATGAGTTACCGGATATTTCTGAAGGATGTCTTGCCAGAGCTATTGAACGAACAACAGGCCCCTCAGTTGCTGCGCCGTGCAATGTGGTTCCAGCACGATGGGGCCCCGCCCATTTCAGCAATGACGTTCGTCATCACTTAAACATGACATTTGGACATCAGTGGATCGTGCGTGGTGGTTCCGTTCATTGGCCTGCAAGATCGCCGGACTTAACATACCTTGATTACTTCTTCTGGGGTGACATCAAAGGACTGGTGTACGATACCCCCGTTGAAAGTGATGAGGACCTTGTAGCACGCATCTCTGTAGCTGCTTCGGAAGTCCGAGACACGCCAGGAATTTTCCAAAATGTTCGTGATTCCATGTGCCGACAATGTCAAAGGTGTGTTACAGCTCATGGTAGCAACTTTGAACACCTTCTGTAACCTCAATGCATTTCGCAAATGTCTTGTGAGTAATAAAAAGCATCTTGTTCTCTTACGTGCTGCTCTTTCATTTCTCGTCCTCTCTGTACACTAGCACATGAAGATGGCGTTTCCGACCCTGCATTGCTATGTGATTCTGATTTGTCTTTGTGCAGCCTACCCCTCCCAGAAGTTTGTACACGCTTAGCTGAATCACCCTGTATATTAAAACGCAAGTGCTGAGTATAAACGTCGCAAAAATAAAACTCAGTTGATATAAAAGGATATAATGTGATACTTGATAAAACAATGAAACCATTACTTTAGAAGTCATATTTGATTCAGAACAAACATATAAAATGAAGCATCACGTAACGATGAAAAGTACTGAAGGTACGAATTTCTTGTTTGTAAGACGGATACGATTGCGGCGAACAGACATCCAACCAGTAGAAGTCCTCCACGTGGAATGAAAATTCGAAAGTTGATCAGTTTTACGTGCCATTGTAAGTTCGAGTTGTAATCTGCATATATGAGCTGAATGCGGAATTGAAGAAGTAGCTTTCTTGCGGTACGAAGTGGTAGAGGTGGATTACCTTTGACATGATTAAAAAAATTTTATAAACTGCAGATTTGGTAAGAATAAAAAAAGCGCATGATGGGCTTCGTCATGCAGTTAAAGGGTCATGGGCAGGTAGAAACATGCAGGCACGAAAATTGTGTGTCGTAGTACAGAAGGATGAAGTGATGCTGAACATGAAATTGAATAGTGGCGAGATTAGAGAACATTGAGAGTAGAGACAAATGGTTGAGCCAGTGGTATCGCAGTATGAACAAATATCAGATGTTAAAATTTGTAGATCGTGAAGTCGTAAAGGTGAAAGAAGACGGTTATGAAGAAAAAGCCATTGGAGTTTGCAGCCTCTGGAAGTCCCTTTTATTTTTTAGTTAAGGTCCATGTCTCTGATCCATATAAGTAAAAATTAGACGGATGTATTGATTAAACACTTTTTTTCAAGACATAATAGTTAATTTCTCTTGAAAGTTGTACTGTTTCTTCCAAATGCTTTCGAACCAAGTTTTATGCGCAT
Organism: Macrothele yani; assembly: GCA_039090855.1. Taxonomy (NCBI): domain Eukaryota; kingdom Metazoa; phylum Arthropoda; class Arachnida; order Araneae; family Macrothelidae; genus Macrothele; species Macrothele yani. The sequence goes on along the minus strand of CM076989.1, from coordinate 127,712,631 downwards.
ATTACCGTATTTCTCGGTGTCATGGACTCACCCCAATTTTAAAATGCAAAATTTTGAGAAAAAATACTGTGGTGTGAATTCACGGAAAATTTCTGAAAATAATGTGCAGCGAAGTTGCCGGTAGGTGACCGTGTTTTTTTCAGAAATTTCCGTTTTTAGAAGTGCCCTTTATTTTAACCCGTGTTTTCATAGATTTTTGGTAGTCAGAAATTCCGTTTGTTTCAGAAGAAAATCCATTTTAGATTTTCCCGTATTTAAACTGAAATTCCGCAAAATCAATGACCCTGCATTTTTCAGCCCTTACCCCAGATAATCCTTCCGCTGCAGTCATGATAGAACCCCCGCCGTTTGGGTTAGTTCAACAGGTAATGCACGTCTTTAATCACTGAACCACAAACGCTTGGAAATCCGAATCACGTACATCGTAAAACAAAATTGCGCGACGATGATTTTCTTTTTATCGTTAATGCGAATGGTTTAGTCATTTTATTTTCTGTTGGAGCTTATTATTTTTCTGAATAGGTTTGTAAGAATTTTTTTTTCTGTAAGAGAATTTTTCACGAAGCATTTTTCATCCTGATTTTTCGAAGCAACAAAATGCTTTAGAACTTGATTTTTTTTAAACTGATTAAAGAATTTCAGTTATCTTTAAAAAAGGTGAAATGTACGTTTTTATAGTATTATTTCATAAAAAAAAAAACTCTTAAATATAAAATTTACTCGTGATAGCTATAATACCTTTTGTCTTAAGTTGTCCAAAGACTGATACATAGACATCGTATAACCATCTCTACAATAAGTTAAGTACCCGGTTCCTTACAGTAACACAATTTATAAAAAATAGCTGGTGCACAAAATAGAGGAGAAGAGAAGAAATATCCTGTGCCACAATAAACAAAATTCATGCGATATGCTATCCACAATATCCGATCTCGTTACGGTACTTCAAAATTCGATAGACGATTGAAATTTAAAAGTTAATCAAACCTCAAGTATTCTGACCAATCGCTGCTATTACCGGTAATTTCACGTCATACGGATACGGAAAAAGTTAGAACGGAGTTTCTCCGTTAATATACAAAAGGAATTGTGGAAAGGTTTCTGAAAATTCAGAATTTTCCTTTAGCACATCTGTAAAACAACGATAATTTACCGTCAATATAAGAAAGAAACTGCGGAAAGGTTTCTGAAAATTCAGAATTTTCCTTTAGCACATCTGTAAAACAACGATAATTTACCGTCAATATAAGAAAGAAACTGCGGAAAGGTTTCTGAAAATTCAGAATTTTCCTTTAGCACATCTGTAAAACAACGATAATTTACCGTCAATATAAGAAAGAAACTGCGGAAAGGTTTCTGAAACTTCAGAATTTTCTCGTGATACGAAAAATCCGTGAAATTCAGGTTTCTTTCTGTCATTTCACGGAAAAGGTTGTATGAGAAATATGTTTCGTTAATTCACGAAAGAAATGACGGAAAGTGGCCCGAGAATTTAATAAAAAATGTCCAGTAAAGAGTGAACATAAAAATAAGGTCTCAGCACTCTCATAAAGATTAAGAGCAATACAAATTTTAGCTCTACATATAAGAAAAAAACAAAAACATTTCAATCATCCATATCCTTTAAGGGCCCACCTGAGCAATCGTTAGCCTTTTCAAACGACCTGTTAGGGTTAGGTCGTGCTTTGTGGCCCGGATCCACTGATTGCCCTCTTTTTTCATAAATGCGTTAAAAGGCTTGTTGATGGATATGTGTAGTGGTTGATAATGGGTGTTATTCTTAGGTGTTATATTAGTGGATTGTCCGTAAGAGAAACTAGGAGGCGTTGAAACATACCCAAGTCAACTGTTTTGGATGTACTGAATAAGTAGAAGACACATCGCGTGCCTGAAGCAGTAAAACGTACCGGCAGACCAAAGAAAATCAGTGATAGAGGACGTCGAAGCCTCGGGAGAGTCGTTACAGCTAATCGACGTTAGTACTGTACAAGACCTCATTGTACAGGTGAGTAAAAATACTGGTACTTCGGTATGTACACGTACCAATCGCAGATAACTACATTCCATGGGTTACCGTGGTCGTGCGGCTGCTCATAAACCTTTCATCTCCACTCGGAATGCTACTACTTGTCTTTCAGCATGGTGTAAAGAACATTTATCCTGGACCGTAGATCAATGGAAACGGGTCCTATGGACTGATGAATCCAGATACACGATCCATCAGTCTGATGGCCGTCGTGTGTGGGTATGGCGACAGCCGGGGGAACGCTATTTACCACAGTGTACTGTTCCTACAGTCAAGTTTAGAGCTGACAGTGTACTCGTGTGGGGGTGTTTTTCATGGTATGGTCCCGGCCCATTGGTTATCGTGGACAAACCAGTTAACCTGCTCGTCTACCTCGATATTCTGGACAATTATGCCCTACCAACTCTGTGGTAATACTATGGAACAGAGCTTTGTTGGTACCAGTAGGATAATGCACCGATCCATAAAGCAAGGACAATTATGGCGTGGTTTGACGATAATTCCATATCGTGTGTGGACTGGCCCGCACAGAACCCTGATCTTAATCCCATAGAGCACCTATGGGATGAATCAGAGCGCCGCATAAGAAGTTTGGAATCAAGGCTTATTACTGAGCACCAGTTAGCGGCAGCATTATGTACTGCATGGAAGCGCATACCTATCGCTGTGTTCCAAAACCTTGTCGAAAGCATGTCACGAAAGGTCAATGCATGCATTAAGGCCAAAGGTGGACAGACACCGTACTAATGTATGTCAATAAAGCCTATGTTGTGTTTCTCTTCTAAGTGTCCGGTGACTTTTGTTAATATAGTGTATATACATCAGTCCCGAAGATGTTTAATAGATTCGTTGAAGAAAAAGAACGACGGCTAATCTTTGTGCTATAGGCGAGCAGATATATACTACTTTAAACTTTGTGGTACTGCACTACATGATAAGCAACTGTATTACGTGTAAGTAAAGAAAACAAAAAAAGATTTAATATATGTAAATCTATAATTTTTTACATAACATGCCAATTTAATAAAAAAAGAAGGATATATGGGGGCGTACGCCGTACTTAAATAAAGAGAGGGGTAGATAGATCCATATACGTACCTGTGTAAGTAGTATAGCATATAAGTCAGTATTTGAACATTGAGAGGGCACTAAAGAGAAGAATTTCGTGTCTAAAAAAATGTGACAGAGAAAAAAACTCAACATATGTATTAACGTAGGATGAAGATTAATTTTCAAATTCAGAAACCCTACCCGAAAATTCTTTCTGGCTACTGCCCTGTTTCAGTGTGAGCAAGTAATGTAAGCAGAGTTAAGGGAAAGGCTTTCACGATGGAACACGGGCGGGATGAAAAAAAAAAATACGCCATCGGATGTGATTCAGGGACAGGAGAGTATACTTCTTCGTTTATGCCACTTAACGTGTAGTTAAAGCGTCTGAGATGCTATAATTATGGAGGAAATTAAACAGAGATTTGTTAGTATTTTGTTATAGAAATTTAATTCATTTTCAAAACAAAGCATCAGTAAAAACACGGGTTGAGTCAGCCAGGGTTCATTTCTATGTCAGATGCTCTAGGTAGCTTAAGAATTCCGACGGATCTGTTTAATATTCAGCCAGTGTAACGCCCTTAGCTTGTTTTCCGCCATTGGGACCCACTGCCTTCGTATATACGTATATGTATATCTTTATCAACAGAAATCCTTTCGGATATAGGAAAGCGAGCTAGTCGCGGTGTTTCCCAGTATAACTGTGAAAGCGAACTGTTTTTATACCCCTCTGGCGATCTGCGGAGATGTTTCGATCGGAGATTTTAAATTTTGATTATCATCAAGCAGTTGAGCATTTGTTCCGAATATACGTGTGATATTTACTGATGATTTCAGCAAAGAAATCCCCTGCAAACGTGATCTTGCCAGTGTATAATGGAATGACCTAAGAATGTGTGCGTGAAGAGATTTCTGATGGAATAGACAAGTTGATTTCCACGTAAAGTCAGTTTTCGGGAAAGAAATTCTTCTACCGCATGCAAACGTGTGATTTTCTATGGGAATTAAGATACAACTCTGAAATCAGTTAGGGCATGGGCTTTAAACATTTATGAGATCCATAGGACATTTTCAGAACTCTGTTTAGACGCGATAACTCTGTAGTCTTTCACATACACACACCGGCCACTGAATTAGAAACATTTATACGGATATATGTAAACCTCTGGATTCAGGAGTGGCTACAGCACAATAGATCATATCCACGTACTGAGGGAACTAATTGAAAGAGCGAGGGAATATGAACTTCCATTGTGCATGGCTTTTATCGATTATGAAAAAGCCTTTGATTCGGTGAAACCATCAGCAGTTACAATGGCTCTAAAATCCTGCGGTATTGAAGATGCATACATTAATATTATTAATAACATCTATGAAAATGCAAGTGCAAAGATTCGGCTGTTTGAAAATACAAACATAAAAATTGGAAAGGGAGTGAGAAAAGGTGACACCATACCTCTGAAGCTCTTTTATGCCACATTGGAAAATGTCTTTCAATTACTGAACTGGGAAAACAAAGGGATAAAGATTAATGGAGATTATCTAACTCACCTTCGTTTTGCTGATGACGTAGTCATTTTTGCAACTACCCCATCAGAGCTGCAGAGTATGATCCAGGAACTTGCTGACAAGAGTAAAGAAGTGGGATTAAAAATGAACTTTCAGAAGACGAAAGTGATGTTCAATGCTTTTACAAGAAATGAAGATTTATCCATTGATGGAGAAAAGCTGGAGATAACAGACACGTACGTTTATCTTGGACAGCAGATATCAAGTGAGGGTCACATTGATGAAGAAATTCATCGGCGTACAAAACTTGCCTGGAGAGCGTTTGGAAGAAACAGAATAATTTTCAAGAGCAATATGCCATTATGTCTTAAAAGAAAAGTGTTTGATCAATGCATCCTTCCAGTGCTTACGTATGGTGCAGAGACGTGGACTTTAACTAAAAGAGACATACAAAGGCTGCAGACAACTCAAACAAGCATGGAGAGGTGCATGCTTAGTGTAACCAGGAGAGATACGAAGAGAAACTCGTGGATCCGAAAAATGACCAGAGTGGAAGACATCATGATCAGAGTTAAATCTCTGAAATGGCAATGGGCTGGACATACTGCCAGAAAGACAGACCATCGATGGACAGCCGAAATTTTAGATTGGATTCCAAGGGACAGGAAAAGACCCAGAAGAAGACCACATGGGAGATGGGTGGATGAAATTCGAAAGTATGCGAAAGTGACATGGAGGAGACTGGCACAAGACAGACCGTTGTGGAGGAAACTTGGAGAGACCTTCGTCCAGCAGTGGATTGATAATGGTTGAAAATGATGATGATGATGTAAACTTCTCTTATGCAGCATATATGCAAAATACATGTGCCGCTCCGGTGGCGCAGTGGCCTCACCGCTGACTTACGAGCATTTATGTGAGAAGGGCCGGGTTTGAATTTCGGTGAGGCATGGATGTTGCGCTTGTCTTGCGGCAGTGGCTTTCTCCCTTCCCTGGAACCAGTGGCCGTAAATTAGGGCATGACGACTGCTTATTGTCCATCGAGTTGCTCGTGGTGGTCGTTAAACCGCCGAACAAGAAAACAAACAACAAAAAAGAAAACGTGGTCACGTCTGTCACCACGTGGTCTAGGCAATTATTCTATTTAAGGTGGTTCCACCTAAAAACAGCCTTGTGTTCCCAAGGGTAAAACTGCTTTACATATTTTATTCGCGATTAATGCATTCCCAAGAATGACAATTTGCACGTCGATAAAACTAACTTCAAGTTATAGCATGGGATACTTAATATTTGCTAAAACATAACATTAATTATACACTGCTGGACAATTTGCTAAGACCATAAACGGCTATATAGCGCATAAAAAAGTAAGTGTGGTTGGATGCCAAGTGAAATAAAATAATGTCAGAATGCCAGGACATTACAAGAAAGACAATTTATTGTGCTCTGAAATCCAGAAGGCTTTGGAACGTGTTCAAGGGACAAACAGGCCATTTTGTGCAGAATACGTAAACGTGAAAAAAATGCAATTACCGTCCGCAGGCGTTCCGGCGTAAGATGTCAATACGGGATATGGCCACCATGGAGGGCGATGCAAGATTCCACACGTCGTGTCATGCTTTGCACAACATTATCAAGTAGCTGTTGGGGTAATTTATCCCATTCCTCTGTCAGTGCACGGATGAGGGTGTCCTTGTTTATTGGAGGGCATTGGCGACCAGCAAGACTCCTCCCCAAAGCATCCCACACATTTTCAATGGGATTCAGATCTGGAGAACGTGCTGGCCATACGAGGCGTTGAATATCCTCGCTCTCAAGACACTCCTGGACAGCGACTGTTCGATGAAATGTTGCGTTGTCGTCCATGAAAATGAATCTATCACCGACAGCACCACGGAACATGCGAACATGAGGTAGCAGAACATCATTAATGTATCGTTGGCCAGTCATAGTCCCAGTTGGAAGCACATAGAGGGACGTACGGCCATTGATCATGATGCCAGCCCATACCATGACACTACATGTCGGATATCGGTCCCTTTCCTGTATGTTTGCTGGACAATATGCAGTACCACTATCACGCCAGATCAGTTGTCGTCGACAATCAGACAATAGACTGTATCTACTCTCATCTGAGAAGAGGACAGCAGACCAGTCGTTATCAGTCCAATTGCGATGTTGATGGCACCATTGCAAACGGGCGGTATGGTGACGTCTGGACAATGGGATGCACACAACAGGACGGCGGGCGTATAGTTCTCCTTCATGCAAACCTGTCTACAGTTTTTCGGGAGATCCGCTTGCCAGTAGCAGCCATAAAGTGATTTGCTACCTCACTAGCTGTGCTGCGCCGGTGTCTTTTTGTTGATAGCACTATGTACCGATCTTCTGCAGGTGTCGTACTGCGAACACGACCTCCCCCGTGACGTTTGCTACACTCTCCATTTGTTTGAAATGATTTCCAAAGCCTTGAAACAACACTGTGGCTGACGTCGAACTCCCTGGCAACATCTGTTATTTTTCGCCCTTCTTCAATCTTGCCAATAATACGGCCACGCGTAAAATCATCTAGGTGATGTTGGGAAGACATACTGAAAATTGCACGTTCGTCAATTGATTCTTTCCCTTTCAACTTTGCGTTTGAACAACAACGGTCAATACGCGTCAAATCCTTTATATCTCTTATCAGCGCTATGACGTCACGAACAAGTTCGGCAATCCAAAATTTGCATACGCACAACACGTCTTACTGTGTCCCGCACTTATGCTAATTTCCTCATTTTCCTGCCTTCCGTTTTATGGTCTATCGTTGCTATTGTCATTGGTCCTTAGCAATTGTCCGGCAGTGTATTAAAAATCAATCATTTTTCTTTGAGTAATGTTCAGACCTCTTAATTGATGGCGCGACCTGTACATTGATGCTGTCAGTAGACAAACAAATGTTAGATTGCTTAGTTATGTTTATGTTTTAGCAAGTATTAAGTATCCCATGCTATAACTTAAAGTTAGTTTTATGGATGGGCAAATTTTCATTCTTGGGAATATACTAATTGCGAAGAAAATATGTAAAGAAGTTTTACGCCGCCTCGGTGGCGCAGTGGTCTAAGCGCTGGCCTCTGATCATTCGTCCGTAAGGGGTCCGGGTTCGAATCCCGGTGAGGCATGGATGTTGTGTTTGTCTTACGGCACTGGCTCTCTCCCTTCCCTGGAACCAGTGACCCTAAATAAGGGATGGGCGACTGCTTATAGCTCATTGAGTTGCGCACGGTGGTCGTTAAATCTCCAATCAAAAAAAAAAAAAAAAAATAGAAGTTTTACCATTGGAAACATAAGGAAGAGATTTTAGGTGGAACCACCTTAAGTCTTCTGCTCGTCTGTAATAGTCAGTAGTGTTAATCACGATGGGAAAAACGAAGGATCTTTCCGAGTTCGATAAAGGGCTTATCATAGGTGCCCGTCTGGCCGGAACGACGATTTTGAAAATAACAGAGCCGACTGCTTTCTCAAAAGGCGAAATATCCCGGGTCTTTAGTCAGTGGAAAAAAATAATTCGCATTGCTTATCTAAAAGGCGTTACTATGCGCGACGACATTTTGTCAAGAACGAAATCGCCGTCGTCTGAGAACGCTTTTACGGGAAACAGGACTTCCTGTGTGCAGCAATGGACAGAGGCGTTCAGTGAAGGCTGTTTCTGAACTATGCGCAGGGAATTGAAGAAGATCGGTATTGGCAGTCGCATGCCTGTACGGAAACCGCTGATTTCTGCGAAGAACCAGAAAGTTCGTATGTAGTGGCGTCATGAACACCGAGATTGGACACTGGAAGGAACACCGGAAGGAACATATAGTGGCGTCTGAAAAATCGAGATTGGACACTGGAAGGCTGGAAAAACACTGGAAGGAACACTGGACAATGGAAGGAACATTGGACGCTAGAAGGCTGGAAGGACACTGGAAGGAACATTAGAAGGCTTGTAGGGCACTGGAAGGAACATATAGTGGCGTCAGGAACATCGAGATTGGACACTGAAAGGAACATATAGTGGCGTCAGAAAAACCGAGATTGGACACTGGAAGGAACATTGGACACTGGAAGGAACATTGGACACTAGAAGGCTGGAAGGACACTGGAAGGAACATATAGTGGCGTCAGGAACATCGAGATTGGACACTGAAAGGAACATATAGTGGCGTCAGAAAAACCGAGATGGACACTAGAAGGAACATTGGACACTGGAAGACTGAAGGACACTGGAAGGAACATATAGTGGCGTCAGGAACACCGAGATTGGACACCGGAAGGCTGGAAAAAAGTCAAATGGTCCGACGATTCGCGGTATATCTCATTGTTTGACGGGATACCCATGAAGTAATGGACCAGCTGACCTTGTAAACAGAACTCAAGGTTCTAGTTATAGTGTCATGGTGTGCGGTCCGTTCTGTTGGTAGACTAGTATAGTGTCATGGTGTGTGGTACGTCCAGTGGACGACAATGCTACTGTCCATTGCGCAAGATGTGTTTAGTACACTGTTAAAAATTTTGTGGTAGGTTGCACCAAAAAGTGCAGCTGGTGTAGCACCACTTTTTGGTGCAACCTACCTCAAATTTTTTAACAGTGTAGTGGTTCAGCGAGCATGACAGCGAGTTCCACCATCTTTCCTGGCCACTACAAAACCCAGATATGAACCCCATTGAAAATGTATGGGACATGTTGGGAAAACAGATCTGGAAGCAAAGCTCTCTTCCGTCAAATCTGAGCCAGTTAAAGTTCTGTCTCATGAAATCCTCGTATGCTGTTGACGTAGATGCACTACAACGCCTTTTGGAATCTATGCCACATCGCATATGTGTTGTGATTCGGGTTAAAGGAGGTTCGACTCGGTATTGAATAAAAGTTTCTAAATCAGTGGCTGGTGTAGTACCTGCTAAAATAAGCTTTAGAGATAGAATTTTAGAACTGCAGATACGTACATGAGATTCTTTCGCGAATTCGTGGAATTCCTTTTTTTCGTCGTCATTTGGGTCAATTCTGGAGATCGATGCAAAACTGAATAGAAATTTTGAGCGTATTAGTTGGGAGGGGGGGGGGTCGTTTCCCGTCAGGAAACGATATTTTATCTTTCAAAACTTTCGGAAACGCAAGTTAAACGGAATGAAGATTTTCCCGTAATCGTAATTTCCTTTTCCAGCGATGCTCCTTCCGCCCAGTATTGTTGTTAAATGTCATCTTATTCCACAAATTCTTGTATTTCAGCCTGAAAACGGAGGAAACTTTTCCGAAAAGGGGGTTAGACGGCGCAAAAATATCCCTGCAATCTTCTGGCATGAAATTCTTCCATTTGTGAGGTCCTCGTGATCGATGCATAAATGAACAGAAGTGAGGGAAGGGGTGGGGGGGGGGAGTCGTTTTTTGTCGGGCGACGGAATTACGACTTTCGAAATCGGAAGTTAGACGGAGTGAAGATTTCTCCCGTAACAACATTTTTTTTTTCTTGCAATATCCTTCTAGTAAGTATTGTTGTTAGATATCAATTTATTGCACAAATATTTGTATTTCAGTTTGAAAATGGAGGGAAAATTTCCGAAAACAGAAGTCAGACGGAGCGAAGATTTCGCCAGAATCGTTATTTTTACCTCTCCGCGATGTTTCCTCTATCCTGTGTTGTTAAATGTCTTTAATTTTATATTTGGAATAGAGTTATGTGCTCCAGTTTAATATTTACATAAATGAATTAATGTGAACAATCCTCTCTTGTCTTCCTTGTGCTGCGTTTTATTCACACTGTTTTGCCGCGCCTTCTGATTTTTTATCCGGTTTTTTTAAAAAAGTTCAGCTTTTTTTTAATTCTTTGTTAGTCTCATCTATGAAGACGGAGGTTAGGATTTCCCCTGGCAAATGTAAAATAAAATTTACCCGGAAAGTAAAAATTATAGATATAAATATCAGTCGAAAATAAATGTAAAATAATTTTACATAAAGTCTAGATATAATCACGTTGAAATACGTTTTGAACCACCGGAAAAATTTTTATCTGTAAAACTAGGTTAAAAAGAAATGACGACTTGTAAAAATCACATTTTTTTTTCAGTTCTTTTCAATGGGAGTCACACCGTAGGTGATAGTCAATGCCCTGAAGATAGTCCAGAGCGTGGAAGGATACAAAAATGGAAACGGGTCAGGGGTTCAACGGGTCGACAATTTCTTGCGGGTCAAACGGATCGGGTCAAGGTGTTCCTGACCCGATATCGACGCGGTTTTATTTCCGTTTTATTTTTGAATAGAAAAAAAAATGTTTCAAAGAACCCTTCAAAGGTCTTTCAAATAATACTTCTGAACTGCAGCGTATGATTCAGGAAGTTCCTGAGAAGGGTAAAGAAATGGGGATCAAAAATGAACTTTCAGAAGACAAAACTGATGTACAATGCTTTTACAAGAAATGAAGATTTGTCAATTTATGGGAGAAAGCTGGAGATAATCGATTCCTACATTTACCGTGGGCAGCAAATATCAAGCGAATGTTACATTGATGAAGAAATCAATCGACGTATAAAATTTGGATGGACAACTTTTGGAAGAAACAGTACAATTTTTAAGAGCAATATGCCAGTATGTCTTAAAAGAAAAGTGTTTAATCAATGCATCCTTCCTGTGCTTATGTACGCGACAGAGACGTGGGCCCTAACTGAAAAAGACATAAAAGACTGCAGAAACTGAAAGATACATGGTGACATGCACACTTGGTCTAACCAGGAGAGATAAGAAGAGGGACTCCTGGATAAGGAAAATGAACAGAGTGGAAGATATCATGATCAGAGTAAACTCCCTGAAATGGCAATGGGCTGGACATGTTCCCAGAAGAACGGACCACCAATAAACAACCGAAATACAGTGGATTCCAAAGGACAAGAAAAGACCAAGAAGAAGACCACGTGGGAGATGTGTGAATAGAGGAAAATGGCCACAGACAGTCCGTTGTAGAAGAAACTTGGGGAGACATTCATCCAGCAGTGGATTGATAATGATTAACAATGATAATAATGATGATGATATACACTGTGTTGACAAAAGTCACCGGACACCCCTTCAAAAGCAAATGAACGGATCCGCTGCGTTGTTAAGGTGCGAGGTACAGCTGCAAACGGTATAAAAGCAAGCCTGCAGTTGACCGCGATCATATCGCACTGTGAGGTTGAGTGAAAATGTCGCGACGGGAGAGAACTGACTTTGAGAAAGGAAAGATTGTTGGTTGTTATATTAGTGGGTTATCCATAAGAGAAACCGAGAGGCGTTTAAACATACTCAAGTCAACTGTTTTGGATGTACTGAATAAGGGGAAGACACATGGCGTGCCTGAAGCAGCAAAACGTACCGGCAGACCAAAGAAAGTCAGTGATAGAGGACGTCGAAGCCTCAGGAGAATCGTTACAGCTAATCGACGGAGTACTGCACAAGACCTCAGTATACAGTTGAGTAAAAATGCTGGAATCTTAGTATGTACACGTACCATTCGCAGAGAACTTCATTCCATGGGTTACCGTGGTCGTGTGGATGGTCATAAGTCTTTGATCTCCACTCGGAACGCTACTCGTCGTTTAGCATGGTGTAAAGAACATTTATCGTGGACCGTAGATCAATGGAAACGGGTCTTACGGACTGATGAATCGAGATACACGATCCATCAGTCTAATGGCCATGTGTTGGTATCACTGCAGCCGGGGGAACGCTATTTACCACAATGTTCTGTTCCTACGGTCAAGTTTGGTGCTGGCTGTGTACTCGTGTGGGGGTGTTTTTGGTGGTATGGTCCCAGCCCATTGGTTATCGTGGATAAACCTGTTACCCAGCACGTTTACCTCGATATTCTGGACAGCTATGCCCTACCAACTCTGTGGTAATACTATGGAACCGAGGCGTTTTGGTACTAGCAATATAATGCACCGAGCCATAGAGAAAGGACTGTTATGGCATGGTTTGACGATAATTCCGTATCGTGTGTGGACTGCGCAGCACAGAGCCCTGATCTTAATCCCATAAAGCACGTATGGGATGATTTAGAGCGCCGCATAAGAAGTTTGGAACCAAGGCCTACTACTAAGCACCAGTTAGCGGCAGCATTATGTACTGAATGGAAGCGCATACCTATCGCTGTGTTCCAAAACCTTGTCGAAAGCATGTCTCGAAGGGTCAATGTATGTATTAAGGCCAAAGGTGGACCGACACCGTACTAATGTATGTCAATATAGTGTATATTCGAATTCATTGCTCAAAGCAGATTTGTTTGGGTCAGGGCCGGGTCGGATCCAATTATGTAACGGCCGGGTCCGGGCCCAAAATTTTTGACCCGTTTCCAAATCTGGAAGGATATCTTATTTTATCGGCCTCAAAAGTGCACGGTCAGGGCGGCTCCTGTAAATTCCTACCTCCATACTAAATCGTAATGTGGTTGGCCGTGTCAGTGTGTGCTGTGCATCGATATGGCGAAGTGTTGGTTTCCAAAAATCGATCGTAGGTTGGACAAATTACCCGTTGTCAACGCGTCAAAGCAGCAGCGTTGTCGCTGTGACTAAGACGGAACGGATGTGGTTTTAGTAATTATTACAACAATTCGTGGTACACGCGTGTATGTATCAGTGCTACGAACTGAACAACTGCAGAAAAAGAGAAGTTAAGGATGTTTGTTTCCTGGAATCTCTCGATGAAGAGCTGAAGATGACGCTCTTGTGTTAGTATAATTGGGAACCGAAAAACTTATATCTGTTATGACAACCGCAGAAAGAAAATGGAGCAGCAAAAGCTTCCCAAGTAGTGTGTGACTCATGGAGGGATGATAAGTTTTTCATGGAAAGAATGGCGCTTCTCTGGGTGTGGCACGTGGCAATTTTTTTTATCTCATGGCGAAACTATGCATCTCGAAGAAATGCGAAAATAATCAATATTAGTTTTGGAAATTTGTCTACTTGGAAATTCGTCATCTGATTTAAATCGAAGACCATGGGTCCTAATTGAGCCAAAAATGCGCTCTCACCATTAAAGCATTGACAGTATTTACTGTTATTTTACGTTTTCAAATACCGGTTGAAGTAAAATTAATGCTCTAACCTGATCTTCGCGCAGGGAAAAAAACTTGCTTGAAAATTATCCGTTTCTATTGAAAGCATAAAACATGTTGAGTAGGTTTGAATATACACTATATTGACAAAAGACACTGGACACCTAGAAGAGAAACACAACATAGCATTTATTGACATACATTAGTACGATGTCGGTCCACCTTTAGCCTTAATGCATGCACTGACCCTTCGAGACATGCTTTCGACAAGGTTTTGGAACACAGCGACAGGTATGAGCTTCGATTCAGTACATAATGCTGCCGCTAACTGTTGTTTAGAAGTAGGCCTTGGTTCCAAGCTTCTTATGCGGCGCTCTTATTCATCCCATAGGAGATGTTCTATGAGATTAAGATCGTGCCAGCATGGGTCGATGACGGGACGTGAGTTTGATCGAGGTCAAGTCGTGTAAGCCAGGAAGGCCGCATGTCTCATCAGAGCAACAGCGAAACTGTTAGGAATTCCGCGACAAACCGTAGCAAGTGTGTATTAGGAGTTTGTGTAATCCGACAAAACTGCTAACATTCGGATGAAATGTGGCCGTAAAAGTGCATTGGATGATCGATAACGCCGACGAATGGCCCGTATCGTACAGACGAATCGGAAGGCTTGTTTGCAGCAAATGACGTCACAATTTAAGGAAGTAGCATCCACAAGCTTATGCTTAAAGACAATCCGTCGACACGTGACACAACTCGTCTGGGACAGTCGACGACCACATCGCGTCCCGATGTTAACGGCACAGCATCGCATCGCATGATTCGGCTGCAGTTTGCGAAGGCCCATCGAAACTGGAGCATAAATGATCTCGCCGTTTCCAGACAGCCTGTGTGGCATAAACCACACGAAGTTATGGACCCCACATACCAAGTTGGTGTACTACTGGCCGGTGGAGATGGTGTAACTGTTTGGGCACCTTTCACGTGGTCCGGCGTGGGTCCCTTGGTACCTCTTGAGTGCTCAGTCACTGGTTCCAGCTACACTATCTACCAACAAGTAATTGGACACCTGTGATAGCAAAGGAAAAACGAAGTTTAATCACCTTCAATAGTTAGTGGAGCCTCCACGAGCGGCGATTACAGCTGCGACCCTGCGGGGCATACTCTCAACCAGACGTTATACGACAGCTAGCGGTATTTTCTTTCACTCGGCTTGGAGAAGACAGGTCAGTTCCTTCACCGATTTCGGACGGTGAGGGCATCCCTTACGTCGACGCTCTAACTCGTCCCAGAGGTGTTTGATAGGGTTAAGGTCCGCGTTCTGCGTAGGGCAGTCCATTAGATTAACCCCATTGTCACCATACCAAGCCATGGTGGTCCTCGCAACATGACAGGTGGCATTGTCATCCTGAAAGTAACATGGGTCCACCCCGTAAAACTGCCACAACGTAGGAAGCGCATGGTCATCCAAAATGGTGCAGTAGGTCTCGGCGTTGAGTTTACCAGGAATTGCGACCAAGGGTTCCGTGCCATACCAGGAGAAACACCTCCATAGCATAATTCCACCGCCGCCGAACTTCATAGTTGGCACAATACATTCCGGCAGGAGACGTTCCCCAGGCAGACGCCAAACCCAGACCCTGCCATCCGAACGGTAGAGGGTGAACCTTGATTCGTTGCTCCAGAGAACCTGTTTCCACTGTTCTACGGTCCACTGTCTACGTTCTTTGCGCCACGGATAGTATTTATCGAAAGAACACTCCCGGATGCCTGTTGAAACTCCTCGCGGATGTGGCCCATCGATTTGGTGCGTTTCTTCCGAATTTCTCTGGCCAGCAACCGTCGGTCTCTAACTCCCAGTTTTGTGGGTCCGCCGGGTCGGGGCACATTCCGAGAGTCACCTCTGATATTCCACTTGCCAATCACGTAGGCCACTGTCGATTTTGGGTACTTCAACTCGCTGGATATGTCTCGTATGGATCGGCCATTTCTGTGCTACCCGACTATTACACCTTTCTCGAAATCAGAGAGCTCCGAACTGCGTGGCATCTTGCATGCGACTGGTTGCGTTGTTGTTTCCCACGCGATATTTAACGGCGGTAGAGATGACGTGTATCAGGACCGCAGATATCGTCTATTGCAAGGGTGTCCAATTACTTGTTGGTAGATAGTGTATATGCAGCTCCTGGCCAACCATCTCCACCCTTCCATAACGTGCCTCTGTTCGAACCAAGTTCCGATCTTTCAACAGGACAACGCTCCTCCCCATTGGTCCCGGCTAACCGCCGACTGGCTCCAGGAGCATAGCAGTAAGTTTACCACACTCGCATGTCCCCCTAGTTCAACAGACATCGACACCACAGATAATTTGTGGGACATATTGGAACGAGCTGTACGTGATCAAGCATCTGCTACCTACATCTCTGCCTGCTCTACGGCATGCACTCTTAAATTGTTGGTCAGCGGCGCCTGAGTCTGTGTTTCGGAATCTGATTGCGTCTGTACCACGACGTTTGGCTGCTGTCCTGCGTGCAAAAGGTGGTGCCACACGCTCTTTGGTGGGTGTACGTAATAATTTCTCCTTTCAGTGTATATCTCCCTCTCACTCTCTCTCTCCCCTAACCAATAGCCCTACAGACGACTGCTTGTGGCCCTTAAAATGGCTCATGAGGGCCGTACAAAAAAAAGAAAAAAAAAAAAAAAAGACAGATGGGGGGGGGAGGGCAGTATTTTGTGGTTCGTCCAGGTCGCAAAAATGCATAGTTACGCCTCCGAATGCAAATAATATAGTCACACGACCACCCCGGTGGCGCAGTGGTCTAAGCGTTGGCTTATGACCATTCATCCGACAAGCGTCCGGGTTCGAGTCCTGTGAGGCATGGATGTTGTATTCGTCTTAAGGCACTGGCTCTCTCCCTTCCCTGGAATCAGTGACCCTAAATTAGGTACGGCGCGACGGCTTATAGCCCATCTAGTAGCTCACGGTGGTCGTTAAACCTTCAATTAAAAAAAAAAAAAAAAGTCCGCTTGAGCGCTCCGCTAAATACGCCTCTGTTCTCTAACCAGCTAACTACGAAAAGTGCCTTAGAGCTGTTAATCCTAGAAAAATAGTTCCTTAGCGCCACTAAACCCCTTGTACACATCACTGGCATTATCATTATTTCATCACTGCAGAGCACATTTAAGGAGACAGGGGGCCCGGGGGCTGAACAGTATTTTGGGGCCCCAGTATTAGTGGCACATCTAGGATTTCACTATGGGTGGATGAATAAAAATACCCAGGAGAAAACATTTCCAAAATATGATAAGGAAGCCATAAAAATATCCCCTCCGTATTGAAGTGTGTATCCCGTGATTCTTGGACAATTCAGTGGTAGCAAAAAAAAAAAAAAAAATGTTAAAATGCAAGGTTGAAAAATGGATACCAGTTCTGTTCTGCTTTTATTCCCGACTCCTCCCCTACCCCGTGTCCAGCTTGTTGAAATCATATCAAAGTAGCTGGCAAAATAATATGGTCCAAACGAATTCTTAATGTAAGAAAATTTCCCCCTATCACAGATGTGTACAAAAAACAAACAAAAAAACATCTGTAATGCTTTCGAAAGATTTGAGGATGGACTGCGGGCGACTCTATTTTTTGCGGACTCCTCTTGAAAAAGCGGAAAGAAATGGATTTTTTTTCCACAAGGCAGTTTCTTATAGCTTTTGCTATGCTATCTGAAAAAAAAAATGTAGAACTCTGTCAATTCATCCTGCATAATTCTGGGGCCCCTCGAAAATGGGGGCCCCGGGGCTGCTGCCCCCCTCTTAAATGGGCTCTGCGTCACTTTAATAAAGAGTTAAGGTAATTTAGCAACATTAATTTCCACTCCGTTTACTACTTTGCACGTCACGTGATATAGATCCTCATGCGAACTTCATTCATTCCCTTTGCGGTTTATCTCCATCCAGGAATCTGCCACCAACACCTTGCAAATAAGGCAATATCTGCAGCAAGAGATCAACCCTGTCCGTTCCACAGTGGCCACGTTTCATTACGGTGCATCAAAGTGAGAACAATCACGCTTCCATAAACTGCCATTCGTAACGTTCGACGAACTGTCACTCCTGGGACAGCCAGCGATAGCTGCGATCACCTTTAGAGGCCGCACTCACGTGATTACCGATTTCTCGGTCTGCTTCCACTATCTCTGCGAGACATAAAACCAAGGCTACTAAAGGACGAAGACTCAGTTATCATCCTCATTATTGTGCGCAGGGCATGTACTGGAAATCATGCCTCAGATGCATGATTAGCCTCAGATGCATAATTTTCAGTACATGATGATTCTTCCTCATTAAATACCGCATTCATGAATAACGATGTTCGTTATTCATGAATGCGATGAGGAAGTCTAACCTATTGTACAACAAACAGCCACCAGCAAATCTGGTATATTTTTGCAACAGCGATGTTAAGAACTTCACCCAATGTAATCCCAAATGTACACTATATTGACAAAAGTTACCGGACACCTAGAAGAGAAACACAACATAGCATTTATTGACATACATTAGTACGCTGTTTGCCCACCTTTGACCTTAATGCACGCACTGACCCTTCGAGACATGCTTTCGACAAAGTTTTGGAACACAGCGATAGGTATGCGCTTCCATTCAGTACATAATGCTGCCGCTAATTGTTGCTTATTAGTAGGCCTTGATTCCAAACTCCTTATGCGGCGCTCTAATTCATCCCATAGGTGCTCTAGGATTAAGATCAGGGCTCTGTGCTGGCCAGTCCATACACGATGCGAAATTATCGTTAAACCACGCCGTAACAGTCCTTGCTTCATGGCTCGGTGCATTATCCTGATGGTACCAACAAGGCTCGGTTCCATAGTATTGTCACAGAGTTAGTAGAGCATACACTGAAGAGCAATTGAATTGGAGACAGCTGGCGTTATGCAAATGTGGCGCTGTGGGCGGCCCTGTAAACGGAAACGACATGACGTATGCAGCGATCCGACAATATAAGGAGTGATACGACGGGAATCAATATGAGTCGGACGCAGTATGGGTAAGACGAAGGATCTAAGCACATTTGATCGTGGGAAAATTCTCGGGGCCCGACGAATGGGTCACTCCATCTCGGAAGTCGTGCAGGCACTGGGATTTTCACGAGCCACTGTGTCACGGGTGCACCGTGAGTACATCGAATCCGGTAAAAACCATCCCTGCATGGGCCAACTGCCGTTTACAATAGCGTGTGAATGAGCGGGGTCATCGTCGGCTAGCTCGCATTGTAACAGCGGATAGACGGGCCACAGCGAAAGAAATCACTCAGCAATTTAACACTGGTGCGCAAAAACGTGTAAGCAGCCACACCATCCAGAACCATCTCCTGGCTATGGGGTACAGAAGCCATCGTCTCACGAGGGTACCGCTGCTGACCGCACATCACAGAGTGCAAAGATTAGCATGGGCGCGGGAACATCGCCAGTGTACCCTAGACATGTGGAAAAATGTTACCTGGACTGATGAGTCCAGGTTCACGTTGGTACATGCGGATGGCAGGATACAAGTACCGCGACAAACCACATGAAGCGAGGGATCCTTCTTGCCAGCAGGGTACTCTTCATGCTGGTGGGGCTGGCATTTTCGTCTGGGGACTGTTTACGTGGACTGAAATGGGAACCCTGGTACGTGTGACATCGTTCTTTGCAGGTCAACGTTACCGGGATATCCTGGGCGACCATTTGCTCGCGTTTGTGCGTCTTCAAGATCCCACTGGGGACCTCATCCTGCAACAAGACAATGCACCGTGTCATCTCTCCCGAATTGTATCCGAATGGTTGGATGAACATTCGACCGACGTGACCTAGCTTCCTAGCTTCGACGTGACCTAGCTAGGTCACCTGACCTCAATCCCATCGAGCACATCTGGGATGCCATGAGAGAGATGTTCGAGGCTCTGACCCCCTCCATTAAAACTTTGTGAACTGTGGGAGTTTGTTCAGGGGTCGTGGATCCGTATAACTTCCCAACGCTTCCGGTGTCTTGTTGAGTCCATGCCGAACGAATCGGAGCCGTCATCAGGGTGAAAGGTGTTGCTACACGTTACTAGACAGGTATCTCTGATTCAATTGATCTTAAGTGTAATTGTCGATAATATCGACGTAGACGTGCTGATTAACAGGTTTGTCCACGATAACCAGTGGGTCACCAGGAAAAACACCCCCATACCAGAACACTGCCAGCTCCAAACTTGACCGTATGAACAGTACACTGTGGTAAATAGTGTTCCCCGGCTACCGCCATGCCTACACCCGGTCATTAGATTGACGGATCGTGCATCAGGATTCATCAGCCCATAGGACCCATTTCCATTGATCTACGGTCCACGATAAATGTTCTTTACACCATGCTAAAAACGAACGAGTAGCGTTCCGAGTGGAGATGAAAGGTTTATGAGCAGCCGCTCGACCACGTTATCCCATGGAATGAAGTTCTCTGCTAATGGTACGTGTACATAGTGAGATTCCAACATTTTTACTCAACTGTATACCGAGGTCTTGTGCAAGTACTCCGTCGATTAGCTGTAACGGCACTCCTGAGGCTTCAACGTCCTCTATCACTGATTTTCTTTGGTCTGCCGGTACGTTTTTCTGCTTCAGGTACTCCACGTGTCTTCCACTTATTCAGTACATCCAAAACAGTTGACCTGGGTATTTTTAAACGCCTTTCGGTTTCTCTTATGGATAACCCACTAATATAAGAACCAACAATCTTTTCTTTCTCAAAGTCAGTTCTCTCCCGCCACGACATTTTCACTCAACCTCACAGTGCGATATGATCCGCGGTCAGCTGCAGGCTTGTTTTTATACCGTTTGCAGCTGTACCGCGCATCTTAACAACGCAGCGGATCCGTTTATTTGCTTTTGAAGGGGTGCCTGGTTACTTTTGTCAATATATAGTGTATGTTTCAATCGGGGGCGGTCATTAGAACAAGAACATTAAAGGTGGCTGGGGGTGGGTGGGTTGGAAATACGGAATTTTGAAACTGGTTGTTGCCACTCTTTTAATTTAATTGCTTGATCTTTAAAGTAATTAAATAAATTAGTTTAAATGCACTTTAACCAATTAATTCCGAGATCTTCTGTTTAATGATTAATTTTAGCTCAGGATTAATATATTGAAGTTCCATTGAATTAGAGATATTTGCCTAGTAGGGCGTTGGGCCAACTCTTGTCTAAATGGTGGCGGCCACACGACGAGGGATTAACTCCATCAGCTTACGAAGATGCTCTGCAGATACTCCGAACGGTTTACTGGCAGAACGGGACATGTCTCTTCCATACATCGAAATTTCAGCGTCACTTCCGTACAAATGTAATGCTAATTAAGCATCGTATTTGGGATCTCCTACAGCCTTGCACTTTTTGTGTGAGTTGCGTATAAAAATATATTTAACTCTCTCGTACCAAGAGATATTCTTTGCCAAGAGGATGCCAGTGGACGACACTCTTTGACCTTGCTCCCTTTATGTGAACTTAAAACTTAGACTGTATTTCAATTCGAAAATACTTGTGTTTCTACGAAATAATTCGAATTATTTAAAATATCGTTAACCTCTACGGGACTGAATCAATTTTGACTGAAACGTAGTATATTTATCAACATTAGGCGTAACTGAACTTCGGTTTCGGCTACATCTGGTTTGCATGTATGATCTGAAACATTCAGAACAGTCTTCATTGAGTCTCTGCAGTTCTTTTTCTTTTTATGTTCTCGTATATCCAGCTCAACATCTGGTTTGCATGTATGATCTGAAACATTCAGAACAGTCTTCATTGAGTCTCTGCAGTTCTTTTTCTTTTTATGTTCTCGTATATCCAGCTCACCATGTTGCTATTGGCGTTTTTACGATGTTGGCGGTATCGAAAATCATTGGAAGAAAGCACAGGGCTTGCATTTTGAAGTTTCAGGCAACACTATAAGATCCATTTTGTTTAAATAAAATTTCTAGATGCCACAAGAGCACTGTGCGACAGAATTTTAAAAGAACAAACTAACAAAATAATGACACTCATCCATTGTACGGCAGTAACACACGATCGGTTTGTCTCCCTCTCTCCTTGAGAAAGAATTTGGGGGACGCAGTTGAGGAATGCTTGCTTATACGGATCTGACACCAAATTTTCATTGCATACGGACGTGCCAGGACACCCAAAATAAACGATATAGCCCAATGTTATCGGATCTCTATGCAAGCGACGCAGTCAAACTGTGTCGCTCCGGTGACCAAGTGGTACGAGGCGCTGGCTTATAACCATACGCCCGAGATAGATCCTGGTTCGAATCCCTGTGAGATATGAATAGTGTGCTTGTCCTACCGCACTGGTTCTCACCCTTCACTAGAGCCAGTGTCCCACCCAAAATTAGAGAAGGAGGACTGCTATTGCTCGTTGTGTTTCATGGTGGTCATTTTACCCTCAATCAAACTACACAGTCGTATCAGAATAATATGACCACCCCCAGAATCACAGTGTTCCCGCACATGCGCGTCACAGAGTACACGTGACAACGTCGACCACACGGAGATGGAGATATAAGCGTCTGGCCAGGAGAGATGACCTATAGTGCGCTACGTGAGCACAATGGGCAGAGGTAATGACCTGACAGACGTTCAAAAAGGAATGATCATCGGCTACCGCGCCAAGAGTGGAAGCGTCTCAGAAACAGCAGACTTCCTGGGCTGTTCGCCAAGTGCTGTAGTAAGAGTGTACCTAAACTGGACCGCTGGCACACCGGGTACCTCATGACGTCATACCTGTGGAGCCCAAAAGGCCATGGACCCCACTGGAGAACGTCGCCTTGGTATACTGGCAAAGGATAATGGACGCGCAACAATGCAGCAATTGACCGCGCAAATGAACGCTGGGACACTCAGGTACATGTCCCCGATAACAGTAGAGCGAACCCTGTTACGCATGGATCTCCGGAGTCGACACTGCGTCAAGGCGCCGATGTTAACCCAGATCCATCGGCAAATACACCTGCAGTTCGCATGGGACTACTGTCATTGGACACTGGAACGTTGCCTTTTCTGAGAAATCGAGGTTTCTACTCCACAGAAGTGACTGGAGGTATCGGATACGGCGTCAGACACACAAGAACCAATACCCAGACACACTTGTCGGTCAAGTATAGGCCGGCGGTCGCAATGTATGTGTCTGGGGATTGTTTTCCTGGGGTGACGTGGGACCGCTGGATAGGTCTCTGAACGCCAATGGCTACCTGTCCATCCTCGCTGACCACATGCATCCCTTCGTGTTGGACGTTTACCCTGGAGGTGATGCTGTCTATACCAATAGGACAATGCGCCCTTCCATGTCCCTAAGGAGGTGCGTGACTGGCTCCAGGAACACGACAGCGATGTCTCCGTTCTCCTTGGCCGGCGAAATCGCCCGACCTTAATCCCACAGAGCATTATTTGGATCGACAGATTCGACGAGTCGACCCACAACCACGACGTACGTCTCCGAGACATCCGTGCTCTGCTGCAGTCTGCATGGGCACTTGTGCCTTGACCGACCTTCCAGGGCCTCATTGCGTTCATGCCACACCGTCTCGCAGCTGTCATCCGGGCCAAGAATGGTTATTCCCATTATTAGGTAGGTGGTCATATTACTCTGACACGACCGTGTATATCTCTTTGTGCAGCTTTTCCTAACTTCTTCAGAGTTCGGATCTTCTGTACCACATCAGACGGAAAGAATGGGCAGTCGTGGCCCGCTGCCGCAGTAATGATAGAATAGCGCCTAGAACCCTGAGAATCGTCAACTATGTGAACATATTTATCTTGCAACTTACGCACAACCAACCGCGCCTTCATTTCTCAATGTGAGCAACTAATACCCCTGTAGGTTTAAGTAAGTTTGAAGAAATGCTAAATTTGGGCTGTCAAGGCTACCGAAACTGGCGAAACATTTATATAAACAAATTCTGTGAATGGACAAAAGAAAAAACAAACAAACAAACAAACAAAGTCCCGATAAATTTGTAGCAGTAACTGGTGCCAAAGTTTCAATTCGATTGAAAGCAGTGAGTTTTCCTCCCTGTCTTGAGGTGCGCCCGGAGCAACCACTCCTTGCCTGCCCCGTATTTGGTTAAGCCTCTGGTTGCATGCGTGCTATGTGACTGATATGTATTATTCGTAATGAAGATTTAGAATCGGATGGAACGACAGAGCTGTATTTAAATATACACTCATTGTCATAAAAATCCACGCACCGAGAAGGAGGCGTCGGATTGAAATGAGATTTTAGTAGTGAGATGGTACATACCAAGGACAGAAGTGATTACAATATCACAGCAGCAGGACGACATCCCGCAGACATACGGTACACATTCCGGTCAGCGTTAGTACTGCGTCAGACGCCTCGTGGTCGTATACACGAGGTGATACGTTCCGGCATGGAATCAAAGAGACGCCATATGTTATCCTGGGATAGATTGGCCCACACTTCTTGCAACTGACGCTCTAAATCACGAACACTGGGGCACGAAGAAACTGGCGTCCCATCTCGTCCCACACGTGCTCGATGGGCGAGAGATCAGGCGAACTGTCACGCCACGGAAGCGTCGCAGCGCGACGTAGGCAGTCCTGGGAAACCCGAGCCGTGTGCGGACGGGCGTTATCTTGGTGGAAAATGGCCCCGGGCCGTCCCGCCAGGAAAGGCAGCACATTGGGCCGTAGGATCTGTACGTAGCACTGGGCTGTCAACGTCTCTCGGATCACTGCGAGGGAAGTACGACTGTCATACGCGATGGCTCCGCAGACCATAACGCCTGCATTTTGGGACGTGTGCCGCTGTACATTGAGGTTCGGATTGTAGCGCTCACCTGCGGTCCTCCACACTCAGACGTCGTGGTCGTCCGTTCCCATACAAAAGCGGGATTCGTCGCTGAACAGTACACGTCGCCAATCCGTAGCATTCCACGTTATTGACACCACTACAATCGACGCCGACGATGGTCAAGTGTTAATGGCAGAAACCGTAAGGGCCGTCGAGAGTGTAGGTTCACCTCTGCTAGGCGTCTGGAAATGGTTCTGGCTGACACAGGACTCCCTTGTACATCCGCCACATGCCGCTGAATATTGGACAAGGACGTCGTTGCATCTGTGCGTGCCGCTCTCATGATCCATCGGTCCTCTCTTCTGGTGGTGTGTCTGGGTCGTACAAGCCAGTCCGCCGTGTTTGGATGCCTTCCCGTGTCCATTGCTCCCAACACGATCGCACCGTACTGTCCGACCGGCCCAAATGGCGGCCATTTTGGCGCGCCGGCCACCCTGCCTCTCTCATCCTGACGATACGGCCTCGTTCAAACTCATTCAGTTGCCTGTTACCACATCTACGGCGGGTGCTTGGCATGTCTATGTCTCAGGGTTCTCACCTAACTCTTACCTTGCACTTCGGCACGAATGTGGAGTCCCTTGCCGCCTTATAAGCCCCAGGATTGCAATTGCAGCGCCGGTCTTGTACGCTCGCACATGCGGAATCGCACGGAACTTTAATCATTTGCATGTCTGCCCTCCCCGTAGCTATTCGCCGAGTTTCGCGTTAATTGCATGGTTATTTCTTGGTGCGCAGATTTTTATGACAATGAGTGTACATTTAATGCTTGTAGCATGACTCCCACGTAACATTCTTCTGTTTAAAATTGCTGAAACTGCGCAATTTTACAAAGGGCATCCAGAAAGTAATGCCTCGTTTCTCATAAGATGTTTATTTGTAGCAACAAAAATGTGAAACTTGGTGGCAAAATACTTGGGCATGCTGTTAATAATGCTAGCCTATTCAAAGTATTGTCCATCACTTTCTATACATTTCCGCCATCTTTGAACCCACTGGTAAAATCCATTTTGGAAAAATCTTTGAGGCTGTTGTTTCACCCATGAGTTCCCAGCCAGTTTAACGTCTGTCACGTAGTCGAAACGAGTCGAAACGTTCCCCACGAAGGGTGTTTTCCAAAGGGGCAAACAGGAAAAAGTCTGAGGGAGCCAAATCAGGACTGTGTTGGGGCATCACCGTCCACCCCATTTTGGCAATAGCCTGTGAAGTCTCCATTGAGGTGTGGGGACGTGCATTATCATGGTGTAAAACAAGACTATGAAGTGGAATGTCACGTCTTTTCCTTCTGATAGCTTCCTTTAGTTTATTCAATGTCTGCACATAGTGAGCACTGTTTATTGTTGCAACTAATGGATAGTGACACGACGATGAGCTGTGATGAGGCCTTTCACTCGGTGCCTGTTGGCATCCGTCACTGCAGTTGCGGGTCTTCCACTCCGTTGTTTGCCCGACAATGAACTTTCTCCCTCTTGAAACCATCTTCGGACATTACTGATATCGATTGTGGCAGCTCCATACACCGCCAGGAGTCTTCTGTGGATTTCTGGAGTCTCACATTCCTCTTTTTCCAGGAATTCAATTACGGATCGCTGCTTTTCTCTGTCATTCATGATCTTTATTTCTGATTCTAGAAAAAAAATTTCCCACATTGGTAAAATATCATAGTACACAGTTTCATTAAAATAACTTCAAAATTTCAAAAGTTATTAAGGTGGAGGCATTAGTTTCAGGATGCCCCTTGTAATTAATACATGTATAAATTAATAAAAGTATCATGAAAGAAATACGGGATTACGCCATATAATACAAATTTTGAAGATTTCTTTCATGATTTATCTGCTTCTCCGGGCAAACACGGGATAAGATTCTTAACCTCCAGATTCGCTAAACATGAATGCCGGTTGCTTCGACTAGCGAATCCTGTGATGGTTAAATTCAAATTGATCGGAAACTTGAAACTTGGTCGTTCTGGGTGGTGTAGTGGTTAGCATACTCAGGCGTTTTCTGGGAGACGCGGGTTCAAGTCCCGCTCCAGGACGATGAAAATTTTCAAGTTTTCGGATATTATCTGACTTACCATCCTTGTCACATTTACGCCAAAAATCGGATTGTCATCTTCAAAATTTGTAATAAAAGTAATTAGTAATGAAAATTTTATAAGTACTAAATAATAAAAACAACTAAGCAGATTGAACATCAGAGTTTTTTTTTTTACTTTTTGAGGATATTAATCTGGCGTTGTTTCTTCCTAATCCATTCAGCGCTAAGGCGTTTCTTTATTTAGAACGTCATTACTGCTTAATGCTGCGATATGTCACACTGTAGTATTCAAGGAACACGCATGCTTTTAAGTAGGGATCTTTAACGTGAGTGCTGCTGATCATTAATGCCCCCCCCCCCCCCCCAGAGCTCTTTTAGGGCCTACCAGCCCGACTCCACTTATAAATTGTTAAAATGGAAAACAAAAATGTTGCTCATTTCCTAAAAGTTTTCAATTTTGCATTAATTTCGATTACACTTTGTTTAATAAAGCGTATCTTTCAGTATTATTTCAGCAGTTGTAGGCCTAGCAATTATTTTTATTTACCCGTTCAACTTTTAAAGGTCGCCCGGTGGCGCCGTGGTCTAAGCGATGGCTCCTGATCATTCGCCCGAGATGCGCTGGGATCAAATCCCGGTCAGGCATGGATGTTGTGATTGTCTTACGGCCCTTACGTGGAACCAGTGGCCCTAAATTAGGGACGGCGACTGCTTATAGTCCACTGACTTGCTCACGGTGGTCGTTAAACCTTCAATAAAAAAAAAAAAAAAAAAACTTTTAGAGACAGTACTTTTCAGTAGGTATCTTGGTCCATAGACTTTTAATTCCCAAATCTGCAATGTTGGGATTAATTATACATAAAGAGTCTGTGACTTATGAGTTAAATGGTCAGTTAACCAGCGATAAGCTTGCCGGCGTAGTTCAGTTGGAAGAGCAGCTGACCGGGAGTAAGCTAACGTGAACTCCAATTCCATTACCAACAAATGATTATTTATATTGATCTGACATCGGTGGTCTGGAGTAATTAATTAACCGGGAGGGACGGGCTTAAAAGCTGTGATTAAATGTCAATAATTTGACTAAGGATTTGACCAAAAACCTGTTTAATCAGGGAATTTTTTAATTGGAGAGAATTAAAAAATTCCCTGATGTCGCACGAGTCTTCAATATTAATGTCGCACGAGTCTTCAATATTAATGTCGCACGAGTCTTCAATATTTGTTGCTCAGTTAATAGAACTTTGCAAAAGTAGAACAAAGGAGATATAAGGGCGTGTGAGAGGCCCACCCACACTAAGGATGCCCCCATCCAGCCACAGCCCGCAAGTTTTACCCTAAGATTATAATAAATATGTCCCTCCGCGGGCATTAACGTCGGAAAGGGATTAACCGAACGCCTGAATTATTGCCATTTGTTGTCAAAAGTGGGCAAGTTCGGCAGATCCAACGCGAACAAGCGAAGAGCGCTCTATACAGAGAGATTTGACCAAGACCATAAGGCTCCAATGATGCCTAGCAACAGACTGGAAGAAAAGTGCAAATGATTCTGAAGGTAGTTGATTTCCGAGTCTCGATTAGACGTGGTGCCGAGACGGTGCCTTTTGCTCAGGAAAGCGGGGGGGGGCGAGTCTTCGACCAGGCGGTGTCAGTCTTATCGGAGCACATTTTGATGGGATAAAATAGCCGCGAAAGCCGATAATATGGGTAGCAGCTGTTAGTGTACTTGGAAAAGAGTTACAACAAGAGAATTTTTATGCGAGAAGTAAAAGCTGTGGCTGGCAGCAGTAAGCCCAATCTAGCTAACGTCATTTTTGGCGAGACGGAGAATGGCGTTACCCTGAATTAGAGGTCTGTACGGGCCAGCCCGGCGCGTCCCGCGGGCCGTATCGGACTGTTTTTAGTTTAGAGAACAAAGCAGCGGGCCGGGCCAAATGGACCTATTCTTTTTATCGCGATGGTAAAGAAAGATAAAAAGCCGCGTCCCCCGATTTCTTGGTCTGTTTAACTGTTTTGCAGGCCTTACTTACGTCCATGACATAGCCCAGGGTGTAATCACAGAGGCGAGGAGAGACACTTACAGTATTTTCACCATCTGTTGGTAAGTTGAGATGGTAACAAGCCCCAAAGTGGCTTGTTAACAACAAAAAGATTCGACCCTGAGCGAGTGTGTGTGTTGTGTGGAGTAGGGTACGGTGGATGTCCGCACTGGAGTGGGGTGTGTCTATGTATGTGTGTGTGTGTGTGTGTGTGTGTTTGTATGAGACTGTGGCACGACATCGATTTTTTCTCCTATCCCTAATGTGTATAGGGATTGACTTTTGTAGTGTTACCGCTAACTAGTTCAGAGAAAGGGAGATTCTGAAACCGCTTAGTCTTCCTTTTCTCTCTCTTTAAAGGCCATATTCTTCGATAATTGTCAAAGTTTAGTTAATATTTTTAGGCTTACATTGAAGTAAATATTTTCATAATATCTTATTCCATTATATAACTTACACAATTTAATAAAATACAATAGAAAGACAAAATAATACCAAATAGCACATCACGGGTCGGGTGGGGCCTAAATGAGAGCTGCAATTGACAGGCCCGGCCCGAGTGTCTGATATTTGAAACGGGTCAGGCTGGGATGTTCCTTAAACGAACGGGCTTGGGCCCGGGCCGAGTGTCTGATATTTGAAACGGGTCAGGCTGGCCTGTTCATTAAACGAACGGGCTTGGGTCCGGGCCGAGTGTCTGATATTTGAAACGGGTCAGGCTGGGATGTTCCTTAAACGAACGGACTTGGGCCGGGCTCTCTAAATAAGGTCCGTGCAGACTTTGTATGTGCATGACTTGTACAAGTCTATTCCAAGTCCCATTACATCTGTTCCGAAAGCCCGTGGTTTGCGTACATCTTATTAATAAAAAGTTTACCACAAACAGTAAACTTTTAAACTTTTATTAATAAGCTGTTGGCCCACCACGTGTTTCATTATTTTGGATAAGCCCCTGTACATACTAAACACGGAAGCAGCAAGGCAGAATGAAGCAGACCGAAGGAGAATGCGGCAGAATGAAGCAGAGAGAGAGAGAGAGAGAGAGAGAGAGAGAGAGAGAGAGAGAGAGAGAGAAAGAGAGAGATTCACGGACACACAGGAAGAGAACAGGCAACACATACGAACAGATGTATAAATAAAGCAGCAGGACAGAAGAAAAGCAAAGCTAAATAAAGAGGCAGAAAGAGATACTCCAACCGGGTAAGAGACCGAATGATACAGGGCTCAAAAAATGGTTGTTTTAAATCTCATTATGCACTGAGTGGCCACTTTATTATGACCACCTGACAGTTTTAAGCAAATAAGCTATGGCTGCACGCTGTTGCCGCCAGAGGGCGAGGCTAGTATAAAAAGGGAAAGCTTAGTGCTTGCGACAGTAGTAGAAGTGATTTTTGGGTGACGAGATGGGTAAAAAATGCGATTTGACGGACTTTCAGCGTGGGATGATTGAAGGAGCTCGGAGCCATGGAGCGAGTATCACCGAAACCGCCGCATTCCTGAAATATTCCAGAGCAGCTGTTGTTAAAGTGTTTAAAGACTGGACTGTCAGTCAAAAAACTGGGTCTCTACGTGCAACGTGTGGTCGTCATCGACTATTGACTACTCGGGCGGAACGGAGAGTGTCCAGACTGGTAACAGACAACAGTAAGGCAACAGTGCAGCAAATTACAGACCATCTTAATCAAGGATCCCCTCAAATGATCTCTGCACGCACTGTTCGCCGTACACTGCATCGGATGGGATATGGCAGCCGAAGGCCTGTTAGAATACCTTTGCTGTCTGCAGTTAACACGAGAAAACGTTTCCAGTTCGCACAGGAGCACAAGGATTGGACAGTCGATAATTGGAAACAAATTGTGTGGTCTGATGAACCACGTTTTCAGTTGCACCATGCCGATGGCCGATTGAGAATTTGACGGAAGCAGCACGAAAGCATGGACCCCAAATGCATTGCTACCAACCCTTCAAACTGGTGGAGGCAACGTTATGGTTTGGGAATGTTTTCCTGGCATGCTTTGGGCCCTTTGATTCGTGTTGATAAGCGTCTGACTGGCACATCATATCTAAACATCGTTTGCGAACCAAGTGTATCCTGTCATGTGGATGGTTTATCCCAATGGCGATGGCTACTTTCAACAAGATAATGCGTCCTGCCATAGTGCTCGTATTCTACAGGATTGATTTCAGGAACATGCCGGTGAGTTTACTTTGCTTAGGTGGCTCCCACAATCTCAAGATCTCAACCCCATTGAGAATTTGAGGGATGAAGTTGAACGAGCCATCAGACAGCTGGATCCACAACCCTGCAATCTCACACTCCTGGAAAGTGCTATTCATCAAGCATGGTCTCAGATTCCACAAACCACCTATCAACATCTTGTGGAGTTCCATGCCACGAAGAATCGACGCAGTATGAAAGGCAAAAAAAAAAAATGGTGGCCCAACGAAGTACTGAGGGGGTGGTCATAATAAAATGGCCACTCAGTGTAGATGCAGTAATAGCTTATCTACAGTGGGACGGACAAACGTTCAAACTGACTGATATTATAAAACACGAAGTATATTTTAATCTCTCCCAAAATGCGTTCTTCCACAATCTGAAGTAGAGGGAGCGACAGAAAGAGAGAGAGAGAGAGAGAGAGAGAGAGAGAGAGAGAGAGAGAGAGCGGGTGAGAGAGCGAGAGAGCGGGTGAGAGAGAGAGGGGGAGAGAGAGAGAGAGAGAGAGGGAGGGATGAGAGAGAGAGAGAGATGCACGGGCACACACAGAATAAGAGGAGAGGCAAGACAGACAAATGTATACATACATAACGCAGCAGGACAAAAGAAAGGCAGAGCTAGATAAAGAGGCAGGAAGAGACACTCAAACTGGGTGAGAGAGAAAGAGTGATTTTTCTAAATCTGACTTATAAATGAGGTGATAGCGTGTCATCAGAGTTACGGACAAACGTACAGACAAACTAATACTATAAGCACGTACGTACTTTCTTTATTTCAATTCCTCTCAAAATGCGTTCTTCCAAACTTTGATTTTTGAAAGCCGTATTTGTTCTTCGTGGAAACTTTCCGTGTGTGTGTTTTGTTTTATTGATAAGCATTAGTTTATTGATACTTAAATTCTGTACGTAAGGCGAACACTGCGTTTTCCTTTAATTCAGACGTAATTTATTAAAATCGTTAAAGATAAACATAATGCAACGGTACGAATTTGCAACCTCTCGCTTGCAGGATCGTGTTATAATGCATCTGATCTTCCTGAAAGCTGTCAGCTACTTTGAATACGTAATTTATCCTCGAACTGGTAATTTTAAATTTAATAGAGCTCCCAAATGGCCGCCCATTAGCACCAGCGTCTGCACCGCTAAGTGAATAGCGCTTTAGCTGTAATAACCGTAATTAGCATGTTCCGTATTTCTGCCATCATGTGTCTCGTACCGAATAAACATTTAGCATCAACTATATCTGGTTTCGAATTGAGAAATGGTGGAATTACATAACGTTGCATAGAAATGATATTTAGGGATATTGGTTTCTCTCACTGAGTGGCGCTTTAGGAGGTGCCCATTCTAGTTTATTGATCACATCAGCACTCATCTCTAGGGGTGTTAAAAAGGGAAGAAGGGTGGTGTTAAAAATCATACTGAAATTTTAGTTGTAGAAGAAAAGAACCGTGTTCTCCAGGGGCAAGGAGTACGTCTTATGAATTATTTTCTGCACGAAAAGAACTTTTCAGAAAAAGATAAAGTCAGCGACTGAAAATAAATACATCTAGGCTCCCTATACTGTAAAAAATTAGGGGTGTGAATTCACGGGAACTTTCTAAAAATAACCCGCAGCAAAGTTGCCGGTAGGTGTTCGTGGTTTTCAGAAATTTCCGTTTTTAAAGTCCCCGTTTATTTTAACTTCCGTATTTTCACAGATTTTTCGTAGTCAGAAATTCCGCGTATTTCAGAAACATCCATTTCAGGTTTTTTTTTCGTATTTAAACTGACATTCTGCGAAATCGACGACCCGGCATTTTTTCTGCTCTTACCCCACATAATCTTTCCGCCACAGTCAGGATCGTACCCCTGCCGTTTGGGTCAACAGATAACGCACGCCTTTAACCACTGAGCTATTTGGAAATCCGAGTCACGTATATATCATAAAACAAATTGCGCGACGGTGAAATTCTTTTTCT
This sequence comes from Macrothele yani, assembly GCA_039090855.1. Lineage (NCBI taxonomy): Eukaryota > Metazoa > Arthropoda > Arachnida > Araneae > Macrothelidae > Macrothele > Macrothele yani. Next base: position 127,679,850 of record CM076989.1, on the reverse strand, counting down.
TGTCATTAATGTGCTTGGTTTAGTTATTTTATTTTCTGTTGGAGCTTATTATTTTTCTGAATAGGTTCCTAATAAAAAAAATAAATTCTGGAGGACTTTTCACAAATAAAGCGTTTTTCGTGAAAAACTTTCAAATACGTGGAGACAATGTAAATAAGACAAAGTAATCGCTCTTTCCACGTAAGCGAAAAATTGTATATATTAACACACAGCAAGCGAGAAATTGTATTTCGACACCGCTGGGATCAAACCCCAGATCTCTCGATAATTAGCCGAGTGTGTTCGCCCTACGCTACGGTGCCAATGATCCACGGCACTATGTGTGTTTATCTGTCAGCATCTGACATCGCAAATCCGTAGAGATAGGCTCAGCAACTCAGACGTCTCCATCTGGTGATGCTTAACGGCAGAAGCTACTAAATTATAGCTAATAAATCCAAAGGGCTAGAGTGGTACTGAAAATCTTCTAAATATGTGGATACAATGTGAATAGTCAAAGTCATCGCTCTTTCTACGTTTTTCTTTGATTAACACACGGCAACCGAAAAATTGTTATCCGGACATCGCTGGGATCGTACCCGAGATCTCTCGAATAACTAGCCGAGTGCGTTCTCCTTATGCTACGGTGGTCAACAATCCACGGCGCTGTGTGTGTTTATCTGTCAGCATCTGACATCGCAAATCCGTAGAGATAGGCTCAGCAACTCAGACGTCTCCATCTGGTGATGCTTAACGGCAGAAGCTACTAAATTATAGCTAATAAATCCAAAGGGCTAGAGTGGTACTGAAAATCTTCTAAATATGTGGATACAATGTGAATAGTCAAAGTCATCGCTCTTTCCACGTTTTTCTTTGATTAACACACAGCAACCGAAAAATTGTTATCCGGACACCGCTGGGATCGTACCCGAGATCTCTCGAATAACCAGCCGAGTGCGTTCTCCTTATGCTACGGTGGCCAACAATCCACGACGCTGTGTGTGTTTATCTGTCAGCATCTGACATCACAAATCCGTAGGGATGGGCTCAGCAACTGAGACGTCCCCATCTGGTGGGGCTTAACGGCACAATACGTTATGCCCCGCGCATTTTTGTTTTTTCCAAAAATCACAATGAAAGCATTTTTCATCGTGAGTTTTCGAAGCAACAAAATGCTGTCCAACTTGATTTTTTTTAACTGATGAAAGACTTTTACTGATCTTTAAAAAAGGTGAAATGTACTTTTTATAGGATTACTTCACACACACACGCACACGCACACACGCACACGCACACACACACACACACGCCGCCCCGGTGGCGCAGTGGTCTAAGCGATGGCCTTTGATCATTCGTCCGAACGGGGTCCGGGTTCGAATCCCGGTGAGGCATGGATGTTGTGTTTGTCTTACAGCACTGGCTCTCTCCCTTCCCTGGAACCAGTGACCCTAAATTAGGGACGGGCGGCTGCTTATAGCCCATTGAGTTGCTCACGGTGGTCGTTAAACCTCCAATAAAACACACACACACAACTCCTAAATATACAATTTACTCTTGATAGCTATAATAGTTTTTGTCTTAAGTTGTCCAAAGACTGATACATAGACATCGTATAACCATCTGTACAATGAGTTAAGTACCCGGTTTCTTACAGTAACACAATTTATAATAAATAGCTGGTGCACAAAATAGAGGAGAGGAGAAGAAATATCCTGTGCCACAATAAACAAAATCCACGCAATATATTATCCACAATATCCGATCTCGTTACGGAACTTCAAAATTCGATAGACGATTGAAATTTAAAAGTTAACCAAACCTCAAGTATTCTGGCCAATCGCTGCTATTACCGGTAATTTCTCGTCATACGGACACGGAAAAAGTAAGAACGGAGTTTTTCGTTAATATGCGAAAGAAATTGCGGAAAGGTTTCTAAAAATTCAGAATTTTCCCGTGGTAGGAAAAATCCATGAAATTCAGGTTTCCTTCCGTCATTTCAGGGAAAAGGTTGTATGAGAAATATGCTTCGTTAATACACGAAAGAAATGACGGAAAGTGGCTCGTGAATTTCAGAATTTTTTTTACGGTGTAGCAGAAAAAAATGCACATTATTTAAAAAAATATTTAATAGAGCCCGCTTATAACAAGCTCGTATTTAGCGCAAGGCCGGGTTAAGGGGTGGGCTAATAGGGGACCACCATTAACAAGGGCCCAGAAGGCATGCCACTACACCGCAAATAATAGACAACTTATATGAAGTAAAATAGTTTTAGTTTTGTCTCGTATGATTTCCACTCGGTCGCAAGCAGAGGTTAGGAGATGAACAGATTTCAAAGCATTGACCCAAGAGCTGAATAGAGAAGGTAAAAGATATGGACTAAATAAAGATGGACATAGAAAAGACAAAAACAGTGGTATTTCGCGCAAAAGAGATCAGACGAAGAGATTACTCTGGAAGGCAAGGAACTTGAAAATGTGGAAACACTCACTTATCTCGGAAGCTGTATAACATATGACTTAAACAGCAAAAAAGATGTTACAATTAGTATTGCAGAGGTTGTAAACACCATGTAAGCATGGGTAAAATTTGGAAGAGCACTGTTAAAAGCGATGCATAAAATTTGGAAGAGCACTGTTAAAAGCGATAGATAAAATTTGGAAGAGCACTGTTAAAAGCGATAGATAAAATTTGGAAGAGCACTGTTAAAAGCGATAGATAAAATTTGGAAGAGCACTGTTAAAAGAGATAGATAAAATTTGGAAGAGCACTGTTAAAAGAGATAGATAAAATTTGGAAGAGCACTGTTAAAAGCGATGGATAAAATTTGGATGTAGACTAGACGGCGCAACATGGCCACGGATGGTTGAGAGCGACGAATTCTGTTCTGTTCGTGCGGTTCTCACAATCGCCGTGTTCTGTCGTTGCCCTCGGACGTCCACTGCCCGCGTGCCACTGGGTTGTGCCCTCCTCGACCCATTTGCACCAACATCTCCGACTGCCTCGTCGCTCCGACCCAAATGAGTGGCGATGCGGTGACTTTACTGACCGGCTTCTCTCAGCCCAATTATACGTCCTCTCTCTCTCAAATTCGCTCAACTGCTCGTATTGTGCACGATCCGACGTCGAGGCATCTTCATACTCCGTGGAGGTTAATGCCACCACAATCCGCTGTAACAATTGTCCCTGCGTGCGAGCTTTGCTCTTGATATACCCTCCTCGATGTGCGGTTCCCATGCGCTGTGGCGTTCTACTATTTTGTCATTGGTCCTTATGTTTGAATCATTTGCATATTCGGTCCTGCATGCGGAGTTTCGTCAGGATCGAACGACTTTCTCGGGGTGCTTCGTTTTTTTTTTTTTCAGTGTATAAAGAAGTACTAGAAAGAAACAAATTAGAGTGTTGTCCCACAAGAAATAAAAAAATGTGTAAATTAAGTTTTATTTGATGGGGGGAGGGGGATCTTTCATTTTTAACAATGTGTCTCAGCACTCTTTGATTAACTTCAGTGATGCCTGTTCCTGAAGTCCCAACGTACTAGGCGGCTATGCCTTTATTTATACATGACTTGAATGAATACCAATTGTAGCGCAGAGAAGAAAGACTGTTTTGAGTTCAGACATAACGTTCAGTATGAAAAACGTAACCAGAAGCGACGAAAGTTTGCGTAAGTGGAAGGTCAACAAAAAGAAAAAAGGAAGTTAAGTATGCGTCACACATCTTTCTTGTTAACTGCTTAAATCCGTTTATCACTTAGATTTATTTAACAGCTACGGTACGTGTAATTCTCCGCCAATCAAAGGTACTGGGGGGTGGAACTTTGCGGTGCGAGCCCTCATCTGGTATACGTTACGTCAATCACCGCTGACAGCTACATTGATTTTAACATCGATGTAACAGCTACATCAATTTTAACTTCCGTGCCAACTTTAGTGTTTACGTTTATTACAAAACAAAGTCTGTGGGTTACTTAACTTTGTATTTGCCAATTTGTTCGGGCAACCTGCCTCCGTTTTGCTAACCAATTGGTTGGGCGTCGTGAGCGCGCGCGTGTGTGTGTGTATTGCGCATTTCTATTTTTACGCCGTTGTTTTTCCACTCCTCCGTCATCACGACTACGTGATGTTGCTTCTGTGAAAGTTTGTTTCTGTTTTATTTTTAGTCGCGAGCAAACGGCTTCGAGTGTGTTGCCGTCATCTGCCCGCCACGCGTGTTGATCATTGTATGGTGAGAACGGAGTAGTCTTCGAGGGGGTGTGAGCACTGTTGTTCGCTTTTAAAAAGGTGTCAACTGATTTTACGTCAATGGAAACTTGATATCTGCGCCTGCAGTACTTGGAAGTTCGAAACGTTTCTGCCTGCTAACGCTGCTCGGAAAGCCGCAATGACCTTCCCTGTTTTCAACGGTAAAATGAGTGTTAAGAGCACATTCAAGAGCAGCGATGAAAGCAGATGCTAGCCAAATGCGCAAAATGTGTTGTTTCGAGAAAGAGAGAGGTGAAAAAAAAAAAGCGCCTAATAACAAGCTTTTATTTGGTGGATTTGCCAAGGTCCTCCGTTCTCAAAACTGATGTCTGCTGGCATGTATGTTGTATTGAAAGAAAGGTGCGCCAAGTTGGTTTTGAGTGGCAACCATACGCCTACCGGAAGTGACAATAACAAAGAGTTTGCCAAGGAATTTCAATTTTGACGGGGGAAGAATTTACTGAAACATTCGGGGTGGGGTGTTGGAAAAAGTTGGGGTGGGGTGTTAGATGAAAGCAAATTTTTCTATAGCTAAAACATTTTATAGTGAAATACTTGGGCTTTAAACCTAAAATTGAAAATGGGGAAAACTTCAAAAAAATGGAGAACGTTCAAGTGTTCTTAGTTAAGAATGGTTAAGTCCGGAAATTTTTCTCCGCACACGGTCATTTTGTTTTTATGTGTGCGTGTGTGTGTATGTCTTTTTATCTCACGTCATGCCCTTAAACCAGGCTAAAGCAATGAAATATTAGCATGGGTGTCTGAAATCGTAGATATTCGTATTTTCATAAATTTTAAATACTGAAATGATGCAGAACTATAAATGCAAAATTTGTAACAAACAAAAATGAAGAGACATGCGTTAATATATTTTGTTGTTGCAATGACTGACACTAAACATGTTTTAAACAAGGAAAACTAAAAAAGGAACATTAGACTGCTATATGCAAATTGTACAAAGACTTCAAATTAAAAAATATATATATATTGCATTATGGTAGAAAACTCTGAAAATAAAGCTGAGCAATTGATGTAAATGAGCAATTGATGCTGCCTGCTTTTGACAACAGTGATATATATAAGAATAAAAAGGATTATCATGCTCAAAAATTGAAAAGCAAACTGTAAAACACCCATGTTTCCAAGTTTTCCTGAACAAATAGTCGTTACCGCAATTGCGGATGTGGTTTGATGTTAAATTCGGTCACGCTAAATGTCATTTTTACATACGCATATCTGCGTGTGTGTGTGCGTGTGTTGTGCACCTTCAAATGGAGGGTGTTGAAATTTTTTATGGGGACGTGTTGATTGTTGAGGGTGGTGAGGAAATTTGAGGATGTGTTAGGCGGTATCTATAAATCCCTAACAATAACTATATGACGTCGAGTTGCCGAAAATTTAAGCATCTCTTACCTGAATTTACGAATTTGCCGAATTCCCGAGTATGGTCAACGTTCTTTGGAAGTTGAGAGTCGAAAAAAAAGAAACATTTTATAATGATCATTAAACGTTCTTTCATTCCCCCTCGTTAAGTTTTGCACTCTGCTCAACTTAACCTGTAAGTGACGTCTTGCGTATTTGGTACCTACAGACCGTCACGCGGTCCGGAGAACTGCTGTATGCACTCACTGTACCATAGATGAAGACCTACTTCGTTAATAATAACTATCGTTTTTTGGAAAACCAAAAAACGATAGTTATTGTTCTAGAACGAACAATATTAACTATCGTTTTTTTTGGTTTTTGTTACACCCTGACAAACAAATGTGATGGAAATTTTGTTATTTTGAAATTTTGTTGCTGAAATTCACGAATATTTTGTTGCAGCGTAGAAGTTTTAATCTTGAATTATGCATAATGTTTTCATTTTTTAATAATAAAATACGTAAGCTTTTAAGATTGTGCATATATGTCTTGTGTGACGTACTTCAGATGTGAAGCACATGTCAAGACGGCAAGTAGAAGTCATAAGCACTTGTCGGCGTGGCTTATTTTTGAAGGCATTCAGCTCCGGAGCGGGTTCGATCTCCGTCACCTACAACTTCCTGTTTTTATATTGACCGCCGGAAGGTAAAACTGGATGTACTGGCCGTTAGGTTCTTCGAAAAATGTGTGATGTTCTTTCCACATATCGTTTGGAATAAATAAGAATTCCTTCTTCGCTTCGAAAAATGTGTGATGCTTCTTCCACACTTCGCCTGGAATTAATAAACAATTCCTTCTTCTTCAGCGAGCTGCTTCAAGCATGGTTTCCCGGCTGACACGGAAACTAACGGTTCCGTCCCAACCCTTTTTCAAGGGGGTCATATATGCGACGTACTATAGAGGTCAAAACGGAAAAGTTGCAGTGATAAATTCCGTCGGTGTAGCTTAACTGGGAAAGCGTTCATCTCCGTAGTAGAATAATGCGGGTTCGAGCTCCGTCACCGAACCAATTTCTGTTTTCACACTTGGTGAGATATTCTTCATTTAAAACAAGTATTAAATCTCTCCAGTTAGAAATTCTTAGAAAACTGCAGAAGTTCGTGTGACGTCAGGCTCAGCTTTCGCAATCTGAGTCTGCACACACGAGGCATATTTTTGCAACGCTGAAGAGATGCTTCAGCGTTGCAAAAAAATATGGTATGTTGGAGGGAGAACACAATTAAGTAATTTTACGCTTCTCTGACAATAGAAGTAGAAATAGTGTTTTTCTGTTGCCAACATTTCATTCTTTTCGTCCTTCCTATTCTGCTCCTCAAAAATCAGAATGATGATGGCACGGCAAATAAGTCTTAAGTTCACAGAGTAATGTAACCATTAATCTGAAAAGTGAGGTGTTTCCTCCAAAACCAAGATCACTAAAATTTGGAGAAAGGCAAGTTTTTTTGGGTTTTTTTTTTTCACGCATTAGTGACGTCGTATGCTTTAATGAACCGCACAACCCCACATACGGGACAATTTTGAACGCAACATTTTGCGGTGCTGAAGAAGCGTCGTGCGGTCCGTGGGACAGATGTATCAATAAAAATTATACCACTAATAGTGTTCCCAACAAAGTATGCATGGGAACTCCTTAATTAATAAGATACATCAAACAGAAGCCATCGCTCTTTTCACGTTTATAAGTGAGTCACGGAAAAATTCTCATCGGCCGCCACCGGGAATCGAACGCAGGGTTCGATTCCCGATGTGAATTTTTCCGTGACTCACTTATAAACGTGGAAAGAGCGATGACTTCTATTTGATGTTCTTAATCCACTTCAACTGTGTATATATTAATGAGATACTAGTACTCTTGAAGTTACTTGAATGTACAAGTTATTAAGTATATTACTCATATGAATAAAACATACATCACTGATGCGGTCCATGGGACTGCACAACGTTCCTTTAATCCTTTAACGACCATATAACGCCCGTGCCTACAAACGACCATAGCATCCCAAAACACCTGTCTGGGATGAGTCAGATTTCCTACCCTTGCCTGTTCTTCAAATTTTCTCAACCTATGAGGGATCAGCAGGAATCATCCTCAGTCACTATTGTTGTTATTGAACAAAGAAGTGAACCAACAGACAGTTTCAGGCGTTATGGTACTTGGAGTGATAAAAGATTTTTGGGTCATGGTCGTTAAAGGGTTAAGAAAAGTTGTTGTTCAGGTACGGGAAGCTTTTTTTTCAAGTGAGTGGCTAAATGCTACTTAACACAGACCTTATCAGGCCACACATTATGATCTACGATTTATGAAAATTCAAGTAATGAAAAGACGATCATAAATGAATGGCTTTTAATTTGACGAAATGCATATTTCATTTTTAATACTTGGTATTACTACTACTACTAATAATAATTGCATTAAAAGCTGTGACGTAGTACGACTTTCGTGCCTAACGGGAAAATTTTTAAATTTTTCGTGTTTGCTAACAGAATCAGTTACTTTAACTAAGGTAAGATGACATACAAAATTATATGACTTTTTTTGTGAAAGATTGTTGTGAGCTAACAGCCTAATATTTCATTTCAGTATCGTCGCCTAGGGACGTATCTAGTCAGAAGGCAAGAGGGCCTTGCCACCCCACCCCGAAAGTGTTTCATCTTTTTTTGTTAAAATGTGACTTACATTAGAAAATATGCTTTAATTTAATAAAAATTAATCAACTTATTACAGAAAATTATGCTTTAACTTTTCTCCTATTTTTCATTAACTTTTATTTTGTCCTGAGGGATTTCAAGAACTTCCATTCTCGCCCCCCCCCTCCACCTTAAAAAAATCTATATACACCTCTGTCGTCATCTGTAACTTCAGTTGGATTTCTAGGGACAGAGATACATCAATCACGTCTTTACTTCCATCACGTGAAAAAGTTTTGCATTTGAAATAGTAAAACTATTCCAGTAATTCAAACTAATTGGCTTAAATACGATTTTACGCCAATAAATTCGGATTATTAGTATAGTTTCACTGTTTGTTGTTTTAAGTACAATTGGTGTACAGTTCATCGCCATTAATTACCTTTTCATTTATTAGCTATGGGTATTATAACTACTAACGCGTTTTACTTAAGGCAAAAAATGAAGGTTCTATACATTAATACATAAATCTTCTGAATTTATTTTAAATGCCGGCCATCATTTGTTTGTTCTTTATGCAACTGAAATCTTTTATGATCACTAATAAAATGTTCAATCGTGTTTACGTTGACTTTCTATGTAGATTTTCGCCGTCTTTACACGATCTTATTTGATTCAAATAACACATTTTGACTGTTTAAATGATTTTATGTGATGAAGGTAAATTATTAATTCATACAGTAAACATTTGAACTTTCGGGCCGCAACGGACCCATTTTCAGATGTTAGTAGGAGAATGGAACTGAGTATGATTTGAATACAATAATGATATGTGATATTTTTTGATATTGCCACATGCACGTGAATGATCATTTCCAACTACCCCTGGACTTTATTTATCCTACGTGGATGATGTACTCGTTTTTTGGCCTTCCACTAAGGAAGAGTTGAACCAGTTCATAGACTGCTTTTCATCTCAATATACATCCATTAAGTTTTCCATAGAATTTGAAAAAGAATTATACCTTACCATTTCTGGATTTTTATTTAAAACGAGACCCTCATAGGCAAACTGTTCAATATTCAGTGTATCAAAAACCCACATCCTCTACCGTCATGATTCCATCTCAATCAGCTCATCCATATAACCAAAAACTCACATCCATTCAATTCCAAGTACTACGAGCATTTAGCCACTCATCGACAGTACCATTGCGAAATAAAAAAATAGCCCAAATTAAAATATCTGCATCTCATCATGGCTACTCAGATGACATACATCGTTAATTCTATCGTAAAGAAAATCTGTCGCACATTAGATACCACTTTAATAAAAGATCGTAGGCCAATTAAATATGTGGGATCTCTACCATACAATTCCAACATCATCAGTATACTCAAAAACGTTTGCCATCGTCACAATACTGGTTTCGGCATACGAACGCACAATGTACTATCAGGAGTAAAAAAAATGATAGAGACGTTCCTTTAGACAACCGATATGGAGTACATATCATTCCACTGAAGACTCTAGACGCCACCCCGGTGGCGCAGTGGTCTAAGGCGTTGGCCTCTGATCATTCGTCCGTAAGGGGTCCGGGTTCGAATCCCGGTGAGGCATGGATGTTGTGTTTGTCTTACGGCACTGGCTCTCTCCCTTCCCTGGAACCAGTGGCCCTAAATTAGGGACGGGCGACTGCTTATAGCCCATTGAGTTGCTCACGGTGGTCGTTAAAATTCCAATCAAAAAAAAAAAAAAAAGAAGACTCTAGACATTCAAGATGTAGATCGTATCTATGTTAGATCTACATTTCGCTCATTAAAAACTCGTTTAAAAGAGTATCAATATAACATAAGGACAAACTCATCGAAGACTTCCATGTCACGGCTATCACACAATGGATCTCATTACCCATGTTGGAGCGAAGCTAACATCCTCGCCACGCTTTACTCAAAAACATCAATCCTCCTAATGAAAAGTCTGTTTATTCACAAATATGGTGAAGTATGTTTCAATGATGATACTCCTGTAAAAAAATTTTTAAGCAATTCATTAACACAATCTGATTGCTGAAAATAATGTAATGAATCTCCCATACACATTTGTATACATGAGAAATCCTTAATTTCTGTATTTTGCTACTGTGGATTATCTAATGAATTCCCCATGTATTTATGAGGAACATTTCTTCCTTGACTTCTTTATTTTCACGTTTATTTCATTAGAGGGGGGGGGGAGGGGGGATATGTTACCAGTAAACTTTAATCAATTCAGTAACAGAATCTCATTGCTGAAAATAATGTAGTAAATTTCCCGTGTGTATATGACGAATGCTTCTTCCTTAATTTCTATATTTTGACGTTTGTCTCATTTAAAAGGTCATAAGCTACATGCTGACCAGTAAACTTTAAGCAATTCATTTACATAATTTGACTACTGTGAATAATCTAATGAATTTCGCATGTATTTATGACGAATATTTCTTCCGTAATTTCTATATTTTCACGTTTATTTAGAAGGACATATTTTACATGCTGAACAGTAAACTTTAAGGAATTTAATAACACAATCTGATTGCTAAGAATAATGTAATGAATTTCCTATGTATGTATGAGGAATGCTTCTTCCTTAATTTCTTTATTTTCACGTTTATTTCATTAAAGGGTCATATGTTACATGGTTACCAATAGACTTTGAGCAATTGAGTAACAGAATCTGATTGCTGAGAAAATTTACTGAACTTCCTATGTATTTATGAGGAATATTTCTTCCTTAATTTCTATGTTTTCACTTTTATTGCATTTAGTGGGACGTTGTCTCTCCCTGTGCTCAACCACTTTTACCACTATCAGTTATTAAAAACTAATATAAATTTTCCAAAAACTGATTCTTAATCAGCAATGTGATACTTACCTTGTTGACATAATTTGCTCTTTTAAAAAATATACAGGAAGGATTTTGTAAGCATAATTTATGCAATAGGCGAAGAAAACGATGATTTATAAGTGCACGCACAGCGAAAATTATGATAACTTCTTCTTGTTATTGGATATATGTGGTACTTTCCGATAAAATTGCAATACAAAGTGTATTCTGGTGCTAGAGAAATTGACACTTGAAAAGGTTCTTGACGCGCGCCATTTTCTGAAAGCTTATAACAACCGTCATTTGAGAAGGAAAGTTGAAACTTACCGAATGCATCTTTGTACTTGACGTGAGTGGCACATGCAGAGGTTCTCACTCGTGATAAAACAGTTTCGTTTGCGAATAATGTTGCATGAACATTATTTAATGACGCAAGGTGGTAATTGTAAAAATAAATGCAGTTTCTGCATTTATGTCAGACTCTCACACCCCACGAAAGACAACACTACCAGACTCGAACGACTGCTTTCTGCACGTGCATGTCCGATTGCACGATAGTACCCGACAGCAAAGATGACGTGATGTGACGTGATGTCCCGTAATTTCAGGAATTCACGTTGACTCGTCACAAAATCAGAAATTCGTAGAAGTTGTAGCTGCTCGATTGTGACATAAATGGCAAGGCTTTTGCTGTTGGAAGATAAACAAGTATCTTTTACGAACAAAACCTTGGATTTCAGATTCTATTACTATCTCTTTTCTGCTGCGATTTATGTATCGTTCAAACAATCAAAATAGAGAGAAAATCGGAGCATTTGAAGTGTGACGCCCCAGGAGAATTGTTGAATTCTTTTCTAATGCTGAACGTAGATGCATAATTATTGAGTACAAATGAAATTCTGTGCATGTAATAAGAAAAGTCTCATTATTAAATGGGGGCCATGGCGCAGAGTTTCCTTATCTGTGAACGAGGTTATATAACCTCGTTCTTTAAATGTTTCACTTTTGTGGCCGTTGTGTATGCAATTATTCTATGTAAATTTAGGGCTTTAACCTTTCACCGTGCTTCAATGAGTCTTCAACCTTCACTTTACTTCAATAAGCTTTCAACCTTTTACTTTTCTTCAGTGAGCCTTCGACCTTTCTCTTTACGTCGGTGAGTCTTCAACCTTTCATTTTACTTCAGTGATTCTTCAAGTTTTACTTTATTTCAGTGAGTCGTCAATCTTTAACTTTACTTCAGTGAGTCTTCAGTCTCTCATTTTACTTCAGTGAGTCTTCAGCCTTTCACTGTTAATGAGTACTCAACATTTCACTTAACTTCAATGAGTCTTTAATCTTTCACTTTACTTCAGTGAGTCCTCAATTTTACCTTTACTACAACGAGTCTTCAACCTTCCACTTTACCTAATTGAGTCCTCAGCATTTCATTTTACTTCATGAGTCTTCAACCTTTCACTCTACTTCAGCGAGTTCTCAACCTTTCACTTTACTTCAATGAATCTTGAACTTTCACTTTACTTCAACAATTCCTCAACCTTTCACTTTACTTCAGTGAGTCTTCAACTTTTCACTTTACTACAACGAGTCCTCAATCTTTCACTTTGCTTCAATGAGTCTTCAACCTTTCACTTTATTTCCCTTAATTTAGCGGTTTCTGCACTCGTTATTCTTTTCCAGTACATGTCCAGAACAGCACATTGTTGCAAAAAGCACTTTTGAAATTATCTCCAGGCGGTCACACAGTACGTCGGAAAGGAAGGCTTCGGAACGGAAACGAACTTTTCGCGTCGGAACGGAAGCTAACTTCCTCCACACACACTAAGTCGGAAAAACACAAACAGAATCGGAATACTTTATTTGGGAAACGTCGACTGTGCTTTAAGCAGTATTGCTCATACTGTAATTACGAGTGTTATATTATCTTTTTAACTTAACTAATATGATTATTAGTTGTTTGTTTAGCAAACAACCTTATCTTAGAAACAACATACTTGCACAATTTCGTATGAGGAGACGAAGAGAACTTGTGCGAGCCCGGAGAACTATTCTAGCCAAGATCTACTTTGCGATGCCTGCCTAGGCTAAGCGGTAATACGGCACTTGAAGATTTCAACATAAAATGAAATTTCAAAGCGTTCTTCAGTTCAACAGCCGGCAATGTAGTCTGGAAAGATTTTTAGGGGGCTTCACGACCACCGCGAGCATCTCGGAGAGCTATAAATGCCGGCGCCCATCCCGAATTTCATTCCAATGATTCCAGGCAAGGGAGAGATCTAGTGCCGTAAGACAAACCCTACCATCCATGCCTCAACCGGCATTAGAGCCCGGGATCATCTGGGACTAGTAATTTGAAGACAGCGCTTCGTACCGTTCGGCCACCGGGGCCCGGCAGTCTGGCAAAATGAGATGTTGAACAGAGGAAGGGGAGAAACAGAATTAAATGAAATTATGTAGATATATACGTGTGTTTTCTTCGTTGACAGAAGAAAACCGTGTACTTATTAATACAGACAAGTGACGTATGTTAGAAACATCAAACAGAAGTCATCGCTCTTTCCACGTTTTTAGTGAGTCACGGAAAAATTATCATCAGCCGCCACCGGGAATCGAACCCAGGGTCTTCCAGTTACGCGCCAGACATGCTACCACTGTACCACAGCGGCCTCGAATTCCTCCAGACTCACATACGATTAACTGCCAAGCCACTTGGCAGGTTCCTTCTTGGAGCCCCGCACAATGCTGGGGATTCACCAAAGATGGTAAGCAGCAACTGAACAAATAACTAGGAGGTGAATGAATATATAATACAGACAAGTGACGTGGATTAGGAACATCAAACAGAAGTCCTCACTCTGTTAAAGAAGTCAAATTTTTTTCCCGTGACTCACTAAAAACGTGAATTTGTTTTCCGTGACTCACATTGTATTAATTATTCATTCGCCCCCTAGTTATTTGTTACGGAAATTTTTTTCCGTGACTCACTAAAAACGTGGAAAGAGCGATGACTTCTGTTTGATGTTCCTTATCCATGTCACTTGTCTGTATTAATTATTCATTCGCCCCCTAGTTATTTGTTACGGAATTTTTTTCCGTGACTCACTAAAAACGTGGAAAGAGCGATGACTTCTGTTTGATGTTCCTAATCCACGTCACTTGTCTGTATTAATTATTCATTCGCCTCCTAGTTATTTGTTCAGTTGCTGCTTACCATTTTTGGTGAATCCCCAGCATTATGCGGGGCTCCAAGAAGTAACCTGCCAAGTGGTTTGGCAGTTAGTCGTATGTGAGTCCGGAGGAATTCGAGGCCGCTGTGGTACAGTGGTAGCATGTCCGGCGCGTAACTGGAAGACCCTGGGTTCGATTCCCGGTGGCGGCCGATGAGAATTTTTCCGTGGTTCACTAAAAACGAGGAAAGAGCGATGACTTCTGTTTGACTGTGTACTTAAAATTACAGCATTATACTTGAATTAATGCAAAATAAGATTGCCCTGATAGTTAAATTCTGCATAAACAAGCAAACAAACAAACAAAAAACAAACAAACATGGAATGTTATAAGATAATCCTATATTATACAGTACAACCCGCCTATAACGATCCGCATTTAGCGAGATCTCGGATTTAACGAGCGAAACACACTTTTGTTTGTTACAGTGAAACCCCCAAATAGCTGTCGCTGCTTGGACGAGGAGAAAGTGACCGTTGTTTCGAGGTTAAACTTAAGTTAACACTGATAGTCCATTGCTTTGGTACAAAAGGAGAATAATTGTACAAAGCTGACCCACAAAGAAAACGGTTTCAGAGCTTCCCCCAAAAGGTAGGATGCTGAATGGAAACTCCATACAACAATTTAAAATGAAATCATGGTATAGAGGATTTTAGGAAAGTGGCATCTCACCCGTTATCTCAAACTTCCCTTTAGAAATATCAAGCTAGGGGATTAAGTTTAGGGTACGCTAAGGGGAAAAAATGCTAGACAGTGAAGTGGAACTGCACAGTTACCAAGCCGCGCGCTGAAAAATAGGAACAGAACCCACAGGGACCAATCAAAGCAACACTGCCGCCAACGGAAAACATTAAACGCAGCAACAACCTTCTCCAGGCTGCGACTCAAACATATTCAGGAGCTGGAGTTTGCTTCACGTAGAACTAAACTTTAACTGCTTTCTTTTCACCTAAGCGCATCAGTTTACTCGCCGTAATCCAACTCATCGAGCTCGAGGCACAGTAACATTTTTTACGCTTTCCAACCGTAGGTTGAAGAAGCGTATATGCTCCAGCTTTGTCCGTCCGTCCGCTCGATAACTCACATGAAAATGGTTCGATTTCGACGAAATTTTAGTATGTGGTAGGGGACCACCTGGGGACGAACCCTATTGAAAATAGGCGAAGCAGGGTTAAAAGTCAGGACATAGGAGCGGGATCCATTCCGTTGCTCTTATGTGTCATAACTTGCTTAAAAATTGTTCGATTTCGATGAAATTGTATGTGGTAGAGAACCAGGTGACGATCCCTATTGAAAATGAGTGAAATTGGGTCAAAGCTCAGTACATAGGAGCTGGATCCATTCCATTGCCTTTATGCGCCTTAGCTTGCGTAAAAATGGTTCGATTTCGATGAAATTGTAGTATGTTGTAGAGAACTACCTGGTGACGATCCCTATTGAAAATGGGTGAAATGGGGTCAAAGCTCAGTACATAGGAGTGGGATATATTCCATTGCCTTAATGCGCCTTAGCTTGCGTAAAAATGGTTCGATTTCGATAAAATTTTAGTATGTGGTAAGGAACCACCTGAGGACGAACCCTATTGAAAATGGGCAAAAATGGGTTCAAAGGTCAGACAGGGCATAAGAGCGGGATATATTCCATTGCCTTTATGCGTCATAACTTGCGTAAAAATGGTTCGATTTCGATGAAATTTTAGTATGTGGTAGGGAGCCACTGGGAACGAACCCTATTGAAAATAGTCGAAATGGGGTCAAAGGTCAGGGCACTGGAGTGGGATCCATTCCATTGCCCTTGTTCATCATAACTTACCTAAAAATGCTTCTATTGCGACAAAACTTTATCATGTTGTTCCGGAGGTATAGTGAACCGGCTCTGTTGAATATCAACGAAATGGGGTCAAAGGTCATTGCACAAAAGCCAGATTTATTCCACAGCCATTATTCTCATAACTTTCGTAAAACTGCTTCTATTGCGACAAACCTTTAGTATGCTATTCCTGTGGTATACTGAACCAGCGTCCGTAAGGGGTCCGGGTTCGAATCCCGGTGAGGCATGGATGTTGTGTTTGTCTTACGGCACTGGCTCTCTCCCTTCCCTGGAACCAGTGACCCTAAATTAGGGACGGGCGACTGCTTATAGCGCATTGAGTTGCTCACGGTGGTCGTTAAACCTCCCATCAAAAAAAAAAAAAAAAAAAAAAATACTGAACCAGTTCTGTTGAATATAATCGAAATGGGGTCTAAGGTCAGGACACAGGAGCGAGATTTATTCCACAGCCATTATCCACATAACTTGAGTAATAATTTCTGGTATATTGGAAAGCGTATCATAATCAATGCTTTGCATGATTTTACTAACTTGTTAATTCTTGATAACATTCTTTTTTCTTATCCTTTTTGCCGAAGTCCCGAAGAACGTGCGTAAAATCCTAAAGGACAAAGTGCCCATTAGATCTCTTTAGGGATTGACTGGGGTGTCCGTTGGCCCCTGTTGAGAGGTTTCATTGTTCGGAGGATATCGTTAAGGTTAATCCTACGGCAGCTGTTCTGTACCAATCAAAACTTGCCATTACTCGGAGATTACCATTGTTCGGAGGTGTCCCTTAATGGAGGTTTCACTGTATAATGTTAATTCAAGGCTAATTTGTTCATTTTTAACGAAAAGAATTTAATGAAGTTCTGGATTTAACGACAGAGAGAAAAAACTAATTGTAATCACTTTTAACAAGCGAAGTTATAAAATTTTTTGAAACTGCGCATTTAACGAGGCGGAAAAAATTCGCTGCGCACTGTGTTCGAATGGAGGAATAGTGATGGTGGAATACAGGACGAAATTGCAACAGCGCAGGGGAATCCTGGTTGTGCTAGTAGAAGAATGTTGATAGAAGAGCAATGGGGGAAGGAGTACGTTAAATGACCCAACAAGCTAGTTGTGCAGGAGACTCTCTCTGCCACCCACTCCAAGGGTATGTAGCTTGTTTGTATTGCGTCAGTAGAGTTGAAAGTAGTCCACCGCATACTCCTATGCAAAAACAGGATGGGTGGGCACATTAAAGTGGATTTCTGGGGGACAATTGTAGAGAAGGATAGGAGAGTAATGGAATGGGGATGTCGCAGGAGGTAACAATTACTGGAATTGTGTCCATTGTTCCTTTCACCCTCCAAGTGAGGGTTGCATTAAGAGGATCGGTGCTGCTTTTGTTTCGTAAGTGTTGTGTAGTTAAACAGCGGTCAGTCTGACTCGGCCGTCAAGTTGAACATACAGTGAAATCTTCTTAATACGATTTTCAACGGATCGACGCAAATTAGCGTCTTAAACGGGAAAGCGTCTTAGCCGGAAATAGAAAACAAATGAAACCTACGCTATGTACCTTTGTATTTGTCGGCTGCATATTCACGAAGCTGTTGGAGAACAAAAATAATGGTATTAAAAACACACCAGAAAAAGAACAATTTACTGTAGTCACAAACTGTATTACCGCACAATATTAATTTAAAAAAATAGCTAAGCCCAAGACAAGCCTGTTTAGCTAGTGGAGAAGAGTTTTCTGTCTAATCAAAGCAAACATCCGGTGACTCATGTAACACGTGACCGACCCATTTTTTTGCATAGTATTTACTGTTCATCCGAATTCAAATGTACATGATGCTACAACATAAGGGCTTATTAAGCGGGATTTGAAACGTATTACATAGGGTATATTTGTACTTATTTGCCTCTCAATTCTAGGGACTGCCTGAAAAATGTGTATTAAACGGGAAATCGTATTAACCGTGAGCGTATTAAGCGGATTTCATTGTACTTGAAACATTTCATTAATTAACGGTACTACTAATGTTGTTAATTAATTAAATCTTTCAAATATATCCAACTGTTATCGGCATTTATAATATAAACGCATTATGCATGTTATCACATATATAAAACGGATTTAGCGAGGGCCCATGTTTAACGAGAGTTTCCGCCGGTTCTGAGCTCCTCGTTATAAAGCTGGCTCAACTGTATGATATAATAAGATGGCAATGTTTGTCAAAACAAATCTTAATTTATTCACTTGTAATGGTTCGGATGACAAAATAAGGGAAAAGTAATAAAAATGATGTTCAAAATCAAAGCAGTAATATTTGTGTAGTTTTTCTTCTTCTTCTGTATCACATTGATCGAAAGACCAGTAGCACCGATAGGTCTTAGCAGTTTTCCAGAACTGGAACTGTTATTCATATCCTGCCATTGGTGAGATAAATTTCAGCAAAATACGATTGTGCGCAAAAGGGTAGAAAACAGTAATCCTATGCGTCGGACTAAATGATTAAACAGGGATTTACGTGAAACGAGAGAGAAAATTGCATTCGAAACTGGAATTCCATTTCTGATGCGTCTTTACATCGCGTTCGATAAAGTCGTAATGGATTTCGAAACGAGTCGCTAACACAGGAAATTATGAAGCAAAAATTCTCATTTTCTTTCACTCCCACGCATTTCGTTTTACACTGTTCACCCGGAAGAGGATAGAGCTCAAGAGTTCGTTTAAAAAGAAAGAAATGGAATGTCGTGCAGAATTTTTCCACCCACGTCTTTCATTTAGAAAAGCACTCTAAAATTATGTTAAATCATATTAAGGGGAGATTTGTCTTCGGGATTAGTTTATTGCGTGAACAACCACTATTAAAGAACGGTGAAAAAAAATAGGGGGGGGGGATGTTGTAAAGATGATAAAAAAAGTTCATCTCTAGAAGTATTGCCAGAAGCGAAAATTCGTATTTCATCATGTTCTTTCATGCTACTCTGTGTACCGAGATGCGCAGTGCACCTTCTTAACCTGGAACTTAAACAAACCAACCCTTGGAAGAGAGCAGCTGAAGTGGAGTGTTCCCCCGGTCATGGTTAATCAGCCATGATGTGCACACAAAAAATGCACGAGTCAAAAATGTATTTGGAGTGTCTCTAATATTCATGAGGTGTTTTTTTTAGTTGAGTTATCATACTCAATAATATTAATTTTTTTTAAATAAGTTCCTCTGTTCATGCTTTCTCTCCTTTATTCCTCCACCTCATCTCTTTCTTCTATGCCTATCCATCCCACTTTTTCCTCCCTCTCTGCCTCTAATGCTGAGCCTCTGGTTCCAGGCTCAGGCATTTTTTTGACTTGGGTTGTCTCATACAAAAAACTAGCAGGCTCTTTCCCTCGCTATTCTTCTTTCTTTCTCTCAGTATCTTTCATAAAAATTTGTCTGTCTTTTACTTTCCTTTACACATTGTTGCCGCGGTAGTCAATTAATTGGAGCGGACGCCAATTTTTTGGAGTGATTAGTAATTTTGTTCAGATGTTTAAACTGGATGCCATTACATTGACGCCAGGTGGTTGAATGAAGATTACATGGACGCCAAGAGATTGATTGATGATTGCATGGACATCAGGTAGTTGAATTAATCCCAGGAGATTGAATGATGATTGTATGGACGCCGAAGATTGAATGGAGATTTCATGGACGCCAAATGGTTGAATGAAGATTGCATTTGCGTCAGGAGATTGAATGAAGACTGAATGGACGCCATGTGGTTGAATGAAAATTGCGTGGACGCCAGGTGATTGAATGAAGATTGCATGGATGCAAGGTGATTGAATGAAGATTGCATGGACGTCAGGAGATTGAGTGATGATTGCATGGACGCCAGATATTATATGAAGATTGCATGGACTTCAAATGGTTGAATGAAGATTGCATGGACGTCAGGATATTGGATGAAGATTGCATGGACGCTACAAGATTTAATGTAGATTGCATGGGCGTCAAGTGGTTGCATGAAGATTGCATGGACGACAGGTGGTTGAATGAAGGTTGCATGGACGACAGTAGGTTAAATGAATATTGCACGGATTCCAGGAGATTCAATGAAGATTGCATGGACGCCAGGAGATTGAATGATGATTGCATGAACTTCAGGTGCTCGCATGGGCGCAACGAGATTGACTGAAGATTTCATGATGGTTCAATGAAGATTGCATGGACGCCAGGAGGTTGACTGAAGATTGCATGGACTCCAGGTGATTGAATGATGATTGCATGAATGCCGGAGATTGAATGAAGATTTCATGGACCCCGGAGATTGAATGAAGATCTCATAGACGTCAGATGGTTGAATGAAGATTTTATCGGCGAAGAAGAATAGTAGACGAAAAGCGAAATTGAATGAGAGGGACCGTCGAATACCTAACAAAGATTGTGTACAAGCAACACAGAACTACTGCAGCAAAAGTAACAACATAACTCAATATCCACCTGGAAGACCCTGTTTCCACAAAAATAGTCCACATAGAACTAACAAGGGTTGTGTCGAAACAACACAGAACTACTGCAGCGAAAGTAACAGCAGAACTCAATGTCCACCTCGAAGACCCTGTTTCCATAAAAATAGTTCACAGGGAACTAACAAGGATTGTGTCGAAACAACACAGAACTACTGCAGCTAAAGTAACAACAGAACTCAATATCCACCTGGAAGACCCCGTTTCCACAAAAACAGTCCACAGAGAACTAACAAGGATTGTGTCGAAACAACACAGAACTACTGCAACAAAACTAACAGCAGAACTCAATATCCACCTGGAAGACCCTGTTTCCACAAAAACAGTACACAGAGAACTAACAAGGATTGTGTCCAAATAACACAGAACTACTTCAGCAAAAGTAACAGCAGAACTCAATATCCACCTGGAAGACCCTGTTTCCGCAAAAACCGTCCGCAGAGAACTTCACAAAGCCAACATCCATGGCAGAGCTGCAATTGCTAAACCTTTAAGCACAGAAACCAACGCTAGAATGCGAAAACGATGGCGTCATAAAACCTGATGACTGGAAACGCGTGATAGGGTCCGATGAGGCCTTATTTACATTATTCCCACCAGCAGGTAAGGTTTATATAGAGAGAATCCTCTAGGAAGCGTACAATTCGGGATGCATGCTTCCAACTGTTAAATGGTGGACCTGTGATGATTTGGGCGGCCATGTCTTGGTATTCGACTGACCCTATCATTACCCTACATGGTCGAGTTACTGTCAGCGGGTACTTGAATATTCTAGGATATCAAGTGTATTCTATGGTCCAAATGTGGTTTCTCAACAACGATGCCATTTTTCAAGATGATAATGCGCCCGCACACACACAGCCAGAACAGTTCGGTCTTGGTTTGAGGAGTAAGACACCGCACCAAGGTGAACTGCAACATCTACCGTGCCTAGCTCAATCACCGGGCTTGAATATCATCGAACCACTATGGGAAGTTTTGGAGAACAGAATGAGAAGCAGATTCCCTCCTCCAACATTTCTGAAGCAATTGGCTGATGTTCGCTCTGCTCGACGAATGGACCACTTTCCACTGGAGACTTCAAAAGCTTTACGAATCTATTCGAAGAAAGCTGGAAGCTGTATTAAAGGCAAATAATGGTCCAATACCGTATTAATAAAGGCATATCGCCTATTTCCCAGGTGTTCACATTATTTTGTCCAATCCATATATATATATATATATATATATATATATATATATATATATATATATATATGTATACTCTGTATACAAAGACTGCAGACAACTCAAAGACATATGGAGAGATGCATGCTTGGTGCAACCAGGAGAGATAAGAAGAGGAACTCGTGGATCAGAAAAATGACAAGAGTGGAAGACATCATGATCAGAGTAAAATCCCTGAAATGGCAATGGACTGGATTCCAAGGGACAGGAAAAGACCCAGAAAAAGACCACGTGTGAGATGGGTGGATGGAATTTGAAAGTATGCGGGAGTAACATGGAGGAGACTGGCACAAGACAAACCGTTGTGGAAGAAACTTGGGGAGACCTTCCTCCAGCAGTGGATTGATAATGGTTGACAATGATGATGACTGTGTATATATAAA
The DNA here is from genome assembly GCA_039090855.1 of Macrothele yani. Lineage (NCBI taxonomy): Eukaryota > Metazoa > Arthropoda > Arachnida > Araneae > Macrothelidae > Macrothele > Macrothele yani. The sequence goes on along the minus strand of CM076989.1, from coordinate 127,657,562 downwards.
GATGGCTTAGGAGCTCGGCCAACAGTTCCACTATTCGAGCGTCTGTGCTGCTGAACGTCAGCTATTATGCCGAAGTCAAGTGAAGTAGGGAGCCCCTGGGTATCGATATCTCCTTAAGCTTGCGTGCTTCGATCCCAGTGTCTCTACTTTTACCAGTCAGGGTGCTCTAACTAGCGTCTGTTTCTTCAAACATAAAAATTATTTTTGGATGTGCCGAGTCAGTTAGCTAAACCTTTGCTTGGGAGTAATACCTACGAGAATAAGAGGCAACTGAACCCTACGTATGTATAACATTTCGGTACATCCTGTATGTATAATAAACATAGGTACACCAAATGAAGGAAAGATTCCTGAGGATTGGAACACCGCTACAATGATCCTGCTACATAAGAAAGGTGACATTGAGGATCTCGGAAACTACAGACCTATCAGCCTCCTATCAGTAGTTTATAAAATCTTCACTAAAGTTCTTTCACACCGCTTGAAGGTAACACTGGACATGGCTCAACCGAGAGAACAAGCTGGATTCAGGAGTGGCTACAGCACAATAGATCATATCCACGTGCTGAGAGAACTAATTGAAAGAGCGAGGGAATATGAACTTCCATTGTGCATGGCTTTTATCGATTATGAAAAAGCCTTTGATTCGGTGAAACCATCAGCAGTTACAATGGCTCTGAAAACCTGCGGTATTGAAGATGCATACATTAATATTATTAATAACATCTATGAAAATGCAAGTGCAAAGATTAGGCTGTTTGAAAATACAACACACGTAAAAATTGGAAAGGGAGTGAGACAAGGTGACACCATATCTCCGAAGCTCTTTATTGCCACATTGGAGGGTGTTTTTCAGTCGCTGAGCTGGGAAAACAAGGGGATAAAGATTAATGGAGATTATCTAACCCACCTTCGTTTTGCTGATGACGTAGTCATTTTTGCAACTACCCCATCAGAGCTGCAGAGTATGATCCAGGAACTTGCTGACAAGAGTAAAGAAGTGGGATTAAAAATGAACTTTCAGAAGACAAAAGTGATGTTCAATGCTTTTACAAGAAATGAAGATTTATCGATTGATGGAGAAAAGCTGGAGATAACAGACACGTACGTTTATCTTGGACAGCAGATATCAAGTGAGGGTCACATTGATGAAGAAATTAATCGGCGTACAAAACTTGCCTGGAAAGCTTTTGGAAGAAACGGCATAATTTTCAAGAGCAATATGCCATTATGTCTTAAAAGAAAAGTGTTTGATCAATGCATCCTTCCAGTGCTTACGTATGGTGCAGAGACGTGGACCTTAACTAAAAGAGACATACAAAGGCTTCAGACAACTCAAAGCAGCATGGAGAGGTGCATGCTTGGTGTAACCAGGAGAGATAAGAAGAGGAACTCGTGGATCCGAAATATGACAAGAGTGGAAGACATCATGATCAGAGTTAAATCCCTGAAATGGCAATGGGCTGGACATACTGCCAGAAGGACAGATCATCGATGGACAGCCGAAATTTTAGATTGGATTCCAAGGGACAGGGAAAAGACCCAGAAGAAGACCACATGGGAGATGGGTGGATGAAATTCGAAAGTATGCAGGGGTGACATGGAGGAGACTGGCACAAGACAGACCGTTGTGGAGGAAACTTGGGGAGACCTTCGTCCAGCAGTGGATTGATAATGGTTGATGATGATGATGATGATGACACCAAACGTACATGTAAACTAAAGAAGTATGCGACAGGAGGCTGGGAAGAGTTCTTTTCTTCACGAGCACGCTGTAGATTCATTAAATTCTTTAATTAAAAACAACAATTTGGGTAATAAATAATTAAAAGATTTTATAGCTCGTGCGATTTTGAAAAAAAACCACTCGATCAGGGTTTGCTGCTGTTCAGAGCTGCATCCTTTCCAACTTCTCACTCTTTGCATACATGAATGTCGTAAGTGAATTAGCCATACACATGTCAGAGGTCATGAAATCTTAAAATTGCATCTGGTTCGGCAAACGCTTAAGGGTCAACAGAATACAAAGGAGATAAAACAGATTTCTTTGCAGCGTGTGTGACCTTGGAGAATGGTATTTTCGAAGCGTTTCTTCGGCAGGCAGGTATTTTGCCTGACCGAAAAGGATTTATGGAGAACGAAACAAAGAGGGCATGTGTCTTTGGGCACCGAAAGAAACGGATTGAAGAAAAATGGGGATGTCGGGGTTTGGGAGAAGAACGTGTTTTGTGTCGATGATGATGTAATAGAAAATTGACTTTCTTCCCGAAATTAATTATTTGTGGAACCCTTGCGTCTTCACCTTGTTTGAAAGGAGCCCGCATCAAAAACCGGAAACTGGCAATCGTAAAAAAAAAAAAAAAAAAAGAATACCTCCACTGAAAAGAAAAAAAAAATGAAGAAAGATGAAAAACCGAGCTCAGAAGAGAGCCAGGCATTATTAGTTCTGTGTAAAATTTAATTTTTTTAATTCATTTTGTACTCTTCAGTTTTTTCAGTACCCGTTAGAATTGAAAAGCTTTTGAAAAATATTACTTTTTCGTTAGTTGGGAGGGAACATAACCCAGTGGTTCTTGAAATCAGAGGCTACAGTCTTGTGTGCTTATTGCATACACTATATTGACAAAAGTCACAGGACACCTAAAAGAGAAACACAATATAACATTTATTGACATACATTAGTACGGTGTCGGTCCACCTTTGGCATTAATGCATGCACTTACCCTTCGAGACAGGCTTTCGACAAGGTTTCGGAACACAGCGATAGGTGTGCGCTTCCATTCAGTACATAATGCTGCCGCTAACTGTTGCTTAGTAGTAAACCTTGGTTCCAAGCTTCTTATGCGGCGCTCTAATTCATCCCATAGGTGCTCTATGGGATTAAGATCAGGGCTCTGTGCTGGCCAGTCCACACACGATACGGAATTTACGTCAAACCACGCCGTAACACTCCTTGCTTTATGGATCGTTGCATTATCCTGCTGGTACCAACAAGGCTCGGTTCCATAGTATTGCCACAGAGTTAGTAGGGCATAATTGTCCACAATATCGAGGTAGACGTGCTAGTTAACAGGTTTGTCCACGATAACCAATAGGCCGGGATCATACCACGAAAAACACCCCCCACACGAGTACACTGCCAGCTCCAAACTTGACCGAAGGAACAGTACATTGTGGTGAATAGCGTACCCCCCGCTGCCGCCGTACATACACACAGCCATCAGACTGATGGATCGTGTATCTACATTCATCAGTCCATAATACACGTTTCCATTGCTGGTTTTCCAGTTATTTTGGGAGCGGCGCCCCCACGGCCCGAGCTGACCTTGTGACTGGTCAACATCTGATGTCATGCCACAGCTTGTTTTTTTTTCTGATTTTGGTGCTGTTGGTGTTTGCAGGGACGGCTGTTCATCCAGCTGTTGGGGTGTTGCGGCCCCACGTTCCCGAGCTGGTCTTGTGTCTCGCTTTTTCGTTTTTATTTATTTTCTCCACTGGCTAGTTGCCCGTGTTGTGTTCTCTACCTAATCTCTACCACGTTATGTACTAACACCCCGGTCTTGTGGTTTTGTTACCCTCCACCACTAACTGTTTTATATTAACCGCTCAGTTTGTAGGTTGCTGAGATTCCGTTTAGGTTCCCTTCCAGGATTTGTCTTCTTTGGATTTCTTTTTTTCCTTTTACCTGGTTTGGGTGCTAGACCTACCTGCATGTTTGCCGCGTGCGGAGACCCGTAAGGCGGAAATGGGATGTCTGGCGGCTGAGGTCGCAGGAGACCGGATAAGTGCCTCCTGTGTTCCAACACTCCTCTTCGACCCCGGCTTCGCTGTAAACGGGAGGCTCGAGACTAACCCACCTCTAGTCAGAAGTCTTGTACCAAGGTGTGTACAGGGCTTTTGCGGCTTTTTGTCGTATAGCACGGCAGGGTAAGTCCGGGGTTGTGGGATCATGCCAAAGGTTTTGGCATGACGGTACTCTGGAGGCCGAAGTGTCCGCCGAGTGCATGTGAACACAACCATTGGACTATATTTGCAACTAAGCTCTAGAACTGTGTCTTGCGTCATGTGTTTGGCTTGCGGACCTCCAGTTCTCCCCTGTTGGGCTCGATTGTGGGCGGAGTACGTTGCAGATGAATTCTTTCTTACTCCCATGGGGAAACATAAACCCTCCTCAAAATTTAAAAAACAACAGGATATGGTGATTGATCAGGCGCCAAATTTGCCTCAACCACCTCCCACACATAACGCACTGAAGAGAACTTTCGTTGAAAAACGACATCACCGCGACGTATCTTTAGATCCAGGTGTTGAGCCGTCAGCTCAGAAACGTCGCATTACACTTGCAGATTCGATACCTCAAGCTACTTTTCTCGTCATTTCTTCTACTGACCAGATGTTGAAACTTTCCTCAAAGTCTCCTTTTTTCATCTCAAAGGCACTTGCGGGTGTTGCTGGCTCTTTGAAGTCAGTGAAGAAGCTACGCTCTGGAGACCTGCTTGTGGAAACTTGCACTCTCTCTCAGAGCAAATCTCTTCTGCAGTTGACCAGACTTCAGGATATTCCAGTTCAAGAGACGGCACATCCGTATCTCAACACCTCCAAGGGAGTCATTTCTGAGCTCGACTTGTTGGTCTGCGATGAAGATGAACTTGTGTGTGAACTTGCTGATCAGGGTGTCATAGCTGCCAGACGCATGACTTTCAGGCGCGATGGCGCGCTGATCAAATCACGAAATGTTATTTTGACTTTTAACAGTCCGAAGGTACCTACTGAAATAAAGGCTGGTTACTTGTTATGTGCAGTTCGTCCTTATATACCAAATCTTCTAAGCTGTTTTAAGTGCCAGAGGTATGGACATTCCCAGCGGTCCTGTAACAGTGCTGCGAGGTGCGCCAATTGTGGATCCTGAGACCACGAAGGGACTGGATGCAATTCAGAGCCCTGCTGTGTAAACTGTGGTGACTCCCACGCTGCTTATGCCCGGTCCTGTTCGAAGTGGAACGACGAGAAGGCGATCCAGCGCCCCAAGACCCTGGAGGGCCTCTCGTACCCTGCTGCCAAGGCCAAGTTGGGTATTCCCAACAACCGACAGCGTACTTTTGCCGCAGTGGTTCAGTCTCTGCCGCAACCCGTGCAGCCCTTTGTTCCGCGCCCTGTAGCTCTCGCCGCACTTGCCAAGCGATCTACAGTTGAACAAGCGACACAGGTGGATTTCACCGAGCTCCAGCTTATTCGACCATCTGAGTCTGCGCCTTCTCTTTTGCAGACGACCGACTCTTCCGGTTCCCAGCAGACAGCCTGCACGTGCGGAAGACCCGGCCCTCAATCCGCAAAGGTGTGCCGTGTCCATCCAAGTGCCGCGGTCCACCTGACCAACATTGCAACTGTCTCGGGCTCAGCGAGGTCCCCACCCTCACCCAACATTATAGAGGAACATCGGGGTGAGGAGAGTGACAGTTCGTCCCCAGCCTCAACTACCATTGCAGAGAGAGGAACATGAGGGGAGGATAGTGACAGTTCGTCCTCGCCCTCGGCCAGCATTATCTTGGAGTGTGTGGGGGAGGAGAGTGACTCTTCCTATGTGTAGTTGTGTTCGATTTCGTAATGTGTTTTATCATTCTCATTCCTCAGTTTTACTTAATCGGCTTGTTTCTCACCATTGTACCATGTTTTTCATACTGTTTGTTTCATTGTCTTTTTTGGCCCTTCCTTTGTACTCATGGTTCGGTTTTACTTGGTCAGCCAGATTTTGCGATTTATGCCCCGTTTTTTTTTTACTTTTGTCTGTTTGTCTTGTGTCTGGCGCTCTTTGGCCAACCATGGCCCTTGCGCCATTAAAATCTAATAACCAACCAACCAACCAACGTTTCCATTGATCTACGGTCCACGATAAATGTTCTTTACACCAAGCTAAACGACAAGTAGCATTCCGAGTGGAGATGAAAGGCTTACCCATGGAATGAAGTTATCTGCGAATGGTACGTGTGCATACCGAGGTTCCAGCATTTTTACTTACCTGTACACTGAGGTATTGTGCGGTACTCCGTCTATTAGCTGTAACGACTCTCCTGAGGCTTTGACATCCTCTATAACTGATTTTCTTTGGTCTGTCGGTACGTTTTGCTTCTTCAGGCATGCCATGTGTCTTCCACTTATTCGGGACATCCAAAACAGTTGACTTGGGTATGTTTAAACGCCTCTCGGTTTCTCTTATGGGCAACCCACTAATATCTTTCCTTCCTCAAAGTCAGTTTCCCGCCGCGACATTTTTTTTTCTTATTTTTTGATTGGAGGTTTAACGACCACCGTGAGCAACTCAATGGGCTATAAGCAGTCGCCCGTCCCTAATTTAGGGTCACTGGTTCCAGGGAAGGGAAAGAGCCAGTGCCGTAAGACAAACACAACATCCATGCCTCGCCGGGATTCGAACCCGGACCCCTTCCGGACGAATGATCAGAGGCCATTGCTTAGACCACTGCGCCATCGGGGCGGCCAGCGACATTTTCACTCAACCTCACAGTGCGATATGATCGCGGTAAGCTGCAGGCTTGTTTTTATACCGTTTGCTGCTGTACGGCGCATCTTAACAACGCAGCGAATCTTTTCATTTGCTTTTGAAGGGGTGCCCGGTGACTTTTGTCAATATAGTGTATATTAAGAAAATACAACGTTTGTCACAAATATTTTATTTTTTTAAGTCGACCTAGGTTTTGCTGAGGTCTGGCCTAGCTTCATCAGGACAAATGGCACGTAAATATGTAAAACACAGAAGTCACGTGCAATGATGCATTTACAAGAACTTAACAGTCAGGGGTTGATTACGAAAATTTAGAAATACCTAACAGATATCTACATTTACCTTGGCCAAGAACTTAACAATTAAAGGTTTTTATGGCAGATTTAGAAGCACCTAACTGATACCTATATCTACGTACACAAAAGTGACTCGCAGTGATGCCTTTAGAAGAACTTAAGAATTAAAGTTAACATCTCAAACTTCGGCAACAAGAGATGACAAAAAAAAAAAAAAGTGGTGTGCAATGATACGTTTAGAAGAATTTAACAGTTAGAGGTTGATAGGGTAAATTTAAAAGTACCTAACTGATACATACACTGAAGTGCCAGAAAAACAGGTACAGACGAGCTTATGCAAAATACATAGCAACGTCACCTATGCGCGTACTCGGTTGCGTCCGCCAGTGCGTATATAAAGCGATAGACACCCGTGCCAGCTGTCAGAGCTGTTTTCGGCATGAGAATGACAAGTAATAACGATTTAAATGATTTTCAACGCGGTGTCATAGTTGGCGCTTGTGAGATGGGCCATAGTATTTCGGAGGTAGAAACGAAGTTCTGATTATCACGGACGACCATTGCAAGGGTGTACCGTGACTACAAGAATTCCGGCAAAACCTCCAACCTAAGATACCAGTGTGGCCGTAAAAAGACATTGGGTGAACGTGACCATCGTCGGCTGTCAAGAATCGTTTCACGCAATAGGCGTGCAACACTCTCGCAGGTATCATCGGAATTCAATGCTGGAGCCTCAACAAGCATCAGCGTCCGGACTGTGCAACGTACCCTGCACGATATGGGCTTTGCGAGCCGACGCCCAACTCGAGCCCCCTTGATGGGTGCAGGACACAGAGCTATGAGCCTCGCTTGGGCACGGCAACACCGCCACTGGACACTTGATGACTGGAAACAAGTAGCCTGGTCTGACGAGTCGCGTTTCCAACTGTATCGGGCAGATGGGAGGATTCGTGTGTGGCGCAAACAACATGAAGCCATGGATCCCGCCTGTCAACAGGGAACTGTACCGGCTGGTGGGAGGTCCGTAATGGTATGTGGTGTGTTTAGCTGGATTTCACTGGGACCCCTGGTACGTCTACAAACGTCTGTGACCGGTCAACGCAATGTGCGCATCCTTTCTGACAAGGTACACCCGTTCATGTCCTGCATTCATGCTGATGGGTTGGGCCTGTTCCAAAAGGACAATGCACCTTTACACAAGTGTCGGGACGTCACATTATGGTTAGAGGAGCATTCATCTGAGTTTGGGGTGTTGCCATTCCCACTCAAGTTCCCAGATCTGGACGTGATAGAACACATTTGGGATGCCATGCAACGCGCTATCGAACACAGGAATCCGACATCTCAGAATACAATCGAATTGTGGAACGCTCTGCATGAAGTACAGTATGGTGTGCATTGCCTGCAGCATATTTCCAGAAGCTAGTGGAATCCGTGCCCCGTCGTATTTCTGCAGTCCTGCGCTCCCGTGGGGGGACCAACAAAGTATTAGACTGGTGTACCAGTTTTTCTGGCACTTAAGTGTACATCTACCTTGTGCAACTGATATCAAGCGAGCAGCACATCGAAGGAGAAGTTAATACAGAGGGTGAGCCGAAAGTTTTGAAATATTTGGATCACTTTATATCTTCATACGTACCGTTACGACGAAAGCTGACTAGCATTCAAAGTATAGGCCATCGTGTTGCACCGTCTTTAGAAATCTGTCTGCCAGTTCTTCGATTCCCCGGCGGTACCAGTTCTTGTCCTTCGAGGCGAAAAACTCCTTCGCCCCAGCTGCCAAGTACTCCTGGTTGTCGCAGTGCCGCCCGCGAAGGAAATGGGCCATGGACCGGAACAAGCAATAATCCAACGGGGTAAGGTCCGGACTCTATGCTGGGTGTGGCATCAGTTCGATGCCCTCAAGTTCCTGGAGTTTTGCCCATGTCGCTCGCGCGGAATGAGCCGAGCGTTGTCCTGCTGTAGGAGAGCGCGTTTTCTGTTCATCAGTGTGGAGTACTTCTTATCCAAAACGGCATACATCCGCTCCAGCTGTTCAGAGTAGAGTTCGGCGTTGATGGTCCGACTGTCTGAAACAAATTCGTAATGGATTATCCGCTCGAAATACTACCAGACGTAGAGCATCAACTTGTGCTCGAAGCGCCTACGTTTTTCAACAGGTTCAGGAAGCTGGCCCGGGCTCAACCACTGCCGTTGTGTGTTAGGATTACGGATATAGACCCACTTTTCATCGCACGTAAAAATTATCTTGATGAAACGTACATCGATATAGGAGTTTCGTGCACACTTCCACTCGGCGGTTTGATTCAGCTGGCGTCGTTAGTTCGTGAAGAACAATGCGGCAGCTTCTGAAGATCTTGCCGAGGTCCTGAAGGTGACGAACCACGGTTCTCTGTGACGTATGCCCAGCTCGCCTGATAATCTCCAAGTGCTGGTTTTGGGTTTTGCCTCTACGGCCTGGCGGACGTCCTCTGAATCCACGGTTCGCGGCCTACCTGACCTTAGCTGATCTTCGAGGTTTCTGTCACCTGAGCGAAATTTCATGAGCCATCTGGTTGCTGTGCTGTGGTCCAGGAAACCTTCCCCTTTCACATGACAAATGTTTATGTGTTGCTTGAGCAGAGATGGCCGAGTTCAAACTCGTAAGGCAAAGGTTCCCTAATTAGCCGGTTATGGCTATTCATCTTTTTGGCGTCCCAACCACAGATAGAACGACAGCATGCAATGCTGTTCACAGCAACGACTACCACTTTATACTTTTTTTTTTTTTTTTTTTTTTGATTGGAGGTTTAACGACCACCATGAGCAACTCAAATGGGCTATAAGCAGTCGCCCGTCCCTAATTTTGAGTCACTGGTTCCAGGGAAGGGAAAGAGCCAGTGCCGTAAGACAAACACAACATCCATGCCTGACCGGGATTCGAACCCGGACCCCTTACGGACGAATGATCAGAGGCCAACGCCTTAGACCACTGCGCCACCGGGGCGGCCACCACTTTATATCCCTTTCGACTGACTGCAATACGCGACTTGAACTAGTTTAAACGCATGAGATACCCGCCGCAGTACATACGTTTATGCAAATATTGCAAAACTTTCGACGCACCTTCTGTACGTATGTAAGACTTGTCTGACGTATATCTGGAAGAAACAGTGCACTTTTCAAGAGCAATTGGTCATTATTTATGTCTTAATCAATCGATGCATCCTTCCAGTTCTTACGTGCCCATCCGAAACACGGCGGGTATTTAGCGGTTCGAGCGTTCGTACCTGCCTGGGATCGAACCCGAGGTCTTCTCCGTGGCAGTCACGAACGTTGACCACTAGGCCACCCGCGGCCCATCCGTCGGACTCCAGGCACTGGACCCCAATTATAAAAAAGGTCGTCTTCTTCCCACCTTTCTACTTCGCTTCCGTGTGACTTTCCTGCCGGGCACTGTAGCCCAAATCTACTTCTATGCGTTGCTTAATCTTCTTCTTCTTCCAACCCTTTTTATTGCCAATTGAGACTATAAGTTTCCCTCATCTCTTTCCAAATATTCCTGTCTTGGGCTTGTCTGTTCTGCACCTTTCCTACAGTTTTGAAGCGTTATTTGATACCTGGGTTCAAACACTCCCTAAAATCCCAGTGTTAGAATTAAAAATAATTATTCTTCTGGATCAGCGGACCGCTGTAATTTGCATATGGGTCCACCAAAATGCCCACTGCTCCGTAAAAAAAAAAAAAAAAAAAAACTTCGACATTTACAATATATGTAGAAAATATAATATTTCAATGGAATTATCTCCAATATTTGTTTGTACATCTGATTTGAAAGTGCAACTGACAGGACAAAGAATGTTTCCAGAATTAGATTCCGATGGATTGGTGATACAGCAGAGTAAGAGTACATTCGCAATGTGTTTTTAAGAAGGAAATGAGGAGACCCCAGGGGTACAAAAATTAACATACATTAGGAGCCTTTTTTTATATGTTTTATTGTTTAGGGTTTAGCTTCCTTTTCCTTATTTTAGTCTTATTGCTCATCCCTCTTGCTTTCCCATGAAGTTAGTTTAGTCCCCCATCGAACACTGTTTCATGTGAATTGCTGTTTTGCAAAAATTACCTTCACGCATTCAATTAACCTCCTCCTCTACACTGTAAAAAATAAGTGGTGTGAATTCGCGGAACATTTCTGAAAATTACGTGCAGCAAAGTTGCCGGCAGATGTCCGTGTTTTTCAGAAATTTACGTTTTGGAAAGTTCCAGTACCTAATTACGGAAACATTTAGTAATTTGACGGATTCTCCGTTTTCACTAATTCCGTAGGTTTTTTTTTCTCAGAAAACTTCGTTTCATGTTTTTCCGTTTTAATAGATGTTTTTCTGAAATTTCAGAAAAGTCCGTTGCATGTTTTTCCGTTTTTATACAAATATTTGCTGAAATTTCAGAAAAGCCCGTTTGAACTTTTTCCGTTTTTATACGAAAATTTTGTGTGCGGCCCCCTTGACCCTGGGCCCCGACGTCTTCCGAAAACCGTCTACGGTTTAAGTTAGGGTACTATGAGATAGTATACCAAATTAGTGGTTCTAAATTGAAAACTGTAGATTTTACGAAAATGTTGAGTGGGGACCCCTTGACCCAGGGCCCCAACCCTTCGAAAAACCGTCTACAATCTATCTTAGAGTACCATGACATAGTATACCAAATTTAGTGGTTCTAAATTGAAAACTGTAGGTTTTACGAAAATTTTGTGGGGGGACCTTGACCCCGGGCCCCGACCCCTTCCAAAAACCGTCTACGATTTAACTTAGAATACCATGAGATAGTATACCAAATTTGGTTGTTCTAAATTGAAAACCGTAGCTTTGTATAGCGGATATACAAAGAAACAAACATAAAATTTTATATTTCCCGCGAACCGGAAAGTTTCCGTAATATGGTACGGAAAAAGTGAGAACGGAATTTTTCTGGCTATATATGAACATAATCACGGAAAGATCTCTGAAATTTCAGATTCTTCCTGAAAACGTCTTTTGAAAACGGCAGTTTTCCGTGAATAAACGGAGAAAGATGTTCAGAAACATTTCTGTCAATTCACGAAAGGTCAATCCGTGAAATTCAAGAGTTTTCCCGTCATTTCACGGAAAAAGTTGAATCAGAAAGATGTTTTGTTAATTCACGAAAGAAATGACGGACAATTGCCCGTGAATTTCAGAATTTTTTTTACAGTGTAGTGTGCTTTCTTTGGGCAGAAACAAAAGCTGGCTTGTGTCTGGTGTCAATTTCTGCTGCATTCAGCATATATGGTGGGCAAATCCAAGGAAAAGCAGGACATTTATTGTACAGGGTGTCCATAAAGTATTTCCCGCATTACAAAAATTAATATAAAAATGTATTACAGCTACAAGAAAGGGATTGCACGACAATGATGGTGCACAAGTAAAGTTTTTTTTTCCAGTGTCAATACACCTCCACATGGGCGCCATATGTGGCCCGGTGAACATCTAAACGATATTCGATTTCACGCCATGTTTTGTTTAACATCTCAGCAGAGACAGAACCAATAACGTCCGTTATTCTACACTTCAACGTCTCGACATCCCGAACACTGCTAGATTAAACGTGGTCTTATGTCGGGCGATCGAGGTGGCCATGTCATGGTACCGTCGCAGCCAATTCATCTGTCCGGAAATGTGACATTCAGGAACTCACGAACTATTATTCACCGATGAGGTGGGGCACCGTCTTGTTGGTAAATAACCGAAGGTTGGATTGCATGCAACTAATGTGCGGCAAAAACTGTTTCAGCAAGTCCACATCACATGTTACTGTGGGCTCTGTAAAAAAAGAAGGTTCCGATGATTGCGTCATGCATCAGGCCGCACCATACGTTCACTTTCGGGCTGGCCTTGTTGTTCGATGACATAATGGGGATTTTCTGATCCCCAGATTCGCACATTGTGCCTATTTACTGTACCACAGATGTGGAATGTAGCTCCATCTCAGGAACAGACACGGTGCAGATAATCACTATCATGAGCTATGCGCTGCAACGTCTCCGTTGCAAATGCAGCACGGCGAGGCCGCTCATCAGGCCGAAAAGCTTGATCGATATGTACTTTATAAGCATACAAATGGAGACGTTTGTTTAAAATTTTGTGAACTGTGGCACGGAGAATTCCAGTTTCCAGTGAAGCACGACGAATGGATTTCCTAGGGCTTTGCAGAAATGTCTCCTGAACAGCTGCAGCCGTCTCTTCTGTAATCGGTGGTCGGCCCGCTAAGGGGAAAACGCTAACACTACCCGTCGATTTAAACTTTTCATACCAAGCTTTTATGCTTTTTTGGTCCGGTGGTGATCGTCTGTACTCTTTTCTTCTGAAACGACGGTGGACAATAACCTCCGATTTGGTCTCGTGGAACCACAACACGCACGTCGCTTTTTCTTGCATGGAAGCCATTATCGATGAAATGCTCCTCTTATTCAGCAGTAGCGCTCACCTAAAGAACAGAAAAAAAAACTTTGCTATATTATGTTGTCAACCATTTTATTTTAACTTACATACATTTTTTATATTAATTGTTGTAATGTGGGAAAGACTTTATGGACACCCTGTACTTCTGCTCATTACGAATGGTTGGGACGGAGGTAACAAAAAAAAACAAAAAAAAACGGCTATTGCCGTTACAAGATAAGGACTGGGAAACTCCCTTTCTGTATTTGGTTCTTCCGCTCTTTACAGATCATGAGGGATAAAAAAAAGCTGTTATCCAATAGCATTTCATAAAGCTATCACTAGTTTGCAGCCTAAAAAGAAAACCGTACAGCAATGTAAAAGAAATAGAAATTCATTTTTTAACTTGTGACGAATTAGAAAAAAGAAAAAAAAAAAAAAAAAAAAAACTTACTGGCCATCCGGGACAGTAAAATCAATAGTTCAGAGGTCCCACGGAAGTTTTACTGGCCAATGGCCAGCGGACCACTCGGTAATTCGAACGCTGAATCCTCTACATGAATCTCTAAAGCAGCGGCTCCCAAACTTTTTCGGTCATGAAACCTTTCAGATGACTTTTTTTCTCTCGGAACCCTAACTCTATCTCTGATTTTTATTAAGCAATGTGAACCCACAACGTCCGTTCATCTACTTCTATTGCCTGAGAGTTTTGCATTTAACGTAGTAGGGTTGGAAATAAAGAGAAAACAATACTTAAATATAACCGCAAATATTTGTTTTGGTGCAAGAAAATATTGGATATAACCGCAAACTTTTACCTTGGTACAAGAAAATCTTGGATATAACCACAAATATTTATTTTGGTTCAAGAAAATATTGGATATAACCACAAGCTTTTACCTTGGTACAATAAAATATTGGATATAACCACAAGCTTTTACCTTGGTACAATAAAATATTGGATATAACCACAAGCTTTTACCTTGGTACAATAAAATATTCGATATAACCACAAACATTTTTTTTTTTTTTTTGATTGGAGGTTTAATCACCACCGTGAGCTACTCAATGGGCTATAATCAGTCTCCCGTCCCTAATTTAGGGTCACTGGTGCCAGGAAAGGGAAAGAGCCAGTGCCATAAGACAAACACAACATCCATACCTCACCGGGATTCGAACCCGGACCCATTTCGGACGAATGATCAGAGGCCACCGCTTAGACCACTGTGCCACCGGGGCCCACAAACATCCTTTTGGTGCAAGAAAATATTGGATATAACCACAAATTTTTGCCTTGGTACAAGAAAATATTGGATATAACCACAAACATTATTTTGGTTCAAGGAAATGTTGAATATAACCACAAACATTATTTTGATAAAAGAAAATATTGGATATAACCACAAACACTTATTTTTGGTACAAGGAAATCTTTAATATAACCACAAATATTTATTTTGGTTCAAGAAAATATTATCTACAACCACAAATTTTTGCCTTGGTACAAGAAAATATTGGATATAACCACAAACATTATTTTGGTTCAAGGAAATGTTGAATATAACCACAAACATTATTTTGATAAAAGAAAATATTGGATATAACCACAAACATTTATTTTGGTACAAGAAAATCCTGGATATAATCCCAAATATTTATTTTGATTCAAGAAAGTATTGGATATAACCACAAATTTTTACCTTGGTACAAGAAAATATTGGATATAACTACAAACATTTATTTTGGTTCAAGAAAATATTGGATATAACCACAAACATTTGGGGATAACCGGTGCCCCCCCCCCACACACACAATTGCATTAGAGCTAGGAACCAAATGACGTGACGCATTTCCTTTCTGCTGCTTGGATGCCAACTGACAGTCGAATAGTTGGCCTCGTGTGGTTTTATTGTAAAATACGTTTTAAATTTGATTTTTGAGATTTTTCGCGGAACCTCGACGAGGGTTTTGCGGAATACAATTTGGGAACGCCTGCTCTGAAGTGTCAAATCGATCAGTATGTAAAAGCCGCTCTTCTCGCTGCGAGAAAAATGAA
Organism: Macrothele yani; assembly: GCA_039090855.1. Lineage (NCBI taxonomy): Eukaryota > Metazoa > Arthropoda > Arachnida > Araneae > Macrothelidae > Macrothele > Macrothele yani. The sequence continues at coordinate 127,642,256 of CM076989.1, read as the reverse complement.
GAAATTTAAGGACTATGTACCTCAGTGTAAGCGTAATAATAATAAAAAATTGTAAATGCACATTTCGTGCATTTAAATGTATATTTTGCCGTTTTTAGGACATGTTTTCCAGTCTCTAATAATAAGAAATCATTAGGATATTCAAATTCGTGCAGAAATAGTCATAAAGTAATCAAGGTAGTTGCCTTCGATGCACGATCTTGATAAGAAGAATCCTACACAATACAAATTCAAAGGCTGAATTTAAAGATTTTATTGTATATAATTTGAGGTATAAGAACTTTCAGGTTTCCCTAAAACCTTTAACTGAAGGATAAAGTGGTAGAAGTTGAAAGTTCCTCTGACAGAGCTGCACGACTCGTTATCCAACTATCGAGAAGATACCAGGCTCAGATTATTCAAACTTATGCACCCACCACAAGTCATCCTGAAGAAGAAATTGAATAATTTTATGAGGAAATTCGTCATCTAAATAATAAAGGTAAGCAGCACTTGAAGATAATTATGGGAGATTTCAATGCAAAAATAGGGCAACGGCAACAGAATGAAACTTCAGTAGGTAAATTCGGTCACGGCAACAGAAACCAGCGTGGAAATACTCTCGTAGAGTTTGCAGAGGCAGAAGGGTTTTTCATCTTGAACTCCTTTTTCAAGAAAAAGCCACACAGGAAATGGACATGGAGACATCCAATTGGGACGACAAGTGAAATTGATTTTATTATGTGTAACAAAAAATTCGTCATCGAAGACTGCAGTGTGCTAAACAAGTTCAACACAGGTAGTGACCATAGATTGGTGAGATGTAAGATGCACCTCAACACTAAACTGGAACGTGGCAAGCTCATAAGACAAACAAAATGTATTGACATAACCAACCTTAAAAAACACCATAATACTTTCAAGTTGGAACTGAAGAACAGATTCTCTGCTTTAGAAGGCCTAACATCGGAAGAAGTGGATATTTCTGAAGTTAACAGAAAAGTAACCAAAGCTCTTATGGAAACAGCAACAAAATTAGCTGGGTCTAAGAACAAGTTGCATGTAAACAAATTATCAGGAAAAACCAAAATGTTGATGCAACAAAGACGAGAGATGAGGACAATTAAAGACGATGTGACTTCCAAAGTGGAATATATAGAGCTATGCAAGACAGTAAGAAAAAGTATCACTGAAGATGTAAGGAAATTCAACTGTGAGCTAGTGAGGAAAGCAATTGAAAACAACCAAAGCCTAAAGATAGCAAAGGGACATCTCAGTAAGGGAAGAAAACAGATTATGGCTCTGAGAAAAGAAGATGGTTCTATAACAAGAAATAGAGGCGAAATTTTGACAAGAGTGAAAGATTTCTACTCCAAACTATATGAAAGGGATGATACATGTACTCCAGACATCATGAAAGGTACCAGAGTTCTTCCAGTCCTCCCAGCAGAAGTTGCTCATGCAATCAAGAACATGAAGCGGGGGAAAGCTCCAGGAGAAGATGGAATTACTATAGACATCATACAAGAAGCAAGTGGAGAAATTGAAACAGTACTCGCCCAAATTTTCACTCGATGCCTTAATGAAGGGAAGATTCCTGAGGATTGGAACAATGCTACAATGATCCTGCTACATAAAAAAGGTGACATTGAGGATCTCAGGAACTACAGACCTATCAGCCTCCTATCAGTGGTTTATAAAATCTTCACTAAAGTTCTTTCACACCGCTTGAAGGTAACACTGGACATGGCTCAACCGAGAGAACAAGCTGGATTCAGGAGTGGCTACAGCACAATAGATCATATCCACGTACTGAGAGAACTAATTGAAAGAGCGAGGGAATATGAACTTCCATTGTGCATGGGTTTTATCGATTATGAAAAAGCCTTTGATTCGGTGAAACCATCAGCAGTTACCACGGCTCTGAAATCCTGCGGTATTGAAGATGCATACATTAATATTATTAATAACATTTATGAAAATGCAAGTGCAAAGATTCGGCTGTTTGAAAATACAACACACATAAAAATTGGAAAGGGAGTGAGACAAGGTGACACCATATCTCCGAAGCTCTTTAATGCCACATTGGAAAATGTCTTTCAATCACTGAACTGGGAAAACAAAGGGATAAAGATTAATGGAGATTATCTAACCCACCTTCGTTTTGCTGATGACGTAGTCATTTTTGCAACTACTCCATCAGAGCTGCAGAGTATGATCCAGGAACTTGCTGACAAGAGTAAAGAAGTGGGATTAAAAATGAACTTTCAGAAGACAAAAGTGATGTTCAATGCTTTTACAAGAAATGAAGATTTATCGATTGATGGAGAAAAACTGGAGATAACAGATACGTATGTTTATCTTGGACAGCAGATATCAAGTGAGGGTCACATTGATGAAGAAATTAATCGGCGTACAAAACTTGCCTGGAGAGCTTTTGGAAGAAACAGCATAATTTTCAAGAGCAATATGCCATTATGTCTTAAAAGAAAAGTGTTTGATCAATGCATCCTTCCAGTGCTTACGTATGGTGCAGAGACGTGGACCTTAACTAAAAGAGACATACAAAGGCTGCAGACAACTCAAAGCAGCATGGAGAGGTGCATGCTTGGTATAACCAGGAGAGATAAGAAGAGGAACTCGTGGATCCGAAAAATGACGAGAGTGGAAGACATCATGATCAGAGTTAAATCCCTGAAATGGCAATGGGCTGGACATACTGCCAGAAGGACAGACCATAGATGGACAGCCGAAATTTTAGATTGGATTCCAAGGGACAGGAAAAGACCCAGAAAAAGACCACATGGGAGATGGGTGGATGAAATTCGTAAATATGCGGGAGTGACATGGAGGAGACTGGCACAAGACAGACCGTTGTGGAGGAAACTTGGGGAGACCTTCGTCCAGCAGTGGATTGATAATGGTTGACAATGATGATGATGATGATGAATTTGAGGTATAAGAACTTTCAGGTTTCCCTAAAACCCACCGTATGTATCTGACGATGGGTTCTGGGGAAACTTGAAAGTTTTCCCTTGAACCCATCAGGTTTCCCTAAAACCCGTCGTATGTAGCTGACGATGTGTTCTAGGGAAACCTGAAAGTTCTTATACCTCAAATTATATACAATAAAATCTTTCAACGCAGCCTGTGAGTTTAAATTTGTATTGTGCGGGATTCTTCTTATCAAGATTGTGCATCGAAGGTAACTACCTTAATTATTTTATGAATAAGAAATAAAATTTTCTTGCCTGTGGTAAAAAGAAAAAATTGCATTTGCTAAATGTGAATGTTAACCTTTCTCATTCAAACTAAAACGTAAAAAGAAACAAAGGAAGTAACTGGTTTTTCTGCTGGCTTCGGAAAAGTAAACATGGAAGTGTCAGTTAGTGATGACGTCTTTCTCAGCTTGCAAGTGCATCAAGTACACACTGTCCTTGGCAGCAGCCGATGTTCCAAAACGTCGCATTTTCTTTGCATTCGTTACATACAATAGGTGCCTGTCAGATTGTTGGTTACAGAGTTGAAGGCGCAGCCACGAAGACGTCGTCTTTCTGTTATGGGCCCACAGAGATTTGTGTTTGCAACGAACATGTTTTGCTGCGAAAATGTTTCATCCGCATCTGTTTCTAAGTGTCACCTGATAAAAAAAAAAGAAAAAAAGATAAAAAATGAATCAAAGAGGGAGACAAAGCGAAACGTTTTAGAGAGTGTATTTGTTCATGTCATCATCATCATCATCATCATCATCATCATTTTCAACCATTATCAATCCACTGCTGGACGAAGGTCTCCCCAAGTTTCCTCCACAACGGTCTGTCTTGTGTCAGTCTCCTCCATGTCACTCCCGCATACTTTCAAATTCCATCCACCCATCTCCCATGTGGTCTTCTTCTGGGGGTTTTCCTGTCCCTTGGAATCCAATCTAAAATTTCGGCTGTCCATCGATGGTCTGTCCTTCTGGCAACATGTCCAGCTCATTGCCATTTCAGGGATTTAACTCTGATCATGATGTTTTCCACTCTTGTCATTTTTCGGATCCACGAGTTCCTCTTCTTATCTCTCCTGGTTACACCAAGCATGCACCTCTCCATGCTTTTTTGAGTTGTCTGCAGCCTTTGTATGTCTCTTTTAGTTAAGGTCCACGTCTCTGCACCATACGTAAGCACTGGAAGGATGCATTGATCAAACACTTTTCTCTTAAGACATAATGGCATATTGCTCTTGAAAATTATGCTGTTTCTTCCAAAAGCTCTCCAGGCAAGTTTTGTACGCCGATTAATTTTTTCATCAATGTGACTCTCACTTGATATCTGCTGTCCAAGATAAACATGTTGTTCATGTACAAACACAAAAGTAACGTGCAATGCGTTTACAGGAATTGAGCAATTAAAGGCTGATAGGGCAAATTTAGAAGTACCTATAACTGATGCCTACATCTACCTTGGGCAACAGATATCAAGCGAGCGGCACGTCGGAGAAATTAATGCGTATGTAAAACTCAAAGATGAAAGACAAACCGTCATGGCACGATTATTTAATGGAATAAAAGAAGATATATATACAAATTAAAAAACTTCATGAGTACTTTCGGGGTGACGGTCACTCCATCCTGAGATGTGAAGAACAGGTCAGATCATATGTAGATGATTTTAGGAAGGGAGTGTCTGACCCCAGGTCTTAAACAACCCTTAGAAATAGGTTGGTTGGCTGGTTAATTGATGTTAATGGCGCAAGGGCCATGGTTGGCCAAAGAGCGCCAAACAAAAGACACCAAAACGAAACAAAATTAATAAAAAACGTACACAAGGTTAAAAACAGGCTGATGCGGTAAAAATGAAATATGAAAGTGAACAAGTTAAAATCTAGACGAGTTTAAAAAAGTCAATTTCCTGTAAAAAGTAAAACACTGCTCTCGTGTCGCAGGCTTCACCGATAATAGTTTGCAGCGTAGCTGCTCTTTCGTCCAACAGATGAGAGTGAAAATGACGAAAACGATGATCACAAAAACGAACACAAGTACACAAAACATGAAGGACGGTGAGACGACATTGGCACGCTGCACACATCGGGGCACTGTCGCCACACAGCAAAAAGCGGTGAGTAAAACGACAGTGCCCAATGCGGAGACGTGCAAGAACAACTTCCTCACGACGGTTCTTCCGCAAACTAGACTTCCATAGTCCGATCTGTGGTTTGATGGCATAGAGTTTATTGCTGCCCTGCTGAGACCACAGGGACTGCCACTCATCCAAAACAAATTTCCGGATCAAAGGACGAAAATCTCGGAAAGACAGTGGCAGCCGAGCTGACGACATGGAGGAAACAGACCTGGCAGAAAGATCTGCCAGCTCGTTACCCCGGATCCCAACATGGCCAGGAACCCAACAGAATCGGACAAGGAATCCAGCACCTTCCAAAGTTCCAAGAAGACGACGGACATCACGGATGACCGGTGAGTCCGTGTCCTCTGGAGAAGAAAGGACTTGGATGACGGACTGGGAATCGGAGTAAATCGTAGCGCGAAGATGAGATCTAGACTGTATGTGGCACAAAGCGAGGTGTACCTCACGCATCTCTGCCGAAAAGACGGTGGATTCAGGCGGAAGCCTCTCAGCATGGGAGGCATCGCCACACACGAAAGCGGATCCAACAACCTCACCGGATTTCGACCCGTCAGTAAATACAGGCACGAAATCCGGGAAGAGAGTCTGCTTCTCGGCAAAGAGCTGCTGGTACACCAGAGCAGGAGTGGAAGACTTTGGCCACACACAAAGGGAAAGGTCAGCCGTTGCTTGAACCGGCTGCCAAGGCGGTTCATTGTAGAACCGGGTCAAACCAATCCTTGGCAAGTCCAGACCAGCATCGCGCACTAAGTTCGACAACCGAATCCCAAACGTCGGAATACAGGAAGCCGGGTGTGAGAATAGGCGGACACATTGTAGTTGGAAAGTGGAACCATGCAGTGGATGATCAGGAAGAGACCTCAACTTGGTGAAGAATTGAAGAGACAGCTGCTTACGACGGATGCACAACGGCGGTTCATGGGCCTCGACATACAGGTTATGCACGGGAGAGGAACGGAAAGCACCAGTGCATAGCCGCAGAGCCTAATGATGGACAGGATCCAGAGGCCGCAACACGGAAGGACGTGCCGAACCGTACGTTATGCAACCGAAGTCTAACTTTGACCGAATCAGAGAATGGTAAATGCGAAGCATTGAGCACCTGTCAGCCCCCCAAGATGTTCGAGAGAGGACCTTCAGGATACTCAATGACTTCGTGCACTTAACCTTCAAAGACTGGATGTGAGGTCGGAAGGTGAGTGCTCGGTCAAATGTTAGCCCAAGGAACTTGACTTCTGACACCACAGGGATGGTAGAACACCCCAGACGGAGGCTAGGGTCTGGGTGAAGACCCCGTTTGCGGCAAAAATGCACGCAAACGGTCTTCTGGGTCGAGAAGTCAAATCCATTGTGGGAGGCCCAGGTAGAGATCTTATTAATGGCCAACTGCAGCTGCCGCTCAATAGTGCGCATGTTGACAGATGCGCAAGAGATCTGCAGATCATCCACGTACATGGAGCCACGAACCGACGGAGGAAGTAGAGTGAAAATATGATTTACACGAAGGATGAACAATGTCACAGAAAGAATGGAGCCTTGAGGGACACCCTGCTCTTGTGGGTATAACGCAGAGAGGGTCGATCCGACGCGCACACGGAACATCCGGTTCTGGAGAAATCCGGCAATGAAGGTTGGCAAATTTCCCCGCAATTCGCAGTCACGCAGATCACGGAGAATGCCGTATCTCCAGGTTCGATCATAAGCTTTTTCCATGTCGAAGAACACGGAGACCATGTGCTGACGCCGGACAAACGCCTCCCGGACAGATGTCTCAAGGCGAAGATGATGATCGGAGGTGGAACGGAATTTCCGAAATCCACTCTGATGAGGTGAAAGAAGGGGACGTGATTCCAAATAAAAAACCAAACGAAAATTGATGATGCGCTCTAGTACTTTGCAAAGGCAGCTCTTCATAGCAATTGGTCGGTAGTTCAACGGGTTAGCGGGATCTTTACCAGGTTTGAGAACAGGAACGACAATGGCAGTGCGCCAAGATTCGGGAAAGTTACGCTCGTGCCAGATCCTGTTAAACAGGACCAGCAGACATTCAAGAGAGGACGGAGAAAGGTGCTTCAGCATTTCATAATGGATGTTATCCGGTCCGACAGATGTTCGGCCAGACCGATTCAGGGCAATCTGCAGTTCGACGGCAGTCAGCGGGCTGTTATAATCGGTAGCGGAAAACGGTCCAAAGGAAACCTTGGACCGTTCAAGCCGCGGCTGTACCTGCCGGAACGAAGCAGCGTAATTGCGGCTGCTGGACACCGAAGAAAATGCGGCGCCCAGACAGTCAGCAATACCCTGAGTGTCAGCAACCGTTCCTCCACCACTCTCAAGAATGGAGATTTCCCCAGAAGGGTACTTACCCCGAATCTTGCGGATCCTGTCCCAAACGATCTTAGAGCTGGTAGCGGTGTTAATCCCGGATACGTAACGTATCCAAGATTCCCGTTGGCTACGACGACGTACCAAACGCGCGTAAGATTTGGCTCTCTTGAAAGCAAGTAGGTTCGCGTCGGTGGGGTACCGACGAAACCTACCCCAAGCCCGATGTTGGGCCTGACGAGCCGCCGTGCAAGTGGAATTCCACCAAGGTCGCGGGCAACGTGGAAGTTTAGTCGACGTCTTGGAGATGGTAGGTTCTGCCGCTTGCACAATACAATCCGTAACCGCCACAACAGCTGCTTCATCGATCGTACCCGAGGTCACCATGTCTGGAGTAATGGTCGCTGAAGCCGTGATGGAGTCCCACTTGGCACGATCGATAGCCCATCTAGCAGGGCGAGTAGGATGACGGTACCCGTCACCTGCTAGACGGAGAAAGACGGGAAAGTGATCACTGCCAAGGGGATCATCAGACACGCTCCAGGACCAGTCAGGATAGAAGGATGGCGAACTCAAGGACAGATCAATGGCTGAGTACGAGCGGGTGGGTTCATGAAAATAAGTGACTGCCCCGGTGTTGTGGAGACAGAGGGACGTGTTGGAGAGAAGGGACTCAACAACACGGCCCCTGGAGTCACGAGCGGTAGAACCCCACAACGGATTGTGTGCATTGAAATCTCCTAAGATGAAGAAAGGAGGCGGCAGCTGGTCAACTAAATCTTCCAGATCCGAGAGGCTTACAGCTTCATTTGGCGATATGTAGATGGAACACACCGTGCACAGAGTGTTCACAGATAGCCTCACTGCCACTGCCTGCAAAGTCGTCCGAAGGGCAACTGCAGTGACAGGAATACCATGAGGAACAACAACGGCCACTCCTCCGCAGGCGGTAACACCGTCCTCGTGATCCTTGCGGAAAAGTGAATATCTCCGCAGCGGAAAAGTGAATATCTCCGCAGCGGAAAAGTGTCCGTTGTTCGAAACTTTGTCTCCTGGAGGCAAACGCACACAGGTGTGTGCGAAGACAGTAAACCTTTCAGATCATCAATTCGCGGTCGCAGACCTCGGCAATTCCACTGAATGAGCGTTGCTATTATGAAAAAGAAAGGATGAAAAACGAAAATGACAGACGACTAGAATGTCTCCGAGTCGTCCATCAGCTCCTGACCATCCGCAATGTCCGGAGGCAACACAGGGCTGTGCTTACCCACACAGGACTGCGCTACCGGGGGTTTTGGTGGTTTCTTGCTCTGTTTCGAGGGGGAGGATCCTGATTTCACCTTTTCCGGCCTCTTCTTAGGTGCGCCCTGGGACTGGGTCCCAGTGCTGGCAGAGGATGTTTTCTGCACAGAGGATGTTGTAAGCGTCGATGTTAATGGCGCCTTGGATTCAATGCGGCGAGGCCGCCCCGGTGGCGAAGTGATCTAAGGCGCTGGCCTCTGATCATTCGTCCGTAAGGGGTCCGGGTTCGAATCCCGGTCAGGCATGGATGTTGTGTTTGTCTTACTGCACTGGCTCTCTCCCTTCCCTGGAACCAGTGATCCTAAATTAGGGACGGGCGACTGCTTATAGCCCATTGAGTTGCTCACGGTGGTCGTTAAACCTCCAATCAAAAAAAAAAAAAATGCGGCGAGACTTCAGTGCCTCCAATCCGGCAGCAACGATGTCCTCAAAAACATAAGGACACCGAGCGGGGATGGACACCTCAGTCTGCACCGCAACAGCAGCCTTCTGGACCACAACCGATGCATAGGAGCGCCGGCCTGTTGGTAGAGGAGCTATCCGCCGTCTGGCTTCAGGATAAGACAGATGTTCGGTCGTCTTCAGGCGTTGGATAGCCTGCTCCTCGATCCACTTTGGGCACTGCTTAGAAGCCGGGTGAGATCCCTCGCAATTTACACAATGATCCGCCTCAGCGGAGCATTCCGCCAAAGAGTGTTCTGTGGAACCACAGCGACCACACTTTGCTACATTACGGCAAGACTGCTGGGAGTGACCGTAATGCTGGCACTTGAAACATCTCAAGGGGTTCGGGATGTACGGTCGAACATCGAGCCGCAAGTACCCCGCCTTGATGGAAGTAGGCAGGGTAGGGGAGTCAAAAGTGAGCACGATGTTCCGGGAGGGAATAGACTTCCCATCCCGCCGGAAAAGAATACGCCGAACCCCAGTGACATGTTGTTCCCCAAGTTCTTCCAGCAATTCCTCATCGCTGTTCCAGCAGGTCGCGGGAGTTGATAACACCGCGAGAGGAATTGAGGAAACCATGGGGCGATATTTGGACTGGAACGTCCAGCAGAACGGTCGTCACCAGCAAGGTGGCACTGTGGCGTGGATTTGATGTCTCCACAAGAAGATCCTCTGACGGGAGCTTCTTAACACTCTTTGGTGAGCCCGCAACGGCCTGAAGAGCCTTATTAATCCAAAAAGACTCTTCGAACTGAGGGATTGTGCAGGATCAACAGAATGGATTAGAAGAAACAGAGCATTACAGTTGGAACTGAGTAGTTTCTTAGTGGAGGAGGGTGACCCATCCTCCACACGGCGCTTCAAAGGTACAGCATGGGAAACACTTTGATTTGCCATGAGAAGAAAAATAGATTCGTCCGCCAACCTCCCCACCCACTACCGAGCCCAACGAGGGAGAGCCGGAGGTCCGCAAGCCCAAGAGGACGCAGGACACGGCTCTAGGGATAGTCAGCGGATATAGCAAGTTGGTTGGGCAGACACACGCTCGGCGTGCACCCAGACTTTCCCGTGCCCGGAGAACACCCCTTTGGCATGCCCACCCTACCCCCAACTCACCCAGCCGAACAGAACGACAAGCCGCTAGAAGTCTGGACGCAACTCGGCCACAGACTTCCTGACCAGGAGTGGGTTAGCTCCCAGCCACCCGTTTAGGGTGAAGCAGAGGGCAAAGAGGAGTGTTGGCATCTGGAGACACTACAACCCGGCCCCCAAATACCTCAGCCTCCAGCATCCTCATTTCCACCTGTACGGGTCACCGCACACGGCAAACATGCAGGTAGGTCTAAGCTAACCAGCTCCGGAAAAACAGAAAATGTAACATAAAAGAGAAAAGACAGGGAAAAGAACGAGGAACAAAACCCGGAGCAGGCGCCTCATCACAACCTCAGCAGCCTACAACTGAGGCGGGTACATGTCAAAATATGAACTTAAGACGAAAAAAGCAAAACAATAAGAGAAAATCGGCTCGGGCCGTGGGGACGCCATCCCTCATCAGCTGGATGAACAGCTGTCCCTTCGGTGATGTAATCGTCAAAGCCGCAGAGGCAATAGAAACCGTCACAAGGTGAGCTCGGGCCGTGGGGGCGCCGCTCCCCAAATAACTGGAAAACCAGTTATCCCCGTGCGGGACTTAGAAATAGGAAGCTAGGAGATATGGGCTAGAGTGCCCGATAGAAAAGTGACACGTAAGCGAGGTAGAAAGGGGGAGGAAGACGCCCTTATTTATTACCGGGGGCCAGTACCCGGGGTGCGACGGGTTAACGTGCCCATCCGACGCACGGCGGGTATTTAGTGGTTCGAACGTTCGTACGTGCCCAGGATCGAACCTGAGGTTATCTCCATGGCAGTTCCGAACGCTGACCACTAGGCCACACGCGGCCCTGTGAAGAACAATACAAATGTTCCAAATATATATATTAGGATCATGCTGCATTATGGGTAAGAGACCGACAATGCCGTTGCCACTGCACCATTACAAATTGTAACACAAATTGTGACGTGGAGAAATTTACAAATAACACATGTGGTTTTTATCTTATAAACAAAATTGTCAAAATGTCAAAATGCTATAAATTAAAAAAAAATTATATATTTTTTTTATAATTCAAGGATTTGAATTTATAGCATTGACAGTTAACAATTTTGTGGATAAGATCAAAACCATATGTGTCATTTGTGAATTTCCCCACGTCACAATTTGTAATGGTGCAATGGCAACGGCATTGTCAGCCTCTTACCCATAACGCAGCATGATCCTCATATATTATATATGTGCAACATTCGTATTGTTATTCACATCTGAGGATGGAGTGACCGTCACTCCGGAAGTACTCATGGAGTTTTTTAACTTGTATATACACTGAAGAGCAATTGAATTAGAGACAGCCGGCGTTATGCAAATGTGTCGCTGTGGGCAGCCCTGTAAACGGAAACGACATGTCGTATGCAGCGATCCGACAATACAAGGAGTGCTGCGACGGGAATCAGTAAGAGTCGGACACAGTATGGGTAAGACGAAGGATCTAAGCGCATTTGATCGTGGGCAAATTGTCTGGCCCCGACGAACGGGTCACTCAATCTCAGAAGTCGTGCAGACACTGGGATTTTTACGAGCCACTGTGTCACAGGTGCACCGTGAGTACATCGAATCCGGTAAAACCATCCCTGCAAGGGCCAACTGTCGTGGACAGCAACGTGTGGATGAGCGGGATCATCGTCGGCTAGCTCGCATTGTAACAGCGGATAGACGGGCCACAGTGCAAGAAATCACTCGGCAATTTAACGCTGGTGCACAAAAACGTGTAAGCAGCCACAGCATCCAGAACCATCTCCTCGCTATGGGGTGCATAGGCCATCGTCCCACGAGGGTACCGCTGCTGACCGCACATTACAGGGTGAAAAGATTAGCATGGGCGCGGGAACATCGCCACTGGACCCTAGATATGTGGAAAAATTTTGCCTGGACTGATGAGTCGAGATTCACGTTGGTACATGCGGATTACAGGATACGCGTACGGCGCAAACCACATGAAGCGATGGATCCTTCTTGCCAGCAGGGTACTCTTCAAGCTGGTGGAGGTGGCATTCTCGTCTGGGGACTGTTTACGTGGACTGAAATGGGACCCCTGGCACTTGTGACATCGTCCCTCACAGGTCAACGTTACCTACATATCCTGGACGACCGTTTGTGCGTCTTCAACATCCCACTGGGGACCTCATCCTGCAACAAGACCATGCACCGTGCCATCGCTCCCGAATTGTATCCGAATGGTTGGCTGAACACTCCACCGACGTGACCTCGCTTCCTTGGCCAGCTAGGTCACCTGACCTCAATCCCATCGAGCACATCTGGGATGCCATCGAGAGAGATGTTAGAGGCTCTGACCCCCTCCATCAAACCTTCGTGAACTGTGAAAGCTTGTTCAGGGGTCGTGGATCCGTATGGCTTCCCAACGCTTCCGGTGTCTTGTCGAGTCCATGCCGAGACGAATCGCCGCCGTCATCAGGACGAAAGGTGGTGCTACACGTTACTAGACAGGTATCTCTAATTCAGTTGCTCTTCAGTGTACTGTATATACATGTATATAATCTTTTATTGCATTAAATAATCATGCGATAACGGTTTGTCTTTCATCTTTGAGTTACCTTCAACACGAATCGGTATTTGGTTTGCACGTATATTAGACTTGTCTGAAGTGTATCTTGAAGAAACAGTACAATTTTCAAGAGCAATTTGTCATTGTTTATGTCTTAATCAATCAATGTATAGATCAGAAACCTTAAGGTGGTTCCACCTAAAAACTCTGCCCTATGTTTCCAATGGTAAAAACTTCTGTAGACATTTTCTTCGCAATTAATATATTCCCTCAAACAGTGGTCATCGTTTGATGTTCCTAGTTTACATGATCATGACCTCTGTTTGATGTTCTTAGTCCACGTCAAATGTCCGTGTTAATTGTTCATTCGCCTTCTAATTATTTGTTCAGTTGCTGCTTACCATCTTTGGTGTATCCCCAGCATTGTGCGGGGCTTCAAGAAGCAACCTGTCAAATTGGCTTGGCAGTTAGTGTGTGTGAGTCTGGAGGAATTCGAGGCCGCTGTGGTGCAGTGGAAGCTTATCCGGTGCGTAACTGGAAGACCCTGGGTTCGATTCCCAGTGGCGGCCAATGAGAGTTTTTCCGTGACTCACTTATAAACGTGGAAAGAGCGATGACCTCTATTTGATGTTCCTAGTCCACGTTAAATAAATGTCTGTATTAATATATTCTCAACGATGAAAATTTGCACATCGATTAAAATAACTTAGAATTATAGCATGGCATACTTAATATTTTCTAAAACTTAATCTTAATTATATTAAAAATCAATAATATTTCCTTGGGTAATGTTTTGACCTGTTAACAGATCGCGCGACCTGTACAGTGATGACGTCAGTGGGCAAACAAATACTTGATGGCTTAATTCGGAATTAGAAATCAGCAATACCTATAATACCGCTGATATTTTTCAATTATTTTTATTAATTTTTGGAATGAAATCAAAATTTGGGTCTATCCATTGCGATAGTCTGGAATGTTTAGAATGATTTGAGATATTTAGATTAAATATTCTGGCAATAATTTCGCTGAAAATGTCAACAGAGCTGATGGTACTGATGATTTCTAATTCCGAAATAAACCATTAAACATTTGTTTGTACTGTGACGTCATCAACGTACAGTTCGCGTCATCTGTTAGCAGGTCTCAACATTACCCAATGAAATTTTTTTATATATTTAATGTAATTGTGGTTGAGTTACAGCAAATATTAAGTAGGCCATGCTATAATTTACAGTGCCATTATACCATTATGGGATGAAACTCGGACCCTCGCATCTTACAAAAACAGATTCACAACTATTTTTGCTGAAAGTTTGTTTATGTATCTTCTTAAGCAAAGATGTTGCAACGACGAACTACTCGCATATATTTCCCAAATTTGGACAAAACGTTTGGAACGCTTTGCTGATCATCGTACTTTGAATTTATTTTTAACCAGACCATCCGATCAACTGGATTTCTACCTTTCCCTGTAGACTTTAACCTTCAATAGTTCTTTAGATTTTCCACCTTTCTCTAGTGTGTTTGGTAACGTTGCCTTCCTGTAAAGCATGCCTGATAATGCGTCATCACGCCCTTGTCACTGTATATACATGTTGTGCTCGCATGAACAGTCTGTTCAGTATGTCCGGAACCTGATGAAGACCACAAAGTGTTGGTCGAAAGATGTAGTGCTTTTAACTAATGTATTTTAAAGTACTGTTTTTTAACTTGTATATGTCTTTTAATCTAATTATAAAAACCTATATCGACGTAACGTTTACTGAGGTTATAAAGGTCAGTTGCAAGTTTTTCTTATCGTGTTAATCGACAGATATCTATGCTTCATAGTTGTACTTTCATATTTAATATGAAGTTTTGTTTTGTTTTGTGAGCCTAGTTGGACTCAGAAGTCAACCTCCAGAATAGCGGACACCTCCCAATAGTGGACAAATGTTGAAGTCCCAGGGTGTCCGCTATTCAGACGTTTTACTGTGGACAAATGTTGACGTCGCTATTCAGAGGTTTTATAGTGGACAAATGTTGAAGTCCCAGCGTGTCCGCTATTCAGAGGTTTTGAAGTCCCCAAGGTGTCCGCTATTCAGAGGCTTTGAAGTCCCCAGGGTGTCCACTATTCAGAGGTTTTGAATTCCCCAGGGTGTCCGCTATTCAGAGGTTTTACTGTAATTAAATTTAACTTATAAAAACATAGACCTAAGTCATTGCACGATCCAATTTCATGTAAAAAATATCCTCAAGTACTATACTGAACTATATTTATTTACATGAGGTTAAAAAGCTATATCATCATCATCATTCATTCATTTATTCATTATCAATCCACTGCTGGACGAAGGTCTCCCAAGTTTCCTCCACAACGGTCTGTCTTGTGCCAGTCTCCTCCATGTCACTCCCGCATACTTTCGAATTTCATCCAACCATCTCCCATGTGGTCTTCTTCTGGGTCTTTTCCTGTCCCTTGGAAACCAATCTAAAATTTCGGCTGTCCATCGATGCTCTGTCCTCCTGGTAGTATGTCCAGCCTATTGCCATTTCAGCGATTAAACTCTGATCATGATGTTTTCCACTCTTGTCATTTTTCGGATCCACGAGTTCCTCTTCTTATCTCTCCTGGTTACACCAAGCATGCACCTCTCCATGCTTTTTTGAGTTGTCTGCAGCCTTTGTATGTCTCTTTTAGTTAAGGTCCACGTCTCTGCACCATACGTAAGCACTGGAAGGATGCATTGATCAAACACTTTTCTTTTAAGACATATTGGCATATTGCTCTTGAAAATTATGCTGTTTCTTCCAAACGCTCTTCAGGCAAGTTTTGTACGCCGATTAATTTCTTCATCAATGTTACCCTCACTTGATATCTGCTGTCCAAGATAAACGTACGTGTCTGTTATCACCAGCTTTTCTCCATCAATCGATAAATCTTCATTTCTTGTAAAAGCATTGAACATCACTTTTGTCTTCTGAAAGTTCATTTTTAATCCCACTTCTTTATTCTTGTCAGCAAGATCCTGGATCATACTCTGCAGCTCTGATGGGGTAGTTGCAAAAATGACTACGTCATCAGCAAAACGAAGGTGGGTTAGATAATCTCCATTAATCTTTATTCCTTTGTTTTTCCAGTTCAGTGATTGAAAGACATTTTCCAATGTGGCATTAAAGAGCTTCGGAGATATGGTGTCACTTTGTCTCACTCCCTTTCCAATTTTTATGTGTGTTGTATTTTCAAACAGCCGAATCTTTGCACTTGCATTTTCATAGATGTTATTAATAGTATTAATGTATGTGTCTTCAATACCGCAGGATTTCAGAGCCATTGTAACTGCTGATGGTTTCACCGAATCAAAGGCTTTTTCATAATCGATCAAAGCCATGCATAATGGAAGTTCATATTCCCTCGCTCTTTCAATTAGTTCTCTCAGTACGTGGATATGATCTATTGTGCTGTAGCCACTCCTGAATCCAGCTTGTTCTCTAGGTTGAGCCATGTCCAGTGTTACTTTCAAGCGGTGTGAAAGAACTTTAGTGAAGATTTTATAAATTACTGATAGGAGGCTGATAGGTCTGTAGTTCCTGAGATCCTCAATGTCACATTTTTTATGTAGCAGGATTATTGTAGCATTGTTCCAATCCTCAGGAATCTTCCCTTCATTAAGGCATCGAGTGAAAATTTGGGCGAGTATTGTTTCGATTTCTCCACTTGCTTCTTGTATGATGTCTACAGTAATTCCATCTTCTCTTGGAGCTTTTCCCCGCTTCATGTTCTTGCTTGCATGTGTAACTTCTGCTGGGAGGACTGGAAGAACTCTGGTGCCTTTCATGATGTCTGGAGTACATGTATCATCCCTTTCGTATAATGTGGAGTAGAAATCTTTCACTCTTGTCAAAATTTCGCCTCTATTTCTTGTTACAGAACCATCTTCTTTTCTCAGTGCCATAATCTGTTTTCTTCCCTTACTGAGATGTCCCTTTGCTATCTTTAGGCTTTGGTTGTTTTCAATTGCTTTCCTCACTAGCTCACAGTTGAATTTCCTTACATCTTCAGTGATACTTTTTCGTACTGTCTTGCATAGCTCTATATATTCCACTTTGGAAGTCACATCGTCTTTAATTGTCCTCATCTCTCGTCTTTGTTACATCAACATTTTGGTTTTTCCTGATAATTTGTTCTCATGCAACTTGTTCTTAGACCCAGCTAATTTTGTTGCTGTTTCCATAAGAGCTTTGGTTACTTTTCTCTTAACTTCAGAAATATCCACTTCTTCCGATGTTAGGCCTTCTAAAGCAGAGAATCTGTTCTTCAGTTCCAACTTGAAGGTATTATGGTGTTTTTTAAGGTTGGTTATGTCAATGCATTTTGTTTGTTTAATGAGCTTACCACGTTCGAGTTTAGTGTTGAGGTGCATCTTACATCTCACCAATCTATGGTCACTACCTGTGTTGAACTTGTTTGGCACACTGCAGTCTTCTATGACGAATTTCTTGTTACACATAATAAAATCAATTTCACTTGTCGTCCCATTTGGATGTCTCCATGTCCATTTCCTGTGTGGCTTTGTCTTGAAAAAGAGTTCAAGATGAAAAACCCTTCTGCCTCTGCAAACTCAACGAGAGTATTTCCACGCTGGTTTCCGTTGCTGTGACCGAATTTACTTACTGAAGTTTCATTCTGTTGCTGTTGCCCTATTTTTACATTGAAATCTCCCATAATTATCTTCAAGTGTTGCTTACCTTTATTATTTAGATGACGAATTTCCTCATAAAATTCTTCAATTTCTTCTTCAGGATGACTTGTGGGTGGTGCATAAGTTTGAATAATCTGAGCCTGGTATGTTCTCGAGAGTTGGATAACGAGTCGTGCAGCTCCGTCAGAGGAACTTTCAACTTCTACAACTTTATCCTTCAGTTTCTTGTTTATTATAAATCCAACACCACTAGTTCTGCCAGTACCTGTCCCACGATAGTAGAAGATATGTCCACTTTTCAGTTCAATGAGATCTTCTCCTTTTCTCACTTAGCCCGACGATGTCCCACTTGATCCTTTGTAGTTCCTCTTCCAATTCAAGAAGCCTTGAATCAGAAGATAGGGAGCGTCCATTATACGTAGCCAAGGTCAGCATCAAATGGCAGCCTAGTCCGGTCCTCCGGGGATTCTTAGCACCCTCTGCCTTCATGTCGCACTGGCCGCTGCCTTGGCCAGGTACATTCCAGCTGCCGGAGACTGAGGGCCAAGATTTAAGTTGTGGAGTCATTTTGGAGGGGTTTGGCCATAACTCACCACGCTGGCCAAGCGGGTTGGCGAGTGTGGGATAGCATTTCCTCTAATCCCGATGGTATAGTTATACCGCTATTGGCGGTCGTCAGAGCCCCTTTAGTCGGAACAGGATGTACCACCAGAAGGCGGGGTTGGCATTTGTCAAGGAGAGGCTGTGATGTTACGCATCACCTGACCTTACATCCCTAAAAAAAAAAAAAAGCTATATACAATAGATTAAAAACACGAGATCTTTCGCAGTAGCAGCTACTGCATCATCGGGTGACACATAGCATATGGAACCAGAGTTTTTAAATTGTTTTAATATGATGGTATTGTAGAAACTATAAAGCGCCGCCTGACGGTACAGTAATGCCATACATCACTGAAATACAGCCGTAACGCCCTCTGCAAAAATAAACTCAGAATAATAATTATAAAGGTAATGGTAGTCCATTTAACGAGTTCTTCCAGGCCCGAGGAATATGGTACGGCATATCATCATTGCAACATTTATCACCGAACTGGTAAATAAACATGGTTTCCATATACAATAAAGAAATTTTGTCCTTTGGGCCGTGAGTCAACAGATGCTTTACGCCTGAAGCTATACTGATGTTCAGCCAACCTGATACCAAAATTTCTAAAAGTAGAACCTATGTATGTACTATCAGGTACATCAGGAATAACCGACCTAAGTGGAACACAATAAACCCCATGTCTGGAAAGTTTGTGAAGAGGGTCCCGATTTTTACGAATGAAAGAAAATAACTACATAGTCTTAAGACCGAAGGCCAAATGGCAACCTCGACACAGACTACTCAAACCAGAGCAAACACTAGGTAAGTAATCCAACGAACCCACAAATCTGATTCACGGGACGGGCGTGCAAGAGTAGTAAATCTCAACCTCGAGACATCAGCAATGATACGGGAGATACAACTCTGGGTGTACCCATGGCTAAGAGCAATGTCCCCAATAATACTGAATTCCCGTTGGCGTAAACGAATTAAATTTCACTGTTCGGTTTACTGTGGGCTGTAGCTTCGTAGCAACTTTAATTATAATGAGATGCTTGTAGTAACTTTTATTTGATTTTGAACATAATACACTGCTGGACAATTGCTAAGGACGGATCATAAACGGCTATATAGCACATAAAAAAGTAAGTGTGGTTGAATGCCAAGTGAAATAAAATAATGTCAGAATGCCAGGACATTACAAGAAAGACAATTTATTGTGCTCTGAAATCCAGAAGGCTTTGGAACGCGTTCAAGGGACAAACAGGCCATTTTGTGCAGAATACGTAAACGTGAAAAAAATGCAATTACCGTCCGCAGGCGTTCCGGCGTAAGATGTCAATACGGGATATAGCCACCATGGGGGCCGATGCAAGATTCCACACGTCGTGTCATGCTTTGCATAACATTATCAAGCAGCTGTTGGGGTAATTTATCCCATTACTCTGTCAGTGCACGGATGAGAGTGTCCTTGTTTATTGGATGGCATTGGCGACCAGCAAGACTCCTCCACAAAGCATCCCACACATTTTCAATGGGATTCAGATCTGGAGAACGTGCTGGCCATACAAGGCGTTGAATATCCTCGCTCTCAAGACACTCCTGGACAGCGACTGTTCGATGACATGTTGCGTTGTCGTCCATGAAAATGAATCTATCACCGACAGCCCCACGGAACATGCGAACATGAGGTAGCAGAACATCATTAATGTATCGTTGGCCAGTCATAGTCCCAGTTGGAAGCACATAGAGGGACGTACGGCCATTGATCATGATGCCAGCCCATACCATGACACTACATGTCGGATATCGGTCCCTTTCCTGTATGTTTGCTGGACAATATGCAGTACCACTATCACGCCAGATCAGTTGTCGTCGACAATCAGACGATAGACTGTATCTACTCTCACCTGAGAAGAGGACAGCAGACCAGTCGTTTTCAGTGCAATTGCGATGTTGATGGCACCATTGCAAACGGGTGGTACGGTGACGTCTGGACAATGGGATGCACACAACAGGACGGCGGGCGTATAGTCCTCCTTCATGCAAACGTCTGGCGACAGTTTTTCGGGAGATGCGCTTGCCAGTAGCTCTAAACTGATTTGCTATAAACTGATTTGCTACCTCACTAGCTGTGCTGCGCCGGTGTCTTTTTGTTGATAGCACTATGTACCGATCTTCTGCAGGTGTCGTACTGCGAACACGACCTCCCCCGTGACGTTTGCTACACTCTCCATTTGTTTTAAATGATTTCCAAAGCCTTGAAACAACACTGTGGCTGACGTCGAACTCCCTGGCAACATCTGTTATTTTTCGCCCTTCTTCAATCTTGCCACTAATACGGCCACGCGTAAAATCATCTAGGTGATGTCGGGAAGACATACTGAAAATTGCAAGTTCGTCAATTGATTCTTTCCCTTTCAACTTTGCGTTTAAACAACAACGGTCAATACGCGTCAAATCCTTTATATCTCTTATCAGCGCTATGACGTCGCGAACAAGTTCGGCAATCCAAAATTTGCATACGCACAACACGTCTTACTGTATCCCGCACTTATGCTAATTTCCACATTTTCCTGCCTTCCATTTTATGCTTGCTATCGTTGCTATTGTCATCCGTCCTTACCAATTGTCCGGCAGTGTATTTGCTTCTGTAGCTGAACATTCTTGTATAAGTAGCATTCTCTGGGATTTTTGTCCGGTTGTAGTAGACCTACAGTCAATTTTTTTTTCAATGATGATTGCCACGAAAAAGTTAAGGTGCTGCTGGATTTTGATGTTGATTATGTACTCTGATATGCGATTAGTAAACATCTGTATTTTTAATCTAAAGAAAGTCTAAAAATGCTTCGAAGACAAATCAGAAAACAATAATTATTTGCAGCTTTGTGGCAGAGATTAAAGTGTCAATAGGATTTAAGTTTCTTTCATTTTTATTTCTTTTCTTTGCTGAATTCTTTGTCAGTTGTGCTAGAAAGTAGCATTTAATGCCTGCTTCGTCCGTATTTTCTTAGCATTTACGGTCGGAGAGTAAAGAATACGAACTGCCGAATGGTCCTCCCATCCAAACCTAAATAAGTTATGAACTTCTGCGCAGTTGTTTCTAGTGGTCAGATGCTCCAAAACATTTTATCAAATGTCATTGTTCTTTGCCTTTCTTCTATTTAACAAATCGCTTCCGGTGCAGCTGCATTGTGCGATCCCCTCCGTATTATTTGAGCAATAGAGGAAATGCTTTTTCAGATTTTTTCTTTTTTTTTTTTTTTCGCCCGAAGGAGAAACAGAAAAATGGAAAAGAAAATGCACTTTTCACTTCCTTTCCTTCTTGATTTCGCATCACACGCAAGCGCGTATACTCGCTATCAGTACTTCGTCTCAGGCGCCGACTATTACCCGCCGTTCCGGAATGGTTTCCACGCCATCCCTCTCTCTTGCCCAGCACTTTCTTTACTTCTTTCTCTCGGAAAAACAAATGTAAATAAAACTCTAGCATGCACTGCTCCTTCTGATTCTAGTTGCCAGTTTTCAGAAGTTTATGTGAGTGAATTTTTCAATTTTACGAGAAGCCATCTTCTTGATTGGCTTTGTATATTAACATTTTGGTAGTTCAGTTTACGCCAAGTTTGACGTCCTGTTTTGTAACCAGTGTTTCTTTCAGGCCTATACATCCAGGGGAGCGAAGCCCTCCCGGAAACGACCATTCGCCCCCCCCCCCCCCCCATCGGAGACATTTTAGGTTACCGAACCAAATTTTAATAAATTCAGGCTATGATGAAAAAGGAAGCTTCGTTTCTTTTTATGCTACAAATATTTCTCCAATTATACTTTTTTAAATATCTATTCGAATGGTACTAGTTATAGTTTATTTTATTAAAAGTGTATTACGACGCATGATATTCTTCAAAATATATAAGTAGACTATAATCATACCTAATTGTCTGGGAATCGTGATTCAGGATCAAGAGTGCGTTGAATGCATTTTAATAGATAAACATTTCAAGCCTGCAGACCCCCGTCCTCCCTCCTTTACTGGAGAAAATTTGTTATTCCTGAAATGTTTGAAGAAGTAATTACTATATCAGGGATGTATATAGAATTTTCCTTCGGAGGGGGACGAAAAAAGGAAGTTTTTGAAATCCACCATCTGAAACAAAATTAAAGTCCATGAAAAAGTGAAGGAAAATTAAAGCACTTTTTTTCTAATGTAAATTGATACATTTTTATGAAATTAAGGCATTTTTTTCTAATGTAAGTCGCATTTTAACCAAAAAAAAAAAAGAAACATTTTCCGGGGAGGGGGGCAAGGCCCCCTCTAAATGCGGCCCCTGTGCTAGATATGTAGTAATTACTTCTATATATATAAATATAGTAGTTAAAATTATATACATATATATATATAGCAAATGGAAAACTTGCCCCCTCTAAGGTTCCATTTGCACCCCCCCCCCGGCCAAAATGTCCTAAAAGAAACACTGTTTGTACCTCAGCTCAAGCGAGGCCGTCCAAAAAAAAAAAAAAAAAAAACCAGGCCGCCCCGGTGGCGCAGTGGTCTAAGGCGTTGGCCTATGATCATTCGTCCGAAGGGGTCCGGGTTCGAATCCCGGTGAGGCATGGATGTTGTGTTTGTCTTACGGCACTGGCTCTCTCCCTTCCCTGGAACCAGTGACCCTAAATTCGGGACGGGCGACTGTTTATAGCCCATTGAGTTGCTCACGGTGGTCGTTAAACCTCCAAACAAAAAAAAAAAAAAACAAACCAGTTCCCACTTTTAGTTACGTCACGCGTAAACCAAGGCTTCCGAGAGGTTTCCAGCGCTGTCGTGTATAACGTCAAGAACGAGTCTCTCGTGTCAGACTAAAGCCATCTCGAGTATTAGTAGTCCTCAGTCCTCCATTTGTGACGTCACCATCCATCAGGGTCCAAACAAACGCTGCAGTGGCTGCCATCTTTAGCTAGCAGCGAGGTTACGGCGAGGCGATATCAGGATTTTAATTTTTAGTAACTTCACAATATCGATCGAAACAATGTATAAATTTTCGGTAAATGCAAAACATTTGGTAAAAGTCAAAACGCAAGCACTTTATGATCCATGGGAGCTATGAATTCAGTGATTATTCACATCTACAAACTAATTCAGATATAAAAGAGCTTTAACTTTTTCTTTTTACATCAAGTTTTCTTGCTTTTCACAAATTCACCGATATATAGGCACCACGCATTTTTTTAAAACTTATATTCTATTTCATCCAAATAAGTTAAGGAGAAAAAAAAGCAAAGCTTAAAATCTGTTTTTTTTTTTTTTGATTGATTGGAGGTTTAACGACCACCGTGAGCAACTCAATGGGCTATAAGCAGTCGCCCGTCCCTAATTTAGGGTCACTGGTTCCAGGGAAGGGAGAGAGCCAGTGCCGTAAGACAAAACACAACATCCATGCCTCGCCGGGATTCGAACCCGGACCCCGTTCGGACGAATGATCAGAGGCCATCGCTTAGACCACTGCGCCACCGTTTGATTAGTTAATAAGGAACATTCCATGCATGGCATTAAAATTGCCGTTATTGATATGGTAATTCAGCGACGCAATGTGCGACTGATACATATTCTTTTATTTCAGCGTGACGTTGGAAAAGTACACATCTAAATATTTCATACAAAATAAGGCGAAACAGCACTGGACAAAAAACAAACAAACAAGGCATAATGATTAAGATGAAACGCTGCTAAGCCTAATCTTATATATAAAACACAAAACGTCTGTTTGTCTGAAGCAGCAAAAACTCTCGAACGCCGAACTGTGGCATCGTGAAATTTGCATGGCTTATTAACACCGGGATTTCTAGGTCAACGCAGCTATTTTAAGATCTCTAAGTTGTTCCGTTCGCGAGTTATGAATTAAATAATAATATAATCAATAAAGTCAGCGTCGTTTGCTACGTCATCGTTGTCTGTTCCAAATCTGAAAGCACGTGATTGCATTAATCCACAGGTGTTTCTATTCTTTGAGAACTGTGCATAAAAAATGCAAAAACGAACTTTGCGAAATTTTTATCAACACCATGAAATGGTAATAAGAGGAGTCCCTCAAAATTTCACCGGAATCCGGTCAAAATTTTTTAAAATAGGTATGGAATTTTTAATTCATCGGTAAACAGAAATATATACGCAGAAACGGTTAATTAAATTTTGACGGCTAATTTAAAAAGTTATTTACCGATTCTGGCGAAATTCGGAGGTCATATTCCTATTAACGATTTATGGTGTTCATTAAAATTTCAGACAGTTTCATAAACTATTCGCAAAGATACGTTTTTAACTTTTTTATCCCAAAGATTCGCCCGTCAAAGACGTCTGATACTGAAAGCACGTGATGTATTTGATGGTCGATAACAAATTGTTAACGAATTTTGTTCAGTCAGTGTTCCAATGATGTGTCTCCTGGACGCGTGTTAAATAATTCGTAACGGTTTTGGTCCGTTTGATTCTACAGCTGTATGTTGGAATGTCAAGAGCAAAGGATCCAACAAAATTATATATTGTCGCCGGTGAAGGAGAAACCAAAAAATGTTGTGTACGGCCAAGTACTGAAATAATCACACTATGAATAAATTATTTGTAATGACCGAATTTGTAAAATCAGGTTTTTTCTTTCTTGCAAACATCAATTTTTTTCCCCCGATTTTTTCAGTGACATATAAGGGAATAGGAAATTCATAAGCCTAAATCCCGGGCAAAGCCGGGTAGTAAAGCTAGTGATTCATAAACCGTTGCTTAAGCCTAATGTTACATGAACCTAATGTACTTAGTATTTACTAGGTTGTTTAACCCTTTAACGATCATTACCCTAAAATCTAGTATCACTCTAAATGCCATAACGCCCAAACAGTCTTTTATTTCACTTCTTTGTTTAGTAACAACAATGGTGGCTGACTGTGACTCCTGCTGATCTCTCATAGGTCGTGCAAATTTAAAGAACAGGCAAGGGTAGGAAATCTGACTCACTCTAGACTGGCGTTTGAGGCGGCTATGGTCGTTTGAATGTACGGGCGTTTTGGGCGCTATGGTCGTTAAAGGGTTAAAGCTACTTAGTTTCGCGAGAAATATTATTTTGCAATAACATAGTTTAGTTCATCAATATGCAATCTAAATTAATAAAAATACTAACTTTTCTCCTAATCCTAATATCACACATCAAGTCTTCGGCACTCTCAGTACAAGACGCACGCCGAGCAAACAGACTGTTTCTCGGTTTCAATCGTAGGGGTAGAGGGGTAACTTGGGTGGGGCAAGACTCAATAGAGGGCGCAAAAAACCCTACTTACAATCTGATTAACATTAGAATTCAAATTTTTGCACAAGTTTCCGGTACAGTTTTTTTGTTCGCGCCATACTTTGCCATTTGTCCATTTGTAGAAATTGCTTATGTGTTTCGCCAGTTTCGGTGGCTTGGGCAAATTAAAATTGGCACTTCTTTCTCAAAATGTTCAGGGGATAGTAATTGCTCACTTTCAAATATGGAGGTAAGATTGCACCTACGTTTACATGAGAATAATTTCGTTCACATCAAGATTCTCCTGGAGCTATTTGATGATTACTGTGACATTCAGCTACGACTACTAGATGCATTCGGTCCGTTTGATGTAGTACTCACTGTCCAAGGAAGCTGGGAAAATCCTTACGAAAGTCAATCAGATTGTGCTTCCCAATAGAGAAAACATTGGATTGTGGCATTGATTTTGCTTTGTTCAGCAACGTATACTTTTGAATATATAGTAATATACACTATTAAATTAGTAGCATATAAGATGGAAAGATAGATGGGGGCACAATATTTTGTGGTTTGCCTCGGGCGCAGAAATGCCTAGTTAGGCCTAGTTATGGCCGAAACACAGGGGTGCCAACTTCTCCAAATTATTGGGGGATGCAGGCGTGAAGAGATACGACGTGGGAGGGGCATGTCTCTTCCATTGTCAGGAGGGAAATAAAAATAAGGGGGCAAAATGATAAACTATGAGATTCGACGTATATTTTAAGATGCAATTGCTCAACAGGAAATGAACAAGGAAACAAATATTTTTTTCGCTGAATATTAATATTTTTTTAAATAAAATTCATTAATACAGACATTTGACGTGGACCAGGAACATCAAACAGAGGTCATCGCTCTTTCCACGTTTCATGGAAAAGTTCTCATTGGCCGCCACCGGAAATCGAACCCAGTGTCTTCCAGTTACGCACCGGATATGCTTCCACTGCACCACAGCTGCCTCGAATTCCTCCAGACTCACACACACTAACTGCCAAGCCAATTTGGCAGGCCGTTTCTTGGAGCCCCGCACAATGCTGCGGATCACCAAAGATGGTAAGCAGCAACGGAACAAATAATTAGAAGGCTAGTGAATAATTAATACAGACATTTGACGTGGACCAGCAACATCAAACAGAGGTCATCGCCCTTTCCACGTTTATAAGTGTCATGGATTCTAATTATTTGTTCAGTTGCTGCTTACCATCTTTGGTGAATCCCCAGCATTGTGCGGGGCTCCAAGAAGCAACCTGCCAAATTGGCTTGGCAGTTAGTGTATGTGAGTCTGGAGAAATTCGAGGCCGCTGTGGTGCAGTGGAAGCATATCCGGCGCGTAACTGGAAGACCCTGGGTTCGATTCCCGGTGGCGGCCAATGAGAACTTTTCCATGACACACTTATAAACGTGAAAAGAGCGATGACCTCTGTTTGAAGTAAAATTCAGCCTGTGATTTTATAAAAAAATCCAGAGAGATTGTATTTCCAAAGTTTAGTAAAAAAATATGAAAAATTTGGTGAATTACTCAAACAAAGAATAAGAAGCGCAAAAACTAAATAGCTAAATAAAGGCGCTAGATGATACGTTTGCATTTTATTTATTATGAAATCGTTTTAATCATTTTCCGGGATTCGAGCATGATTCATATCGATCTAATAGTTATAAGCCAACGGCTCAGACCACTTGGATACCTGTGTGCTGAAGGCATTTGGAGTACTTTCTGCTGTACTAAAAGCCTACCCATTAGTCGTGTAGTCTGAGCTACGGGTTTCGGCTCTCTCGTCTAAGATGGTGTTATATGGGAGGATGCAACCACAGCACTAGTTCCGGGTTCGAGTTATCATGTAAGTCTTGCGTGACGTGTTTGTCCGGAGAGAGTCCGTGTTGGGTGTGTATCTATAAATTACCCTTCCTTTTTTTGCGGTTTCCAACCGTAGGTTGAAGAAGCGTATATGCTCCAGCTTTGTCCGTCTGTCTGTCCGCACGATAACTTGCGTAAAAATGGTTCGATTTCGATGAAAGTTTAGTATGTGGTAGCGGAACGCTGGGGACGAACCCTATTGAAAATGGGCGAAATGGGGTCAAAGGTCACGTCATAGGAACGGGATCCATTCCATTGCCCTTATGCGTCATAACTTGCGTAAAAATGGTTCGATTTCGATCAAATTTTACTATATGGTATGGAACCACCTGGGGACGAATCCTATTGAAAATGGGTGAAATGTGGTCAAAGTTCAGGAAATAGGAGCGGGATCCATTCCATTGCTCTTATGCGTCATAACGTGCGTAAACATTGTTCGATTTCGATGAAATTTTAGTATGTGGCAGGGAACCACCTGGGGGAGAACCCTGTTGAAAGTGGGTGAAATGGGGTCAAAGGTCAGGACATAGGAGAGGGTTTTATTCCATTGCCCTTATGCGTCATAACTTACGTAAAAATAATTCAATTGAGGCAAAGCTTTATCATGTTGTTCAGGAAGTATACTTAACCGGTTCTGTTTAAATATCATCGAAATGGGGTCAAAGGTCAGGGCGTAGGAGCGAGATTTATTCTATAGCCATTATCATCATAACTTGAGTAATAACTTGAGTATTGATTTCTGGTATGTTGGAAAACGTATCATAATCAATGCATTGAATGATTTTACTAACTTGTTGAGTTTCTGTTCTTATGTAAATTATGTCACTTTTCCGTTACATTTCTTTCGGAACAGCACGTCGATTTCTCGGAATTTTCTTGTACTTTCTGGCAACGGCTGGCAGTGAGTCAGACGTAAATACAAAGTTATGCCCACTGTAGAGAAAAATGGTATGAACGGAAGACGATGTGCTCTGTTTGAATTAGGACCGCACGTTGTTATCTTTTTGATCTGAAAGCATAAAGGTGCTGTCTGTGTCGCTAATGTGATACAATTTACGAAGCTGTTTGTTGAAAGAGCAATTGTGAATGTGTCAAAATCTCACGCCGTGATTCCGCATAGACAAGCTGTGCTTCGACAATTCAGGGAAATAAAAGATTACTTGGATTTTTACTTAAGTGTTGTTTCTCAAACGACCTATTGCCGTATTGATGAAGTGCTTAACATTTAAATGCAGTGTTTTTATTATTTGCACGTTGTTTTAAGTTGTTGAATTAACTAGTTTGTATCTTTATCTAATTCGATGAACATGAATCACTCTCTAAGTGAATCACACATGAGATTCTTCCGCGAATTCGCGGAATTCCGTTTTTTTTTTTTTTTTTTTTGTCTGTTATCATTTGCGTTATACTCGTGATCGATGCAAAACTGAAGAGAAGTGTTGGAGGATTAGTGGAGGGGGAGGGGTTGCTTTTTGGTTTGGGGATGGTGTTTCGGTTTTCAAAAATTTCGAAAACGGAAGTTAAACGAAATGAAAATTCTTCCATAATCGCCATTTCTTTTTCTCACAATGTATCTTCTGCGCAGTATTATTGTTAAATATTTGCATTTCAACTTGAAAATGGTGGAAAAAAACTCCGAAAACGGAAGTTGGACGGCGCGAAAATTTCCCTTTAATCTACAGGCTCGAGGTTCTTCTGTGGATTCGAAGAATTCCGCTATTTTCGTCATCATTTTGAGGTTCTCGAGATCGATGCAAAACTGAGCAGAAATTTTGGAGGGATTGATGGTGATGGTGGTGGTGTGTGTGTGTGTGTGCGTGTGTGTGTGTGTATTGGTGGGGGGGGGGTATTTTCTGTCAGAGGACGGAATTCCAACTTCCGGAAACGGAAGTTAGACGGAGTGAAGTTTCTCCCGTAATCGTGATCCTCTTTTTCTCGCGATGTTTCTTCTACCCAATAGTTTGTTAAATATCATTTTATTCCATAAATATACACTGAAGTGCCAGAAAAACTGATACAGACGAGCTTATGCAAAATACTTAGCAACGTTACCCATGCGCGTACTCGGTTGCGTCCGCCAGTGCGTATATAAAGCGATAGACATCCTTGCCAGCTCTCAGAGCTGTTTTCGGCATGTGAATGACAAGTAATAACGATTTAAGCGATTTTCAACGCGGTGTCATAGTTGGCGCTCGTGAGATGGGCCATAGTATTTCGGAGGTAGAAACGAAGTTCGGATTTTCACGGACGACCATTGCAAGGGTGTACCGTGACTACAAGAATTCCTGCAAAACTTCCAACCTACGATACCTGTGTGGCCGTAAATAGACATTGGGTGAACGTGACCATCATCGGCTGTCAAGAATGGTTTCACGCGATAGGCGTGCAACATTCTCGCTGGTGTCATCGGAATTCCAGGCTGGTGCCTCAACAAGCATCAGCGTCCGGACTGTGCGATATAGGCTTTGGGAGCCGACGCCCAACTCGAGTCCCCTTGATGGGTGCACGACACAGAGCTATGCGCCTCGCTTGGGCACGGCAACACCGCCACTGGACACTTGATGACTGGAAACAAGTAGCCTGGTCTGACGAGTCGCGTTTCCAACTGTATCGGGGGTAGATGGAAGGATTCGTGTGTGGCGCAAACCCCATGAAGCCATAGATCCCGCCTGACAACAGGGAACTGTACCGGCTGGTGGGAGGTCCGTAATGGTATGGGGTGTGTTTAGCCGGATTTCACTGGGACCCCTGGTACGTCTACAAACGTCTGTGACCGGCCAACACTATGTGCGCATTCTTTCTGACGAGGTACACCCGTTCATGTCCTGCATTCATGGTGATGGGTTAGGCCTGTCTTAACAGGAAAATGCACCTCCACACAAGTGTCGGAACGCCACATTATGGTTAGAGGAGCATTCATCTGAGTTTGGGGTGTTGCCATTCCCACCCAAGTCCCCTGATCTGAACGTGATAGAACACATTTGGGTTGCCATGCAACGCGCTAACGAACACAGGAATCGGAGACCTCGGAATACACCCGAATTGTGGAACGCTCTGCAGGAAGTATGGTGTGCATTGCCTACAACATATTTCCAGAAGCTAGTGGAGTCTGTGCCCCGTCGAATGTCTGCAGTCCTGCGCTCCCGTGGGGAACCTACCAAGTATTAGACTACTGGTGTACCAGTTTTTCTGGCACTTCAGTGTATGTATTGCAGCTTGAAAATGGAGGAAAACTTTTCTGAAACGGAAGTCGGACAGAGCGAAGATTTCTCCCGTAATTGTAATTTTTTTCTCCGCGATATATATATATATATATATATATATTGAATACAGTGAAGTGCTCCAGTTTAATATTTACATACAGAAATCTCAGTGAACAATTCTGTCTTGCATGCCATGCTATATTCACGCTACACGTTCTTATTTTTCACCCAGTTTTTAAAAAGTTCAGCTTTTTTTTTCTTCTTCGTCAGTCTAATGTATGGTGAATAAAACGGACAAGTTGAAAGAAATACGGACTTGCATGAACTTCAACTGTTTATTCTCCACTAAGTGAAGTTTCTATATCTCATATACTTCAGTTGACTAGGTGAAAGTCATCAAAATGGCTCTTAACATCAATCGCATATCTACACATAGGAATTTTCACGATATAATTATATCACATCAGTCATCTACTACAAGCTTTTGATCTCTTTGTTACTCCATTCCCACACAACGTAGCCTACTTATTTTTTTATGACTCATTATCGGCGTTGCCAAAATGTACAAACTGTTAGGGAAAGTAATGTGCCGTCTAGTAAGAAACTCTTGAACCAGGAAGTAACGCAATTTACATAAGTAAACAAACTCGAAAGGAAGGTTGAATTACTGCGTGTACGGCCCAAGTGCGTATTGTTTCAAAAAAACAATCTGCAAAACACAAACTGAAAACTTAAAATGTTGTCGTAGAAATGAGAAAGAAAAGAACACCAAGAAGTTTACAACTGCGTATTCCAATAATTTTTTTATCAGTGAACTTAGTTTTAAAAGTCTGTGCATGGTCCCACCTAAAAATTCTGCCCTATGATAAAAACTTCTGTAAATACTGTATTTTCTTCGCAATTTATGTATTCCCAATAATGAAAATTTTCACACATCGATAAAAATAAATTTAAATTATAGCACGGCGTACTTTATATTTACTAAAACTCAGCCATAATTATATTAAAAATCAATTTTTCGGTGGCTAATTGTGAGACCTGCTAATTAATGGCGCGACCTGTACATCAATGACGTCAGTGGATGAAATTTGATGGCTTATTTTGGAATTAGAAATCAGCAGTGCCTGCAGTACTGCTGATTTTTGTTTTCTATAATTTTATTAATTTTCGGAATGGAATCAAAATTTGAGTTTATCCATGTGATAGTCTGGAATCTTTAGAATAATTTGAGCCGCTTAGATTAAATGTTCTGACAGTTTAAAATGTCTGCTGATTTCTAATTCCAAAATAAGCTATCAAACATTTGTTTGTCCACTGACGTCATCAACGTACAGGTCTAACCATCTATTAGCAGGTCTCAACATTGCCCAAGGGAAAAAATATTGATTTTTAATATAATTATGGTTAAGTTTTAGCAAATATTAAGTATGCCATGCTATAATTAATAGTTATTTTTATCGATGTGCAAATTTTCATCTTTGGGAATACATTAATATAGGAAAGGAAATGTCTACAGAAGTTTTTCTCATTAGAAACATAGGGCAGAGTTTTTAGGTGGAACCATCTTAATATTTCTTTAAGGAACTTTCCGTGCTATTAAAATATTGCATGATGCACCAAAGGTAGCTAGAGTGAGTGTAAAAGATAAGTAATTTTTGATACAGATATTTATAATGTAACGATGAAAAGTAATGTAGTGTTTACGATTTCTTTAAACAGAAGTAATCAAAGTACCGGTTCATGATTAGGGAAAAGATGTGTGTTGTGTTGAATGTAAAATATGGTGTTAAATACCAGTAAAAAAAATTACGTTTGCTGCTACGTACCGTAATTCGTGGGTCGCAGTAAATTATTTTATCACGTAGAGATCAAAACAAGGCTTTTGAATCAGCGTTTGATGTCCGAGAAAGGCGCAGTTTTGGAATCCTCATCTCACGATCCTGGGAAAAAGTCTGTTTTCTTTTTTATTCTTCAAATTAAGACGAGAAGGAAGCCATTTTACGTTTCAAGTCAGATAATTATGTTCCGTTAAGACAAAAAAGTGCCAGTGTCAGCTGAGGAGAAACAGCAAATAAGGATTCATAAGCTAGTAGAGTGAATTTGATTTAGGTAATGGATTCTCGTTCAGTACAAAGAGAAAGGAAACCATCTGCTTATGATAGCAGAAATATAGTAATCATCCTTGACGTGAAATAAACGTAGCTCTGGAGAAGAATGGAAAGCAAAATTCAGTTTGAAAGAAGGAGAGAAAAAAATATCTCTATTCAATGCAGTTTTATGCATTTCTCCAACTCAGCTTCGTCGTCTGTTTCGTTCAGTGCGGTGATATGTAATCCCATGGTACAACACCGAAACCATTGTTGGGTGACTTTCTTTTCATCTTTATAAAAAAACAGAGCATTTTAATTCTCGACCATTTTATGTGAACGATTTCTTGCATCGCTGCTTTGTTATTCGTTAGAGCGCTTTTTTTATTTCGGTTATCCGCGTTTTTTGTCAGAAAGACGAGATAATTTTGGTTGGCTTGAAATGAATATCGCATTGGTGAGTAGCTTTACGTCAAGCATGGTAATCCAGCCGTGTTAAAGATAGTGCCTGTTTATTTAAGACAGCTATTGCCTCACATTAAGCATTTTCGAGCATACAATGTTCTGAAGTTATTTTGTTATTATTTGCTGGTTATAGTGAAACCTCAGTTATGCGTTTTTCACTTTTACACGCAGTTCTGCGTTAGTCCCCATATTTTACTGTAGTTGTTTCTATCGCTTTTTAAACTCAGTTGTACTTTTTTTAGTTTTATACGTAATTCTGCGTTAGTTCCGATATTTTACTATAGTTTCTATCGCTTTTTTTAACTGTTATGCATTTTATACTTTTATGCGTAATTCTGAATTAGTTCCGATATTTTATTATAGTTTCTACCGCTTTTTAAACTGAGTTATACGTTTTTCACTTTAATAGGCAATTCTGCGGTAGTTCTGATATTTTACTGTAATTTCTATCGCTTTTTTAACTGAGTTATACATTTTTCACTTTTATACGTTATTCTGCGTTAGTTCCGATATTTTACTGTGATTTTTATCGCTTTTTAAACTCAGTTACACGGTTTTCACTTTTATACGTTGACTTGTGAGGAACGATGTCACGCGTACCAGGGGTCCCATTTCAGTCCATGTAAACAGTCCCCACACGAGAATGCCACCCCCACCAGCTTGAAGAGTACCCTGCTGGCAAGAAGGATCCATCGCTTCATGTGGTTTGCGCCGTACTCGTCTCCTGCCATCCGCATGTACCAACGTGAATCTCGACTCATCAGTCCAGGCAACAATTTTCTACATGTCTAGGGTCCAGTGACGATGTTCCCGCACCCATGCTAATCTTTGCACCCTGTGATGTGCGGTCAGCAGCGGTACCCTCGTGAGACGATGGCTTCTGTACCCCATAGCGAGGAGATGGTTCTGGATGGTGTGGCTGCTTACACGTTTTTGTGCACCAGCGTTAAATTGCCGAGTGATTTCTTGCACTGTGGCCAGTCTATCCGCTGTTACAATGCGAGCTAGCCGACGATGATCCCGCTCATCCACACGCTGTTGTCCACGGCAGTTGGCCCTTGCAGGGATGGATTTACCGAATTCGATGTACCCATGGTGCACCCGTGACACAGTGGCTCGTGAAAATCCCAGTGCCTGCACGACTTCCGAGATGGAGTGATCCATTCGTCGGGCCCCGACAATTTGCACACGATCAAATGCGCTTACATCCTTCATCTTACCCATACTGTGTCCGACTCTTACTGATTCCCGTCGCATCACTCCTTATATTGTCGGATCGCTGCATACGACATGTCGTTTCCGTTTACAGGGCTGCCCACAGCGACACGTTTGCATTACACCAGCTGTCTCTAATTCAATTGCTCTTCAGTGTATATGCACCTAGAGCTGTTCTTTTGTGTAAGCAAAAGAACAGCTCTAGGTGAAAATCTAGGACCCTTTTCTGCCTGTCATTTGCATCTGTTTTCGACCCATTGATTTTAATTTTTTTTAATTCAATTTATTTAATTTTTTTAACTTAACATATTACTGTAGAAAGAAATAACGCACATTAACACGTACTGGGGGTTGGACAGAATAATGTGAACACAACGCTCAGAGACGTGCCATTTAATGCAGCTGCGTACGGCGCAATACGCAAACGTATCCACCAATTGTTAGTTGTAATAGACTTCGAAAGAGGGCTAATTGTTCGTGGCCGGCTGGTTGGTGCCTCCGTGACAACAGTCACCAGCTATCCAGAGCTACTGTGTCCAGCGTCATGACAGCGTACAATGTTCGTGGCAAAACCTCGTCTGCGAAACACAAGAGCGGCCAAAAAGCGACCCTGACTGATAGAGACAGGAGAGCATTAAAGAGGATTGTTACCCGTAATAAGAAGACCACGGCGCGGAAAGTTAGTGCGGGGCTCAATCTGCATCACCAGATCCCAGTATCAACGAAAGCAATGTACAAGGAACTGCAAAAACAAGATCTTCATGGCAGAGCTGCTATCGCAAAACCTCTGGTGACCCGGGTGAATGCACAACGACGGCGGCAGTGGTGCCAGAAGCATACAACTTGAATGCCGATGCATTGAAGCGTGTAATGTAATCGGATGAATCCACTCACACTATTCCCCTCAGCAGAACGTGTTTACATATGGCGAACCCCGTCAGAAACGTACAACCCAGACTGTCTGCTCTCAACAGTGCAGCATGGTGGTGGTTCTGTCATGCTCTGGGTGGTCATATCGTGGTTTTCAGATGTTCTCCTGATCACTTTGAAGGGACGGATGACTGGCAGGGCGTATGAAACCATTTTGGCCGACCCCGTCCACATCCAATGGCTTCGGAATTGTTTCGTGCAAGTGATACCATCTATCAAGATGATAACACCCCAGTTCACAGAGATCGGAATGTCCAGTCATGGTTTGAGGAACATGAGGACGAACTTTCACACCTTCCTTGGCATCCCCAATCACCAGACTTAAACAACATGGAGTCATTGTGGTCTGTGTTGGAAACAGTAAGACCTCGTTATCCTCCTTCCGCATCCGTCAAGGACCTAGAGTAGTTTCTGCATGAAGAATGGTGTAACATCCCACTAGCCACCATCCAGAATTTGTATGCGTCCATTCCAAGGACGATTCAGGCGGTTTTGAATGCCAAAAGGTGGTTCCATACCCTGTTAGGTACGTGAAACCTTCTTTTCCTAGGTGTTCACATTATTCTGTCCAACCCCTGTATATATTGGGTTTTCGGAAAAGTCATGACGTATTTTGGCACTAGATGGCGGTTGGGCGGTTTCGGAAGTACTAGAGGCATGCATGCAGATCTGTTATCGCTATGACATTCGACAGGTGGCAGTTCTAGCTGCAGTCTAAAAGGAATAGTGAGCGATTTGGTTGATTTGCGGAGATTTGACATCAGGTTGAAGATGGAAGACCAAACTGTGCATTTTCGCCAGATTTTACTGTTTTACTTCCGTAAACGGAAGAACACACGTCAAGCATGTGAAAAGTTACGTAAAGTGTACGATGATAATGCTCTACAAGAACGTCAGTGCCAGCGGTGGTTCGCAAAATTCCGTGCCGGTGATTTTGACCTCAACAATGCTCCTCCGTCCGGAAGGCAAACCGAGGTTCATGACGGCCAAATCAAGGCATTGATCGAGTCAAACCCACGTTACACGACACGAGAGATTGCATACACATTGCACATCCACCATTCAAGCGTTCACGACCATCTGAAGAAGCTGGGATACGTAAGCAAGCGTGATGTGTGGGTTCCTCATGAACCCAAAGAAGCTCAATTGACGGCGCGTATAAACATCTGCGATATGCTCATTAAACGTGAGGAAAACGATCCTTTTTTTAAGCGACTGATAACTGGTGACGAAAAGTGGATTGTGTACAACAATGTGCTCGCAAACGGTCTTGGTCCCGACGTGCTGCTTCGCATCAAACGACATCCAAAGCAGACATTCATCAGCGGAAGATTCTGGTCTCAGTTCGAGCTACTACCACGGAACCAAACAATCAATTCGAATGTGTACTGTCGGCAATTGGACAGTTTGAACAAATCCATCATCCGCAGAAACGTCCAGAGCTCGTTCATCTAAAGGTGCTGTGTTCCATCACGACAACGCGAGACCACACACAAGTTGGATCACGTGCCAAAAATTATTGGAGCTTTGGTGGGATGTGTTGCCACACCCAGCATACTCGCCTGACCTTGCGCCGTCAGAATTCCACTTGTTTCGCTCTCTTCAACTTTCCTTGCGTGGTATAACGTTCAATTCAGATGAGGCTGTAAATCAGCACCTTGTACAGTTTTTGCCACGAAATACAGGTCCTTCTATGAACGAGGGATTCTGCAGCTCACTGAAAGATGGCAAAAGGTTATCGAACAAAACGGGCATTATATTATTGATTGATATTTGTTCTTTCTATCAATAAATGACCTTTGCAAAATATGGCTAAAATACGTCATGACTTTTCCGACAACCCAATATATTACCCCGAAATACGAGGGTTGTACCGAAACTAATGCAAAAGTGGGCATAACATTTTTATTAGCTGACAGAGGTCGTTCAAATTGCACATATTGGTAGAGTAACTGTTCCTCTATAGTAACACTTCTTCTTCATTGCAGGTAAATAATTGATTCCAAGCAGAAGCAATTTGAAGACAGTATAGACGCGTTTTTTTTTTTTTGATCTGGTTACAGAGCATGAAACGTGGGCGTATCCTTATGATCCGGAAACGAACAATCAATCCATGGAATGGCGTCATACCTCTTCACCAAGGACTATGAAGTTTAAGAGCCAGCAATCAGTACAGAAAGTATTGGTTACTGTTTTTTGGGATGACAGAAGTGTCATTCTTCTTGGTTTTCTGGAACGTGGCCGTACCGTGACGAGCGAGCGGTACATTGAGACACTCAAGAAGCTTAAAGAAGCCATAAGGAGGGAGAGACCGAACAAAAATCTGAAAAGGATCCACATTCACCATGACAATGCGAGACCACACACATCTTTGGCTACAAATCAGGCAATCAGCAAATTAGGCTGGCCGGTGGTCCCATATCCGCCGTACAACCCAAATCTGGCGCCCTCCGATTTCAACCTTATCGGTCTATATAAATAAATAAATACATCACTCTTTCCACGTTCCAACTGGAAAGAGCGATAGTCTAATGAAGGACAGTTTCCGGGGACCACGATTTGATGACACAGAAGAGATGAATGTGGCTGAGAAGAAGTGTGTACAACAGTCCACACCTGAATTTTTGTCAAAGAGGATTCGAGAGTTGGGTTCAACGATGGCGCAAATGCATCGCTTGTGATGGAGACTATGTTGAGTAGTACCTTTGTATAGAGAAAGAGTTATTCTACCAACATGTGCAATTTGAACGACATCTTTCAGTTAATAAAAAAGTTATGCCCACTTTTGCATTACTTTCGGTTCAAACCTCTTATTTACCTGCAATGAAGAAGAAGGGTTACTGTAGAGAAAGAGTTACTCACCAACATGTGCAATTTGAATTACCTCTGTCAGTTAATAAAAAAGTTATGGCCACTTTTGCATTACTTTCGGTTCAGCCCTCGTATTTACCTGCAATGAAGAAGAAGGGTTACTATAGAGGAAAAGTTATTCTACCAACATGTGCAATTTGAACGACTTCTGTCACTTAATAAAAACGTTATGCCCACTTTTGCATTACTTTCGGTACAACCCTCGTATTTACCTGCAATGAAGAAGAAGGGTTACTATAGAGAAAGAGTTACTCTACCAACATGTGCAATTTGAACGACATCTTTCAGTTAATAAAAAAGTTATGCCCACTTTTGCGTTATTTTTGGTAGAACTCTCGTATTTAAATAAAATTCTAATTATAACCTCAGAAATATGCTATATTAAATAATTACAGATATTGCTGCTGGTGTCTACTATTTTTGTTGAAGATACTGAAGGGGCGAAATGGTCCCGACTCCCGCATCAAAGGTGGCCAGGATGTTAAATCCGCAGAAACACTCCCATATGGATGAGCCATGCCTGCTAACCGATTGCAGGGTGGGTGAACGACTTGCACACCACCGGGCATATTTCCTTCACAGGGGCAATGGGAAATGAGTTTTAATTTTGTCTTTTAATTCTCAGCGCAGCGATGATGTTTCAACGGTTGTGCTGTAATTACTCGCGGCGTGAATAAATTTTCAGGATGTGTCTCGAAACTGTGGTTCCTCCAGAGGTTTTGGCAAATCCCTGTCAGAACAACCGGTGATCAGCGGCAAAGGATTTGGGTCGCCGATCGTTACATTTTCCTTGCATCACTCTCCATCTGCGCTCCCTGACACATTCCCATTAACGGGCTTTCCGCAGCACCTTTGCCAGACCCCGCGCTCCGAATCGAATCTCATTCAGCGAGCAGATGTGGGAAGGCCCCATCAGCGCCTTCTGTTTTATTTATTAAGATACATTTCCCAGTGGCTTGGAACAGCTTTTAACGACATATAGCCTAATTATGAGACCTCCAGTTCTCGAAACGAATAATTTTAAGATGCACTTCTCTCTGTCTGTTTCCCTCTTCTCTGTAATGCTTTTGAACTCATAGTTTGTTACGGCTATAAAATTGAATGGATTTAGATTCTTCGCATGAATAAATAAGGCTACCAATAAAATTCTTCGTGCAGCAACTCCGGTCGTCTGAAGCATACGTCTAATGATAATGTTCTTCAGTGTCTGTTTGGAAGTAATGCCTCATCGAGGAGAAAAATGCTAGGCGATGATGCAGGGATTGTTACTGGAAATTAGACACGAAAACTTTATATACAGTGGAACCTCGGTTATACGTTTTTTCTATGGAATGGCCGTAAAATGTATAAATGCGACAAAAAGGTATAAATGGAATTTCCAAATGTTAAAACACTATTGTAAAATTTTGA
The DNA here is from genome assembly GCA_039090855.1 of Macrothele yani. Taxonomy (NCBI): domain Eukaryota; kingdom Metazoa; phylum Arthropoda; class Arachnida; order Araneae; family Macrothelidae; genus Macrothele; species Macrothele yani. The sequence goes on along the minus strand of CM076989.1, from coordinate 127,602,804 downwards.
ATGCCTACAAAAAGAAAATAAAAAACCCCACATAACCTCAAGGTCCTATTTAAGTGCATTTAAAGTATCTTCGTACTGAGAGAACTAATTGAAAGAGCTAGGGAATATGAACTTCCATTGTGCATGGCTTTTATCGATTATGAAAAGGCCTTTAATTCAGTGAAACCATCAGCAGTTAAAATGGCTTGCGGTGTTGAAGATGCATACATTAATATTATTAATAACATCTATGAAAATGCAAGTGCAAAGATTCGGCTGTTTGAAAATACAACACACGTAAAAATTGGAAAGGGAGTGAGACAAGGTGACACCATATTTCTCAAGCCCTTTAATGCCACATTGGAAAATGTCTTTCAATCACTGAACTGGAAAAACAAAGGGATAAAGATTAATGGAGATTATCTAACTCACATTCGTTTTGCTGATGACATAGTAATTTTTGCAATTACCCCATCAGAGCTGCAGAGTATGATCCAGGAACTTCCTGACAAGAGTAGAAGTGATATTGAAAATGAACGTTCAGAAGACAAAAGTGATGTACAATGCTTTTAGAAGGAATGAAGATTTATCGATTGATGGGGGAAAGCTGGAGATAGCCGATACCTACATTTATCTTGGACAGCAGGTATCAAGTGAGGGTAAGATTGATGAAGAAATTCATCGGCGTATAAAACTTGCCTGGAGAGCTTTTGGAAGAAACAGCATAATTTTCAAGAGCAATATGCCATTATGTCTTAAAAGAAAAGTGTTTGATCAATGCATCCTTCCAGTGCTTACATATGGTGCAGAGACGTGGACCGTAACTAAAAGAGACATACAAAGGCTGCAGACCTCAAATATAGACCCAGTTTGTATTTGAGGTATGTCGATGATATTTTGGTTATTTGGTTGGGTACTGAAGAAAAATTATTGAACTTTAAGGATTTCATGTCTTCACTAAATCCATCAGTGAATTTTACGTTGAAACTGGAATCTAAAGGAGTCTTACCGTTTTTGGACATCTTGCTAACCAGAAATATTACAAATCATACTATTCAAACCTCAGTTTTCAGGAAGCCTATGTTTGTCCCTAGTATCATCCCATATGCACCCTCTAAGTCATAAACTTGCAGCCATTCGATTCGTGATACAACGAGCCATTACACACTCCTCCAGTAGCCAACTGAAAAAACAAGAGATTGCAAAAATTAAGGAAATCGCCCGAAACCATGGCTATGAAGATCATTTGGTGGATTCGGTTTATAAAAGACTCAGAAACTCAACCATGTCCACACTCGAGAGAGAAACTAGGGATAAGAAATTTGTTGGGTCCATGTGCTATGACCCACACGTTACTCGCACTATGAAAAACTTGTGTCATCGTCATAAAATTGATTTTGGCCTCAGAACATCAAATACCTACTCCATTATTCGCAACGACCGCGATCAAATCAAACAGGGATCCCGTCATGGAGTATATAACATACCTCTTCACAGTACTGAGCCAGATGTCCCACCTCTCACTTACATAGGATCTACCCAGAGGACGTTAGATATTAGAGTGAAAGAACATATTTATGACATCAAGACTCGAAACAATAAAACTGCATTATCACGCCTTACCAACAAGGGTTCTTATTATCCAGCTTGTCAGGAAGCTTCCATCGTTACAACACCGTGGAACAAAACCTCGTTGCTTTTTGCTGAGAGTTTGTTAATATTCATCAAGGGTAATCAATGTTGCAAAGATTATATAACAATGAACATTCCCAATCCTTGGAAAAATTTCCTACCAAGGGAATCAAATAATACTCAGAATGACAACACCTTGAATACCTTAACACCAGATGACGCAATCACCCACTCGGCGACCCGGATCCTCCCGTGAATAATCCCAGGCATGCACAGCGAACGCACACATCGAATCATGACACCCCCCCCCCTTTCTGTTACTTAAGGTCGGAATCACTAATTCGTGAGCACATCTGAGGATGATCCCAAGAGGGATCGAAAGATCTCATGTTGTTTTAACCTGTCATTTAGATCATTTTCACCACATTTGGTCTGTACAGGAGCATCAGTTCTTTTAACTTTTAGTAATTCTAATCGTGCATAAGACGGCAATCTTTTATTTCATCACATAAAGAATGATTAAATACGCAGCGCAGCGTGTTCTGAGTATGACGTCACGAGATGTGTTAATCTGGAACGTGGCGGTTTTGAGGGGGGGGGGGGATTATTAAGGCTCTGGATCTAGAGTTTTGGCAACTCCAGGGAGACGCTATCGTTGCAGGCCGTAAAGAATCTCTGGAAATTATCACTAGCCGTGAAGCCTGCAACTACAACGTCTCCCTGGAGTTTGCCAAAAATCTAGATCCAAGGCCTTAATAATTTCCCCCTCAAAACCGCCGCGTTCCAAATCGATGAACATGTAATAATCGTTGTACATTTAACGAATGCGAGACGCAGAGTGCAATCATTGGTGTATGTATATTTTGTTTATATAATTTTCTTACGCAATATTGTTAGTATCTTTTCTTATGTATGAATCTAACTTGCGTTTCGGTTTTAAGATGATTTGAACTCCTCGATCTGCCTCTAATTATTTATTAAAAAATCATGAAATTTTACCTGTGTTGTCGTCGAGTGCGTTGGTTTGGCACAGAAAAGGAGAAAGAAAATGTTTTTAAATTTGCGAGGAATGTATTTTCCCCGTATAAATGTTAGTAGCTGTCGTATAGCATCTCTAAGCTCTATGTTCTAAAGTTGGCCAACAACCTTATTCATACACATATTTCCAGAAGCATAATCATAAGTAGTATTTATATTGTATAGTATCTCTGATTTATGTATTCTAATGGTCGCCCACTACCTTGTCCGTAGACATTTTGCATAAAACCTAATCGAACATAGTAGTTATCGTTTAGTATATCTCAGTTCTATATCCTAAAGCTAGCCAGCGACCTCCCTGTCCAAACACATGTTGTGAAAAACTTAATCGAGCGTATTAGTTATATTGTACAGTATCACTGAGTTATGTATTCCCTGGCTATCAACCATGTCCAAACACATTTTGCAAAAAAAAAAAAATGATCACACGTAATAGTTATCGTATAGTATCTTCAAGTTCTATGTTATAAATCGTCGAGCCAGCAAACCTGTAGATACGTGTGTTAGGAAAAATCTAATCATATGTAGTAGTTATCGTATAGTATCACTCAGTTCTGTATTCTAAAACAGGCCACCAGTCCTATCGAAATACGTGTTACGAAAATTGTAATCGTACGTAGTAGTACTTATCGTATAGTATCTCTGAGTTCTGTGTCCTAAAACATGTCAGTAACCTTGGCCATACATGTGTTAAGAAAAACCTAAACGTACACTGAAGAGCAATTGAATTAAACAGCTGGCGTTATGCAAATGTGGCGCTGTGGGCGGCCCTGTAAACGGAAACGACATGACGTATGCAGCGATCCGACAATATAAGGAGTGATGCGACGGGAATCAGTAAGAGTCGGACGCAGTATGGGTAAAACGAAGGATCTAAGAGCATTTGATCGTGGGCAAATCGTCGGGGCCCGACGAATGGGTCATTCCATCTCGAAAGTCGTGCAGTCACTGGGATTTTCACTAGCCACTGTGTCACGGCTGCACCGTGAGTACATCGAATCCGGTAAAACCATCCCGGCAAGGACGAACTGCCGTGGACAACAGCGTGTGGATGAGCGGGGTCATCATTGTCTAGCTTCTAGCTCGCATTGTAACAGCGGATAGACGGGCCACAGTGCAAGAAATCACTCGGCAATTGAACGCTGGTGCACAAAAACGTGTAAGCAGCCACACCATCCAGAACCATCTCCTCGCTATGGGGTACAGAAGCCATCGTCCCACGAGGTTACCGCTGCTGATCGCACATAACAGGGTGCAAAGATTAGCATGGGCGCGGGAACATCGCCACTGAACCCTAGACATGTGGGAAAATGTTGCCTAGACTGATGAGTCAAGATTCACGTTGGTACATGCTGATGGCAGGATACGAGTACGGCGCAAACCACATGAAGCGATAGATCCTTCTTTCCAGCAGGGTACTCTTCAAGCTGGTGGGAGTGGCATTCTCGTCTGGGGACCTTTTACGTGGACTGAAATGGGGACCCTGGTACGTGTGACATCGTCCCTCACAGATCAACGTTACCGGGATATCGTGGACGACCATTTGCTCCCGTTTGTGAGTCTTCAACATCCCACTGGGGACCTCATCCTGCAACAAGACAATTCACCATGCCGTCGCTCCCGAATTGTATCCGAATGGTTCGATGAACACTCCACCGACGTGACCTCGCTTCCTTGGCCAGCTAGGTCACCTGACCTCAATCCTATCGAGCACATCTGGGATGCCATCGAGAGAGATGTTCGTGAACTGTGGTAGCTTTTTCAGGGGTTGTGGTTCCGTATGGCTTCCCAACGCTTCCGGTGTCTTGTCGAGTCCATGCCGAGACGAATCGCCGCCGTCATGAGGGCGAACTTTGGTGCTACACGTTACTAGACAGGTATCTCTAATTCAATTGCTCTTCAGTGTACATTGTTTATTTATATAATCCAAAATATTACCTTTCCAAAATGGCATGTTACTAAATAAACAAGGATAGCTGTATAATTATTAGATAAGTCTATTATTTAAAGAAGAATTCTGCGACGTTTCTTGTATCTGAATTCTTCAATCCAATCACTATAGTCCAGAGTATATGCCACTTTGTTTTCTTTGGACAGAAGAGCAAATACATTGCAACTCACTACTTGTGCCCGAAATTGTGACAAAACTCCTATGAAAAATATCTTCAAAAAAAAAAAATTAAATTTAGACATTACTCCCCAACTTTCCCGCTGAAAAGATGTCTCTGACCAAAAAATAATTTTTTTTTTAACAGAGTAATTTTTTGGTATCACTAATTAAGAGCAGTAAACAAATATTAAAATTGGTCATTTATTTGTATATGATCGTGAACTACAACCACAATATTTTAGTTGACCCCAGGCAAAAACTAACTATTTGGAGGTGGTGCGGGGCCCCTCTAGGCGCAGGGCCCTGGGCGTTTGCCCGGTATGCCCGTACCCGGGACCTCCACTGCGAAACAGTCGAATACAATCACTTCTGTGGCAGTCAGTCATCTGACATATTTAATCGTTTCGTGAAGCTCTGAAAACTGCAAAATCGATGATTTCCTCTGTTCACACACACACACAGACACACACACACAGTCCAGGTGCACATTATAATAAAATTACACACTTTTTTGTTCACATTTATATCATTTAGGGAAACTCCTGAACCACATTTTACCGGTGGGCAGTAGTGTAAGCTGAACTCAAAATGTACCGTTTTGTTGCTTTTAGTTTGAACGAAGGTGGATGACTTTTTCCCTCCCATTTATTATTTTTCTGATCTTAAAGGGATTTCATGTTCAAGGAGATAGGACGTGACGAACTTCATCGGATCAGCGTGATGTTTCAAAATAATATGCTGCCGTTCTAGTCATTTTGCGAACAAGGTTATTTATATTTACAACAACAGAGTGTGGTTTAAAACGCAACTTTTTTAACAATCTACGCAACCAACCTCATCATTCATTCAAATTATCAGTTCGTGTTTTTGTTAACAAATTTGATATCAAAACACTTGTGTGTGTCAAGGGTAACCAGAAAAAAAAAACGAGATAAAGGTTGATTGCTTCTGAACCAATCTTTTCATTTGAAAATGTGGCTTTCGGTTGGTTATTTTCGCGCCGTCTTTTCACCTTCAGAAGGAAGTGGGGAGGCCCTAAACCATGTGACTTCCCTGGCAGCGAAGGCAGGCAGTCTACTGACGTCAAAGTGTTGTCATGACAACCGACTGACCTCGGCAGGTGGCAAGGGTGCATAAGTCCGGGTTCCAGGAGGACGAGGAGGCCAAGTGGATTTCCAACCCATAGGCCCACACATCGAACTTGTTTTTGTCTTTTTTTTTTCTTTTTTTCCCCCATGCTTAACATTTTATATTCAAATTTCTGTCATCCTTCATGTGACCCACCAAGGTTAAGGACACATATGGTCATACTCAACGAAATTTTACTGGCTTGCCTGTGCGGAAAATACATCTTGACTACAATGTTCCGAGGAGGCGCATTTCGTCGATAATAAGTTGCAAACCGAAGACCAAAAAAAAAAATATATATATAAATAAATAAAGGGAATCAAATTCGTCGGAGTCTAGACGATTGTGTCACAGCGTTGTGGAGTTTGGCCTGTTTCGTTAGTTTTGTAGCAGAAATTAGTACCAATGTCAGATAAACATGTAAGACTGGAAAAAAAAAACAAAAAAAAAAAAACGAACTTCATACGTTGTGCAACAAAAAAGATGCAATTTTATCCACCCGATCGCGTTGAACTGAAGCCTCCCGCTTGTAAATGACTGGTATGCAAGAGTCTTTGTATTGGCCCTGCGGCCAAAGAATTTTGATAAAAGTATTTGACTAAAACATTGTGCAATCAGGGTATAGAACAAGTCCCCGGATTAAGGGGGTGGGTCTATAGCCTAGGAGACCACCATTACCAGGGGTCAAGGAAGCTTGCCGCCACACCGCATATACACTGACGAGCCATTACATTATGACCACCTACCTAATAAGCTGTAGGACCGCCTTTAGCCCGCAAAAAAGCGGCTACTCGGCGAGCCATCGACTCGATAAGGTGGCGATACGTATCCTGCGGTATCTGGTACCATAATGTCAACATCAGGTCCTCCAGTTTCCGTACATTTCGCGGTGGTGATCATTTAGCGTGAACCCGCTTTTCCAAGTCAAACCACAAATGTTCGATTGGGTTCACGTCAGATGAATTTGGAGGCCAGGGCATTAACAAAAAAGTCACCAGCATGTTCCTCGTACCACTCCTTGACGATTCTGGCAGTGTGGCATGGCGCAGAATCCTGTTGGCAACGCATGAAATGGGCCCGAGATTGGACCGTGGATGATTGGAAGAAAGTGGCCTAGTCTGACGATGGCCATCACCAGCAGGGAATACAGTTGCCATGAATGGGTGAATTTGATCTGCAACGATGTTCAGATAGCTGTCAGGGATTGCGCTATTGGGATAAAGGGGCTTTAAAGTAGTGTCCCAAGAAAACATCTCCCACAGCATAACAGCCGGCGTGTGTCCACCTAAAAGTGCATCCAGGTGCCATAGCCTCTGTTGATGATCGGCGTATCCGCGCTCGGTTGTCTACGTGATGCACCAGGAATCTTGATTCGTCAGACCAGGCCACTTTCTTCTAATAATCCACGGTCCAATCTCGATGATCATGGGCCCATTTCGTTCGTTGTTGGCGATGACGTGCAGTGAGCATGGGGACCCGGCTGGGTCTTCGGCTACGCAGGCCCATGCGCAGAAGGCTGCGATGTACTGTGTGCTGTGACACATTGCCCTAATCACCACTGTTGTAGTTGTGGGCGATTTGTCGCACAGTGGCGTTGCAGTCGCTGTGAACAATGCGCTAGTGTCTCCGCTCCCCTGTGGCATCAATGAGCTGCGGACGGCACACGGCCAAACGACGATCCGTCGTTTGGCCATCTGCGCACCACTTTTGATATGCACTCACTACAGCGGCACGTGAACAACCCACAAGCCGCGCCGTTACCGATATCGTAGTTCCGACGCACCGTACCACCACAGTTTGTTCTTTGTCATAGTCATATAAATCGACAGCTTTTCCCTTTCTGACTTCGAACAGTCTACTAAACGAAAGCCGGTCCTCGGGTTGTATATATACTGCTCTGTGAACTTCACCTGCGCCACCGTTCGGTCTCCAGGCGAACTCATTTTTCTAGGCTAGGGGTGGTAGTCATAATGTAAAGGCTCGTCGTTGTATATACCAGGTAGCAAGCACTCAATCCCCAAATACGTAAACAAATAATTCGAATTTACTCATCTCCGTTGTAACAACGAGTCGAGCCAAAAGCTCGTTTGATCTTGGTTTCCTGAAACGGGCTTTCACTAAGTGTTTATGTTGTTGACGGGCTTACACTAAGTGTTTACATAAACACTTAGTTAAAGCCGGTCAACAATGACGGGAGGGAAAATAAGACATGCAGAGTATTTTTTTAGTAACCAGGTGTTTTCTTTTTGTTTGTGAACTGAGAATTGCGCAATTGCAGATGTTAAAATGTTATGGTAGTTCATGAGCAGAAGACGAATAGCATTTTTTGTTTTATTATTTTTTTTATTTTTCATTTCTTCTACAAACATAAATACAAGAATACCTGGTTATATTCTGGTAAAAATTAGTTATATTCTGAGAATTTCGTGGTTTCAGGAAAAAGAAATTTCCCAAATCATATTTCTTCAGCTTGCACATGAAATAATACTGTTACGCTTTCCCCTATACTAGGGTTGCGTCCCTGAGCATGAATTCGTTGCAATACAGCGATAATTAAAAAGAGGCAATTTGGATTCCGCTGATTGGCCGGAAATCACGCAACACACACTCGCAATAATGATCAGAAGGACTTAGCACGAACACAACATTTAATTACACTCTTAACAGCTTGGATAAGAATTAAAGAGAAGAAATACCCTGCACCATTATTAGCTAGAGGTGTTAATCTGAATCGTCATCACTCCTGACCAGATGAACATTCTGCGAAAGAGTTCACACCTCATGTGTCCGGCGTTAGTTTTCGAAGATCCACTCACCGAGTTCTTACAACGAAAAATAAAAATGTACTTACATGCCCTCAAGGTAATCCTTTGGCATTTTTGCGCCAATTTAGCGCTTTGGAGAAACACACACGCACAAGTAATCACGGGGGATGACGCACTCTCTGGGTATCACCTGTGTGGGCCAATCTGTCTGATGGCCTAAGAATATTTTCCCCCAGGAGATAGCGTATATCGTCTACAGATTTTCTTCTTTTCACCGATTGCGAGGGGTAGAGGGTGGTGCAGCATAGCAGTGGTCCCCTCTGTACCCGTAAAGACTGCTGGTCTCAAGAGCGTCTTCTCCGCGCTCTTCTTGACGATGTGTCTTTTTGGCCTGAGATCGGACGGCAGTCGTTTCACTTCTCAGTTTGTTCCTCAACAAGGTTGCGGAATACGGCAGCTCGTTCCTGCTGCTCGAATTTGGCTGGTCAATTTGGACTTGGCGTCCGCTATTCGCCTTCGTTCCTTCTGTTTTCTGCTGCACGTCGATCCGAGCGAAAGTATCAGTGCCTCCGCTCCAGCGTGTGTCTCCGGCCTCTCCGTGTTGCTAAGTGTACTCATTTTCTTCGTCCCGAGCTCAGACTCTTAAAGCTGTCTGTCTCTGCACAACGTTGCTGAATGTCATCTGGTCTTTCTCATGATGTTCGTCCCCCTATGCAACTGTAGATTTTTGGCCGGCCCCTCAACAAGCGCGCTGCCTTATCTGGTCAGCAGCGAAGTTCCTACACGGGAATTCGGTTAACGCCGAGGAACCCAAGACAAGGAAATTTATTACCTTGTTTTTGCCACTTGCGATGTCGTTCCTGAGAGGCCCGAATGGGGAAATAAGGCATCCAAAACTCTTACAGGTCCTCTCAAAAATTGCTGCTTCTCCCAGCTCGTTTTTGACCCCGCGTAACAATACTAATGCACCGTTACCTACTGTGTTGGAACTCTCAATTTTTAGACTTAAATGAGAAAAGAAACTGGCTTGACAATCTAAAATAATCATTTTAGGTTCACAAGGGGATTCTTAAAATTAAATTTCATACCGTAGGATTCTAAATGAAAAATTCTGTTTGTCGTTTACGAACGACAAAGTAGAACCAAAATTCCTGACGTAACGTTTTCCTGTTTCTAAAGAGTTGATCGTATGACGTAACGCATATCTGACGTCATGTAAGAATGTCTGGATGAGATGACGTCACACCAGCAGCTGGGAAAAATCGGTCTTTGTTACTCTGACAACAAAATAAAGTGGTACACGCGTGCGCTGTACGGGTGTAGATGATGACATTCCCTGCACGAAAAGCTAAGCGTGACGTCACAAATATTTTTTTCCTGGTTGTTGCTATGGTAAAAAAATTCTACTCCGCCACAACAATGGGACGTACGTTCAGACAAAAGATATTTTATTGTTTTAGATTTATCGGAAAACAGAAAAAAAAAAGCGATTTGTTTTTGTCGCTACAGTCAACCAAGTGAAAACTGAATTTGATTTTACCCTTAACAGAAATAAACCCTCCCATTTCAGGCTCTCCTCTTATAGCCAAGCTTGTCGATGTCAGCTGTTGTTAATCGTTGATTAGAGTGGCGGATGGGGTCTTTCGTTTCTCTCACTGAACATTACTTAACAAATCGGGCTTCATTTTGTGAGACCAATTTTCTTTTCTTTTCGTTCTTTTTTTTTTTTTTTTAATCCAGGAGCAAAATGCTAAAGCTTCCAGCACAGGCCCGAGCCCGAAATTTTTCACTTAACAAAGGAAAAAAAAATACAAATAGCCTCAGTTCTGATTAAGCCGTCAGTTTGGAACGTAAGACTACGACTGGCGAATCGGAGAGTTGAAATGAGCTAGTCGAGTATGGTTTCAAAGCGTTTGTTTAATTTATTATAGCCACCACAGATCTGTGATATGAAAAGTAGCTTACATAATTTTTACAATTAATGCTGGATACATTGCGAACACAAAACATATCGATACACGAATTACCTAATGTGGTGCTCTGTATTCACGGGCTTCTTACATTCCTCGTCACTTGCTCTTGCCTCTCGTTTTGATTTTCTCCACTTTTGCTTGTGTTCATTCTGCGAATTCCGCGGCATTATCGAAAATGTGTTTACCTGTTCACACGAAAATAATTTTATTTTTTTAAATTTAAACTACTGCGATATGTTCTTCATATATTTGAGTAGATCTTGTCGAGAGCTGTAAACCGATACCACGTACAGTCGTTTTGCACTCACGGTTGTCCAGATGAACCGCGATATTATCAAAAGTGTTCACCGGTTCACAAGAAAACAATTTTTAAAATGTTCAGTTCAAACCGCTGCTAAATGTTCATCATATATTCGAATAGATCTCGTCGAGAGCTTTAAAACTATACCACGCACAGTCGTGTTGTGCTCACGGTTGCCGTAGACTGAGTCTAACGCGGCGGCACCCCGAGAAATATTGCATCATCTCCCCGGCGTACAGGGAGCTAGGGGGAGCGTCGCGCGCTCTATGTATTACGCATTATGCGAATTGGACTTCATGCTGTTTACGAATATGCTAACACGATTAGTGTGCGGCACGTATTTTTAACGCTATAATGATTTCAATTGGGACCTATTTTTGTCACAGGCGGTCGTCCGTAAGTCGCCCCATACTATCCGCGGAGTTAGACGTAGTCCTACGTCAAAAAAACAACAACAAAAACAGGCCTGATCCGGCTGGAATTTTCCAGGCCCGCGCAGACCTTTACGGAGCATAGTAGTAGCTACACTATCTGACCCAGGTGGTCAAGTCAGCTTATTACGTTTTCTGTGGACACCCATGGTAATGGCCGAGCTATTTTCCTCCTTTTCTTTACCCTTGAGAGAGGAAGCAAAGTATTCATAAAATTTAAGAAATGTCTGTCCTCAGCATTAGTTTGTAGTATTCGACAGGCGTTCCTAGTTCCAAAGAATCGCAGTCCTAAGTACAGAATGCTGAATAACCTCGGCAAAATTTTATGACTGTCTTCTTTGGACCTGAATTCTGGTAAACGTCATAAACCGTAGATAAACAATAACCAAGGAGCACGGATACACAAAATCAATGAAATTTGGTATAATATCCGGTGGATTTTATTGGTGTAAAACAAACTGGCACTGCCAAGCTTTCGCTCACCAACGGGTGGCTTTTTAAAGGCTGACTGATACTAGCTTATACGAAAAGAACTCTCTCCGTATAAGTAGTTCCTTGTAAGTTCTCTCAGTATAAGTTAGTATTAGTCAGCTCTCTCTCCGTATAAGTTAGTATCAGTCAGCCTTTAAAAAGCCACCCGTTGGTGAGCGAAAGCTTAGGTATGTCAGTTTGTTTTACACCAATACAAATCAACGGATATTATACCAAAGGTCATAAATCTCACCTTTGTGTCTCAAAGAAGTTGTAATGCTGTCTGTCCGAAGTAGACGGCCATAATCTTTCGCTATTCATCAAATCCAGGGAAAATATGTCGGGTTTAAAGTATGGAAAATATTACCTGCCCGTAACACCAACTGAAAAAAGCCTGGAAGGATGCATGCTTGGTGTAACCAAGAAAGATAAAAAGGGGAATTCGTGCATAAGGAAAATGACCAGAGTGGAAGACATCATGATCAGAATAACATCCCTGAAATAGCAATGGGCTGGACATATTGCCAGGAGAACGGACCACCGATGTTGCAACCGAAATTTTAGACTGGATTCCGAGGAACAGGAAATGACCCAGAAGAAGATCACGTGGGAGACTGGCCCAAGACAGTCATTTGTGGAAAAAACTTGGGGCCGCCCCGGTGGCGCAGTGGTCTAAGGCGCTGGCCTCTGATCATTCGTCCGTAAGGGGTCCGGGTTCGAATCCCAGTCTGGCATGGATGTTGTGTTTGTCTTACGGCACTGGCTTTCTCCCTTCCCTGGAACCAGTGACTCTAAATTAGGGACGGGCGACTGCTTATAGCCCATTGAGTTGCTCACGGTGGTCGTTAAACCTCCAATCAAAAAAAAAAAAAAAAAAACTTGGGGAGACCTTCATCCAGCAGTGGATTGATAATGATTGACAATGATCATGATGATATATTCGAATTTATAGTTCAAAGAAGATTTGTCCAACTCTGGTCCCACCTGCGTAATGACTAGAGCACTGTACTGAATTTGGAACGCTTTAGTAGCCAAATAGGACCCCGAATTTAAAGTCCACCAAATCTATGGGATACCATCGGACATACTGTTCGGGTACGTGGATACGAACCTGACCAAATTATGGATAGCTTTGGAAGAGGCATGACTGGCCATACCTGCAGACCTTCTTTGTGAGTTCGTGGAGTCCATGCCTCGTCGTGCAGCCGTCGTCATTTGAACAAGAGATGGCCCAACGCGGTACTAGGTAGGTGCAGTGGCGGCTCCTCTATTATTGCACATGAGCACGTGAACCCCCAAATCAGAAAACGAAAGTAAGAAATTAAAATACATAAATTTAAATAAAATAAAACAGTAAAGACATTTCCAGGTTTTGCCAATTTCGAGACGAGCCCTCGGATCCCTTCTAAATACCCAGATAAGACGTGACTGTAATGGTATAAAATTCGAAAGTTAGCAGCACAGATCGGCCGGCCTTACGTCGATCGCACGTGCGATAGGAGAAACTACTTGAAAACCAGTTTGTCCAGTGGCAAGAAGAGGCAGTGTGTGAGGAATAAGCGCCGCTCATAAGCTTTCAATTCGCAGTCTTCAGTGTGCTGGAGCTCACGCAGATTGATTGGCAGTTTGTTATTCGTCCGGATTCTCCTTTCGTTTGCGGCAACAAGTGGTTAGTGTAGTTGTTTATCGGTTATTAATCTGTGTATTAGTTTTTATAGGTTAGTTTTATTGTGTGTAAGAACACGTGTAAACAGTTACGATTGCACTTAGTAAAATCAGCGTTTCTGAGCTAAAGCAATTACATTTTTCAACGTTGCTGCTGGTAAGAAAAATTGAAATTAAAATGCTCAGCTCAACACCTAGGCTTAAGCTGATGCAGATGACAAAATGTAAAACTAGAGATTTCAAAAGGGAATTCAAACCCGACTTATATGAGAAATATCCATGGATCTGTGGATGTGAATTAACTAATTGGTTCTTTTGTTTTCACTGTCTCCTATTTGCAAAACAAAGTGGTGATTCAAGTTGGATGAGTTACGGTGTTACTGATTTATCACATCTAACTCAAAAAATAAACATCACTGCTCCCAATCACATTTAAACTCCACATTAGAGTTTAGTTTGCTGGGATATGTTAATATTCGCCAACAGCTTGACAGTGCATTTCGTTCGAATGTTAAAAAACACAATGAGCAAGTAACCAAAAACCGTTATGTTCTTTCCAAATTTATTGACTATATTCTGTTTTGCGGCGCAGTTGAGCTCTCACTTCGAGGACATGATGAACGCGATGATTCATTATATCCAGGCGTTTTCAGAGGTCTTATAAACTTCTCAGCAGAACTTGATACATCTCTAAAAGACCATCTCACTAATGCCACTGTTTTTAAAGGAACATAAAAAAAAAAATTCAAAACGATTTATTAGACTGTATGCTCACTGTTTGCCAGAACCACATAAAAATGAAATCTCAAAAGCAAGTTTTGTAGCAGTGATAGGAGATGAAACCACTGATGTTTCATCTGCTTCCCAATTGGTTGTCGTTTTTCGATGCATTTTAGGTAACTGACAACCAGTTGAGAGATTCTGGGAATTCACTAATCCCCCTGGACATGATGCAGAATCTATCGCTGGATGTATTCAAGCTAGTTTGGAAAAAGCTGTAGACAAAGCCGAGAAATTGATATCCCAGAGCTACGACGGTACAAACGTGATGAGTGGTCACAACGCAGGTGTTCAGGCTATTATTAAACGTACCTATAAGAATGCACATTTTGTGCATTGCTACGCACATCAGCTAAATTTGATTTTCGGTCAAGCAACCAGTCAGAATCAACAAGTTCGAGTAATTTTTTTCCAACCTAAGTGACATTACTAACTTTTTCAGTAACTCTCCACAGAGGATTGCTATTCTAGATGAAACTGTTAGAAAAAGGACACATCATGGTTCAGCCACCAGGTGGAATTTCAAGAGTCGAACCATCAATACAGAGTATGAATACAGGGAACAGTTAACTGAATGCATGAAAAAAAATAGTCCTCATCGAAACAAGCTGTAGCAATAAATCAAGCAGGGGCTATTCGGGGTATGTTGGAAGACTCGGTATTTGTGTTTTGGCTTAGTTTTTCACAATATTATGCCCCATGTAGATGTGTTATACAACCAGCTTCAGAAAACACTAACTGATGCAGCACTCATTCGAAAGCATGTAAACACTTTCCAGCAATCAATGGAAAAAGAAAGGAAAGGAATGGACACAGTGACCATGAAGATATCAGAAACAGAGGAAACATCAAACAAAAGGAAGAAAGAAAATATTCACGTAAATAAAACTGTGGGAGCTAAAGAGATATGTGATGTTATCACGAATCAATGAAAAGATAGATTTTCTTTTATAACTCACTACTCTGCTGTTTCTTTCCTCCAAGCTGAAAAATTTCAAGAGTACGAGAAAGTTTCCAAAGCAGCTTGTTGAGCAAACAAGATGTTTTTCCCATGTTACAGAAGGATCGCCTGAAAACTGAACGAGGAGTAATTTACAGAAGACCAGATTTCAGAAATATGAATGGTGCCATTAGTCTTCTACAGTTCGTTACAGAAAATAACTTGCACACTACGTTCTCGGAGACCTACAAATTGTTGCCAATTATTTCTACTATTCCAATGGCAACTGCTGAGGCCGAGAGATGCTTCTGAACTTTAAAACGAGTTAAGACACTTTTAAGAAGCTTCATGACTGAGGACAGACTGAGCGCTCTAGCCATGCTCTCAATTGAAAAAAAAAACATGATAAATGACATACGTAAATTCAACAAAAATGTTTTTGATTTGTTTGCCTCAAAAAGAGACAGGCGGATTGACTTAATTTACAAAAATTGCGCTTGAGTAATCAACATTCCCTTTGAATGTTTACCTTTGAGTAAATTGTAAGCACTCTTGTAATAGAGTCTTCCTTTGTACAAAGTCGAATGTTAATATTTCTACGTATGAGTGCTTGTTTTTCTTTTAGTTGCATTGCTTTTCTTTACTTGTAGAAACAGAAATGTATTTTAACCTGTGCGTTATGTCGTAACTGAAAATTTAATTTTTACAATTTATGTTTTGTGAACCCTCATTTGAATAACCCACGAGCCGCCACTGGGTAGGTGTCTATAATTCGATAACGCTTTAGTCTATATACTGTTATTTACTTAATTCTGTGTGGCGCACTTTTCTAGGCTGTGTATATTTTTGTGTATCATAATATGTGGGATATGGTTCTTTTTTCGAATACCTCGTAAAGGACTCATGTGAAATCACAACGCGAAGTCCGTATATACTTTGAGCTTGGGTGTCCGAATTTCGGGAGGGATGCAACCTCATTGTTTATCCATCCAGACAATGTTGAATGTATTCCTCGACCACCTCAACTTACCGGGGTAGTGGTCGTACTGTGAAAAAAATTAAGTTTCTCTCTCTTTGTTCAGTTTACCGTGTGGGGAAAAGTGGTGACGTGCGTTCCTCATGTCATCTTTTCTGGGCAGCTCGAAAACGCTTCTCAAAGCTGAAAAACACGAAATTCAAAACAAGAACCTGCCCTGCTGACGGCTACTTGCGAAATACGCTTCATGATTGATCCAGATCAATAATTTAGATGCCGATTTTTCCAGGTTTTTCTGGTTTTTAAAGGAAGTGGCCGTAAAATAAAATAAATTAGAATCAAGTGAAAACAAAATATATAATGAAAGCAAAATTCAAATTCTGCGTACCATTAACACCGCCACAAAAACAGAATCCAGTTCATGTATGTTACGATTCTTGTTTACTTATCTTATTAGATAAATTATTGTGGATTGAAATGAAACCGAATAAATAAATAGTCATGCTTGCATGCCTTTCCCTGATTAAAATGATCCAACCGCTGTATGCTATGATGCTTCAGTTTTCAGTAATTAAACAAGTTAGTAAAATCATGTAATGCATTGATTATGATACGCTTTCCAACATACCAGAAATTATTACTCAAGTTATGTGGATAACGGCTGTGGAATAAATCTCGCTCCTGTGTCCAGACCTTTGACCCCATTTCGATGATATTTTAAAGTTTTGTCGCAATAGAAGCAGTTTTACGCAAGTTATGAGAATAATGGCTGTGGAATAAATCTTGCCTTTTTGCAATGACCTTTGACCCCATTTCGTTGATATTCAACAGAACCAGTTCGCTATACCTCCGGAGCAACATGATAACGTTTTGTCGCAATCAAAGCATTTTTAGGTAAGTTATGATGCACAAGAGCAATGGAATGGATCCCACTCCAGTGTCCTGACCTTTGACCCCATTCCGCCCATTTCCAATACGGTTCGTTCCCAGTTGGTTCCTTATCACATACTAAAATTTCATCGAAATCGAACCATTTTTACGCAAGTTATGACGCATAAGGGCAATGGAATAAATCCCGCTCTTATGCCCTGCCTGACCTTTGACCCCATTCCGCCCATTTTCAATACGGTTCGTTCCCAGTTGGTTCCTTACCACATACTAAAATTTCATCGAAATCGAACAATTTTTACGCAAGTTATGGCGCATAAGACAATGGAATGGATCCCGCTCCTATGTCCTGACCTTTGACCCTGTTTCACCCATTTTCAACAGGGTTCGTCCCCAGGTGGTCCCCTACCACATACTAAAATTTCGTCGAAATTGAACCATTTTCACGTGAGTTATCGTGCGGACGGACGGACAAAGCTGGAGCATATACGTTTTTTCAACCTACGGTTGGAAAGCGTAAAAAATCAGGCTTTGTATTAAATAAATCGAAAATAACTGGATTAAACAAACAAGCAGAAATTACCTAAAATAATAGAACTATACTAGTAATTCGAATTTAATGGCATTAATAAAATTTAAAACTTACACAGTTAACCTTGTTGTTTACCTTCCTTAAAAAAGCCATTGGTTTATGGGAAACTTTGAAGCTTGGAAACTTTGAATCTTGTTTTACGCCAATAAATTTGGATTACTAGTATATTTCTACTATTTTAAGTATAATTGGTGTACTCGTTATTAATTAAACAGAAGTAAAAACAAACTAAGTTCCGAAGGTATTCAGTTTTTAAGGCATCAATGCAGACTATTGAATAGAAAATTAAATTAAAAACAAAATGGAAATTAATGCTTATTACACACCTACATCTTTCTTAATTTCTCTTGGGCCCATTTCCTGCCTCTGACAATTTACTATTTCTAATACTGGCAGCCAATTTTACTCTATCAATCCATCTAGTTTTAGGTCTTTCACTTGCTACTAGCTACTTTTTTGTTCCTTTATTTTATGTCTCATGCCCGACTTTAATGAAAGCCGACCATGAGGGATTCATAAAGAATTGCTAAGGATTATTTTTTTCTGAATCACATTTAAACACATCTTACATACCATTTATTTAAATATTCACTTTCATACCATTTACTTAAGGTGGTTCCACCTAAAATCTCTGCCTTATATTTCCAATGGTAAAACTTCTTTACATATTTTCTTCGCGATTAATGTATTCTTAAGGATGAAAATTTGCACATCGATAAAACTAACTTTAAGTTTTAGCATGGGATACCTAATATTTACTAAAACATAACCATAATTATATGAAAAATCAATCATTTTTCTTTGAGTAATGTTCAGACCTGTTAATAGATGGCGCCACCTGTACATTGATGACGTCAGTAGACAGACAAGTGCTGGATTGCTTGTTAATGGTTATGCTTTAGCAAGTATTAAGTATCCCATGCTGTAACTTAAAGTTAGTTTTTTCGATGTGCAAATTTTCATCCTTGGGAATACATTAATTACGAAGAAAATATGTAAAGAAGTTTTACCATTGGAAATATAAGGCAGAGATTTTGGGTGTAACCACCTTATTAATCAAAGACTGCCGCCCCGGTTGCGCAGTGATCTAAGCGATTTCTTCTGATCATTCGTCCGGAAAGGGGTCCGGGTTCGAACCCTGGTGAGGCATGGATGTTGTGTTTGTCTCACAGCACTGGCTCTGTCCCTTCCCTGGAACCAGTGGTCCTAAATTAGGGACGGGCGACTGCTTATAGCCCATTGAGTTGCTCACAGTGGTCGTTAAACCTCCAATAAAAAATAAAATCTAAAGACTCTTTTCATACCATATAAACACTCTCTTTCACACCATTTACTTCATGTAAAGATTTATCTAAAATTGCGGAATTTATTTATGCTACTATTTTGTAGAATAGATAGGTAAGAACCACTATAAACGAGTTCCTGGGTTAAAAAACGAAAGACCACCAGGTCAAAATATTTCTCACAGATATACTATTCAAACTAAATTTCATGTGGATCCAAGAGATAAAATCTCACAATAAGTACTTATAATTTTCTTTTAAATTATAGCAATATTCTTTCACATCTTTCATACAAATCTATCAAAACATCCTTGTGGGGGGGGGCTGCACGGAGAAAACCACCCGGAGTAGGTTAAATACAATTTATTAGGAGTACAAATCAGTTTTAAAGCGTTTTAACACAATGCAACATGCAATTTTAGAGAATACAACATTACCTTTACGAATCAAAATATGCGCCGTCATTATCTATCACCTTCCGTCATCGGTCTGGCAGCTGACGGATTCCAGCCATGAAAAATACTTTGTCGTGTGACGCGACGAAGTCGTCAACCCACTTTTTGCACTTCGTCACATGTCCGGAACCATACAGCAGACAAACCATGTCGCATCGATCGGAACAAATGTTAGTCTGAAGGGGCTATCCCGGGTGCTCCAAAACGCCCCAGCCAAGCGTCAATAACGTTTCCTAGACCGATTTCGTGACATGCGGCCTAACGTTGTCATGCAGGATTTTCACGGGACCCAATCCTTTGCCTGTGAATGGACAATTCTGACAGATTTCCTGGTTCAAGCGCAGCAATTGTTTCTTGTAGCGATCAGCAGTAACAGTCTGATCCAGTAACAGCACACCCTTCATATCCCACCAGATGCACAGCAGAACTTTATAGGAGTGAATTTTGCGTTTCGGTGTCGAAGTCGTTGTATCACTGGGGTCTACCTAGTGTTTTTTGCGTTTGGGATTGTCGTACCACATGCACTTTTCATCACTCGTAACGATTTTCCACAGGAAAGTATTTCTGTGTTGTTTATTCAATAGATTCAAACACTTCGTGACACGCTCATTCATGTACCTCTGGCTGAGGTCATATGACACCCATTTTCCTTCCTTCTGAGTCTTTCCCATTGCGCGTAAACGATTGGAAATGGTTTGTTGAGTTACTCCCAGTTGTTCATGTAGTTCTTTTTGCATTTGAGACTAATCTTCATCCAGAAATGCTTTGCAGTTTCTCAGGTGCAACCTTCTGCGGGCCGCCGCTACGCTCACACGTGCTTTTCGATACAATATTCTCCCCAGAGCAGAACAGATCGATACAATAGCCCGAACAAACAGTCAGACGCCTACCGGGGACTTTATTTTACACTATGTATAGATATAGATAGATAAAATTTGTTTTGGTGTCTAGGTATGGTTTACATACCGGGATTACGCTGCTGAATTTATTTACGGATAAATAAATTAGGGCGCAAATCCAAGAAAAATTACTGTTTTTTCACCACAATTTGGCGTGAAAACCCATTTTTCTCTTAATGAAAATCGCTTCCCAGAGCATAGAAAAACAATTTTATTGAAGAGTTACTAATTGCTCACTAATTAGTGATATCACTAAATTACTATGTAAAAGAACATCCCCGATGAGAAATTATTTTCTAATGCCTCTAAGCGTTGTATGGTAATGGCGCTTCGACCAAAGACGAAGTAACAGAAAATATTTAATTTACTATTTGCACTTCTGGAAAACTTTTCGCGTCACCTTCGAAGATACTTGCATTCAGCACATAGAGATCTTTTCCTTCAATCTCATTAATTTTTTTCCAAATACCGCATTTTGTACTCGAAAATTAAACTTTCAAAGTAAGACACCATAATTTCAACGGAGACTGGTTGTCCTTCACTTACGTTACTGAGGCTCGTTGCCATGATGGAAGCCACGAAAGAATGCGAACTGCGGTTTTTTCTTTGACTTGTCACTAAAATGTTACTGCTTGGCTCCCTTTTGTCATAGATTATTGTTTCAAACACGTAAACCTTCCTCGACAAATGCTCTATGGAATGGTGAAAACCGCATCAAAATCTGTGCAGCGATTCTCGAGATTAGCCCGAACAAAAAGACAGACGCCTGCCGGGGACTTAATTTTATACTATGCATATATGACGTAATATCATTGTTATCCTTTTGAGTTCATGTTGCCCGTCTATCATTCTGTACAAGTTGTGCAGGGTTACAGACTGCCAACAATCTGTTGAATCTTTCAGCACTTTTTTTGCGCTTTCCAACCGTTGGTTGAAGAAGCGTATATTCTCCAGCTTTGTCCGCCTTCTGTCCGTCCGCACGGTGTTATATTAGTGGGCTGTCCATAAGAGAAACCGAGAGGCGTTTAAACATACCCCAAGTCAACTGGTTTCGATGTACTGAATAAGTGGAAGACACATGACGTGCCTGAAGCAGCAAAACGTACCGGCAGACCAAAGCAAATCAATGATAGAGGACGTCAAAGCCTCAGGAGAGTCGTTACAGGTAATCGACGGAGTACTGCACAAAACCTCAGTGTGCAGGTGAGTAACAATGCTGGAACCTCGGTATGTACACGTACCATTCACAGAGAACTTCATTCCATGGGTTACCGTGTTCGTGCGGCTGCTCATAAGCCTTTCATCTCCTTTTGGAATTCTTCTCGTCCTTTAGCATGGTGTAAAGAACATTTATCGTTGACCGTAGATCAATGGAAACGGGTCCTATGGACTCATGAATCCAGATACACGATCCATCAGTCTGATGGCCATGTGTGGGTATGCTGGCAGCCGGGAGAACGCTATTTACTACAGTGTACTGTTCCTACGGTCAAGTTTGAAGCTGCCAGTGTACTCGTGTGGGACTGTTTTTCAGGGTATGGGTCCGGCCCATTGGTTAACGTGGACAAACCTGTTAGCCAGCACGTCTACCTCGATGTTCTGGACAATTATGCCCTACCAACTTTGTGGCAATACTATGGAACCCATCCTTGTTTTTTACCGCAGGATAATGCACCGAGCCATAAAGCAAGGACTATTACGGCGTGGTTTGATGATAATTCCGTATCATGTGTGGACTGGCCAGCACAGAGCCCTGATCTTAATCCCATAGAGCACCTATGGGACGAATTAGAGCGCCGCATAAGAAGTTTGGAATCAAGGCTTACTACTAAGCAACAGTTAGCGGCAGCATTATGTACTGCATGGATGCGCATACCTATCGCTGTGTTCCAAAATCTTGTCGAAAGCGAAGGGTCAGTGCATGCATTAAGGCCAAATGTGGACAGACACCGTACTAATGTATGTCAATAAATGCTATGTTGTGTTTCTCTTCTAGGTGTGTCCGGTGACTTTTGTCAATATAGTGATGTCTGGTGCCCACTATCGTGAATTGCTTGCTGACATTGCTGGGTGCAATGTTGCACTTTTTCCCGAATGTCGACGGTGTCTTTCAAGATGACAATACGTCGAGGCACAGATCCAATGTCGTGCAAGGAATGGTTTGAGGAACACAGTTCAGACTTCCAGCATATCGATTGCCCTTCGAGCACTCCTGGTAACAATTCCGTACAGTACTTGTGGGACAATATGGAAGAGCATATCAGGCGTCTGGATTCACCAATCACCTCCGTACCTGCATTGAAGTCCGCATTACACGCAGCTTGGTTGGCTATATCTACCAACTGCTTCCGGCATCGTATTCATAATTGACGCCACGTTGGATATCTGCGGTACTGATGGTGAAAGGAGGACTCACGAAGTATTAGATAGGTGGTCATAATGTCACTCAGTGTACATATATTTCATAATTTCTCGCGAAACCTTAATGGAGGAACACTATGCTACACCATCACACCGCCACCACGAACCTTCTTTGTTTGGATCCAGTTCATTTACGTTATTGTGATTGCCTTAGTTCAGTTATGCCTTAAGTTACACTATCATACTGTGGGACATTTCTCCAGTGTAGTGTTTGTGGTGCTTAAATTACTGCAACCGCAATTGTTTGTTTGTACGGCCCAGTACTTTCTCCTACTGTACCGCACCTTTCTCAAAACAAAAAGAGGTATGCGCCCTGGTAATATCATTGTGACATCATATATAACTTTTATGACGTAATATCATTGTTTTCCACAGATGTTGTCATCTGCTTTTATTTGTTTGTTTGTTTGTTTGATGTTGCCTGTCTATCATTCTGTACAAGTTGTGCTGGGTTACAGACTGCCAACAATCTGTTGAGTCTTTCAGCATTTTTTTTACGCTTTCCAACTGTAGGTTGAAGAAGAGTATATGATCCAGCTTTGTCCGTCTGCGCGATAACTCGTGTAAAAATGGTTCGATTTCGATGAAATTTGTGATAGAAGACAACCTGGGGACGAACCCTTTTGAAAATGAGCGAAATGGGGTCAAAGGTCATAACTTAGGAAAGGGATCCATTCCATCGCCCTTATGCGTCATAACTTACGTAAAAATGCTTCGATTGCGACAAAACTTCATCATGTTGTTCTGGGGGTATACTGAACTGGTTCTGTTGAATAGCATCGAAATCGGGTCAAAGGTCAAGGCACAGGAGTGAGATTTATTCCACAGCCATTATCCTCATAAATTGAGTAAAAATGCTTCGATTGCGACAAAACTTAAGTATGTTATTCTGGAGATATACGGAACCAGTTCTGTTCAATATCATGGAAATGGGGTCAAAGGTCAGGGCACAGGAGCGAGATTTATTCCACAGCCATTATCCTCATAACTTGAGTACTGATTCCGGGTATGTTGGAAAACGTATCATAATCAATGCATTGCATAATTTTGCTAACTTGTCTTATCTGTGATTTGTTTCAGACCACACGGCTGCTGCTGAATGGATTTCCGAGCGTGTGTGTGGAGGGGAGGGGCGGGGGAGTTTTGGAGATTCCCGATATGCTGTTATCTTCTGTGACAGTACCAAATACAATGTGTGTTGCTACAATGCCGCGTGCCGCCCCGGTGGCGCCGTGGTCTAAGGCGTTGGCCTCTGATCATTCGTCCGAAGGGGTCCGGGTTCGAATCCCGGTGAGGCATGGATGTTGTGTTTGTCTTACGGCACTGGCTCTCTCCCTTCCCTGGAACCAGTGACCCTAAATTAGGGACGGGCGACTGCTTATAGCCCATTGAGTTGCTCACGGTGGTCGTTAAACCTCCAATCAAAAAAAAAAAAAAAAAAAAAAAACAATGCCGCGTTCGCGCGTGGCGTTGTAGCAACTCACAGCATCCCTGGACCTGTCTGTCTGTTTAATAAAATTGATTTTATAGGATGAACAGGAGTACTGTCTCTTAAAGAATCTGCTTATATCACGGAAAGAAAATGTGTACCCAATAAAGGGAAGTCTATTTGTCTGCGGCTACGCTATCTAATCCTGCTCTTTATTTCTTTCTCCTCATTATTTTTCTTTCCCCGAATTCCCGTTCCGATTTATCTTCCTTTCTTTCTGTTTCCTCCCCCTCTCTCGTATTTCTTACCTCTACTTTGTCTCTTTTATCCATCTTCCCTGCGTTGCTATTCCTCGCTCTTCCTTCACAAGTTCTGTTCCTCTTGTTTCTCCTTTTTCTTACATGCTCATCCCTCTTTCTTCTCTTACCCGTTCTCTCCTTCTGTTCCTCTTGTTTCTCCTTATTTTCTGTACGTGCTCATCTTTCTTTCTCCTCTTTCTCCGTTCTCTCCGTCTCTTCCTTTTGTTTCTTCTTTTTTCCTGTACGTGCTTATCCCCTTTTCTCCTATTTCCCCGTTCTCTCCTTCTCTTCCTCTGGTTTCTCCTTTTTTTCGTACGTGCTCGTTCTTTTTCTTTTGTTACCCACTTCTCTCCTTCTCTTCCTCTTGTTTCCTTTTTTCCCCCGTACGTTTTCATCCCTCTTTTTCTTCTCTTTTCCCGTTCTCTACTTCTCTTCCTCCATTCTGTCCTTCTCTTCCTCCATTCTCTCCTTCTCTTCCTCTTCTCCTTTTTCTGTACGTGCTCATCCCTCATTTTCCCCCGTTCTCTCCTTCTCTTCCTCTCATTTCTCCTTTTTTTCTGTACCTGCTCATCCTTCTTTCCCCGTTCTTTACTTCCCTTCCCCTTGTTTCTTTTTTCCCGTACGTTCTCATCCCTCTTTCTTTTCTTCCTCCGTTCTCTACTTCTCTTCTTGCTGTTTCTCCTTCTCGCCGTACGTGCTCATCTCTCTTTCTTCTCTTCCTCCGTTCTCTCCTTCTCGTTTCTTATTTGTTTTCCGTATGTTCTCATCCCTCTTTCTTCTCTTTTTCCGTTCTCTCCTTCTCTTTCTCCTCCTTTTCTCCGTACGTGCTCATCGTTCTTTCTTCTCGTCCTCCATTCTCCCCTTCTCTTCCTCTTGTTTCTTTTATTTTTCTTACTTGCCCATTCCTCTTCTTTTTTTTTTTTTTTTTGGTCTCTGTTTTCTCCTCTTCCGTTGCTAACTGTTCCTCCCTCTGCCTCCCTCTTTCTCTCTTTTCCTCCCTGTGTCACACTACCTCTCGCTCCCCAGCTCCTACTTTCTCTCTGAATTACTCACTTTCTCTGTATGTTCGTCACGTTTATCACTTTCCTTTTCACCGTCTTTGTTTTCTCTTCGCTCGCTTCTTATATTTTTGCCTGTGTCAATTTGAGAACAAACTGTTTTGGTTCCGTTCATTTTGGACCTTACCTTCCTTCTTCCTATCAGTCTCCTGCCTTCCTCCTCCCCCATCTCTCTTTCTCTCCATATGTGTGTGCGTTTGCGGCAGCTGTATGGCAAAATACTGTAGATCCATTTATTTTAATATTTTAATTTGGAGACTAAGACGTGTGGTGATTCAGAAGTGTTAAAAAACAAATACAGATTAGAATACTTTATAATTATTCTTTCTTGTGAGCGCTTCTGAAAAGAAATTAAATTGAGGACTAATAGCTGTGAGTATTATTCTAAGAAATGTAAGTAACAAGGAAATGTAAGTATGCTCTTTTCCTTGTTTTGGAAAAGTTCTTCCGTGACCGGAAGTAGATATCATCATTTTTCATAGCGCCATCATCTCCCGTATTTCGTTCTCTTCGATGCACCCAGCACGCGATTCTTGGTTGACCTAGTTTTTTGATTTATTTCGTTCGTAGATAAATGCATGCTGTTCGGCTTGCATCTAAGCGCTGAGATTAATCACGTGATCATTCCATTGTACCGAAGACCACGAACTTAATAGACTGTACGAATGTTTTTCAAAGCGAGAACATAATCGTACAAAGTTTTTTGTTGAGGAGAGTAAGGTAGAAATAGGTGTGGAGCGTCGCCGAAATGCGCAATCTAAGGCAGCCGGCCGGCGTCATGTTCAAAGTAGACTGCAATATTTGTCTCAGCAGCTCCGTATTTCTCTCTACGCAAGAAGAAAACGATGGCGCCAAAGATTTTCGAAAACGCAGAGGTTTGAATT
This sequence comes from Macrothele yani, assembly GCA_039090855.1. Taxonomy (NCBI): domain Eukaryota; kingdom Metazoa; phylum Arthropoda; class Arachnida; order Araneae; family Macrothelidae; genus Macrothele; species Macrothele yani. The sequence continues at coordinate 127,576,407 of CM076989.1, read as the reverse complement.
ATACTGGTTTTATGCGAGCACTGATTGTGAATGGAATCCTTGATATAGATGAAGGACATTTACGGTCGCCATACGCTACGTTTGAACTGATGGGGAATTAATGGTTCGTAACAGAAACGAACTTTTCGCATCGGAAGGCATCGTAACGGAAACCAATTTTTTCCAAATATTATGTCTGAATTACACGGACGGAATCGGAATCATTCATTTGGCAGACATCAACAACGATGGAAGTACAGGGTGTCCGTATAATGACTCTGCATTGAATGTACGAAATGCAGTAATGTAATAATAAAGAAGTTTTGAATGAAATTACAGAAGTGATACGCCACGTGGAAGTGCTCTGTGTCTGATAACCTTCATATCTCACTACCCCGAGGCGCGCGCACCTGTCATTCCAAGCGAAGTCATTCCCGAGCGTTTGGTCGACGGAGACAGGCGTGCCGATTTGATCACTCGTCTCGGCACAAGGGCAATGGTGTTGATGGTTAAACAGAGAGTGTTATTGGTGTAACGCGTCCTTCGCCATGACGACAAATACACGGACGAAGTGCAAAAACAGTTCGCTAGGAAATTTCGTGATGCAGACGTCCCCCACCGTAATGCGGTGCGTCAGTTCATAGCGAAGTTCCGGGAAACTGGCAGTGTTTTGGATGTCCCCCGCCCAGGTAGGCCATCCACGGCAGATGACACCTTAAAGGATATCCATGGCAGTATACAGAGGAGTCCACACAAGTCCATGAGGCGGCTGTTACAACAAGCTAATGTGCCAAAGAGTGCATCTCCCGGGGAGAGTGGTCTGCCCGGTCACCGGATCTAACACCACCTGAATTTTTTTCTGTGGGGATCACTAAAGGGGATGGTGTACGCAGGTAATCCGTATACACTTCAAGAGCTACAGGCTGCAATAACGATCCACATCCAACAAATCACACCACATGCCCTGAGAAATTTTTTCACCAACATGCAGCATTGTGTGGATGTTGGTGGGGGGCCCATTTCCAACACGTCCTGTAGGAACCAGTTCAACATGGTAAATGTTACTTTCAGTGCACGGTTACTTTTCGGACACCCTGTAGTATTGCGCTTAATGCAATTGCAAGTGTTATCTTTTTAACTTAACTGATATAATTATAAGTTGTAAACAACCTGATTTTAGCAACAACCCGCTTGCGTAATTTCCTACGAGGAGACAATGGAAACGTGTGTCATCCCTTAGAACTAAAATGCCAAGAGCCTCTTTGCGATGCCTGCCTAAGCTAGGCGATATTGAAGCACGTGATGATTCCAACATAATAGTCCAAGAGTCAAACCAGGATTCCGATTCCTACCTGGGCTAGGCCGTAATGAGGCACTTGCAGATTCCAACATAATAGTCCAAGAGCCAAAGCAGGATTGCGAAGCCTGCCTGGGCTAGGCGGTAATGAAGCACTTGAAGATTCCAACATAATAGTCCAAAAGCCAAACCAAGATTGCGATGCCTGCCTGTGATAGGCGAAAATGAGGCACTTGAAGATCCCTACATAATAGTCCAAAAGTCAAACCAAGATTGCGATGCCTGCCTGGGCTAAGGGGTAATGAGGCACTTGAAGATCCCAACATAACAGTCCAAAAGCCAAACCAAGATTGCGATGGCTGTCTGGGCTAGGCGGTAATGAGGCACTTGAAGATTCCAACATAATAGTCCAAGAGCCAAATCAGGATTGCGATGCTTGGCTAGGCTAGGTGGTAATGAAGCTCTTGAAGATTCCAACATAATAGTCCAAGAGCCAAACCAGGATTGCGATGCTTGGCTAGGCTAGGCGGTAATGAAGCACTTGAAGATTCCAACATAATAGTCCAAGAGCCAAACCAGGATTGCGATGCCTGCCTAGGCTAGGTGGTAATGAAGCTCTTGAAGATTCCAACATAATAGTCCAAGAGCCAAACCAGGATTGCGATGCTTGGCTAGGCTAGGCGGTAATGAAGCACTTGAAGATTCCAACATAATAGTCCAAGAGCCAAACCAGGATTGCGATGCCTGCCTGAGTTAGGCGGTAATGAGGCACTTGAAGATTCCAACATAATAGTCCAAAAGCCAAACCCAGATTGCGATGCCTGCCTGGGCTAAGCGGTAATGAGGAACTTGAAGATCCCAACATAACAGTCCAAAAGCCAAACCAAGATTGCGATGCCTGCCTGTGATAGGCGAAAATAAGGCACTTGAAGATTCCAACATAATAGTCCAAAAGCCAAACCAAGATTGCGATGCCTGCCTGGGCTAGGCGGTTATGAGGCACTTGGAGATCCCAACATAATAGTCCAAAAGCAAAACCAAGATTGCGATGCCTGCCTGGGCTAGGCGGTTATGAGGCACTTGGAGATCCCAACATAATAGTTCATAAGCCAAACCAAGATTGCGATGGCTGTTTGGGCTAGGTGGTAATGAGGTACTTGAAGATTCCAACATAATAGTCCAAAAGCCAAACCAAGATTGCGATGCCTGCCTGTGATAGGCGAAAATAAGGCACTTGAAGATCCCTACATAATAGTCCAAAAGTCAAACCAAGATTGCTATGCCTGCCTGGGCTAAGGGGTAATGAGTCACTTGAAGATCCCAACATAACAGTCCAAAAGCCAAACCAAGATTGTGATGCCTGCCTGGGCTAGGCGGTTATGAGGCACTTGGTGATCCCAACATAATAGTTCATAAGCCAAACCAAGATTGCGATGCCTGCTTGGGCTAGGCGGTAATGAGGCACTGGAAGATTCCAACATAATAGTCCAAAAGCCAAACCAAGATTGCGATGTCTGCCTGGGCTAGGCGGTAATGAGGCACTTGAGGATTCCAACATATTAGTCCAAGAGCCAAACCAGGATTGGGATGCCTGCCTAGGCTAGGCGATAATGAGGCACTTGAAGATTCCAACATAATAGTCCAAGAGCCAAATCAGGATTGCGATGCTTGGCTAAGCTAGGCAGTAATAAGGCACTTGCAGATTCCAACATAATAGTCCAAGAGCCAAATCAGGATTGCGATGCTTGGCTAAGCTAGGCGGTAATGAGGCACTTGCAGATTCCAACATAATAGTCCAAGAGCCAAACCTGGATTGCAATGCCTGCCTAGGCTAGGCGGTAATGAGGCACTTGAAGATTCCAACATATTAGTCCAAGAGCCAAACCAGGATTGGGATGCCTGCCTAGGCTAGGCGATAATGAGGCACTTGAAGATTCCAACATAATAGTACAAGAGCCAAACTAGGATTGCGATGCATGCCTAGGCTAGGCGGTAATGAGGCACTTGAAGATTCCAACGCAACAGTCGAAGAGCCAGAGCAAGATTGCGATGCTGCCTAGGTTAGGCGGTAATGATGCACTTGAGGATTCCAACATAGTAGTCCAAGAGCCAAACCAGGATTTATTTACCCGAAGATTGCAAAAGATTAATGAATATTTTTTGTTTATATATGACATAAGTGTCTCAGAAAAGTGTCTTGCAAAATTCCAGTGGGGAGGGTGAGGGGGGGGGTGACGTCATCAATATGGCTGCCGGCTATTGTGTAGTTGCCCCATTTAAATATGCATAACTTCTCACTCGTTTATGCTGCAGAGATGAATTTATTTCTGCAATGTTCCAAATTTAATGACAAATAGTTTTTGTAATTTCACATTTTTGTTAACTGTATTAGTTTTTGAGATAATTTCATTTGAACGTATAAAATCAGTGTTCACATTGGGTATGTGTGACGTTTAACCATGATTTACTCAAAAACTGTTCGACTTTTGAAGGGATACTAACGAGCAAAAAAGTTGAATTTTTTTAATGAGGATTCAGAAAATGTGTAATAACATGGGGTTTACCGCAACGCTTAGAAAGTTATGAGTGATATCTCGTTATACGTCCAATTTCTCGGGATTGTATGAATTTACAGTTTATCGTAAACATTCTAGTCAGTTTTTGAACATTTTAATGATGATAGCTGCAGTCTTTGAAATACGCGTATACCGGCCACTGAATTAGGAATTTTTATTCAAAACTGGGTTTTGTACCACTTTTAGCCCAAATTACAGCTCTTATGGGGTCTGGCGTAGATTCCATAAGGCGTTGGAGTGCATTTACGTGTACAACCTACCAGACGAAGCAAGTATTAGTGAATTCGTGCTAAAGTTACACTGAGCAAAGTAAAAAAAAGCTGTCTGAGCACGACACAAACTAATGCATTTTAACTTTTTCAGTTAAAAGATGAAATTTATTTACAGCTAAAAATTACACAAGTTGAAATAATAAAAGGCAAGATCCTTCGAGGTTACTATAACCTCATCATCAAGCCGAGTGCTGTAAGGAACGAGCATACACATGAGTATATACAGTATGGAAAGACCGAAAAGCAATAGCAATCACAAAATCTTGCCAACAAGTAAGTTCGAAATTGGGCGAATGGTTCTAATTATTTAATCATGCAGTTCTGACACACCACTCACGTAGGGTTGGTACGTAATTAAAGATCTCCGTTGGTAAGGGATATTAAATGGCACCTCATCGTTACAGCATAGATCACGGTATTTCGAGATATATATAATTTATATATATAAACAGTATATACACGGTCGAGTCAGAGTAACCGCCGTGTGCAGCGCGGACAGCAGCCAGATGGGCTGGGACTGAGGTGCTGGAAGGTGTTCACAGACATGTGCCGCCATGCTAACTGCTGTGCATCTGACAGCTACTGGATGGTGTGTGGTGGAGGATCCATTGGGCAAACAACACGATCGAAGTGGTCTCACAGATGCCCGATTGGGTTTAAGTCTGGCGAATTAGGGGTCCAGGGAAGTACTTGAAGCCTTCATCGTGCTCTTCCAACCATTCTCGGTTATTTCTAGCTGTGTGATATGTTGCATTATCGTGCTGGAAGATCCCATTCGCCCCAGGGAAGACAATCAGCATGTATGGGTGTACATGGTCTGCAAGGATGGATTCATAACGAAATCGGTCCATAGTGCCTTCCACCGGTATGAGTGGACTCAGAGAATGCCGCGAAAACATTCCCCAGACCATAACGCTGCCCCCACAAGGTTGTGTTCTTCCAGCAATCGTTGAAGTGAGTTTGTTCTCCGATGGTCCTCGCCTTATACGCCACCGTCCATCCGTTCGCTGAAGCAGAAAACCTGACTCATCGGAGAAGGTAATCCTTTGTCAATCAGCGGAGGTCCGAATGTGATACTGCCGTGCACCTTCGTTGGCATAGGTGCAGTGACCATCCATCTGCATCGGAGCCCCATACGCAGCAGGGTTCGCGGAACTGTCGTTTTAGACACACTTCCAGTAGCCCCCTGGTTCATTCGGCCTGTGAGTTGCTCCACTGTAGCGTGTCGATCGACCTTCACGCACCTTCGCAGCCGACGTTCACTTCTCATATCAATGGCACGTGATGCTCCACAGTTTCCACGTCGCCTATTCGCAAAGGTGCCCTTTCTCCAATCACGATACACTTTAACCACAGCAGCACGCGAACAGTTCGCAAACTGCGCTGTTTCAGAAATACTGCCGCCCTTGGACTGAAAGCTAATAAACATCCCGTTTTGAAAATCTGATAAATCGCTCCTTTTATCCATGACAACAACGAGTGATACGTTTTCAGAATGCCTACAGCACACCGTATATACCCTCCAAGCCGGGTCACGACATGTGCCTTCTTTCATTGGCTACGCGTTGTTGACGTCAAAAGTAAGAGGTGGTCACAATAATGTGATTCTACTGTGTGTGTGTGTGTGTGTGTGTGTGTGTGTGTGTGTGTGTGTGTGTGTGTGTGTGTGTGTGTGTGTGTGTGTGTGTGTAAATTTGGAATACCAACATTATCGGTACAGCATACATCGCGGTATTTCGAGATAGATAGACTTCATATATACATACACTGAAGAGCAATTGAATTAGAGATACCTGTCTAGTAACGTGTAGCACCACCTTTCGCCCTGATGACTGCGGCGATTCGTCTAGGCATGGACTCGACAAGACACCGGAAGTGTTGGGAAGCCATACGGATCTACGACCCCTGAACAAGTTCCCACAGTTCACGAAGATTTGATGGAGTGGGGTCATCTCTCTCGATGACATCCCAGATGTGCTCGATGGGATTGAGGTCAGGTGACCTAGCTGGCCAAGGAAGCGAGGTTACGTCGGTGGAGTGTTCATCCAACCATTCGGATACAATTAGAGAGCGATGGCACGGTGCATTGTGTTGTTGCAGGATGAGGTCCCCAATGGGATGTTGAAGACGCACAAACGGGAGCAAATGGTCGTACAGGATATCCCGATAACGTTGACCTGTGAGGGACGATGTCACACGTACCAGAGGCCCCATTTCAATCCACGTAAACAGTCCCCAGACGAGAATGCCACCCCCACCAGCTTGAAAAGTACCCTGCTGGCAAGAAGGATCCATCGCTTCATGTGGTTTGCGCCGTACTCGTATCCTGCCATCCGCATGTACCAACGTGAATCTCGACTCATCAGTCCAGGCAACACTTTCCCACGTGTCTAGGGTCCAGTGGCGATGTTCGCGCGCCCATGCTAATCTTTGCACCCTATGATGTGCGGTCAGCAGCGGTACCCTCGTGGGACGATGGCTTCTGTAGCCCATAGCGAGGAGATGGTTCTGAATGGTGTGGCTTCTTACATGTTTTTGTGCACCAGCGTTAAATTGCCGAGTGATTTCTTGCACTGTGGCCCGTCTATCCGCTGTTACAATGCGAGCTAGCCGACGATGGCACCGCTCATCCACACGCTGTTGTCCACGGCAGTTGGCCCTTACAGGGATGGTTTTACCGGATTCGATGTACTCACGGTGCACCCGTGACACAGTGGCTCGTGAAAATCCCAGTGCCTGCACGACTTCCGAGATGGAGTGACCCATTCTTCGGGCCCCGACAATTTGCCCACGATCAAATGCGCTTAGATCCTTAGTCTTACCCATACTGCGTCCGACTCTTACTGATTCCCGTCGCATCACTCCTTATATTGTCGTATCGCTGCATACGTCATGTCGTTTCCGTTTACAGGGCCGCCCACAGCGCCACATTTGCATAACGTCAACTGTCTCTAATTCAGTTGTTCTTCAGTGTATATTATGGAAATACCGTGATGTATGCTGTATTATGGGAGATTTCAATGCAAAAATAGGGCACCGGCAACAGAATGAAACTTCAGTAGGTAAATTCGGTCACGGCAACAGAAACCAGCGTGGAAATACTCTCGTTGAGTTTGCAGAGGCAGAAGGATTTTTCATCTTGAATTCCTTTTTCAAGAAAAAGCAACACAGGAAATGGACATGGAGACATCCAATTGGGACGACAAGTGAAATTGATTTTATTATGTGTAACAAAAAATTCGTCATCGAAGACTGCAGTGTGCTAAACAAGTTCAACACAGGTAGTGACCATAGATTGGTGAGATGTAAGATGCACCTCAACACTAAACTGGAACGTGGCAAGCTCATAAGACAAACAAAATGTATTGACATAACCAACCTTAAAAAACACCATAATACCTTCAAATTGGAACTGAAGAACAGATTCTCTGCTTTAGAAGGCCTAACATCGGAAGAAGTGGATATTTCGGAAGTTAACAGAAAAGTAACCAAAGCTCTTATGGAAACAGCAACAAAATTAGCTGGGTCTAAGAACAAGTTGCATGTAAACAAATTATCAGGAAAAACCAAAATGTTGATGCAAAAAAGAAGAGAGATGAGGACAACTAAAGAAGATGTGACTTCCAAAGTGGAATATATAGAGCTATGCAAGACAGTAAGAAAAAGTATCACTGAAGACGTAAGGAAATTCAACTGTGAGCTAGTGAGGAAAGCAATTGAAAACAACCAAAGCCTAAAGATAGCAAAGGGACATCTCAGTAAGGGAAGAAAACAGATTATGGCTCTGAGAAAAGAAGATGGTTCTATAACAAGAAATAGAGGTGAAATTTTGACAAGAGTGAAAGATTTCTACTCCAAATTATATGAAAGGGATGATACATGTACTCCAGACATCATGAAAGGTACCAGAGTTCTTCCAGTCCTCCCAGCAGAAGTTGCACATGCAATCAAGAACATGAAGCGGGGGAAAGCTCCAGGAGAAGATGGAATTACTATAGACATCATACAAGAAGCAAGTGGAGAAATTGAAACAGTACTCGCCCAAATTTTCACTCGATGCCTTAATGAAGGGAAGATTCCTGAGGATTGGAACAATGCTACAATGATCCTGCTACATAAAAAAGGTGACATTGAGGATCTCAGGAACTACAGACCTATCAGCCTCCTATCAGTGGTTTATAAAATCTTCACTAAAGTTCTTTCACACCGCTTGAAGGTAACACTGGACATGGCTCAACCGAGAGAACAAGCTGGATTCAGGAGTGGCTACAGCACAATAGATCATATCCACGTACTGAGAGAACTAATTGAAAGAGCGAGGGAATATGAACTTCCATTGTGCATGGCTTTTATCGATTATGAAAAAGCCTTTGATTCGGTGAAACCATCAGCAGTTACCACGGCTCTGAAATCCTGCGGTATTGAAGATGCATACATTAATATTATTAATAACATCTATGAAAATGCAAGTGCAAAGATTCGGCTGTTTGAAAATACAACACACATAAAAATTGGAAAGGGAGTGAGACAAGGTGACACCATATCTCCGAAGCTCTTTAATGCCACATTGGAAAATGTCTTTCAATCACTGAACTGGGAAAACAAAGGGATAAAGATTAATGGAGATTATCTAACCCACCTTCGTTTTGCTGATGACGTAGTCATTTTTGCAACTACCCCATCAGAGCTGCAGAGTATGATCCAGGAACTTGCTGACAAGAGTAAAGAAGTGGGATTAAAAATGAACTTTCAGAAGACAAAAGTGATGTTCAATGCTTTTACAAGAAATGAAGATTTATCGATTGATGGAGAAAAACTGGAGATAACAGATACGTTTGTTTATCTTGGACAGCAGATATCAAGTGAGGGTCACATTGATGAAGAAATTAATCGGCGTACAAAACTTGCCTGGAGAGCTTTTGGAAGAAACAGCATAATTTTCAAGAGCAATATGCCATTATGTCTTAAAAGAAAAGTGTTTGATCAATGCATCCTTCCAGTGCTTACGTATGGTGCAGAGACGTGGACCTTAACTAAAAGAGACATACAAAGGCTGCAGACAACTCAAAGAAGCATGGAGAGGTGCATGCTTGGTATAACCAGGAGAGATAAGAAGAGGAACTCGTGGATCCGAAAAATGACAAGAGTGGAAGACATCATGATCAGAGTTAAATCCCTGAAATGGCAATGGGCTGGACATACTGCCAGAAGGACAGACCATAGATGGACAGCCGAAATTTTAGATTGGATTCCAAGGGACAGGAAAAGACCCAGAAAAAGACCACATGGGAGATGGGTGGATGAAATTCGTAAATATGCGGGAGTGACATGGAGGAGACTGGCACAAGACAGACCGTTGTGGAGAAAACTTGGGGAGACCTTCGTCCAGCAGTGGATTGATAATGGTTGACAATGATGATGATGATGATGCTGTAACGATGAGGTGCCATTTAATATCCCTTACCCTCGGAGATCTTTAATTAAGTACTAACGCTGTGTGAGTGGTGTGTCAGAACTGCATAATTAAATAATTCGAACTATTCGCCCAGTTTCGAACTTACCTGTTAGGAAGTTTTTGTGATTACTATTGCATTTTGGTCTTTCCATACTGTATATATTCATGTGTATGCTCGTCCCTTACTGCACTTGACCTGATGATGAGGCTATGGTAACGTCGAAAGATCTCGTCTTTTATTATTTTAGCTTGCGTAATTTTTAACTGTAAATAAATTTCATCTTTTAACTGGCAAAGCTAAAATGCATTAGTTTGTATCGTGCTTCGACATCTCTTTTTACATTGCTCAGTGCAACCTACCAGGCGTTTACCAGACAGTCGTTTAACTGGCTCAGGTTTGACGGAAGTGGACTTCGCTCCCGTATTTATCTATTTTTCTAGCATGTCCTATGCATTCTCAATTGGGTTCAGGTCCGGGCTTTGTGGTGGCCAGGGAAGATGGTGGAAGTCGCTCTCATGCTTGCTGAACCGCTGCTGAAGGACACATATTGCGCAATGAACAATCGCATTGTCATCCATGAGACACCTGTCACCGGCTGTTAAAAAGTCAACATTGAAGGATGGACCTGATTGGCAACAATGTTCAAATAATGCTTGAAGGACACCCAAACCTTCCAGTAACATCAGGGGGCCCGTTCCATGCCAACAGAAGATGTCCTGTCCTACACCATTACACCACCTCCAGAACCTTGGGTTGTGTTTACAAGGCAAGCTGGGTCCACTACTTCATGGGGCTCCCGCCAAACTCCCTGCCTATCGTCAGTGCGGAACAAGGTGTGCCCCGATTCGTTAGACCACGTGACTTTCCCCAGTCTTCCGGTGTCCAGTCGCGGTGTTCCTGACACCACTAGAGAGGGCCGCGGGTGGACTAGTCGCCAACGTTCGTGACTGTCACGGAGAAGACCTCGGGTTCGATCCCAGGTAAGTACGAACGCATGAACCACTAAATATCCGCCGTGCGTCGGATGGGCACGTTACGCCGTCGGGTCTCGGGTACTGTCCCCTCCGGTAATAAATAAGGGCGTCTTCTTCCCCCTTTCTACCTCGCTTCCGTGTCACTCTTCTATCGGACACTCTAGCGCAAATCTCCTATTTCTAAGGGTTGTTTAAGATCTGGGGTTAGACACTCCCTTCCTAAAATCCTCTACATGTGATCTGATCTGATATCACTGTAGACGTTCTTTCCGGTTCTTCGCAGAGATCAGTGTTTTGCGTACAGGTATACGACAGCCAATACCGATCGTCTTGAATCGCTGAGATATGGATCAGGAACAGCCTTCATTGAACGCACGGAGGAAAATCTGTCTACTCCGTACAAGCTTTCTCAGAAGCCGCCGATCTTCTTCCTATGCGAATGTCGTCGTGCCACAGTTACGCGTCTTAGACATGCAGGGTGGGTTATTTTCGCACTAAAGACCCGGGATATCTCACCTTTTGAGAAATCAGTCATCTCTGCTGTTTTCAAAATCGTCGCAGCAGCCAGACGGGCACCCACAATAAGCCCTTTACCGAACTCCGAAAGATTCTTTCTTTTTCCATTGTGATCATAGTTACTGGCGAACAGCCATCTTAAATAGTTGTCTTGGTCACGTGACTGTGTATTTTGCATGTACGCTTCATGAGTGACGTCTACTTCAATCTGCATAAAAGTTTCTGATTAAGTAGTCGAGGTGTGTGTGTACAAGGGTTGTACCAAAACAAATGAGAATGCTTTTTAAAAGTAATATGCATACCTTAATTATCAAGGAAGTGGTCATCTTTTTCGAAACACTGTCCATTGCATCGACTACAGGTGTATCAACGATCCTCCCACTTTTTAAATGTCTTCTGGAATTCTTCTTCTGAAATGCTGTTAAACCACCTTACCGCAGCTGTAATAAGTTGTTAATCAGTCTCAAATTCTCGTCCCCGTAATGTCTTTTTTAAAATGGCGAACAACCAGAAGTCAGTCCGTGACAAGTCTGGACTATATGCAAGTTGGGGCATCAACTTAATATTTATTTTCTCCAAATAAGAAACGACAGAACCGGCCATGTGCGTCCTTGCATGGAAAGAAATGGGGAGCCCAAGTTGAAAAAACTCGTTTCATGCCCAAATGCTCGGTTAAAATTATGTGAATTAATGATTTTGAAATGTGAACCATATCTTCGATATCTCTAATTGATAGGTGTCTGTCTTCCCGTGTAATAACACCTATTGTATTGATGTTTACCCCTGTAACACTCGTAGAAGGTCTTCCTCCGTGCGCGATTAAAGCCGCCGACCCACGACCATCCATAAATTCTTTATGCCATCTGTAAATCGTTAATTTTCCTAGACATTTATAAGCTTCTTGCATAAGACGGAAAGTAAGTAACTCCGACAGATTTCTCAAGTCGACAGCAAGATTTAATGGCGCATCTTTGTTGTTCCACTTTCACATCCATTTTTTCGAAAACTCACAGCGCGAAATCACTTGTTATAAGAGTTCACGAAGCAACGCTTATTAAACTGCTCACTACTGACGACTTATGCGTGATAAACAGGTGTGGCCAGTTGCTATGGTTACTACAACGGCTGCCATTTTGTCGAGACTTGTGCCAAGGTTATATTGCACATTTTTTATAAATGCATTTTCAGTTGCTATGTTGACAAGCTGTGTACATTCAGTCGAGAGAAAAAATATGTGGCACTCGGAAGTAGTGGTGTGATTTGGATGCAAGGTGGCAGGCAAGATTGTAACATGCAGATATGCAAATGATTCTACTCTCGCACCCATCCGGTAAAAGCTGATTCTGTTATAGCAGTGTGAATGCGGTGTTCCGTGAGTGTGGATGGGATCGACGTGTCTTTCCGAGTAACGTTGTCACAAATTGTTGAAAAGTTACTTCTGGGTTAAAACCATCATAGATAGAATACCGAGGACCCATCAACGCCATGATTATCATCACCCAACGGAGTTTGGAAGAGATAATAGTATTTGCCTTTATGAAGCCGGCTGGTGTATTGCATCCCATGTTAGCCACCACAATGTCACTTTCCATTGGTACTGTTGATGAAATGCAAACCGTCGGCTTGGAAGCTGTCTGTTTTGAGCCACTGCAGAACGAGAACACTGATCCAGTAGCATGCTCCTAACGGAACCTCGCTTGGAGTCATCGGAAGAGCGGGGATGCCGAGTATCAGTCACCCAATCATAAGGAAAGCAATTCAAACCCTCTACGTGTAGCGGGCTTACCCACCTAGCGACCATTGCGTTGTATACAGCGGATCCCTACGTATGTTGCCTACAGCTGACCCCTGCGCTGCCAACAGATGATCCCTACATGTTGCCTACAGCTGACTCCTGCGTTGCCTACAGCTGATCCCCACATATGTTGCCTACAGCTGACCACATGCGTTGCCTACAGCTGATCCCTACATGTTGCCTACAGCTGATCCATGCGCTGCCTACAGCTGACCCCCTACATACGTTGCCTACAACTGACCCCTGCGTTGCCTACAACTGACCCTTGTGTTGCCTACAGCTGACCCCTACATATGTTGCATACAATTGACCCCTGCGTTCTCTACAGCTGACCCTTACATATGTTGCCTACAATTGACCCCTGCGTTGCCTACAGGTGACCGCTACCATCGTCAGCGCTGGTAATGCTGCCGCTCCCAAGCAACCTGGGTTGAAGAAAGGCGTCGTGTAGTGTACATCGACGTATCTCGCTTTTGCTGTTCGTCATCAGATACATGTGTGACCCTGACATCGACCTTACATACAGATAGATAGCGAATGACGTCACAACTTATGGCTCCAACACCAGGAAAGGAAATGTCACGTGATCTTAGTCGAAAATGTTAAAAGAAAATTCTACAACTTGTAACTGGTGAGAAAACGAATTAAATCATTAAGCAGATTCTATGCCACTATGGTAATAGCGTGATCCAATCTCCAGTAAATTTTTATTAACGTTACTATGGACCACCATTCCACCCGAGTTCTCGATATTTGCAGTAATGATTATGATATACGGAAGAAATAATCGATATTAAGGTTCAATCTCCAATTTAGAAAACGTGTTCCTATTAAAGAGATATTATAGTCATTCGCGTTAAAAAATGAATCTACGTGTTTTAAAGTTTTCCCAAATATTCATCGCAATATTCCAATCGTGGCCTATAATCAAGTCGCTGTGCACCTAGGTACATATTTTAAGTAAACTTACTCTGAGTACGGCAACGTCATTTCCGTATATTTTACGTAGTATTTAATTGTATAGCTATGGATTTTTCACATTTGTATGCACTTAGTGGCCACTTTATTATGACCACTCCCTTAGTACTTTGTTGGGCCACCTTTTGCCTTTAATACTGCGTCGATTCTTCGTGACATGGACTCCACGAGATGCTGACAGGCGGTTTGTGGAATCTGAGACCGTGCTTGATGAATAGCACTTTCCAGGAGTGTGAGATTGCAGGTTTGTGGATCCAACTGTCTGATGGCTCATTCAACTTCATCCTACAAATTCTCAATGGGGTCGAGATCTGGAGATTGTGGGGACCACCTAAGCAAAGTAAACTCACCGGCATGTACCTGAAACCAATCCTGTACAATACGAGCACTATGGCAGGACGCATTATCTTGTTGAAAGTAGCCATCGCCATTGGTATAAACCATCCACATGACAGGATGCACTTGGTCCGCAACGATGTTTAGATATGATGTGTCAGTCAGACGTTGATCAACACGAATTAAAAGGCCCAAAGCATGCCAGGAAAACATTCCCCAAACCGTAACGTTGCCTCCACCAGCTTGAAGGGTTGTAGCAGTGCATTTGAGATCCATGCTTTCGTGCTGTTTCCGCTAAATTCTCAATCGGCCATCGGCATGGTGCAACTGAAAACGTGATTCATCGGACCACAAATTTGTTTCCAATTATCGACTGTCCAATCCTTGTGCTCCTGTGCGAACTGGAAACGTTTTCTCTTGTTAACTGCAGACAGCAAAGGTGTTCGAACAGGCCTTCGGCTGCCATATCCCATCCGATGCAGTTTACGGCGAACAGTGCGTGCAGATATCATTTGAGGGGATCCTTGATTAAAATGGTCTGTAATTTGCTGCACTGTTGCCCTTCTGTTGTCTGTTACAAGTCTGGACACTCTCCGTTCCGCCCGAGCAGTCACTAGTCGATGACGACCACACGTTGCACGTAGAGACCCGGTTTTTTGGCTGACAGTCCAGTCTTTAAACACTTTAACAACAGCTGCTCTGGAACATTTCACGAATGCGATGGTTTCGGTGATGCTCGCTCCATGGCTCCGAGCTCCTACAATCATCCCACGTTGAAAGTCCGTCAAATCGCATTTTTACCAATCTCGTCACCCAAAAATCACTTCTACTACTGTCTCAAGCACTAAGCTTTCCCTTTTTATACTAGCCTCGCCCTCTGGCGGCAACAGCGAGCAGCCATAGCTCGTTTGCTTAAAACTCAGGCGGTCGTAATAAAGTGGCCACTCGGTGTATACTGTTGCTCTGTAGCATAAATAATTAATGAGAACACCACTTTACATAAAGTATTGTACAACCGTAGCCGGTTCATACAAAGATACACTAAACGTATGACCTCCTTCATCCTAACGACTCATTTTGTAAATCCGAAATGGTTGCAATTAAATTTCTATAAATGATAATTTCTTAATGAATATATCCTTAGGTTTATTATTCCTAAAACCCGCCCTTTTTCCCTACACGATTTGCTAAATGGGAATTTTTAAAAGTAGCCTGTCAGGTCATAAGAAAGCATTGGAACTGGTTAGCACGGAATCACTTCTGCCTAATGTCACGTGATCTGACGGCTCTAATGTTGGGACCAGCGCGACTCAGTGGCAGCCACTACCAGTGCGCGGTCTATCACTATTTATGGTCGAAGGACCCTGATGATGTTGTGAGCGCAACAATCCAGCGAATGCCATCGAACGGCACACTGCCCTTTCAGCAAGCATCACGGTTTGGGGAGCCTACAGGAACTCTGACAGCTCGTCGGTTTGTCGGAGAAATTTCCGAACCCGTTGCGATGCCATTCTTTGCCTGGGACTTATCGTTTCATCACGACAGTGCCCGACCATATGCCGCAAATGCATCGAGGCAATATCTACAAAGTGAAAACATGTTACCTTGTTCAGTCAGATCCCCAGATTTACCTCCGATAGAGCATGTCTGGGACATGCTGGGAAGTCACGTCCACACTCTCTGACTGTCAACCAGCTCTTGGAGTGGATGCTATGCCACGTGATCATTACGGAGCGTGGTGTCCAGTTCCTCAGGACTCTATTAAGACCCAATTCCGCGGAGGGTACCCGAATGCATTGCTCATCAGTGAGGATTTACTTCGTGCTAGCATGATCCTGTAAGTCTTCTTTTCCAGCATTACTTTCATTTCTGTTATCTGAAATTGTTATCATTTCTTACATATCTACTATCTTGTATGTATTCAGAGAATTCGCAACATTTGCGACACTTCTTCCTGGTGTTGCAATATTTTTGATAGAGTGCATCTGGTCGTGACGCTGTTGACGAGTTAAGAGACTCCTACTGCTTCGCGATATGTTCTATTATCTGTGAGCATGGTTTCTTGTATGCGGTTTCCGCAATGAGTAGTTATCGGTGCGTAACTTGACTGTTTTATTATCGTCTCTACTTACGTATTGTCTTTTTCTGTTTCTGTGCCAAATTTCGACATTGTGGTATTTTAAATGTACTCCTGGTGTCAACCATGATGCTTTTGTGTCATTAGCTGCCTACTTGCTTATATTCTGCAGGCGTACTTCAGAAATTGTGTGTTCCTTGCTCTCTTCTGGATACAAGTAACTTCCTTTTTATTACAGCTGATGTGATTCACACTATTGCCAACGACAGCATTTTGCACTCATCGTGTTTCCCAAATCAGGGATCTCCAGACTTTATGAGACGAGAGCCATGTTTGCATTTAATAAGAAGTCGCTCATCTCGAAGCGACTATGAAAAATTGAACAAATACAGGAACGTCAAAAAAACAAAACAAAAAAAACTTTTCTGTCTTTCATATGCATTATACACTGAACGGTGTCGCGTCGCTGTTTAGCGTATTTTGAATTTTAGACATAATTTAGACACATTTAGTGTGTTTTGTTATGCAGAAAGTTATAGTGAAAAGTAAAGAGACTCCTACTGCTTCGCGATATGCTCAATTATCTGTGAGCATTTTTGAGAAAATGGCAGTTTTATCGTGTTTTTGAGTTGTTTTTCGTGTTTCTGACAATTTCGAGAACTCCATTCAAAATGATGTTGATATCTTTTGATAACTCCGTCCAAAACAGTAATGATGTTGATAGGTTTTGATAACTCCATCCAAAACAGCAATGATGTTTATATCTTTTTATAACTCCATCTAAAACAGTAATGATGTTATCTTTAGAGAACTCCATCCAAAACAGTAGTGATGTTGATATCTTTTGATAACTCCGTCCAAAACAGTAATGATGTTGATATGTTTTGATAACTCCATCCAAAACAGCAATGATGTTTATATCTTTTTATAACTCCATCTAAAACAGTAATGATGTTATCTTTAGAGAACTCCATCCAAAACAGTAGTGATGTTGATATCTTTTGATAACTCCATCCAAAACAGTAATCATGTTTACCTTTTTGTAACTCCATCCAAAATAGTAATGATGCTGATACCTTCTGAGAACTCCATCCAAAACAGTAAAGATGTTTACATCTTTTAAGAACTCCATCCAAAAACAGTAATAATGTTGATATCTTTTGATAACTCCATCCAAAACAGCAATGATGTTTATATCTTTAGAGAACTCCATCCAAAACAGTAGTGATGTTGATATCTTTTGATAACACTATCCAAAACAGTAATCTTGTTTACCTTTTTGTAACTCCATCCAAAACAGTAATGATGCTGATACCTTCTGAGAACTCCATCCAAAACAGTAATGATGTTGATACCTTTTGATAACTCCATTCAAAACAGTAATGATGTTGATATCTTTTGATAACTCCATCCATAACAGTAATGATGAAATCTTTTGAGAACTCCATCCAAAACAGTGATGATGTTGATATCGTGAAAAACTATTTGATGTTGATATATTTTGCGAACTCCATTAAAAACCGTAATGATATTGATATCTTTTGATAACTCTATCCAAAACAGTAATGATGTTGATATCTTTCGCGAACTCCGTTAAAAACCGTAATGATGTTGATATCGTTTGATAACTCCACCCAAAACAGTAATGATGTTGATATATTTTGATAACTCCATCCAAAACAGTAGCCATATTGATATATCTAAGTGTGCCTCTGCAGGATCAGAAAGCATGTGGGTAATATTTGTCCTACTAATGTTAAAAGAACTTTTTCAGTGTCAAGCGGAAATGTCAAACCAAACCCCAAAAATTCATCCACCTTTGCCTTGGAAAACAGTGAGGAACGCATGAATAAATTGAGAATGAGCTAGTCAACTTTCCAGCCTTTGAACTTAGTGTAAATTCTTAAACATTTCTAAATAGTTGTGCTCTGAGTGAATGGAAAATGTTGTAACCTCTCACAAGCTGGCCTGGAATGCCGAGTGGTGAGAGGTGCTGCTTACTGTTTTGTCGTCCGAACTGGGCAAGGGTTTGAGTCCCAGATGATGCACGGATAACGTGATTGTCCTAAAGCACCAGCTCTCCTTCCTTTCCTGGAACCAGTGGCCCAGAAACTGCCAAACGAGGGAAGAAAAGAGAAAGAAAAAAGCTCTCCTGAGTTCTGAGAATTTTCGAGGGAAAATGTAATATTTTCCGCGTCTCTGGTGAAGAGACGAATACCAGGCACTGAATACAGAATAAAATATATACGGAGCAATGTCGACGATGCGGTTTCCCGGGTAAAGAGTTGGTTCGTGAAACGAGGCAGGAATTAACGCCTAGTTTATCGATGCATCTGATGGTAAGCCATCACGCGCCGACTTCCAGTAACAATCCCTTTTCGTTGCATAATGAGCTGCAATCCTTGTCCTTCGCTAAGCTGGGATTTCCAGAGGCAGACGACGACGATTCTTCCGATCGATGTTTTTTTTAGCTGACCTGGGAAAGCTGA
Source organism: Macrothele yani (assembly GCA_039090855.1). NCBI lineage: Eukaryota > Metazoa > Arthropoda > Arachnida > Araneae > Macrothelidae > Macrothele > Macrothele yani. The sequence goes on along the minus strand of CM076989.1, from coordinate 127,557,662 downwards.
GTTCAGCGAATGTTGATGAGCCAGCTCTCTGAAACCTGATGGTGTTAAGTCATGCATAGCGTTTTCCGTCGGAGGTTTTACGGTTTTCTTATGAATAATTTTTTGTTCTTGCGATTGAAGCCGAAGCTTAAGAGTTTACATGCCTTTAACGTTACAGATACGAATACGGATGAGGCAAACAGCCCCATCAAACTGCTTTGACCTAACTGTTTTTATACGGAAAAAATGCATGCATATTCACTCACTTCTTTAAAAAATAGTAACAATATTAGTGATCCGATTTATTGGCGTAGGAATATATACATAAGCGTTTCCAAGCTTTCGACATCAACCAGATGGCTTTTTCAAGGGAGTTAGACAGAAAATGCATAGACAGTCACCGCGTTCAAATTGTTTAAGCGTTCTACTTTTCAGTTTGCAGTGTCTGTCTAACTTCCTTGAAAAATCCATCTAGTTGATGTGCGAAAGCTTGGAAACTACACAGTCGAGTCACATTATTGTGACTACCTCTTACTTTTGACCTCAACAGCGCGTAGCCAATGAAAGAAGGCACGTGTCGTGAGCTGGCTTGGATGATATGTAAGGTATGCTGTAGGCATTCTGAGAACATATCACTTGCTGCTGTCACGGATAAAAGGAGCGATTTATCATATTTGCAAAAAAGGGATGATTATCGGCTTTCGGGCCAAGGGTGGTAGTATTTCTGAGACAGTGCCATTTGTGAACTGTTCGCGTATCGTGATCGGAGAAATGGCACCATTGCGAATAAGCGACGTGGAAACTGCGAAACACCACGTGCCATTGACGTGGGAGGTGAATGACGTCTTCGAAGGTGCATGACGGCCGATCGACATGTGCAATGGAGCAACTTACTGGCCGAATGAACCAGGGGACTACCGGAAGTGTGTCTAAAATGACAGTTGAGCGAACCCTGCTGCGTATGGCGCTCCGATGTAGACGGATGGTCACTGCACCTATGCTAACAAAGGTGCATCGGTAGAAAAGGCACACGGTAGTATCGGAATTGGACCTCCGCTGATTGGCAAAAGATTGCCGTCTCCGATGAGTCACGTTCTCTGCTTCATCGAACGGATGCACGTTGGCGTATAAGATTGAAGAGAACAAACATTCTTCAACCATTGCTGGAAGAACACAAACTTGTGGGGGCAGCGTTATGGTCTGGGGAGTGTTTTCGTGACATTCCTTGGGTCCACTCATACCTGTGGAAGGCCCTATAGACCGAATTCGTTATGAATCCATCCTTGCAGACCACGTACACCCATACATGCGGATTGCCTTCCCTGGGGCGGATGGGATCTTTAAGCACGACAATGCGACGTGTCACACAGCTAGAAATGTTCTAGAGTGGTGGGAAGAGCACGACGAAGTCTTCAAAGTACTTCCCTGGCCCCCTAATTCCCCAGACTTAAACCCAATTGAGCATCTGTGGGACCATCTCGATCGTGTTGTTCACTCTGTGGATCCTCCATCACGCATGCTCCAGCAGCTGTGAGATGCACTGCAGTCAGCATGGCTCCACATACCTGTGAACACCTTCCAGCAGCTTTTTGAGTCACTTCCAGCCCGTCTAGCTGCTATCCGCGCTGCACACTGTCGTTACTCTGGATATTAGCTGGTGGTCACAATAATGTGACTCGACCGTGTATTATGTATATATTCCGACGCCAATAAATCGGGTCACTGATATTGTTACTGTTTTCTGCATAATTGGCGTACTGTTCCTCGTTATCAATCACTCATTTCTTATATGCGATGGAAGAGCTGCCAATGCTGACGGAATTTATTTTACTGACAAGCGAAAATGAATTTGCGAGTTATATACACTATAACCTTTCTTTACCCGCAGTAGCATTTGAACCCGTCTTCCTATTCCGGAGCGGCTGTTCTTCCAATCGAACAAAAGTTTGCCGGCGGGCTTATCGCTGCTTCTATTTGACTGATACGTCACAACACACACAGCTCCCCAAAATACGAACATTTATTAAGTATCGAGTAGCGTCGCATTTCTTACAGATGTCAGCAAGTATGCGATGCGGCATCGATTTCTTGAGTTCCTTTTAAGGTAGCCATTGCCGCAGCAAAATATCGCATAACTCTCGCAATGTTGCCGGAAGAGGTCATCAACGCCGAACAGCTCTTTCCAGTACCTCCCACACACTTTCAACAGGATTAAGATCAAGGGAATGTTAAGGGCAGGGGATGGGGTTGAGTCCTCTTCGTGCTCATCAAGCCATTGTTGCACGACTCTGGCACGATGTGCTGATGCATTGTCATCCATAAAGATCCCATCAGACGAAGAAAAAAGTGAAATATTTGATGGTTCAGTTGGTCTGCTACAACACTAAGATATTTCCTGGATGTCATCTTACCTTCTTCTGGTATCATCACACTCCAACAGAACATGCCCCATGGCATGGAGATTCGTCGAGATCCGTAGATTGTGTTTGCGAGCGGGTCCATCGCTTAATTAGGTTTTCGCCACAGTTTCGTCGAATTATTAATGCAAAACATTGCACACTGAGTGGAAAGAAATCATGGGATACTTACCTAGAAGCAGGTAGGACCACCTTTCACCCGAATAAGAGCAGTCATACGGCAAGGCATTGAATCCACTAAGTCACGGAAGCGTTCCATTGGTATCTCCACCCATGCTTGCTGCACCGCTATTCACAATTCCGTGGCATTCTTGGGTGGATGATACAAAGTTCGAAGGAACCTTTCCATAGCATCCCAAAGATTCCCAGGATGGAAACTTCTACGGAATGCCCTCGTAACCATGTTCTAGTCACCACGGCTCTGTGGGAAGGTGCACTGTCCTGCTGGAAGAGTCCATTGCCGTGTGGGTGCATGATGACCTCATTGTTCAGCAGCGTATCAGCGAGCATGATGTTCTGCAAGGCTGGACACAAGTGTGGACCTTTCAGAAATGCATCTAGACGTACCCGGAGGTCCCAACGTATGCCAGTTGAACACATCTCAAACCGTAACACCTTCAGAACAGTTTTTTGTGGACATTCCGGTCTATTGTTTCGTGCGATTTTCTCCAGATCAGCACCCTCCTGTATGCGCGAAGTAACTGGAAACGGGATTCATCAGACCAGAAGATGTTATATTGAAATATTTAAAATACTGGGTGATTCATAAAGAAGTATACAGTTTCAACGCACTATAAAACAAGAACAAAGTAAGATATGTTATGTTACCTGTAACAGAATTGTAGGATAATGTTTCAATTTTTTTAGAGACGGTCACAGATGTTCTATGTGTGCACTCTTAGTCACACGACACACATCGAGCTGGTAATCCATTTCCGCTCAAACGCAAGGTAAGATATCTGAATCAAGTGCAGTGATAGTGGCTGTGATACGCTGTTTCAGTTCCGCTAGATCAAAATTCTCCAGACAGTGGGCTGTGAAATCTGCACTTCACGATTCGCCCTTCGCGTAGATTTCCCCGGGCTTCGTTGAATGGCGGTGCAAGCACTATGGACGACTTCTTCCGATACACGCGGTCGTCCAGGACTTTTAAGTTTGCACAAACAGCCCGTAGTTTCCAATTTTTTATTCCAATCGTATATGGATTTTCTGGTTGGAAGTTCTTTTCCGAATCGCGATCGAAAATGCAGCTGCACAACAATTACAGATTCCGATTTGCTCAATTCAAAAACACAAAACGCTTTCTCCACTGCAAACGCTGCCATTTTGATTGAATAGTCACGTGACACGCGCGCTACTGCCCACGTCACTTCCTTCAGTAGCGGGACCCAAACTTTATGAGTACATCTACCTAACGGTTCGCAGTTGTGGTCCGTGTTTTCAACTGTTACTGTTTTACAGCATCTGAAAACTGTATAATTCTTTATGAATTACCCCGTATAATTAAATAGTGACTTTGGTTATTCAGCGCGCGAACAGCAGTTAAAAATTCGCCTTCAGTTAAAAAGGCGCTTAAGAGATCCCTAGGGATAGCCATTCTTTCACGGACCGTGGGACCACCCACGAACAAAAGGACACACGATCCTTCATTTCCCAGTCGGTGGAGTAGCTCGCAGACACCCTCAAGTGACAATTCGAGCTTTGCAATTAACAACAGTCAACTTCTTACGTCAGGAGCATCTTCCTTCGGGAACAGAGAGTGAAAGGAAATGATACTGAGTGGTCATAAACGGAGAGTCTCGTACGAGGTTTCAGACGTTTAGGAAGGATTTTGCTCAGGCACTATGCAGAGATTCCTCCCGCCTTTACACAAGCATAAATGAGAACAGATTCGGCGAGAAATACATAGAGAAAGCCACCCGAAAATATTCTTCACCCGCTGGGAGTGTATACTATTTATTTTCACTAACCAATATTTTTCCTTTTCCCCCACTCTGAAGAAAAAAGACTCGTGCGAGTCAAATCATTTGTCATTCAAATTGTTTAGCTATTTATTTTTTGCTTCCCTCCTCCAATGACAGGAACCTGCAAGCAACGATTCTTCTGATCTTTCCAACTGCTTATTTCGTGCTGATACACTATGTGAATAAATGATTAACTGACATTGCACGGTGGTAATCCAGTGAAAACCAAGCTACCGACATATTAAAAACTTTAGTTATCAATCACTCTGTTAAAACACTTCCAAAATAAAAATACATGTTGGTGAATGGAAAAATGTTATTTTCAGTCATGAAACAATTGTTACTATTTCCGCTAATAATGGAAATAATTATGTATGTCGTCGGGCTGGTGAAAGATATAAGGTATGCTGCACCCAGCCAGCAACAAAGCACCCACATTCGGTAATGTTATGGTCCTGTATTTCAGCCAGTGGTGTTGACCGTCTCCACATTGTTAATGGTACATTGAATGGATCAAAATACGTGTATATTTTGGAATCCAAATTGCTGCCATCTGCACGAGACATGGCTCTGCGGAAATTGATCTTTCAGGACGATAACGCGCCATGTCATTGGTCAAAGTTGGTTGACGAGTGGTTTAATCGAAAAGTTATAAGAACATCGCTCTTTCCACGTTCCAGAAACACATAGCAACCGAAAAATTGTTTTCAGCCGCCGCCGTGGAATTGAACCACGGAACTCTCGATAACTAGCCGAGCGCGTTAACTTTACACCACGGTGGCCAACAATCCGCGGTGCTATGTGTATTTTTAAGTCAGCTTCTGACATCATAAATCCGTAAGATGGGCTCAGCTACTGAGACGTCTCCTTCTGGTAGGCATTAACGGCACTGGCTATATATATTATAGCAGTTAAATCCAAAGGGCGAGATCCAAGGTGAAAATCCTCCAAATACGTGGTCAGTAAATAAATAAATACATCGCTCTTTCCACGTTCCAGAAACACATAGCAACCGAAAAATTGTTTTCTGCCGCCGCCGTGGAATTGAACCACGGAACTCTCGATAACTAGCCGAGCGCGTTAACTTTACACCACGGTGGCCAACAATCCACGGTGCTAAAAAGTTTAGTTCAGTTAATCCACTTCACAATATTAATATGATTTTAGAAATACTACGCATAAAGCCAAATGTTCTAAAATGTGGATTTGAAAATAAATAAATAATCAACGTGCCCTTCGACCGTATGAGTGGAATCAGTAATTTTGGTAAAAGCTGAAGAAAAGAAAATCGTTTAGGAACAAAAATTCCATTCGTTAGTTCTTTTTGATTTCTAAATTTACTTTTATTTTGAATAAATTGCATTATAAAACGTACAACGCCATAGAGACAGTTGCAAGTGTTTGAAATTTTGACTCTAGAAAACTAAACTTTGCAATGTAATTTACATATATGCAAATTGGTAAAGGTAGTTTGGAGTGATGTAGTAGAATATAAAAAAAGCCTGTAGGAAAATTTCCAAAAAAAAAAAAAAAAAGAACGTAAAAGCATTCCAGATCACATTGTTCTGCATTTTGTAACATTAGCAAAGCTTTGCGCTTAATAGTATAATAATCACAATATTATCATATGTGTGTGCACTTCCAGATCAAGTTCATCATGAAAAAAGAGAGAGAGAGAATTACATCTAATGCCTCAGCGCTTCAACTTGATCTTCTTTTCTCTAAAACTCGACCTGCTGCACTAAAAACCAACGTCACCCCAAGAATCGCGGGAGTGAAGAAATTTTAAAAAATAAATAATACTTCCAACTGCACAATTTTGTAAATTAATACATCATTTTAAAGATAAGATTCTTGATTTTTAATAAAATACAAAAAATGATAATGTGATTTTTCCCCAGTTTTTCGATACCAGGCCTCCTTAAACTAACTTGCTTGTGACATAGCTTTGGACAATGCATAATGCAAGTCTTGCTAAGCAAAATTTGTCTTGCAATGGCAGCTAGCTTAGGAAATTGAAAATCCTTCCACCATGGTAACAAATCCACAAATGAAATTCAGCTCGGAATTACACGTGTTGAATTAATCACAGTAATGAAATACAAGACGTGTAGTTGCGGCCCGCGCCCGGGTTTTTCGGTAGTTAATGAATTCTGAGCCCGCCCGAGCCCAGGCCCGGGCTCATCTCTACTAGCGTGGTTCTTGGTTGGAGTCTCCGTTAAGCCGTGGGGGGATGTGTCTGTCATACAATGCTGAGCTCGTTTCCTTTTTTGGTGCCACTGTCCCTAAATTAGGGACGGGAGGCTGTTTATAACCCGTAGAGTTGCTCATGGTAGTCTTTAAACCACGAAACAACAACAGCAAATTTCTGCTTGCTAATGCATTTCTCTTTTTTGTCAGGTATCGCATTTCATGTACTTGGAGCAGTTCATGACCGGTAGTCAGGAAATAAGAAATACCGCTTTGATTTTCTATTGTTGGAATATGCGCAGCACCTGAAGTGCCGCTTTTGATAACCATTTTCACGAATCCCAGCACGTAAATGCTGATTCTGATTTCCCTTGGGTTGATAACCGCTTGACAGATATCTCCTGTTATCTAGAGTCGCATATTTTCTTGTTTACAGAAATAGAAAAGTTAACGTATTACTTTGATCGAGTTCGTGCCTCTGGCTTCTAGCCAGACAAATGCGTAACAAGTTTGGTGTACTCTCTGTAAGATAGCCACTTATTTATTTTCCCCCTGTGTTATCTGTGACGAAATAAGCCTCTTGAACGATATGGGGAGTAAATGGATCGTTTGTGACGTGTTCAGATAGGGAAAAAAATTAACATACGTGGGTGTTGTTTTTTAACACATCTGAAAAAAAAAGTACTTAACATCGCTTTGCACTTTCGTAAATAGGCACAATATCGTTGCGGTTTTAAGTCGGCAAAATAAATTCTATTTGCATCGCATCGCACTAACTACATAAGTCGGTGACAGTTCTTCGCATTTGCGAATTTCTGTGATGCATAGCTTTCTCGCTAGGTGGCACAAGCATATTTTTATGTCTGACACTGCATCGCGACCCACGTAACAGATATGAACTGATTGATCGGTAGATCTATACAAGAAAAAGTTTTCACACAGTATTTATTAGAAGAAAGATACAGGAGATGTGCTTGAATAAATCATCTCAAATGATGTATGACAAAAAAATATTTACAGGTGCTTGTAGCTTACGCTACTGCTTATTTACACGGTTCTGTACATTGATGATAGTAAAAAAACAGTTAATTACACTCGAGTGTCAGGTGAGGCAACAAAAGTCTCTGACAAAGCAAAGAATAGGAACAATTCAGCTAGAAGAGCGTTATACAATATTAATTTTGCACAGTATTGATGCAAGGAATAATACAGAATTCGAGCTTGCAGACATAGATTCAAAAGACAGGTGATGAGAAATTAACAGAATGTGCAGCTTGCGCTACGTTAATTACAGGATTCGGTGCAACGTTTGCATGACAACAGTTAAGTGCAGTAGAAATCTGGCGAGGCAATATGAATCTTTTTTAATACAGAGAGTAAAATCAATCCAGAATGATGAGCACTATAGAGTATAAATTTTACACAATATTGATGAAGAAAAAAAAAAAAAAAAAAAAAAAGTTCTGACCGAAAGGTGATACATTGTGGGTGACCTGAAAAACCAGGAGGTTGCAGGTGATCAAGGGACAAACATGAAATCGAAAGTTCGAAAGACAGATGATGAAAACTTTACAGATGAATGTGGCTCGCGGTACTACATGTTACATACAACGGTGATATGAAAAATAGTTATATACAATAATTTTCCTGAGAATACAAAAGAAAAAATAATCTCTGAAAATACAGAGAGAAGACACAACTCATCACAGTGAGTATTGGAGAACACAAATTTACACAGCTGAAAAGTAAAATTACACTGTTGAATCAGGAATTGAAGATAAGAATATACTGTAAAAACGACAAAGTTTACAGATGTCTGTGGTTCGTGAAACGACCTATATACATGATTCTGTACAATGAGAAGTTACAAGAAAAAGTGCCCGCGCTGTTGAATGTTTTGTCTCCTAGGTAGCAGTAAAACCGTCGCTAAACGGGTAAATAAGAGTGATAGCAGATTGTGGTTTCATCAATGAATGCATAGTTTAAAATTTAATAGAACTGCACTTTAATAAAAAGTGAACTGATGTAAGTGACACAGAATGTAAAATATATATATGGTAAATTAAAGTAGTCTCATAAATTTACAAACAAACTTTTGAAATTACATAGCGCCGGAGGCTGTGTATTAGAAAAATCAAAAACAGAACACATCAACCAAAGCAAATTATACAGTATATATCATCATCATCATCATCATTGTCAACCATTATCAATCCACTGCTGGACGAAGGTCTCCCCAAGTTTCCTCCACAACGTTCTGTCTTGTGCCAGTCTCCTCCATGTCACTCCCGCATACTTTCGAATTTCATCCACCCATCTTCCATGTGGTCTTCTTCTGGGTCTTTTCCTGTCCCTTGGAATCCAATCTAAAATTTCGGCTGTCGATCGATGGTCTGTTCTTCTGGCAGTATGTCCAGCCCATTGCCATTTCAGGGATTTAACTCTGATCATGATGTCTTCCACTCTTGTCATTTTTCGGATCCACGTGTTCCTCTTCTTATCTCTCCTGGTTACACCAAGCATGCACCTCTCCATGCTTTTTTGAGTTGTCTGCAGCCTTTGTATGTCTCTTTTAGTTAAGGTCCACGTCTCTGCACCATACGTAAACACTGGAAGGATGCATTGATCAAACACTTTTCTTTTAAGACATAATGGCATATTGCTCTTGAAAATTATGCTGTTTCTTCCAAAAGCTCTCCAGGCAAGTTTTGTACGCCGAATAATTTCTTCATCAATGTGACCCTCACTTGATATCTGCTGTCCAAGATAAACGTACGTGTCTGTTATCTCCAGCTTTTCTCCATCAATCGATAAATCTTCATTTCTTGTAAAAGCATTGTACATCACTTTTGTCTTCTGAAAGTTCATTTTTAATCCCACTTCTTTACTCTTGTCAGCAAGTTCCTGGATCATACTCTGTAGCTCTGATGGGGTAGTTGCAAAAATGACTATGTCATCAGCAAAACGAAGGTGGGTTAGATAATCTCCATTAATCTTTATCCCTTTGTTTTCCCAGTTCAGTGATTGAAAGACATTTTCCAATGTGGCATTAAAGAGCTTTGGAGATATGGTGTCACCTTGTCTCACTCCTTTTCCAATTTTTATGTGTGTTGTATTTTCAAACAGCCGAATCTTTGCACTTGCATTTTCATAGATGTAATTAATAATATTAATGTATGCATCTTCAATACCGCTGGATTTCAGAGCCATTGCAACTGCTGATGGTTTCACCGAATCAAAGGCTTTTTCATAATCGATAAAAGCCATGCACAATGGAAGTTCATATTCCCTCGCTCTTTCAATTAGTTCTCTCAGTACGTGGATATGATCTATTGTGCTGTAGCCACTCCTGAATCCAGCTTGTTCTCTCGGTTGAGCCATGTCCAGTGTCACCTTCAAGCGGTGTGAAAGAACTTTAGTGAAGATTTTATAAACCACTGATAGGAGGCTGATAGGTCTGTAGTTCCTGAGATCCTCAATGTCACCTTTTTTATGTAGCAAGATCATTGTAGCGTTCTTCCAATCCTCAGGAATTTTCCCTTCATTAAGGCATCGAGTGAAAATTTGGGCGAGTACTGTTTCGATTTCTCCACTTGCTTCTTGTATGATGTCTACAGTAATTCCATCTTCTCCTGGAGCTTTTCCCCGCTTCATGTTCTTGATTGCATGTGCAACTTCTGCTGGAAGGACTGGAAGAACTCTGGCACTGGTACCTTTCATGATGTCTGGAGTACACGTATCATCCCTTTCATATAATTTGGAGTAGAAATCTTTCACTCTTGTCAAAATTTCGCCTCTATTTCTTGTTACAGAACCATCTTCTTTTCTCAGTGCCATAATCTGTTTTTTCCCCTTACTGAGATGTCCCTTTGCTATCTTTAGGCTTTGGTTGTTTTCAATTGCTTTCTTTACTAGTTCACAGTTGAATTTCCTTACGTCTTCAGTGATACTTTTTCGTACTGTCTTGCATAGCTCTATATATTCCACTTTGGAAGTCACATCTTCTTTAGTTGTCCTCATCACTCTTCTTTTTTGCATCAACATTTTGGTTTTTCCTGATAATTTGTTCACATGCAATTTGTTCTTAGACCCAGCTAATTTTGTTGCTGTTTCCATAAGAGCTTTGGTTACTTTTCTGTTAACTTCAGAAATATCCACTTCTTCCGATGTTAGGCCTTCTAAAGCCGAGAGTCTGTTCTTCAGTTCCAATTTGAAGGTATTATGGTGTTTTTTAAGGTTGGTTATGTCAATACATTTTGTTTGTCTTATGAGCTTGCTACGTTCGAGTTAAGTGTTGAGGTGCATCTTACATCTCACCAATCTATGGTCACTGCCTGTGTTGAACTTGTTTAGCACACTGCAGTCTTCTATGACGAATTTTTTGTTACACATAATAAAATCAATTTCACTTGTCGTCCCATTTGGATGTCTCCATGTCCATTTCCTGTGTAGCTTTTTCTTGAAAAAGGAGTTCAAGAAGAAAAACCCTTCTGCCTCTGCAAACTCTACGAGAGTATTTCCACGCTGGCTTCTGTTGCCGTGACCGAATTTACCTACTGAAGTTTCATTCTGTTGTCGTTGCCCTATTTTTGCATTGAAATCTCCCATAATTATCTTTAAGTGCTGCTTACCTTTATTATTTAGATCACGAATTTCCTCATAAAATTCTTCAATTTCTTCTTCAGCATGTCTTGTGGTGGGTGCATAAGTTTGAATAATCTGAGCCTGGTATCTTCTCGAGAGTTGGATAACGAGTCGTGCAGCTCTGTCAGAGGAACTTTCAACTTCTACAACTTTATACTTCAGTTTCTTGTTTATTATAAATCCAACACCACTAGTTCTGCCAGTATCTGTCCCACGATAGTAGAAGAGATGTCCACTTTTCAGTTCAATGAGATCTTCTCCTTTTCTCCTTACCTCACTTAGCCCGACGATGTCCCACTTGATCCTTTTTGTAGTTCCTCTTCCAATTCAAGAAGCCTTGAATCAGAAGATAGGGAGCGTCCGTTATACGTTGCCAAAGTCAGCATCAGATGGCAGCCTAGTCCGGTCCTCCGGGGATTCTTAGCACCCTCTGCCTTCATGTCGCACTGGCCGCTGCCTTGGCCAGGTACATTCCAGCTGCCGGAGACTGAGGGCCAAGATTTAAGTTGTGGAGTCATTTTGGAGGGGTTTGGCCATAACTCACCACGCTGGCCAAGCGGGTTGGTGAGTGTGGGATAGAATTTCCTCTGATCCCGATGGTATAGTTATACCGCTATTGGCGGTCGTCAGAGCCCCTTTAGTGGGAACAGGATGCACCACGAGAAGGCGGGGTTGACATTTGTCAAGGAGAGGCTGTGATGTTACGCATCACCTGACCTTACATCCCACAGTATATATATATATACACATATACAGGTATGTGGAGCCATGCTGACTGCAGGACTGCAATGCATCTGACAGCTGCTGGAGGGTGCATGGTGGAGGATCCGTAGAGCAAACAACACGATCGACGTGGTCCAACAGATGCTCAATTGCGTTTAAGTCTGGGAAATTAGGGTGTCAGGTGAGTACTATGAAGTCTCATCATGCTCTCCCAACCACTGTCGGACGTTTCTAGCCGTGTGGCACGTCGCATTGTCGTGCTGGAAGATCCCATCTGCCCCAAGAAAGACAATCTGCATGTATGGGTGTACGTGGTCTGCAAGGATGGATTCATAACGAACTCGGTCCATAGTGCGTTTCACAGGTATGAAACGAAAACATTATCCAGACCATAGCGCTGCCCCCACCAGCTTGTGTTCTGCCAGCAGTGGTTGAAGAGTGTTTGTTCTCCGATGTTTCTCGCCGTGTACGCCAACGTCCATCCGTTCGATGAAGCAGAAAACGTGAGTCATCGGAGAAAGCAATCCTTTGCCAATCAGCGGAGGTCCAATTCCGATACTGCCTTGCAAAAGTAAGCCTTTTCTGCCGATGCACCTTCGTTATCATAGGCGCAGTGACCATCCGTCTGCATCGGAGCCCCATACGCAGCAGGGTTCGATGAACTGTCGTTTTAGACACACTTCCGGTAGCACCCTGGTACATTCGACCAGTGAGTTGCTCAGCTGTAGCGTGTCGAACGGCCCATACGCACCTTCGAAGCCGACGTTAACATTTCGCATCAACGGCACGTGGGGTTCCGCAGTTTCCACGTCGCTTATTCACAATGGTGCCATTTCTCCAATCACGCTACAGTTTAATCACAGCAACACGAGAACAGTTCACAAAGTGCGCTGTTTCAGAAATACTGTCACCTTTGGCCCTAAAGCCGATAACCACGCCTTTTTGCAAATCTGATAAATCGCTCCTTTTATCCACGACACCAACGAGTGATATGTGTTCAGATATGATCATGATCATATGTAGAGGATTTTAGGAAGGGAGTGTCTGACCATAGGTCTTAAACAACCCTTAGAAATAGGAAGCTAGGAGATTTGGGCTAGAGTGCGCAATAGGAAAGTGACACGGAAGCGAAGTAGAAAGGGGGAGGAAGACGCCCTTATTCATTACCAGGAGGGCCAGTACCCGGAATCCGATGGCTTAACGTACCCATCCGACGCACGGCGGATATTTAGTGGATCGAGCGTTCGTACCTGCTTGGGATCGAACCTGAGGTCCTTTCCGCGGCAGTCACGAACGTTGCCCACTAGGCCACCCGCGGCCCATATGTTTTCAGAATGCCTATGTTTTCAGCTCACGACACGTGCCTTCTTTCATTGGCTACCCGCTGTTGACGTCAAAAGTAGGAGGTGGCCACAATAATGTGACTCGATTGTATGTGTATATATAGCCTCTCCTTGACAAATGTCAACCGTGCCTTCTCGTGGTGCATCCTGTTCCCACTAAAATCTGGATGGTATAGTTATACCGCTATTGGCGGCTCTGACGACTGCCAATAGCGGTATAACTATACCATCGGGATTAGAGGAAATGCTATCCCACACTCACCAACCCGCTTGGCCAGCGTGGTGAGTTATGGCCAAACTTCTTCAAAATGACTCCATTACTTAAATCTTGGCCCTCAGTCTCCGGCAGCTGGAATGTACCTGGCCAAGGCAGCGGCCAGTGCGACATGAAGGCAGAGGGTGCTAAGAATCCCCGGAGGACCGGACTAGGCTGCCATCTGATGCTGACCTTGGTTACTTACAAATGACGCTCCCTATCTTCTAATTCAAGGCTTCATGAATTGGAAGAGGAACTACAAAAAGGATCAAGTGGGACATCGTCGGGCTAAGTGAGGTAAGGAGAAAAGGAGATCTCATTGAACTGAAAAGTGGACATCTCTTCTACTATCGTGGGACAGATACTGGCAGAACTAGTGGTGTTGGATTTTTAATAAACAAGAAACTGAACGATAAAGTTGTCCTCTGACAGAGCTGCACGACTTGTTATCAAACTCTGGAGAAGATACCAGTCTCAGATTATTCAAGCTTATGCACCCACCACAAGTCATCCTGAAGAAGAGATTGAAGAATTTTATGACGAAATTTGTCATCTAAATAATAAAGGCAAGCAGCACTTAAATATCATTATGGGAGATTTCAATGCCTAAATAGGGCGATGGCAACAGAACGAAACTTCAGTAGGTAAATTCGGTCACGGTAACAGAAACCCGCGTGGAAATACTCTCGTAGAGTTTGCAGAAGCAGAAGGGTTTTTCATCATGAACTCCTTTTTCAAGAAAAAGCCGCAAAGGAAATGGACATGGAGGCAGTCCGATGGATTGACAAGTGAAATTGATTTTATTATGCGTAACAAGAAATTTGTCATGGAAGACTGCAGTGTGCTGAACAAGTTCAACACATGTAGTGACCCCAAGAATGGTAAAATGTAAGATGCACCTCAATGCTAAACTCGAGCGTGGCAAGCTCATAAAACAAAGTGTATTGACCTAACCAACCTTAAAAAACATAATAATACCTTCAAATTTGAATTGAGGAACAGATTCTCTGCTCTAGAAGGTCTAACGTCGGAAGAAGTAGACATCTCTGAAGTTAACAGTAAGTAACCAAAGCTCTTATGGAAACAGCAACAAAAATTGCTGGTACTAAGAACAAATTGCGTATGAACAAATTATCAGAAGAAAAACAAAATTCTGGTCCGAAAAAGAAGAGAGATGAGGATAAATAAAGAAGATTCAATTCAATTCAATTAAATTAAATTCGTTTTATTTTGCTGAGCGAAAAACAAAAGAACAGTACTACAGATAAAGCAGTTGAAGCGATGCCCAGCCAGAAAGCGGGGGAAAATGCCAGCCAGGCCTTACAAGGTCCCATGCTCCCTGGATCAGTTTTACAATGAGGGCCGTAGTTTTAAATTACAAACAATAAAGGTGTCATTGGAAGAATCAAACAACCAAAAAATCAAAAAAAAAAAAAAAAAAGTATATCATATCTCGATACAAAAGTTATCATATGAAATATAGTTCCCATCCACTGTGATCACCAAGTAGAGGTGCCGCAATTCATTATAAAGTTTTTAATTTTTTTTAAAAAAGGTTAAAGTTATGTAAGGAAGTTAGCTCCATGGGTAATGAGTTCCAATAATGTGGGCCAATGTAGTTTAAACTTTGCTTCATGGCTTCCGTTTTCGGAAGAATAGGCCTAATATGTGATTTAGTGCGTGTATAATGCGTGTGCATCTGGGGTGTAATATGTATAATATCGGAATGTAAACTATTCTTAATACGCTTGTACATAATTTTCCCAATATTGTAGTAATATAATTGGTTAACGTTAGAATATTATATTTATTTGGGAAAACTCTTGTAGTATTATATAGTGTTAGTTGTGAATTTCTATCAAATTTTAAGTCAATTAATCTTATATATTCGTTTTGAAGAATTTGAAGGTTTTTGAAATTATATTTAGATGTGGCTTGCAAAGTTGAATATAGTAGCTATGTAAGACAGTACAAAAAGGTATCACTGAAGATGTAGGGAAATTCAACTGTGAACTAGTGAGGAAAGCAAATGAAAACAACTAAAGCCTAAAGATAGCAAATGGACATCTCAGTAAGGGAAGAAAACAGATTATGGCACTGAGAAAAGAAGATGGTTCTGTAACAAGAAATAGAGGTGAAATTTTGACGAAAGTGGAAGATTTCTACTCAAAACTATATGAAAGGGATGATGCATGTACTCTAGACATTACGAAAGTTACCAGTCCCAGAGTTCTTCCAGTCCTCCCAGCAGACGTTGCGCATGCAATCAAGAACATGAAACGGGGAGAAGATGGAATTACCGTAGACATCATACGAGAAGCAAGTGGAGAAATTGAAACAGTACTCGCCCAAGTTTTCACTCGGTGCCTTAATGAAGGGAAGATTCCTTAGGATTGGAACAATGCTACAATGATCCTGCTACATAAAAAAGGTGACATTGAGGATCTCGGGAACTACAGACCTATCAGCCTCCTATCAGTGGTTTATAAAATCTTCACTAAAATTCTTTCACACCGCTTGAATGTGGTGACACTGGACATGGCTCAACCGAGAGAACAAGCTGGATTCAGGAGTGGCTACAGCCCAATAGATCATATCCACGTACTGAGAGAACTAATTGAAAGAGCGAAGGAATATGAACTTCCATACTGCATGGCTTTTATCGATTATGAAAAGACCTTTGATTCGGTGAAACCATCAGCAGTTACAATGGCTCTGAAATCCTGCAGGTATTGAAGATGCATACATTGATATTATTCATAACATCTATGAAAATGCAAGTGCAAAGATTCTTCTATTTGAAAATACAGCACCCATAAAAATTGGTATGGGTGTGAGACAAGGCGACACGATATCTCTCAAACTCTTTAATGCCACTTTGGAAAATGTCTTTCAATCACTGAACTGGGAAAACAAAGGGATACGGATTAATAGAGATTATCTAACTCATCTTCGTTTTGCTGATGACTCAGTCATTTTTGCAACTACCCCATCAGAGCTGCAGAGTATAATCCAGGAACTTGCTGACAAGAGTAAAGAAGTGAGATTAAAAATGAACTTTCGGAAAACAAAAGTGATGTTCAATGCTTTTACAAGAAATGAAAATTTATCGATGATGGGGAAAAACTGGAGATAGCCAATACCTACATTTATCTTGGACAGCAGATATCAAGTGAGGGTCACATTGATTAAGAAATTAATCGGCGTATAAAACTTGCCTGGTGAACGTTTCGAAGAAACAGCATAATTTAAGAACAATAGGCCCTTATGTCTTAAAGGAAAAGTGTTTGATCAATGCATCCTTCCATTGCTTACATATGGTGCAGAGACGTGGACCTTAACTAAAAGAGACATACAAATACTGCAGACAACTCAAAGAGGTATGGAGAGATACATGCTTGGTGTAACCCAGAGAGATAAGAAGAGGAACTCGTGGATCCGAAAAATGACAAGAGTGGAAGACATCATGATCAGAGTAAAATCCTTGAAATGGCAATGGGCTGGACATATTGCCAAAAGGACAGACCATCGATGGACAGCCGAAATTTTAGACTTGATTCCAAGAGACAGGAAAAGACGCAGAAAAAGACCACATTGGAGATGGGTGGACGAAATTCGAAAGTGTGCTGGAGTAACATGGAGGAGACTGGCACAAGACAGACCGTTGTGGAGGAAACTTGGAGAGCCCTTCGTCCAGCAGTGGATTGATAATTAGGCTGACAAATGATGATGATGATGATAGTGTATAACTTCGTTTCATTCCTTATATATAAGCAGTGAAACGAAGTAAAATGCCAAAATGGATGCATTGAGTTGTATACAATTGGTAAAAACCACTCTGTCGACCTGTCTTGTGCCAGTCTCCTCCAAGAGGTATGGAGAGATACATGCTTGGTGTAACCCGGAGAGATAAGAAGAGGAACTCGTGGATCCGAAAAATGACAAGAGTGGGAGACATCATGATCAGAGTAAAATCCTTGAAATGGCAATGGGCTGGACATATTGCCAAAAGGACAGACCATCGATGGACAGCCGAAATTTTAGACTTGATTCCAAGAGACAGGAAAAGACGCAGAAAAAGACCACATTGGAGATGGGTGGACGAAATTCGAAAGTGTGCTGGAGTAACATGGAGGAGACTGGCACAAGACAGACCGTTGTGGAGGAAACTTGGAGAGCCCTTCGTCCAGCAGTGGATTGATAATTAGGCTGACAAATGATGATGATGATGATAGTGTATAACTTCGTTTCATTCCTTATATATAAGCAGTGAAACGAAGTAAAATGCCAAAATGGATGCATTGAGTTGTATACAATTGGTAAAAACCACTCTGTCGACCTTATACAAGATGACCATAAAAATGCTCCATGAGCACTGTTCCTTTAACAATTAAAAAAACACTACTTACAACGAAATATAGTTCACACAGAAGGTTAGAGCATGTGTCTTGATCTGCCCTGGATTTCTGAACCGTGAAACCAAGAAATGTGAGAATGGACCTTATTCATGTGACGTCATAAGTGCAATCTGCTGATTCAGTGTCGTCGCTATTTGATTTGCTGATTCAGTGTTGTCGCTATTTGATTACTGTTGGCTAGTTTTTACAGTCTTTACGCCATGGAGTCTGCCAACGAATTAATAGAGCTACAGGTCGAAGAAGAAGAAATTAATTTCTTTGAAGAACAAATTAATTTCTTTGAAGAACAAATCAAGGTTAAAAAAATATTCCAGGACAGTTTGTGTTCGATGTTTCTTTCGCATGATGCAGAAGAACATCGCCATTAGTCTTCATGAAGTCTTTAATGGAGCTTTTCTCGTACACGGTACAATAAATTTTCATGTTCTTATTGCCTGACATTGGCGAAAAATCTGAAACATAAACTAGGGAACCTATTTTTTTGCAAAACAAAACATTTGGGAGCCAATAAAAATACGTAATATGGAAACAAACAGGGGTTCGCACGCTAGGCAATCTGCTTCAAAATGAAATTAATACATAAAATCAAATAAAAGAGAAATTATAGATACGTTTGTTTTGTTCTTTGGGGAAAGAACGTAGAACTTAATTCGTAATTTGACAATAAAAATATGTCATCAGTTTTCTCGTTCTAGCTCCTCCCCCCCCCCCCCCTTTGAAATCTAAATTCGAACGAACACTGCGAGGTTTCAGCTGCCTTTGATTCGTAGTGTCATAATATCCAAACGCTTTTTCGTTAAAGTGGGCAAAACATTTGGAGAATGAACATTATGATGGAAATTATCGCTTTTCATTTTAAACACAGTCATTCTTTTAACAATGTCGTCTAGAGATGAGTTCGGGCTCAATTTTAGACGCCCTGGCCCGGACCGCTTCCTTTGATTACATGTGTTTGCTGAGCCCGGGCCCGGATTCTTTGAAAAATTTGGTTATCAAAGCCTTGCATTTATGCATTATACACTGGCCAAAGATATGGCCCAAGCAAGGATTAGTTTAAAAATCATTAGTTTAAAAAGTCTAGTTCAGTTAATCCACTTCACAATAATAATATGTTTTTAGAAATACTACGCCTGAAGCCAAATGTTCTAAAACGTGGATTTGAAAATAAATAAAATAATCAACGTGCCCTTCGACCGTATCAGGGGAATCAGTAATTTTGGTAACAGCTGAAGAAAAGAAAATCGTTTAGAAACAAAAAATTCTATTCGTTATTTCTTTTTGATTTCTAAATTTACTTTTATTTTGAATAAATTGCATTATAAAGCTTACAACGCCATACAGACAGTTGCGCAAGTGTTTGAAATTTTGACTCTAAAAAACTAATCTTTGCAATATAATTTACATATATGCTAATTGGTAAAGGTAGTTTAGAATGATGTAGTAGAATATAAAAAAAAAGCATGTAGGGAAATTTCCAAAATTAAAAAAAAAAAAAAAAGAACGTAAAAGCATTCCAGACCAGATTATTCTGCATTTTATAACATTAACAAGGCTTTGCGCTTAATAGTATAACAATCACAATATTATCATATGTGTGTGCAGTTTCCAGATTAAGTTCATCATAAAAAGAGAGAGAGAGAATTGCATCTAATGCCTTAGCGCTTCAACTTTATCTTCTTTTCTCTAAAACTCGACCTGCTGCACTAAAAACCAACGTCACCCCCAAAAATCGCGGGAGTGAGGAAATTAAATAATAATAATAACAGTACTTCTAACTGCACAATTTTGGAAATTAATACATCATTTTAAAGATAAGATTCTTGATTTTTAATAAAATACAAAAAATGGGAATGTGGTTTTTTCCCAGTTTTTCGATACCAGGCCTCCTTAAAGTAATCCGTGCTTGGGCCTTAGCTTTGGACAATGCATAATGCAAGTCTTGCTAAGAAAAATTTGTCTTGCAATGGCAGCTACTTTAGGAAATTGAAAATCCTTCCACCATGGTAACAAATCCACAATGAAATTCAACACGTGTAATTCAACCGGGCTCGGAATTACACGTGCTGAATTAATTACAGTAATGAAATTTAAGACGTGTAATTCCGAGCCCGCGCCCGGGTTTTTCGGTAGTTAATGAATTCTGGGCCCGTCCGAGCCCGAGCTCATCTCTAATGTCGTCCTCTTTACAGAAAAATTATGGAAAGTTATTCCTTCCTTTATACACTGCCGGACAATTGCTAAGGACGGATGACAATAGCAACGATAGCAACCATAAAATGGAAGGCAGGAAAATGTGGAAATTAGCATAAGTGCGGGATACAGTAAGAGCCGCCCCGGTGGCGCAGTGGTCTAAGCGATGGCCTCTAATCATTCGTCCGAAAGGGATCCGGGTTCGAATCCCGTGAGGCATGGATGTTGTGTTTGTCTTACGGCACTGGCTCTCTCTCTTCCCTGGAACCAGTGACCCTAAATTAGGGACGGGCGACTGCTTATAGCCCATTGAGTTGCTCACGGTGGTCGTTAAACCTCCAAAAAAAAAAAAAAAAAAAAGCAAAGAAAAAAAAATACAGTAAGACGTGTTTTGCGTATGCAAATTTTGGATTGCCGAACTTGTTCGTGACGTCATAGAGCTGATAAGAGATATAAAGGATTTGACGCGTATTGACCGTTGTTGTTCAAACGTTGAAAGGGAAAGAATCAATTAACGAACTTGCAATTTTCAGTATGTCTTCCCGACATCACCTAGATGATTTTACGCGTAGCCGTATTATTGGAAAGATTGAAGAAGGGCGAAAAATAACAGATGTTGCCAGGGAGTTCGACGTCAGCCACAGTGTTGTTTCAAGGCTTTGGAAATCATTTCAAACAAATGGAGAGTGTAGCAAACGTCACGGGGGAGGTCGTGTTCGCAGTACGACACCTGCAGAAGATCGGTACATAGTGCTATCAACAAAAAGACACCGGCGCAGCACAGCTAGTGAGGTAGCAAATCAGTTTATAGCAAATCAGTTTAGAGCTACTGGCAAGCGCATCTCCCGAAAAACTGTCGCCAGACGTTTGTATGAAGGAGGACTATACGCCCGCCGTCCTGTTGTGTGCATCCCATTGTCCAGACGTCACCGTACCGCCCGTTTGCAATGGTGCCATCAACATCGCAATTGGACTGATAACGACTGGTCTGCTGTCCTCTTCTCAGATGAGAGTAGATACAGTCTATCATCTGATTGTCGACGACAACTGATCTGGCGTGATAGTGGTACTGCATATTGTCCAGCAAACATACAGGAAAAGGACCGATATCCGACATGTAGTGTCATGGTATGGGCTGGCATCATCATCAATGGCCGTACGTCCCTCTATGTGCTTCCAACTGGGACTATGACTGGTCAGCTATACATTAATGATGTTCTGCTACCTCATGTTCGCATGTTCCGTGGTGCTGTCGGTGATAGATTCATTTTCATGGACGACAACGCAACATGTCACTGAACAGTCGCTGTCCAGGAGTGTCTTGAGAGCCGAGGATATTCAACGCCTCGTGTGGCCAGCACGTTCTCCAGATCTGAATCCCATTGAAAATGTGTGGAATGCTTTGGGGAGGAGTCTTGCTGGTCGCCAATGCCCTCCAATAAACAAGGACACCCTCATCCGTGCACTGACAGAGGAAATGGGATAAATTACCCCAACAGCTGCTTGATAATGTTGTGCAAAGCATGACAGGACGTGAGGAATCTTGCATCGCCCTCCATGGTGGTCATATCCCGTATTGACATCTTACGCCGGAACGCCTGCGGACGGTAATTGCATTTTTTCACGTTTACGTATTCTGCAGAAAATGGCCTGTTTGTCCCTAGAACACGTTCCAAAGCCTTCTGGATTTCAGAGCACAATAAATTGTCTTTCTTGTAATGTCCTGTCATTCTGACATTATTTTATTTCACTTGGCATCCAACCACACTTACTTTTTTATGCACTATATAGCCGTTTATGATCCGTCCTTAGCAATTGTCCAGCAGTGTACAATTTAGATGGCAGAATTTGTTAGCACCACAATACGATGAGCAAAAGTTAGACATGTTAATAAATTTACGAAAATCGCAATTTTCTTGAACCTCTGCAACGTAACGCCTTTTAAGCAATGGGGAAACGCATGTGAACAAACTATTGTTGGTCCGCGGCCACGGAAAAGCTTTCCCATGATGCAATGCGAAGTGAATAAGGTCCGTTTGATGTTGTTCACATGATACCGTACGGAGTTTCACGAGTTTCATGTGTGTATTTTTGAATTCCGTGGTTTTGGGTTGCAGAAATCATGTTAATATCAAACGGGAATGAATTTTGCTTCATAGATTATTGAATTTTTCAATCTCAACGTTATGTTTTGTTTTGAAATCGTTTCATGTATTTAAATTTAAAATAAAAATGGGAAGAAGTCTCAAAATAACTAAGAATCTTATAAATCCAGCATATTCCTCACACATCCGGAAGAAGTTACGATACAAAATAGAAACATTTCTGACGGAAGAATGCGTTTCAGCCAAACACAAAATGCATTGCAATAGCCTAGGAAACCACCAGCTTTCCTATACTGTAATGGTTACCGCTGGCGGTTATTGGCTTCACGCAAAGTAATACTGCTGAAGGCCATGACATTACAGAGATGAGTTCTCTCTTTTAGTGACATTATGCGGAAATCAAAGTTTCTTATTGGTTTCCAACGTTGTCGTGTGTGACGTCAAACACGACACCCACGTGTCAGCTCGTGTAACAGAGTGACGTCTCAAACGGAACTCATCTCTCTAATGTCATGACCTTGTACTGTTCTACAGATGAGGACATCTCCAGGCATCTTATTCTAATCTCCTTGAGTTCACACCTTTTTGAGTAGAAAATTCATATGAAATCCTGTGAAAAATGTAATAAAAAATAATTTTTAAAGATGTTTCCGGTAGAATGTATCTGCAAGCTGATATGCTTACTTTGTCACATACGCCAATGAGGCCATATGTTTTTCTTTCTATTATGACTCGGTGGTTTTCGTATTATTGCGTTATAAGATGCTCAAACGTTTTGACTTAAAAATAACTTTGTGATATCTGCAAGTTCAGCTTACCTTTCCTTGACGTGTTCGAAATCCAAGTTACCGGGAAATTCGTGAAAAGTTATCCTTCTACAACTCGAAGTTTTTCTATAAGACGTGTGTGTGTGTGTGTGAGTGCGCGCGCGCGCAAAGGGAACACAACAAGTCATTCTCTATATTTTCTTAAAATGACTGATAGTAAAGTTTAAGGAAAATACTCCAAAAGTGATCCCAAGAAAAGTAATCTATATCGACACTCTGTACTTCCCTAATGGCTACTGCCGCAAAATTCGCATTTTCTATGCTAGGTTAGCGGCGCCACTTAGTCAAACTTTTGGGTAGCGTCCAAGTTAGATGGCAGACAAGCTGTACTGCTCGATGAACAGGTCATATTTGTTGCCGCGGAATACTCCGTATTCCAGTAGCATTTAGTTTTTTTTTGTTTTGTTTTTTTTTTATTCTTTTTTTTATATTTTTAAGTTTAACAATTAAGCGATATACAGATTCGGCCTTAATGAATATTTATTAACGTAGAAAAAAAAACAATCTTATTAAAAATAAATTTCAGTTGAAGCCGAGTAAGGACTTTTCATTTTTTTTTTTTTGCCCCGATAATTAGAGTGGCCTTCGGTTAAGTTAAAGCCATGGGCCGCGGATGGCCTGTTGGTCAACGTTCGTGACTGCCACGGAGAAGACCTCTGGTTCGATCCCAAGCAGGTACGAACGCTCGAACCACCAAATATCTGTTGTGCGTCGGATGGGCACGTTAAGCCGTCGGGCGCCAAGTAGTGGCCCCCGGTAATAAATAAGAGCGTCTTCCTCCATCTTTCTACCTCGCTTCCGTGTGACTTTCCTACAGGGCACTCTAGCTCAAATCTCCTAGCTTCCTATTTCTAAGGGTTGTTTTTAAGACCTGGGGTCAGATACTCCCTTCCTAAAATTCTCTACATATGATCTGATCTGATCTGATCGGAAGTTAAAGCGATAAAACTTCTATTGGTGGAAATTCTCGGGGAAACGCGCGCTGCAACCCGGATAGGGGAAAAGAGAAGAAGGCATGCAATCGTCCAAAATCTCACGCACACGAAAAGCAGGGTAAAAACACTTCGCCTAGTTCCTAGCGTATTTTCTAAAGCAAGGAAGTTGTAATTCTTAAGCGGGCGTAAGCCCCATCAAAACCACACTGTGTAAGAGCGTCCCGTCTATTCCCTGAAAAAGCGAAAACCCCGAGAAAAGCACGCAGCCGTGGATTCCGTACGTAACAAACTCGCGTCCAAGGGAGCTAGGCGTGCCGGTTACTGAAAGGGCTAGAAGAATAAGCTGGCAGATGAAAGAACACATTTTTCAGTACTGATCGTGTTCTCTAAAGA
Organism: Macrothele yani; assembly: GCA_039090855.1. NCBI lineage: Eukaryota > Metazoa > Arthropoda > Arachnida > Araneae > Macrothelidae > Macrothele > Macrothele yani. The sequence continues at coordinate 127,533,278 of CM076989.1, read as the reverse complement.
GGGAGCATCCACGTATCTTGCAAAAGGAGTTGGAGAGAAACGCGAATCGCAAGGTTTGGATGGACCTGCGGTGACCAATGACGTAACCCGACGCCATTTTAGAAAGCCCGGCGGTTACACCCTTTGGAGCCGTACCTTCGGCGCCGAAAAAGGATTAGAAAAAGTGAGAACAGTAGAGGCAGTGCAGAAGTGAAACTCGAGAGATAAGGTCAAGAGCTGATGAGAAACTAGAGAGTAGATGTATGTGTGGAAGTTGAATGATCGCGGAGCTAAAAAAAACGAGTTAGGAGCTTGATGCTGATTTCCGTGGAGTAGAGAGAGAGAGTCCTCTAAGCCCAAGTCACAGTAGTACTCTACCACCATCCCTAAAGAGAGCGCCAACGACTTATAGAAAAGAGGGTAACATGTGTTCGGTTTCATACATTTCTGAATTATGCCTCATAGCTTTGCATGTGCTATGCAGGGTCAATTTCCCAGTGGTCTCAGACAAAGTTTTTTTTTTTACTATGTGTTTCTCTAGCGCACCGCGTTCACTTTTAAGTATCGTGAATTTAACGATTTAATTAAAAAAAATTGCTACAGTCATCTATAATCTTAGAATGTGTATCTAAAGGTTAATAACTCCACCGGTACTCATGTACGTAGAATTAAGACCACCTTTTATGAATAAACCGGTAAGTTTGTATTTAACTGTGTTGCTCAGTCATTTCTCTAAGGTTTTGTAGAAGTTTTCAGTTCAGTGATATGTTTACCAATGTCCCATTGTTTTGTTTTTTTAATTAAACTTCTTTGCAGCATATGGAAGATCATGGAAACCCCATGTTGTCCCCTGTGAAACACAACGCGATGCACTTGTCGACCATGAGCTTGGAGACCCTTATTTAGCGAACCCAACCTCATCGTTGACACCACTATAGACTAGGCAGACAAAATTTTGGGGGTGAAATAATTATGCAGATTTTGGCCGTTTAAATCAACCCCACTACGGCGAATAAGACGTAGTAGTGATTTGCGGATGCCTGTAAAGGCCGCGGTAATATATCTGTTTCGTGGATCTCGCACTGCATATAGACTTCTGAAAAGCGGATTTTAAAAAGTATCTTCTGCATTCTATCGGCAGATCTTGGTACAAATATATATATATTTTTGGCGATGTGTGATATGCATTTTTTCACCAGATGGCGCAGTAGCAGTCGACCTTCCATGTGCGCCAGGGTTTCGTTTCTTAGATCGTTCGCGGGCGTTGAATTCACGGAAACGAAACAATAGGAAATAACGTGCCAGGTTTCTGGATCAATTTCAACTGCATCTGTGCCGCCCAGGGTGGCCGATCTGTACGAAACGTTAGCTTCCAATCATGCGTCCGAGATGGATCCAGGTGAGGCATGGATGGTGCGCTTGTGTTACGAGGGCCACCCAGAAAGTGAGTACCGTTTACGCATCACTCCCGCGCAAGCATTCACTTCGCACATGCGCAGTTGTTGTTTCATCCATGAGCCACGCCCTGATGCCGTTTGGTGAGGTTGTGCTTAAGTTAAAAGTTTGTACTGCGAGTTAATAAAGTTAATAGAATGGCCCGCCGACTACGAACTCTGGTCTGTGATAATATTTCTGAATGCGAGAAATGTCAGACCAAGTGGAAAACATTAGGGATAATCGACGCTTCACAATTTCTGATGTTCCAGAACGTTTCCCCGAAGTCTTGAAATCATTACTGCACCAAATAATTACAAAAAAAAAAAAAAAAAGCTTCAGTGCCACAAAGTGTGTGCATGAAGAGTGCCAAAGAGCACAAAACGAAGCGCATGTGATCTGCTTTGGAATTTCTGGGGCGATACGCGGAAAAAGGCGGTGTTGTTTAAGCCGTATAGTGTCGAAAGATGAGACTTGGGTCTCTCACAACACACCTGAATCGAAACAGCAGTACCTGCTATAGAAACACATCATTCGTTCGACGATGACCTGAAGACGACGATTGAGCAGTGGCCCAAAAACTAATCAGGCAGCAGATTTATCTGAGGAGAGTATCCAGAAACGTGTGCCACTGTATGACAAATGTCTTAACATCCACGGGAAGTATGTTGAAAATTGGATTAAGGTGTGTAGAACCCAGGCAGCAGACTTCTATGAGGAGGGTATCCAGAAACTTGTGCCACGATATGACAAATGCCTTAACATCCACGGGGAGTATGTTGAAAAGTAGATTAAATTATGTAGAACCCAGGGGGCAGACTTCTATGAGGAGGGTATCCAGAAACTTGAGCCACGATATGACAAATGCCTTAACATCCACGGGGAGTATGTTGAAAAGTAGATTAAATTATGTAGAACCCAGGGGAGCAGACTTCTATGAGGAGGGTATCCAGAAACTTGAGCCACGATATGACAAATGCCTTAACATCTACGGGGAATATGTTGAAAAGTAGATTAAATTATGTAGAACCCAGGGGGGCAGACTTCTATGAGGAGGGTATCCAGAAACTTGAGCCACGATATGACAAATGCCTTAACATCCACGGGAAATATGTTGAAAAGTATATTAAAATATGCAGAACCCAGGAGGCAGACTTCTATGAGGAGGGTATCCAGAAACTTGAGCCACGATATGACACATGCCTTAACATCCACGGGAAATATGTTGAAAAGTATATTAAAATATGCAGAACCCAGGGGGCAGACTTCTATGAGGAGAGTATCCAGAAACTTGAGCCACGACATGACAAATGCCTTAACATCCATGGGAAATATGTTGAAAATTAGATTAAGTTATGCAGAACCCAGGGGGGCAGACTTCTATGAGGAGGGTATCCAGAAATTGTGCCACGATATGATAAATGCCTTAACATCCACAGCGAATATGTTGAAAAGTATATTAAATTATGCAGAACCCAGGGGTTAGACTTCTATGAGGAAGGTATCCAGAAACTTGTGCCACGATATGTCAAATGTCTTAACATCCACAGGGAATATGTTGAAAAGTAGATTAAGGAACGTAGAATGCATCGCACATTAAAAATTAGTAAATTAGTATCAATATAGATTTTTGTTGTTTTATCATCAAACGGTACTTAATTTCTGGATGGCGCTGGTACGTCACTGGCTCTCTCCCTTGGCTGGAACGAGTGGCTCTGAACTAGGCTGTGTTTCTCTGATTGAGTTGTTCACAATAATGGTTAAAGTTACATCTGTATACGCGCGTGCTAATACTCTTGTAAATTACGTGAGGTCATGCAAATGAAGGTTTTTACCAAATGAGTTGGCATTTTCGTAAAAGATACATTGGAAATTCGAAACTTTTAAGTTTAACGAAACAACCACGTACACTTAATTTGGCTCATATTCGATGCTGTCGATCTCCCAAGAGAGGGCTATGCCTAAAGTTTATGTGTGAGAAACGCTGCTGGCCCGACGAAGCTTTTCTTTCATCTCATAGGTTGCTTAACGTGGACGTCTAGTAATTTTGCTCCTGGTACTTCCAATGGAAAAAATGTGGACCCTATATCTTCAGCGAAGATTTTCCATGCATCAAAATTGGCTCACTGATAAAAAAAACATCCTAGCTTAGAGTGTACAATCGGTGTTTTTCGCAAAAACCTTTCCTGAACTATATTAAGAATTAATAACTTTACTTCGATGTAGTGGTAAGGAAGAGTGGCGCCACCTGTAAGCAATTGTCATAACTACATCGAAGTAAAGTTATTGTTTTTTAATATAGTTCAGGAAAGTTTTTGCAAAAAACGCCGATTGTGCACTCTAAGTTAGGATGTTTTTTTTTTTATCAGTAGGCCAATTTTGATGTATGGAAAAACTTTCTTTGCTGAGGAAATAGGGTCGAATTTTTTTCCATAGGAAGTATAGGGAACAAAATTGCTAGACGTCCACCATTAGGCTAATGTATTATTGGCAATTATTCCCATCAACAAGCCATATTCTTAAACGTATGTTCTGGAAAACTCATACGCACACTATGAAGTAAGTCACGAAATCAAGCCTTACTAGTTTCATTTTTGATCATCTGCCGACGGCGGCTGCGAGAACTACGCCACCAGCCATTTCTTTCTAAATTATTTATTTTACACACCGATTCAATTTTATTTGTTTCATGGGTGTCCAGATCAATCGTTAATTTTGAAAGGCATTCATCCGGATAAAAAGCACTTAGTCACACGAAGCCGCATCTGCTGGATTGTCGAAGTATGATTTCAAGTGTGACAATTTTTGAAAAGCTTATCTCAGTCAATACTAGATCTAGAAGCTCATCTCAGACGCGCGATTGCTTCCGTCTAAAAAAAAAGTGGGATACATTTTTTTTTAATTTTCCATTAAAAAAATTGTTCAAAATTTTTAAATCGCACTGCGAACAAAAACTGAAATGTCAACACTATTTTCATGGCGTTAAATTACCGACTTTTCGAGGAAATCAACATGATTTTAAAATTTTACCTTTGTATAAAAGCTTTCAAATCCAAATTTGATCCTTTCCATTCAGATGGATTAATTTAATAAAAAAATGTCCAGCTTGGAAAGTACAGAAAAGTACGTACATGATTGGGCCATAGAGAAAAACTAGTAACTTGTTACTAGTTTTTCTCTATGGCAAATCATGGTACGTCCTTCGCACTGTCATTCACTTTCTGCCTGTCTGTCTGCTGGTCCGTCCCTTTCTGTCTGTCTCTCTCTCTTTCGCTCTCTCTCTCTCTCCCTCTCTCTCTCTCGCTCACACACACACACACACTTCAACACTTTCAAAGTCTACCACACACGGTGATTTTCCCTACTACCAATTACTACTGATGCTGGAGAATACTTTAAAAAAAAAAAAACGGAACAAAACTCACCCATTCCTTTTTATGATCAGTCAGAATCTTTTTGCGCTTCCACTTTCATCTTCCTCTGTTTCTGAACCTCTAGTTTTTTGTTGTTATTGTTGTTTTTCTGCTGAAGCTAGACAGAACATTCTATTTCCAAATTCACAACAAATTTTAGTTGTTATGAAACCTTTTACGAAAACCTGTCGATTTATTACCATAATTTAACAAAAATAAGTGCAGTAATTATTTAGATATCGGCCATTTAAAAAGAAAAAAATCTGCTTTAATGGGTGGGGCTGATCAGCCCCCAAATTGGATCCGTTACTGATCTCAATACTTTACTTTCTTGTTAGCGAATTAAAAATTTGCAACCACAATCTTAAGAAAATTTGAGCCGTCGTAAATAGTTTAAATTTTGTTACGCTAGGACACAGGAAAAAGCAAATTTGCTTCGAAATTTCCCTTTTGCATGACGTGAAGTTTGAATGTGTGTGTTATTCCTTCTTTGCTTTCTTTCTTTTGATGTCATTCTTTTCCCTCCCTTGTGCTAGATGACCCAGATAAAATATATCGTGCTGGTCTGCGTCGTCAAATATTGTTATGATCTGTAATTCGTGTAACCGCCATAACTGAAAACGAAAGAGGAAATTCGGATCTTCGTCTGTGAAAGAGAAGAATTGTAGTCGTCGAAAGAATTTAGTCTATTGCTGAAAATAAATATTTTTTGTGTGTACCGTTCTGACGGGGACTTGATATCATATGTGATGGAATCCAGATGTACGTTCTTAAGCTGATGTTTCACCGAGTCTCAGCCTTTGTTTCGGAAAACTATCTTGCTTGCACTGCCCATAAATTTTCCTTGTAGTAGCTTTTTTACTGCCTTTTCCGTCTGCAATTGCTCCGATTTTTCCCCGCATTTTGTTGCGGTTTGTTTGTGGTATTGCAGAAGAAAATGCGTTATGTTCTCATGAAGATTCCGGGAAATTGTTTTACTGCATCTTATTTCAGTTCCATTTTAGAGGTAATTCCCATCCACATGACAACATTACGTGAATGTGTTGAGAAATTACTTTGTGATTTCCCCCGCAAAATTAGTTTTACCTCACCTTCCGAAAAATCATCTATTTTTATTTGAAATTTGACCTCGATTATATTTTGTGTTAGAGCAATAACCGCCATTTTTGAAATTCTTATATTTCAGCTGCTGTAAGTTTTAGACAAAGTGTTTGCAAAAATATTTTTCATTTTAGTTTTTAATGAAAAGCTGCGGTTCATAACGACGATACCTCTATGAGCGAAGAAATTTACTGAATGGAAAACATTCTTGGCAAAAGAATATATTTTTTTATTTTATTTTCAGGTGGTTCCACCTAAAATCTCTGCCTTTTGTTTCCAATGGTAAAACTTCTTTACATATTTTCTTCGCAATTAATGTATTCCCAAAAATGAAAATTTGCACATCAGCAAAACTAATTTTAAGTTGTAACATGGGACACTTAATACTTGCTAAAACATAACCATAATTAAGCAATCCAGCATTTGCTTGTCTACTGACGTCATCAATGTACAGGTCGCGTCATCTATTAACAGGTTTGAACATTACTCAAAGAAATATGATTGATTTTTAATATTATTATGATTATGTTTTAGCAAGTGTTAAGTATCCCATGCTATAACTTAAAGTTAGTTTTATCGATGTACAAAAATTTATCCTTGGGAATACATTAATTGCGAAGAAAATATGTAAAGAAATTTTACCATTGGAAACATAAGGCAGAGATTTTAGGTGAAATCACCTCAAGTGTTACATCAGAAGGAATCGCGAAACTGCCTGCACTTGTAATGGCTGACCAAAGGAAGAATCTAAAGCAGTTAAGTATATATGTACATACATACATAAACACATACATACACACACACACACTGAAGTGTCAGAAAAACTGGTACACTAGTCTAATACTTGGTAGGTCCCCCACGGGAGCGCAGGACTGCAGAAATACGACGGGGCATGGTCTTCACTACCTTCTGGAAATATGCTGTAGGCAATGCACACCATACTTCCTGCAGAGCGTTCCACAATTCAGGTGTATTTCGAGGTCTCGGATTCCTGTGTTCGACAGCGCGTTGCATGGCATCCCAAATATGTTCTATCACGTTCAGACCTGGGGACTTGGGTGTGAATGCCAACACCCCAAACTCAGATGAATGCTCCTCTAACCATAACGTGGCGTCCCGACACTTGTGTGGAGGTGCATTGTCCTATTGGAACAGGCCCAACACATCAGCATGAATGCAGGATATGAACGGGTGTACCTCGTCAGAAAGGATGCGCACATAGCGTTGGCCGATCACAGACGTTTGTAGACGTACCAGGGGTTCCAGTGAAGTCAAGCTAAACACACCGCATTCCATTACGGACCCCTTACCAGCCGGTACAGTTCCCTGTTGACAGACGGGATCCATGGCTTCATGGGGTTTGCGCCACACACGAATCCTTCCATCTGCCCCCGATACAGTTGGAAGCGCGACTCGTCAGACCGGGCTACTTGTTTCCAGTCATCAAGTGTCCAGTGGCGGTGTTGCCGTGCCCAAGCGAGGCGCATAGATCTGTGTCGTGCCCCCATCAAGAGGACTCGAATTGCGCGTCGGCTCCTAAAGCCCATATCGTGCATGGTACGTTGCACAGTCCGGCCGCTGATGCTCGTTGAGGCTCCAGCATTGAATTCCGATTATACCTGTGAGAGTGTTGCACGCCTATCTCGTGAAACGATTCTTGACAGCCGACGATGATCACGTTCACCAAATGTCTTTTTAGGGCCACGCTGGTATCGTAGGTTGGAGGCTTTGCCGGGATTCATGTAGTCACGGTACACCCTTGCAATGGTCGTCCGTGAAAATCCGAACTTCGTTTCTACCTCCGAAATACTGTAATTTTCATTCCTAAACTTCCTCCTTTGAGAACCTTGTTACAATAAGCTATGTTTTTTTAATGAACTTTACCACTTTTAACTGGTGTAACGTGTTTTCTTCACTTTGTGCCATAGCCATTCACGGTTGTTTATTTGTGTTCTTGATTTTGAACTATCAGTCCAGATATGATTCATTGAGTCAACTACATCTTGACCGAAACTTAAATTCAACTGCATCTTGACGAATTTTAATTTAACTGCATTTTGACCGACCATCTTCCATAGCGCCTGTCCGCCGACAGGGAAGAAAACTTTTTTACGCTTTCGAACCGTAGGTGAAAAAGCGTACATGTTCCAGCTTTGTCTGTCTGTCTGTCTGTACGCACGATAACTCGCATAAAAAGGTATCGGGTGTTATTAAAACCTTTTCATGATCTTTACACTCAATACTTGCAGTGTTGTTTCGATTTGCATAAAGACTCGCTGGTTATAATATTTTGGGTCTTCGGTGTGTTACCTAAATTGTGCTTAAAAATTGTACTGTTTCTTCCAAATGTTCTCCAACCAAATTTTACTCCACTATTTATTTCTTCTTCGTTGTGGCCCTCGTTTTATATCTGTTGTCGAAGATAAATAAAGGCATAGGTTACTTCTAGATTTGTAAAGACATTTCTTCTTCGTTGTGGCCCTCGTTTTATATCTGTTATCCTAGGTAAAATGAAGGCATCGGTTACTTCTAGATTTGTTCGATGAATCGTTAAAACTTCAGTTCTTGTAAAAGCATTATACATCACTTTTGTTTTCTGAAAGTTCAGTTTTAATCCCACTTCTTTACCCTTGTTTACGCGTTCCAACCGTAGGTTGAAGAAGCTTATATGAAGCGTATATGCTTTGTCCGTCTGTCTGTCTGTCCGCACGATAACTTGCGTAAAAATGGTTCGATTTCGATGAAATTTTAGTATGTGGTAGGGGACAACCTGGGAAGGAAACCTATTGAAAATGGGCGAAATGGGGTCAAAGGTCAGGACATAGGAGGGGATCCATTCTCTTATTCGTCATAACTTACATAAAAATGCTCCGATTGCGACAAAATGTTAGTATGTTGTTCCGGAGGTATACTGAACCAATTCTATTTAATATCATCAAAATGAGGTCAAAGGTCAGGGCACAGGAGCGAGATTTATTTCACAGCCATTATCCTCATAACTTGACTAAAAATGCTTCTATTGCGACAAAACTTTAGTATGTTGTTCCGGAGATATACTGAACAGGTTCTGTTGAATATCGTCAAAATGGGGCCAAAGGTCAGGGCACAGGAGCGAGATTTATTCCACAGCCATTATCCTCATAACTTGACTAAAAATGCTTGTATTGCGACAAAACTGTCGTTGGACGTGCCCTCTCGATCTCCTCAATTTTCGCCCAGTTTTCTCGGTCAAAGAGCCCATTGCTCCCGACTTCTGTGTTCCAAGTGTGTGTAAAGGTATTGCTACCTTTCCTGCTACTTTTCCGAGTCGGAAAGTATATATTTACTTCAAATTTTATCATAATATTACCTGCCGACCTCGCCCTACTGCGTTTCTTAAGTGTGCGCCCAAGTACATGTTCCAGTGCCTGCTCTTCCTTTCCTGTATACCCTGTTCAAGAAATAGGCTTCCAGCAATCTTCCCAACTACTTTTCAGCACCAGTAAGGGAATTTTATACCGACATTCCTTCATTTTTCATCTCGGTGGGTATGTTTGCATCTGCTCATCGGGACTTGCCTTGACTTCCTTCTGTCTTCTCACCAGCAATCTATTCAGTTGCCTTCTGTGCTTATCTTCCTGTTATCTACACGCCTTCCCGTTTACGTCACCCTCTGATAGTGGTCCTTGGGTGACGTCATCGTTACTGTGCTCCATCTGTCTCTCGCCGTTCATCCAGTGACGTCATTACCTCGCATCTTCCCATCGTCAGCCTTCTTTACGTGCATTTTGCCATTTCCATCGTTTTACGCTCTCAAAATTGTGCTGCTTTGCTTTGCAGTTTCTGATTTGTACTATGTCTACTGCTTTTCTTCGACCACTGACGCCTCCTCCTGATGTACTACTTGACAGTTCAACTCATCTCTGCCGCCCCGGTGGCTCAGAGGTCTAAGGCGTTGGCCTCTGATCATTCGTCCGTAAGGGGTCCGGGTTCGAATCCCGGTCAGGCATGGATGTTGTGTTTGTCTTACGGCACTGGCTCTCTCCCTTCCCTGGAACCAGTGACCCTAAATTAGGGACGGGCGACTGCTTATAGCCCATTGAGTTGCTCACGGCGGTCGTTAAACCTCCAATCAAAAAAAAAAAAAAAAAAAAAAAAAAAACAACTCATCTCTCTTCGCCTGCAGTCACTGCCTTCCCCTCGGATCCTCTCTCAACTGCCTTGGGCATCCGGTTTTCTCGTACCGGCTCCGGTTTAACAGCGCATTTATTAGAGTCCTCATCACCGAGGAAGTCTTTCTTCGCTTTTTTAGCTCTCGGAGTGAAATATTCCGCGCTTCCACTACTAAACTTACAGCTTACACTTCAGCACTCAATCAGATTGTTCCACCTGATGCCATCACGCACATTGCGCGAAAGCTTCGCTCGGTGTTGGTTTATTTTTCTAATCCCGCTCAAGTGAAGTTGGTTCTTCTTCAATTTCAGTCGGCGACCAAAGTTTGTTCGCAATTCCTTTTGCTCATTGCCCTACTCTCGTTAGTTTATCTCCAGTTCCTCCTGAACTCTCCAATGATTTACTGCATGCTTTCCTTTCTCAGTGTGGTTTAGTTATTGGCCCTATTAAGACTTTGCCTGCTGCTTCAGACGATCAAGGGAATTGTCCCTATTATAGTTTTCGACGTCAAGCTCTCGTCGTTTTTCGTGACGAACAGTCCATTGTTTCCTGTCCGACAGCTTTCCAAGTTATCTGCGGTCCACACACTCGCACTGTCAATGTTTTTACCGCCTATCATTGTTTTTCTTGCAAATTGCCCGGTCACCATAGTTCTTCTTGTCCAACTCGGAATTTCTCGACTTCCATTCGCCCTTCTGCCTTGCCAGAATCGTGTGACTTTTCTTTATCATCCACATCTTTGTCGACTTTCCCTTATACATATTCGCAGCTTCCGGTTTCGATTGGTTTGTTCCCGGCCCTTGATTCTTCTACTTCACGTGTTTCTCCGGAGAATATTTTTCCTGAACATCTACTACCGACAGCTCTCCTGGATGTTCTCCCTTCTGTTACTACTACACCACTTTGCACGCCTCCATTGAGCCCGTCTTCTGCCCAGATCTTGTTGAAATGCCCTCAGTCACCCTCTCTGCTTTCATCTCCTACTCCTGTCTGACGATTGTCTCCATGTTTGACTGCGGTCTCTACTTCTATGTTTCCGCTCTTCGTCCCCACGGAGCCAGCGTCTGCCAGTTGCCTTATATCTCCTGCTTCCTCACCGCCCCAGTGCAACTTATCTGTTTCTGTGCCTCCAGATTCTACGTCATCTCATTTTCCTTTACCGACGGCTGATGTTCCTTCGTCTCCTGCTCGTCTCCTCCAGTCCTCACTCCTAGATGTTCCTGTTACAACTTCATGTTCACCACCGTGTTCCCTTCAAGCAAGTCTATTTTCTACAGGGCCCTCCACTGGCAGCCCTGTAGTGTCTTATGGGTTGCGATTGTCTTCTGTTGATGTCTCCATACGGCCCTTTTCTCTAAACACTTCTGCTTCGCCAACTCCTGAGTCGCCGGACGAAGATCCTACTCCGCCTCTTATCAGCTCTCTGATGCCGATCGTCTCTGTGAGATCTTCTCTCCCAGCAACTCTTGTCATGTCCATTGAATCTGCATCCTCCGACTCATAGTGTGCTCATTTGCTTTCTGCCGTGTCATCTTCTTCTACAGCAGTTCCTGTCGTCCTTACATCAGCTTCGGCCACTGTTCCTACCTCACTGATTGTTCCTACTAGTGCTCCTTCACCTGTGCTTCATCATGCTCCATTGTTGCCTTCCTCGACTTCTGCTGATAGCACTTCCCTTACTTGTACTTCTTCTATAGCTCGACGTTCCCGACGGCGGCGTAAGCCTCTTGCTCCAGATTCTCCTTCACAACAAGACTGCGTCTTATGGTGATTATTACCGCGCTTATGAGCGTTGGGTGAAACGTGCTATGTATAAATATCCAGACTTCTCCTACCAATATTCGCTAATACCAGTTTCTTATTATTCCAGTATCTTCCAGAGTGTGAGCCCTTAGACTCCTGCTTGACTATTGCCATGCTTAATGTCCTGTGTATTTCATGTTCCTCAAAACACCTCTCTGTTTGAGAGAGAGAAATGCGCGCCCATAGTTCTTTTTTCTCATGTTTTGTTCTCCTCAATGCCTCAAGTGTAAGCCTGTGATTTTGTCCACGTCTTTTTTTGGCGTTTTGCCCATGTTTTATTGTACACTATTAGTTGTCTAGTAAAGCGATATTGAAAGACAAAACTGTAGTATGTTGTTTCGGTGGTATATTGAACCAGTTCTGTTTGATATAATCAAAATGGGGTCAAAGGTCAGGGCACAGGAGCGAGATTTATTCCACAGCCATTATTCTCATAACTTGAGTAATAACTTGAGTATAATGATTTCTGGTATGTTGGAAAGCGTATCATAATCAATGCATTTCATGATTCTACTAACTTGTTAGCAAGTTAGTGGATCGTACTTTGAAGCTCTCCGGGGTTACTTGCAAAAATGATTTATGTCATAAGCAAAAAAAGTGCATTATATAATCTGTATTTTTCTCTATCCCGCATTGTCTTCCCAGCTTAATGATCAAAAGAGTTACGCAGAATATGTGCTGTCGGATGTTAATAGGTTTTTGTTATCGTCTTAATGTAAATTTTTTACTTAATTTGGTGTAACATATAAAATATTATTTACATTGAATATTTGAAGACAAGTTATGGAGCCTCTAAAATTGTTTGAATATTATTTAAAATTTAGTTGCTATCCTGTGTATGAGCACTATTTTAATATGGATTTTTGCCGCATAATTGGATGCATCTGATGTAAGGTTGTCGCCCATCCCTGATGGTTTCTGGCTCTATGAAGGAAACCAGAACTACAACTGAATCCAGTATCCGTGTCATGTTATGAATCGAATTTGTGTTCCACTTGGGAGGGGGTCTTTTCTGCCTCATGGCTACTGTGCAGTTGTTTTGATATCAAAAAGTTTGAATGTCAAATAGTTTCAAAATGCTTCTCAACATCCGTCTTAAAATATAATTTGATTTATCAAGACCTTTTGCAACAGGCAACATGAATGAGGTCTGATCAAAAAGTTCCGAGACTAGGCCGATATACAACAAAGTACTTCCGTTACTTAAGTCTGGCTACGATCTCCCTCAAAGTAGTCTCCTTGGGCAGCGATACACAGCTATCAGCGTTTTTTGCCACTGTTTGAACGCTCCCTGAAAGTCCTGTTCGCGAATCGTGTCAAGCACCGTCTGCGAATCGCGCTGGATATCGTCCACGGTTTCAAAACGGCGACCCTTAAGCTTCAGCTTCATCTTCATCTTCGGGAACAGAAAGAAGTCGCTGGGGGCCAGATCCGGTGAATGAGGAAGGGTAGTCATGCTGTTGCGGCTGCAAAACTGGCGTGTTGCTAACGCTCTGTGAGCTGCTGCGTTGTCGTGATGGAGCAGGAAATCGCTCTTGCGCCACTTTCAGGTTGTTTGTGGTGAATGTCTTCCGTAAGACACCGCAGATCATCGCAGTAAAAAAGGGCGGTGACGTTCTGGCACTGGGGGATGAATTCACAGTGAACAACCCCACGAATGTCGAAGAACACGACGAGCATGCTTTTGGTTGCGCTCCAGACCTGTCCGGCCTTCTTCGGTCGTGGAGATGTTGGGATCTTCCACTGCGACGACTGTTGTTTGGTCTCCGGGTCGTAACCGTAGACCCAAGTCTCGTCCCCAGCGATGACCAGCGATAGGAACGTTGATTCCCGATTTGCCGAGTTTGACGCAGAATTTGATTTCGCTCGCTGCTCTGGTTTACAGACCATACCGAAATCGAAGCTGTGTTCTGCACGTGGTCACCAAATATCTTGTAGCACAGCTCCCGATGTTCACAAAACGACGCCACTCGGCACAATGCCTCATGAAGGTCACTGCCTTTGACCGCTGCTCGCGCATCCGCGTACTGCCATCTGTTAGTGCGCTACGTACCTAGTCTCGGAACTTTTTGATCGCACTACGTATTGCGGCATAGGTATTGAAAAAAAAACTGCTCAGGATTTTTGCTGCACAAGTCGTTGAATTGGCATCAAAGAAAAGATAACGCCCATCATTCTTGGTGTAAAGTTTGTGGCTCTAAGGAATGGACGAAACCCGACCTGCAAACGAATTCTATACCCTTGTCGTTTTATGCGCCGAATTTATGCTGCCACTTTGCTTAAAGGCTAGTTTCTCGACCGAATGGCTACTCAGTAGGTTTTTTTGTTGTTGTTTTTTAATGTTAAACTACACTGCTGGCCACCCAAAATGCAACAACTGGTCTAAGCGGTGGCCTCTGATCATTCGTCCGAAAGGGGTCCGGGTTCGAATCCCGGTGAGGCATGGATGTTGTGTTTGTCTTACGGCACTGGCTCTCTCCCTTCCCTGGAACCAGTGGCTCTAAATTAGGGACGGGCGACTGCTTATAGCCCGTTGAGTTGCTCACGGTGGTCGTTAAACCTCCAATCAAAAAAAAATGCAACACCAAGAAGCAAGCATCCGATCGGCCTGAAATTCGCAGCATGCGTCGCCCGCGAGAGGACATGCAAACGATTAGCATTGTAGGGCATATGCAAATCATGTGCACCCGGCACGCCACCGAGAAGCACTGCGAGAAGGGTGCACAGAAGGCTGGGTGTAAGTAGTGGAAGTGTGTTGTGCTGCCGGACCTCTCTGTGGGAAGCTTCCTGATGCCTCGTCGCAGAATACGGCAGTCATTCCAGCACGTTTTGGAGTTCGACAGCGGACGAATAGTGGCTTATCGCGACAGCGGTTTATCGTACCGAGAAATCGTTCATCGTACCGAGACGACATCCAGCCACAGTGAGGCGAGTGTGGATTCGGTGGGTGCAGGAGGGACGGACGGACCGACGTGAGCGATTGCTGCAGCCGTGGCACACCACCGAACGAGAGGACCGCCATGTTGTGCGGCGGGCATTGACGGCTCGCACCGCCACATCACGAACGTTAGCGCAGGAATTAGGGTGTGTTGCGCAATAACCTGTGTCAGCACGTACCCTTCGACGTCGTCTGCAGGAGCGGGGACTAGTCGCACGGCGCCCATTGCTCCGATTACCATTGACGTTAAACCACCGGCGAGTGCGGCGGCAGTGGGCCGTTGAACGCCGCACCTGAACTACGGAATGACATGATATTGTCTTCTCCGACGAATCCCGCTTCTGCGTGCAACACCACGATGGTAGGATCCGCGTGTGGTGGCACCGCGGCGAGAGACTGTATGACACCTGCATTTTGCATCGCCATACCGGTCCGTTGCCTATCCTTATGGTTTAGGACGCAATTGGATATGGCACCCGCACCCCTCTGGTACGCATCGCCGGTACACTCAACAGCCACCGCACCATCTCCGACGTTTTGGAGCCTGTAGTTCTCCTTTACCTGCAGGACCTTCCAGCGGCCACGTTTCAGCAGGACAATGCGCGCTCGCACGTGGCACACATCGTGCAGCAATTCTTCACGGCCCACAAGGTGTCACTGCTGCCGTGGCCCGCCTGTTCTCTCGATATGTCGCCCATCAAACACGTCTGGTCGCTGATCGACAACCCAGTTGCCCGACAAGCACCACTCGCGGCTGCGCCTGATGAACTGTGGCAACGTGTGGAAGCAGTCTGGACCGACATACCCCAAGCCCACATCCAAAGCCTTCTTCGTTCGATTCCGCGGCGTGTAGCGGCCGTTATTGCCAACCATGGGGGCCACACGAACTATTGATGTCTGCGTGTTCCGCAAGTCGCACGGGCCTGTAAGTTCAATCGTTTCATCTTTGTATTTGTTGTTATGTGTCCAGTAAATCTGGCTTTGCTATCTCGTGTCCTTCTTGGTGTTGCATTTTGGGTGGCCAGTAGTGTATTTTATTGCACTTAAATGTTTCTCATCATCCGCTTTTAAATAATTTGATTCAACAAAACCTTTTGTTTTTTCCTCTCGTAATTTGGAATTTTTGAGCACGAAGCCGTAACTGATTCACCAGATCAGCTTGCCTTTGAAAACGCATGGCTGCTGGGAATCTATACAGAAGATTTATTTTTAAACTCAATTCGAAAGTAATCTAGAATTTTATTTTTTCTTAAAGAATAGTGCCTTGTATTTGATTTTCGAATGCAATTTCTGATTTTCGGGAAAAATGAATGTTTCGAAAACGTTTCTTTTTTAAGTTCGTGGAATAGCTTATTTACGAGATCATTTTTTCGCTTTAACAGCACTTTTCAGCTGGAAAGCGCAACAGAGGATTGGATGTCGAAGTTTTATTTGTACGGTCTTAAATTCAATTCCAGAGTCATCCCATCTTCCCCTAAGTGCTTCGCTTCTTACTTTTTATTGCTCTGAAGTTAACTCCGAGCATAGTTACTACTATAAAGAAAGAAAGAGAGGGGGAAGAAGGGGGATATAACTTTTAACAAAAGGTACTTCTGAAGGCACCAGCAAATGTCATCTTTGTTTGGAATTTTATTGTATCGAGAAAGTCCTCCTGTATTACATTTTCATTTTTTCCGTTTGTGCAGCGAGGTATCACTGAAACTTATTGAAACGCATTGAAGTACGAGTTTGATGAACGTATTGATTCATTTTACAAAAACACTAATTTCTCAAGTTCTTTATGGATTTTATGGAGAATTCTTTATAGTATCTTTACGATTGCACATATCCCAAGATATGATGTACTAAAGTGAGGCTCGTGTAGGTAAGTTTTATGTTTACAAGAAAATACGAAATTCAGTTTAAGAAAGCCAATGGAAACTTTTGATAACTGGCGGTGTGGTCGTCCATGACTGTAACCCAATAACCGCAGCGCTTCCCCAACTCATTGCGAACAATGTTGTCAAATCATTCTGAGGCAATAAATCCATTAAGATTATTGTGGTTTCTGATAAGGACTGGAACTAGGAATTCGTTTCTTTTGTGTATCCGAAATATGACTTTTTGTAATTGTACGAGGGTTGTACGGAAAGTAATGGTGGGCATAACTTTTTTATTAACTGACAGAAGTCGTTCAAATTACAATTTTGGTAGAGTAACTCTTTCTCTATAAAATTTACTACTCAGCATAGTCTCGATCACAAACGATGCATTTACGCCATCGTTGAACGCAACTCTCGGATCCGCTTTGAAAAAATTCAGGTGAGGACTGTTGTACCCACTTCTTCACCGCCACATTCACCTCGTCTGTGTAATTAAATCTTTGTCCCCGAAGACTGTCCTTCATTGGACCTTACTGGTGGACGTCGGAGGGCGCCAGATCTGTGCTGTACGGTGGATGGGGGACCACCGACCAGCCTAATTTGCTGATCGTCTAATTTGTTGTCAAAGATCTGTGTGGTCTCGCATTGTCATGGTGAACGTGGTTCCTTTTCTGATTCTTCTTCGGTCTCTTCCTCCTTATGTCTTCTCTAAGCTCCTTGGGTGTCTCAATGTACCACACGCTGGTCACGGTACGACCACGTTCCAGAAAATCAAGGAGAATGGCACCCCTGTCATCCCAAAAAACAGTCACTATGTGCTGATCGCTGACTCTTGAACATCTTATCAAGGAGAATGACACCCCTGTCATCCCAAAAAATAGTCACTATGTGCTGATCGCTGACTCTTGAACTTCTTATCAAGGAGAATGACACCCCTGTCAGCCCAAAAAAACAGTCACTATGTGCTGATCGCTGACTCTTGAACTTCTTATCAAGGAGAATGACACCCCTGTTGTCCCAAAAAACAGTCACTATGTGCTGATCGCTGACTCTTGAACTTCTTATCAAGGAGAATGACACCCCTGTCGTCCCAAAAAACAGTCACTATGTGCTGATCGCTGACTCTTGAACTTCTTATCAAGGAGAATGATACCTCTGTCATCCCCAAAAAAAACAGTCACTATGTGCTGATCGCTGACTCTTGAACTTCTTATCAAGGAGAATGACACCCCTGTCGTCCCCAAAAAACAGTCACTATGTGCTGATCGCTGACTCTTGAACTTCTTATCAAGGAGAATGACACTCCTGTCGTCCCAAAAAACAGTCACTATGTGCTGATCGCTGACTCTTGAACTTTTTATCAAGGAGAATGACACCCCTGTCATCCCAAAAAAACAGTCACTATGCTGATCGCTGACTCTTGAACTTCTTATCAAGGAGAATGACACCCCTGTCGTCCCAAAAAACAGTCACTATGTGCTGATCGCTGACTCTTGAACTTCTTATCAAGGAGAATGATACCCCTGTCATCCCAAAAAAAACAGTCACTATGTGCTGATCGCTGACTCTTGAACTTCTTATCAAGGAGAATGACACTCCTGTCGTCCCAAAAAACAGTCACTATGTGCTGATCGCTGACTCTTGAACTTTTTATCAAGGAGAATGACACCCCTGTCATCCCAAAAAAACAGTCACTATGTGCTGATCGCTGACTCTTGAACTTCTTATCAAGGAGAATGACACCCCTGTCGTCCCAAAAAACAGTCACTATGTGCTGATCGCTGACTCTTGAACTTCTTATCAAGGATAATGACACCCCTGTCGTCCCAAAAAACAGTCACTATGTGCTGATCGCTGACTCTTGAACTTCTTATCAAGGAGAATGATACCTCTGTCATCCCAAAAAAAACAGTCACTATGTGCTGATCGCTGACTCTTGAACTTCTTATCAAGGAGAATGACACTCCTGTCGTCCCAAAAAACAGTCACTATGTGCTGATCGCTGACTCTTGAACTTTTTATCAAGGAGAATGACACCCCTGTCATCCCAAAAAAACAGTCACTATGCTGATCGCTGACTCTTGAACTTCTTATCAAGGAGAATGACACCCCTGTCATCCCAAAAAAAACAGTCACTATGTGCTGATCGCTGACTCTTGAACTTCTTATCAAGGAGAATGACACCCCTGTCGTCCCAAAAAACAGTCACTATGTGCTGATCGCTGACTCTTGGAACTTCTTATCAAGGAGAATGATACCCCTGTCATCCCAAAAAAAACAGTCACTATGTGCTGATCGCTGACTCTTGAACTTCTTATCAAGGAGAATGACACTCCTGTCGTCCCAAAAAACAGTCACTATGTGCTGATCGCTGACTCTTGAACTTTTTATCAAGGAGAATGACACCCCTGTCATCCCAAAAAAACAGTCACTATGCTGATCGCTGACTCTTGAACTTCTTATCAAGGAGAATGACACCCCTGTCATCCCAAAAAAAACAGTCACTATGTGCTGATCGCTGACTCTTGAACTTCTTATCAAGGAGAATGATACCCCTGTCATCCCCCCAAAAAAAACAGTCACTATGTGCTGATCGCTGACTCTTGAACTTCTTATCAAGGAGAATGACACCCCTGTCGTCCCAAAAAAACAGTCAACTATGTGCTGATCGCTGACTCTTGAACTTCTTATCAAGGAGAATGACACTCCTGTCGACCCAAAAAACAGTCACTATGTGCTGATCGCTGACTCTTGAACTTTTTATCAAGGAGAATGACACCCCTGTCAGCCCAAAAAAACAGTCACTATGTGCTGATCGCTGACTCTTGAACTTCTTATCAAGGAGAATGACACCCCTGTCGTCCCAAAAAACAGTCACTATGTGCTGATCGCTGACCCTTGAACTTCTTATCAAGGAGAATGACACCCCTGTCGTCCCAAAAAACAGTCACTATGTGCTGATCGCTGACTCTTGAACTTCTTAGGCCTTGGTGAAGAGGTGTGACTCCATTCCATGGATTGATTCTTCGTTTCCAGATCGTAAAGATACACCCGCGTTTCATCCTCTGTCACCAGACAGGGAAAAAAAGTGTCTTTATTGGCTTTAAACGCTTCGAGTAGATCAGAGCATACTTCCACCCTTCTCTCCTTCAAATCTGCAATGAAAAAGGGTTACTATAGAGGAAGAGTTACTCTACCAACATGTGCAATTTGAACGACCTCTGTCCGTTAATAAAAAAAGTTATGCCCACTTTTGCATTATTTTCGGTACAACCCTCGTAATATCTGAAAGACTAGTAAGTATGTAAGGACCTTTTAAGATACTCGACTGTATTTGGTGATAGTTCGAACTTTGGAATTTGTAAAGTATGACATTTACAAACTTCGGTGATTTTTTTCTGTGAAATGTGACGTTTGGCAGGTGACTGTCTCTGTTATCTCTGCACGCGTGGCTTGGCGTGACATTTTCCATAGTGTTAGCAGCAGGGGCGAAGTGTACTACAATCCAGTGTTACTAATGGAAACAGTTGTAAATAAATAATTATAATTCATTCAAATCGTAAACTGTAGTGCACTGTAATTTAGGTATCAGATCGCTCATTACGTTATGGCTCTCGAAAGATTTCGCGTGCTAGCCTGCATCCATCGGCAAAGCACATGTAACCACTTCTCGCACTGGTAACGAAACATTGCGAGTTCTGGAGACTGCGCCTGCGCACAAATCAGAAGGTAAACTGGAAAAACGAGCGGCTTCAACGTCACCAGCGGCTAGTTTGGTGGCACAGAATTTCTTGGGTCGTGAATAATTTGTTTTTCCTTTCATTTCAGTGCTTTTCTTGAGTAAAAAAGAGTTATGTCCACTTTTGCATTACTTAAGAGCACATTTAACAGTTACATGCCGCATGGAAATATTTTTATTTATTTCTATCTTGAAACTGTGTTTCGAACAATCAGAATAAGCAGCAGATCTGCTTATGATTCTTCTGAAAATTGGTGTCGAGATTGAGTGTGCCCGCTTGGTAACGGATTTGATGAATTTTCTGTTTTCTGCCAGCAAATATGATGCGATAAAAATACTGTAGATGTGCAAGTGCATACCTAGTTTATTAAGATAACAAGAACACGTGCAACCAGCATATAAAAACTTCAAATTAATTCACACACAGTGAATCACCACTTGAAAAGACAAGGGTGGACTCGGTGGAACCCACTGACGTACAACACAGCTGGGTCAATCAGTACAGTGTAAAGCAACCATAATAGTTACTATCAGAATAGGTAAATTAGTAGGTAATAAGAAAAATCTTAACAATAGGCAACCGCAAATGATATAATAGGAGAACACACCATAACACTTAAGGTGGACGTCAAATAATTTTGCTTCCTATACTTCCAATGGAAAAACTTTTGTACACATTTTTCTTTTTTTTTTTTTTTTTTTTTTTGATTGGAGGTTTAACGACCACCGTGAGCAACTCAATGGGCTATAAGCAGTCGCCCGTCCCTAATTTAGGGTCACTGGTTCCAGGGAAGGGAGAGAGCCAGTGCCGTAAGACAAACACAACATCCATGCCTGACCGGGATTCGAACCCGGACCCCTTACTGACGAATGATCAGAGGCCAACGCCTTAGACCACTGCGCCACCGGGGCGGCGTACACATTTCCTTCACAATTAGTGTGTTCCTAAGGATGAAAATTTGAACATCGTTAAAAATAACTTCATATTATAACTTGGAATACTTAATATTTTTTAAGCATAACCATAACTATATTAAAAATCAATAACTTTTCCTTTGGTGTTGTTGAAACCAAAAAAAGATGCAGCGACCTGTACTTTGATGACGTCAGTAGACAAACAAATGTTGGATTGCATTATTATGGTTATGTTTTAAAAAATATTAAGTATTCCAAGTTATAAACTGAAGCTATTTTAATCATGTTCAAATTTTCCTGCTTGGGAACGCATTAATTGTGAAGAAAATGTTTACAAAAGTTTTTTCATTGGAAGTATAGGAAGCAAATTACTTGACGTCCATCTTAAAGAGCACTCACTATAGCACAAACGTAGGCATGGTAAGACCATGAGTCGGACTGCATGTCTGGACTAGCAGCGAGAAGTGAAGAAAGGGAAGTAATATTAAAAAGACAGATCCACCCTCCTTCGCTAGAAATATTAAGAAAAATCTAAAACTGTAATCAGCCACTTTTCACGATCTGTAGTATTTCATTGATATTTGAATGACAAAAGCTAACGGACTGTTTGTTGTCCTGGACAATTTTTCCAGAAACAAGCGCATGTACAAAAAATGGTGTGTACCTTTTGTCCAATATCAGAGTCTCAAAATGACGCTGTGAAATATCTCTCGGACATGATATTTCTCTAGCTCATATACTTCAGTTTGGTAAAAATCGATTAAAATGTTGTTTGTGCTCAGGGTTTAAAAAAAAGAGCGCATTGAAAGAAACACACACGAAACCGTAAAAAATAACTGATATTTTGTCAGCACCTAAATTAGCGCACTAGGCAAGCAAGAACTAGTGTTCAGAGATCACTGTGAAGTTGAAGATTCTAAAAATAAAAGTAACTGCTTTTCTAACAACGCGCACTTACAACACAAACTCCCACACTGTCCCCCATTTCCATTGAAAAACATTTTCTGAAATAATTAATAAAAATCCTTCTTTCTGCTATTCTGTTTAGAGACTTTTCCTGCAAAGTACACTTCCGTATCAATGTGAAATATAGGAATAAAACACTCTCTTTCCCTTTGTATCTCCTTTCATTTTGTTTTCTTTATCCGTCTCAGAAGCGACTGACGTCATAGTACACCCCAGTGGGTTCGGGGGCAGGGAGGGAGGAACAGACGCCCTTAGCCGACGGATCCCAGTACCCGGGGTCCGTCGGCTTAACGTGTTGTCCGAGGCACGGCGGATGAGATGAAGTCACCTCCCTGGATCGAACCGAAGTCCTTCCCTTTGGTAGTCACGAACGTTAACCACTAAGTCACACGCGGTTCTAATAAAAAAAAATAAGAAGAAGAAGCAGCAGTAGCAGACAAGACGAACGGACGGACATTTCGGACCTAATTGAACGAAAGTTTTTTATTTGTAATTCATTTGTCAAAAAGACGCACTAAAAAGGTTGCCGGCCCCGGTGACGCAGTGGTCTAAGCGATGGTCTCTGATCATTCGTCCGTAAGGGGTCCGGGTTCGAATCCCGATGAGGCACGGATGTTGTGTTTGTCTTACGGCGCTGGCTGTTTCCCTTCCCTGGAACCAGTGACCCTAACTTAGGGACGGGCGACTGCGTATAGCCCATTGACTTGCACAGAATGGTCGTTAAGCCTCCAATCGCCGCCCCAGTGGCGCAGCGGTCTAACCGATGGTCTCTGATCATTCGTCCGTAAGGGATCCGGGTTCGAATCCCGATGAGGCACGGATGTTGTGTTTGTCTTACTGCACTGGCTGCCTCCCTTCCCTTAAACCAGTGACCGTAAATAAAGGACGGGCGACTGCTTATAGCCCATTGAGTTGCTCACAATGGTCGTTAAACTTCCAATCGCCGCCCCGGTGGCGCAGTGGTCTAAGCGATGGTCTCTGATCAATTGTCCGTAAGGGAGCCGGGTTCGAATCCCGATGAGGCATAGATGTTGTGTTTGTCTTATGGCACTGCCTCTCTTCCTTCCCTGGAACCAGTAACTCTAAATTAGAGACAGGTGACTGCTTATAGCCCACTGAGTTGCTCAGAATGGTCGTTAAACCTCCAATTGCCGCCCCGGTGGCGCAGTGGTCTAAGCGATAGCCTCTGATCATTCGTCCGTAAGGGGTCCGGTTTCGAATCCCTGTTGGGCATTGATGTTTTGTTTGTCTTACGGCACTGGCTGTCTCCCTTCCCTGGAACTATTAACCCTAAATTACGGACGGGCGACTGCTTATAGCCCATTGAGTTGCTCACAATGGTCGTTAAACCTCCAGTCGCCGCCCCGGTGGCGTAGTGGTCTAAGCGATGGCCTCTTATCATTCGTCCGAAAGGGGTCCGGGTTCAAATCCCGGTAAGGCATTTTTTTTTTTTTTTTTTTGATTGGAGGTTTAACGACCACCGTGAGCAACTCAATGGGCTATAAGCAGTCGCCCGTCCCTAATTTAGGGTCACTGGTTCCAGGGAAGGGAGAGAGCCAGTGCCGCAAGACAAACACAACATCCATGCCTCACCGGGATTCGAACCCGGACCCCTTTCGGACGAATGATCAGAGGCCATCGCTTAGACCACTGCGCCACCGGGGCGGCTAAGGCATGTGTAAACAATAGTTACCCTTTCTTCCACTTTCAGGTGTATCTACTTATCAAACGCAAACAATACAATAGTAACTTTTGAGAGTTTCCAAATTCAGTGGTGCATTTTATTGTCTGGGTTATGTTTCATGGCCTTAGTCAAAATTTCAGTTTTGTTTCGAAATGCATCCACCCATCTCCCAAAATTCGAATTTTCTGTAATTTACAAATAAATTGAAATATTAGCACAAGTCTAATTTTTAATACCCCAAATCTTCTATATAACACATGGATGTTGTTTGTCTTACGGCGCTGGCTCTCTCCCTTCCCTGGAACCAGTGAGCCTAAATTAGGGACGGGCGACTGCTCATAGCCCATTGAGTTGCTCACGGTGGTCGTTAAACCTCGAATCAAGAAAATAAAAAAATGGTACGGTTTATTTCAGCCATTCCTGGTGTTCATGAAAGGTGAAAGAATAATAAATGTAATTTTATAAAGATGCAACGAAATTATGAGCAACGCGATTCTTATACGTGGAATGAAATGGCAATCGGCCGCCCCTGTGGCGCAGTGGTCTAAGGCGATGGCCTCTGATCATTCGTCCGAAAGGGGTCCGGGTTCGAATCCCGGTGAGGCATGGATGTTGTGTTTGTCTTACGACGCTGGCTCTCTCCCTTCCCTGGAACCAGTGACCCTAAATTAGGGACGGGCGACTGCTTATAGCCCATTGAGTTGCTCACGGTGGTCGTTAAACCTCGAATCAAGAAAATAAAAAATGGAACGGTTTATTTCAGCCATTCCTGGTGTTCATGAAAGGTGAAAGAATAATAAATGTAATTTTATAAAGATGCAACGAAATTATAAGCAACGCGATTCTTATACGTGGAATGAAATGGCAATCGGCCGCCCCGGTGGCGCAGTGGTCTAAGACGATGGCCTCTGATCATTCGTCCGAAAGGGGTCCGGGTTCGAATCCCGTTGAGGCATGGATGTTGTGTTTGTCTTACGGCACTGGCTCTCTCCCTTCCCTGGGACCAGTGACCCTAAATTAGGGACGGGCGACTGCTTATAGCCCATTGAGTTGCTCACGGTGGTCGTTAAACCTCCAATCAAGAAAAAAAAAAAAAAAAAAAGGCGATGGCCTCTGATCATTCGTCCGAAAGGGGTCCGGGTTCGAATCCCGGTGAGGCATGGATGTCGTGCTTGTCTTACGGCACTGGCTCTCTCCCTTCCCTGGAACCAGTGAACCTAAATTAGGGACGGGCGACTGCTTATAGCCCATTGAGTTGCTCACGGTGGTCGTTAAACCTCCAATCCAAAAAAAAAAAAAAAATGGCAATCAAGATGCTTTGTTAAGAAGTTTTCTTATGCCATACACATAGTAATCGATAAATGCAGTTATTCGTCGCTGCATTTTGGACAAGTTAAGAACGAACCCCGCATTGCATAGCATTTATGGCCATGTGCTTGAAGTTGCTTTGCAAATCCACTTTTGTTATGAATTATTATCTTTTCAACGTTCATTCCTTCTCCCAGTTCCGTTTCAATCACGGACTCTTCCCGGCCACTTCTCATCGTCGCGATGCATAATGGTTTCCAATTCATCTTTTGTGCTAAATGCCGTCTAAGCATTTTGCTGTGCGCTACCGGTGCTACTAGCTAGCAATTCCCGCTTCCTTTTCATCTGATGATCGACCGAGTTGGTCTTTGTGAAGTGCACTCGCACGAGGGTCTTCTCTCCGAACGAATGTCAGTAATCAGCGATTTCTTTCTTCGAATTGAATTTATTTCGGGGTGATGAAAGCAATCACGTTAAAAGTCGGCGTTTGAATTGTTAAGATCACATGCTTTGCAAAATGCTCCATTGGCGGTCAAGTAAACGTCCTACGGAACTCGGAGCAGTCAGAGTTACCATGGAAATTAATCGGTTAATACCCTACAGCGTCTTACTACTGTATAGCAGTTGTTTGTTCCTTGTTGTCGTGGTCCCTGATTAGAGTCAACTCAGCATGATCTGTTCAACTTTTCCGC